>CM025791.1:104155740-105450863 GCA_014635995.1 Sarcophaga peregrina
GTAATTTGTTGTTGTTTTTCTCTCTGTTTAATAAAGATTTTCATTCATTAATGTGTTTGTTGTTGTTAAAGTCTCATTAAAAAAAAGAAAAAAAATCAAATTAATTACTCTAATTGATGATGATGACTGTGCCACGTTGCTGTGTTACAGACACCGTTATTGCTGCTGCCATTACTACAACTGCGTTCGTTATTCTCCTGATGATGATGACGACTGACATTTGACAGAAGAGCCAAACTGATATTGTGCGAAAACTTTAGTTCCTTTCCCGTTA
Organism: Sarcophaga peregrina; assembly: GCA_014635995.1. Lineage (NCBI taxonomy): Eukaryota > Metazoa > Arthropoda > Insecta > Diptera > Sarcophagidae > Sarcophaga > Sarcophaga peregrina. Next base: position 104,156,015 of record CM025791.1, read on the forward strand.
CGATTTTTTTTCATTTTTCGTTTTTGATTTCAATGCTTTAATGGTATAACATGTGCATGAAAAGCAAATTTGTGTTATGTCTGGTCAAAATGTATGGAATTTTCTAGGTTAGGTTACTCGCAAGTCAGTTTATTATACCGGAAAATTGCAACCTATTTTGTTGGCATACTGTAGAACACAAAAATTTAATCAATTTTTTTTATCAAAATGTTTTTCGATATTTTTCTTCAGCCTAACGAATAAATTTCAATATTTAATTGACTTTAAGGTTTCAATTGTGTAAAATTTCAAGGGACAAACGGTTGATATTCTTTTCAGTTCAGTGAGATTTTGAATTATTTTAAAAAATTATGAGCTTTACTGCTGTTTTAAATAAAATTCAAAAAATGTTTCTAAAGTCTCGTCCTGTTTTTCTTGTTACTGTATAGTAATGGAAAAGAAAATTATAAAATTATTTAGATTTTTAATAATAATAAAACGAATCTCAAATAAACTTTAAAATTTTTGTGGCTAAGTGTTGCTATTATTTGTCGTTTTCAACTACAAAAATATATTTATTCTACCAAAAAGATAATTCAACGAACAGAATAAGTTTTTTTTGTGCTTGCATTTCTATACGTACATACAGTATGTGTGAGTTTGATTATGGTAATGGAACGCTGTTGCATATTAAAATTTTAATGTGACCATTGCTGTATAGTATGTGCATGTGAATGCAAAGGCTGGCCTCGATTGCTACCGTCTCGAGAACGAACTTATGTTTGTACCACTAGTTTCTTGAAAATATTGAAATTAAGAGAAAAATAGTCCAGCCTACATAAATGGTTATATTGCCTTAATGTTGATTAGGGTGTCCCATAGGGAATTTTATAATATTGTTACGTTTTTACCTTTTAAAAACGTTTAAATGATTGAAATTTGGTCATCGTTGTTTACATTCATTATTATAGTGTGTTGTTTGTGTACTTCGTTTAGATTTATTCTTATGGTATTGTTTGTGTATTTTTGTTTACTTGATTAGCATTTTTTTCATGCTGGTATTTGTTGTTATACTAAGCAGTACGATAATTTGTAAACAAGTTTTTTTACTGCATTGTTTTGTTTATAATTTTAATGTTAAGCCAAACAGAAATGTCTAGATTTTTCATTTCCGTAACAATATACTCATAGTAACTCAAATGCCTTCGATTGAGCTTTCACTTACAAAGTTTAACGAATATTGGAGTGAAAAATATTTAACCACTGGGGTCATCCTTTACTCCCATACATAATAGCATGCATATTGCATGTGTGAGTTTAAAAATGAAGTCATAATTCATATGCTACACACTGTAAACCATTTTGTGTAGCAATGTAGGCAATTGACTGGCCCACAGTAGGCAAGAAATAATACAAAGGAAAGAAATATTCGTATATTTTTGTAGTATGTTTGTAAAGGTATGTGAAAAGTGTAAATGCTTTATCCTTCTCTTTCCTTGTTTACATTCCTTAACAAAAGCAGAGGCTTATGCATTTTACTTGTATTTGTATTGTAACTTTTATTGTTTTATTGTTTACTTTTCATAATTTTCTTTTCTTTGTAATTCCTTTTGTTTATTGTTATTGCTGCTGTCATGTAGAGGCATTTCATGGTGTGTGTTTAATGAGAGATTCAGAGAGAGACCTGAAGTAACACCAAGAATTATGGGTGCCAGGAAGAAAATGTGGCTCCTTTAAGGTCATAAATTATTTGAAATCCATTGCAGAAACCAAACACTGAATTAAAAACTCTTTCGCTCTCTTTCATTCATAAAAGAAAAGAGATAATGCTTAAGGCAACTTAACAAAATTTTTCAAAAATTTAATTGTTTAATGGTAAGCAGGCATAATTCCGATACAATATTAAAAGAAAAACAAAACAAATAAGAAAATTATTTTTCCTAATTTTATGGACATTTAAAGGTACGAATACGAATGTATTTTGCTTTGATTACAATTGAAATTTATGTCGCGTATAACTGATCAATGGCATACGTGACCTGCATTTTCTTTTTCTTTTGGTTTCTGTTTTGCAATTCATTCTTTCCACTTTGTTAGCAGTTGTCGTTCCACACATACATACATATACTCACAAACACAATCATGTTAAGAGACCTAGAGAGAGTGTATGATATGACAGCGATAGTTGTCCTTATCCCTGACAGTTTTTTTTTTATTTTGTCGTTTTCTTTTCTTTCAATTTCTTTCAAATAATTTTACCACTTTGTTTGCTCCATTTAATGACAATACAGATGATGAAAATGATGATGTTTTATATGGTAATAATGATGGCACGAGTCTACATGCCATAGATTTTAAAATAATAATCATTGGCGTCTTTTGGTTTGGTTTTAGTTTTACTATAACTCTTGTTAGCTCATGATTTTTGTGCTTAATCGCTGATATGAATGATCACCAGATTTATCGCAAATTATAAGTCCAATAGAAGCGCAACCATATCATATCCCTTTTCACTTGTATTCTATTCTAATCTACAATTTTAATTAAATTTTGTTTCATACGATGAAAATTAAATGAAATCCACAAAACAACGAAATAGTGCTAGAGAAAGGCATCGTTTTAATATTTATTTTTATTTAGAATACAGCCTATTGTAAAATCAACAACAATTAGAGAAAATAAATAGAAAAACTCTTTTCAGCTCTTCTCTTTCTACTCTACGAAGCTTTAGGCTGTATAACCAGCCTCTTTAGGATACTGCAGATGTATCTTGAGTTTTTTGTGTTGCGTTTACTTAAATCTTGTGTAAACGACTTGTATGCAGTTTATTTGATGTTAATTCCTCTGCGGACAAAGAGTTTAAAAAGTTTATAATTTTTTTTCATTTTACTTTAATAAATTGCAATGAAACTCTTAAAGTCAAGCGACTCTCTCTCTCTCTCCCACTGTGACTGTAAAGCACCAATAACCCCCGGGGGCCGAATATCTTTTTTTCACACAAAGGACACGAACAACAATCGAGTTCGTTAAAAAATAGTAAAAATTCATTTACATGCTTTGTCAGCTTCTAAAGAAGAACGTTCATGTCGTCTTTTTCAGGTTTGAATTATAGATACACCCAAAGAAATATTACAGTAAGATTCACTAATATTCAATTAGATTCACTAATAACAATGAGCAATTATCTCCATTTTTCGAAGAATAATATTTGTCACGTTAAATGTGCTGTCTTTAGGGATTTAGGGATTTATACATATTATTAGGTTAATAATTACACTTGAACAGTAAAATTTTAAGCATGTTCTCTTTGTGCCGACCTCCGCTTTAACGGGGACAATTGATTACATCATTGCTTTTAATCTTGTTGGCATCGTATCCCTTATTATTTATTTGTGGTGGACATAGTTAAAACACAATTATTCATAATTATTATCTTGTGTGCAATTGAATTGACTTTCTTCTTTTGTCTCATAGGAAATGTATTTCATCATTCGTCATTATGACTGTTTTAGTACTTCTGCTTGCATACATTTTTCCACTGTAATTTGTTTTATTTTGGATCGTTGGAGGCAAGAGTTCAGCATTATTTTTGTTTATTAACATTTCTGTTGTTTGTTTGCTTTTTTGTGTACTCTCTGGTTCTCTCTTTCTCTGTTTCTATTTTCAGTATTTATTTTGGGAGAATTAAGTTAAGGGAACAGAGTCTATCATTAAGAAAATTTTTACGTGTTTGTGTGTGCCTGGGTGTTGACCTATTTGAGTCAATTACATAAGCTGATAATTGTTTAACTGATTGTTTTCATTGTTATTTCTGTTACTACAGGGACATTCTCACACTGACACAGATAGACAATCGTTTTAATCTTCTTCCTGCTTTTTTAGCATGTAAATACTTTTGTGTTGTATGTATGTATCATTATTTTAATATTTTTTTGAATGTATATATGCAAGTGCTGTTGAATGAGTAGGGGTTGATTGCTATTTATTTATACTCAATTCTTTAACCGTATTATTTATTTATTTATTTATTTCTTTATTTATTTTATGTATTTCTCTTGCAAATCCTCTCTAACGTACAATATAGTTGTCTTTGTCAATGTCGTCTTTCTCTGTGTAACTGCTATTTTATTTAACTTTACTATTGTAAGTCTTATTCAGAGACTGAGATTTTATTTGTAGTATTGGATGGAAGGCAATAATTTCGTTCGATATATACACGATAACATTTTTCTGGCAACCCTACCATTCTAGAAGCAGTTACAGCAACAACTTTATAAACTTTTAAATATCGCGAGCAAGATGTTTTTCTCTCCGCTTCACCTATTTACAGCTGCACATTCAGTGTCACACATGTTTGTGAAGTATTTTATTATTTCCATTAAAACCTCTTTAGATAATTCCCCTTCGATAAGAGATATCAATAGTTCGTCCAATCAATTCTTTAAATTCCGTTTTAAATTAGGTTTTAAATTAGGTGAGCCTTATAAACAAATGTGTGTACAAATATTAATTTAATAGATTTCCATTATAACATTTTTAATCCAATTTATTCATTTAAATTTTTTATTTCACTTTTATTCCTCATATTTTAATATCACAAGCTGCTGCTTATTCAATGCTTCAATACTTTCACTCTACTCCGGCACAACTATGAACAACAAACTTTTGTTTTCCTTCTTCGTCTCTATTGAATGAAAAATTGTAAAAAAGATCGCTACTCTCTAGTTTAAGCATCTTCATGTACCGGATATAATATGAATTTGTATGTGATTGTAGTTGTTCGTACACATCCTTCCTACTTACCTAAGAATTTTAGATTAACTCATGCATATCATTACAGTTAGTACACTTATTGATGTAAGTTTGTATATACTTACACATACATACCTGCATATAATATTGAATTTTAGTTAGTATTAGTGTTGGTGCACAAGCACATTCCCCGGTAAAAGTAGTCGTACGGTAAAGTTTGTTGTTTAAACTGTTTTACAATTGTTTCGTTGAATATTAAAACTATATATCCTTCAACCCTCTTTATAATCCTCCTCTTAAGAGAGTGTTATATAAACTTATGGAAATATTAAAGGGTGTAGAATAGAAGTATATCAAAATAATTTAAAAATTTCAATAGTTTTTTCCTTTTTATTGACATTACCCTGTAGAAAAACCAAATAAATTTATTTTGTTCTTTCAACTCTTTTTTTATTTCAAATTTGTATGGCGTGAAATATTGTTTAGTTGTGTGGAATTTTGACGTGGATAATTTTATTTATTATCTCTCATTCATTTTAAGATTTCTCTTAAATAGCAGGAGCTGATAACAGTCGAATTTTGGTTTCTTGGTTTCAGTAAATCCATAATTCAATAAATTATTGATGGACGTATGCATATATTTGGGATAACAGCGTTTAAAGGTCATTAAAGGGTTAGTGTTTGTAGTTAAAAATAGTTCGGTTTTAGTTTTTTTTGATTTTTAAAATTTCAATTTCAATATACAAGCAAATACCTATACAAATAAGTTAAAGAAGAACGCAATGAATTGAAATTGGTAAACAGAATCAAAGAGTTTTTAGGAAATGGTCACGATATTGAGTCTCAATTAATTATTTTTCCATAAGTATTACAAAGTATATACATTAAATTAAAGGTATTCAAATAGTTTAACTAATAAAATAAAAATAAATGACTAGTTCTCCCAAATTCTTTAAAAAAATATAATTTATTTGAAAAAAAAAAGCTCTGGTTAAAATAATAGGGACACTTAAATTTTTCATGTATGTTCTTATATTTTTAATTTCAATAATTTTTTTTCCTTTATGAAATTCAGCACTTAATTTCATTACGCTTCGGTAATTAATTAAGCACATTTAAGTCCCAAGACACTATTCAATAGTCAAACCATCTGCTCATATCTCCCACCGCTAATCCTCACTAAGTATAGCGTTATCGAGAGCAAATCTTGTATAAAGTGATTGCATGTGGTGTCGCCACCAATCAGTTGGTCTGCTATACGTATGGCCGTCTGTGTAGAAGTGCGTACATGTTGAAAACAGTAGCAAGTTTATGGTTTTCTTTATTGCTGGCAAGGTGGCCACTAATCAGTGCTACCGCATGGAGTTGTCAATAAAAAAAAATTTAAACAAGAATTTGTACAAATTGTAAATGAAGTACATGGTGAAAATATATACGCATTCACATACATAAAAATATATTTGCGTTTACTGTTATACATCTATACATACGCACATACATACGTATGTATGTATAAGGCATGTTTATGTAAATATGTATGTAAAAATTATGTTTGCATTGAAAATACTCGTACTTGTAATATAAAATACCATATTAATCTGCATATGTGTACTGTCAGTGCGGGCCTTGTGTTAACAAGATTTGAAGTTGCTACCGCTGGTCTCCTATATTTGTATACGAAAGTGTGTGATTAACACTTACATGCAGACATTTACATATAAAATTCAAAGGTAAAATGCCTTTTAGGAAAAGCAGAAGACTTAACAATTTAATTTCCTATTCAAACACATTTGAACAGCTGTGTCCGAGGCACGCTCATTCTGATGTCCTTTCGGTAGCTACACTGACACGATAGTCTTGTATAAGGCCTTGAAAAATCAGAACCGTGCATTTCACACTTTAATTTCTTCTTCTACAGACAGTCTTCAATGATTTGATTGTTAGCCACCTTTACCTGTTTATATGCATGTAAATGTAAGAGCAAATGTATGTGTGTTCCCACCCACTCTATACTATTGTAATAGAGGGTAGCAGCGTGTGTATGTTTGTGTGCATAAGAGAGAGAGAGAGAAATTTTGAGTTTCTAATCTGCAGCCTTAAGTAAGACCTATTAAATCGCATCCTAATTAATTAAGGTTCTCTCTCGTCAAATACAATTTGTCTCGTATATGTGTGGGCACATATGGTTAGCACTGTTAAAGCGTATAGGTATAGGTAAAGAAATCTCTCGACGTACTATGACCAAGTGATTGAGTGAGTGTAGAATGTTTTTTGGTCACTACGTGTTTGGAAACTAATTATACTTGTTGCTAATTATTGTACCCACACACACATAGATATTCAATTCTCTATTCATCCAAATATTCGATAGCATTTGGAGTGAGCGCTAGTAAGAGACAAAAAGGGACATGATAGGATGAAATGTGGTAAATACAGTTAACGTATAGGTGTGTGTGTGTGTATATGTATGTGATATGAATGTTAAGAATCCAAACTATGGATAACCAAAAGAGAATATGCGTTTGTGTAATAAATACAGTTAACGTAAATACAGTTAACGTATAGGTGTGTGTGTGTGTATATGTATGTGATATGAATGTTAAGAATCCAAACTATGGATAACCAAAAGAGAATATGCGTTTGTGTTTACAAATGAGAATCCATTTTCTCTTTAAATACATTTAACTCGCACATGTGTGTGTGTGTGTGTGTGTGGGTGTATGTATATGGGTGGATATATTGTCATTCCGGTTGAATGCAGCACTAATTCAATTGTAAAACTTTTTGATTACTTTGCTTAAGTAACTTAAATTGTTACACTTTTATGCAGAGATTTAAACAAAGTCTTTACTTTGCAACTCGTGCCATTTTTCGCCCTTTGTACTGCCAACTTGTTTTAGTATATTTAACAATACAATGCCAATTATGACGATCACATTCTAGTACTAAAATACGAACACCTCATAAGCATTGTTAACGTTAACGTTTGCAGTACAAACTGGTTTACTCCCACTTAAAGTGGTAAATAAATGGAAAACATTCTCCAACAACTTAAAACCAACTGCAGCAGAGCCAGCCATTATAGAGTTGCTGTAGTAGAAATAAAACTTATTTAATCTTAGTGCCACTGTTGCAGGTTTTCATTGTTGTTGTTGTTGTTTTAAAATTATAGTTTCACTTACAAAGGATTTATCATGTAATTGACAAGCTTTAAACTTTTAATAGAAGAATTTTAATTTCTTAAAATAACCACAATTTCATGTTCACCTCTCTCTACCTCAAATACCCCACAAATACAATATCAGTTTTTTATGAATATGCCATGTAGCCAATTTAATTTTAAACATCACACAAAGTGTAGTTAGTGGTATCCTTAACGTTCTTTAATGCTTGTCAATTGCAGACGCTTTTCTCTGTCTTTGTTACTTTATTTGTTTACGTATAAATTATTATAATATGAGTACCAGAATCTGTACAGTAAAATGAAGAACAATAAAAACAAAATTACTGAAATAAATGATAATGAACGGTAGACTGCCACAAAAACTCAAGTGGAGATTTGCTTTAATTATTAAGGCAATTGGATTTAATATTAAACAAGAAATTGATTTCTTTTTGTTTTTTAGAAATCAGTTTAAAAAACCAAAAAAAAATTGAGGTTTTTGTCAATTTTAGCTAGGGTAAAATTTTTTTCTTAGATTTACAAGAAAAATAGTGGATAGATCCGATTATGATTCCAGAAGTTATAGTTAATCAAGGGTATAGGTTCTATCGGTATGGAATGACATAGGCTATAAGCTATGCTCTTGAGCCCAGACTGTATATCAGTTATTAACAGAACGCAAATGTTTTGTTTATAAATTATAATCAAACTTTATAAAAAAAAAAAACTTTGATTTTAATTTAAGAGAATTAAATTATTTTCAATTAAAATAAAGCAAAAATAAATTAAAATGCTTCTTTCTTTCATAGCCAGTCATTTAATGTTTAAAATAAAAAAAGTCCTACAAAATAAATCTGATATGGGAACACTGTCTATGATATACAAAATTATTTTTATTTTGCTTCTAATCAGAGAAAAGAAATACGTAAAGGTAAAGTGAATATGAGAGTATGCAGGGTCCTGGTTTTTTTGGTTTATAGTAGGCGTATACGTATTATAATTGAATCCGGAATGTATTACACAAAAAGGCAAAAAGACGAAAACGAAAAAGATACAACATTTGTCTTTATTGCTACAATTTAATACGTTTTCTATCACTTTTGGATTTAGAAATGATAATAAAAGAAGGGGAAAAAATACAAAAATTTAAGGATATTAATGAAGACAAGCATTGTTATGTTATGGAACAGAATTTAAGGCAGGCAGGCACGCAGTCAGTCTGTGATATACAATGTTAATATATGATGATAACAACGAACCATGAAATGTTGTTTATACAACAATGAAACAAAAACAACAACAATAAACAATATTGGTCGACACATGATTAAGGATTCAGTCAAGTCAGCCGCATTAACAAATTTTCCGGTTTCCACCCATTTCCTGGTTTTGATTTTCCATTATGGTTTTCAATTGTTTTGCCTTCATTGCTTCAATTCTCTCTCAAACTCTCTCTCTCTCTCTCTCTTTTCTCGCATTTTTTTCCTTCTTCTATTTTGTTTTATGCCGCCGTATAAATGAGAAATAAAATATTTTGCCCTCAGAAAATGAATTTTGATATGTTCTTTTATGGTTGGAAACATCAAAACATTATCGAAAGATTAAACCATAACGATGATAAAACTCATCATCGTCGAACAAAATCAGCAGAACAGAGAAGAAAAAGACAGAACAGGAATGTAATGCTTTCATATGAATAGATTTTCCAGGATCATTAAGAAGACAGGATTTAGGTTATCGAAAATTTTAATTCAAATCAATGCCAATGACAAAGTCAATCATTTTTTGGAGCAAAAACTTTAAAAACCAACGCTCGAAAGAAGCAAAATATAGTAATTGGAAGTAGGGAGTCAGAACTGACCCTTCTGTCATGATTACGACCTAGCTTCTCACACCACTTATGTTGTGTGCGTTAATTTTATACATGAGTGGCGGGACCTACAGTTTAAAGTCGACTCCGAACGACAGATTTTTGAGAAGCTTTTCATGGCAATTTTTACTCTTAGAGTCTTTGCCAGAAATCTGTTGAGAGGAAGTCGCCGAAGAAATATTTTTTCGTTCTGATGTCTGACCTGGGATTCGAACCCGGGCCTTTTGTCTAATATGTTGGCTTATGTATGGCACTATCCACTAGAACACGGCCACTTCGATCTGGAATGCAAACGTATAAAAAAAAAAAAATATTTTAGGTCGATGATAAAAGCTAACCCTCATACAATTACTGCTGCAACATCCAGGAAAATTCTGGAGCCAAAACTTTAAATGCACACTTTAATGCATAGACGACCATTAACTCTTCAGGACTCAGGCATGTAGACCTTTGTGCATCAGCACTTTTCATATGAATTAATCTGTTTTAAGGTTCTGTGTAAATATTTCCAACGGAAATATATCCTTCTCCCTACGCATAGTTACACTGCTCTAATCATAATCTTATGCGTGTGTAATTATGAAAAAAATTTATGCCCACACATTTGGAAGGCATTGCTACTATTTCTGAAATTATTTCTGAATTTATTACGACGTATTCTTGTACTTCCCTAGCACGACATGCATATGAATGTGTTGTGGTGTATAATTTCTGATGGCAAATTATTTTTCATTTTATTTATGATTACGAATCGCAAATATTTTTACAAAACTTTTGCACCAAAGAAGTTTTCTTCTAACATTTCCATTTCATCTCCCATTTACAAAGGCTCGCTGTGAAGGCTTTAATATTTAAAAAAACAAAAAAATTGAAAATAAAATATCACTGTTTGGAGTCAGTTACACAGCCAGCCAAAGCATCGCCCAAGCATTTCTTTTTTTGTTTTATGAGGAGGCAATTGTTCGTAATGTGCTGACATTTGGTTCGAAATGTTTGTTGCCATTGCAAGGACATTTGTTAGAATGTGCCAACAACAGTAAAAGGACATTTTTCTAAGTATATATTCCAAATATAGAAAACTTTTTCATTTTTTATTTAATATACAATGTATTTTTTGTTTCTATTTCTTTTTTTTTTTATTGTTATTGTTGTTGTTATTGTTTATGGCTGTTATTGTCTTGACAGGGTGACAAATCGAAAAGTTAACAACTGCAGTCATCGTTTGACTTTTACACCCAAGAAAGCAATTGTAAGAAAGAAAAGAAAACATTGTTATTCATACATACTTAAAGGGCCAACTAGAAAATATATTTACATACATACACACACACAAAAAGGGTCTTTTTAGATTTGCTAATGTACAAATGTACCTACATGTTCATGTACGTATATATATTTGTCCATGATTATATATTATTTTCGTATATTTTTTTGTGTGTTTTAAAATTTTTTGCATTTTTAGCTATTTGCCAAAAATAAAATTACAAAATCTTTACTTTGTTTTCATTTAACTTTAAGAAATTTTGTGTTTATCTTACCCTACATCTGTATAGTCACATGAAGATCCTTTTCGTGTTATTTTCATTTCTTTTAGTTCGTTTTTTCATTGGTTTTATAAAATTTTTAGTTGTCTTGTTAGATTAGTACTTCACGGATTGCAACAGTCGTGAAAATTGTGTTTCTGTTACTTTCGTTGTTGTTACCATTTTGACTACAAAATAAAACATTTTCAAATCATTTTGTATTGCCAACAAATGACTTTCAAATGCATAGTTTTGTTTTATATTCTCGAAAACTATTTTTTCTCATTTCAAATGTAATTTTATTTCGTATATCTGGGATATAAGCCCTTAAGAACAAAGCAGTTTAAGTATAGATTAGCATTTGTTTTATACAAAATAAAAGAAAAATTGCCATTTGTTAAAATTTTTAATATTATAGACTCTGATGCAGAATCTTTTTACAATATGACTTCGGTTACATACATACTAGGGATACCAATCGGGAAATCCCGAAACCCGAAAACCCGTGATTTTCGGGATTTACATAATCCCGAATCCCGGGATTTTTAAAAACTTGTCCCGGGATTTTTCGGGATTTTCGGGATTGTGAATTCATATGTATTTTACCCCAAAAAAAGATCCTTAGAAAAAATTCTATATCACTTGACTTCGATAATAGCATCTCAGATGAGGAAAACCTTACTTCCATTGGAAAAAAAATTATTTGATGGCATCGAAGAATGCAAAAGCCCTATAAAACGAACTGTCCAAAGAAATAGATTTATTTACATCAGGAGGCGGTAGAGGTGAATATTTACAAGCTGCGTACAGCTATCTTGGAACTATTTTACCAATAAATGATGATTGCGAGAAGTGTTTTTCAACGGCAGGCTATGTTGACAACAAAATTCGTTCAAGCCTATCAGATCACATGTTAGATGCTTTAATCTTTTTTTTGGAATCCAAATACTTTTCTTTATATGTGTGAATAATTTTTATTTTTGTTACTTTTTGTCTTGCTGTTTTTATATTTTATTTTAAATGAAATATAATTCTGATATAATTGGAATATAAATGATTTTTTCAACAAAATATTTTTATTATTAAGAGAAAATCGCGATTTTTCCCGTGATTTTTCGGGATTTTTGAATCCCGAATTACAAAAAATCCCGAATTTACAAAATTCCTAACACCGGGATTTTTAAAAATCGATCCCGTTTGGCATCCCCAATACATACATACTTACATACATAAATAATTGGTCACTACAGCCCCCAGTCAACTGTACGATCTAGCTTTCCATAGTAATTTTCAATACTTTACTTTTATTCAATGATATTTGTTGATTGTTGGGAAAATATTGATTTATTCACACCACATATGTTATGAGTGGCGGGACCTACAGTTTAAAGTTGATTTTGAAAGACAAAATTTATGAGAAACGTTTCTATGGCAATTTTATTTGCACTCAGAATTTTTGCCATAAATCGGTTGACATTTTCCTTTTAATGTCTAACCTTGGGTTTGAATCGCGGCCTAACGTCTAATAAGCTAACAGCTAGACTACGGCAACTATAGAAATTGAAATACGAAAACTTTTTAACACTTCTCGTCGTCAATCCTAGTATTAAAAATTCTTTTGGTTTGCGATTTTGTTCTTGTGGTTGCTGCTGTTATTTCTCACTACGGCTTGTGTGTTGTAGCTTTAACAATAATTTACGACAGAATTTAAAGCAGAAATATTAACAAACATTTATATTTCATATACAAAATTAAATTATCTTTGTCTGCAACAAAAACAAAAACTTTTGTAACAATGTTGCAAAACGGTGAATAAACTGGATAAAGGACGAATAAAGTCAATGGACGACAATGGACGACTGTCTCTATATATTCTGTCGTTAAATATAAAACATTCCAAGAAATTCTAAATTTGTAATGAAATAAAAGAGAAATTGTATTGCAAATGATAATGCATACAAGATTTCAATCATAATCAACATAATTCGTTATAAAATATGAAATCATTCTACAACGAAAACAAGCATGTGCTTTTCAAATAATTTTTCCCTACGAATGTAACTGCTTTTGTTTCATTTTGAACACACAATAACGACCCTCATTTAATTTTTTTATTTTCGTATAGATTTTCAGCAATTTAATGCAGCATTCAAGCGGATAAATATTGATTATCTGTTGTATTGAGAATTTCGTTACGCTTAATACAGAAAGCATTGTCTCTCTAATTTATTATGAAATTTTTACACACACAATTTTGGAAAGCCAAACAACAAAACAAAAAAATGGAAAACATAAACCAACACTTGTTAGGGGGCATCTCAATGTATGAACGTATAAGAAAAAGGAATATGAAATCATAAATAAATTGTTAATATTTCCTAGCATTATCCGTTTATTCCCCTTTTGTTTGCTGCCATGGAATGAAAACAGGAGGCTGTATTGTAGGCAAGAAGTGTGTATTATTCATACAGGATAAACTCCTTTTCATTCTCTTTTGCTTTATTTTGATTTTTTATGATATTTTTTTTTTCTGGGGGGGGGGATTTTTTTATTATCCTTTTAGTTTATGACCACCTTCACTTTTTAACTTTATTTCTTACTGTTCTAGTTTTTTTTATTTAACGTGTTGTTTTTTGACTTTTTTGCTGTTATAGTTGTTATTGCTTAATAAGCTCAAGTTTTTTATGGGCCTTCTACTTTATGTGGAAGATTATATCGTAAGATTTCGAATGTAAACAATACATACGTATGTAGAGAGGGGGTGTTGTAATCGGTTGTCCTTTATTTCCATGAATTTTTCAGGGTTTTGCCATCCTGCCTCTACCATAGAAATTTTTGTTCACGGCTTAGAAATTTGTAGAATTGGAATTTATCGCACTACCCTCGGACATTACAAAAAATACTTACACAAATACAATGTTTGAGTTGGTTTTACGTTGTTCTCTTTTTTTTTTGTTATTTTTTCTTTTATTTTGAGTCCTATATTCAGCCTCTAGTTATGAAAAAAAAAAATAGAACAATTTTTGTGTGTTCTTTGTTTTGTGTCTTTTGGTTGTAATCCAGAAATCAAATGTTTATTTTTACGTCCTCAAATTATGATTTTTTCTTTTTTTCGTTGTTTTTGTAATTTTTTTTACGACTTTTACGTTTACAGGTCGTTTCTTTTCTCTCTTTTCTTAAGCTACTGTGTAATAGTGTGTGATTTTGCTCAGCCTCTATTAGTAGGTGTATGCTAGTGTGTGAGTAGGTGAATGCTAGTGTATTCTCCAAATACATACAGCACGTATCGTTATGTATTCTTTTAACTTCTCTGCTCTAGTTAAACAGTAGTAGGCAAGCAATTGTGGATGTAGGGGTGTGTGTGTGTATGAGTGTATGAGTGTCAGTTGAACAGCCTTTTATGGCAATTCTCATTTGTATTGCGGGTATGATTTTTATTTGTGCTTTTTTTTGTTTGATTTTGCCGCTTTTGTTGGATAATCCTTGGCGGTGACATTAAAACTGACCATGAATCTGTATGTGCGGCCAATGAAGAGAATTAAAAAGAAAGGAAAACATAACGAACGAACATCATAAGATTGTATTGGTGGTCGTAACACATACAATAAAATAAGTACGAAGTAATTTGTTAATTGTATTGCTTTCGGACAAAGCATTTCTGGGGTATTTTATATCAAAGACAATTTTTTGCGGAGTAAATATACTTTTTAAGGGTTTTTTCTATTATTTTTTAAGGCAATATTTTTTTGCATGTGTTTTAATATGTCAAAAAGAACATTTGATTGTTCATAAAAAAATAATTTTTTTTTAAATTTTTTGAAAATTAGGACGTATACTAACCCCTTTAACCTACCGGGTATGTTTAAGAAATAAAATTTTCCCTGCAAATTTAATAAAATTCTTGAGCTTTGTAATGTGAAACGACCCTGTCGTATTTGTATTGCACATTGAGAAAATTCATTGAGTTTTCGAGCATAATTGTATTTGTGTGAACATAATTAAAGTATTGAACAATTTAATATTGGAAAATGCATCCTTCGAGATTTAAATGCTGAACAAAGCAAACCAAAAAATGAAAAAAACCTAACATAAAAAACATTCAATACAAATTTCATGACGATTCTTAAAGTTTTGCCAGAGAAGATTATTAAACATTGAGTGGCACTAAGTTTTTATTCAAAATCTTCAATATTTAATTTAAAATTTCTTCTGGAAATTTAAATTTTGCTTTCATTTGAATTTCTATTTCCATTTGTATTCAAATTAAATTTATTCCATTTTTGTAACCCACTTTCTAACCGTCTTCTCTAATTGTTTCCCGTTTATTATGTAAAGTTTTTCGCTTAAAGTAATCAAAACTCATCACTTTAGTATACATTCAACGCTGAATAGCCAATATAAGTACGATTTGAATTGTAAATCATTTTAAAATACTCTACTAATTCGTATTCCAATTCAATTCTAAGGACTTTCAAATGAACTCCACTTTCTTCATTTGAAGAATTTCTTCTTCTCATTTCATCTGGTTTTAGAGATTTGCAAAGTGTATGTGTGTGTGCTTAACAGAGGAAGAGGGAGAGAGAGTAAATGTATGTGATATTCTAATTCTTAGTTAAGAAATTATACGATACCTCTACGAAAATACGTATTATAACGGTTCAATTGCATTCAATAGATTATCAAACTGCTGATAGTGCAGTGTTTGCTGAAGTACAGAGTGAGCAGCAAAAACTTAATACTAAAAAAGTCCGACACGCTGTTTCAAACCTTGGAAGATGTGTGTGTGTGTAAGGAACAGGGGTAATGTTAAGAATATATTGATTGCTGCTCCGTGGGAAATAGCCGTAGATTATTTCTTTATCATATAGTTCAAATAGGTCACGATCTCGTATTTTATTGCAAGCTTAGATAGAGTAACAAACAAAAATTCAAAGGCAAATCTAAGGCCGATTGGCGTAAACTCCAAAATTTGACTAAAACTGAATATCCGTGGGACATTTAGACCGTGGGACATTTAGACCGTGGGACATTTAGACCGTGGGACATTTGACCCTACGTCCAGATCCTGGATAGACCTAGAATCCACAGTGTCTGAAACTGAATTCAAACAATTTTTGAAAGTATTGGCTTAAGTTATTCCAAACGTATTGCTTCTGAAACGTAATCCCACTGCTTCTCGCCCTGTTACATACATACATAATTGGTCATTACAACCCTTTAGTCAGGATTATTAACCTAGTTTCTCACACTACTCATGTTGTGTGTGTTAATTTTATACATGAGAGGCTGGACCAACGGTTTAAATTCGACTCCGAACGACAGATTTTTGAGAATTCTCTGAGTTTTACCAGAAATCTGCTGAGAGGAAATAATTTTTGTATTTTGTTTTGATGTCTGGCCTGGAGCTCGAGCCCAGGCTTTACGTCTAATAAAACAACAGACTGCGGCGACTTCTCGCCTTGTTAATACAGTAAACCGTAACATTTGCTCCGGGTCGAATATTTACGAATATTTTGCAATAAAACCATCGACACTAACCAATAAGGAAGAAACACGATAGTGCCACAGCAATGGCTCCTGAGTGGAAATCCCAAGTCTCAAAGAGATAAGATCGATCAGTGTTAAAGGGTAGCCATACGATTCTATAAGATATTCACGATAAGTTAACTTTGTACGATGAAAATGCTTCAGGAAGGTGTATTGGAATATAAAAGAAAAAATGGAAACCCAACGAAATTGATTTTTTTTTTCTTCTTCTTCTTAACAAAATTTTCTACATAATATACTACATACTACACTTTCCGGTTTAAATAAATCAATTCTTACTTGTACTTACAATGCATAATCAATTGAACTATTTAAAGCGGAAAGGAGAGAGAAAAGAGAGCCAGTCAGCATTTATTTGTTATTTTTAATGAAACCTTAAGTTGCCTATTCATGCAGCTGAGCTCCCAAAGGGATTATCACAAGTAAATGTGTGTTTGCGAGTGTGTATATGTGTTCGTAAGAGTATTCAACAAAGAGAGTGGCCTATTTATTGCAAAAAGAGTAGAAATTTAAATTATTTGATCGGATTTCTTAACAGAATTTAATAAGAAATCTTAAGCAAAAGAAGTGAGCAAATGAAAATGAATTGTAAAATACAACAAAACAATAGAAAACAGTGTAAAAAGAACAAATAAAAAATGCAAAAATTTCAGCCATCTCTTACGGTAGTGCTATTGGTTGGCAAATATACATTTCGAAATCTATTATTCTCACACTCACACTTTCAAAATATTAGATGCTATATTCGGCTCGAGTGTTCTCTTAATACAAACACACCCCAATGACACACAATCATAAGCATTTGCTTATTTTTGGGATGGTGGACGTAGTAGCAAAAGTTGTCTGCTTTCTCTAACACTGTCCGCTTCTCTCTCTCACAATAACATAGTGAAATTTTTTTATATCATCTTAAAATCATCTTAAAATGATCTATGTATTGGAGATCCTATTCATAGTTATTGCTTCTCATCTTTTCTTTTGTTGTCACTCATAAAACAATGAAGGACACAATGTTAAGTGACATTTTACGTGTTTTTGTAATACTTCTTGTGCATTGTTTTTGAGGTTTATTATTGGTATTGTTTTTAATTTTATTTTTTTTTAAAGCAAACGAATACGTTTCTCTGATTCTCTATACCAGTTTAGTTACACTCAAAAAATAATAGAAGATGGGTCAAGGGTCAATTATCAATTGAAATCTTGTTAGAAAGGATATCCTCTTCTTGTCAATTGAATATTTTGCTATTTCATTGCCTTCTATACTCTTATACTCATAGCTAACACATATTTGTGGTGTTGCCTACTCAAAAAAAGTGAGAATATTCGTACATACGTATCTATGTACATACATATGTATGTATGTTGCAAGAGAGAAGGGAAATTGTGAATATAAAATGGAAAAGTAAAGGCAATCTTGTATTTATTTGGTAAATTTTGAAAATTTCAAAAGGAATTTGCAAAATTCACATTCAATTGCCAAGTTTTGCATTCATATTCAAATATATCTCTTTCGGTTTAGTATTGATGGCGTAAACATTTTCTGTTACAATAATCGAAAAGAAAGGAAAAGTGGTTCTTCAAATATTAGTCCTTTTTTCGGTGTACACATAGGGTACACATTTCCTGTTACATTTGGGAAAGAGAAAGGCAAATTGGTTTTAAACACTGTTCTGCAAATATGAGTCCTTTTACCGATACACTGCTGCAGTGGAAAGGATATCTACTTCCAACAACTTTTCGAAATCTGAGAATACTTTTTATTTCATTTTATTAATTCCATATTTTCAGCGGAAAAAAGCAAGTATTTCGAATAACATGTCACATAAACTGTCACTTTTACAACTAAATGATAGCAAATATTTCTATTTGTTATACTACTCAAATGGAAAAGTGTTCAGCTAAAGGGCAAGATTTAATGAATTTTTAAATGAAAAAGAAAGTGATAGGAAACCGAGATTTTTTGGTAATATACGTGATACATAAGTTCTTAACGGTTTTCTGTTAAATTTTTAAGGTTTTTTATCAGGACTTAAGTTTTAACCAAAAAAATAATTTTTTTATTTCATATGAAGGCATATCAAAACACAAAAACCTCACAATATGGAGGACTTCTGGAAATGGTGTAGTCTTTTAGAAAAAGCTTTAAAGAGAATTTTTTTTTTGTGTTGAAGTCACAACATAAACGAAATAGGTATTAAAAGTAACCGGGAAACCAATTGCATAACCTCTGAGTACATATTGTTCAACAGAGATCTCACTCGAATGATCCGAGTACTCGAATCATTTATAAGTATTGTAAGTATTCTTCCTAAGTTATAAATCTAAATGAGTTGGCTTACGAATGAAACATATTTCGAATGGTATGAGTACTTATAAATCAACGTTGTAGTGAGCATGATTCTGGTTCATTCATGCTCATACATAGATAAATTTCAATATTGTTGACTCACTTATATTGAAAATTTCATGAATGCTTATGAGTAGCTAAAAATCTCTGTCCTCTCTCTGATCTCTGTTTTCTACACAATATCGAAAACCATAAAAAATGCCAGAGTGTAAAATTAAATAATTCAATATTTAGCCTTTGCAAGATTAAGAATTTATATCTTTCAAAACCCTTAAAATGACATCAACATTGTAAATTGGAAGTGTAAAGAAATCCAAAAAAAAGAAAGAAACTTTACCCACTAACCGAATTAGAAAGTTTTACAGAATAATCAATCAAATGAATTAGTTTCTGTCTGCTGTCCCTAAAAATACGATGGAAATATTTTGTAAAATTTCATTTTACATTTCATTTTTCATTTTTGCAAGCTCTACGATTGAAGGCGTCTCTCAGTCTTTGTGTGACACATTTTTCAATTCATGCCATGTGGAATGTTGGATAATTCTGTAATGCGAATGAATCAACATCAATGTGGTGCCAATAAATAGAATTTAATTTTAAAAATTACTCAAATATTTACAACAACAACTATAACAATTTAACCTCAATCTTAGGTTTATTTGTGTCAATCGTTCAGCAACAAATGACATCTTTGGAATACCTTAAGGCCATTGCAATGATTATAACAAAAAGCTTTTCAATTATCGTAATACATTGTAATATGTTGTCCCTTATTGTAGTTTCTTTCATATTTGTGAGTGACTTTGGTATGATGATAGTAAATATGTGAATGGGGTGCCTTAATTGAATGGCGTAAATGTGTGACAAAACTAAATATTTTTTAAAGTGCTCAAAGAAATCTAAAGAGAGATATTGCACGCATGTATGCAAATAATTTCTGTGCATGTGTAACATTTGCTGTTGAGTTGAAAGTTTTTCAATTAAATTTATGTGTGCAAATAAAAATATTTCCTTTTTCGGTTTGTTGTTCACTTCTTTAGTTTCGTAGACTGATTGTAAATAAACTGAAAGCAAATTTGCCATGATCATGAACAAAAAATAAAAAATTCAAGAAACATTTGCAATTTTCATAAGAGAAGACAAAGACAAAGTTTTTTGTAATTTTCTATAGTTGACAGCGTTTCCGTTTTTGCAGATCCTGCAGCCTAGTTTACATTAAAGGCACCCTTAACTTCAAAACAGACTGGAATCCGTCATTTTCAGTGTTTTTAATGTCGAATATTATCAGACGTCGAAACGCCGAAACGCGAACTTGCGCGAATTTCAAAAAAAGCTGGGACCCGTATTTAATTAAATCGACTAAAGATTAAAATATGTTAATTTGACATTTTTACTACAAACAACCCCGAACAAAAAATTCAAAAACCATTTTCTTTAGAGAATATCCTTAAAAAAAGGACATGGATGATCGTCCTTGGAAAAATTGTATACACTGTTGGACGCCTTTCTTATGATGTAGATATTGTATATGTTGGTAAGGAAACAGATCCTTAAATTAACAAAATATTCAAAAATAGACCTCACGAGAGGTCGAAGCTGGAGCCGAAATATTTTAAATGTTGTCTTAAAAAAGTCCAATGTTCATTTTTAGGAGGCTACATCGAGCACTTTTTTGGTGAGTCGCTCTAATGTACATACATAATTGGTCATTACAGCTCTTCAGTCAGGATAACGACCTAATTTCTCACACCACTCATGTCGTGGTTATTAATTTTATAAATGAGTTGCTGGACCTACAGTAAATACAAAGTCGATACCGAACGATAGATATTTGAGAAACTTTTAATGGCAGTTTCATTACCTTCTCAGAGTTTTTGCCAGAAACATGCTGAGAAGAAGTCGCCGAAGGAATATCTTTTTAAATTTTCATTTTGATATCTGACCTGATGTTTGAACCCGGGCGTTACGTCTAATAAGTTAATACGCTGCCTACTATACTACGAAGAATACGTTAAGTTATGAAAGGTGGAAATCAACATCATCATATGATGAATATTATGAGTACTTCAAACTTTGGAATGAGTAGAGGTTCCATAATCTTAAATTAAGTATGATTCTACTCATCATTTTGGATATACATTGCTGATCTCTGGTCTGAAACCGAAAATGATAGGGATCATAACAGTTACTACGTAATTGCGTTTTTATTGCTAGCCTACGTTGATAATTCTGATGATCATTTTGGTGATGAAAACGATATCACTAGGATAATATTTAGTTTTTAATTTTACTCGAGTAAAATAAAACAGGAAAATACTTTGGCATCTGCGTAACTTGCAACCAAAATTGCATACATGAGTGTACATTTTTCAACTTTCCCCTTTAGTTTGATTACAAAGTTTTTTTTCGAAAAAATACCCACGAGAGTGGAGGTGAAGTATATGGGGAAGTATGTAGAAAGTTTTCAGCCACAAGATTGTTGCAACTGTTGACATTCAAGTTATTTGTTGCAATATATATAAATAAACAAAACAAACAAAAACAAAAAGTGAATGAAAATCACTTTATAAATGTTTGGTTTTTGCGTGTGTGTAGTGTGTGTGTGTGTAATTTATTGCACTGTTTGTATTCATGTTTGTCTGTCTATTGATGTTCGTTGGTTACTTTTCCAATTTATTTATGTTGCTACTGCTGCAACATGTTACAATTGCTTCTGTTGTTGTTATTGTTGTTTTTATTTGTTTACCATAACAAATATTAGTTTTAACAATTTTCCATATCATTCCATTAATATTCCTTTAGAAGTTTTTTTGTTGTTTTTGTCTCTTTTCCTTATTTTTCTAATCGAAACTAAATATTTTGAAATATTTCTGGTTTACTCCTGTTGTTGGTTGGTTTATTTATGTTCTATTTGTTGTAGTTATTGTTTGATGTATATTGTTGATATATGTATGTATGTATGTATGAATGTTTGTATCTGTTATTGATAATATTTGCATGGCAATATTTAAATTTTAATCCGGATTTCAATAAAAACGTAACATACTCTTATGGATACGAGTTGGTTAGTTTGCTTTCTTTACTTCTTTTAAAATGAAAACAACAACAAAACCAAAATATTTTGTTATAAAAATCCATTCATCCAAACATATGGGAAGAGATTTTTAGCTTTAATAACAATAAGGCTTTGAGTTTTAAGCTAAAATTTGGTAAATTTATTGTTTTCTTATTGGATTATTAAAATCTACACAAAAAAGAAAAGAAACAAAATGTATAAACTGAACCATAAAAATATTAAATTTATAAGGATTTTTGGCAAAGAAATTAAAATGAATTGAATTCAATACTCAGTTGTACGACAGAGACTATGGAAATTTGAAAAATTAAAGGAAAAAAGAACTTACGTAACTGCATATTGTAAGTTTGCAGGAGATAAGGTATATATTATTACGAAAACAGGAAAAATCTAGATACTGGAAATATAACAACAAACACCAGCATAAAATAAATGGTAAGAAAGTTAACAAAAATATACCAACAAACACTACAAGAATAAAAAAAATACACAAACAACAATAATGAACGTAAACAACATTTATAGAGATTTCAAGAATGCGAAGTCAGGAACATTCGCCTTCAATAACATTTCTCAGACTATTTAACCTATATAGCAGGCATGGCAAAACAGGCGACAGAAGTTAGTTAAGCTCAGTTAGTCTTGTGTAAAGAGGCGTGGCATTTGAAGATTTCCGTTACAAAGGCCTGCCGAACAATTGTTATTGTTATTGTTTATGCAAAAGATATAAACAGAGTAATAACAAAAAAAGTAAATGCTTTTGTTTAAATAAAGTTGTGAACACTGGCACACAGAATTGCGCAAATAAAAAAAGTTTTATTTATATCTATTGTCCTTCGAATTATGATTACCCCTCTTCTTCCATAGATTTTTAAAAATCTCTATTGTCCTATATAAAAATGAGCGGATAAACCTGATTATTATTGATTAATTTCATATTTAATTAACTAAAATTAACTTCAATTTAGCAATGAAATTTAAATAAGCATTACAAATAAAAAGTTACCAACAGCGTTAACAACAAAGCGAATTTTAGCCATTCATGGTCACCTGTTGTTATCATAATCTTCCACAATTTTTGAATATTTTTCTTAAAACGTTAGCTCTTCATGATTACATTGTTGTTGCCGTCAAACACATAAATTTTCCGTTTTTGTTTGTTATTTAAACCAAAGAAATTAAAAAAAAAAAAGAAAACGATGAAAATGAAAAGAAACGCCAATTAGTTGAATAGTTAGACACTAAACGTCTATTTAAACTCATAAATTTTGGTCATAAAACTGACTATCAGATTATCCCAACTGATAATACAAATACCAGCGTTAACTCTTTTACCAAATAAAGCCGTTCACATCTTTAAACTCTTCATATGAAAATTGAAAAGAAGAAGAAAAAGAAAAAGAAGAGGAATTTAATGAATTCATTATTAAATTAAAATAATTTGTTGCACTCATCGTCACACTAAAACGAAGACACAAAATTCGTTTTTAAATGAAAGAAAAAAAGTTATGAAAACCTTTCATATGAAAATTTGTTGAAAAAGACAAAAAAAAAATGATGATGAAGTATTTATCGTCGTTCTAATGAAAACAGAGAGGGATTTTTGACTAACGCAGACGTAAACAGTGAAATAATATTTGCTTTGTATGAGCAAACATTACTCCATGAGCATTTATGTCAGCACTTGGTACTCTTTCTTCTTAATACGTATTACAAATATTAGTTCATTGGGTGAGGTGGTTATTGCTTTACAGAATAATCTAACTATTGGCTTATAATATTTTTACCAATTGACTATGTATTACTGATAAGACAGTTTAAAAAATTAAATCATTCATTACGATATGTATCTCTAATTCAAAAGCTAATCGCTATTGCCACAGTTTTGACCCAATTTCTGAACGAAAATGCTTGCTGGGAAAGCCTACACGTATTTATAAGTAACTTGACCCCTTATGGATTGCATTTGATTTTATTTTCTGTTTGTTTTGTTGCTCTTATATCCCATATGAATTGTTTATTTTCATTGTAAAACTTTTATTTTCCTCTTCTTTTCATCCCACAGCAGCTACAAAAACAATTTCATCGTCGTTATGATAATGAAAAAAACAAAATTTTTTTTGTTTTCCTTTTTTAAAATTTACATTTAACTCTCGACTAATGCAGTTTTCTTGTAAAAATAAAATATTCCGAAATAAATGAAAAATACAAAAACAACAAAAACAACAACAATATTAATAATATCACAACAACAATAAGACAACAAAAATATATGAATTTAAATGCATTGTGTCTAAACAACAGTCTACAACAGTCTCGTATTGTCAGTAATTATGTCACTAAAAGCAAAATTTAAAAACAACAACAATTAAATGTATGTGTGCATATGTATGTGTGCATATGTATGTGTATATATGTATGTATGTATGTATGTATAATTTAGATTTTTAAAATAATTTAAAATATTAATGCTTAGTTTATACGATAAGTACTTACTTGAGTAATCCTTCCAACAGTAACTGTTCTTTAATCCGGAATCACCGGTTCTGCTCAGATATTTTCTTAGCGTTTGTACATAACCTAACGTATAACATCTCCACACGTATATTTTCCTTTTCTATGAATTTCTTTTTATTTCTGTGGTCGATTATTCGCTCCATAAATTCTTGTTTATTGATATTGTTGCTGTGGCTGTTGTTGTCCGTAATTAACAACATTGCTTAACTAATTTCCAAGCCGTAGAACGACAGTGCAACCAACCATAACGAAACGGAGAGAAATTCATTTGTGGAGAAGTAAAAAAGAGAACTGAATAGCAAAGTAAGTAAAATAAACATTTTTTTCAGTTTTTTGTTCCCTTAAAATGATAATAATGGCATTGTGTTGTCTATGTGAATATGTAAAGGAGCCAAGGATAAAATGAATGAACAAAAATGAAGTCTATTAAACAATTGGTAGTGACCACAAAAATTATAGTGAATTATATTCGTAATAGATTTTGAAAAATCGTATCATGTTATGCCATGAATATAATCAAGCACCTATAGTAGTATTGTATATTATGCAGTACTTCATTATTCGTCACAAAAAAAAAACCTTATGCCGCTAGTATGTGAAAAGACTTCTTCCATATGTTCTGCAATCAGACCTTAATTCCTAATGAGCCAAGGTTTTTAATTCCAATTTTCATTCCCTCTAATGACATAAAATTTAGCCTTTTCTTGAACCTTAATTGAAATTCTAGGAATTGAATTCCATTAAAGAAATCAATAAACAACAATTAATGAAAATCTCCTTAAAAAAAAAAAACAAGAAATTCAATCATAATTCCCAAATATCTGGCGTCATAAGACATATAAAGACGCTATTGGACAATTCTTGTCTTGTATTATGTATCGCTTCCAAAACTCTGTTCTCGTCCCTAACCTTTCCAACTACTGTCTTGATTACAATCCATTGGCCTGCCATAAATTGTATGTTAAAGATGAAAAAGTCAGCAGGTCTGTTTAATGATCCTCAAAATCATTTCATTTTCAACTTGGTTGCTGCCATCATGATAATCTTTATAAGCATTATTTATGATAAAAACAATTATCACTCAGTCAAGTTATTTCATAGGCAACAACAACAACAATAACAACACAAATATCAATTAAGGAGAAAAAAAGAAGAAGAAGAAGATAAAGAAAAAACAAATAAATTAAGTGAAGCATTTAATGCTCTTTACGCTCATCTTAATCAAACAATTAGTAACGCATGCATGCATTAATACATGAAATGTTAAGACTGGCTGAAATCTAAGGTAAAAACAACAACAACAATAGCAATTCACTTACCAGTTAAGTTAAATTAAAAGTGATGCAGGAAAAAAGGGAAAATATTTCGTTTTTCTTTTTACGGTTTTCTTCACTATAACAGCGTAACAATATATGGAGGATGATTATTTAGAGGTGAAAGCGTGTGTGTGTGTGTGAATCCCTTTAATCCCTTTTTTATTGTCTGTAAACTATTCTTCTTTAAAATTATCCAACCCAACAATTAACACATTAAGCATGACGCATCAATTGTGTGGCATCCTTTTGTTCACATTTTTTTTTTTTTTGAGATTACTGTTTGGCTTTCTGTTGTGGCTTTATTCCTGTTATCTCCCTAATTTTTGGATTATTTCAATAAAAAAAAGGAAACAAACTACATTCATAATACAAAAGACAAGAAGTAAAAAAAATTGAAAAGTATCGGCATTCACAGGTACATTTACGGTTACCGTGAGTCGGACTGTGTGTAGCTGCAACTGACCTCATTCCTACTTTATGCCTGATTCAGCAAAATTTTGTGGCGATACAAAGGAATGCCTTCAAGAGAGAATCTTCTGCGTCAGCTTGCAACTCCAGTTTTTAGTTATTCATACCAGAAATACTTTCAAAAGCAGGAAAAACACTTGACAATTCCCCAACAAACACTTGATGAAATATTTCTTTTAGCTTGTAAAGAATTTGTGTGTGTGTGTGTTTGACAGAGAGAGAGAGAGAGAGAGAAAGGAAAAATGCGTGTTATCTTGTCTTCTTTTTTCACTTGTTCATGACATGACCATCGTATATTGACAAATGACCATTCATTTCCTATGATGGTTAACTGCTGCGTGCCTGTCTTTTCGTTTCTTTGTTGATGTCTTTCCCAAGCGACTCTTGAGTATCCTTCCTTTATGTTGTCTGACTGTTCAATCACAGCAATGACATATTCAAGCGCCTTTTTCTTTATTTAATGACGTTTCGTCTTTATACATATTGTTGTTGTGGTTTTTTTTTTTATTTTTTATTTTATTACAAAAAACTATCAATGGCAATGGCGCCCTATTTGTTTAACTATCATGGTTTGTGTTTAATTAAATTAAATGTGAAATGAGTTGATCAAATTACAGTTTTATTAATACATAGAGTCTTACAATATGTAATTATAAATCGTATGCAAAGATTGATTCTTTGAATCCGTTCTGTACCATCCAAATTACTATTTATATGGATGTGTTTTTATTTACATAGAATATGTGATTATTGACGATTAAATATTTAATGCCAATTACTGTTTAATAACAAAAGCAAATAATAATCAAATTTAATTAGTTTCTCTTTAATTATGAGATTATGAACTTTTATTCTATAAATAATATCAAAAAGAGAAAAGAAATGCAAACCTTAATAATTCATTAAATGACTTTGCCATTGAATAGTAATTTCTTTTTTTTCGCTAATCTTATATGAATAAAACAAATATTGTGAATATGTATTCGTATAATAAATGAACGTTTAGTTAGATAAGAGAAAAAGTTGATTTCCAAAAAGTTAATTTCTTTTAAAAAGAACTATTATTTTACAACTAATCTTAAGGAACATTAATTAATTGAATTTAATTGATTGTGATAATAAAAATTTAAATTTTCAGTATTTGTTATAGAAACTTATTAATTTATTATTTTATTTAACGTTGTCATGTGCCATATGCTGTATTTACATATACTTTACAGGTATAACTATGTATGTATGTATTTATGTAATGACCATAGACCACAATATAATATTTAAATTTATGTTTAATTTATTTACTACTGAAATATTTTTCAATTAACAGAATAAACCAAAAACCAGCAAAATAAAAAATAAATTGGAGGTTTCACACTTCAATACTTCCTTTACGCTAGATGCCTTCAAACTCAAGCACACTCTCATTCTTTCCTTCCAATTCAGTTATGTATGTGTTCGAACGTTTAAATTATTTACGTGAGTGTAATGGACACTACAATCAAACCAATAAGGAAAATAGCCTCTCTCTCTCTCTCTCTTTCTGTCTGTCTCTCTATGTGTTTGTAAGTGGAGTGTTGATGTAAAAGTGTATTTGTTTGTTTGTGTGTGTATTTACTTTCCCCATTGAGTGCATGCCTACAGGCGCATATATGTTTTAATGTTTTAATAATGATCGCCTGCATTTAATTGTTAATTTAAATTCTTAAAATACTTTTGTGTGTTGATTTCAAGCATCACTATGGCATAATATGTCGGGGTAACTGAGGAAAAACATTCTCTTCCCTTATATCTGTTGTTTCAGCTGCTTTATTTTTACAACAAAGTAAAATGCTTTTATGCAATTGGAAATATCGTTTCCATAAATATCCCTTCTCAACGCAAAGTGTTCGTTATGCTTTAGGGGAGCAAATACGTTTGTGGTTGATTGGAAAGTGAATTTGAGAAAAGTATCCGTTTTTGAGTTAGTGATGTGAGAATGTAACCATCCTATGCATAATGTCATATGCCAAGTAATACTACTACCAGGATTCCACATTATCATTACCCCTCTAGCCCTTTCTCAGACTTCCTGATACTTGGGATTTTATGAAATCCAGCATTACAACCTCGCCTACAGTAATGATATTGGAAAAGGATAACAATAACAGTACAAAGGAAAACCTTCACACACGCATACAAACACATACAGATGATATTTAGTAACGAATTAAAATATTATTCGAGCACGATTTGACCGACTAAATTAAAATATAACGCCATACTGCAACCACCCAACTAACGATAGCCCAATGCAACACATCAACCGCACATCTCACAAGGCAAAAACACAAGAAAATTTACTGTTGTATGAATAACTTCTATTAAATTCTACATGCATGCATGGGTGTGTATGTGTAACGCTGGTTGCACTTTGATGCTTTAAAACTTCATAAAGGGAAACTGCTCACACGTCCCGCGTATGTACTTCGTACTCATACAGTATTCCAGCATTATAGGCAGACTGCTATGCCACATTTATGCAAATTTTTATAAAATCAAATAAAAAAGAAACAAAAATAGGCACACGCATCAATAGTATGTAAAAATTCACAAATGAATTCCTTCCTATAAAATTCAGAAAATTATATTCATTTGCAAATATACAATATACATATATATATGCATATAGATATATGTATGGACGTATATATTTTTCTATTGTATTCCTCTACTTTACATGTGTGTGCCTTATAAATGCCAAAAAAAAAATTATTGAAATTAAAAAATAATTTCCAATTATCATTGAGCCATCATCATAATTTTATAAGCTTCACTGATTTTCTCCATCATTATAGAATTTTCACACATTTTTTTTTCAATATTTTACTTCTGCGAAAAATAAAAACGAGAGAGACGTACGATGCCGTTGGAGGATATACAATATGTTCCTCTACCCCCTTCCTTTAATATGGTAATTTAATGATGTCGCCCATATGTAGGCTTTATTGTAAAGGGTGAGGATATGGAGAGAATGGAGAAGAATATGAATACGAAAGAGAAAAATAATGCAACTTTTAACGTGCATATCCATTATTAAAGAAAGTGTAAGAAGATGCTGTTAATGAAAACTGTAAAAATTTTTGTGCATTTTCATCTGGAAATGCTTTTCATCTTTTCAACAACTGATAGAATTGAAAGAATTAAATGTCTTTTGCCTTTTTTTAAATGTTTAACTGGAGATTTTCTTTCTTTTTCATTTTACACTTAGCGTACTGCGAAAGGACTCAAGGAAATTTAATACGAGAAGAACATATTTGGGAACCCCATCAACAAATTTCAGTTGTGTTCAGTCTCTGCATACCAACTGTATAAGCGATAATTACTTGAATTAAGTTGAATTGAATTTCCTGTGTGTTAAAGTTGATCATTTAAATAGATTTTTGGGCATTTTGCCAACCCAATTTTTTATTCTTCCTTTGGCTCATGAGCTGCTTTAGCCTCGTTTCCAGCAATTCTCGCGCTTAAGCTGTTTGGTATTGAGCTAAAGGCGTATTATTATTGTACAGTCAGAGTCTGATTTTGCATTGAATGCGTTACAAAATATTTTCATTTTATCTGGCCATTGGTCCGAAAATAATGACCTCCAATTGTTGATTGTTTATAAACAACCACACATATATGGTATATACAGCGTACTACTACTACTACTACATTAATATCAATGTTTGTATGCGTACGTATGGTAGATTATAAAGCTGTTGTTGGTTTAGCAGTCAGTCAGTCAATCGGTTATCATGCATTTAGTTCAGGATCAAAAAGAATTATGAAAACAATCAGTTTTTAGCATACCAAGCCACATATTTGTTGTACACACAGCCACAAATATTATTTTCAATATTCTGCTCAACTCTACCCTACTGCCAGCCGATATAAGTATCTCTGTGTGTTCAGTTTAGTCTCGTAGAGTTTTCTGTTTGTGTGCCACGAGCTAAATACCAAAATATTTCCCAATATTACCTCTGCTCTCACTGTTAATATATTTTTAAACTACCGCACACGAATTTTTAAAAAAATATAGTGAATGTCTCCTTATACACGCATAAAAATGAAAATAGAATCGACATGCAAATTGCAAATTGTTTGAGCAGTTAGTTTCCCATTAAGTAGGAGAATTTTATAAAATTAAAATTAATTTTTTTTATTTATTTTAGGATCAAACATCCGAGCTACCGAGTAAGTGTCCGATTTATCCGAGAAGACTTGTAGTCGTAAAATAGCTCCCGGTCGGACATTTATTAAGTGCACTAAGTTTCAAATGTAAACTGAGTGTCCAAAATTGGTCAATTTTAATATGGATTTTCATAAACTTTACACCAAAGTCTAATTAGTTAACATTAACTGTACCTGAATTGCTGGTTTTATGGTGCAATACAAAACAAAAATAATCAACATGCCTGCCTTCACAAATATGGCTGTACGAGTATTTGTGTGCATGAAATTCTGACAATTAGTGAGTGCATGGACGGGTGAGTATTTCTATGATTTTCTTTTTTATAAAAACATTTGCACGAGAGCATAATCTTTGTATACAAATACACACGTAATGTTACAACGTCTACAATAGCCGTGAGAATAGTGTAGATGTGAATATGGCAGGTTATGTTAAATGAGTGTGAGTCAGGAAGAGAGTTGGAGTGAGAGAGAAAAAAAATCTGTGTAAAGAGTACATACTGATACCAATATTGTTACGGCATTATGAATATGTAACGATTGACTGAACATTTTACATCGCATGTAAATAAGGATTTTACAATATTGACTGGCTGGATATCACAAGCAAATAATTCTATGACAAGGAATTTTTTTTTAAAAGAAATATGAAAGTACTATTTCCAGATTGCCTATTTAATCATGTTTTGGAGTACAATCATTTGAATATTCTTCTATTCTTTTGAACAATTTTGAAAGTGTTTCACGAAAACCTTGTTTGGAAAACCTTTAATCCAAAAACATTTGACAACTTTAGAGTTAAGAGTGGTGATATGATGCAAAAGCTTATTTATGCAGACTGATATTCAATAGAAACATTTAGTATTTATAATGAAGTCAGTTTGTTTGTCTCAGAGTGTTTGTTTGTTAGTTTTTATTTATTTGTTGTTGTTTTATAGTTTCGAATTCATTAGATGGAATAATTGAATTGAGTTGAATCGAATGAAATTAATTCAATAAACATGAACTTTAATCGTGTGCAGCAATTATTCACTGATTAAACGTGATTATTGCATCATTTTCTATGATATTTATTGCACTTTGTTGTTGTTGTTTTAATTTATTTAAAATGTTTACATCACACACACATGCATACAGAACTTAAAATGCATAATTCCATTGAAACTTTATGGAAACTTCTCCATTCTGTAAATGCTCCATTCGATCTGTAAATGATTTTAAATATCCATTCGAATAAAATATTTTTAAAGAAAGATGCACTGAAACTGATGCGAGATTCAACAACTTGTCTTAAAAGTCTCTGCATAGCTTATTACCCCATCTACATCAAAGCCTTTCAATTTGTTTTTTTATTTTTGTTTTATTATGCAAATATCTCTTTATTTTTAATGGTAACCGTGATGTTGTAACAAATTTTTATGTACATTCTTTTATCCTTTGACTTGTCCTTAGCTTTAAAGCTATATACTGTGGGCTTATCAAGGCCTACAGGGCATTGTCTAGACTTTGCAAGAGAAATTTTCTATTTTTTCTGAAGGCAACAGAGTTTAAAGGGCATCGAAAGCTAAAGAAGAAATGAAGTTTAAATATTAAAAAGAAATTAACAGAATTAAAGTGCTTTATATGCATTTAAAAATATAACAAAAACACAATTTAGGTTTTTTTTTGATTCTGGAAAAATCTTTAAATGCTATGAATTTGAGTATATTACGGTTCTAAACAAATGGCAAACGTACCGATTATAATGTGAACTATAAAGCCAAATCTACGCATCCACTTTTTTCCTAATGGTATTTAGCTGGTCTGGCATCATATCAATTCGAACTAAGATATTGCCAATGGTTGTTTGAAATGAATTGTTTCCGGTTCATGTCCTCAATGAACCAGCGGTGCTGTGATGCAATGAAATATTCTCTTGGCTGGCCAGAGTTCACATAGAATTTTTTCGCCTTTGAAGAAAAACTTTTTTTGTATACAAGCTACCATTTAAAATGCAAATGATGCATGAAAATATGTCTTTTGTTATAAATTGTGCATTTTAAAGTTCATACTATCAATACTGCTTACGACCTTCAGTTAACATTCTTATGCAGTCCCTAAATTCTTTTTTTTCAGATAAAAGCCTTTCAAGTAAATGATTTCAAGTAAAGTCATACTAATATTTAAGGCATTTGAAATGACTCATTCATTTCTGAACTACAATATTTTGTTCCCATTATCACAATAAAGTCACGATTATTATATCGTAATATTGAACAGTAACCTCTCCACCTTTAATTCATAAATTTCTTTAAATTTTCACCATTTTATGGTTTCATTCAAAAACTTTTAGTCTTCAAATATTCCACCAATTGCAAGTCATAAAATGAATTGTTTTCTTAGACAAAGAAAGTGTGAATTTCTTTTTAAAGTGAAGCTTTTTATTACAATTTTATGAAATGGTTTCATAAACTGCTTCAATAAAAATAGAAAATAAATTAAATGTTCGTCACCACTTTTCTCAGTATCATTAGGGGGTCTTTGAGAAAAACAAGGAGAAAAGAAATCATTAGTAAACATTTTAAATACCACATCTGACAAATTGTTATTGGCCGACTTCGTTTTCCATTTCAAATTTAAATTGAAAACAACCTATCGCCTACTCAAATGAACTTTTTATGCCGGTTTAGGTCTACACGGGAGGTTTTTGTTTTGAAATATACAAACGTAATATGAGATATTTATTTTTATAAGTCTGGAGACATTCTTATTTTTTTGTTTTTTTTTTTTATTTTTTAATGCCTAACTGTCTGTCTAACATTTGTTTCAAAGTTTATTTCCTTTTTGTTTTGTCATCTGTAAGCTGATTTTCTTTGATCTCTATTTTCATTTGTTTCTCGGCATAAAGTTTTCGCTTTTCATTACAAAATTAGGCTGTATGCGTACATACAATGTTTAGATTTAATAGGCTTAAAAAGACTTGAACTATTATGGATCCGAAAACAACAAAACTATTGCATGAGAACATTTATATTCTTTGCAACATGTTGCTACAACATTTGTTTCACACCACTGCGCCAACAGTGTTGTTTATGAATTCATTTCGTAAATCGTAAGTATTTGTTTGTACACTCAAGTTCTTTAGTTAGTCATACATGGACCGTTAATGCAGTCGTACACGTTAGAGTGAGAGTGACGCTTATTTTATTTCTTATGAAACAATACGTAAGAATGCATCTCCTACACATACATACGCGTATGGTTGCAAAGCAATTTGAGGTGAAATTGTAATAACTTCCTTCCGTTTTAAGTTTTACAATATTGGAGAGAGAGAGAGAGAGAGAGCAAAAGCTTAAACTCTCTTTTAATAGTTCGTGATATATTCGGCGAGTGTTTGGTATTCGTGCGATTTAAGTTTTCTTTTACATGAGAGCTTGTCTCGAAAGTGCGTGAGCAGGCAACGTTAGTTTTTAAGTGATGTTAAACGAGTTGACATGTGTTTCATATAAAACCGGTGAAATTACAATTTCAAAATAATTAAATTTAAAGCCTTAACAAAAGCAAAAAAAAGGATAAAAAATAAAGCATTTTAAACCACAAAAAAAAAACAAAATAGAAAAAATAAATATTAAAGCAATTTAAATAATATTTTATAACGAATAATAATAATACGTTTGAATTTATATGAAAAATTAATGTGTTCAATTATATTCCGCTTTATGCACGGCAATCTACACAAAATCCTTGTTTTTATTATTTTAAGCCATTTTAGAAGAATTACAAAAATAAAATGAAATAAAATGAAATAAAAATAGTAAAATAAAAAAAAAATATAAAAGAAATTCAAGCAAAATAAGCTGCTATAAATTATTATTAAGAAAGAAGTTTCCAAATAATCTCAACAAATAAATCATTGTCAAGTGTTTTATGCTTAATACTGCAGAATAAAAATAAAATTTATTTTAATATTATCTTATAAAGTGTATTATATTTCAAGCCAAAATAATAATAATATTTTGAAAGAAAAAAAACCAAAAAAATAAGGAAGAAAATCATATTTTCACCAACGCAATACGCTTCTCCTTTTGGTAGAGGCCATAAAAATCAAAGTGCAACATCTAAGAAGAAGAGAAAAATAAAAAAGCACAGAAATAAAGGAAGAAGTGCAATACTAAAGAAAAAAAAAATAAAAAGTTATAAAAATTTATCTTAACAACTTAAACCATAAAAATAGTCATAATTTTCTCAGCTAAAACCCTTAGTTCAGCCCACCTCCTTAGATCAACTTAGAACCAACAACTACAGCACACAACAGCAACAACAACAACAACAACAACAGCAAAGAGAATAAGATGATCTAGAAAAAAAAAAGTGTAACAACGGTTTTGCTGTTGCTGTAGTAGTAGTCTGTTGTTATTTCCGTACGGATTACTGTAACCGAATGAAAAAGGATTATCCCATGGTTATATAAGGAGCCTACATAGTCTTCTTCAAAATACAACTGAACTCATGTTACAGTAAGTGTTCCACCATTAGATGTTTGTTTGGGGTTTTTACTTCTTGCTAATGAATCTTTTGCCTTAAATTTTAATGACAGAGAATCATATCAAATATTTATTTGGTATCCCATTAAACAATTTTTATTTTCTCAAATTATTTTATTTTTTCTTTTTTCGTTTCGTTCATGAAAAAAAGGATCTCTATTGCTAGTTGTCCTTAAGTTAAAAGTTTTATTTACTTTTCTTTTTTATAATTAAATTTTCCTATTAAAAAAAATGATGCCGGAAGTTTTTGTAGGTTAAAAGGTTTCCATTTGGGGGCAAAGGATCGTTTTATTTTATTTATTATAATATTCCATATAAAAGGATACAAAAATCGAAAAGGCAAATAAGCAAACAAGAGTAGAATTTTTAATATTTATTTACATGCTAAAGTATATGTCGACATATAAAAAACATTCATTTTATTTCTTTGACTCTAACAAAATTTATGGTGATTTTTCGTAATGCTCTGTTAATTATTTTAAATTTCTTCATCTTGATAACTGAATTTTTGTAAATCATTGGCCTCATAGCGATAGTCCTCAAAAGAATATTCCAACTATCCGGTATTCCATCCATTAGCGAGTTTTATTTCCTTTAAAAATTTCGAATAGGTATTTGCAAGATATATTCACTCATTATGTCAGTTTAATAGTGAACACGGTTTCTTAAACAAATTATGACGTACCAAAAAATGTTAAATTGCCTTTTCTTGTAAATGATTTAGTCAAAAATTTCATTTATAGAAACGGAAACCGACTTGAGGAATAGAGTCACAACACAGTGACGAAACCAAAGGCCTAGCCTTTCTGCTTTCAAGGTAATAGTATCATGATCTAGTTGACTGCCATTGATGAGGCCCTGTATTACTTACAAGGAACATTGGAAATGTATACATTGAAACGATATGAACTATTTATCTATGTTTAACTGTAAAATCTCATCAGCCATCCTAGTCTTCATTTCATAGAAGAAAAACTAAATGTTTTCATGTGTAAATTAAGTAAAATCCAGTGAACTTGAGTATAGGTTGGAGAAAATCGTTCCTTTTTATGGAGACCCTAATAAATTCTAAAACTGGATATTTGAATAGCATAGATATAAAGAAACAGAAACATTTCAAAAACTTTATTTAAACTAAATTTTGAGTACAACTAAAAATATTTAAAATATTTGTTCGTACTCACTCACTCGCAATTAAACTCGTTCTTTACACAATACGTTACCAATGAAAATAAATTTAATTGAAAAAGTTTCGTTACTTCTCAAAAAAAA
Organism: Sarcophaga peregrina; assembly: GCA_014635995.1. Taxonomy (NCBI): domain Eukaryota; kingdom Metazoa; phylum Arthropoda; class Insecta; order Diptera; family Sarcophagidae; genus Sarcophaga; species Sarcophaga peregrina. Next base: position 104,192,574 of record CM025791.1, read on the forward strand.
TCCATGAAATAGACAAACAGAGTAAATTTTCTATTGAAATAGATAATAAAGGAAAGCAAAAACACAAGAATAAAAAATAAATTGAAAATTTTTTTATTCAATTTCTAAAATATCGCTTAAGGTACCCCCATTTTCATTTTTAAATTAAGTTGAATAAATAATTTCGTATTCCATAGCATTTTAAAGCAACCAAGCCAAGCAGACAATATTGCCTACTTTTGTGAGTTTCAACCGAAATAAATCGGTAAAGATGGCAAATTTAAGAAACTCATGCCATTCATCCGTGTACACATACACACACACACACACATGCATAAATGCTCACTTATGCATACAGGATGATATTGTGTAGTGCAGTTTCCAAAAGCTAGCAGGCAGAAAGCCTTCTCTGCTACACAAAAATATTCATTGTTTCGTATGCTATTGTGTAATACTCCATATTCGTTCGCTCTTTTGCTCTCTGCTTCTCTGTCTCTCGTATGGTAATATGCTTTATTGTGTTGCCATTGTAAGTGTTTTTTTTTTACTTTCGTATGTAAAGAAAATGCAGAGAATCTAGACACAATTACTCATACTTTCTCAAACCTACAAACGTACATACCCATACACATACACCTGCATTTCAGCAATGTAAACCTAAACAAACATTGTTGTGGTTGTGTTGTTTGTTTTTGTTTATTTTAAGCAGTCTATGCGAGGTAAAGGAAAAATATGATTCTGCTTGTGTGTTTACGTATGTATTAATATTAGGTTTCCTCTATATTGCTGCTACTGTGTATGGGTATGTGTGTGTGTGTAACTCAAATCCTCTCTTAAGAGTTTGTAGGCTTTTGGGAATTGAAAAATAACTGGCAAGGAATACAAATTATTCTCATAATTTACATTGTTTGTCATTTCCTCTCTCTCTCTCTCTCGCGCTCACTCTCTCTATTTCGGCTGTATTGTGTTGTATTACGTTTTATTTGAATTACAAAGAGAAAAAAACAAAATTAAATAAATCGATAAATATAATACGAAAATATTTATTATAGAGTATGCATGTGTGTATATAGCATATAACGTATGTATGCCTGTATGTATGTATGTGTATTGTTTATTAACAAAATAAAATTTTAGGAAAAGAATTTAATAGCTTAGTTTCTATGCAAAGGTTTTCTACCAATATTTTGGCAACTTATTGCTGAAGAAAAGTAGGTGAGTCCTGTCAAATTTGAACCAAAAAAAAAAAAACAATTCAAAATAAGCGTAGATTTTAATAGCAAATTCATTGAAAACTGCAGAACTATTTCAAATATGTGTTGTATACTTTAAAAGGGTCGTACTGACCACCTGTAGTGTAATCTGATTTAGTAACAGAAAAATGCACAGAAATCTAGATAATGGTGTTCTGTTTTTACATCGCTTAACATTAAAATTATAAACAAAAGCTACAACAACAAAATAATGCATTAAACAAACCTGTTAACAAACTATAGTCCTGCTTAATATAACAACAAACAACAGCATAAAAAATGGTAAATAAGTAAACAAAAATCCACATACAACGCCGTTGGAATATGGTTTCTGCCTTTTGAAGAAAATCATAATCATTGTAGTTATCATGCCATAGTTCCTGGGCCATGTTATGCAGTGTTTGATCCTACTAAAAGTATGCTATTTTGTAACCAACTTTGATGACAGGCATCTGGAAAATTTATATGAAATAAACCTTTCTAAAGGTCGCCGTGGTCTAGTAGGTAGTGTGTTGACTTATTAGACGAAAGACCCGAGTTCGAATCCCAAGTCAGACATGCCATGGAATGCTTTTGAAAAAATGTGTCGTTCGGAGTCGACTTTAAACTGTAGATCCCGCCACTCATGTATAAAATTAACGCACACAACATAAGTGGTGTGAGAAGCTAGGACGTAGTACAATAGGTCAATTCGACCACCGCGTACTGTACTTGCCAGAATTGACAAGTACACGTCCTCTAACCTAACCTAACCTAACCTAATCTAACCTTTCTAATGTTTTCGGTTTTGTTATCTATTGACTTGACAGGTCGAGGTGCTATACTATTTGTAATATCTTTGCCTCTCAGCTCTAAACTTATTTTCATTCTAGTATTCTTGATAACCACCATTTTTCACTCTCCATGTCCTACACATTCTTCGAGTGAATGGTTTTTACAATTCATGCTCAGTCTTCGATTTTCATAGTAAATCTATTCCAATTTCCACTTTTTCTTATTGCACAATCACTTAAAATGCAAACATAAGCTGTGATAAATTTTGAGAACTGCTTTCAATAAAACGAACTTGTCTTAAATTGACATTCAAGTGAATTTTGTTTTCCTTCTTGGCTCTCGTGACACTTGAATTTAGAGAGACAATCTTGATTAGCAGCACATGCGACGTTTGTAAGCATATGCGTGGCCCATTAACGTACATGTAAATCGTGTTTAAAACTTTTTTTTACGGTTTTACGAGACGTAGATGGCAATTGAAGATGAATAAAACGTAAAAAAATAGAGCGAAAATTGAAAGAGAAAAAACGAAGAAAAGCATTGAGAAAGTTTTCCTTTTATCTTGTAAAGCAAATGTCAACTGGTTTAGTCTCTTTTTTTTGTTTTGTTTTTATTGAAAACGAGATGTTTTCGGTTCGTTTAAGATAATTTCGATGAGAAAATATCTTTTCCTTTAGTGTTGCAATCGTAGTTATAGTGGCAGTCGTGGCAGCTAATACTACTGTTGCTGCTGTCGTCATTGTAGCGAACACATGTTAAAGAGTAAGTCATCAATTACAAGGCAAAAATTGAGAAGCAGCCTTAACATGCCCTCCCCTCTAATTCGCCTTAAAATCCTTAACAAACTAATGGAAACGCTGCAATCTAACGACTATCAAAGTGTTTGTGTAGTAGATGTGGGTAAAAGCATGCACGTTGTGTGTGTGTATAAGTGTTCTGTGATAACATGGATAAGCTCCAATCAAGATGAATGTCTTACTCTTGATTTTTAAATTCTGTTTTAGATTTTCTTTTCATTTCTTCTCCTCTCCTTCATTTTATTCAGTCTCTTGAGTAATCTTAACGCCGTTTAAGTTCTATAAAGAACAACAAAAACAGCGATTTCATCTACTAAATCAAATAATAAAAAAGGAAAACAAATCTCACAAAGTTTATCCATTGTCGGTAATAGTTTAACTTCAATTTTATTTTCTTTTTCCTCTTCTTCTTTTTTCTTCTTCTTCTTCTGCTTCTAATATTGAGTTTAGAAAAGAAAGACTACACTGCAAACGCTTTCAAATGCTGGCGAAGGGGATAACGAAAGTGTAGTAATTTAAGCGCATTTTTCAAAAAGTAATACGAAATTCTTTAAGAAAAAATAAGAATAAAGTTATAGTATATTGCTACACACACAGACACATTCATTTACTATTTCAATGTGTATTGGTTCAGTGATCTAATGTCAGTTTAAATTCTACGTGAACAAAAAAAGCGAAAAAATTTTAAAGGAATAATCTCGCAACTTTGGCTACCATTTAAAAGATTTTAAATTTTGAGATGAAATTGAACAAAACAACCTACCTAAAGTAATAAGTATTTTATGATCTTCATAAATATTGCTTTTCCTCAAAACTAATTAAAATGCAAGCTGACATTTGTAATGAGATCCTACAGGCTTTACTAAAAAAACTAAAATTTAATTACCCATCGAGGTCTGATATCCTTTCAACATGTTAATATAACAGTGACTGGCTGCTGGTTTTTTTATTCGTTCTTAGAAATTTATGAAAAAAAATTAAAATTAACATTTTATTACTGCAGGAAGGAGTTTTCTTTTTTGCTTAAATGATTTTTATTTTTGATTCTCAAAAGTTTCCAAACAATTACATGGACAGTAACACTAAACAGAGTTGAGAAAAAAAAACAATAGAAATAAATTTTCCAAATATGACAATGAAATGGAATTGTAATTAAAAATTAAGAGGTGTCCTTGCTACTGAATCTATTTTGCTTTGTTTTGTTTTTGTAAATGTTGTTTTAAAGTCAATGTCAACATAAAATTGAAATTCTCTTGTATACGTTTTTTTTATTTTTAACAAGGGAACTCTACTAGAACTGGCAGTATCTTTGGGCTCCAATTTCCTATTTTGCCACACGTTCAAAACTTGTCAACAAACTCCACTTTTGCAACAACAACTGCCTTACAATGTCATGGAAAATGGCAATAAAAATGTGAAAACAAAACTTAAGGAAAAAACAAAATGAATAAAGGAAAAGACTTAGAATAATAAAAAGAGGAGAGTGCATGACAAAAACCAAACAGAAAGAATTGAATCTTAAAACCTTGAAGGTGTCAGAGGAAAAGAATAAGTGTGTGGCTTGAACTCCCTTTCCCTTCCTTTCCTTTACATTTATTTTTTTAAGTATTAAATTACGTTTTCTTTATTTTTTGTTACGTTTGTTGTTGCAACAATGTATTTTGAGTACTTGACGTGCAGGCACTTATTCATTACCTTATTACAGGCACTAAACTCTTCTTGCCTACTTTGTGTGCTGCAAATCTGAATTTCTTTCTTTGTTTTTTTGCAAAGAAAATAATTTTTGGTTAAGTCCTTGCAATCATGCCACACACAAGGCATGGGATTTGAAATCAGATCCTATACAAGAAATATGAGAGAATTAATGTCATTTTAAAATGATAGGTGAGGCAGGAACATACTGTATTCAGAATCCTATAAGTTCATAATCGTTTACACAATACAATAGTTTATCGAATGATATTCTGTCACTATATTTATATTTCATAGGTTCATGCATTCTTTGTAAATTCATACTGAAAAGGTAGTAGTCCAGAGTTGTGCCCAGCAAATAGCTCTCACAAGTTAATTGCTTATCCTCCTTAATGATCATGCCAGTGAAGCCGATATCTGTGCTATGATTTAGCGCCGACAGCATAGTAGCTGATCTAAATGTGCCAGGAACGATTTGTAATTGTCACAAACTAAATAGCGTATTTTGGCCAAGTATCACATGCGAGTATCAAATCCAAAAACCGAGCATATGATGACTATGTGGATAATTGATAAGAAGAAGTCGCCAGACATTTGGTCGCCTTAAATCCATTTGGAATTCATATTTCCTAATAAGTATAACAAGAATCCATGCATTCGTGAATGTCAAGAGTCTTCAAAAATTTTTGCCGAGGACCATATTAACAATTTTCTTACCATCTGGAGGCATTCGGACGATATCTTCCGAATTGTAATAAAATAGAACACGTAAGAAAATAGAAGAAGGGGTCGTTCCGTTCGCATATGACACAAAAAAAGATATTTTTTTAATGCGAACATTTTAAAAATTTTTGCTGAAATATAAAAAGTGTCTTTAAAATTCGGTTCTTAAAAAGCTTGCATTGTATTTGTTGCACACACTCCTAAAAGAACAGGAAATTGTTGTGCAACAAAAATTTCATGAGACGCTGCTCGTTTAAATATTTTAAAACGTCTATCCTTCAGCTGCTTCAGCTGCTGCCATCATGCTTCATAATGATACGAAAAGAAAAGAGAATTGTGTTGCAAATATTTTTATTCTTCGTTGTTTTTTTCCTTTTTGTTGTTGTATTTCTGTAAACCTATTCAAAGATTTATTTTTGAACTTAAGGATCAAGTTGCATTGAAATCGAAAGAACATGCACAACAACCCAACCAACTAACCAGTCATGCATTTCTTATACGTTTGCTATTTTTTTTTTGCATTTCTCAAGAAATATTTTCAGAACTTTCTTACTTCTTCTCCTTTTCTTCCTTCTTTTTTTAAGCCGAAACTCTTCTAGTCTAGAGTAATATTTCCTTTTGTTGAAGAAGTGCAGTTTTTTTTTTTTGTTTTTTCCCATTTTTTTATGTTCAACCTGAAACTCTAGTAAGAATTTATTTTTTCCAACTCTTCTCTTTTCCTCTGCTTTACTTAAAATAAAAGAATCGAAAACGAAATCCAAGTTGGAGAAAAAAAAACAAACTCAGTAGAGGAAAGGATATAAAAAGGAAGTTACCAAAGAACAAGAAGCATGCAACATTATTTCATTATAAAAAAATGAAATAAAAATAAATTGAAAGATTGTGTGTGTATAAATATGTGTAAAAATAGAAGCATTTTAAGACGTTGTAGCATTTGTACGTATGTATATTAACAGCTAACACCTGCTAATTAGCGCAAATGAAGATATTTGAATTTGTGAAATTTGAAGTCATTAACAACACCTCTGTAGTTAAAGTTTTGTTATTATTATGTGGAACTGTTCACAATTTGCTGTAAACAACAACAATTGCTATGTTTGTTATACCATCTGTGTAACTCTTTGGATAAACAATAACAATTACTAGACATTTATTCGACAGATTTTTTTAACGGAGATTTTCAAATCACGATTAATCATTTTAAATTCACCGCGTCTTCACACAATACTGACTGAACTTCACTAACTCCATCGCCTGCTTTGCCATGCCTTTTATATGACAGAGTCTAATGAATGTTCATTATTCTTATAGCGTTTGTTGTTGTATGCATATTTGTTTGCTGGTGTTTGTTGTCATATTAAGCAGTACGATAAGTTGTAAACAGGTTTGTTTACTGCATTGTTTTGTTTTTGTAGCTTTCTTTAATTATATTAAAGAAAATATCTTTTAGAAGCTGCACTAAATAGCGAGCATCAACTATTAACATGCAAGCCTCGTAGAGCATCTGAGTATGTGTAAGAGTTTTACTTACTTTGTGTCACATTAGGCAAGTGCCCATTGCTTGCATCCTATATGAGTATGTGTGATGTATAAGCCTCCACTCCTGTAGACATACACCTACCCATACTAGAGCCCACTATTTCAGTAGTAATTCTCTCTTACCACCTACAGCACACAGTTTTTGTCAAATTTTTTTTTTGTTGCTCACTTTTTGCTGATGTTCTTATCGTTATTGCAACGGCTGCTGGTACCTCAACATATTAATGTTGTTGTTGTTGTTTAAAGTGTAAAAATTCAAGTTAATATACAGTGAGCGAAAGTGTACATTAAAAATAAATGTACATTAATAAACTGCCGTTATTTTTATTTAAAATTGTTTCATTGAGAGTTTTTAAAATTGAATCCAAAAAATTAAATCAAAATATTGTCAAATTTTTTCAAGCACACTCCTTTAGTGGTAAAAGTTGAGTTTGCTGATTATTAGAATCTTATCTTCGGTGTACACTTTCTTTTGACGCTCACTGTATACTTAAGTATTTTGGAATGAGGGAAAAACGCATGGAGAGAGAGTGAGAGAGATGGAGAGGAAGAAAGTATACGCATAAGTATAATTATCCGTCTAGAGTACCATGCAGTATTGAATATCCTGTTATAAAAAATAGCAAATTTTTTTTTAAAAATATGTTCATAAGTGAGTGCGTGTATTTTATTCTCACACTTTCATGCACTTTCATACACGAACACAGGTGCATATGGGAGAGTGTATAAGTTCTCTTATTTTATAACAATTCTATTGGAATTGTTTACTTTTTTTCTTTTCCTTTTCTAAATTGTATTTTTCTTTATTTCCACCACTATTTCCTTTATGTTTTTTGTTTTTGTTCTGTCTTGCTTTATCATGATGCCACAGAATTGTTCTTTTATTTTTTGTTGTTTTTGGAATCCCTGGTGCATTGTTTAAAAGTGTGGACAAGATTATTTTTATCGAAGTTGTCTCCACTTTACACTGTTTACCACCCGCTTATATGCTTCCTTTTTTTTTTGTTTGTAGTATTGTTTCAATATTTTAAGATTCTTTTTTCTGTCTCTACCGATGAGATGCTTGTAGAACGTACATACTTTTTGCACCTGGCAAAAGAAATTTAAAATTTTTTTGTTAACTTCTTTTTGACACTTCTTGTAACTGTAATATGCGTAGCTTTCTCTTGTCGTTTTTATGTATATCATCGCCGATAATAGTTGGGTTAATGCTTAATTTTATTTACAATTGGTTTGAATTTTCATAACACTGTATTATCACTAAGACCGTATTATCATTTTTATGTAGGACTTGTAAAAATTAAATTCTTAACGCAAAAAATACAAAAACAAATTTTTAAATTTCTTAAACAGATCAGTTTGGTTCAACCATATCAGAGTTCAGCAATGAATTGTTTTTGCGCTACTCATAAGCACTCATGAAATTTTGGAATATAAGTGCATCAACACTTAACTATGTACTCTGATTCATTCATACTCACTACAGCATTGATTTGAAAGTATGTACAGGTTGAAATGAGTATGCGTACAACTTCAACATCAAACTTATATTTGCCTTCATAACTTTTGAAAAATACTTATACCACTTACAAATGATTCGACTGACTCGAATCATTCATCATTACTTATTGCTGAACTCTGGTGTATGGTGCGTTAGTCCAGCACTATTTCCTGTGACAACTCCCTCGACATAGAGACGGGAATATGCTTTAGTAGCTTTAGAAATTTATGGCAACCAGTTGGATATGATGAATACATTTCAGTTTGCGACTAGACTACAAAATGTGGGCTCCAAGACTTTTGATCTGAATTCATATAAGACCTGTTCTCCTCGTCATTTACTTTGCATATTTTACCTTCTATAGGGTGTATCAAATGAAAAGAAACTTACGAAAGCAACGTTCTGTTATTATCATCACAAACTTAGACATTAAAATGAAAAGAATCTCTTTCATTGGAATTTATTACAGTTCAACACTAAGAATTATTTATATTTGTTGCTGAAGCTGTGGTTTCTATATTCTATTATTGTCTGTTGCGTGCTGCACGTTGCTCTTATTGTTTACTTAAGAGAATATTGCCAACAGTAGGGTATGACCTAAACAGAAAAGTTAAACTTCTCTCCAGAGTCTATTATCTATATCAGTGTCTGAGAAATAGTGTGTGTATGTTGTAATTGGCTGGGTATTTCTGTGTATATCAAAAGAAATGTGTAAAATTGACTTATTTTTGAGTGCTGTTATGAACATTATAACGATAGATTAGTCTTTACATACTTACTTACTACAACACTATCTTTCCTTACTCACTTGTGAATTGCTAAGGGCCTTTAAGATTACAAGAACCTACTGTGGGTGCTTGTTTATTTTTTAGTTTATCTCCTTGTATGTTGACCACAGCGTTTCAGTCTCTGTTGTTTAAGTTTGTTTGTCTGGTTGAACGCATCCATGAGATTTTAACAATGTAGGTGGCAGCTTTATCTTTTTGTTGTTTCTATTACTAGTGTTAAGCTTTTTATGGACTTTGTTGACACACCTTTTTACTTCCATTCATTCACTCGCGCATTTGTACAATACCTAAGTAAAGTAAATATGTTGTAGGTCTCTATTCTTTTTTTTTTCCTATCGAAGGTTCTGAGTTTATTTGCTGACTTCATTACAATCATCATTTACGTAGTCATGTCGGTTCTACTGATCATAATATGTTGTTGTTTTCTTATTGTTGTTATGAAACATAATTATTTAAGCGTTACTAATGGTTATTAAACAATTACAGAATTATACTATATTTGCTGTGCCTTTCATGGCACTTTGCGTCACTGTCTGGTTTTTTAAAGTAAAATTTAATTTAAATCAGGGATGGTCTCTGTGATGTTCATGTTCACTTTACTTATTTCACAGTAATTTTGTAATTTTGTTTTGCTTTATTCGTGTTGCAAAAATTTCTTTTTTTAATGGCGTTAAACACGAAAGTGTTGCTTTTCAAGTGCTGGTCAACGATAATATACAATTAAATGCTTCTGATTATGGTCACATAATATGTATTTACAGAAGCAGTTAAGTTAGTCGTTGACATTTGGTTAATCGTTATGAAGCCTTTTAATTAAAATAATTGTCGCACATCGCCATAATTGTATACGATATTTAAATGTGAATGTGCAAGGAAATTTTCTATGAAAATGGTTTAAATTACTATTTTTGTTTGCCTAGGCATTATTAAAACTTTTGTTTAAAAATTTGGAAAGCTTTTATGGTTAAAAGCTAGTACGGTTGCCATGTATCATTATGCTTGACATAATTGGATTGACAGTCGTGACATTAGCAAACTTTATTTACATTTCATTTCATACATTCTTTGAAAAAATAGCAAACATTTATCAACGTACCGTAGACTTGAAGAAGGGATTTGTTCTTAATATCTTTACCCAAAACTTTTAATGCCAAAATGGAATTTCTCAAAGAAATAATTCCAGGAATTTAATCTTTTATTTTACACAAAAAAAGAAAAGTTTAAACCACAATCAAATTATAAGGATTATGAAAAAACCAGACATTCATTGAACAACCATTCCAATTTACATTTGCCATCTTTTTAATTTTATTGAATTTCTCTGAATTAAACATTAAATAATTGAAATTCTCACAAAGCATATTACAGATGAATGAATGAAAGTGCAGATGAATGAATAATTTATTATTCAAGAGAAATTTTTTTCTCTGATCTGATCTGCACACAACTACATACTCGTTAAACACTTGAGCTCGTAATTTTTCCATATGCAAGTAATGCCAATAGACTGATGAAAGAAAATTCTTTTATATTCTTTTATTATTTTGCATGTGTGTAAATAAGAGAGATAGGGAATTTTTATTGACCATCAACAATATTTTCACTTAAATTGTTAAATTAAATTGTAACCAATCAATCTTAATTAAAACTTTCAACATTTTCCACATTTGCCACCCAACCATAACAAATTCAATTCAATTCTGTATAACGACGCCAACAAACAAAAAAAAAAGAGAGCAAGAGAAATATGATCAATATAAAATCGTACATCCTGGTGAAAAACCATTTTCATACAGAAAAGTTACATTTTATTTCACTTTTTAGTTGAAGGTAGAGTTGATATTATGTAAAGCGGTATGAAAAACAGAATATTTTTAAGAGGTTTATATTATGCTACTAACTACATGCAATCTGCTCTAAAAAAAATTGACGACACTGCTGCTGTTTTTTAATTATTTTTTTTTATTATTTAAGCCAATATTTATTACTTTGGACTTTTGAAATTATTAAAAAAAATTTTAAATGTACAAAAAAAAAAAGGAAAAAATTACAAGCTCGAGAAAAACAAAAAAAAAAAACAATTATAAAGGACATTAAAAATATTGAGTACTTAAATGAACAGTAATTATACACACAAATAATCTTACTTCTCTGTCTCTTTTTCTCAAACAATAACACACACATGCGAATTTAAACCCACCTAGTGTACACACATGAACCCACGTATACATACAGAGTATGCATGTAGTTGAAAATGTAAATAAACTGTCAACAACAGTACAATTGTTTAAAGAAAACAACAACAACAACAATAGAATGTATCATTAGTAAATAGTAATAATAAATGCTAAATATTGTCAATTGTAACAGCAGTACACACACATGTACACTTTGCTTGCTTGGCTTTTACACCATACAACAGACACTCACTGGTAGAAACAACAGGGATACAACAAATGCAGTACAATTACTCGTGCTCGTACTCGCGCTCGTAATTTAATTAAATGTTTGCCATTTATTGCATTGATTTGCTGTAATTGTTCTCACACATTCGTACATATTTACATTTTATTGCCATAAAAGAGTAAGAGAGAGAGAGAGAGAAAGAGTCAGTGAAAGTATTTTGATACGCTTGTATTTGTAAGTGACAAATTTCTTGTTTTGCTTACAAGGAATGGAATTGTTTAAAATAAATTTATAAATATGTATGTGCTTGTAAGAGAGAGAGACAGAGAAAGAGAGAGAGAGAGAGAGTACACATACAAATGTTTGCAAATTGCAGAAGAATAAACTTAAAGATTATCTAGCATTTTTATGTCATGTAATATCGCATGCATTTCTTCAAAATTTTGTTGTATAATGTGCACACTAGCATAATGCTTATTAGGTATACATCTACACACTCCTGCTTCATACTGTATGTATGTATGTATGCCTGTATATGTATGTGTTTAAATTTGAAGTTATTTGTTGTTATAAAATACTTTTCTTATCATTGTAATATAAAACTTTAAAATTGTTGCAGTAACACATGTGCTGCAAAAATTGCATTTTCAGTATACGTACATACATACATACATAGGCACATATACCAACAGAGATGACAAAAACTATGACAGTGTTGAGTAAAAGTGGTGTTCAGGCATGGCTAAAACAATATTATGAAGAAATCCTTTTAATGGCACGATATTTTATAGTTTTTAATTAAAATAGCAGCCACTATTACTAGTTTATATACAAATGTACAGTATAGCTGTATATGATCTAGTATATCCTACTAAATGATCTTAATTGTTAGGGTTTTTTACTTATGCATGTGTACACCATTGTAAAACCATTAGATTTCAAAGATTTCCAAAACTAATGTTACTTACACAACAGAACTCTCTGTGTCATGCTTTTGTGTAGCAAAAAAAGAAATTGAAAAATATTTACAGACAACAATGAAAACCCCACATATTTTGAGCACTTATGGTTATAATACCTATACAATGTGTGCGTGTAATTACATTCTCTTTTTTACTCTTATACACACATATGTACATACATATGTACATATTTCATTTATTCGTACTTGTATGTGTTTGTATTTGTGTTTTTGCCATTTCAACCCATTTTGCGCCACAGTACTTAATTAATTAATTAATTAAGTCGTGATTTCATGACACAATGCCATGAATGAATTTAAATACGTAGAAACCTTGTCTATCTCACTCTCTCTTGCTCTTTCACATAATAAAGTAATGTGAACAGAAAATAAAAAAAAGATACAAATAAAATTTAAAATTATTGTATAAAAAAAAACATGAACATATTTACATACATATGTATGTACATATATTATATAAATATATGACTACATATACATATATGCACGTACTTATATTAAAAAAAATATTAATTTTATGCTATCCATAGAATGTTATTATACAGCGAAATAAGCTTTTTATTGGCAACAATTAAAACAACAGACTTAATATACATATTTTTATAGGGTCAACATGATCAACAGTAAAAAAAAAAAAGATTATAAATCTGTTGGACAAAGTAAAAATTTTTTTAATTCAATAAAAAATAAGAAGACAGTTTTAATATTCCAGTCTTAAAATCGCTGTTACTTTGTTCATATCCTTTTCAGAAGGAATACATGATAAAGAAACGATACATTCTACTTTAAGTAGATGTGTATGATCGTATACAAAACAAGTTCAAATTATCAAAAAAAATGTCCATTTACGTACATACAGTTTGTCAAAAAAATCTTTGCACAGACCAAGAAAATGTAAATTTTGATCTTCATTCAAGAATTTCAACAACAAATTATTTATTTTTGCACTCATTCTATGACTGTCCTTGTCTACGACCATACGGCACCAATAGTTTCCTAATAGTAACACACATTACAATAATAACAACAACAAAAGAAGTTTATTCAATCTAAGAAGTGTCAAAAAAATCTTTGCATATTGAATGAAGATAATAAAAAAAAACTATAAAAATATGCCGTTATTTCCCAAAAATTTTTTTCAAATGAGATGGAATGTGAAAGGGGTAAATAACGTTTTAATAACGAAGGAATCGTTTCAATGTAACAGGAGTCCTTATTTTTGCATACAAAAAATGCCAGGGAAACGAGTTTCAAAAATTATTATACAATTGGGCTATTTCAACTGCTACAAAGGCAAATCTGCCCAGGAAATCGTCGTTATGTTCTCCCTAAACATCAGGGCTGTATATAATTTTATATCCCGTGGTGAAAAAGAAGGAGGACTAGATTTAAAGGGATCTACAAACAGTCCAAAAACGCAGCGAGTTGAGAGAAAAATTATTAGAACCGTGTATGATAGACCACTATCCAGTGCGAGATGATTAGCTCTTCAAGTTTAAAAAGGCTTTGGGTTACGTGTTTTCCAAGAAACCATTCTAAATGTTCGTCAAAAACACAAATATTCTTCAAGAATGACTAGGAAAAAACTCTTGCTGTCAGCACAAAATGTCGAAAAGAAATTAAGATTTGCCACCGAATACATTTCACCTACTCCGGAGTACTGGGACGATGTTATTTTCTCAAATGAGACGAAAATAATGCTTTATTATCATGACGGACAGCAAAGAGTTTGGCGTAAGCTTCTGAAAGCACTAGAAAATAAAAATCTTATTCCGACAGTAAAGTTTGGAAAACTGTCTGTAATGGTATTCGGCTATATATCCAGCAAGGGAGTTGGTGTTTGGATGAAATAATGATTAAGAAAGTACATCTTGATATTTTATAAAATGAACTGACCGCCAGCTTCAGGAAATTTGGTTTTATTGACCCGGTAAATCCGAATAAATTTAATCACAAGTACTATCAAGATAATGATCCTTAAAATAAATCTTATTTATGTAACTCCAGGTTCCTTTACAACTGCACCAAAGTTATTGATACTCTTGCCCAAAGTCCTGATATTAACCCTATCGAAAATTTGTGGGTTCATCTAAAGAAAAAGGTAGGGAAAAGATCGCCCACAAAAAAACACGATATGGTAAAGTTCATCAAAGAAGAGTGGGAAAAAATACCATTAGAATATGACATTCCGAAGATTATTCAATCCATGAGAAGGCGTCTGCAAGCTTTAATTGAAGCTCAAGGTGAACCCACAAAATATTCGCACTATACATTTAAAAAAAATTGCATAAGTCTTAATATTTTATCAAGTGTGCAAACAATTTTTTTGACAGCAGTAAAATTGGATTGTTTTTGTTTTTTAATAATTTACATTAAAATATTGTTATTGTTATAAAATTTTTTTTAATTATTATATTAACAAAACAAATGTTTATAAAATCCTGTTTGAAAAAATTTCAAATTTTGATTATTTATATTAGAGATCAACGAATTTTTCTAAGTTTTCTTAATTTTTCTCTATGTGCAAAGATTTTTTTGACAAACTGTATGTATTAAACGTAATTGTGGATTTGTATGCGTGAGTACTTCTTATGCAGTATGCATTCTACAGAGAGTATTTTGCATGTGCATACATCCTATGTACCGTAAGAGAGTGATTAACAACAATAACCGTGATGAAATGACAAAATTAGTCTTCTTAACATGATTATGTTAAACATACAAATTCCTTTTACAATCACATGCTCACACTTTCTCTTTTATGTATAAACATGCTGCTTAGCCCTTGTGTATTATATTTAGTTCATAACTGTTATTCCTATTATTATGGTTTTTTTTTTCTTTTTTTTGCATAAATTTATGTTTTCATACACAATATGAGATTTTTTATTTGATTTTTCTTTTGTTCTGGCATTGCCAGCCTTTAATTAGTGTGTACGTTGTAATGGCTTATTATGTTTGCATACTTAAATGTGTGTATGTATGTGCAGTGAACTTTTTAATTAGTTTGTTGTTTATTTAAATGATGTTGTTGTTTTTACAATTATGGTCGTTTTTTGTTGTCCCTTTTTTGTACACTCTTTGGTGTTTTTTGTAGCCTTGAAATTTCCCATTCTCTCTCTGTGTCTCTGTTGCTGTTTCTATTTACACTTTCTACTCAATCACTTCAAATAGTTACAGTGTCTCTGTTATTATTTTTTGCTCAATCATTTAATTCTCTTTTACATAATTCGTACCGTTCGTTACTCATTCATAGTGTAGAATGAAAGAAAAAACGTGTGCAACTACAAGCATACACTTACCCATACTTCTATATTTCTTTTATTGTTTCCCTATTTGTCTGTTTCTGGCATGGCTGGAAAAGTGTATGGGTGTGTGTGTATGTGTGTAGGTTTTGTGTTTTTTTGTATGTTAATTCCCTTGTATTAAATGCTTTTATATGCTCATCAGACGAGATTGTCGAGTTAATAAATCACTTAATGCTTTTCAACAATACCAATCATGGATTTGTATCTCTCTTTTCCTCTCTCCCTCTCTTTCTCTCTTTCTCTCTTTTTGTATTATAGTATTTTTACTGTTATTATTGTATATTTCATAGTATTTTTTATATTGAGATTTTGTGGCATTATATATACATTGCAGTCGCCGTGGTCTAGTGGGTAGTGTGTTGGCTTATTAGACAAAAGGCCCGGGTTCGTATCCCAGGTCAGACATCAAAACGAAAAATATTTCTTCGGCGACTTCCTCTCAGCAGATTTCTGGCAAAGACTCTGAGAGTAAAAATTGTCATGAAAAGCTTCTCAAAAATCTGTCGTTCGGAGTCGACTTTAAACTGTAGGTCCCGCCACTCATGTATAAAATTAACGCACACAACATAAGTGGTGTGAGAAGCTAGGTCGTAATCCTGACTGAAGGGTTGTAATGGCCAATTATATATGTATGTATGTATATATACAAAATACAATACCATACAATACAATGCAAGATAATAAAATACAATTCTTATACTCAGTTGTTGCTACAGTAAATACTCATGATTCAAATTTATTGCAATCAAACTATTTTGAAGGCACAACAGTAAGGATTTTACTGTATTTATTCTGTGTCTAGCATTTACTTTGTTGTTCATTCCATTGTTAATCTTCATTTGCTTTCGCCTTTCCATATCCATTTTGTGAATTTAAAATTTTAATTGAACGTTTATAAATTTATAATATTTCTTCTGACATACGTACATACATATTTCGAAATGCCAACGTAATTCCATTCCAATCATATTGTATTTTAATTTATTACCACTCAATTATTATCGTATTTGGTAATATTATTGACGTGGTTGTTCTTATAAGGAATATTTACACAGAGTTTGTGCGTTCAACCAAGAAATCGGTTAATTATTTCTCTTTCTTTCTCTCTTTTTCACTTTCTCTTTATGTGGAGCTTTTCCGGCTTAAGTTTAATTTATAAATTTATTAAAAGAAGTCGGGTTGAACAGAGAAAAACAAATGATTTACATTTTTCGGTCGATTAAATTGTTGATAAGGTATACACTGATTGTATAAATATTCAATAAATATCTATATGGCTCATGAGGGTTTTCTTTCATCAATTAAAAGTAATTCAACAAACAAAAAACCCCAAAACTGGGATTGAAAAGATTTTCAGTAAATATTTTGTAGATCATTAAGTGGTTCATACACCATTTTTGAAATAAACAAAACTAACCATTCAATTTAGTTAAAATTCAATACTTAAACCACAACTAACAATTTTTGTAAAATCATTTAATACTGTATACATAATTTGGTAGCTTATGATTTCAATAGTTTTAAATAAAATGTAACTTTTGGCTATAAATTTTGGTACTTCTTCGTTCTACTTTAGTTTGAAAAAGTTTAACAAGTTAAACGTCTAATGCCCCAGCAGTATTGCACAGTCACTTCCTTTTTTTTCTCTTTCCGTCTTTATTTCATGAATGCATGCATTTAAATGTCTGCCTGATGATAAATTTTATTAGAATTAGAATAAAAACTTCATTTTTCATTTATTTTGTGTACCGCATACATAAGTAGATATAAACAGACAGAGAGAGAGAGAGAGAGAGAGTGAGAGAGAGTATGTGTGAGTTTGTGGTCTATTAGATGCTGACATACTCCAGCCAAACTAACACAGCATAAATGTTGTTGGAGTTGTTTAAACTAAATTTTCTGTTTCTATATCACTCCTCTGTCTGTTTCATTATGTTATTGTCGTTCTCGTTACAGTTGTTGCTGTAGTAAATGACCAAGCCAGAATTAAATACATTGGGGAGCCATTTAATTCATTTCGTTTATTTAAACAAATCGCACAAACCGTACAAACATTGGAAGCATATGAAATAATTATCTTTCGAACAATAACAAATAATTGTGCAGAGAATTTGTAAAACATTTAAATAGAGACAGCAAAGAGCAAAACAAAGAGCGATTAAATAAACAAAATTCAAATTATTATACCCACATACATACATACATTCATACATAAATATGGATTTATTTGAATTTAAATAGTTCAGTTGTTGTTCTTTCTTTATAATGCATGACACTAATACCCATAAAGGTAAATTTATTGGAAAAAAGTAAATTTAGTGCATTATTATTTACAATCAAGTTAATGAATAAATGCTGTTTGTAATGGTAATTACGTATGTTCTGTGGTTTGTTTTTTATGGACTTTGTTGTATTTCAACATGTTTGTTTACCTGGAATTGAATTATTTTGTATGTGCAAGAGAAATTTGTTCACCTATTATCTAAGAGTCCTTAGTTCTTGTTTTCTCTCTCCCTCTCTCTCTCTCTCTCTCTGTAATTAATATGTAATATTTGTATTTGTTGAATTTTTATCCAATGAACTATGTACATTTTATAAAGTATTGTTAGGAAAATGGAAAAATCTAGATACTTCTATTCTGCTTTTACATATTATCATCTTATTTCCGTGTAAAAATATCTTGTCTTTTTTATAAGAAAAATTAAGCAAGGAAAGGCCCCTGAATACCTATGCGAGCAAATTATGTATGTGGGTCAGGTTCAACCTTATGGATTGAGGAATGCTGACAACTTCAGACTGCAACGAGTCACCTCAACATCAATGCAACAGTCATTATTCTACAAGGGTCTTAGATTATATAACTCTCTGGAAAATTATATAAAGAATGAGCAGAATAACAATGTTTTCAGAAAGGAATGTGTAAATTTTGTAAAAAGAATAACGTAATTTTGCAATTTATTGAAAAGTAATTTTGTAATTTAGTGAAATGAAATTTTGTTAAAGTATGAGAAAATACTAATAAAGATTTATATTATTATTTTTATTTGCAATCTAAGACATCGCATAACTATTCAAAAGGGGCTTAATAGCCAGCAACAATGTGACTGCATACAGTTTTATACGTTACCCAAACACCACTACAACCACTTTTCTTTACTTTCTCTCATTCTGTATTTGTATGACATCCCTCTGTAGTTTGTTTTTATTATGTTTATGAAGGAAAATGAATTGAATTTCGAATTATGAACGAAAAAAAATAAAAAGATGAAAAACAACAACAATAGAAACAACAGTCTATCTTATATTATCAGTTTGCTTCCTCTCTATTATAAAAACAATATTTTATCACAGACTTAAAGAAGCAAAAAATTAGAACATGAAACAGCATCTCAGCAACAAAAGAAAAATCGCAAGAAAATAGAGAGAGAACAACAACTTTTCTTAATACAAGAAGAATAAACAAAAAAAGAAGAAAAGAAAATTCATGGAAAAGAAGCAGAAGAATACGGAAAAAACCTCATTATTAATGCAACCAAAGTTAAACAACAAAAAAAAACAATTTTTTCTTTAATTTTTCTCTCTTCCTTCTGCAAAAAATTGTAGAAATAAGAAGAAAAATACTCACACTCACACATTTTTACTTATAATTATTTTAATATACTCATTTATGTACATTGTACATATGTATGTGTATTCATGAACACGCACACATGCATATGCGTTTAATGGCTGATTAAGAAAATATTGAAATACTTCGATAGATTCGTTAATGGAAGAGAAAGTTTATCCATAAGATTCTACTTTACTTCTTAATCAATTTGAATGGATAGAGAAAGAGAGAGAGAGAGAGAGAAAGGAGAGTGAGAGAGCGAATAGTATAATAGAAGACATATTTTTGGAATTTTCAAGTTGTTTTCTTTTTTTAATTTAAATTGAAGTTTTATTAGAGGAGCAAAGCCATCTTTCCAAACAGAGAAAAGGGGATCGTTGTAAAGAAATTGACACAACATGCTCGTCGGAATAGGAGAAAGATTAGAGCACGCATATCAATGAACTTGGGTAAGAACGTCATAATCCAAGAGATTGTAGAAATTATATTCAAAAGAGGGCATATTAAAGATAAAATTATTCGCGATCAGTTAATGTGCCCTCAGTACTCTTAGCTGTTACACAGTTTACGTTCAGGGCATTTGCAGAGAGTTGCTCAACAACTTAACCACTCTAGATCCATTCCATCTTTTAAGAAAAGGTCACCACAAATTCTTACTGTGTGGAAGAAATTGAACCCTTAAAACTTGATCGCGAAGTGTAATGCACTAGCCAACTAGATACATGTATACTAGAACTTGCTGTCATCTTGCGGCTTGATGTACTGAGCCTCTTATTGACAATTTGATGTACAACCTTGGTTGCTGTGCAAAAAGAAGGTCCAACCTCAATTTCATTCCACTGCATTATATTATACGAATGACTTACAATTTAAACATTTAAAATAAATTTAATTTGAAATTATTACAGTAACTGGATTGTAATTGTTTTTAATGAAAATATATAGGCCCATTGAGGTAAATAATACAATTTATTTTATCACATAATATGTGTGTTCCTGTGTGCTTCTGGGAACACAAAAAAAAAAAATTAAAAAATACTTTGTAAGTCTCTCAGGACTAATAAAGTCTGCCAAGAAAATTATTTAAAACATTTCATTTCAAAATTAAATGGAAGCACAAGAACACACAATATGTACACTTGTAAAGGCATTAAATTTCTTTCTCGTTTGAAATTTAAAAAAAAAATAATTTGTTTTCATTTAAATGTGGTTGTGATGGCGACCACATTCGAATTTTATAAAATGTTGCCAACATAAACCCACACACAAAAGGATGTAAATAACGGTCTCGTAATCGTGAAAATAAAATGAAAGAAAATACAACTGAAGAGCGAAAACAATAGAGACAACAATCAAGAACCAAAAATACAACAAAGAACGTACATACATATAGGAAAAGAAAGTATGTGTGTGTGTGTAGGTGAAACAATGCAATTTAATTTGTATAATAAATGATTAGGTTTCCTTTACTCTCCCCCCCCCCGACAGCGAGGTCTGTTAATTTGTTTTTCTTTTCACTACAACATGCTGGGACCAAGCTACCGTTAAGGACTGACGGAAGAGAAAACACAAAGAAAAAATATTTTAATAAAAGGAAAAACAACAACAACACTGCGTACAATAACAATACAATACTACAAGAAATCAAAGAAAACACCCGGCCATATAAAGAGAAGAAAATAACGACGACTATGACGATGACGACGACAAGGTCGTCAAATTAAAAAATAATAAACAATGTGCACAGAAAACAGAAAACAGAAGAGAAATGAAAAGACAAGAAAACGTAAACAAAATTCTACGGAAATACTTAACACACACACACACACACAGACACGCACCATTGTATGCATGTATGTACTGAATAATAATTTGAATTTATAAATAAAATGAATTTTGTTTTACAGCAAAAAAAAAATTATTTTTAAGGATATAGTACACTCGAAGAGTTTCGATTAAAAAAAACTTCGAATAAAAAAAAAATTTTATTTAATAGGACACAACACACGTACATATGTTTAGTTGATAAAATGAGGATAAAGCCGCAAATTTTTTGAAAGTGTGTGCGTATTACGGACACGGATGTATGTACGAAGAGAACATGAAAAGATTGTTTTGTTTGGAAAGCATATACGAAAACGGAAATATTTTTAAATGCTGGATGCATAAATTATTTGTATTCTCTCCATCTATTAAAGAATGAATGTATCTCTCCTGGAGACAGAATAAACTTCTGAGAATGATCACCGTTTATTGAAATATATTTAAGCTCAGGATTCTAACTGGAACAATAGTTTTTCCAAATTATCACCTTTTCTTTGCAATTTTCTATCTAGGGACTGACAGTAGTCGAAATTGATAGCGGAATATTTAATAAAAAACAATTTAGTACCTACAATAAAGTCTCTAGCAGATGTGTTATTAAAATATTGTTACGTTTTTCTCTTTTAAAAACGTTTGTATTCGCACAATTTTGTGTGACACTGTTCATAACTTGATGTAAACAACAACAATTGATTTTCTTTGTTATTCCTCCTCTGTTTATATCATTTTCGCAAACAATAACAATTACTAGACAATTATTCGACAGATCTTTGTAACGGAGATCTTCAATCCACGATTACTCTCTTCACTGACTGAACTTCATTAATTCATTCGTCTGCTTTGCCTCGCCTTTTATATAGCAGAATAAACAGTCTGATGAATATTATTGAAGGCGATCGTTTATGATTTCGCCATTTCTACTATAAATGTAAACATCGTTGTATCATTATTATTGTAGTGTTTGTTGTAGTATTTTTGTTCACCATTTTGATTTTTTTTTTTACCACTTTTTATGCTAGTATTTGTTGTTATATTAAGCAGTACTATAGTTTGTTAACAGGTTTGTTTTATGAATTGTTTTGTTTTTGTAGCTTTTGTTTATAATTTAAATGTTAAGCGACGTAAAAGAAAAACACTAGTATGTAGGTTTTTCATTCATATTTACTATTTCTGGTGAACTTTAGTTAGAAGTTCCTAATCTGAGAGTAAATAAAATTGACTGGTGTGAGCAATTAAGTAAGCAAGTATCTGTCACCAAAGTCCCTGGAAAAGTTTTAATATTGCATTCTAGTTTAAAACGAATAAAATCTGTTTTTCTGTTTGCTACAATTATGAATAGAAATGCCATAAAATATGATGCGTCACCACCATCATTATATTTCATTAAAAATCATAAAACTCCAGTTAAACTGCGGCGATTTGTAGACAAGATAATAAAACTATTTTGCTTTCGTTTGAATAAAACTTTTTAATGAGAAAATCCTACTACTTTTCGATGTGAATTGAGTTCTTCTTTCAAGTTTATTTCCTAAATCAAATTTTTATTATCATTTTAAAACTCATTTACTAAATTGGAGGAATTTACATAGAAAAGAGAAACACGAATTAGAACAGAAAATCAGGTTTGAATTTGAATTTAACGATCATAAATGTTTGTAATTTGTTTGCGTTATCTGAATAAACAAAACCTTTCCATAATGCTATTAAATATTAAGTTTCTTACTTACAGTTTAAGATACTTTATAACGATCATTGGGGATTTTTAAGAGGGCGCCACTTGTACGAGTATCATTTCGTAATGATGACGCATGCCACATTTAAGTCTTATGGCCTTAAGAAGATATTAAAAAGCAAATGTATTAAGTTTCCATTTTAATTTCTTTTTAAAGTAATTCGAGATAAATTTTATTCGTGAGAGATTATTCCTTTCATTTGTATTTCCATTTTATTTATTGTGATTTCGTCGAAAATTATGTTTTTTATGGTACCTTAATCTACATTTTAGACGACAATTTAAAATAAAACAAAGAAAAAATCATGACCCTTTGCTTTAACATTAAAATATTTATGCGTGTGTCTAATCGATTTATCACACGGAATCATTGGGACCTTAACATAGACACACAAGAGACAAGAAAAAGGAACAATTTCATTTTTTTGTTTGTTTGTTTATTTATTTATTATTGACTTTTAACGATTTACACACTCCCATCAAGGAGAAAGACGGGGGACATAGGGCAGACAGACATATATTCGATCAGGGAGTAAAAGACAAATACTCATGAATCAGCAACCGCTAATGTGACATTTAAACTCATATTTTATCCGCTAACAACTCCCTGAAGGAAAGGACAGGAAAAACATATTCACTGTATTGAAAATGAATAACTTTTAAAACAAACAGCGTATAGAAGTGATGCACCTGAATCTCAATCAACCTTCTCCCACAGCATCACACACTATTTCCATTCGAATTTTTTATTTTCTGTTACCAAACTCATCGAGATTTTCCTATTCCTATTTGAATTCTAAATTTTCTGTAAAAAAATTATTTTGAATTTGAAAAAGAGCGAGCGGTATTCGATATGCAAATTAATATGAATCCGTTCGTTCGATACATTTTTATATTGGGGAAAATTGTCATTGTCATTGTAACTAAACAGTTGAGGCCATAAATATAGTGTTAGATAACGATAAATGATGATACAATGATATTTTTTTTTTTATATTCACAACTTATTCTTGTTATTAACGTTACGTGAGTTCGAACCTTTTTCCCCGCTTCTATAAATTTCCTATGCATTCGTAATGAATCTTTTGTTTCGTTTGTTAATTCTGATACAAAATTTTATATTTTTGTAATTAGACAACTAGCATCACAATCATTTGGGAATTTCAAAATAAAAACTACAACAACAAAAGAAAACAAAAATCTACGGAAAACTGTGTATGAAGAAAAATAGAAGCCAAGAAAAAAAGAGTACACAATAAAACACAAAGAAAGCCTCTAGTAGAATGGAAATATTCTCCACGGAATAAAATTCTCTTTCTCTTCCCGCTATCCGCGATAAATGAATGATTGTTTCAATAAATGAATGAATGAATGAGGAAATGAATGAATGAATGAAATGTGAAATGCATTCTGACATATTGGATTTTTATTTATTTGTTCGTTTATCATTCTATACAAAATTTGAAATGAAACATATTTGCGTGGGCAGAGTGATCATTAATCGATAATTTATGAGTTCAGAAAAAATTTAAATATATGAAGACATGCTAAATTAATCACATGGGTGCTATTCCATTTAATAATTTGAGACAATTTTAAAGTGTGAAGTGATAAATATTAATGCGTAAATACTTTTTAATTTATTTATAGATTTTTTAGTACTTTTGCTGACATACTACAGACATATGAATGCCCTATAATCAATACTCGGCTCTTCTTTGCAAATTTTATAAAGATAGTGAAAGGAATAATTAAATTTATTGAATATAAAAAATAAATATAAAAATAAATACAAATACAAATATTCTAAGAAATAAAATGAAATTTGAGAAGTCCATAATTAAACTGATGATAACTTTTTAATTAAGCCGCCGCTTATAATTAGTGGACTAAGCAACCACAACATCATAATTACTTCTCAACAACTGGCCTCAACACCAACACATTGCGATACATCCTACTAATACTCATTTGATATTGTGGTAATACAAATAGAAACAGAGGCACAAAAAGGAAGAGGGAGAAAAAGAGAGAGTATTCGATTAGAGAATAGATAATAAGGCATTAAAATTCCTGCTCAGTTTCAAAGGAAATGGAATATTGTAACCGAATATTGTTCATTTACGTTATACTGTTTATTACTGTTTGATTCACTTGACAACACCTTAAAGAACAAATCAAACTGGATTCAAGTATGAATTTATCTGATCTCTGAAGGTCATAAATTATTTCTTTAAAAAGAAAATTAGGTTTGTATTAGAGATTATATTTAAAGTCTTACAAAAATAGCGAAATTCAGTTAGAATAAGAAACAAAAATTATGATTTTTATTTTTCATCATTTTGATTTTATTATTTATTAAAGTAGTTATAAAAACAACAATAATATGAATTCTCGTTGTAATATTTATGGAAAAATAATTAAAAATATAAGAATATATTAAAAAATGTAAGTGTCCCTGTGTAAGTGTAAGTGCCCCAAATAAATTATATATTTTTGGCAAGTTTCGTTAATATTTTTTAATTTTACAGCTAGTCATGGATAGAAATGAATTACTAATAAGCATATCTACAGTATTTGAATAGTACTTGGTTACTCAAATACAAACTAACTTTCGAATTAAGAAGGATCAATATTTTTCCAATATCTAAACATTGTGGGAATGTAAACCAATTAAATGGTGGCAATAAATGTGACGACATTTATTTTCTTCAGTTTTTTTGTTTTATTTTAGTTTATTTGTTTTCCTATTAATTAGATACGCATTTACTGAATTCTATTTAGTGTTCGGTGACATAAACTTAGACAAACTCCTATTAAACAGCAGGTCTTGATTTTCCCCTGCCACTCGTTTAACATAAAATCATTGCAGAGTGACACATAAAAGTATTCATTTAATAGGTAACACGTGATTATTGTCGTCGCTGCTTAGAAATGTTTTCAACACTAATTACTTTCATTAGCCATATTTAATCGTAAAGTCAAATACAAATCCACGTTCACCAGCCTGCAAGTGTGCTGTTCTTTTATGTTTAAAAGTGTGTGTACGAGTGCTTGCGAGTAAAAAGTGTTTTTTTTTTTTGGTTTTTGTTTGAAACGTAAAAGTTTTGTGATTAAATCAGTAATGATTTGTTACACTAGAAATTAAACCAAACCTTATTTTCTTTCTCTGGTACATTACACCCATAAGAAGTAAGATAATATGTACTCGTATACCAATACTTGACTATACCTTGCTTTTATACTTAAAGAAGAGAGATTTTAAGCCGGTAAAACTTCCAGTTTCGTTTTTTTCCCCCCTTTTATGTTGTAGATTTTACACTTCTTTCTCTTTCCCTTCATAATATATTTTTATCTTCCTATTTTTTTCTAAATTTAGAATTCTTTCTTTTGCTTAGTTTAAGTCCTTGTTGTTTTTGTTATGTGTCTCTCCAATAAGTAAGTCAGGATAGGAGTACAAATTTAAATCGAATGTTGTCTACACCTTTCCGTTTTTGTAGTTGTTGGGACTGTTTAAATGGAATTAAGGAGACAAAGAACTGTGTATGTACGTAGTTTGTATTGGCAAGCGTTTACGTATTTATTCCCAATTACAAGCTTGTAAATTTGAATACAAACATTGAAATGCCAGACAGCATAGCGTAATTAATTAGTAATACTTGCCAACTTGTTTAAATCAAACTGTTGGCACAACTACAAATGCTGATTATAGTTAAGAGCACAATGTATGTATACATTTTACATGCTGCAGTTCCTTAGTTACATGTATTGGCTTAGAATGGAAATACAAAGTACTTTGAGATCTAAAAAGTTTATCTTTCTAATTTTTATTGCTTAAAATTTTGCTTGTGAATTAATTAAATAAACTTTAGTTTCTTTTCATATTCTATATTCTTCTTTACTTTAATAATTCTCTACTGCATTTGGCTTCTAACGTTAAGAACTCGTATGTAAATTTTAGAAAGTTTACAAAGTTTTCGTAGAATAATATCCAAGCAATTCTAATTTAACCCAAAGGCTTTTAGAATTAATCCGTTAAGAGTTTTGCAGAGTTTATTACAATAGATGTGATGCTTTTTTTTTCAGTTATTTTACTTTAAAACAAAAACAAAATTAATTAATTTTAAACTCTTGTTAACATTTAAATTTTTCTCTCTTCTTCTCTTTAGTTTAAGACATGTTACGTGGAAAATGGAAACTACAAACATGGTTACTAAGAAAAGAAAAAGTAGATCATCATCGTCATCATCATCACTATCATCATGCTCAACGACAACAGTTTCTCGTTGCAAAAGTGCAACAAGAATACCACCGAGTCTATTTTCCTTTACAAATGTTGCATGGTGGACGATAGTCTTAATGGTAAGTAAAACTTTATCTTACAAAAGCGTAAATTCAACGTGGTAATATGAACGAAAGTAAAGAGGACCAACACTATTTTTATTAGAAGATTTCTTATTTTGACACTTTAAAACAGAAGGAGGGAAAAAACTTTGCATCACGGCAAAAGAATTTATAAATTTTAGAATTTCCTCCTATTCTTCCCCTCAAAAGCAATACTGTGGTTAAGAATAAAAAAACCTATTTATTTTAACTGATAAAATAATAAATAAAATAAAGTAAAGGAAATGATATGAATGTAGTCGTTATTTACCTAAATAGAGTGTGTACGTGCTTTCACTGTACATTTACAACAAAATTGTTTGTTTTAATTTGTCGAAAAAAAACTTTATCAATTTTGATTTGAATTTTCAATTAAATTTTATTTAAAAATTGCAATCTTTTCTTGAAACTTTCACTAACTATTTCTTACTTAAAACTTAATGCTGCTGTCTTAAAACAATTTTAAAGTTTCTTTGGAATATTCTGTTTTTGTTTCTTTGGTTTTTTCAACGTTTTGCAGAAAATTATAAAACTATTGCTAAAATCCTTTAAGATTTTATCGCAGGAAATTAGTTGATATCCTTGAAATTAATATTCTTTATAAGACTGGTTTCTATAGAAGTTATTGCTGCCATGGGGGTAACATTTTAACCGGAAAGACTTCAATTAAGTTACTAAATACTCATTAGTTTATTGTTCAGCCATACTTCCACTTCATTTTATATCTACGCACGCAGTTAAAACATTTGAAAGCAATTCCTTAGCAATTATTTGTTAAAAACAAAAATACATTAAATTCATAAGAGTATGAGAGTTGTGGTATTGTTTCAGTAATGAACATTTTTTTGTTGGCAAAAAAAAAAGACTTTCTTACTTATACGTACGCATGTAACAAAAAAAAAAAATAATGGCCAACGTTAATAGAGAAATTAAGGCTTAGTTCAGTTCTTATTTAAGAAATTGAATTCTAGTGGCTTGAAAACGCCTTCACAGTGGAAAATGAAACGGAAGTCGTAATTTATACATTCCGTATGTTCTAAAATAATGTATGGATATTACAGTAATGGCTTCCTTTTACGCATGTATGTACATTTTTACATACGTAAAAATTTCTTTACAGTTCATGGATTATTTCAGTAATTTAAGCCAGACTGCATGCCACATACCACCACCATAACCCCATTCACATTCGTTCGTTTTCTTTTTTTGCAAATTTAATAGATTTTTATTACCTTGAATTAAGCTTTAAATTTAATATTCCTTCAATTAACCCAAATACAATACAAAACATATGTTAGTGTTAGTCTATGATAGTACATTTACATCTGCAAATGCATTTTTTTATTATATTTGAACGCTTTAATGTGTATTATTTCCGTACAAGTTCATAAACAGAGCCAATTTGTGGCATGATTGGCATTTAAACACATTTTCAGTGATTTCTTTTCAATTTATTTTCTTCGTTTTTCCGTTTTACCAAACAAGAACAAAAAGGACGTAGTTTATATTCTTCATTTAGCAAGAATTGCAGGTCCCCAATTGGTATATATTTAACTCTGCATCAGAGATCAACAATAACTAGAATGGAATCATACTTAAAATTTATTTTCATTAAATGGATTTATACTTATTTTATTATAATATGGAACCTCTACTCATATTCATTCTCAAAAGTGTTGTCAGTATAATGTTGTTGATTCGACTCCCCACAACTCAACATATCAGACATCAAAACGAAAAATATTTCTTCGGCGACTTTCTCTCAGCAGATTTCTGGCAAAGACTCTGAAAGTAAAAATTGCCATGAAAAGCTTCTCAAAATTCTGTCGTTCGGAGTCGACTTTAAAATGTAGGTCCCACTACTCATGTATAAAATTAACGCAACATAAGTGCTGTGAGAAGCTAGGTCGTAATCCTGACTGAAGGGTTGTAATGGCCAATTATGTATGTATGTATGTTGTACACACTTACAGGTCTCCGTTGTAGTGAGTACGTATGAATCAAAGTTAAATTTGTTAAATTTCAATATTCTTAACTCACATATGTGTAAGAATTCAAAATTTCATGAGCACTTATGAGTAGCGAAAAAACGATTCACTATTGACCTCTGCTCTGCATGAGCCTTTTTCAAGCTTTGCTTTTGAGTTTTTGTTCCCTGTCTAAATATGTACAATTGACTGCGTAACATTTGTTCCATTTTCTATTTTTCCTTAATTTAAGCTTTTCCTAAAACTATTTTCTATTCTAGACAACGCTGACAATGGCCAGTAAAAGGGGGAAACAAAATATTTCATTTTCAATACGGTCAAATACAGTTATACGAGAATTGTTTTTAATTTTTATTTCTATTGATTTTTTTATAAATGCTATATACATATGTATGCACGTATGCATGGAGATATTTCTGTACATTGAATGCTAATAAAATTAAATTAAAATTTTTTTTGTTTTTCTTTTTTTGTAAAAAAAAAGTTTAAATTTACAAAATAAAAGTAGATTTTTAATTTAGTGATGAATTTTTAAACAGAACTGATAAATTTTAATTAAAAAAATTCTAAGGTCATGGCCGATCTTAAGAAAAGTTTTAAAAAATTTTTTTTTATTTTAATTTCTCTGCGATGCCCTATAGCTTTTTTTGTTGTAAAACTTTATTTCTAAATCGTGTTTAAACTCTTAAATTGCTGGCTGTTGAAAATGAAATTATCAACTGGAATTCAATTCATTGCTCTTCATCTAGTTTTCTTATATAAAAATGTGCTTTAAATTATATAGAAGACTTTTAGTATATTGGTCTCTTTTTCTTTTTGTTTCAATTATTATTTAAAAAGCAATGTGATGCTATCACATCAATAAAATACATTAAACACCCACTAACTAATCTTCAACGCCATTTAATGGACATTAAGTGTCCATAACGTAAGCTAAGCTTAACAGCTCCACAATATACCAGTCAATATACTTACTAAGAACGCCAGACAAGTCCGAAGTATTTTATTTTTTTTAATACAAAACATGTTGTATTTACACACACATTACAGATTTATTATACGAACATTTATTGTACATGGGGCAGCTAATATTGTTGTAGAGAATGTTTAGTGTGCGGAGAACATATGACAGACAGTAAGGAGACATTACTAAGGTTTCAAGCAGCTTAAATGTGGTTAAAACATTAGACTTAGACTATCACACAGTCAAACACATACACACACCAACGCAACCGGCGTCTAAGTAGTAAAATAAGCACGAGCCAATTCAGCCAAGCGGACATGCACGAGCATATGAAAAGACTGCAAGGCACAGAGACAAGAAGTCTCTGTTTGTGGAGGAGATATTTGTTGCATTCAGAAATACACCGTTGGCTTAAGGGAACCAACATGAATATTGAAGATTTTTAAAGAACATCTACGTAGGCAATCTTGAGTATGAAATTTCTCTTAAACCTACTCATTTATATGTCCTCTTACATGCAGCATAATCAATTCCATTGCTACTGACACATTATTATTGGTCTGAACCAGAGAACAACAATGAGTATTCAAAAAGATGATTAGAATTGAATCCTACTCATAATTCCTAATACTTATATGCATTCATACTTATTTTAATATGATGGAACCTCTCTGAAGTACTCATAATCATATTCATACTTAACAACACGTATGATGTTATTGATTAAGCATAAGTACAGTGAAGTAAAATTCTTTTGTATTATTTTTCATCTGGATACGGTGTATTACTTTCATTTGTGAAGTGAAGAAATGTAATAAATTCGAACTGAACTGAATGAATAGAAGAGAAATAGAGGAAATAAAATATTGTCAAATGACGAAACTAATTACAAAAAGAAAGAAAAAGTAGAAAAATGCAAGAAAATACTGTGAATTGACAATTGAAATTTGAGTAGGGATTTAATAAATTTTCAATTACTTTAGCAAAGTATTTCTTAATAATGGAAACTTGTAAACGAAACGAAAGACTAAACAATAGAGCAGCCATGACAAAGGAATGGAATAAAACAGTAAAGTAAACACACACAAAAAAGAAAAAAACAAGAGAACCAATTGTTAAAATATTTATTAAATTAATCTCAAAGGCAAATGCAAAAAATTTAAATTCTTTGTATTGCTTTCCGTCTGCTGCCAATGACAAAATGAAACATTTTTTACTGTCACGCTTTAAAATATTACAAAAAGAAAGGTAGAAATATTATTCCTTTATTTTTATTTCCTTTTTTTTCAATTCCAAATTGTCAAATTTATATTTTCGCTACAGGAATTCATATTTTATTTGCTTAATGGTATTGATGTGTGTACCATGAATGAAGGAAAGGAAACAAAACTTGTTTCTCTAAAGCCTTACAGGAATACCTTAGTTTGGTTTTGTATTTTAAAGTACACGTACACATACACGTACACGAATATAAAGTCTACGATGTCTTTCGATTTTTATTTTTTAAGGACATTTGCGTGTTCAAGGGTCATTAACTCGCTTTGTGAAGTGAATGTTGTATTGAATGGAGTTTTTCAACTTTTCCTATTGAATTTCAGCAAAGTGCTATAGAGGCTCTAACGTCGTCACAATCATTACTGCAATATGATGATGATGATCATTAGAAGTAATAATAACGATGATAATCATTACAAAATACTTTACAAAATAATATTTTATTTCATAAATTGTATACGAAGATAAATGAATGCAATCAAAAATAGGAATACAGCAGAATCATAATTTTTCTTTAAAATACAAAGCAAAATACCACTAAGTAAAGTCTTCTAAAAGTGATTACAATTCAAAATTCAAACAAAGAAAATAAAAGAATTTTTATATTATAAATGAGAAGTAGTTTAAAAAGCTTTACAAATGTATGCGAACGTAGAAAATATTGTAGAAAAATTCATAATAACATCAAAATAAAGGTAAATTTACCTTGCAGAAATTAATCACAATTTCCTTTTAGTCGGTCTAAAAAAGAAAAATAACAATAAATTTGTGTTTTTAATTAAAATTCCCACAATTCTCTGTAAACTGCAACAATTGGTCTTCTTTATGATTCCACAATAACAATTACTAGACAAATATTCGACAGATTTTTGTAACGGAAATCTTCAAACCACAGCGTCTTCACACAAGGCTGACTAAACTTCACTAACTCAGTCGCCATCTTTGCTTTGCCTTTTATATGGCATAATAAATGGTTTGATGAATGTTCTTGAAGGTGAAATTTCGCTTTCTTGAAATCTCTATAAATGTAAATTATTATATAAATTCAGGATCTCCATGCAGCGTCTATTCAATGTGCAATTGTTTTCAGTCAACAGCATGAGAATGTGATAAATCTGACTTCCACCCAAAGTCCCAAATACGAATATGTGCCAACACACTCTGATCTAGTAACTTAAAGACCGGCCGTAGTACTTTGTCCCAAATAAGGAAAGAATTATTTATTAATGACCACTCCTTTTACCAAAAAGGATTTTATGAAATACGATACAATACAATTTCAAAAAGCCGTCAGCATCAAGAACAACATTTTTCTGAACAAAAAAAAAAACTCAAAAAAAAGGGGCAAAGGAACAAAGAAAATTTAATCCTTCCTATCACAACATCAACGTGCTTCTTTTTTAGTAGATTTTGGTCTTTTGGGGTTTCATTTTTATTTAATTTGCTTGTGTGACTACATCCTGTTCCTGTTGTTGTTGTTGTTGTTGTAAGTTGCGTGTGACACTCAAGTCATTTGATTAAGAGCAACACTTGCACAAATTGATTTCAAGATTAAATCTTTTTCCTCTATTCCCTCTTTTTTTACTAACTTTATGTCGGGTTTCCTTATTTCTGTGGGTGTTTTTTTGTTGGGTAAAGTCTGGAGTTAAAGGTAAAGTTAAAAGATTTATTTTACTCTCGTACATACATTAGTTTGAATATATTTGAGATTTCTTCCTTTTTCTGGGTGTTGGTGTGTGTGTGTGTTATATTCGTATTTTTGTTTCTCTTTTTCTTGGAAACTACAAATCTTTTATTTTCTTTTACCTTAACATCTTGAGGGATTAAGCCACAATTCAATAGATTTATTGATTTGCTTAAAAGTTTTCCAGTGATTTAAAAAGAACTCTTAAAGGTCCTCCGCATTGAAATGTTCTTTCTTGTCAATTTGTTCTCCTTTTTACAATATTTTTGCACTGACCAAAGTGAGCAAAAAAATAAAATGTAATCATAAATAATAATTATTTTAATTATTTGCGGTTAAAGTTTTACAAAACGGAAAAGGAAATGTTCAGGAAGACAAATGAAAAACAAACCCAATCAAAATAATTAATGATTCTTTACACATTTTTTATATGAATTTTCGTTTTTTCTTTTCTTTTTTCATTCATTTCATTCATTTGGTTTGCCGTTTGGACGAGTGAAACATTATTTTGCAAATAAAATCGTTAATGGTTTCTGAGCATTTAAAATTGTAATTACTTTCAACACAGCCCCTTAAACTGCTTGCCATATCCAGGCCACACATACCAGCTCTAACTGCTGTGGTGCCATTTCCAAATCACGCACCATTTGTGGTATTGTGGCGTCCGTTTGTTGGTAGAATGAAAATTGTTTGCTTTTTTTCAAGTACAATTTCGTATATTTTTTATGCTTTCGTTTCGATTCTTACTTGACCAGTAGAAAAGTAAAAACAAGCACCATTCAGTTATTCATTCAATCATGCTTTCATTTATTCATTAATTTCAGTATTTTTTTCTTTTTTTTTTACTGTTCAATGCAACTTTCTTTAAATTTTTTGTGTTTTTGTTTTTATTTTATTTACAATATTTATAAAAATGGTATTGGGGGAGGGGATATTTTTATTTTTTCCACGAGCACATTACCAAATTAATTTGTCACAATTTTTGCCGCTGCTTTTATTCTGGTGATATTTTTATTATTTTTTCATCATAATAAATTAATTTGTGGCGGTCAGGGCACAAACAGCTCAAGTGTAAGAAATATTTGCATAATTGCGGTACAGAGGGGTTGGATGGAGTTGTAATAAATTTTGCTTGGCCATATTCTATTAGTGAACACTCTTCTTATTTTCAACAAGACTATATTAACATTAACATATTAAATTGTGAGGAAATTTATTAGGTGCCAATGAGATAATTTATAATTCTTTAAAACTAATTGCACTTACTTACTCAACCACCAGAGATCAGCGATGAATCGTTCAACGTTGACAGCAAACTCATACCATTCGAAATATGTTTGATTCATAAGTCTATTTATTTAGATTCATAACTTTATAAAAATACTGACTCGAATCATTCATTTTGATGATTTACAGCCTTAGTTGTTGTTGCATTTACAAAAAAAGAAAAAAGACATACATAAGCAAAAAAACACAATACAGCAAGCAGAGCAAACACACAACCTTTTGGTGAGCATTTTAGTGTTCGTACGCGATTCATACTTATTTTGTGATTCGTGAATATGAAGTGAGTTATGGTGAGTCGACACCAATAACTTCATGCGTATTGTTAGGTATGAATGTGATGAGAACTTCAAATTTTGAATATGAGTAGAGAGGTTCCATGATAAAAATAATAAAAGTTATGATCCCTCAAGTCTAATAAGCCAACACACTACCTACTAGACTAAGAAGACTTCTTCCAACGGTGGCATGTCCAATATCATAATGTCCATGGACACGATGCGGTTTATTAACGCTAATTATACACCTTAAGACTTATGATTTAATTGAAATATTACATGACAGATTTATCCAGCTGACGTGAAATGTAAAGAAAAGATTTGAAAAAAATAAATATTATTCAATTGTTTTCTTTTAAATCTTTAAATCTGGCAAAACATTTATCACACGACATGTTATTCGAATAATTTTTAAGCACTATTTTCAAACACTACTTTAACAAATGTCCAAAATTTCGCATTTAAGGCATAACAACAATTCTTGCATTTGGTCATTGGAAGTCTTATTTTATTTCTGTACTAGTCTGAACAGTCTTTATTGGTTTTCACTTCAGAGAAATCCTTAACGGGAACAGCCCTAGACAATTCTAACCAAATTTCCGATAGTTACGTAAAATTTTCATTAAAATATTATGCTTTACAGAGGTAATTTATCTCTTAGCCATCCTATCCGTGGAACGCTCACCCTGGAAAAATCTGACCTGCCACTTACATAATCAGATAAAGATCTAACATTTATAAATAATTCTCCTCCTATTTTCGTACTCCCAACTAGTAATTGAACCCGTTTGAACACAGTGATTACGATCATCATCGAGTCATTAAAGGGGCTCATAACGATCATCTGAATTTATATATCGTTGGACAACATTTTACTGAAGCCCAACAAGATATTTAAACTTTCTGTATGAAATTTTTTTCCTCATTTCCTTTTGTAACACAAACTGTCCACCACTTTTTCGAATTTCATATTTCTGTCAAAAAAACATTTCGAAATACGGAGATACAACAAAATAAAGACAAAATTTACACAGACGTCTTTCGGTACACTGCCGGCTAGCACATATTTTCAATTGTCAAATATATCTCTAAATATGTATGTATGAAGCACATGTATACATATGTATGTATGTAAATATATTTGATATCTTTTTCCTCTTTGGTTTAAAATTTGGGATAAAACTAAAATCGAAAGCAAAAACAAATTGTATTGTGTTAAATATTTTATTACACAGTCCAACAACTTATAACACAATCGTTATTTGAATGGCACAAAATATATTCCCATTGCATAAAAATTTGCATTATTTTTGCTTTTTCCATTTTTTTCCATTTAAAGGTTATTTGACCTTTTACCTGAAATTGCTAACAAAATCTAGGAAATTTAATCAGAAGAAAAAAAAAAAGAAATACAGTAGAATCTAAATTGTTGACTAGAAAGGATAAAATTTACTTCACACAATGTTTCGTATTTACAAGGAGGAGGCTAACTTTTTCCCGTTTTTCCTTTAATTTTTTTTTTTTTGAATGTATGAATGTAACAGGATAATTTGAATTCTACTGTATTCTATTATACAATATTTATATGAATTTAACAAATATTGTCTGTAAAACATTGTCATTCAAAGCAGTTTACTTAATAAAGATTTTTATGTCAGAAAATATTTTTGATTCCGTTTCTGATTTAAATTTTCATTCAGGTTTTAGGGCTTCTATGCGAGTGGTTTCCTTTTCTATTTCTCTTTCCCTTCCCCGACCATATTTCAATGTATTTTTTTGTGGAAGAAAAAGGACTGTAAACAAGTATTTGTAGCTGTCTAGGCATGTTTTATATGTATGTTTGTATATTTAAAATGAGCATATAATCTTAAGTATATAAGGAAATGTGAACCGTCTGTATCTCTTGGTTCACATAGGAAAAGGGCAACAGATAGGTAAAGATAAACGATTTAATGACAAAATAATGTCAGTCTGTCAAAGCAAAAATCTACAATTTCTTTTATTTTCCCCCTTTCCTTTAATATCATATACATACTCTAATACTTTGGCTGGGGATGTATTTCTGTTTTGATTTCCTCGCTGTATCTGTTTTTTTTTAATTTTTTGATTATACTCCAGATGTATTTCGATTGTCTATAGTTTTGACAATCGTCAATATGTATGCGTATGTGTAAGAAAAAAATGTGGATGTTGGAAAAAGCTTCATCCCTTGTCAACGGTATACCGTTACGTCAATCACAATGATTTGAATGATTTATATAGTTGCGTTTCCCTATGTTTATTGCGCACAAGTTAAAGTGCTTCGAGTTGTAGAATTCAAGTAAGATACAACACAATAATTGTCCATAACAACCCTTTGGTCATGATTACGACCTAGCTTCTCACACCACTTATGTTGTGTGCGTTAATTTTATACATGCGTGGCGGAACCTACAGTTTAAAGTCGACTCCGAACGACAGATTTTTGAGAAGCTTTTCATGGCAATTTTTTACTCTCAGAGTCTTTGCCAGAAATCTGCTGAGAGGAAGTCGCCGAAAAAATATTTTTCGTTTTGATGTCTGACCTAGTATTCAAACCCTGGCCTTTCGTCTAATAAGCCAACACACTACCCACTAGACCACGGCGACTTCAAGTAAGATAAGTTATTTGTAAGCATAACCGACCAGTTTCCTTTTCTTATGGAAAATATGTATATATATACGTCTTATCTAAACACATTTTCTTCTCTTCTCACTTTATTGGACTATAAAGTCAAAATTTACAAGTTACCGATTTTGCTGTTGCTCATTTCTTTCTCCATTTCCCCATAGTTTTTCGTCTACAGGTGTATTAAAAATTTATTTCCTCCTTGACATGATGCTAGAGCCCCAAATGTGTGCGACAGCCTTAGGCACCATTACCTCAATGCACTGTCAAGACCTTGTGATGTTTTGGTTTGAGAACTCGTATGAAACTTTTAATTGCTTTAGCTTTGGATGGTGCATACTTAGATTTCCATAAACTATATTAAATTGTAGGGCATTATAAAGTCTGGATCTGAATCTGAAACACAATTAAATTCTTACTTTTTCTTTTTTTGGGTAATTTTTTAAGTCAAACAAAAACAAACGGAAAATAAAGAACGGAAAGTAAAAACCAAATAATTTTTGCCTACTGCAATTGACGTTTCCTGTCGTTTTTAATAGATGACTGACAACCTACTAGACACGTTCTCTTAAAAGCATTTACAACAACAACAACTATAAAGCATAAGCATTATATAAATAATATATAAAGATTGTCTGTTTCATAGGTAGATACATTCACCGTACCGATTACTTATTTACACAATCTTACACATAGACTGGTACACAAAGACAATGTATCAGCATTGTAATGGCCATTATAAAATTTGTATAAAATGTTAAAACAACGTAAAGTAGAGAAAGAACAAATATTAACTGAAAGGTTTAAGTAATAAATTATTGGGTCAGAGTAAAAAGTTATATGTTAAGCTTAAGGGTATAGACTTTTTTTCATTATTATTCCTCAAATTTTTAATTAGTTAGTTACATAGCATTTCTTTTTTTAAGGCTTAATTTTAATGTGTTTCAAATAGACAGACAGAAACCTTTAAGGAACAAATAAGAAATTGTCTTCTTTTCAGTCTTTTACCCTTACCCAATATGATTTCAGTTAATTTCTATTTCTGTATGCAGATGATATAATTACATTTATATCCTTGTTTTACTTTAGATAGGTACGTGTATGTGTGTGTGTGTTATATCCTGTCCTCATTAAACATCGTCCGTTCAAATAAATTGGCTTTGTTACAGCCAACAAGGATTTGATGCTGCCGTATTCCTTTATTCATACCCTCATCTACTCTCTACTGCTCTTTATTTCTATAAAATCGTAATATATTGTACCATAACGAACCTAAATTACAGGTGACGTCACATTTTTTTTTGGAGGGGGAGTGGTAGATTTTTATTTTATATCATGTACCGTTTCTATGAGGAAGCCGTTGAAGCTGTAACTATAGCAGGCAAATTATTGGTGGTTGCTATGGTGATGCCAAGCCTAGCAAACATGATGGCTTGTTAAGGATTTTGCCATGAGTTACTGAAACAATTTCAGATTATAAATAAATAATTACCGAATATTTAATGAACTTTGCTTTGCAAAACTCAAAACAAATTAAAAGAATATAGAAGAGAAGAGAAGAAAAGAGAAAAGAAAAAGGAACACGTTCTATACGAAATTATAAAAATGACAAGAAAACAAAATATGCTCAGAAAACGTCTAAACTCTTACCACATTGCTGTCACACATAAGCATAGACAATATATGTATGCATGTATGCCAAAGGAGTAGATCGCTGTATTCAACCGTTAATACATACTCTGTACGACATCTCATACAAATTATCGTTTATTATCGTTTTACTCGTCCTATCTTTGTGTGAATTGTGTTGATTCCATACGACTACAACAACGAGAGAGATGGGAATATTAAATATTTTTACTTTCGTGTTTTTCTTATTCACAGTGAATAACGCACAACAGCAACAAGACTATACTCGAAAGATGTATTCGACTATACCCTGTACCCACTGTATGTGAATATATTTTCAAATGTGAAGCATTTTATATTCAAACGAAAGGATTACCTGCAGTTGTAATATTTTAAATTCGGTAAGGATACTTACTCTTTCCTTATTGAATTTTATTGGCAATGTTTTAACGTTGAATGTGAAATAACCCTTAAAAACCCGCATGCGAATATAAACGTACACAACATTTAACACAGTAAGTATGTGGAAAAATATCCAAAGCTTTCCCTTTACATGTTATGGAGTCTTAAATAAAACTTTAGTGTTTTTGTTCGCCCAAACAAGGAGGGCGTGTAAATTTAACGCCCTACAGTTTAAAAATATGTGTGGCAATTTCTTCATTATGTTCTGGAACGAAAGAAAAACAAGAATGTATTCAAATGCTTATTTTATAAGCAATAAAAGTCAAGTGCATATTTGAAAATTTTTAAGCAATTTAAAATAAATTCCTGGACATCATTTCACACTTATTTGAATAGGCAGAAGGAGATATTAAGTTTAGTTACGATATTAACAAAAATCTGTCGTTTGTGTATGTAGTCAGGCATGCCTGCCTGTAAGAAACCCAAATAAAAATGAATGTTATGGGACACACGTTTTGGTATAAAATTCGTTTAACAATGTTAATGGCTTTAAATTAAGTACAACTGTTGACCGTAGTCGCCGTTGTCTAGCACTTTATCACACATTTCAGGAAAACAAAACAACAACTGAAGTCGGCGATTAATTCCTAAAATTGGGTAATTTCTAATAATTGATATGTATGTATTTATGCATATATTTCGTTTATGTACTCAACACATGACACTTTGAACTTAATTAAGGCCAAGTCATATAGAATCCATCATACGCTGTCTTTTGGCTTTTTTCCACAGACAGCGTAGTTTGTTCAATTCGATAATTTACATAAAGTGGGTGCAATTACAAGTGCTGGCTCCTATGCTACAAAAATATTCGATATTAAGCAATATATAGTTCATAAAGTATATTTGGAAAGACTTTTAATTTCAACTTAATTTCCTTCCTTTCAAATACCTGTTAACAACATTTTGTTCATTAGTAGCCTTTTACGTTTGTAAGCTGAAAAAATTTTGTTTTTAATGGAAAATTTGACATTTTGTTTCCACTCAAGTATTAAAAATACTTTTTTTTTAAATGTTAACTCGTTGAAAAGTCTAGACACGCCGCTGTTACACCCACTTATATGCGAATGGTTTTTATTTTTCTGTCGTCCTTTATTTACTGCCACTAGAACTGGGTTAAATAATCCGAAATAAACAAGACCATCAGCAACAACAACAATAAAAATTGTACTTGCACTTGAAGTGTATGAGTATAAGTAATAAGTACAAGTTTGTATGTACGGGTGTGTTTTTATTTAATCCATAAGAATGCCTTGCATTTGTTGTCGTCTACTGTTGCGTCGCTAGTGATGTATAAAATATAAAACGAGTTTAAATTTAATTCCAATACGAAATTTAATACACGAATTTAAAGATGAATTAATAAATAACACAGTAAAGACTTGTTAGCTGAAATGAATACAACAACACCTACTACTGGTAAAAGTTAGTTGGTGTTATACTCCAGCATATTGTCAGAATTGCAAGGATATCAATCATGATCTGTCATGATTTTAATCCCCTTTACATGAATCAAGCTATAAAAGATTGATAAAAAGCTTATAATCGACGAATGGGTGAGTCTTTTCTGAACCTAACAAATCACTTTAAGTTATAATCTTTCGCATAAAATGGTTAAAAATTATGGAATAAAATATTAAATTCGCATTTAAAGTTCCAATGGTTGCTATCTAATCTAAATTATTACAACGATACGG
Source organism: Sarcophaga peregrina (assembly GCA_014635995.1). Lineage (NCBI taxonomy): Eukaryota > Metazoa > Arthropoda > Insecta > Diptera > Sarcophagidae > Sarcophaga > Sarcophaga peregrina. The sequence goes on from CM025791.1 coordinate 104,233,773, forward strand.
ATACTCGTTATTCATGCCTTAGTAAAGAATCGTTGCTGCGCAAGTCACACACACACACAAATACGTAAAGGGAGATACAATTTATTTGTTATTTCTAACTGTCTGACTTGCAACCCACTCATACGTATGTAAGTGTGTCTGGATGCATGTCTGTTACTTTGTCTATCTATTTATTTGTTTGTATTAGTCTATCCTAGAGTTATATCAATGAATGTGTTGAGTTCCATTTTTTTTTTTGCTGCTTCTGTTTTTCTTTCGTAAGCATGTATGACAACGTATGTTTTGTAGTGTAAGTAATACTGACACGCTTGTTCGCGTTCGCGTCCATTGGGGCAAATAACAATTTTGTAGCCATTGCAAATTGCAAAGACATACAAGACAAGAAATACAACTGGGCAGACACGATGTACCCACGTGCACACAATCATACAACGGCAAAGTGTAATAAATTCTAAAAACACAACACAACAACAAAATATTACAAATTGTTTACAAAACAAAACAACACACTCACACTTGCATACACTCAGTCAGCAGAATGCAAAATACAATGCAAAATGTCTGCATGAAAATGTGTGTAAAAGTGTGAGTGTGTGAGAGTTTTACTAAGTGAAGAAATACAATACATTGTTGGTGTTGGTGTTGGTGTTGCTGCTGTTTGTTTAGGTTTGTTATTGGTAACCATTGTAAATATAGAAATCAAAGAAAACAACGGAAGGAGAGGGAGAGGAAGTGAGAGAGAGAGAGAGAGAATATAAACCAAAGTTTAGGAAATAATGTTTGTATTGGGAGTAGAAAAAGCAGGAATCGGAAGTATCCGCATGTTGCTGTAGCTAATAAATGGCGTTTATATAGTGAGTCAGTCAGTCAGCCAGATAGTCATTTAGACAGTCATTTATTTTGTATTATGATGGCTTTGATTAAATGGGAAACCAACAACCAACAGCCAATAAAACTAAGAAATCACTGTTAAGAATACAAAAAAAAAAAAAAAACGAAATTACTATAATTGAAGGATAACAAGAAACATTACAAGCATTTAAAGTGCCGTTATAATAACATTATACCTTAATATGAACTTTATCTTTAACAATATTGTTTATATGGAATGTCTGTCATTTTATTTTTGTTGTATTGTAGTTGATCGTCTTCACTGATAATGCCTCTGTGGCTAAGAAATTAAATGCCAGCCAAGCCTTTGATAATACCTGGAGTACAGCCACCGATTTGGAAAACGAATTAGAAGTAAGTAAACTTGCAACGGGCCACATTTGAAAGGCCTATATACAAATATGGTTTGATTGATTGTAATTGTATAATTCAAACAATCGTTTGAATTTATTGATTAATTTAATTTAGTGTGTTTCGTCACAGCAAAAGAGATCTGCCAAAAGTGTACCCTCCTCCAGCAGTTCAAGTGCGAATAGCAACAGCAATAGTGGTGGCTCCAGCGGTTGGACCACCTGGTCCGAATGGTCGACGTGTTCGCGTACATGTGATGGTGGTGTCATGCAGCAACTACGTCGCTGTCAAAATGCCAACGGCTGTAAGGGTGATAGTGTACGCTATCGCATTTGCAATATGCAACCATGTCCGGAGAAACTCGATTTTCGTGCCCAGCAATGTGCCGCCAACAATGATGTGCCATACGATGGTACCTTGTATAAATGGACACCGCATTATGATTTCGTTGAGCCCTGTGCTCTGACATGCAGGTGAGTTAAAACGAAAAATCAAGAAAACAAAATAAATTTTCCACTACCTGTGCGTATTTAATGCAGGCAATATGTCACTTTAAATGCATTGCAGGACATGTGTTGGTGGAAATGAAAATTCCCTCTAGATGTATGCATATACGACTTGTGTTAACAGGGTGATGCAGCAAAAGCTGCACCAAAATTAAAGAACATTTTTAGCGCTTACACTTGAAGAAATTCTAATCAAAAGTTCTTAAATAAAACAGAGGAGTTTGTCTGCATTCCAAGTACTTTATTTTTTTGTTCTTTTTTAATCAATTTTTATTTACGCACACTTTCTCTACAGTGTGACTGTACGGTATGGAAGGGAGAAGTTGTTGATTGACATTTCACTGTGTTGGTTATTTGTGGCCGAGCATAGTTTGCTATGCCATTGTATGCTGTATCCACTTTTTCTACGTTAAAAAGCCAAATGAACATAAATTATGTTGCGGTTTTAATGTTAAATATTTCAGCGCATATTTTTCTTGTCCATTTTCATTGACTACCATCGTCCCTTAACCCTTTGCTGTGCATCTAGCACATCAATTACGAGAAAATATTTCGTAGAATAATACAAAAAGGAATCATTTTTATACTCACATACATACGTACGTACGTACAAATTTATAGGTTTTTATTAAAATTATTTTATATTTCTGTGCACACGAGTGTGTGTATAGAATTTTGATACAATCTGCTTTTATAGGTTATTTGTGGTAAAATGATTTCATATTTGTGGTTAAACAACAACAACAACAACAACAAGAGAACAAAACTACGAACAATATGAACGAATGTAATAAAATAAATAATCAACAAATAAATAATAATATGTAGTAATAATAATGAATATAAATAAATAAATAACAAAATTTTTATTAAAAAAAAAAACAAAAACAAAAAATTAAAAAGAAATTTCTTTTTTCTATAAAAATTTCACAAATAAATTATTTTCAATATTGTTTTCCTTTTTGTTCAAGTCAATAATAAATAAATTGTTTGCATATTCACATACACATACACAGACATTCATATATAAATTACTACCGAAATACAAATGTATTGTGTATGTGTAACAGTATTTAATAATTTACATATTTTGCAAAACAATACAATCCCATGCATAAATCCTTATGATAGGTAGTATATGTATGTATGTATGTATTGTTTATTTAATGTAATTAAAGTTTTCTTAATAGTTAATTTATAAATTATATTAAAAATTCATTCATGGATTTGACAAATATTTTTATTTATCATTTTATTGTTATATTTTGTTATTATTTTGGTAACCAAAAGATTTATTTTCTTACTTCATTTAACCATTTTTTAATTGTAGTCTCTATTATCTTGTAAAAATATATTTAAATGGCCTGTAACCGAGTCAATTAAATGTTTAATTTGTCAAAAAAAAAATATTTTTTCTCCAATTAGTTGATAGACAACAATTTAAATTGTTTACTTTGATGAATTTTATCATGTTTCATCGAATATAGAAAAAAAATAATTGTTTTTCATTTGTTTTTCGAAACAATTGTTTTATTTGAAGTTCTTTTTTCTTTTTATAAGCCACTAGTTGATATAAATTAATTAAAAATAATGCACACAATGTCCACATAGCTTTACATAAGAAGCTGCTTTGCAACGCGTACTTAACTATTAGACGATGTGCTTCGTTATCTTCATATTCAGGAAGAAAATTAGATGAAAAACCAAATTATAGCCACTAAAATTTAAGGTCAATAATAGTCCTTAATATTGTTTGTAGAGTAAGTAGAAGCTCTACTTGCAAAAGTTTTTCAAGTTTTTACTTTCCATGGGGGAACATCTAATTAAAATTTTTTTTAAAACTACGTATAGCCTGTCATTTTATTACTTTTTTCACAAATATACTGAGAGATTTCATAAACCGAAGGGAAGACATATGTTTCGTGTGGAAAACACACACATTTCGTCTTTACATATGCAGCAGACATTAAACACTTGTAGTACACTACGTATGAGCAATATTTAATTCATTGTATTGCGTTGTTTTGTATTGTATTTGATTAAGTATACGTAACGTGGCCTAATTTGATTTTAACACAATTTTGCAGAGGTCGTCCAGCTCACTTAAACGATGATATTTCACCCGAAACTACCGCCGATGAATCTGAACATTATGACGAACTCAATGTTGTAGTGCAATTAAGTCCACGCGTCTTAGATGGTACACGTTGTCGTTCCGGCAGTTTGGATATGTGCATACAAGGAAAATGTCAAGTAAGTTCCTGTAATGGAAAAAATTAAAAATAAAAACTTTTGTTATTTATTTTCTTTATTTTTATTTAATTTTTTATTACCTTTCATAAAATTTAATCTCAGTGTTTCTGCTATTGTTATCCATAAAATCAATAAAAATTTTAACACCCTCTTCCCCCATCATTCGCAATGCCTCTCTTTTAATGTCTAATTTGATTTTGTCGTATAAATTGTTTATGATTGTATAGGTTTTGTTGTAACACAACATTGCCTACTTAGAAGCTATAACAGACATCGTCGCAATTGTAGTAGTTGTTGGATTTATATTCCAATTTATTGTAATAAATGTCAGGATTTTCAAGTGTTTATTTGGAAAGTATTTGTTTACAGTTTTCCTTTTTTTCTTGCCTTCTTAGTCTCTTTTTATGGATCATATTTCATGTGGTTATGCTTGGCAACAACAGGAACAACAATATATTATTATTGGTTTTTATTTATTTTTTTTTTTTTGTATTTTTTTATTTATAAAGTCTTCACTTGAGCATGTATGTGCTTATATTTGCACAACAACACATTTGTTTGTGGCGGGGGTTTTCTTTTTTTTTTTTTTGTTATATCATTAGGCCGTAATGTATTGAGTATTTGTATGAGAAGAGTTATACCATTTAGCCGCCTTAGTAATCAAATTATTATGGTAACTTATAGACAGAAAAAAATCTAAAACGGAAAGAACAACAAGCAATACTTGAAGTGGAAATAAATTACAGACAATGAATCACTTTTTCAATGCGAGTAAACAAATTTGGCCAATATAAAAATGTTCATATTTACAGTGAGAAAAATAAAAACCTTAATACGGAATTTCTGTATAGAATAACACAAAACAACACAAAATTTTGACAAACAATCCCATCACAGTAATTTTCATTTCTTCTAACTGCTGATGTCCTTTGAGGTTACGTATCATTAATGTAGGTGAAAAAGGTTAACAAATGATAAGAAAGCATCGACATTTTGTTCTAAGAAGCGTTAAGTTCTAAAACAATCCTACTTACATTACAAGCTTTCAGTCAGTATTACGACCTGGCTTCTTACACTACCTATGTTGTGTGTGTTAATTTTATCCATGAGTTGTAGAATCTAAAGTTTTGAATCGATTGCAAACAGAATTGTTTAAAAAGAATGTTTCATATTAATTTTATTTTACTCTCTCCGTTGAGTGAAAGTCGTCAAAGAAATTTTTTGTTTATAATTTGTTTTGTTCACGATGTCTAACCAGAGCTTGAATCTCTAGTGACTATATTAACCCTACATGTATATGTTATACAGACAGCTTAATTCAATAGAGTGACAAATTTATAAAATCCGCTTAAAGTATCAAAAAGAGGGTGAAACTTTATTTATTAAATTGTTTCACAATTATTCTGAGACTGTTGGCTACAACATTGTTTGTTATTTATGAGTTAATTGCACATCACTTCTATGTAGTAGACCTCTGTTGGTAGTTGTTATTCGAAACACATAGGGTAATTGCCCATATCAGGTCGCTAGGTTTGTTATCAAAAGAGTAAAAAGACAGTATTACTTTCCTATCCTGATAAGCAATTGCTACGTACCATGTTCTTGAAAATTATCTTGAATATTTCAATAATTTTTAAAGTAATAATCAAATTTATTTGAGGTTTTCAAATCAAAAATCGAAGGATTTAAATTTCTATTTTACCTTTAGCGTGTAGGTCGCTTTAAATTCGACCAATGCTTTTATCCACACCTTTAATATTTGAATACATTTATTATTCACCTTCGCTCCCTTGTTTTATCAAACATTTTAAATTTTCTCCGTAAATCAACGTTTAGATAAGCCGCCTTGGCTTTTTGCTAATGAGCCCAGAAATATTTCAATTGCAAAAACATCGAGTGCGGCATTTCGAAAAGTGAAAAACAGACCAATTTGTCATTCGCCATTATCGTTGCATCTAAATGACTTTGACATGTTGTTTGTTTTCTTAATTTTTTCGCTATGTTTTCGAAATCGCTTGTATTCGTGTTCTCTATTTTTACGAGTGTAACCGAAGAGTATACGTATGTATGGTAGGCAGTCTTATCGTGTCATGTCGTTAATGCTATGATTATCATTTTTGATTTATTACACATAAGATGTCGCCTTTTGGTAAGAAATACTTGAAGCGTTTTGTACATCTGCTTCAAGCAATTTTATTTGTTTTTGTTACTACAAAAAACCACCATGAAAAACTGTCACATTAGCAAACCAAACAAAAAAAATGAAAGAAATCAACGAAAGCCGCCATACTAAAACCAGTCTTAACTGTATAATATGCTGGAATCGGTGGGGGGCGGTGGGTTATTTGTTAAAAATACTAAACGAAGTAGACATAAAAGAAAACAAACATAAATAACAGTATTTCAGTATTTCAGTATTTTGTTTTACCTGAAGCATATTTGCATATTTATTCTCTTTTGTTTTTTTTTTTTTTTTTTGCTACTGATTTTCGAATGGAATGGCAATTCCATTTCAATTGTTAATGGTTTGTTGTTGCCTTCCTATATTTTCTGAGTTATTTATTTAAGTTCCATTTATTTTACTTACCATATAACAGCAAAAATAACAACAACGGAAAATATTTCTTTATTTATTTGTTTGTTTGTTTCTTTGTTTGTTTTGTTGCAGCGTGTTGGTTGCGATTTAAAAATTGGCTCAGCGAAAAAGGTCGACAGTTGTGGTGTTTGCGGTGGCGATGGCAGCTCCTGTTCACAGACACTTTATCAATGGGAGATAGCACCAATGTCACTGTGTTCCGTATCGTGTGGTGGTGGTAAGTGGATATTTCTGTTACTTTTCATATTTTATTCTTGTATTCTTCTAAAGGAAGTAAGAAATTGTATTTGTTTGGCTGCAGTTATTGTCAATAATTTTATTGTATCATTGAATATCATTGGCAACCGTGAGTACTTTTATTGTCATCATAATAGCATATTACGTAATATTACAAGTATGCCAAAAATAAGACGAGACAACATACATACATATGTATGTATAGGAACGAGTTAATACTATTCTGAAAGAAGATTTATCCATTAACCCTCTTAGGAACACAGACAGACTTTGAAAAACTGTTTAACCAAAAGATAAACCTACTATCATGCCTTTAAGTATAAACATTCCTATCTATAAAGACTGTTAATCTTATTCAGTTTGCAATCAAAGAGTGTATCTGTACGAGTTAAAACTGTACGTGTGGAAATAATTTTCTCACTGATTTTATTTCCTTTTATACAATTTTCTTCCCTATCTTATGGAATCCTATGGTAAACGAATACATACTGACATCACAGCAGGTCATAACGACTGTAGATGACACGATTGTAGAGACAAAGAGAAAACTATTCTTCACTTACTGGATACATTCTCAATGTTAGAAAAGAAGAGCATGGATTACAACTATTCAGTTGAAATCACTGTTCTTACGCAGAAAGATATTAGGAAACTTAGGGGGTTAGCCATGAGTTTTAATGTTTTCCCGAATTCGAGAGAAGGATCCATTTATGGTTTAGAAAACGGTGACATCACTGATCTTTCGAGGAAAAGTATTAGGAAACTGAAAAGATTTATCATGAGTACCAAAGTATTCGTTTACATATACACAACAATGACAAACTGTCCTACGTTTGTCTTCCCTTTTCGTAGAAACAATCATTGCTACCTACCTTGCGTTTTTACTTACTTTGATAAACATTTACAATTCCTGTTAATTAATCAAAATGAATTGCATCATTAGCATTGACCCCTACTGTAACTGCCACCATATCTGCCTGTAGGGAATTTACGATAGTAATTCATTGTACGTTTGCCGGTACACACGCAATTTATTATCTCAACAATATTGACTTGTAAACTTAATTAATATGAAATCTAGAAACCATAACACAATGACTTTGATTAAATTATTCAAAAACTTTGAGAATCTCATTGCTGATAACAAGTGGACGACAGACAGCCAGTTGTTTAGGAAGTAAAACAGTCAAATTAAGTTTTATCAGGTTACAGTAAAACGATAATGAAGTGAAATTAAGTCAAGCGAAAGTAAATTAATTGAAGGAAATGAAAACTTTAAATTGATATGACAGAAGAGATAATTTAACTTCTATTCAAACTAATATTTAAGGGGGAAATTAATACATACAGCCTGAAAACAAAACAGGCATGCATATCTATATACATCCATACATAGCTGTACATATTAAAATTCCAATACAAAGTTGATGACGTTTATTGTCACGCTAAATTATTTATTATTTATAAAACTACACGACATTTCCATGAACGACATGAAAGTAGACATATTGTTCTTCTAACTGTACTCTTTCTCTAATTGTATCCCTTTATAGTAAGTGTGTGAGTGTGTAGGAGTATGAGGAGGGTATCGTTATTTGTCAATCATTGATGTAACAGTATATAAATTGTTATAATTTATTACAATCAACTTTCAATTTTAGTTGAAATTTATTTTTTGTTTTCTTCTTCGTGTTTTTGCTGTTGCTATTGCTAATGTCGTTGTATTGAAGGTTATTAGCTTACGCTTAAGTACGTTGCGTGTTAAATTGCGTTATTTTTTCACATTTAAATGCCAAAACTTCTTTTCTACCTTTTCCATAAGCAACTTATTTTTGTTTTTCTTTTTCTCATACATTTTTCATGGTAGAAAACAAGAAATTCCTTAAAAAGTTTACATTTCCTTTCAATTTGCTGGTATTGAGTGTGTCAAGAAAAGACGAAACTTGTTTGTTGTTTGTTTTCAATTCTTCAATTCAAAGTAATCGTTTACGTATACGTTTGTATACGTTTGTATTTTGTAGGAATTTCTTCTTTATACTTATTTGTCATTGTCATTATCGATGATATTTAAATATGTATTCATATTGATTTTTTTTATGGTTTAATATTCCTCATTCAACTTACCAATCCCCACAGCACAATCAATAAAGAAAGTAGAACTTTTAAATACAATTTATTGTTTATCGACCACTTAATATGAGTCATTTTAATTTTTAAAACAAAGTCTACTCATTATAATTAAACAAGTTTTGCCTTGAAATTACTTTAATTTGTTTCATTTTGTTTCCTATTTCATGTCTCATAAAGAATATATGCATACTTAACAGCATAAAGAAACAATTATTCGTAATCTTTCAGCCTTTCTTTCATACTACTAAGCATACAAGTATAGAACTGAACTGACTTTATCAACGTTAAAATTCAAGATAGTCTTTAAATAATAGATTTTATAATTTCTTTAAATTATTACGTTTCTCTATACCAGATTTTTTCAATCATTTCAATCATTCAGTATTTTGTTTTTTTTTCTATCCACACAAATCGTTGTTTTGGTAAAAATACGGATTTATTTTAAACCACCTGTGCCATCATATTTATTTGTTCAAGTATATTAGTGTGTGTGTGTGTATAAATTTACCCTCCAATAAAGCATTCAATGAACTCAATAAATGACAAAGTATAGCGAAAAAATATGGAAACATTCTTACACTACACTCTAACACACCTGCATAATCCTTCTCAGAGAGCTAAACTCGGCTCAGCCAACAAGTACAATAATATTGTATGCACACACACATAAAGTCAAAGAGAACACACGCATATGTTTACCGGAACTCTCTCTCTCTTTTTCTCTCTCTACGTTTGTGAAAGACTAAAGAAAAATAAAAACACGAAAAGTAAATACAACTGCTGGTTATGGTTTTTAAATCCACACTTAAAGCATGCCTATGTATGTGTACCCTAGTACGTGTACACCAGTATTTGAGTATGTATAAATAAGAATATAATTTGACATATAAGAGCGCATACGGGATGATGAATGTGCGTAAATATGTCTCTGATGCCTATGTGCATGTAAATAAATGTAGGGTATGTGTACCAGTATTAAGTATCACTTGCCTTCAAGTGTTTTTTCCTAAGGAAGCATCGATTTGAACGACGACTGCATTAGTAATGCAAGTTCTGTAACAATAATGAAAATCAATAAGAAACTGAAACTGGATGTTATGTTCATCATATGGTGGGTTAAAGTACGAGTTTTTGAGTTTTATTACATACAGTGAAGAACAAAAGTGAATCCATATGTGTATATTAGGTAGGGAAATAATATAAAGATTAAAGAACTATTTAAAAAATAAAAAATAAACTTTTGTTTAAGAGATTTTATCAATCGAATATAAACTTCTCTTCTTATTTTGATTCTTTGCCATGACAAAACTTTTTTATTGAATCATCAGTATTGCAACCCTTTGTTGAGTGGGCTAAGTTTAACTCAACTTTCAATGTTCACTCATTTGTTTCATACCATTGACAAATTGTGTTGTTTTATTTGACTCACTGGCAACTCTGGTAATAAAAACAAAAAATTTTAAAAATTTCCGTTTGAAAATGGAAAAGAAATTTCAGAAAAAGTTTCATAAATAAAGTCTACCTTCCTCTACTCTTCACTTGTTAATAAGTTTCTATGGATCACAGAAATTCAAGGAAAAGATGAAAGCAAATGAAGATAAGTTTAGTTAGTGATAGAGTTGTTCAATTCCTGTTTTTATCTTCTTTTTTTAAATACCAAAAAAAAAACATAAAAAAGTTTTTGAGAGCAGTTTCAATTGTTTGCTGGTTTTGGGTTGATTATCGATTGTGTGTGTAGGCGTCATAACTTTTAGTTGTCCATTCTTGTTCATTCCTTTTACGTAATTTATCTTAAATTTTTTTTTTTCGTTTTTTTGTTTTGTTTTGTTTAAACCCTAATAAAACAATTTGTGTAGTTGTGTTGATGTTAAAGCCACAATTTTTTCTATAACCTTAGGGAACATTTTGGAAATTGTTTGAATAAGAAGACTCAGACATTGGGCAAGGGAAAAGGACTAACGATTCTGTTGCGTTATGATTATTAAAGCAAAATAAAATTCCTTTGAGGCTCAGGCTGTCTGATTACATAAGCCGGTTATTTAAAGTACAAAAAAATTTTAAAGTACTAATCATCAGACCTACTCTCATCCGACTCCCCTACAAGATTTACATATAATAACCTTTTGAGGTTCGTAGAGGCTAGTTATTATTATTTTCTCCGTAATTTTATTATAATGAAGAATGAATTGAAGGAACAAAACATGTTTTCGTAGACTTTGTTGAGGCTTTTCTCATTGCTTACCAACCTAATCCTAAAACTACTTTCTGCTGTCCTATCGTAGCAAAACATCATTTTCGACTCAATGTTGCTGTCATTTGAAAAATGTATTTCATAACATTTCATTTGAAATTTTTTTTTCGAAGTTTTTAAGTAATATTTGACACTCGAATTCATTATGAACTGTTCAACATAACAAATAATTCTTATGCTATTTTTATATAGAAATCCTATCCTAGAAATTGAATCCTAATTCCTCAAAGAGAATAAACGACGACAAATTTAATTGTTTAATTTTAATATTGTAGACCAACAACTTAATCTTAGAAGTCATATTCACAGATTTACAGATTCTACAGATGATTCATAATATCCAGCTATGCACTAAACAGATGGCTACAGTTTAGCTTTTGATTTTATTTTTTTTTTTTTAGAAAATAATTTAGAATTACCCTTGAGGTGATTTCTGTAGAATATCTGTGAATTTTTTCTCTTTTTTTCCTTTGTTTTTTTTACAACTAAAGCTCAGCGAAAGTTAAATGCTTTAAAGCATAAAAACAGTAGGCCAGTTTGATGGAGTAATAACGTTTATCAGATATTTAACATATTTTTTACCTTTTACCGACTTTGTTGGCAGAGCAAAGAATGAATGAAAATAAACCTCAGAGAAAATATGAAAAACATCAATGACAAGGAAGTTCTGTTCACGTTTTCTCTCTTGGCTTTTTGTACGTTTTGCATAAAACATAAAACCTCTTAAGCCAATGGTGCTGCGTGACACCTTCGGGGAGCTTAAAAAACTTTTAAAAACGTTTACTGTGCTTTCACGTCATTCATTTCCTGGTACTTCTACACTCGCTGTCTGTTGCCACTGCTACTTTTCGTTCATTTCCATAAACGTTATGAAAGAAAATATAAATGAAAAAAAGAAATAATTTTTTGGGTTAAATTTCCTTTGGTAAAATAAAAAAACTTAAAAACATTGATTTAAACAAGCAAAATAAAAACAAAAACAAATGATAGTTACAAGAGAAAAACCAAGAGAAAGAGAGAGAAAGATTCTCAAATTGACTAATGTTTTCTTCATTATTCCCTTATGTATTGCAGGTTACAAGATGTCTCGTGTTGTATGCCGTAGTCGTATGAACGGCATTGAAGTGGATGATGCTCTCTGCAATGTGGCTAATCGTCCGGAGCCTTCCGTTGAACTGTGCAATACCCATACCTGTCCAGCACGGTAAGTTTTATTCAACAAACTCAAACACTGAAATCAACTTTTCAAACTCTAACAAAAATATCTCCTTAAGACTCCTTCTTAAGGTCTAATCACATGCACACACACACACACACTCTCTTTACTGCCAACTACACAGTCTTCTGCTGTACAACATTTGCTAGTTAATGTAGCCTGACTGCATGGCTCTCTCTCTCTCTCTCTCTCTCTCTCTCCTCTTCCCCTATATATGTTGGAGAAGAAAATAAAAGTGTTTTCCTGCTTAGCATGTACCTCTCGGTGAAAGTGTTTTGTTACGTGTTTGTGTGGTTTTAACTTCCAGTGTTTGTGTTTGTGTGTGTGTACATCTCGTTATATGTTTCAGATATTTTTCTACAAATTTTTAATATTTACACTAAGTGTTGCAGCAACATGTATTGCATGTTGTATGTATGCCAGGCCATGTTGTGTTGGTTATAAAACCTCAAAATGTGATTTAATGTTCCGAAGGAGAAGGTTTAACTGTAATTGAAGTTAAGCAAATAACATGCAAAACCAACTTTTAATGACAAAAGAAAAATTAAATTTTCTAATTAAGGACACAAATTTTATTCTCATTTTGCCTCTTCTTTTTCATTTATTTTTTTTCAATAAAAAAAAAATTAAAAATAATCTTAAATTCATATCCAGTACAATAGGCCAAATTGTCACCTCACGTTGATTTCAATTAAAATTATCGATAACACTTGAAAAAATAAAATTAAAATTTAATTTGAGGTGCTAATATGTGCTTATAAAATGCTAAAGCCACTATAGTTAATATTGTGCAGGTTATTTTGTAAATTTAAAAAGTCTCTGAATTCATATTATGTGTGTTAATTTTATAATTAGTTTTATCAAGAGTTCAGTCTGTTTAACGAGACTCCAAACGAAAGGTTAAGAGAATATTTTTAATCGCAATTAATAATTGCAGCTTTGATACTGCTTCCTAGAATGTTATAGCAAAAGGAAATTTAAATTTATCAGAGATTTTTTCTACCCTTAAAAGTAGAAATCGTTCCATTACAAGTATTTCGAGCATTAATTTTCACCATTTTTAAACGAAGAATTGCAGACTTTTCGCTCAAATATTAAGTATTACGAAATGGATGAACTTGTCTAGTCTGCGGAGATAATTTTATTAAATTTGTTCATTATGATGGTCGGATCTTTAATTTTAATTGTAGTTTTAAACTCATATTAATTGACATCAGAACTAATTACGAAATATTCCTTTTGGATTCCTATTTCTCTTTTACAGCTGGATTGCCGATGATTGGAGCCCATGCAGCCGTTTATGTGGGCCAGGCGTACGTGAACGTATGGTGGTGTGTGCGGAAGAGACTAACGGCATAAAAACACGAGTAAGTTAAAATGGTTTAACTTCAAAATAGTCACACTTTTATGGAAAATAAAACCAAAAATTGTAAGAAAATAACTGCCAAAGTAAAGTTAAAATTAGATACCGTTAAATACATTGCAATTACGTGTGTGTGTGTGTGTGTGTGTGTGTGTCTGTTGCTACTACTACTCTGCTAGCTCTTAAATTCTCTTGTTGAAGTTGCACTCAGAAAATGAGTGAAGGAGGTTCAAAGCATGACAACATGAGTGAATGAATAAACGATTGCTGAAACGAATGAATGAACTTTAGAAATGACGAAGGCAATGGCGATGACTATGACTGTAACGTTGAAGTAGTAGCAGTAAAAAGTTATGGAGATTTTTAGTTTTATTTGCTCTTGTTGTTGCTGTTGCTATTGCTACAATAGTTGTTATTGCTATTGCAGTTGTTAGCATTTGAGAAGGTTGCTTAAGGGCATTTAACACCAACTGCTTTTTGTGGATTTACTGCAGCAGTATAAGTAGCATTTTGGCATAAACGTACTAAGTACCAGCATAGCCACATAGCATGATATACTAAATATACACACATACACTCGTAGCTTACATGTGTTTCAAAAAGAGTTGAAAAGTAGACACAATTTATATAAGTGGCCTAAAAAGTGCACTTGGGAGAAAGATATGAGTTGTTTTACATTCCAAAAAAAAAAAAAAATCGCAGGAGAGAAATTTAAATAAAAATTTAAATAAAATACGCTTGTCCAAAAGAGTTGTATTTTTTATATGCTCTGAAGAACAGAAAATTCTTCAGAAATCGGTTCAAGATTAAAGGGAACCAATATTTCTGAATTTTAATTCTATGGCACTTAGTTAAGTCCCTTTACCACAAAGAGTTTGTTTGATAAATTTTTCTGGTAAGAATATCCGCAGCCATTGCAATAGAAGATCAATGTGAATAAAAAAAAAAGAAAATTGTTGTCTTTATAAACTGTCATTAGCTCTAGAATATGAAATAACCCAATCATTACAATTTTAAAATGCTCCTGGCATAACGTTCTAATATGTTCTGCTGCCAACTAGCTGGCTAGATGACGTGGGGAAGCGTGACTGTAATATTTTTTGGGTTATAAGTTGGTTGTTGGTTGGTGTTTATATTGTTGCCTCGAATGTTACTGTTGTTGAACGAAAAACGTCTTGTAATTGCTACTGTTAAACAACTACCTATACAACATACAATAACAACAACAACAACTATAACAACTTAATAATTTGAAAGCTAAACGTACTACCCCTTTTTAGGGGCCATACTATTTGATTTCGTATAATGAGCTGTTGTTGCCTACTTGTTTGTAAATGTTCTTCTTCTTCCTCCTGCCTTTTATCGCATACGTGCATTTATTCATATAAGTTCTTACATCGCTTACATATTTGTTTCATTGTTTGTTCTTATTACAGGTTGCGGACATAATGTGCCCTTTGCCAAAGCCGCCAACACAAGAGCAGTGCATTATGGAAGAGTGTCCAAAGTGGGAGGCTGAAGAGTGGACGGGCGTAAGTGGCAAATTTTTTGTTGTTGTTCTTTTATTTGTTTGTTTCTTCTTGTTTTTTTAGCAGTTGTTTCTCATTCACATTTAAAGTTCAAATACTTGTACATGTAAAAAGGCTATTTAAGGCCATGTAATGTTTCCTTTAGTCGACTACGAACACTGTTATTATAATTTTACGTTTTCTTTCACTTGATTTTTTGTAATTATTTTATTTTTTTTCATTTCTGTTAAACGTTCAAAACTAGGTTTTTCAAGTAGAATTTTTTTTTTTAGTAAAAAACATTTCTTAAAAAACAGAATTTTTTTTTTCTTTTGTTGAAATTAAGTTGTAACTTTTTTCGGTAACTTTCCTGGTACATTTAAACATAACTTTATGGATTTGAGTTTATTTTAACCAAGTGAGTATGTAGGACTGTGTAGAATAATAGAGAAATGGAAAGAAAGAGTAAAAACACAAACTGAAAATTATTTAAAAATGTATCTTTTGTCTGGTCTTTGGCCAAAACACGCCGAACAACTTAATTTGCGTTTTACATGCCATTTTCGTTTTGCAGATAAAATGTTCCTAATGGAGGTTAAATATTTTGGTTTTGTCTTTGGGTTTATTTTGTTTCTTTTTTCTATTTTATTATTCATGAGCAAGTAAAAGGGTTAAACGAAATGTCGATGTGAATGCAATAAAAGTAAATTTCCAATTTAGTTTCGGGTAAAATTTTTTCTTTTGTTTAAACCTTTGAAACTTTAAAATTCTACTGACTACTCAAAAATCCTTAAAATGATGTCAGTTTTAAATAAAAAAATATTACATTAAATGAACAAAACTTATTATACTCATAACTTTACTTATTATTTGTACTTTTGCTTGCCGTTGACAAAACAACTGAAACGAAATTTACATTAAGATTAACGTTAACAATAAAAATAAAACGTAAACTCTCCCTCTCTTACAGTTTTTTCACAAAATTATCCTCCCATAATAAAGATGTGCTTTATCCGAGTTGGCTAAGGGCAAAATTCAATTCACTTCTTCTACATTAACTTCAATGAGAGAGGTTTCAGTTGGACTATTAGTGGACTTAAGATGTTCACAGGAGATGTTAAGATATTGTCCATCAATGCATCCTTCGTTACAATCATTCTCCAATGCTAAACAAAAGCAGATCTCTATTCTCTGTATATCTGAACAGCACGATTATGTCGGTCGAACAAAAGGTTCAGTTTTTAAGCGGAAAGAGAGGCATATAATATGGTAGCATCATGTATTCATGTTAATAAGAAATAAACACAATACCTTTACGTTTTTACCTTTTAAACGTTTAAAATATGAGATCGTATATTGAAAATAAAATAAATTTGTGTTTAGTTTTAATTAAAATTCTCTATCATTCGCACAATTCTGTGTGCCACTGTTCACAACTTTATATAAACAACAACAATTGCTTTGTTTGCTGTCCCTTTGTTTATACCCTTTCCATAAACAATAGCAATTACTAGGCAATTATTCGACAAATCTTTGTAACGAAGATCTTCAAACCATGATTACTTTCTTTAAACCCACCGCGTCTTCACACAAGACTGACTGAACTTTTACTCACTCACTCGCCTGCTTTATCTTACCTTTTATATGGCAGTATTGAAATAGATTCATATGATCCCTATGGAATAAAATTGATCGGATTTAAACAATAAACTATTGAAAGGAGACATAATTGAGACATTAATCGAGAATTAAATTTTTTCTTCCAACTAATGAATTCTATTTGAATACCTAAATGTCTGCGTACCGGTGAACATCTAGATACAACTTTACACAGTACAAACAGTATAAATTTAACTACAAGCATTAATACGTGCCTTTGTAGTAGAGAGAGAGTAAATGACAGTGAGTGTGAGTATGTTAATGTTTTTTTATTCGAGCACGTTACATTAACATATAATTCTGTAGTTTTCTTATTTACATACAATTTACACAATGTACACTTACAAATAGAAATTCCTGTACTCTCCTACTCTCTCTCTCTCTCTCTCTCTCTCACTCTATCTATTTATCTGGTTTACAATATAAAATGTATGCAAATTGTTTAGTTACTCATGAGCGTTTACATTCAAGTGTGTAAGAGTAAACATGCAAGAATTTCTGGGTAAACAAAGGCACACAAACATACAATCTAATAGCGAAAACAAATACAACAACAAATAAAATTTAAGATAAAAATGTAAACAAAAACAAAAATGACAAAAGGAAAACGTAACCAAAAACAAAGCGAGAAACTTTAATAACTTTTTCACTAACTGACACACTTCATTTGCCCTTCTCCTGGTATCTAGCTTTCCTCTCGATGTGGTATAAAAAAAAATTGGGATTCACTTCCACACATCCAAACGAAAGTGTCTTTCTGTGTGCCATATCAACTTGAATTTTTTTTTACTTTCAGTTTTTTATTTCATCTTTTTTTTTTTTTTGTTCTTCATTTGCTTTATTGTGTTGCTTAAAAATCATCACGTTTAAATTTGTTTCATTCTTTCCTTTTGAATTTTTCATTATTATTCCTGCCTTCTGCTCATGTTGTGCTTGAAAACAAAAAACAAAAGTGTTCCGTGTCCTGTGGCCAGGGTATACAAATGCGTGGCGTCGAATGTAAATCACCCGATGGCAGACTGAGTGCCAAATGTGATCCTCTAACGAAACCCTCAAGCGTACAACAATGTTCCACAGGCATTTCGTGTGATGGTGGCTCTATGGGTGGCGGTACGATTATTGTGGGTAGCAGTGGTCCTCGGGTAAGTTTACAAAAATAAAAATCATAATTTTGTTGGCACAGTGTGTTGCACATACATACATATGTTCACACGAAAGTGAAAATAAAATTTCTGCCATAACAAATGCTGTGCATCTGTTAAGCATCAAAATCAGTGATGTCAATTGAAACATTTTTGCTTTAGTTTCAGTCTGATTTCATATATTAAATTTCTTTCTTGTTATTTACAATTCACGGTATTTTATTATGAAAACTAATGCAAAATCAGAATTTTTATCTCTTCTGTGTCTTGCACTTCTCTAGAGTTGGCATCACTTTTCAAAGTTAATAAACATCCTTAAGGAAATTACTTTCCATCTTATGTAGAGTGAATGTTTGTCTGCCGTTCTTTCTCTTATGAACTAAGAAAAGGCAACAGAACTGACGATAAAATAAAATAAACAATGAAACTATCTTAAAATGTAATTTATTTTCATTGTTTTTATGTCGTTTATTAATTTTCTTTTGTTCTGTATCTCTTTTGCTTTCACATTCATTTTTAGAATCCTATGGAAGATGATGACGAAGATATGGATGACGAGGAAGACGACGACGATGAGGACTCTGATGATATTGATGATGATAACATTTCATCAGATGATGCATCATATAATGATCAACCGTCCATTTATTCACATCATACGGTCAGCCGTTTGCATCAGGAAGAAATTGATGGTCCACGAACAATGCGTTTAACATCGGGAGGTTATTCCGTACGAGATCATGAGCCATCAGAGCCAACGTAAGTGTATAATTGTCACTAACTAGAAGAGAACAAATTACTAAAAGAACATTAAAGTTTGAATATAAATAAGACTTACGGTATATTAGAGTCTTAGGAAGCTAATAAGCATTGAACTGATTTAAAGAAAAGTATGCAGTAGGCGTTATGATTATCGCACACAGAATGGTTATTTTATAGACACTTATTAACATCGACCTAGACACCCTTGTGTTTTGTTTGAAAAACGACTAATTTCGCTTTCATTTCAAATTAGAACACAGTCCAGGTATGCTTAGGTGATTAATGAATTATTTCTTTTCTTTTTAAGACACAACAAAATAATGTTTGAAGCAAATAGACTTCCTTTGAATTGGGGGCAGTACGGAAAAAAAACCGAAAAAAGTAAAAAAATTAACCACCTGCCCCCTGATGATGTTTGACAAACGAATTGACATCATTAAGGCTTTGACCACGAAAAAAAAAACTCTAATAGTAAATGTAAAAGAAAAAGGACTGTAATAACCAAATTAAAAATAAAAAAACACTCCTTAAATGTCACCTTTAGCTACAAGTCAATCAGCTAATAATGGAAATTAGCGTCCAACACCTCTAATGGTGCTTAAGAAAAATTGTTCTAACACTAATTAATAATACGTACAATAATAACAAATACAACAACAATAGCTATTGTTGTTGTAGTAAGTAAGTAAGTAAGCAAGTAAGCAAGTAAGTCTAAGTATGACAACAAGAGGCCAATAAACATAAGTGCTGTTAATGGTTTGAAGTGCTTATAGTTTTAGTGCCACTCTAGATATTGTTGTTGCTGTTGTTGTTGCTATTGCTTGCTTTCTTACTTGTAGCCTTTAATGATGACTACGACAATCATGTTGTTGATGATGATGATGATGATGAGTAATCTTGATAAGCTTTATTATTACTTTAAGAACGTCTGAATGTACAGTGTACGATACATATTGTATTTGTAAAGGTATTTATCAAGATTGTATTTAAATGAATTTATTGTTATACTTCCTCTCTTCTTTGTTTCATTTTCCTAATAGTTTTTGTATTGGCTACCACCACTCAATTAGTACAGGAAATCTTTGAATGTATAAGTTTAACTTGCTTGTTTTTTCATTTTTATTTCTTCTATATTTTGTCACTTTGCCTCTCTATATCTCTCTCTCTCTCTCTCTCTCTGTCTCCTATAACGTATTTAATTATTAAAAAGAGAGCGTATAGAAAAAGAAGGAAACAATTTTAATGAGATATTCTATTAGAAAGAAAAATAATGATTTACCAACAATTGTTATTGACATACAAATAAATACATGAACTTACAAGTTCGAAATTCATTTTCAAATGCCAATTTACATTCAACTTATCACACCTCATGTGACTCTAAAACCAGTTATTAATCCAGATTAATTTTTTACAGCGAAATATACAATATTTATTTGAGAAATATGTACCAATGAGGATAAAGAACATACGTAATGAAAAGCCATGGTTTACGAATGATATCAGGGTCTCAATTAATCAAAGAAATAATGCTTTTCGTAGATGGAAAAGGTATAGGACGAATGAACTTTACGAAATTTTTAGGGCATGTAGGAGAGACACGAATCTGAAAATTCGGGCCGCAAAATCGAGTTTCTTTGCTAATAAATTTCCATCGAATATTAGCGCCAGTAGAAAGTGGAGAGATATACAATCATTGGGTATAATGAATAGTGGTATTAAATCCAATGAAATGATTGATATAAATCAACTCAGCTTGGAGTTTGCGAATATACCGGGAATTGATGCCGGTTTGGAGTATTACAACGCTTCTGATGCCTTCCCCACTACTAACCACTTGATTCAACCGAATTTTGAATTTAATAACGTTACACAGGATGATGTTGTTGAGAGCATTCTGGCTGTTCGGTCTAATTCCATCGGAAGTGACGGAATTAATCCCAAATTTGTAAAATTAATTTTGACATATGTTCTACCGTACATGACTCATTTAATAAATAATATAATTACGTCATCTACTTTTCCTACAATGTGGAAAAGTGCCAAGATAATACCTGTGCCTAAACAGGATAGAACTTACCGCCCAATTGCAATTTTGTCATACTTATCGAAAATTTTCGAGAAATTAATTTATAAGCAGATAACCCAATACTTATATGGTAATAGCGTGCTTTCTGAAAGGCAGTCTGGTTTCAGACCTAATCACAGCTGCATTTCAGCACTCATTGATGTTTCGGAAGAGTTGCGATTAAGTGCGGATAACAATTTGACATCATTTTTGGTTTTACTCGATCATTCTAAGGCATTTGACACTGTTAATCATACTATTCTATGTCAAAAGTTAAAACACATGTGCCATTTCTCGGATACTGCTGTCAAGCTAATGTTGTCGTATCTGCGGGATAGGAGTCAATTTGTGTATCATGATGGTACTGTATCGGACAGTATTTTAACATCTAGAGGTGTCCCACAGGGCTCGATACTTGGTCCACTTTTATATTCAATTTACTCTAATGACCTGCCAAGAAAGTTGAGGTTTTGCAATGTACAAATGTACGCAGATGACGTCCAGCTGTACATTAGTTGCATGCCGTCTG
Organism: Sarcophaga peregrina; assembly: GCA_014635995.1. Lineage (NCBI taxonomy): Eukaryota > Metazoa > Arthropoda > Insecta > Diptera > Sarcophagidae > Sarcophaga > Sarcophaga peregrina. The sequence continues at coordinate 104,255,235 of CM025791.1, forward strand.
ATATTACTGATTGTATACGAAGGATAAATTGTGATTTTTATAATGTGTTTCAATGGGCGTCGATTAATGGTCTTTGCCTCAATCCGAGGAAATCAAAGGTTTTGATAATAGGCAAGGTAAACTGTACGGCACAGCTTACACAATTAAGGATTAATAATACTGCTATTGAAACTGTATATAGTGTTAAGAATCTTGGAGTTGTCTTTGACAACAGTCTTAACTGGTCCAACCATGTAAATGCTGTCTGTGGTAAAACGGTTGCCATGTTGCGGAATCTTTATCTAGCGCAATATTTTACTCCGTTTAATATTCGAATGCTCCTAGCGAAAACATATCTCATCCCCACTTTACTGTATGGATGTGAACTGTTTTCTAGTTGTGACTCGATGAGTAGGAACAGGCTAAAGGTCACTTATAACAGTATTGCTAGATATGTTTATGGTCGTACAAGGTACAGTAGGATATCTGAGTTCTTATATCAAATTTATAATACATCTTTTGAGAATTTGTTGAAGTGCCGTACTCTGGTATACCTGCTTAAAATCATTCATCTTAGGAAACCCCATTATTTGTTTAATAGATTAGTTTTTTCAAGGTCTAATAGAGGCTTGAAAATTAATAGCGTTAGATACCATAAACGGATATCTGAGAGACACTTTTACATTAATGCAATTCGTCTCTGGAATGAACTCCCGAACAACATACAATTACAAAGCAATGCAAAGCATTTCAAGACTGCAATAATTAAATTTTTAAATGAACAATAATGTACAAATGTAATTAATCAATCACATTTTTTTTTTTTTTCTTTAATATTATTATAAATTTTGTTTTTATTAATTTTTGTTAATGCTAATTTATTTTTTAGGGTTTTCATCTTTGTAATATTTTATGCCTATATCCTAAGCAGTACTATTAAATAAGATAATATCTTGTTGTACTGTATTTACGCCTAAATGAATAAATAAATAAATCCTGCAGACCGGTGCCTTTTTCTACTTTAGCCTTCCACTATAGTCTCAGCGTTCACTGTCTATATTTTCAGTGACAATTATTGTCTATTTCTATTTGATCAACGAGTCAGTTTGTTCGTACTTTCGTAAAAACCTATTGAAAAAGAAACTTAAATTTAGAACACTGTGCGCTAATATTAATGACGACGACAACAGAAGAATTAAAAGGCAAAAGGACAAATGAAATGCTTTTAATTGGAAAATTGAAAACAAAGACACTTATTTACACACTCACACTCACTCACACGCACACACACACGCTTTCCCTCTACAACAAATGTACTAATAACGGAACTTTATGTATTTGTAATTTAGTGAGTGTGTGTGTGGGTAGTGTTTAAAGCAAATGTGAGTGTAAGCATCAGCAGTACTTACATAATTTATACTCACTTCATTAATAACATGCATTAGCGTATCTGTATTTGTGATTGTGTTCGTTTTTTTATTCGTTTTTCGTTACGTTGTTCGTTCGTTCGTTTTGTTTTGTTTGTTTGTTTGTTTTCTGCTGTATTTGCAAACCACAATAGCTCTTGTGTGTGTTAATTTTAATTACACCAACAAACATTCTCAAATGAGAATTTCACAATTTATTGAATGTCGATTTTACTAGAAACCTTTTCTCTCTCTCTCTCTCTCTCTCTTTCTGTCTCTGTATGTCTTTGTGTGTGTGTGTGTGTGTGCATTGCTACAGTGTTAATTCAATTCAAAATTTCGTTTAATGTATTGCCAAGGCTGTTGAATGAACTGCTCGCTGCATGAACTTAAATTAGTTGCTGTGGCCTAGGGGGCAAAATATTTCTTTCTGTTCCTTACTTATATTGTTCCTCTGCCTCTCTGCTGCTGTTCTATTTTTTGGTCATTGGCGTCAGTGACAATTTATTACTTGTCACGGTCATGGTAAAATTAAATGTTAAGTTTTGTATTTGAAGCGGCGGTTGTGGATGCAGGAAGTTTGATTAAGTACTGTTCGACAGTCATAAAGTCAGTCAAAAATGAAATGATTTTTCTTTTCTCTTGTTTTTGTTCTCTTGTGTTTGTTTCCAAGTATTTGAATGGCTCGTGGGTATGATTTGTTTCTTTATTTTATTTTTATTTCTTATTGATTACAAATAAAGTTTCTTACAGCTAGTAGCCAAGAGAAATAAAATAAATGAAAGAAAAAATATCATGATTTGTAAACTTTAGCTATGAATTACACTCTGCAGAGTACTGTACTGTACTATTTGTAACTAATTTTCTCTGGCTGCGTGCCATTCATATTAAAATTTGAAATTATTTTCCATAAGGATAATGGCCTCCAATTGTTGAGAAACAACTTCTTATAATTTTTATAAAAATATATTATTCTGTATAAGTTAATAACAACAACAATCACAACAAAAATAATACTAAATGTGACGTAATTAGTTTTCATAACAATTTCATGGTTGCTTTTCATTTATTTAAACATCCTTTTGTATTTTTTAAAAGTTGTGGCCAAAGAGGACTGTTTATGGGGAGGCCAAAGAGGCCAACAACGTGACTTTCAGCTGCATATTTTAGTTGTCATGTGTTCTATGAACAAACAAAAAAGGAAGGTTTTCAGACAAAAACGTATTTGGCCAAAAGAAGTTTTGATAGTCTTATGCCAAAATGGATATTAAATTGTCGCCAATGCGACGCGTCTCAACGGCGTCTATATGATAAGGTCGCTTGATATTGTAACAAAACAAGTTTCTGTTTTCTCAATCATCTTTTTTTAGCATTCTATTTAAACTCTTGTTATTATTTGTTTTCATCCTGCCTGGCGGCTTTTAATGAATTGAAAAAATAAAAGTTGGCTGACAATGATTACAAATCAATTCGAATTCAATTCAAAATTTTAATTCACAAACAGTAACGAATATTGATTTTTATGCATAATATCTTTATTGTTTTTGCTTTATTTACAGTTACATTAAAGATCTTGACTGGTCACCCTGTAGTGTTACCTGTGGCGAGGGTATAAGACGTCGCAGCCATAAATGCAAAATATTTCTGGAATACTCACGCACTTTGGCAACCGTTAATGATTCTTTGTGTGAAGGTATTAAGCCTCACGATGAGGTAGAACGTTGCGTTGAAGATCCGTGCATGTTGCCTTCACATGGCTATGAAGACCAATATCCGCGTGATTCGATTAAAGTGGGCGTATCAGAGCCGGGCAAAACGTATGTATGGCGCGAACAGGGTTACACTTCCTGTAGTGCCAGTTGTTTAGGTGGTGTAGAGGAACTCATAATCAATTGTGTGCGTGAGGATAATGGACGTGTAGTATCACCATTTCTGTGTGCACCGGAAACCAAACCGGAAGCTCGTGTACGCACCTGTAATGACCGTCCATGTCCGCCCAGATGGAACTATTCCGATTACACCCCCTGTTCCAAGTCCTGCGGGATAGGTATTAAAACCCGAGAGGTACAGTGCATACATGAAGTAACCAGAGGCGGTGAAAATACCATGGTAGTACCAAACAGCATGTGTCCACAGCCACCACCAGCTGATCGCCAGTACTGCAATGTCTTAGATTGTCCGGTACGCTGGGAAGTGGGCGAGTGGACGAAATGTTCCCATACTTGTGGTTACGGTTTCAAGAACGCAAAGTGGAATGCAAACAGATTATGGCACAAGGAACACAAAATTGAAAGACCAGAATCTATGTGTCCTAGTGCCAAGCCACCGGACAAAAAGCCATGCAATGTAAAACCTTGTCCACCGGAAGATCCTAAGCCTGTGATACAAATCAGCAATACAACTCACATACAACATGATCCTAAAAAATCAAAAATTACTTTAAAAATTGGTGGCGCTGGTGTAGTATTCTTCGGTACCCAGGTCAAAATCAAGTGTCCTGTGAAACGTTACAATCGCACCAAAATAAAATGGAGTAAAGATCACAAGCCATTGGTCAAGTCTAGGAAATTTAAAGTTTCCAAAAAGGGGGCTTTACGCATACTCGATATAACATTCCGTGATGCAGGCATTTACTCATGTCATGCTGGCTTAAGTACAGCGGAGATCACCATAGACGTCAAGGCTAAACCAGGACAAAGGCCAGAGGATTTAGAAAGGCATGAATCAGGTGAGAAATAATTCCAAAAAAAAAACGTAAAACCAAAAAAAAACTAATTTGCTATCTGGCAAATAATTAAATTTTTCGTTTATAGATCGCTTGGTAAGAGAGAGAAGTGGGACCGAGCCTTTAACAGCCGCTGATATGACAGCCACTGATAACAGGTGAGTACAGATATTGGTTGCCCTTGGTTTTATTATTTCTTTTTTCTTCTTAATTTACAAAATTCAATTCATTTTTTGAGAGAAAATTTTAAATTTAAATTATCCTTGTAATTGACTTCAAGTGAACTTTAGTATTTTGGGGCAATTACTTCTAATTGAAGTGCTCATCAGTTCGTTCAGAAGAGTGAAGAGATGTGGGCGAAGGAAAAGGAAACGGAGAGTAAATCTTACAATCTTTTAAAATGTTGTCATATTTCATAAATATGCATGGGTCTTCTATAGCAATGAACAAAAAGGAAAAGAGAAGAAAATTAAATGGAAATTTATTTATTTGTTTACATCATAGAAAATTATATTTGAAAATATCTCCATCCACATACCTCCCTCCTTCTACTGCTACAATAAGTTTGAACAGATTGTTGTAAAAGAACCGAAATCAACGATAAAAAAAATATAAATGATGCAGTAAAATATGAATGCAATGACATTCGTTGTCGCCTTCTACTTCTTTTTCATACTTATTTTGCCTTTCTCTACATTCACGTTTAAATACTGAAAGGATCAGCACAGGAAGATGATGAAAATTTGCAAAAATAAACATACCCGACAACCAACATACTTGAGCTCAATTATGGAGAATTTTAAATCAGGTTACATAATCGTACTGCAATAATAATAGAAAAATATCACAAAAATAGCTGAACATTATAAAACAGAAACGGATAGAGAAAGAAAACTACAACAACAAACGTTGAAGCGAAGTGACATGGTATACAGAATTTACAACAAAATATGAGATTTTAATATGATGATGACACATAATGAGAAAACGAAAAAAATTTTTCGTCTTTCAATTATATCGTGTACATGAAACCGTTTAGATAAGATGAATAAATTTTGAATTGTATTCTGCTAATAGGAGTTTACTTGCTTCAGTCTTTCAAGGATACTAATTGGTCATCACAACCCTTTAATCAGAATGGTTACCTGACTTCTCACAGTACGTATGCTGTGTGTGTGTTAGTTTTATCAATTATGGCGGGGCTAAACTTTCTATCTGGGGTTTAAACTATGACCACACGTCTAATATGCCAAGATACTACACCGACTAGACTAGGGCGTTTTCTTTTTTCAAAGATTGATATTTTCACGCTTTATTTCTGGTGATCGAAGGCAAATATAAAGTCTTATACTTGGTTTTATAACAATGATTCCATACTAAACGTAATCGCTTTCTCAGCTTACACGAATTATTACAAAAGTTGAGGGAGCGCCCTTTACTGTATAATAACTGACCATCTCATCGACCTATCATCCGTCTCAACGTTGTGAAAAATGCAATAATTTTTCGGTATTTACTTCAGCAATAATGAAGAAAAAAATAAAAAGAAAAGCCAACAAGTCATAATAAGTGAATGACTAAATTGGTTAGAATTTACACACTGATGCTCACTGATTACACCCAAATGCTCTTCTCTTCTCTTTTGTATGTATGTTTGTAATATATTTCTCATGTACGTTTTTTTTTTACTTACTTTTATTTACCACTGTACAGATCTGTTTATGGTCATGTGTAAAAAAAAGAGCACTTTACGAACCAATGAAGCAATAATTTAACAGACAACTAAACAGCATCACTTGACCACATTCATTTTACTTCGGTCTTTGGTTCCCTGTTGTAATGTTTGTGGCAAGGATTCCACATATCCATGCGTATATATGTGTGTATGCATTTGACAGTGTATGGATACCTTCTTTTTTGTCTGCACATTTTGTTGCTTACCATGTGCTGTGATACATGCTGAGCTGTATTATAAACCAAGTTTTTTATCTTCTGATATTTTTTCATCATCTTTTACTTGTATTCTTCCACTTCTTTTCGAACTGGTTCTACATGAGCCTTGATTTGTTAAGTTAGTAACTCCTTTTACTGTGGAGAATTAACAGTTTTTTGGTTCTGTCACAGCGAAAAGGTCGCCCGAGCCTCACCATAAAGCATTAAGGGCTTCATTAGAGGAATGATCTATAATCTACAATATCTGGAGTGAAGGACTATATAGAGAACCAGAAAAATTCCTATGTATTGATAATGCCTCTCTCAAAGACGTTTTAAGTTAAATTGAGTTGTCTAGTCTGACCATACGACGCCATGTATAAATTCGTTAAGCCATTGCTTGATAATACAGCTCATGTTTCTTGTGTTATATGTGCAGCGTGATTTCAAATTCGGTTTTGTTGTTCTATTAACAACTGATAAAATATCCCTGAAAAGGATTCTATTTTTAATTCTTTGTTTTTATTTTGTTTTCATTTGGCCATTTTATTTAATTCTTCCCTTTAGTTTCCTTTCGTCTACATTCCGGTTTAGATTTTCTGCCATGTCATGCCAAACACAACTACAACATGTACGTACGGTTTGTTGTTTAAATAAACGCAAAAAAAAATCCTTATAAATCTGTTTGTAGTTGTTGTTGTTGGTATATAAACGTACAAACTCGTATATTTATTTGAAATAAATTTCAGTTTTTGTTTCTTGTTTTTTTGCATTCCCTTGCAGTACACAAACCACACGTCGCAAACAGCAACAAAATGCCAGAGAACGTAGTCGTCGTCCAAAGTCAGATGGTGTGCAACAGCATGCGGATAGCAGTGTAATGGGTGATGAGGTAAGTTAGTTAAACATACTTATCACACACACACACACATAGATCTCTATGTATGTGTTTCTGTAAACATATGAATAAATCTTGTATACAACATACTTACTTTAGCGGATTTAAGGATAAAATCTTTATTTGATGACTTTGACTACAGCTCCGCCATATTGTATAGGTGTGAGTATGTCTGCGTTAATGTGTATGTACATACATACATATCATTGAATATACTTACAACAGTTTTGTGTGATTATTTACGTTTCTTTTGGTATTTCTCTCTTCTTTTCGATCTCCATGTCGTGTTTCTGGTAAATAATCAAGTTGAGTATGATAACGAAAGTTGATGATGGCAACGGCAGGAACGATAGCTATCAAGTATTTGTTGTTTTCTACTTCTCTTGTAGAATTTTTTAAAATTTTTTCATTTGAAATTTTGTTCATATTGAATATCCGTTTCTATTGTTTAGTTTTATCCTCAAATATTATCGTCATGCAATATACAACGACGTTGGTTCTATTACAGAATTCTGGCAATGGATTCAAGATTATTTAAATATATAAAAATGAATTGTTTCTTTGTATTTCTTATTGTCAATAAACTGAGTTTTTGTGTCCTCTTACGATATTTACTGGCCCTACGTCTATATGTAGGTATGTCGTTAACATATGCGTCTGTGTGTTGCAAACATACCTGTTAAGTAATGATTAGTAATCGTAATGATTAGTAATTTGATTACTTTTTTTTTTTTGAATGGTGAAATAATGATTACAATTACGATTATTTTTGGTTAAAATAGTTAATAATTGATTACGATTACAATATAATCTAAAAATAATCAGGATTACTGGCGATTAGTCTAATAATCAAAAAGAATCAGAAGTAATCCAAAAGAAATCCAATCGTTCTCAATAACTGCTTTCAAATTCTTTTTGAATATTTTAAAATAATCAAAAAAAAATATTTGAAAACAATCAAAAAGAATTTGAAAGTAATTATTGAAAATTATTTGATTACTATTGGATTACTTTTGATTCTTTTTGATTATTAGACTAATCGCCAGTAATCCTGATTATTTTTTGATTATATTGTAATTCGAAAAAATTGTTCATAAAATTATATAATCATTACGATTAATTTTAAAAAGTAATGTAATTAATTACTAATCGTAATCGAAATTTAACAGGTATGGTTGCAAATATCTGTTTTCTATAACCCCTTAATGACTACCTCCCTCCCTTCTGATAGTTTAATAGTTCCTTTACCTTTAGAAAAAAAAATGCGCAGAATACACTGTCTTCTGCTTTGCTTTAAAGGCTGTTTGCATGTATTGCATACAAACTTATGTGGCCCATTTGAGTTTCTTTTTTAACACAAACTGAATGCAACAAAAAGTTTTTCCTGGAAAACGAAAAGTTTATACTTTTTTTATTTAGTAAAGTATTGAAAATCTGATTCGTATCTCATCATCACGTCTCTACACACACATTTTTCTGCCAAAATATGTGTGTGTGTGTGTGAATATTTTGTGGCAAAAACTCAGTTTTAGTGTAATTTTCCACAAAATTAACGTTGTTATCTCCATTTACAAACTCAGCATTTCATTTTTATTTGCTATTTTATCTTCTTCTACTTCTCTCTTTCTGTTTCTCTCTTACATTTCTGTTTCCAGCCTTTATCCCTGCATAAATTTAATACGAAATTGTTTATTAAACAGAATTTCATAAAACGGATAATTTTGTTGGCAAATTATTTGTGTTTCCCCCTTTCCTTTGGCAGAGCGATTAAATAGAAAGTTTATATTAAATTTTTAAATAATTTAGTACATTACACAAATACCAAAAATTTAAATTTAATAAATTTATTTGAGTTCAACAATGGTTTATGCAAAGGATTTTCCTTAATCCTTAACTTTATATTGTACGCAGAGAGTTGTCCACTTTACGATTTCAAAAGTAAAACTAAATAAATTTCCATGAAACTTTATTTCTTTATAATGCTTAGATCTTGTCTTTATCTATGAAATAGAATATAATTTAAACAATTCGGCTCTGCCTTGGTCTGGCACTATTTGATCCATTTGGGATAATTTTCAACAAATTCCAGTTTGTAATTTCAATTTTGTAACAACTAAGTGGATAACCCGATACATTATAAAGAAGAAAATATATACGAAATTTGTTTATTATTTGTAACAGCATTATAATACCATTACAATACCAATATTTGTGGTCTATTCGAGATTATTAATTTAAATTAATTTTGTTCTGTGGTAAGCTTTACGCCATAATACGGCCAAAATTTTTGTAAGAGAATTAATGTTAGAATGCAAGTTTTTCTTAATTATTTTTTTTTTTTTGTTATGATATTTAACCAACTTGTGCCAAGCGTATGACGAATATGAAAATATTACCCATACGCCTATATGTTGCTTAAGGGTTTAGTATACTTCCTAAGTGCCTTTATCGACTATTTTTAAAGCAAAATTTCTACGAATGAAACCTTTTACATTTTAAAGAGGACGTTAGATTCTTCATAAAAAAATATTTTTCATTAATTACGGTAACCTAACGAAGGTCATCTAAATAGCTTTAATTACATCTTTAATTATTAATGGATTAAAAAATGCAAAATTTGTCTTTGCAGGGTCCTAAAATTTTTTTTACAGGGTCCTAAAATTTTAACGAAATTGATCAAGTAGTTTTTGTTAAACGGTGGTCGTTGCTTCAAAAAAGTGATTTCATGGCTCGTACTATTTTGCGTTATTGTCCTTCTTTTCGTATGGTTAGAGTGAAAAAAACTTTTAACTGACAAAACAAGTAACGTAAAAAATCATCATTTGATTAACATTTTAATATTTTCTGGTTTTTAAATTTAAAACAAAAACTATTTGCAATTTTTTAAGCCCATTTCCTATTCTCTTTTCTGTCAAATAAAAAAGCTTTTAATCCTTTTAAATGAATTGTCTTTGAACGTTAACAAAGTTTTGTGGACTGTAACTCAACCATAGTTCAGTTATATTTTTAAACCTTTTTTTATTCGTTTCTCTATTTAAAGGCTTGAAGTGTGAAAAAGTCAAAAACACTACTTAGATGGCATCCTTAAAAGCGTTTGTTGAGTTCTGTTCGCCTTTGACTTGCGTATTTTAATGAACATTTGATGGCTTCTCTTGAATGATGAAAACAAAGCAAAAAAGAAGAGTTTGTCTGTCCACTGTTTTTTATTTTTTGGTTTTTTTTTTTTCTTTAATCTCTCATCTCATTTGAAATCTAACGGGCCAACAACAAGTGTGTTGCTATTTTTGTAGTCATGATAACAATTCTTGGTTAAATGTTTCGTACTTTTTTCCATTTTTCTATTTTGTTTAACCAACGCTCTCAATTAAAGTATTAAGTGGAAAACTTTGTGGTTGTTTTTATCATTTCTAGTGTTTGTTTAACTTTTTCTGCTCTCTTCGCTCCTATACACTGTATTGCTCCTCATCCGGTACTTGTATTAATTTGTTTATGAATAAAAATCCATTTAAAAGTCGTTTAACCATCGTTAAACTCTCGAAAGTATGCTTTTTTATGATTGTACTCATACTGTAGAGCATAGTATTTTACTGTTATAACTGTAGTGCTAAATACTAAAACAAAAAAAAATAATAAAAAAAATATCATACTCGTATAACTGTAGTCAAATATACAATAACAGTACATGGCTAGCAATAAATATTTTATCCGTAACATAACATAACTAGAATAACAATATTTTTTATTTTTTATTCGTTTTTCCTTTTAATTTTTGTTTGTTTATTTGAAAAATCTGGAATATAAAAAAAAATTTATGCATGTATGTGGTAGTAAATATTATCTTTGTTCATATCATGTGAATAATGGGACTGCCACATACTCTTTTATAAACCAAAAATATTCTGCAATTTTATTTTTATGTTTCAGATTTAAATGGCTCTTAAAGAAACAAAAACGAAAACAAAAAATTGTTGTCTTTTTATTCATCCTTTATTTCAATCTCCCTGTGCTTTCTTTTTGTATATTTCCTTTCCTTTTTACTGTTCGTCTTGTAACGTAACGTTTAGCATTCGCATTTGGTGCAGCAGGCCCAGGATGGTTTACCGCAGCCTAGTGCCAGTAGTGGCAGCAGCCGCACCAACACATTGCTGGCGATGCCATATTTTCAGGCTTTATTAAGTAACCTACAGGTGAGGTATTCTCCTATTAAAAACGTGTTAAATATTTAGTGTGTAGTCTTGTTGTAGTAGTCTTAATTTGTGCAATTTTATTCAGCTTTTCTTTTATTTTTTCGTTTTTTTTTTTTGTCTTTTTGTTTCTTACTTTGTTGTTGTATTTCCTGTTATTTTTTATTTTTCAAGTAATTTTAATGCTGTCTAATGCCTACGAGTCAGTGATGGTTTTTATTTTCCTTTTACTTCCGGTGTTTTTGTTTTATTTTATGGTCTTCAGAGAGAAAACATCTCTCTCTCTCTCTCGCTCTCCTCGATTATGTTAATTTCTTTATTATAATTGTTGCAGATGAATTTTTAATTTTTTATCTTTTTTAGTTAAATGTGAAAGAGTTAAGATTCGTATTGTATTGTTACAAACTTGATTAGGGTCAAAATGGGCAAAAGATCGTATCTTGTCATTTCTAATTAAGTAAAAAGAAACCCAACAAACGAGTCTTATCATAACAGAAACTATAATTCTACAACTTGGCAGTTTATTTGACATCCTTGTGGCCTATATTTGCAAAGTCTCTACCAAGATAGCACTACACATTGGTGCAGGTCTTGGATTGAATGGATATCGGGACGCTCATGGATCCTTTAAAAATCCACTGCCGCATGGGGATATAATTTCGTTGACAATTTATTTTCTTTGGGACATTGTTTCTCTCCAATTGACCTAATCGATAAACTTTGTAACCACACCAGAAGGGTCGTTCGTATTCTGACGCATTTATACTTAAAACTTGTAGATATAGTCTTTTCTTTTTTCAACCGCTGCATTAGAAGAATACTCTTAATATTTTTTTGAACTATTGGCAGTGAATAGGCCATTCTCTTTAACAAAACAATGGCAGCGAAGCTAAATAAGGTCTGTCAAGGCAACGTGCTGGCAAATGAAATGAGAAAAATTGTTAGATGGTGAACTGCTGCTATAAGCGTCCTATGCTTAAATATAATGCCATAGTTAGCTATGGAATACAATCATAATTTTTTATATTCTATTAAAAAAATCTCGAAAGGAAATCTCTTTTGTCCACCACCAATTTTAGAATTTTTTTTTTTGTAATTTCTTTCTTTTTTTTCTTTTACGTGTACCAAGGCATTCATCTTCTGTGTTATGAACAGAATAAACTTTTTTACACTCTTTGTTCAAGTGTGGAAAGTTTTCCTATTATTTTCTTCTCTTTACTCGTTTTTCTTTTCCTTTTCACCATTAATTTTTATTTTGTATGAATTTTTATAGTTTTTTGTATTTGTTTTGAACTCTCTCTCCCTGTCTCTTAGTTTTGTTTCATTTTTTATTTCATTGTCTTATGACTTTTTGTTTTAGTGAATTGCTGTTGCTTTTGTTGTTATTCGTGTTGCTATTATTCATTTTTGTTTGTCAAGTGGTGTTGCATAAAACCCCAAAAGAAAATTATTCAACAATAATAAGAGCAACAACAAAACAATAAAACTTTTTTATGTTTGTTTTTTTTTTTATTTTATTTTAATGCCGCCAAACATTCGTTTAGTTTTCCTTTAAAATTAAAAAAAAAACCTGGTTTTTGGTTTTCTGGTGTATCTTGTGGGTTTTTGTTTTCTTGCTTTTATTTTATTTGTTTTTTATTTGCCTGTCTGCTCATCTAGTTCTACTTGAAATTTTTGTAGCTGTTTTTCCTTTTTTTTTGTTGTTCTTTGGTAGCGTTACTCTTTCTTGATTTAGTTTTATATTCTCTTATTTTACTCTTCATTTTACATATCTCATCTGCATACATCCAAACTACACTCGTATTTTTCTCTTTAGAATTGATTCACATTTGATTTCAGGAAACCTTGTTTTTTTTATTCCTTTGTAAATTTTGTTTTGATAATTTACAGACATATACAGTTTGTCAAAAAAATCTTTGCACAGACCAAAAAAATGTAAAATTTGATCTTCATTCAAGAATTTCAACAACAAAATCTTTATTTTTGCACTCATTCTATAACTGTACTTGTCTACGACCATATGGCACCAATAGTTTCCTAATAGTAACACACATTACAATAATAACAACAACAAAAAGAGTTCACTCAATCTAAGAAGTGTCAAAAAAATCTTTGCATATTGAATGAAGATAATAAAAAAATTACAAAAATATGCCGTTATTTCCCAGAAATGTTGCGCAGTTTGGGATTTTTACAAATGAGATGGAATGTGAACGGGTAAATAACGTTTTAGTAATGAAGGGATCGTTTTTTATGTAACCAGTGTTCTTATATTTGAATACAAACAATGCCAGGAAACCGAGTTTCAAAAAATGTTATACAATTGGGCTATTTCAACTACTACAAAGGCAAATCTGCCAAGGAAATCGTCATTATGTTCTCCCTAAACATCAGGGCTGTATATAATTTTATATCCCGTGCTGAAAAAGAAGGAGGACTAGATTTAAAGGGATCTACAAACAGGCCAAAAAAGTTGACGCAGCGAATTGAGAGAAAAATTATTAGAACCGTGTATGATAGACCACTATCCAGTGCGAGATGATTAGCTCTTCAAGTTTAAAAAGACTTTGGGTTACGTGTTTTCCAAGAAACCATTGTAAATGTTCTTCAAAAACACAAATATTCTTCAAGAATGACTAGGAAAAAACTCTTGCTGTCAGCACAAAATGTCGAAAAGAAATTAAGATTTGCCACCGAATACATTTCACTTCCTCCGGAGTACTGGGACGATGTTATTTTCTCAAATGAGATGAAAATAATGCCTTGTAATCATGACGCACCGCAAAGAGTTTGGCGTAAGCCTCTGAAAGTACTAGAAAATAAAAATCTTATTCCTACAGTAAAGTTTGGAAAACTGTCTGTAATGGAATTCGGCTGTATATCCAGCAAGGGAGTTGATGTAACCAGGATTTTGGATGAAATAATGCCTAGAGAAGTACATCTTGATATTTTAAAAAATGAACTGACCGCAAGCATTAAGAAATTTGGTTTTATTGACCCGGTTAATCCGAATAAATTTAATCACAAGTACTATCAAGATAATGATCCTTAAAATAAATTTTATTTATGTAACTCCAGGTTACTTTACAACTGCAAAAAAGTTATTGATACTCTTGCCCAAAGTCCTGATATTAATCCTATCGAAAATTTGTGGGTTCATCTAAAGAACAAGGTAGGGAAAAGATCGCCCACAAATAAAAACGATTTGGTAAAGTTCATCAAAGAAGAGTGAGAAAAAATACCATTAGAATATGACATTACGAAGATTATTGAATCCATGAGAAGGCGTCTGCAAGCTTTAATTGAAGCTCAAGGTGAACCCACAAAATATTCGCACTATACATTTAAAAAAAATTGCATAAGTCTTAATATTTTATCACGTGTGCAAACATTTTTTTGACAGCAGTAAAATTGGATTGTTTTTGTTTTTTAATAATTTACATTAAATTATTGTTATTGTTATAAAATTTTTTTTAATTATTATATTAACAAAACACATGTTTAGAAAATCCTGTTTGAAAAAATTTCAAATTTTGATTATTTATATTAGAAATCAACGAATTTTTCTAAGTTTTCTTAATTTTTCTCTATGTGCAAAGATTTTTTTTACAAACTGTATGTATGTACGTTTGGTTTAAACATATTGTACAGAAAGAAATAATTGCTTTTCAATATGAATTATTGTCTGCTGCTTATCACAGTGTCATCATTAAACTGACAAGACAAGTTTTGCATGTGATACCGTCATGTGTATTATTTTATTTTCCCTTTAAAAATTTAAGTTCTCCTTCCCAATGATTCCAACATTCGAATTTCTGTTTCTTTAAATTAATTTTTGCCTAATCATTTTATATTCCATTTCCTGTGATGAGGAATAAGTCTTCTCCATTACGTAATATTTTTTTATTTATTAGTTTTGAGAATTTTTTTCAAAAAAAAAACCGATTTAGTACTTTTGTTAATGTTTCTTTGCTTTTTTTTTGTCGATTTTATATATAAATTTAATTAACAGTAACACTTACATTTGCCGAAAGGCAAATAAAACTACTTTTTGAACTTGAAATATCGGTTTAGTTTATTTTATGACACTCTACACTAGGCGAGAAATAGTATTTGTTGGTCAGTTATAAAAACAACAGAAAAATTAAAAAAAAAAACTAAGACTTGACTGAATATTCCTTTAGTAGATGACCTAAGGATTTATTATAACTTTAACATTATTCATCGCTAATTATTTCAGAGTATTTACTTTAGTTATTGCCTTTTGGTAGTGCCAACAAAGTTAATTTCAGTGCTGCCATTTAGAGCGTTGATTGAAAGATATATTGTTCATTACTGCTTAGACCAAGTAAATTGATTGGACTCTGTGTCATCTTCGTTCCAGTTAACTCATACGTCAGACATATCCACCCAATTTTATTATCAAGCCAATCAGTTTTCACCAATGTTAAATGAAAGTGACAAGTGATACGGTGGCAGCTGATGGGTTTTGTCCCCCTACTTAGCACTTAAACACAACCGCCTTAAAACTTTTGGCATAGATGTTTACGAAATTTACCCAGAAAACATATTTAAATAGAATATGTAGAAAAAAATAAAACACAATAGCATATATGACATAAGTTCAGGATCATTGATTCGCTAAGGACTTTGCATTTCTTTCATTTTGGATTTCGTTTTTTCTATGCCTCCAGTAAATAACAAATATTTGTTCGATCATTTCATTTCATATTCAATTACATACAATATTTATTTTTAATTTGTTTCCTTCCATTTATGATTTAATTTCTCATTTATTTTTTTTTTTTTTTTAATTGTTTAATTGAAATTATTTCGGAGGATGTGATTTTATTTTGTTGTTTCTTTTTGTATTTAAACAATGTACTGTTTTTAATAAACTATTTTAATTGCTGTAACAATTGTTAGATAAATAATTTAATTTGGAAATAAAAACACACCTAAATACATGCATTTTAACTCGCAAAATATATAAAAAAAAAATTAATTGAAATAATAACAAATAATTGCCAGAAATAAAATGCTAATAAAATCAATTTATAAAAATATTGTTTATGATAATTGAAATTGTAAACAATGCCTATATACATACATAAATAGTTACAATGACAATAAACGTGTGATAATATTTATGTGGTATTTGTGTTATCAAATAAGTGTTGTTTTAAAAAAATATTTTCTAAAATCAGGCGCTGAATATTTATAGAAATTTCATTCAAAATTCATGATTAATTGTTTATTTTAATTTGAAATATTTATTTATTTTTCCATTTATTTATTATTTTACGAATATTTTATATGCACATAAACATAAATACATATCAATTTGGTTTAAAAGTACAGAATCAATGAAAATGCAAAAATCAATTTAAACTTCCTCTTCATCATTCCCTATATATTTTTACTCATGTATGTACACATTTGGTATTTGCATTTTAATGATAAATTTGCATTGTACCTCGTAATTGTAATGGAAAAATGATTTTTATTACTCAGAGTATATAACAGCAAGAGTGATACATATTTGGATATATTCATATATACATAAGCATAATTATTTCAGCAATAAATAGTTTTTTTTTTATTGTAAAAATAATTATTTTTATTATTATTTTTTAATTTTTTTATGTTTATATTAATTTTTTCTATGTTTTCTGCATAGTAATTACTGTTGAAACTACAGATTTTCTCTTATTGTTATTTTAATATCATATGATTAACCCTTGAATAAACTATTGGGGTACCCAACAGATACAAAATATGTATAGGGCAGACCCTATAAGCGCTAAAAAAAAACTACTTCGTGGTTATAAACAGCATAGGTCTCAATTACTAGGTTTTAAATTCTTGTTAGTTTAATTTGTACAACTTTTATCACAATTTCTGTTTTTAAAAAAAAAGATATTGCACCGTTAAGGGTTAATTTGCTAATATGTATCGCGAATTATTGTATGTTTGTCTGTTGTTTGTTGTTATTATTTTATTTACTCTTTTTTTTTTTTGCTATTTTTGCCTTGCAATTCATTTCATATGCATTTTTTATATAAGTTTACGAGTATGTTTGTTTACAAAGCAAATGCCAATTACAAAAATATTTTTGTAAAGCAAAAAAAAGGTGCCAAATAAGTTATACTAAATAGACACTGATCAGCACATATGTACATATATGTATGTATAATCACAAATATTCCTAGGTTTGTATTTAATTTTTGTTTTTAATACACGAGTTTAGTCATGAGCCATCAATTATAGTAACCTTTAATTTTTTTTGAATGATAATGTTACATTTCTGTTTAATGATGGTTTGTTGCAAAGAGTTTTATACAAGTTTTTGCAATTAAATAATATTGTTTATTCTTCTTCTTATGATTGTTTTTAATGGTTTTCTTTTTTTTATACGTTTTGCTACACATTTACGTTTCCTTCCTGCAACAACTACAACAATTTTATCTTTAAACTTTTTATACATTCTCATCACCAATATTACTTCGACCACTACAACGACTGGTATATTTACATCATGGTTTAAATGTATACAACAAAAACAACAACAAAAATATACTCTCTTGATACCACCAAATAAAAAATTAAAATATGCTCGATACAAAAAATCAAAAACAAAAATAAAAATAAAAACAAACAATTCATTTCAACAAATTTTCACTAGGTAACAAAACAAATTCAGTTTTCTTTTTCTTTATTTTATATTATTTTTTTACTCTTGCTCTTGCTCTCTTCTACTACTTACGTTTTGCTCTCTATCAACATAGTCTTTAAATCTTATTTACAATTTAGTTGTCGTATTTAAGTGATTCCTTTCCTCCAAAGGAGTGTTTAGTCGTTAAGCAAAGATTTAGTTTAGTTTTGTTTCTCATCCTCTGATGCTGCTAAGCAGTGGCATTATTACATTAAATTGATGAATGAATTGGCCAAACTGTTATTGAATTGAAATTAAAGAATAAATTGGAGAATTTTATAAACAAAACTTTAACTAAAATAAATAACACTTACATACATTCTATAATTTAGTATAGTTAGAATTGAAAAAACAAAATATGTAATTGATTAGCATTGCATGTCTCCAAAAATCATAATTTTTTTCATATTTTAAGAGATTGTATTCCAAAGTTATTTTTATTTTTTTTATAAATTGTGGTGATACTAAACTATAAACGAATAAATATTTTGTTTTTCTTATCTTTTGTTATTTACTTTGAAAATAATACATAATTTCACCGAAAGAGAGAGAAAAACTAACGCAATTTATTTATTTTTCAAACAGAAACACATACACACAGATATGCTCTGCTCTGCTCTGCTTATATTATTTCTAATATAGGCTATGTAAACCTTTTTATTTACAGTTGATTTTGTAATATGAATGAATATGTACACATATTTACCTTCTCTTATTATAGTAAAAAACGAAAAAAAAAAAACAAAATAAATAAATAAATACCAACAAACAAAACGTATACAGAAAACAAAAACAAATACTTTAGAAAATAAGGAAAAGGATGTAAAAAAAAGGGAAAAAAGAAAATGATGATCATATATCGTATGTCTATAAATGTGATGATGTTGACAAGTTTCCTCATTATCAACAACTAGTCTCTAGTGGCACTTAAGTGCGACCTCATTTTACTTTTTTTCTCTCTTCGCTCACTTCTTATGGTACCTTGCGAGTCATCCAACACGTTTACACCTACATTACTTGCGTACCTTTTATTTTCTCTAAAGTATTGCATAGTTTTAGGTAAGTTTGCTCTCTCGCTCTTCTTTATATTTCGTACACTATTGCTGAGAAGTGTGTCTTTGTGTATGTGAATGAAGGTGCTGGCATGCACTTGGTGTTTATCCTTTACAATATTATCATTAAAGTACGATAATATAATAATAAATATAATAAAAATAATAATAAACATGGTGTGTATATATTCTAAATACTAACATACATACATACAGTGACGAGCAGAGGTGAGTGCATGTTCACAATACTGAGTTTCATCATCCACAAAAACAAAACCATACAAGCAAATACAACAAAAAAAATTAATTTTAATTCTTTATTTTATTCTTAACAAATAGCAATAAAAAAACAATAATTAATGAAATGAATTCAATGAGTTTGAATGAAAAAACAAAAATAACCCACATAAACTCAATTTTGCACGTTTCAAGAAAATTCAAGAAACTAGCCCAATTTCAATATTTGGTCCATAGAAAGTTATTAGAAATAGCTTGATTTACGTGGTTTGAGATTCTTTCTACCAAATGATCAATAAGATCTTTCGGAATTCGATGCCATTTCGCATTTATACGATCCCAAAGTTTGACAATGCCTGTTGAGGCTGTTTCGTGCTGTCGGAGCCGGATTTTCACGAATGGCCAAAAATTTTTAATCGGATTGAGGTCTGAACTTTGTGCGGATATTCCAGCAATTGAAAATTTTGTTTCCTATCCCATATCTTTACAATTTTTGCTGTGTGCTTCGGATCACCATCCTGTTGGAAAATTATTTCTTATTTGGGATAAGCACATTTGTCCATAAAATTCGGAAGATGGGCTTGCAGAATCTTTAGATAGTCTTTTTCACATGATACCATCTATTAAATGTAGAGGACCAACATGCCACCATATTAAGCATCCCCAAACCAAAATATTTTCACCACTATGTTTAACAGTTTGCTTCACATGGTATCTTTGAACACGTTCCCTGGATCTGCGCTAGAAGTACTGCTTTCCATCTTACTGAAAGTGGTTACATTTGGACTCATCAGACTAGATAACATGTTTCCAATCAGATGGATAACACGCTCCAATCAGTACTATTATCGAAGACCCGGGGAACGTGTTCAAGGATTCTATGTGAAGTATACTATTAAACATGGCAGCGAAAATATAATTGGTTGCGGATCCTTAACATGGTGGCATGTTGGCCCTCTACATTTAGTAGATGGTATCATGTGAAAAAGACTATCTAAAGATTCTGCAAGCCCATCTTCCGAATTTTATGGACAAATGTGCTTATCCCAAATAAGAAATAATTTTCCAACAGGATGGTGATCCGAAGCACACAGCAAAAATTGTAAAGATATGGGATGGGAAACAAAATTTTCAATTGCTAGAACGGCCGCACAAAGTCCCGACCTCAATCCGATAAAAAATTTTTGGCCATTCGTG
The DNA here is from genome assembly GCA_014635995.1 of Sarcophaga peregrina. Lineage (NCBI taxonomy): Eukaryota > Metazoa > Arthropoda > Insecta > Diptera > Sarcophagidae > Sarcophaga > Sarcophaga peregrina. The sequence goes on from CM025791.1 coordinate 104,275,560, forward strand.
AAAATCCGGCTCGGGCAGTATGAAACAACCCCAACAATCATGGTCAAAGTTTGGGATCGTATAAATGCGAAATGGCATCGAATTCCGAAAGATTTTATTGATCATTTGGTAGAAAGCATCTCAAACTGCGTAAATCAAGCTATTTCTAATAAGGGTCTATGGACCAAATATTGAAATTGGGTTAGTTTCTTGAATTTTCTTGAAACGTGCAAAATAGAGTTTATGTGGGTTATTTTAGTTTTTTCATTCGAACTCATTGAATTCATTTCATTAATTATTGTTTTTTACTGCTATTTGTTAATAATAAAATGGAGAATTAATTTAAATTTTATTTTTTGTATTTGCTTGTATGGTTTTGTTTTTGTGGATGACGAAACTCAGAATTGTGAACATGCACTCACTTGTGCTCGTCACTGTATATGCACAATGTATGGTAACGCAATATTGGTTTCAAGGAAATAACAAAACAAACATTTTCAATTATGCATCACAATTGTTTGTTTTCACAATTCTTGTTGTTATTTTCATAAGATAGAGGCGAGTGCATTGAACGTCCAAAGAGATCTACCAATCGTGTAAACCAAGCACACTTGATTCAGCTATTCGAATATAATAACTTAGATTTTCATCTCAAGCATTTTTGTATTGGTGACATAAATCTTTAAAGAATTATTATCGCAAATTCAATATCAAACACAGAATATCGAAGAATCATAACATCTTGTCTCAGTTGTGAATATTATGATAAACATCTATCATGTTATTATTTACTAAAATTAGATTGTTTAACGCCATCATTAAATCAGCATTGTTGAGCTGTTGGAATACATAATAAATGAAAGTCAACTGGGAACTACAGATTTTTGAAATGTTTTTGCCAGAACACTACTGAGAGATAGAATATTTTTCATATTTCCTTCTGTTCAAGTTGGCTCAGAGTTGGGGTTTCAACCATGGCCAACACATTACCTCCTAGATTACAAAGACTCGATCGCTGAATTATTTCATTCACATTTCCCAAACAGTGTTTTTAAATTCCATTCAATTGTATACTCGTATAATATTTATGACCACTAGATTTAAAATGTTTGCCAAATAATCTTTACATAAATACATGAGTACATTTATTTCACATAAATTAAATATTGCTTTTTACCTCATGTTCTAATTGAAAACTAATAAAAACGGCTTATCAAACTTTTAAATATAACGCTCAAAAAGATTAAGAGACAGACATTTTAGGAAAGTTATAAACAACGTGATAAAAATGCTTTTTAGCGTAACTTTTTATAGTAACAATGAATTTTAGTGAATAAATTAGAAATATATTTCATATTTGAAATAAAAATGAAAATACAACGAAATATATGAACGTTTTATATCAATATGATATGATAAATTAATACAATATCATGCAAAAGTAAATCGACATCAAGAGATTTATCAGCAACAACAATGAGTACTATGGTTACAATAAAACAAATGAATAAAATATTTACAACATTTACAGGAGGCCCATTACTATGCAAGCAGACACAACCAAATAAGCCAAAAACAAACAGCGACACTTACAATCACATTAATATTCAATGGACATATACTGGACACACACATATTTGAAAAATATATGCGAGTAATTAGTTTAAAATATGTGTCGGTCACGCCAACAACCAACTGTCTCACACAAACTTTTTTTATATATTAAAAGCTACAAAAACCCCTTCAGACATATACAAACGAAATCTGCATGCAAATATGTATTTAAATAGCCAAAAAAAAAGCAGAGAATGGGAGAATTTACATTTCAATTGGAGTTGAGTTCACCACTTTAACAAAATTTCACCGCTCTCTCTTACTCCCTTTCTCAGTATTTCCGTTTCCACGCACGTATACATTCATTTTTTTCCCCCAATTTTTTTTTTTTCTATTTTACCGTACGAATGAATGGCATTTTAAAGTTTCATTCATAATTGAAAATCTATTCAGACACATACATACATCCAAAAACGTAATAATACACACACACACACAGAAATGTATATACATATGTATACGACACCTCTCTTCTGTCTGTCATAAATTAATCTTTGTACTTAAAAGTGATTTTGTTGGCCCTATTTTTCCTGCATTTATTGGTTTTTCTTGAAACTGGGTTACATTCTTTTTGTTTTTTTTGCAAAATTATGACAAAAAATACGTAAATATGAAACCAAAAATGAAATGCAGGAATAAAAAACACACAAAATGAAGAAGACAAAAAAGGGAAATCAAAATCAACATTCACCATACGTAGATGTAAAATGAAAGTGGGATAGGAGTTGGTTGAATGGCATACGGACCCAAGCAAGCCATATCGATATAAATGGAAATTTCTACACTTACCCACCCATACACACACATATATATGTACACATACTATGGTTTCAGTTAATGTGTTTGCAGCAGATATGGTTATTGTGTCAAACAAAAATGAATTCATTTTTGTTTTTTGCGAAAAGCAATCGTTAAGTTTAACTAACGTTATGTTTTAATATGAAATATTGCAATGAAGTTTTAAAAAATTTTTAAACAATTTCATTGAAATGTTACACCAGACAGCACCCTAAGGACCCTTTGTTATAATTTTAAATAAAATATTTTCTTTTTCCTGTTGTAATGAAATTTAATTCTGATTAAGCAAGCGTTTAAATAATTTCTTTTATATTTAAATAAAGTCATAATAAGTATCTGTTGGGATATATTTTATAAAAAGATGGAATATTTCCATTTCAAACGTCCATCTCGAATAAATTTCAACTTTTTCTACTTGCCTTAATATTCAAACACCTTCTCTAAAATATATAGGAAATGATAAATTTTAAATAACCTTTAAAGATCGTTTCTCATCTTCAACTTTAGTGTGTTCGACTTAATAAAACTCGGATAAAGAATGAAAAAAGCACACACAAGAAATATAAAACGTTGAACTGTACATGCAGATTATGGGCATAATTTATTGATGCTACTGCTGCAACAAAATAAGGAAATAGAAAGAAATATATGCATAGGCGAACCATCACACAAAATTACCCACACATGAATATGCACTAACACACTTATAAGCCAATGAATGGATGTGTGAAAAGTCTCAAAAAAAATCGTGTAAACAATTACTGTATATGCACTTACACACTTACATACATAAGTTTGTAACAGGGGGTACTCTTTAAACAGAAATTTGAGAAAAATAAACAAAAAAAGAAAGAAAAGGAAAAAAATCTAAATTCCTGAAGAAAACGCTTGCTATCAGCACCAAATGCAATACCCCTGAATTTTCTTGTGTATCAATAAAGATATTGCTGTGCAGGCTCTGCTCCACCTTTCTTTGGTAGGGGTTTTCCGACAATCACTAAATGTTTGATTCATTGAATGGATTTAAGTTATATCTTACGGAATATTTGTAATCCACGCACTTGGTCCCTTTTCCTTAATACAGACAGACGTTTGCTTCACTCTGGTAGATGGAACTTTTTGTGGAGAGTAGTTAACGAGGCACAAAAAAAACCACGTTGGTTGGCAGCTCAGACACACAGTTCAGTTAAAATCGGTTGCAAGCCCGCGCAGTACATAGCTTTAGAAGTTTTATCTACTTTAAGCATAGAGGAAAGGGTCAGGAGTAATTAATAAATTCAAGAGATATATTCTACGTGTTATCAATCATACATCCATAGCAAGATCAAAGCTTATAAAAGCTCCAGGTTATTTGGGATCAATGTTATTCGGAATAACAATAATTCGCTTTAAAATAGACTGTATTAATACCTATGTACACCTGTAAGTATTAATAAATAAAGCAGCCAATACTTTTTAATTTCTAATGAAATACGAATGATACAATAGATATTTATTAATGAAAAATACGTTTGTATTTAAAATTAAATTATTTTATAAATTTCCTATTGAAATGAATATGATTCAATTCCAATTGAGTTTAAAACTATTTCACTGATATTTACGATATATTATACGATAAAGCAAAAAATCATATGCAGTTTAGGACGGAGTGGAAGAAAACTTTTTTTTTTTTGAGAAATTTACTACTACCTCTTTTATTTTGTTGCTAAATTCTATATTTTCTCCAAGAACAAGGGAGGTAAAAATACACAAAATACGAGTGTATTCATGTTCCTTAGATGTACCATTTGCTAAAGATCCGATTGCATTCAAATATGAACAAGAAATGGAAGCAAAATGGAGTTATACTCCTATACTACATATGTATGCATGAACGCAAATGTAGCTGCCAGTCAAAACAGATACAAGCGGTGCCACATAAATAGTGAAAGCGCCTAAAAGCGTTGCACTTAAAAGCAAAATTCAAGCGGAAAGAGATAGAAAAAGCATAATATGTAGTAATTTATTGTAGTTATGCTGCAATGGCATAAGCACAACACACATATGTATATGGGGTGTATATGTATAAGTATGCATATGTTTACGTATACATATTTATGTATAAATTTTAAACTGCAACTTATTTTATTTCATATTATTGTCTGTCTATGGACTAGTGCTTGTGCTTGGCGGTTTATTTGAATGTCCTCCTCTCTATCTCTCTTTCTGCTCTGAAAAAATTATAAAGCTCCTAAGCGCTGTGATACAGTCTAAAAATACAAAAATACTACCAATACATATACATACATATGTATGTATATTTCTAATATGTGTTTTGTATGCATGTTTGGCAGTATGTTATGATATAATTTTTGTATTTATTAAACGCCCATTTAACGTCCATTCATTCATGTGTATATATGCATGTTCTTTCGTTTATTTCTGCATAAATTTGTTTGTTCATTTACATATACATATACTCTCACTATATTATACGATAGACACGATCGTATTTCATTTGTGGTGTCATAATTCACTTCTTTTGTTTTTTTTTTCATTTTACTATTGTCCGGCGCCAAAAAAAATTAAAAAAAGACGGAGTATCAAAATATACCACTTCTACTCGCAGGGTTATTGTTGTTAGCATTTCATTTTACTTTTAAATCATAAAAATTGTTCGTTAAATCGTTGTTGCATACACAACTAAGCATTTTCGCTTAAATATTAAATCAAAGTTCCTTTTTTCTGGATGAGTGTTTACTGGTAGACAAATAATATGCTGCTCATGAAAGTAAGTGGTTAAGAAGCATTGCTTCATTCACCTTGTAGAACAGGGTTTGTCCCGTTCAGCTACCATTTGTTATAATACGTGCAGAACGCTCTCACTGGTTTTCAGTTTACTTTTACACATTTTATCCTTCAAATAATTATCAGCACTTCTAACACAGAATCCATGTATCCGATGCCGAAAAATAGAAAACCCCACACTTCACACCGAATCCAAACAAATGTTGATTATTTGCTAAATTTTAACAACCACAGTTACAGTACAATTACAACACACAAAAATAACACAAAATATAGCAAATATTTAAGAGATCTGTTTACATATTTTTACCGCATTTTAATTGACCTGCTACATTTACCGCAAACTTGCGTGTGTGTGTGTGTGTGTGCACCCTAAAATATAAAATGGTTACTCACCCATCAATTCGCCTCGTGTCCGTTCTATTCGTTTAACTCATTATACGAATTGTTGGACTATTAAAACCGTTACTGTTGCAAATATTCGCTGTCCACAACTACAATAGCAACAATTGCTGATAGGAGCAAAAAAAAAATAACAGCGAGCGATAAAAAAAATTTGTAATTTGGAGACTCATGTGCAATGCTGCCAAATTGAAGAGATAAATTTTTAAATTTTTGTTGTAAACACACTCACCCACAGAAAAGCTGTTATAATGCAACAATAAATTTTCAGTGTGAATGTGTTAATAAATATTAACATGTTCGCTCTCACGAATGTCTTTGTATTATATTGGATGTAGATGCATACATGAGAGATTAGAAAAATACAAACAAACACATGCAGGTACGTATACCTTCCCATACGTGTATTTGTGGTAGGGAGTTTTCGCATAACAGCATTAGAGGCTCAACTGTATTGTTTTTACTGATGCATTGAATTTGTCATCATCGCTGCAGCACACTTCCGTTTCCGTTTATTGTCGTTGTCAAATAGAACAACAACATCGAACGATAACAATAATAACAACCCAATGACGAGTAATTGTTAAAGCATATGATGCCTTAAATATTCAAAAATAAACACATGAACACTGTTTGTTCCCAGCTTCAAACGTAAAAACAAAAAACCACGCTTTCTCTCTCTCTCCCCTCCCCCTGTGTATGTGTGGGCAGTTGCATTTCAAGTCTCTGTTAACAAAGTTGCTGTCACTGTTATTCAACATTAGTGTTGGAGTTCGTGTTAGTTGCTCTTGTTCTTTTTTTGATATCGATGTTACTGAAGCTTAAAGCCATACAATCGTTAGATAATTTTAAAATTGTTGTTGTTGTATTTTATTGAAAATATGCATGTCTACATGTAAAGAATACATATAGTAAACAATACAAATAACGAACATACACGCATGTATACGTGACATATTGACACACATTGGACACAGACAAACTAAATTTAATAATTTTTTGTTTATTTTTGTGGCTTTTTATTCCTGTGTGTTTATCTAACCATTTGAATACATGCATATGCATATATTGTGAATGTAAGTATGTATATATATACATATGTGTATACACATATATTGTAAATCATTCAAGCATCTATTTATTCATCCGTTTGCCTGAAAATTTATTTGCATATTTTAGTTTTTATAATTTTTTTTTGTGTATTGCTACACCTAATTTGGCTTGATATGCAAATACAATGTCCGAGTGTGTGATAACTCTCAAGTGAATGTGTGTTCACTTTACGCCTCAATAACTTCAAAATGGAAAAAAATATCTGGTGTACGTATGTATTTAATTAGTTCACTGTTGTTGACTGAATTATTTCTGTTGATAACTTCTAAAAACTTTCAAAATAATTAAATTTGCATTTCAAACATTTGTTTGTTTATTTAAAAAAGAGACCAAAAACTTTTTTAATTCAACTCTTTTTTTGTTTCGTTTGCCGACGTAATCACTATTTTCTATTTCCTGATTATGACATTTAGGCAGTGAACATGTGACAATAACGTTGTATTATATTGGTGCGCAAATTATTTATTACTACCGATGATAAATCAAATGAATTACGCGTATTTACTTCCTTAAAATATAATCAAATAATAACTTCAATAGTTTATTTACAATCCACCAAACATAAATAACGACACTAAAGACTCGTTAATCTTCAAGAGTATTATAGAAAATTTATAATAAATATTTATTAATAATGGAACCCTTTACGGCATAATTATTTAATTTTATTTAAATTTTTTTAGTTAAAAAAAAGCCTTCGATTGGTAATGTTCAATAAAAATTAATTGCATACATTTGCATACAAAACCACAAAATGCGGTCACTTTATAGAAACAAAGAACTTCTAACCTGTAATGGTAATTAAATTTAAAATTATGGCACTAAAATTCACTTGCTATGCAACTGAATTGAGTGTATTATTCATATGTTCATCAATCTCCCAGTGCATTCTATTGATATTTCATAAAGGCGCAGTCTATGCTGTTGTGAACAACAATATTCTAATCAATTCGTATGATATTACAGAATGATTTTAAAGGTTATTTTAACAAAAATGACACAAATCTCCACAAAATCTTTAGTAGTTTCTGTTCTATTTCATGTATTTTGTACTGGGCATTGATACCAGACTTGGTTAGACTTTAACAGTCAGGAATACACTTTTCTACATAAATTGAGTAATCTAGTTACACAGATTGAAATACATTAAAAAGCCATCTACTTGTTTACCAAGCAAGCGACATGAAATGGAAAATATTCTATTGAATATAATAATCGCAAATATACTTTCCTATAAATATGTAATACGTTTTCATAAATGTAAGTGAAAAAGTATGTTTAGGTCTAACTGTAATGTTATTCTCTTATATGGGGATGCTAAAGTTAAATTTAAGGATTCCATTTTCTGTAGCATCTTTGTCGATGACTTTCATTTGCTGTAAATCAATACGGAAAATGGCTTTTGGCACCCTCTTTTTCTCTCCCTATCTCTCTTTGATTCCTCCCACACACAAACATATACGAATAAAATCGTACTGACACGCGTACAGACCCGTGAATGCAAATATTCGTGATACAAATTTCGTATTCCAATACAAATCAAATAGACATAGACACTCGCTTATGAAAGTGACAGAGAGTACGCATATGTGCAGCTTTATACGCATACAGGACATCCAGTCGTGTATTTGCAAGAGCAAAACGAATTATAAAATCTTTGTTACTAAAGTCAAAACAACGTTTATTACACTTTGCTTTATTTGTATACACATACACACGCACTCTTTGTACTAAATTGTAAATCTACAGTTTAAAACTGCCAGAGTATGTACGAATGAGTTCGTCAACCATGCAAATGAACATTGAGCGCTGAGAAAACAAGGGAAAATGAGAATCAACACTACAAACGTCGTAAAATTTTCTAATTTCACAACAAAAATTATTGAAATTCGAAGTACGAAATATTCTTTAATACTTGAATATTTGCAGCATCAACACATTTCTATATATGTATGTATGAATGTATGTATTGTTGTAACAACTACAAATGAATGTATGAATGAATGAATGCATGTTTCGATACAAGTATTGTGTGTTCCTCTTCAATGATTCTTTTTGTGTACAAAGTTTAAGTGCCACTTGGGAAATCAATGTATTAGTGTTGTTGCTATTTGGTTATAAAATACTACCGGCTTACAGTACCATTGAATATTTTATATTCGAAAGGACAAGAAACAAAATAATTGTGTGTTGCTTTTATATTTTTCTGTACATATTGCAACATCTTTTGTGCAGCATGTTTTTTCCGTTTTTTGTGTTAGAGTATTTGAGTATCCTTAAAAAGTGTAACTGTAAAGGAAACAAAAAAGCATCGCCTGTAAACGCAATAACTAAAAACTATAACAATAACGAAATGCCTTTAAAAGAATTTCAAATAGTTTGTATTGAAAACCAACAAAAGTTCACCATCAACTTGTCAATATCATCATATGCCAGGCAAGTAAAGTGTGTAACATGATTAATTAAAGTTTTTTTTAAAAAATAAAATATTTTGAAACAATTGAAGAAACATACAATACAGCGTAACATACAATTAATTACTATATTGGACTTGTCTATATACTAGGTATCGTATAGAATATACTCGTGTTAGATAATGAATATCAAATTTGTGTACGTACAAATGTATACGTATGCATATGTGACAATGCAAGAATGCAACAGTGCATATATGAGCATATAAATTGTTTAATAAATATTAAATAAATAAATAATAAGCAGAGAATGTCATAAGTTCTTATTTACAACCGCTTAATACTCACTACGCGTATATAATTTGAACAGATTCACCTACACACACACATACAGTGGCTGGCAAAAGAATGGAAACTTTTACAAAAATTTATTTATGTGTTCTAATCAGACAAAATTGGAAATTGGAAATTGCAATTCATTAGTATGCATAAAAATATAAAAAGCCTATATTATTGAAGTGTTGAAGCTTTCTCCAAAATGATGAGTGTTTTCAGTTCTTGACTCAAAAAATGTTCTAAAAATTTTTGAAAGTTTTGATTTGTCTAGTCCATATTTATCACATATTGGTTCTTTTTTGCTGAAATTCAGCATTGAAATCGTTTTTTATTAATAAACAGCACAAATCTTTTGCGAATTTCTTAAGATTATTTTTAATTTTTAGTGCAATTTTGAAAAAGTTTCCATTGTTTTGTCTCCCACTGCATATATTTTTATAATTTTTTGAATTATTATCATACATCATACTCTCTCTCTCTCTCTCTCTCTCTCTCACACACACACACTTTCATGCACTTACTTTTTCTTTCCACGTGAGTGTTTGTGTGTGTATGTGTGTGTATGTGTGTCTATATGCATGATTGAATATTTTCTTACTTTCCCTCAATTATTGTAATATTTTCTTTATTTTTTTTTTTTTTATTTTTGAACGATTGAAAATAAATGCTGGATTGAATTTTGCATGGTTAGAACGTTTTCAATAATTACCCAAAATCATAATTACAATTTTAACTAGAATTTTCAATTTTATTTGGATTTTCTTATAGTTATTACACAATAACTTTGTTTTTCTTCTCTTCTTTTTTTGTTCACAAGTCATTGAAATCTCATTTATTGCTTTAAATTGTCGTCTATCCATTGTAGTTTTCAGTTTAATTGTTCACATTTGCCTTAGAATTCAGAATTCGAAAATCATGCCTTCATTGTGCATTTAAATTCATTCATAGCCTACGTTTTGTTCTGTGGTATATTCGGTTTGCAATAAAATTGTTTGTTTGTTTTTACTTTTTTTCTCACCCTCCTTCACTTATTGGCCATATTCTTTTAGTATTTATGGCCATCATTCCAGAAATTTAGCAATTCTCGTGGTCATCATATGTTGGCGGATAATAGATTTCAATACGGCATTGATTTCAATCGTCAGCAACAGCAAGGACAACATCATCATCACTTTATAACACAGGACAAAGCCGGCCAGCAGGACAGTCAGAGGGAGACATCACGCAAATCGCAGCCACAAATTATAACCAAAGACTTGACATTATCCTCGACAAAATACCACAGCAGCAGTAACAGCGACCATAGCAACAACGATGAGAATGACGATGATGATGATGAGGATGTGGATATGGATATGGATGTGGATGTCGATGTCAATGTTGATATGGACACAAGAGATATGGAGTTGTTGAATGCAGATGATATGGTTGGACAAACGGATGTAACTGCCCATACAGATGCAGATGATGCCAAGGAAGATACTGATGGACAATCAACATTACATTTACCCCATGCCAGATGGCCCAATCATTGGTCAAATACGAATGCCCAATTATCCGAAACAACAACGACTACAGTCACGTACAAATGGCTAACGAGTCCTTGGTCCGAATGCTCACAAAAATGTGGTTCAGCCGGTTCAGGCTTAAGAGTAAGTTTAAATGGTATTTTGCATTCACTTTAGGTCTTCAAATACAACAATAAATTGAAATGAAATTAAATGAATGGAATTGAATTGAAATGAAATGAAATTGTTTTAAAATATTTCTTCTTTTTCTTTTTGGTTTTATTTTGTTTTTTTTTTTTTAATTTGTATTTCACAAATTAGAGAAGAACCATTACGTGTGTACGAATAAATTTAAAGAGCCATCATCAATACAATCAACTACCTGGCCAAGAACGAGAAGATTTTCTGGACAACAACTACGCTGGTAATCAACAACTACAATTTGATGACAACAATAACGACGAGAATAATCAAGAAATAGTTGATAATGCTGTATGCGAAGATTACGGTTTAGATATACCGGATACGTTTGAAACCTGTGGTACTGAAGAGTGTCCTCGTTGGGTTAAAAACGATTGGTCCCTGTGCCATCAGTCACGTTGCTTTGGCCGTAATACAGCCATACAAAAACGTGAGGTTTCATGTCGTTTTGTCAACGAATCCATTGCCACTACATGTGCCGAATACGAAAAGCCTATTAGTCGCCAAGAATGCTATAACGAACGCTGTAGGGGAGTATGGCGTGTAGAGCCCTGGTCAGAGGTATGTTAAGCTATATGTATTGCATCTCTGTTGTGTTTAAACTTTATTAGGAAGCAAACTACTTGCAATTTGTAACATTTATTTCTTTTATTTCTTTATTATTTCTGATGAATTATTTTCATTTGTAGTGTAATGCACCCTGTGGTCGCCAGGGCATTAAGTATCGTGTACTGCAATGCGTTTGGTATGGCACTAGAAGACCAGCAGGAAATGCCTGCAAACATCAAACCAGGCCAGCCGTTATGAAAGTTTGTAAAAGTCCACCATGTTATGCAAAAGGTAATTTAAGGTGATTTCAACTTTTCAGAATTTCATTCAACATAAAACGAATGAGAGAAACAGAATACTATTGCACTGAATACCAACAACAAATTAAGGAAATAGAAAGAAAATTTTCATAAATATTCCATTTGATGGCATTATATATTAATTTTGTAGAATATATTTGATTTTAACCTGCTGTTTTCATGGAATTCATTTAATTTTGTTTTTGTTTCTTTTCAGCTTTGCAACATTGTAAAGACACTTCACGTTATTGCCGCAATGTACGCTCAATGGGCTTGTGTCGCTTGCATCGTTATCAAGAGAAATGTTGTAAATCCTGCAAATATCAGAGCATTCCAAATTAGCATACAATTCGTAATTATTATAACAATCATTATCATCATCGTCATCATCATCGTCAACAGCAAAATGACAATTTATCATAATTGCAACTGGAAAAAGCAGGATACGACATCAATGTACACCTCCTTCGAACACACCTTACTTGCACCAGAAACCGAAACATAACCAAACGTAGACTAGGAAAGATGTTAAAAAGATGTTAAGCACAGCTACCATCTCTAAATGAAGATGATGATGATGATGATGATAAAGACAATGTCTTTCAAATCATCAGTGTGGTAAGATTTTATGGAAGAAAAATTTATTTTCAAAATGAAAAGGTAAAAAAAACACACACAAAAAGCAATTACAGTTTAATTATAAAAATTTAATGAAAATAAAAAGAAAAAATTCACAAAAAAAAAAACGAAAATAAAAGAAAAGAACGTTTATAAATTGTATTATAATTTTTGATAATGTTTTTAAAAGGATGTAAAGCATCCTGTTAGACATTTTGGCAAACGAAATTCAATTGTGAATGTGTTTGTTTATGATAGAAAACAAACTGCAACAAATTAGTTAAAAAACTTTAAAAGAATTATACAAAACAAAACAAAAAAAAAGGAAAAAACCATTTAAATTTAGGGCTTAAACAAATTAAAATTAAAATTCAAAAAAAAAAACATCAGCATCAGCATTTAAAACAAAACAAAAATTCAAATTTAAATTAAAAGGTAACAAGAAATGAAATGAAATGAAATGAAAGTAAAGGTTTAAAAAATCGTCACTTTTTATAACAGGAAACAAAAGAAAAAACAAAAACAAAAAAAACAAAAACAAAAAAAATAAAAAAGAAAAATAAATATTTAATATATACATACATATATGTATGTATGAATTGTATATTGATAATTAAAAAAAAAATATATTGTGATTGAAAACACAATAAAAGCGTCAATCGTTATACAATGCAAGACATAAATTTTTTTTCTCTTTTAAAAGCTTCTAAAAAATTGTACTACTTTCGAATTAAAACGTTTCTCCTTAACAGGAGCGTACTTTAATAAAAATTCAACATTAAAATCGATGAGTTTTAGCAAAAAATTATATTTCCTTCAGAGAGTAAGCACATTTTTCGGCCATTTTGGAAAACTTTTTTTTACTTCAGTATTACGTCTAGATCTATATTTTATTCTTTGAATCCTCAGTCAAGTAATATTGTTTTCGGGAGACTTTATCGTCCTTTCTATTCTGAAACAGTTTTCGCTTTGTCACCTTGAAGTTTTCTCAATATGTGTGCTTAATGAGGCTATTTTCTACGAAGTATTTGTTTCGCAAGGAAAGAAAACGACATAAGCTGCTCGCTACTTGTCTCAAAGGACGATTGGCAAATGTTTTCGCAGTGCATTTCGTAGTGCATCTTTGTAAAAAAACAGACAATACTAATTGCTTAATTTTATCAATAATGCTGCAATGAAAGAGCAGCGGTTCATGTTTTGATTTGTATCCATTTCAGAACCAGAATTTCATGGTAGCAGTATTATTCGACGCATGAAAAATAGCCTTTTTCTCTATCATTTTTTCGATCATAAATACTTTGAACTGGAGGTTGATGCATTTTAGTAAAGAACAAACAGCTTCTAAGCATAAAATTTTGTTAGGTTATACGTCTTACGCTCTTATTGTGTTTTCGAATTGAAATTATAAGCATTAATTCGAAATGAATGTCAAATTATTAAGCTTTTTTATTATTATTTTATTTTTTTTATTTTGGTTTTAAAAATGTTTTAAGTCAACCACCAAGATAATGATATGAAGTTAATGAATAAAATTATAAAATAAAAGCAAAGAATTATTAAATAAAATAAATCTATAAATGATTATACCATATATGGAGTATATATACATACTACATAGATAAATGCATAAATTATAGTATAATGTAGTTATACGATACAATATGTATATGCCCATAAGCACTGTTAAACGAATATGATGATGTAAATACAATTGGTTTATACTTATATGCAAATAAATACAAAAAAAAAAAAAATAAAATAAAAAATTAAATTAAAAACAATATTAAACTATAAATATAATAATGGTATGTACATACATACATACATACATGCATATACATTACAAATATAAAGTTGAGAAAATGAGAAAAAAAAACATAAAATAAATAAATAAATTACTATACAAACGAAAACAAAAAAAAAAAAGGAAATATGCCAAAAAAAATACGACTCTATATACATAAATATTCATATAAATATAAAGACATACGTACATACATACATACTTACCATATATGCCACCAAAAGCAGCTGAATACTAAATTATTAATTTAAAACAACAAAAAAAAATAAAACTAAAGACTTGCAGAAATAAATAATTATATTTCCCTATACTTTCTTACAAAAAAAAAAAAAGATTCAAATAAAATATTATTGGGGCTAAAAGCCCTTCTCCTCGTCCTCTTAATCCTGCTTGAATCTATTTAAAATTTCCCTTAAGAAAAATTATAAACTCAAAAAATAACCTACTCTAAACCATAAATAAAAACAAACGAAAAATGTATGCAACTATTCCGAAATAAAACAAATATTTATGATTACAGTTTAGTTTTAATGGCTTTTTATTTTGAATATACGTACCTGTTTACAAAAAAAAAAAAAATAATCAATCTGAATCTCTTTAAAAAAGAAATTAAAAAGAAAAAAAAAACAAATAAAAACATTAAAAAAATTGTTTAAATTCATGCGAATCTTATAACTCCATTCAAATGTTTTGGAATAAAAAGCTAATGCCTCTACTAAGCCCATTAATTTTTTTGAAACACAACAAAAAAAACAATTTTAATCTCGTATTCGTATATGTACTCGTCTCAACTATTTTGTAAATAGTCAAGATCTTTTTCTATTTCAAATTTATTACAATCCTATAAATAAACTTAAAAATCCCTCCTCTAAATAAAAAAAAAACAAAAACAACAAAAAAAAAAACTTTAATTAGGTTTATATACATATACACGTACATTTATAATATAATTTATCAAAAAATAATTCTAGTTTAATTTAAAATTAACAAAACGAAAATTATGTACGAAATATAAAAATATGAAATTATAAATAAAAAGATAATGAATTAAGTATGCCTAAGTGTTTTATAAGATAAAAAAAAACAAAAAATATTAAAACAAATTCATTTATTGTTTCATTAATTGTTTAATTAAACAATTATTTTTAGTTTGTTTTTAATTAGTTAAATATAAATCATTATTATTAAAAATAATATTTACCAATTGTTAGTTTTGAAACAAACAATTCAAACTTGTATTATAAATTAAAAAAACAACAAAAAATAAATTAAAAAGAATTAAAATAATTACGTAAATAAATGCAAACATTGTTTCCTTTAAGTTAATACACTTGCATATAAATATATTTTTTAACATAAAGTTGAAAATGAAAAACACTAATTGCTCATTTACAATTGTTATAATGAAATTAAGACCTTTTTCTTTTCTTTTGTTTTTTTTTTTATTATAATATTTAACAAACAAAAAAAAAACCAAAAATAAAAAACGAAAAACACAAATAAATTACCATTTTAAAGACAGCCTTTTCATTTAGTACGCTTTAATCATCATAATTAAAATATAAATTATATATATATATACATAGAGTAACTGATTATTGACTACAATGTATTATTTTTTGTGAAATTTTTTTATGTTTAATAAAATAATAATAAAAAAAAAAAAATTAATAAAAATATATTAAAAATAAAAAATAAAACAAAAATAAAAATTAAAAAAAAAAAAGAAATAAATAAAACAAGTTGTAACACCATTTAAATTGATCATGAATTATATTTATTTACATGGAATAATTACACACGCCTGACAGTCGGTGTTTAAAACATTTTAAATTTCCGAATGTACTTACTAGAGATGCGCACAAGACATAAAATTTCGCACTATTGCATTTTTCTCTAGATCGAATATTGATTGTAGCTGTAAATATAAATAAGTGCGGAGCAAAGATAGTGTACAAAAAAACAACTGCACTCGTAAACTATAGTACAACAGTATAAAAGAGAGTTGTGTAAAGCGTGCAACAAAAATATTATACTCTTCATAGAATCACAACATGTATTTCTTCTTTTGCTCTCGGCAACCGAACATCTTCGTCGACGTCAGCATTATCAGTAACTTTTTTAAACTTTTTATTTCTGGGGAAAACCCTTTTTTTACATTCCAACTTTTTTTACACTACTGATATTCATATGGCAATACTGAAAATATAGCTTCAGTAGTAAAATAAGCTCTTACAACACAAAGCATAGTTCCATTACTTCACAGGCAAACGAGTGCTGTCGTATACATTGAATAACTGAGAAATACACATTTCAGTGCACTCGGGCAATCAAGATCAACAGAAAAGAGTACACTTCAGTATTGCATTCAGTGAAGGGTAAGCTAGCAGAATGTCTTGTACACACCTATAGTACATACTTTATGTTTCTATACAGCAATAGCAGTAGCCAGACCTATTTTGACTTACAGATGCTTAGAGGGGTAGGAATACATTGACACGACAGCTAACCTTAACATGATAAAGTGAATACAAAGATCCGCCTACATTACTATTACTGGATCAATGCGTATACACATACGGTAATGCACTCTACTGCAAGAACAAATTAGTCAATATTAGTTAGCTTGTATGGGTGACTGACTTTGTTAGCTATGTACACGAATATTTCGCATAAAATATAGTAAGAATCAATTCGCAACAGGCCAGCACCAAGCCAATTTCCAAATATTTCACGTTATGAAATAATGAAACGTTATCTTCATTTTGAATTAAGTTTAACCGTTAAAATTGAATAAATTTGATTAACCGTACTGATAAACATGATTTGAATAGATTTAGAAGCATTGTAACAGTTGCGTAAACAGTCTAAAAGCCATTGCCGCTCAAAATTTATGTGAATCTGTTATTTCAGCAGATTCTAGCACTTCTATATTTTATACTATATAAGATAGGTGAGACACCCTGTCGAAAGTAAATACCAAAGACACCAACCAAATATATTCTTAATACAATAGTGACCAACCCTGTGGCTATAACAGGCTGTAATTATAAATGTAAAGTTTTTAGAGATTTTCAAGCAATATCGTAACAGATTATGTCTGCAAGGATGTTTGTTATCGGATTTCCGTTACTGGAGAAAGAACGAAAATGGAAATCGAATTCAACTGGAGGTGTAAGTAAGCATACACAAAAATAATTGACAATAATGAACGCAGTAAAGCGGACATGTTTTTAGAATAGGCATTAGAGCGGGAAATCCCTTGTCTCCTTTGCTTTTCACTATGAACCTGCGAAACATAACTGGAGAATTGACAGAAGCAATGATATCTTGTACTATAAATATAATAAAGAGTTGATTGGTGCCATTATAAAGAAAAGAAAGTGGAAATTAATCGTAGATACAATTAGAAAACACCAAACAAGCAGGGAAAATATGCTTACAAGCAATGTATTGGCGCACATGAACACAAATGAAATAAAATTCTTAACGATCGATGCCATAACTTGAAAAAATTTGACAGCGTGTTTTTCAGTAAGCTTCCACGACTGAATATTGTTAGCACACACAGCCGGAAATGACATAATAATACTCATTAAATCCGAAATTACAAGAAGCTGGAGTTTACAATTATACAACTAGGCTAAGTAGTCTGTTATCTATTGCAATTTTTCTACAGAGTAAAATATAGAATCCTTACAACTTCAACACGGTGTTGCACATAGCTTGCTTATCTGGCTTACAGAAGCTGGAGTGTAATTGAGAAAGCATAGTTTAAGTGAAAGGCCATTTAGATGAAAGGCCGATTACATTTGCAATGCAATAAATTGTAATGAAACTTAAGACTAAACTGAATAGAATTTTTTTTTTTACAATATGATTTATTTATTTATATTTTTCCATATTTCAACACCATGTATATTAGAGAATATAATTCATTCAATTTAAATCGCTATACAATGACGTCATTCCTCTGTATAAACAAAATTGAAAAGTGTCATTCTAAAATGAAATTTCCAACGCCAGGAAACAGCGTCTAAAACAAAATGTAAGAAAATTAGAAAAAATTTAAAAAAAAAATTAAAAACGTATCATTTTGTCTTACAGCCAAACATTTAAAAACTAACAACAAATTCTAATATTTTAATAAAGAAAAAATCCAAAAAAAAATCAAACTAAGAAATTTCTTCAATCCCACAATAATGCAAAGGTTGAACATTTGACTAAATGACTGAGTGAATGATTAAATAAATGACATGCTGGACAAGCGTATGGTTGGGTTTTAGAGAGACTCGTCTAAACAAGACACTGACGATGGCTAGCCAGTGACATCTATTCCAAAATAAATATGACAATGTCATACAGATTACTAATGGTAGTCGTCTATCTTAAGGTCTGTATCAACGTACATATAAGCACATTGCTGTCCCACTCTGTGTCACTCATTCAAATGCATAGTCGGACAGTTAGCGGGACATGATGTTTGGTTTTCAAAAAAAAAAAAACAAAAAAAAGCTAAAGAAAATCTTTTTAATAAAATTTCAGTGTCAACGGAAGTAATATTTCTTACAGACAATTACTAAAGATTTAAGCAAGTAAAATAGCAATGAACACTAAGTTCTTTCTTTTTCTATATCTATTCTTCTAGTTGTTGTTTCTTAAAATAATAAATCCAAGTCTTTACTTTCAACATTCATTTTATATTCTTACTTATGTATGTATGTAGTGTATGTATGCATATAGTAAATAAAAAAAAAAATAAAAAATAATTATTAATTATTAAACCAAAGTCTCTATAGTTTTTTTGTTATAAATTTTCATTAGTTTCAATTGTAAACCTTGTTGTTAAACTTGAATTTTTCGTCTATTATACGCATTGCGATTTCAATTAAAAAATTTTGCAAATTCTCTCATGTACTTGCTGATTCAGTAAGTTTTCAAAGAAGTTTCAAGAGATTTCTCGTTCTCGTTTTTGCCTATAAGAATATGTCCCGTGATTGCTTATAATTCCCCCCACCCCCACCCTCTTATTAAAGGCAAAAACAATAATAAAATAAGTTTCTCACATGTGTTTATGTAACACAAATGAAATAAATTTAGGATTATTTAATAACAGTGGGTTAATTGAAAATTCCCTTAAAAATTCCAACGAAATTTTTCAAGTCTGTGTTAGGTTACATACGTAAATACATAACATAACAACCCTTTAGTCTGGATTACGATCTAGCTTCGTACACCACTTACGTTGTAATTTTACAAATGAGTGACGGGACCTACAGTTTAAAGTCGACTACAAACGACAGATTTTTGAGAAAGATGTTTTTGCCAAAAATCTGTTGGAAGGAAGTCGAGGAATATTTTCATAGTCATATTTTTGCTTTGATATCTGACCTGAAGTTAGAACCGAGACTACAGCGACTTGCTGAGTCAGGTTAAGCAATTTTTATTTCGTCTACAAAATATTTAATTGCCTAAAAATTGCCAAGTATCTACAAGCAATTCGAAAATAATGTTGCATACACCGCGGTTAGGTTCCTCCCTGAGACCAGTAATGAATCGTTTTTTCGCTACTCATAAGCACTCATGAAATTTTCAATACAAGTGCATCAATAATATTGAAAATTAACTACTTACCTTCTCTGATTAATTCGTACACACAGTAACGATGATTTATAAGTACAGGTTGCAATGAGTCCCAGGTCAGACATCAAAACGAAAAATATTTCTTCGGCGACTTCCTCTCAGCAGATTTCTGGCAAAGTATGGTTGCAATAAGTATGCTTACCACGTTGACATCAAAAACATACCATAAGCCTGCTTTAGAAAAATACTTATAATACTTATAAATGATTCGAATCACACACAGTCTTAGTTGTTGTTGCATTTACAAAAAACAAAAAGAAAAAAGACAGAGCAAACACACAACCTTTTAGTGAGTAATTTTAGTATTCGTACTATTTTGTGAGTTATGAAGAGACTAAATCAATAACATCATAGTACGTGTTGTTAAGTATGAATACTCATTGCTGATCTCCGTTATATACTAAAAACCTTTAATAATTTACAAAATAAATCAGCCTGAGCAACATATGAATGATTGTAAAATGAGATTTCTCAATGACTTATTTATTAACCCACGCACAATACATTATAGATATTTGCTACAAAGTATATCACAGTAACAATTGATGAGATTTGGTACATTGACGCCATCTTCATCATCATCATCAGTATGGAGAAAAAAAATGTGGAAATCGCAGCTTAAACAGGAATTATCACTGATTAAGAACGACGCATACGGACAGCGTTTGCGAGCGCAAATTCAATTCTGCCTTGAACCAAACACTACCGATCGTCTCCGCTCTGCTCCGCCCCATACTGGTTAGCTCTGTTGGCGTCAGGCGTAAGCTGTAGCCGTCTCACAGTGACTTTAAACAATCAACGTGTGTTATAATTTTTAATTTTATTTTATTTAAACTTTAACTAAATCTGTACGAGTATACTATACAATAGCAACAATAACAATAACAACAACAACAATAGCAATAAACTAAACTAAGTAGCAAATTACATTTTTTTATTATCTGCGACGAGCGTACGTTGTACGTTGAAAATGTCCGTCTGTTGTGTGCTTCTAGTCAAGTCAAATCAATTGTGGACTGCGACCAGCTGCGTTTTGAATTTTAGTTATTAGTGCGATGGCGTCAATGCAGAGCTCCTCTAAAAGTTGGACTTTTTTTCTGTTTTGGACTGAGAGAAGTGGACAACCGAAAAACGTTCATACAATTCAAATCGGGAAGCGTTGATCATTCGTTAAAGCGGTGGAGTCCTGAGTAGCACGCGTATCTCGGTAACTCAAGAAGAATTCAACAAATAAAAAAACGAACAGCAAAAAAAAGAAAGAAAGAATTTCAAATGAAAACTGAAATTAAGCTACTCAAAACGGGACTATAATTTAAGAAAATTTTTAATTTTATTGAAAAAGAAACGAACAGAAATCTAATAAATATTTGTGTGGAGAATTATTAATTGATAAACGAAACTAAAACGAGTTCGAAGTGAGAAATTCCATTAGAGGCTTACGTTTGACGGATTATCGTCCTCAGCGCAGTACACACCAGGAGCGTTTACGCATTAAGGATTTATATTTCAGTTTCAAAATGCCAACGGTTGCCGAAGAATCTATCGATGCTTTCCAAAACTACTATGCCCGTCCACCAGAGAGACCCAAAAAGAAGTCTTTCAAACAAATGATTTACGATCCCGAAACCAACGAATATTTCGGCAGAACCATTGAAAGCTGGGGTAAGTAAAGCTGGATGACAATCATAAATCAAAATCAAAATTCAAATTGTATGAAAAAAAAAAATAAGAATGAAAGGAAAATCTCCATTCCATTGAGATTGTGATGTATTAAAAGATGAATTAGAATACAAGTATACACAGTGGTTGGTTTCCGTTCATTTCATTCGCTGGATACATGGTTTCTTAGTTGTTAGTTGATCGTCTATTAAGATTTATTCAAAGTATTTTTACTCATCATCTCATCAAATACGAGTATATTTGTGTGTACATACGTGCGAGTATGTATGTAAATGGTTCAATCTTTTGATGTCATATCTTTCTTAGTTTTTTTGATGTACAAAATTTTTATTTATTTTTATTCGTACAACTGATGAAACAACAAAACCAAAAAACTAAAACCTATACCTACAAAAATCTAAAGTGAAAAGAGTAGCATCTGACAGTAGCAGCAAGCAAGCAACAATTGTCAATTATTCAATATTTCAATATTTTCTATGTATATGTATGTATGTATATCCATATTTGCATATAACTATCTACATATGTAGATAGAAGGAAAGATAGATAGACAGACAGACAGAACGAACAGATAGATAGCATTTGTATGGATGTCTCAATAGGTTTATTTGTACAAGTATACGTAGTGTAGTATCCAAGTGTGTGGGTATAAAAAATAATTTTTATATCTGATATCCAATTAGATAATTGTAATAATCTCTACAACTGAGATTCAAGTGTGATTTTCCATTACGTTTGTGTCACTATGACCTCTGATTTTGAAAATTATTTTCATCTGCTGCGATTCGTTCAAATCTTTTTGCAATTGCATGTGAATACACATGGACGTTTGGTGTGTAAGGCATGAATTTCATTCAATCTTTTCACTTAACGATACGATTATGTAATTGACAAAGAGAAGTTGTGTTCTGTTTTGTACAAAAAGGAAATTATGCAACAATAAGAAAGAATACATTTATGGTTTCATCTGAATTCATGTTTTCACTCAGTAAATTTAATAAAAATTTATAATCTTTTTAAACCCAACTGTCGCTTTCGCTACCTGTAAAGTTCCTTTCCATCGCTGGTCTTCCAAAACAATTTCAACAATTTTACCATTAACTCTGTAATACTTAACTATGTATATGAAAACTATTGTTGGAAGCCACAATGCTTATCATACATTTAACGTCTTCAATTTGTTTTCTAACGCTTTCGAATTTCCCAATCCTAACATCCATCTCAAACTCAAACACATGGAGCCTCCAACACTTTCAACGATGCAGTCTTGATCTCCCTAATCGTTGTGAATAAAATCAATTGATTTGATTTGAAAATAAAAATCAAACGTGACCGCAAACGTAAACACAATAATAAATATGAACGACATTTAATGATAACACAAAAAATGACCAAATGAAACAAATATTTACCGCGTACACTACTAAATGCATAGTACAGTGGAAGACAAAACAAATGATAGGAAAAAATTAAATGTGTTAAGTAGACTGCATAGTGCATTCTGTATCCACCAGTGATCAGCAATGAGTATTCAAAAATATGAGTAGAATCGAATCATATTCATAATTTTTGGTACGTATACGCATTCATACTTATTTTATTATCATGGAACCTCTACTCAAATATTCAAAGTTTGAAGTACTCATCATCATATTGATACTTAGCAACACGTATGATGTTGTTCATTTCGACTCATCATAACACTCAACATATACTCGAATTACAAAAAAATTATGATTCGCATACGAACACTAAAATACTCACTAGAAGGTTGTGTGTTTGCTCGAATTTATTTATAAGTATTATAAGTAAGTATTTTTCTGAAATTGAATCTAAATTCCCAGCCAATAACTGGAGTACGGCGCTGTGCGTTTTCTAGTCACTGGAAGAGGGGACTGTCCCAAAAATATCTAGAGTATGCTAGCAGACATAAAGCTGTAAAAGGCAATATCATGAAGTATTCTGCCATATATTACAGGCTCAGTTCAAAACTACTTCAAGAACAGGGGTATTACCCCACTGTCCTTATAGTCCTATAGTTATAGCGGACCGCCCTATTGGCACGGAATTATTTCTTTAACAAAAATGTACCAGAAATAAAAAAATTTTAAACTAAGGTGCACCCTTATAGGGTAGTACCATTAATGGAATTGTTTTTTCCTTTGGCATTGAAAGAAATCCTATCAAAGCAAATAAGCATTTCTGAACTTCATTGTAAAATCGCTTTAAAACAAAAACAAAAAAAAAACCAAACGACATAAAACTTGTTCTGTTTGTTTGCTGCGAAATAACGAGGGTCATTTAAGGGTGTGAAATTAACATTTTTAAAACACACTCTCATGTGAATACGTATGTATTTATGTACGTACATGTAAAATACAATACAAGACATGCTGTTTTCAACTACTATTCCCTTGGCTACCTGTATTAATGAAGTAACGTATTTAATGGGGTTTGCAACCCTTGTGCAGACAGTAACAACAATGAATTAAAACAAGAATTTTTTTCGTGATTTAAATTTTTTTTTTTTTTGTTTGTTTGTTTGTTTTATCTTTGAATATTGAGTTCAACTCATTGTTTAGCTTCATTTTGAGTAAAATTTTTAAAACGTTTTGATAATAGCGGTTTGCATAGTAGCCATAATGGTAATGATGGCAATGATAATGATGTTTTAAATGATGAATGAGCACGAAATTGACAAATTGTCAATTGTTTATAAACAAACTGGGCTTGCTAATGTTCTACACAAATACATGCACATACACATGCACATACACATACACATATACTATTACTGTTACTGCTACAATAATTAACATAATTAAATAAAATATTCTCTTAAACAAAAACAAGAGATACTTAAAAAGAAAACAATGATTATGATGGTATTGTACGATATAAAATGAAAAACTGAAGCGAAATTATTAAAAATATTTAATCAATTTTGGTTTTAATAGAAATTTATTTATTTATAAACAATTGTTAGTAATTCTCTTTAATTTTGTATACACGCCTAATGCTGATCTTGTCGTGTTGTATTGTATTCTTCATTGAAAGGCCTCTTAAATCGATTCCACTCATAATCAAGAGCTAAAATGGAATTTCTCTTTAACTCTTCTTTGAGTTTTGAGTTGTTTTTTTTTTATTGTTTTCATTTTAGCTGTGGCTCTGTCAGTAAATTTTATTGAGAAATCGTTTGTTTGTTTGGCTGGCTAGGCACTGTTAGTATTCCAAGCCATGTCTCGTTTCAGATACTGGTTTTCAGTATCTCTGTATTATTGTTTTGAAACGCGCTAACGAAACACTTAAACAAAAAGAAAATTAATCTCTTGTGTCAGCAAAATTCTTGTGTTTTTCCATAATTTTGGAACATAGACTTATAAAGTCCATGAACTTGAATTCGTTTAAATTAAAGAAATCCTATGGAATACAGAAAATTATAAAAAAAATTATATTTATTGCCAGGTTATAACTTCGAAATCTTAGTAAGAAAGTTAATAAAGCCGAGTTTTAACACGTTGGTCTAAAGCCATCTCTGTCTTACCTTAAAGTGCTCTTAACTACACTAATAAGGTGTGGCAGACTCTCAAGAAATTCCACTCTAAACGAAGTTGGGCTTTAAAAACAAACGAAAAAAAAAAGAAAAACGTACAATAAAAAAAACAAACAAACAAAATCTTTTCAAATTTAATTTAAATTTTCATAAAATTCTTCTTTTCTTTGGTGGTGACATAAATTTTTTAATTATTTGTGTGTGTGTGTGTGTGTGTGTGTTTATTAGAAAATGCTGATTAATCAACAATATCTCGAAGATATGTTCATATTTAAAGAATATTTGTACACTTGTAAATGCTTTAAACGCTCATTTTTACAATATTAGTGCATTGACTTTCGTTTTCGGTTTGTATTTGGCCCTTAAGCAATAACAACAAACGACAACCACAACAACAACATAACAGACATAAAAAAATCATTTTTTTTCGTTTGTATTTCAATTTGACCATGCATTTTTAGCCAAAATATTCATTTTTCCGTGTTCAAAACCCAAAAAAAAATCTCTATTTCGAAATGAAACTGATGGTCAAAACAGTTGCATTAAAGCGCGCGATCGTGAGTGATCAGCATTTTTTGTTAACATAACACACTTATTAAATACATACATTAACAAAAAAAAAAAAAAGGCAATACCTTTATTAAATTTTACAAAATTAAAAATATAAAAAAAGAAAAAATTATCAAAGAAAACAGTCTCGTTAAGATCTATTCGGAAAGACTAACTTTAAACCCAAATTTAAAAAAAAAAAATAAAAATAAATCCTTAAAGAAACCAAATCAAAACAAACATTATATAAGAATTACAAAATATTCTTAACGAAGAGCAAAATTCCTACAAAATAAAAAAAAAACAAAATTGATAATATCATAACGATTACATAAATGATTTATTTGTATTTATTTATAGAGCACAGTGTAAAATAAGCCTTGAAAATATTTATAAAATCTAACAAAGAATATTTATTGTATAGTAAAAAATATTTAAAATTCCTTTTACTTTGTGAAAAACGTAAAAGAAAACTTTCAAAATGTCTTATCCACGACAAATGCATCATCCCAAGTTAGAGGAAGAGTTTCAAGTGCGTCGTGCTGAACCCTTCCATTTGGCCACATTTTTATACAACGCCGATAAGGGTACTGTCATGAATCGTGACAGGACTTCATGGGGTAAGTTTTTCACTTCATATTTATCTATGTTATCCAGAGGAATACTTATACTGATATTCTTCTAATCGAGAAGTAAATTCACTGGGAATAACATTTACACTCTTGAAGGTTATAAAGGACTACAATCTGAAGACCATGGGTTTGTTTTTCAAGTGAATATCTAGAGATACAACGCGAGAAATTTTAGGGAAAGAATTTACAATAATCCAGGCTGCAATTTGAGAGATTATTTGTTAAAATTTATTACAGATAGTTTGTTTATAGACATAAACGTTAATTAAATGCTGTTCGAACTACAATTTTTAACTAAAATATTTAACCAAATGTTCTAATAACCCGGGGTATGTTGCAGCATTAATGAAACGTGGTTTTTCTAACACCTACGCTTTTAGAAACTATCATTAGACATTAGAATCATAAGGAAATTATATTGTCATGGATAACAACCCTTTAGGAAGGATTACGACCTAGCTTCTCACATCACTTAATGTTGTGTGCGTAAATTTTATACATGAGTGGAGGGTCCTACAATTTAAAGTCGACTCCAAACAACAGATTTTTTCAGAAACTTTTCATGGCAATTTTATATACTCTCAGAGTTTTTGCAGGAAGTTTGCTGAGAGGAAGTCGCGAAGAAATTTTTTTCGTAATAATGTCTGAACTGGGTTTAGAACCGAAACTTCAAGTCTGTCTTATTAGACAACCTACTAGAACACGACGACTTCACATGTTGCATATCAAATAATAAAGCATTGACAATCGAACAATTCTTCGAACTCTATTTTCCATTAAGTTTTTTTTAATATTAAAAGATGTTCTAAAGTCCTTTAAAATTGATTAAAATAATGATTTTTTGTTTCAACTTTAATAAATAATTTATGGACTAAGTTATCTTCACATACTCATATGTATATGTGTGTGTGTATGTAGTCTCAAGTACTTTTTTCTTTTTTTTTTTTGATAATTTTTCGTTAAGTTTGCGTAACAAAATGTCATCAATTGGATACAAATACAGAAAAAAACAGAAAATAAAATTTTATTTTATTACGTTGACGTACGTACAAACATACATATGTACATAGGCTTACATACGTATAAATAAATACATAGAAATAAATACAATATGAACAATATGTTTTTCTGTATTATTATTAGCAAAACTAAACATATGCACCTACATACATATGAATGTATGTATATATGTACATATTTATATGCATTTTATATTCTTGTTTTTGCCATTGTTGTTGTTGTTGTTGTTTATGATGATCATCAATTTATATACACATAAATATGTCAAATAATTGGCCACAAATTGGGACACAATTCGTTTGTTCGCCTTTGTTTATGCATTTTGGTTAGTTTATGCATTAGAGGTCTGTCTTTAAAAGCCATAGCACACAGGCAATACCATACATACAGACAGACATTCATAAATGTATGTTCATATAGAGAAAAAGATTTATAAAATACCAAATTTAATGTCACCCTAACATAGATTTTGAAATTTCAAAGGGTAGCCCATTCGTTATACTCGTACACACACATGGCGTGTATTTGTTTTCTTCCCAGCGGTTTTTCTCACAGCTTTTGCTAATTGTGGCAATTATTGCAAATATCCAACCAACTCGTTCAAGAGCAGTTTATGGCTGTGGATCATCAAAAAAAAAAAAATAAAACCAACAAAAAAAAAAGGAAAAAATAAAAATTTTTTCATTTCAACAAATGAATGAAAATGTTAAAGCATCATATACTAGATAGAGACAATATATTTTGATCTTGTAAAATTAATTGCAATTACATTTCAGTGCCACAACAAAGACCATTACGTTACGGTCACCTTATTAGAGGGGCATTATGGCAACTGTCGAATTGAATTTTAAATGGAAAAACCTTAAAACTAATTAATAAAGAGAGAAAATATTTATTTGTTTAAAGCGTTACCGAACGAACCTCTATTTCAGCCTTCATTAAATTCTAAAAACATTCAATTGAACAAATTCTTGTTAACATTTTAATTAGTTTCAGTGGAATTACTTAGCATTACTCATATTGGCCGGACATATATACCGGGTATACTTATATTATTAAGTATATTGAAATACTCTTATTATGCACGCTTCTCTCTTTAATTTCTATTTCTGTTTCCATTTAATGAGAAAATTTCTACGCAATGCATTGATTATTCTTATATTTGAGTACTGCTTCACTCAATTACTCACGTATTCGCGTATGGGTGCGTGTGAAACACCTTTAAGCCTTTGTTAGTAATTCAAAACTCAAAAAGGTTTTGTTTACAATTTCATCGAGTAAAAGAGACAACTATAACGATTATTTTGTTTAAACACCCAAAGTTAGAGCTGCCATATTAATAGAAACCGTTCTCTATCTAAACATGTGGCATTATTTTGCCGTAAAATATATCATTTTACACTGTGTGTTTATATTTTAATTTTTTATTTCCTACTGTAACAGCATGCTCTCTTTCTCTCTATTCGATTATAAACAGTTTTTCAATTGATGATGATTTTTTAATTAAATTTCATTGTTAACCCCGTTCAATTAACCAAAGTCAACAAGTCAAACAAATAATATCTACATACATACGTATGTTCAGCAGGCATTCGTCAATCAGCCATTCATATACACTCTGAGTGGCGAAATAAATTAATTTATCGACTCCTTCAATTATTAAAAAAAAAAAATAAATAAATAAAAACAGAAAACAAGAATTGTTTTTGCTAAGGAAACAGTTTTTATTCATTCAAATTCTGTCGGAGCATCTTTAACAAGTCTTTGATCGAATTAAATCTAAAACGGCAATTTATTCAGTTTTATTCGTTTATAATTGATATTCAGCCAACTCAAAATTAATTACTGGGCACTCTACAGCACATGTGTTTTCATTACATATATACATTTAAGGCTTTTAAGGAAATTTTCAAATTTTTAATTAAAGAGAGATGAATAGAATCGAATCATACTCATAATTTCATTCATATTTATTTTAATATCATGCAACCTCTACTCATATTCAAAGTCTGAAGTACGCATCATCATATTCATACTTAACATGACGTATGATGTTGTTGTTCTACTCTTCATAACTCAACATTTATAAGAATCACAAAATAAGTATGAATCGCGTACGAACACTCAAATACTAACTAGAAGGTTTGTGTGTTGGCTCTGTTTACTGTTCTATCTTTTTTACTAATGTGTTTTGTTTTTTCTTTTATTCTAAATTTTAATGAATGATTCGAATCACTGGAAACATTTTTTCTAAAGTTATGAATCTAAATGACTAGGCTTATGAATCAAACATATTTCGAATGGTATAAGTTTGATGTCAATGTTGTACGCATATTCATTCCAATCCTGTACCAATACTTATCTTGAAAATTCCATGGGTGTTTATGAGTAGCGAAAAAATGATTCATTACTGATCTCTGATTCAGACAGATTTCTTATTAATCCGAAACACATATAGGATGTTTTAATAACAGTGTTTATTTAAATTTATTAAATTTTTAATTTTAAATAATATTAGCGCCTGTTTAGGCTCTAATTGCGAATGCTAGTTTCACTCTCACTAACTACCGTGTGTTTTTTCAGATTTCAAAACTCGACAAATTTCCTTATTTATGGTACTCAATAGAGCTTTCTCATAATGTTAAAATAAAAATATTCTTCTCCAATATTAAATCATTTATGCACTGTGAATGTATAAATGAAAAACGCTTTAAAACGCTTCAAACACGATATTTATTTTACATCTGACAAAGAATGTTATTTATTTCTTTAATTAATATTTATTTTTAATATTCATTTTTTTTTTCTTCTTCTTTCTTTTTCCGTTATTTTAAAGCAAAAATTGGAGTCTTCTACACAGCATTTTATGGTGTTCTCGCGGCGCTAGTAGCAATTTGTATGTGGGCTTTCTCACAAACATTGGATCCACGTATACCGAGATGGACAATGGATAGCTCATTAATTGGAACAAATCCCGGTAAAACATTCAAATATTGTTTAAAAATTTTAAATGAATTTGCAAACAATTTTTCTATCTTTGTTTCTTATTAATTTGTAAAGGTCTTGGCTTTCGACCACTACCACCCTCTGATAATGTTGAAAGTACTTTGATTTGGTACAAGGGTACCCATCACGAGAATTATAAACAATGGACGGATGCTTTGGACGAATTTTTGGATGGTAAAATAATTAAATAAATTACTTTTAATGATAAAAAAAACAAATAAAAACAATTAAATTATCTATAACGACTGACACTTCTGAAGAGTGTGTCAATGTTAATAATTAATTGCTTTTCAATTTCAAATATTACGCACTCAATCTTTATGTTATTGAGACAGTTCTGTCGACATGATTTATGTCTACGAACGTGTATTAACAAGTTTTTATATTTTTTTCTTTTTTCTTTTTTATCGTTTATTTTAGTTTACAAAGTACCCGGTTTAACACCCGGCCGTGGTCAAAATATTTACAATTGCGATTACAAACAGCCGCCACCAAAGGGCCAGGTTTGTGATGTCGACATTAAGAACTGGGCACCCTGTACCAAAGAAAATAACTACAGCTATCACAAGAGCTCGCCATGTGTGTTTTTGAAATTGAATAAAATTTATGGCTGGATACCGGAATACTATAACGAATCTACAGATTTGCCAGACTCCATGCCCAAAAATCTCAAAACCTACATTGCAGAAATGCAAACGAAGGAGGCTCACAAGGTACATAGGTCCTAAATTAGTTATATTTTTACTGAATTAAATTACTTACTAAATTTTAGATGAACACCATTTGGGTGTCGTGTGAAGGCGAAAATCCTGCAGATCAGGAGAATGTCGGTCCTGTTGACTACTTGCCCATACGTGGTTTTCCAGGCTACTTTTATCCCTATCAAAATTCAGAAGGCTATTTAAGTCCTTTGGTGGCAGTACATTTCCAAAGGCCAAAACGTAAGTTTATTAAATGGGAAAACTTTCTCTTGATCTCTAGAAAAATTCAAAATGAAAAACCAAATTATGAGATTCATAACACATACGCATGTATGTTTTTATACTTAGTAACCGATAAACTCTCACCAGTATATTTGTCTCAGATAGATAAGATGAATTTTACTTTTGTCAAGATTTGTCAAATGCTGTTTCTCAAAATATGTACAACACGTGTAGTACTGCATATTGAAAGATTACTTTTGTAAAAGTTATCTGACAAAGCATATGATTTGTTAATAATCGGGCAACTCGAAGTCTTTCTTTATACGAAATTGATTTTATATCCCAATGTTATGAGTTATGGTAATTCTTTTCATTTCTATTTTCAGGCGGTATTATAATCAATATTGAATGCAAAGCTTGGGCCCGTAATATCGTGCATGATCGCAAGGAGAAAATAGGCTCAGTACATTTTGAACTTTTGATAGATTAAAGTTCTTTAAATATTTAAAAATTTATTTAATTTTATTTTTTATTATTATTATTTATAAATTTTAAATTATTTTTAAAGTTTACCAACGAACAATACAAATTGCAAAAATTTCTTTTTAAGAGTTTTTGCTTTCGAAGCAAACTTTGACAGTTGTGAACTAAGCAAAAACTAGAAGAGTATTAAACAAATGCACAGTTTCAATGAAATATAACAAACAATATAACAAATAAATAAATTAATTCATGAATTAATTAAATCATTACAAATTTGTTGTTACTTTATTTGAAAGTAAACTGCCATTCACCAAATATTTTATGCAAGAAATACACAAATTTATTTAAAATCAGAAAAATACTACCGCATAATTCTTTATAATACGTATGTAATTTAAATTAATTAAATTATTGTAATTTTATTTGATTTTATTTTTTCCTTTAGTTTTCATTTCTTAAACATTTATTTCAAGAGTGTATAAATATTGTTGTTGCTAAATAAAAATAGAAATTAATTTTAATAAAAATAAAAATAATAATGAAAATGAAAATAAAATAAAAAACGAAAAATATAAAGAAATCTTTTAAAATACCACCTCCTATCGGGCATAAAAAAAACTGTATACTAAAGTGTGTATAAAATACATTTATGTTTAGTTATTGTAAATTTCTATGAACAGCGTCTATTCGAAATATCATCTACTACTTTAGTATTTTCACTTTTAAAACTTTTACACTTTAAATTTGTTTTTAAAAACATTTAAATTCTTACGTATTTTAATAATAACAATATTAATAAGTAATGAAAAAGTATATAGGAATAGTGTATACATGTACAAGTTAGTTTAATCTCAAACATCGCCTAAATAGATACGAATAAAATCCATTTTATGCTCCAAGTCCCCTGTATCAAAAGATGTTTCCATACATACAAGTCCCTTCCCACTAATATTCCAATAATTTAGTTTCCCTTGGCTGATTCTAATGCTATTAATTAATTAAATTAAATGAAATTAATAATTATTAATAACAACAAAATAAAAACCTATAATTTTTAAGTTTTAATTAATAAAAATCTACCAAAACAGAAAAAGAAACACTACAAATCTATCCTTGTTTTAATTAAAATGACTTTAAATACCGAAATACATGAACAAAAAATTAATTTTTGCATTTACAAATGGATTCACAAATGCTTTATAAATTTATTTGAATTTTGTTTTAACTGAAAGTAAATTATTTATTTGGAATACGTATGTATGCAATTAATTATACACTAGAACAATTCACAAAAAAAACAAAAAAAAAAACTATGTATTTAGTTTCAGGCCATAATACTTTTATGCTTGCATTTAAAATGCAAACATGATAACGAAAATTTACAAATTAGTCATTGAAAGTCTTATATTTCATATTCATGGACCTTGCAAATCTGTCGATACATGGCATCATGGCAAATTATTGGAATTCATCAAAAAGGTTTCTCATTTGGAGAGTAAAAGGACAATAAAAAATAAAATTGTTGTAAAGGAAGTACAGGATAGAAGAATTAGATAATGAGCCTATACTCAAGAAATACACGAAAAATTGGTTGAAAGTAGATCTGCTTAATTGGAAAAATGTCAACAATTTTGATAAAGATATCAAACAGTCTTCTGCGGACAATGCACAAATTGTGGAAATTATAGAATTGTGGCATAGTCTCTCGACAAATCTTCTTTCTTCATTCTTGATCTCATTACAACTTTTTGTTATTTGGTAACTTCGTTATCGACCTACTCCTTCAAGTGTTGACAGTAATTTCTTTTCGATTGATATTTTGTGGGACTTATGTAACATACAACCACTTCAATAAATCCAAACGATTTCTTTGAAAATCTGGCGTTAAAAGGAGATGTAAGTCGTCTCTGCAAATGTCGTTAGTGTATCAGTCAAGCAATTTAACTGATATACTAACTATATTTGCCTATTACCAAAGGCAAAGAAAAAAAATCAATTTTTTATCTATCCAGTTAAAAGCGTAGCTCAAAGCCCTTTCTTTACAGATACGAAACATGGCTTGAGTCAGTGGAAATAATGAACAAACTGCATGTTTTCATCATGCAAGCAAATTCTTGGCTTTTTTTTATCACAAATTACTTATACTATCTACTAACGCCATATTAAAAAATACAATTCATTATAGTTCCCTTTATCTTCATACTATTATGCAATAATTATTAGAGTAATCTTAAGATAATCGAACATAAATTAGATTAAATACAGCATTACTTAAGGCAAAATTATGTTAACATTTAAAAAATCTACTAAAATATAGATTCATTATATCTGAATAACAACTTTAAATACAAGTAAAATTATTTTAGATCATATGTATTGAAAATTCCAAATCGCTAATCTTTTGCTTAACCCACTTGAGAAAAAGAATTGCTTTTTTAAACAAATGCCAGATTTTTATTTTTATTACGCTTGAGGTACTCATGAAATCGTTAACAGAAAAAAACTATGATAAGATATTGAAATAAAATAAAAAAAAAAATTAAATTAATTTTTAGTTTAAAACTGTTAACGTAAATGAGAATGAATATGCAAGGAAAACAAACACAGAATACACAGGTGATTGTAGATAAAGAAAGAAAAAAGAAAACGTTTCAAATCGTCGACGTAAATCTACAGAAGAGATTGGAAACATTTTGAAGGTTGGTACGCTATTTCCAAATGATAATCATTTGAACATTTTTCTATCAATTATGTGCCTATCTATCTATATATGTACTAGTTGAAGTATAAGATTGTAAATAATATTAATTTAGATTTTTTTTATTATTTTCTTTTTGCTTTTCTGTGACGTTGTTAGAGTGCCATAACATATTGTGATAAAATTGGACGATTTATTAATACCTCAAAAATATACGATGGACTTCTGGCAATCTATATATGAATGACATCAGCAATAGATAGACAGAGAGAGAGAGAGAGAGAGAGTGAGAAATGATGACGTTAATGAAAGAAATTTATAAATAAGGTACGAAATAAAATTAATTTTAAAAAATTTTAATTAGAAAATTTATTGCACTGATGACGTAATACTACTAAGACTTAAGAAGCATGGTTTAAGACATTAGAACATTAATTTATCAGTTAAATATTAAATTTAAACTTTGGCCCTGGCCAGGCCCTTTATATATTATACCTCTGTGGTTAATTTAACAACAGTTTTAATGCACTGTAATGCGTATTACAAAACACCACAAACGCCACGTATATAGTGTATTTGCTTCACCACTAATTAACATATTAATTAAATTAATTTAAAATACTACGAGTATTTACAAAATACCTATTTTCTACTCTTACTCTTATGTACACATTATTTTAACAAAAAGTGTCATAAAAAATATAAAAATTTGCCACATTTAAGCATTTTATGTAATAAAAATTTAATTCTTTTTCTTAGACAAAATAAAAAAGAATATCTTTTGAGAAAAGAAAAACATCACAGCGAAAAACGATTGTGTGAAATTTATTTAAAAAAGAAAAAGAAAAACATTTTAAAGTGTTTATAAATGATTTGTAAATATTATTCATTTATTTGAATTCGCAGTGAATTTTAATGTGCTGCAAATAAGAGAAGAAAAAAATACATGAAGAAATAAAAAAATTTATTTGAATTTGAATCATTTCCTATTATCACGGATAGTATTAGAGTCTTCCACAAATAAAACAGACCACATAACCTTAGTTTATAAGAGACGCATGGTCGAACTATGGATACGCAGTACTTCTTACACTGAAATAGTTCTATTCTACTTCTGTAAATTTCTTTTAAATAATTATAAACAATTTTATTTACATTTAATACTCTTTATTACAACTCTTCAGTCCGGATTACGACCTAGCTTCTCTCACCACTTATGTTGTCCGTGTTAAATTTATAGATGAGTGGCGGGACCTACAGTTTAACTTCTTTTGACTTACGAAAGGCAGATTTTTGAGAAACTTTTCATGGCAATCTTAAATGTTCTTAGAGTTGTATGCCAATCTGGAAATGAATCGCCGTAGAATTTTCATATTTCGTTGATGTCTGATCTGGGCTTTGAGCCATGGCCTTACGTCTAAAAAGCCAACACACTACCTATTAGACTACAGGCAACTTCTATCAATTCCCTTATTTTAATATCGTTAAGGAGTTAATTCCTTTTCATAATAATTTCCTTTATATTGCTATTCGTGTAAGCAACCAAAACTCTACAATTTAACAAAAGCCTTAAGGGTTTATGGACATAGTGTCTGTCAATAAAATATTTTTATTGACTTTTAGGACGATGGCAAATCGATTAAACTTTTGTGGCATGCAAAAACTCAATTACTACACTATTACCGCCATTTTAAAAAGATATAACAAAAAGAAATTGAAAAATTACTGCCTTTTAAATTTGTAGACAACAGCAACTGCAATAAGTACATACATACGAGGTGTGTACAAGAATTGTAAAAAAAAAATGTTATGAAATACATTCATAAATATATCCTAGTTTCAATTAAGAAAAGCAAAAAGATTTTAGAATTAAAAATAATAAACGACCGGGTTAAATGTGGTGTACATAGTGTGCATATGATAAATATTGATGAAATTATATATTCGTTCTCTCATGTACGAGTATGTATTTCATCATTAAGGTAAGTGTGAAAATTAATACAAAAATAAAATCCAGATAAAATATTATATTTAAAGTAAAGCAACTCGTTTAAGGGATTGACGTAAGAATTATATTTAAAACGAGAGTAACGAACGGCACGATTGTTTTTCTTTATTTTTTTGTTTTTTGCAAACGTAAATTCAACGTAAACAAGATTTCAAATGCAAAGTGTCTGCGATCAAATATAATATTTAATTTTACTGTTTTGTATGAATATCTTCTACTAATACAATTAATTGCAAATGAATTAAATAAATAATACTAAAATCTAGATACACATATACTGCACAAGGAGTTAATAAAGAAAGCGTGCCCCATTGGCATTGTCTTCTTGGATACAAATCCAATTAACATATTAAAACAGATTTCTTTAACAAATAAACAAGAAATTTTTTAAGTAATATAATTGTTTATATATACATACATACACACATATATGTACATACTCCACTACATAAACGTTTTTATTAATTATAAAAATAATCACAAAAAAAAAACTGCGAAATTCATAGAAATGCCTGTTTCCATACGCTCGAAGAATTGGCAAAAACCCTCTACAACTAGAGGAGTCACACAACAATTGTTTACATTTCTTATCAATTTGTTTACAACACAGATTTTCTTCTTCATCTTCGTCTACGTCTTCAGAGAAAGTAAAAAAGAAAACGTAAACTCAGTAAAAATAAAACGAAATCAAGAAGATAAGCAGAAAACGCAGAAAAGATAGAAAAATTCTCAACTACAAGTTATAACATCTTACAGATACTTTGCTTTCAAATAAGAGATCTTTAAAGTCTTTAAATAATAGAATCTCTTCTCTTCTTTACTGAAATGCTCTTCGAATTCTTTTTATTATGCAAGTACTTATCTACAGGATTGTGTTGTTTAAGGGAACATCTCTTTCGTTTCTCTTTTGTTAGTTTTGCTTAAAACTAGTTTTACACCGGCTTTAATCTTATTTTTTCTTTTTCTTTTTAAACCTTTAAATCATGATTTATTAGAAACATTTGCCGGTTACAGTAATACGCCCTCAAGTCAATTTTGGCTTTTTTTTTATTTTCACATTAACATTCAACTGCTTAATCAGCTTTAAAAGAAGACGAACGAAATCTTCTTAAATTCAAACGTATCTCAAAACTAGTAGAACAGGATTAATTTGAAGTTCCAACATACAATTTGTATGGCATGAGAGAATTGAGGTTAATTTCCCTTGTACGTCACTAAGGGAAAAATACACTGAAAAAAATTATAAAATTTAATTTTAAATACAGGCAGAATTTTGTATAGAGCTCCAGATTTGATTATTCAACAATTCATTTAATGCCATAAATAGTGGAATTTTTCTAAAAGAAAAAGATCTCCGTCATTATTTTATTCCATTTCGCCATTGACATTTAGAAGCGGCCATTAAACAAATGATATCTGAATGTGAACTGCGGCATTCTTGAATTTGATGTTTCATAGTTTAACTGCTTTATCCAATTCCCTGTGAGTTATGAAAGCTACGTTTATTTAGATATTATCCGAAACCCATGGAAACCAAAGATTTCATGGGATTCCATAAGCATTGTGCGTGCATTTGACATTCTCATTCAAAAAATTTGTTTTATTTGCTCGCTCACTGCATTGCAATTTTAATTTGTGATGTTATGGCCGTCGTTGTTGTTGGAATTGTAATTCAAGTTAATTAATTAAATAACTTCTGAATCACTTTGTAACCCCCAGTCATAATCTACACATTCATTCGCAATGTTTTTTTTTTTTAATTTTTGCTTCCAAACTGATGAGCAATTTCATGTGTAATTGAAGAAACACTTTCTTTGCAGCAACTTTTATATTTTTTTGCTTTGCTTTACTTTACTTAGCTGACTGACTGACTGGCTGACTGATCAGATATTCTGTTAATGACAAATAATGTCGAGTTCTTTATTAAATTATAGATACTTACGGTCTTTTATAACTTTATCAACGTCTTCTATAAGACTTATCAGATTATTTTCATAATGAAAAAGAGAATAAACCCGCTTACATGTATGCACATGCATATGTCGGTGGAGTCTGTAATTTATTTTATGCAATGCAGTGAAAAAGATAAATAAAAGTGTACAGTGTGGTATTTTAAGTTTTTGTATTCATTTTGTGTTATTACATACGTTACGATGTATGGTATGATGTATGTATGGACAATACGATAGTGAGGACCTTATCATGGTTACCGAGATTGCTCACCGAATTCCATTTTGGATATCTTACATCGATTTCTGATGTATTGAGTTGAAGGATTGGAAGCATTGCTTAATTTCTGCATTCTTACTGTAGACCAGAGATCAGCAATGAATGTTTTTTTTTTTTTGCTACTCATAAGTACTCATGAAATTTTAAATATAAACGAAGCAACAAGATTGAAATATAACTATGAATTCTGATTTATTCACACTCACTACAACGTTGATGTATAAGTACAGGTTGCAATGAGTATGCGTACAACGTTGACATCAAACTCAAACCATTCCAACGAAATATGTTTGATTCATAAGCCTACTCATTTAGATTCATAACTTTAGAAAAATACTTATAATACTTATAAATGATTCGAGTGACCGGATCAATTATCAAAATTTACAGTCTTAGTAGTTGTTGCATTTACAAAAAAAAAAAAAAAGACATAAGCAATAAAGAGCAACAAGCAGAACAAACAGACAACCTTATAGTGAGTATTTTAGTGTTCGTACGGGAATTATACTTATTTTGTGGTTCGTGCATATTTAGTGAGTTATGGAGAGCGGAAATCAACAGCAACATCATACGTGTTGTTAAGTATGAATATGATGAATGCTTAAACTTTGAATATGAGTAGAAGAGTTTCCATGATATTAAACTAAATATGAATGCCTGTAAGTATCAGAAATTGTGAGTATGATTCGATTTTACTCATCTCTTTGAATTTTTCTTTTTTTTTTATAAATAATCTGTCAAATTGAGCATAAATGTTTATGATATTATTGCTAATTCGATTATTAATTTAATTTCAAAAGACTTGAACATGTGTACGTATATATTCGTATTTGTATTTTGCACTCCGTCTTAATTTAATTATCGCGCTTAAATATTATTAAACAAAAAGTGGATAAAACCGATACTATTTGAATATTTTCTGTTTCGTTTAAACAAAGCAGCTTAAACCAAATCAGTTTTCATCATTTTCAAATATCAATTGAAAAGAAATCAATTTTCATTCGAATGTTGTTGCTAATTTCTAACAAAATTTTTCATAGAGCACTATTTACGGATATCCATATACTGCAATATACGTACATATGTATGTATGTATGCATGTGCCATTCATCTATAGTTGTATAGTTAGAAGGCATTCACACCGCAAACGTTTGTATGTAGTCAAGATTTAAATAACCGTGATTATCCCTGATGTATGTTTTTGTAACATGAAAAATAATCAAAGGCAGCAAAAACGACAACGACAATAAATTTTCATTTACAACAAAGAAAAATCATGATCATTGACATTTGTTGGCTTGTAATGACAATGAAGGATGGATAGATACAACGACGGACGACGTACGGACAACAAACTATTAAAAAAAAAAGCATCAATGGATGGGTGGGTTAGGTCTTCTATTATATGTTTGAATATATGACTGAATGGACGGACAGGCAGATAGATAGATAAATAGATAGATGGACACTCACTC
Source organism: Sarcophaga peregrina (assembly GCA_014635995.1). NCBI lineage: Eukaryota > Metazoa > Arthropoda > Insecta > Diptera > Sarcophagidae > Sarcophaga > Sarcophaga peregrina. The sequence continues at coordinate 104,315,884 of CM025791.1, forward strand.
AATAATATTGTGTATTCTCGGTCATGTCAAAAGATTGACAATTTTGCAATCGGAAGCATTAATTTGCACAAATTAACAGTTCCGTACAGATTGTAATGAATCAAGACCTCGAAATATTTGCAAAACTAAAGTATACAATCGATTAAAATGTAAATATAAAAAAATAATGATTAATGATTATACAATTTATAGAAACAATGAACTAAATAATGCATTTAGTATATGAGTATACTTGTACCTATTACTACCTGAGATTGAAATTTATGTATGTACATACTTAACAGGCAGTGGCAGCTAATCAGATAATCTTAGAGACTTTGCAACGAACATATCCATACATACATACATAATTGGTTATTACAACCCTTCAGTCAGGATTAAGGACCTAGCTTCTCACACCGCTGATGTTGTGTGTGTTAAATTTAAGCATGAGCGACAGGACTTACAGTTTAAAATCAACTTCGAACGACAGATTTTTGAGAAACTTTTCAAGGGAATTCAAGCCAGAAATCTTCTGAGAGGAAGTCACCGAAGAAATATTTTCATATTTTCGTTTTGTTGGAGACGCCTGACCCGGGATTTGACCTGGGACCTTACGTCTAATAAGTCAACACACTACCTACTAGACCACGGCCTATATACATGCTAACAAAATCCCCCATTTCCAGATAAATTCAATTGAAAGGAATAATCGTCCATCTAGGTTTCTATGTAAGATTTTGGAGCAAAGAGAGAATTAGATTACTTAACATAATTAAAATCTTTCAGAGAAATAATTAATCCTTTCTACTAGCTTATCACACATCCATCGGCATCTGATAATGGCTGGTAAATCCAATAAATCCCCAATTAAGACCGAACGAAAGATAGCTTAAATCGGAATGGAGTATGAAATTATAGCCGGAAATATTTAAATGGAAAGGTCCTAATGACGAAAAAAAAAATGGAATAATGTTTTAGAGAAATCTGCTCCTCATAAGGGCCAAGACACTCTATACATACATAATTGATCATTACAATGCTTCAGCCAGGATTATTGACCTAGTTTCTCAAACCACTTATGTTGAGTGTGTTAATTTTACACATAAGTGTCGGGACCTACAGTTTAAAGTAGACGAAAGTGACAAAGAAACACTACATACTAGCCTACGGCGACTTCTATACGGCACATAACTAATTAGTTGATCATAAGTGTCTGATGGAACACTTGGTTACATCAAACGAAATTTATTATCAAAGTCCAGGTAATTGTTGGTGCTCTTATTTTTTTTGTTTTTTTTTTTGTTATTTTTTCCGTCCATACAGCAACAAAAGCAGTAACAAATGATTTGATATTTGAGAAAATTTTAAAACACAAAATAATCCACAAGTAAAATGAAAATGAATTGAAATGCATTCATTCATTTATTTAAGTAAAACCAAACAAATAAACCAAGCTGCCGACAGACATACTGACGTATGTATATGTATGTATGTATGTATGTACATAGGTGTATTAGAAAAAATATCACACATGTTATATGGATTTAGTCTAGTAGATGTGATGAACGTGGCAACTGATCAGACATTTGAATTATTTTTTATATTTTATAGCCGCTCCTCTTGGATAATTTCTATTGTATTTATTACTTAATGATCGTGATGATGATGATGATGATAATGATGATTATGATATGCACTATTAGATGTATTCTTTTGGTCACCATTATCAAATGTCTTTATATAAAGCGGTGTACAACAAATAGAATACAAACAAACAACAACACTGTCTGCCACGTGTAAGTGTGGCTGGCTTGCCAGGCTGGCAGTTCGTTTGCCTTCAATTAGAAAAGATACTGACTGACGACACAGACAATTTCAATTTGAGAATCGCTTTGTTTCTTCTTTTTTTTACGATTATTTTTGCTTATTTTTTTTTCGAAAGAGGTATTAATGACAACCTGTTTTCTTATATATTTTTATTATCGTTGTTCTTACACTTCATTATACTTTCGAAATGTTTTACATTAAAAATGCAAAAAATTTAAAAAAATCAACAAGAAACAAGGAAAACCATTTAAAATTTCAATAAAACAATGATATTTTTGTGTATGTATGTATGAATGAATTGAACACTGAAGAACAGTGATAATGATCATTACCATTATCATTATTTACAATAAAACTTTTAAATAACGTACCGATTATTGACAATCAAACACACACACACACACAAACAGACAAACAAGCAAACAAACACCTTCAATACAAGTACTAGAGATAGGCCGTAGAACTGCAAATGAACGTATCAAAACGTGTGTTTATTTTAATTGTTATTATTGTTGTTGTTGTTTTTGTTATCCAAATACACTACAATAATTTGTAAATTTTATAAACTCTACTCCTATTGATGTGTTTGTTTGTTTGTTTGTTATTGTTGTTATGTTTATAACATTATCTACATATTGTTTCTAAAATATAAACAATAACAACAATTAATACTTTCGATTAAACACACACACACACACACATATACATAAATTAACCCTCAAATTCTGTTAAATAAACCAACCATTTGGCATTCATTGAATGTATGCTTGGTGAACAATACAGTACTCGTTTATATTCACTCTCATTGCTTATTATTCATAGTAATAACAACAACTACAACAACAATGATAATGACATTTTGTAGTAAATATTGTGCTCTTCTCTTCACAAAAGTAATAATGAACAGGCACGCATACTGTGCATGCGCCTACTAACAGCAACTTCGCATAACAGGAGATTGGTTCCGTAATGAAGAATTCTTGAAAATTTCTCATGTTACCGAACTTACAAAAAACCATACAAGGAATATATTATGCTGCTCACTGGAAAATCTGGTATAAACTGTATTCTAAAGTAGAGCAGATTAAAGTCTCCTAGCGGGGGCTAGCGGAGGAAGAGCAGCCTAAGGTAACACTTTAACAAAATTGCTTGTTTCTATGAAAGTGACACTGAGAGCTTACAACATAGCCTATACATTTTTTGCATCTTTACAGCCTCTTCTATCTATAGACAATTTTACAAGATTTCATGATTCTCATGGCACCATCAATGGATTTGGCAACATATCCAAAAACTTCAAAGCAATTTCTCTCTTCTAATATCGGAAAACAATAATTGCCTCCAGTATATAGTTTGTGACTAGTGAAGTGTGCAGTACAAAGTTACAATTACTAGTCGTTGGGTTATACAGAAATCATGCCTTGAAAACTGGCGGTAGTTTATATGGAAAAGAGTTCTCTTTCAACTTGCTTATCTTGCTTATCCAGCATGATATGATTTTTTATTTATGCCAACAACAAATCCCTTAACATAATTTTTTGCTAACGCACACATTTTCTTTTTTTTTGTGCTAATAATGTTACACTGTTGCCATTTAACGAAAAATTTGTTTATTTTTGGAATATTTTTCGTATGTAACTGCATGCATCTCTTTTCAAATTAAATCGAATATTTGAAATGCTGTACAAATATTGAAATTTTTTCATTGATTCTCTTTTTTAAAACTTTAAAGTAACGGCAACACTGGTGCTAAACAACAATCAACAGTTTAAGGAAAATCTTAGAACTCTTGAAATCCACCAATAATAGCAAAGAAATAAAGAGAAGTAAATGAAATTAAGACTTGTGATTAGAAAGGCCAAACACATGCTTAAGAGAAAAATGGTAAGAGATTACATTTGTTTTGTTTTGTGTACACATGGGCACTATTCAGCACTACACTATGTAACAAAAGTGGACAAATTATTGCGTAGAAGTTTACTGTGAGCATAATTCAGAATAAGCACAGGCATGCCTGTAATATCTCTTCACACAAATGTATACAACTTCACCTGTTAAAGCATCTTTTTACTGTAAATATATTAGATATTTATAAATTTTATAGATTAAAAACTTTTATGGTTTTCAGTGTATGTATACTTTGGTTACTTACGTTTAATTTAACCTTATTGTTTCACCCACAAACATAAAAACACGTGCACGTACTGCTTTTCAAAGGTAACTTGTAAGTATTATTCTTGTTATATTATACAAAACAAGTCTTAATAGGAAATATTAATTATGTATGTATGTATGTATGTAAATTATTTATTTATTAAAAATTAATTCAACACTTTATTAAACAAAAAACAAAAATAAAATGAACAGAGAATAAAGAAAACCACTTAAAATTGCATTGAAATTGCAAACAATTAGAACTTTATGCTCTTTCTCTAACATAGTAATAACCATGCATAGAATTAAGAGTTTAAAACAAAGTAAAGTTAATGCTTATGCTCTCTATTTTAATGCTCATACAAAAATTTAAGAGAACCTTTCAAAACGAGTTTCATTTTCGTATATTCTTGTTTACAATCTATTTATTAAATAAGTTATCACACTTTATTTTCCTTTAAGGCACAACAACAATAAGCAACAAACAAATGGAGCCTTAAGAGTAAAGAGTAGCCAACAACTGAGAAAGAGAGAGCAGCAACAACAACTGGAGAGTAAAGTAAAACACCAACACCAAAACCAACACACACCGACATAAAGCAACAGCCATAAAACCCCAAAGGCAAATGAAATGTATAATAAAAGAAAACGAAAAACGAAAAAAAAAAGAATCCACAACAACAAATAAAATAAACAACACCAGACGAGCGATACGTACATTACAAATTCCCCCAATAATAGCCCGAGTACCTAGTTCTTGAAAAGCTTAGTCAGTGATCTTTAGCCGTGGACGCAACAACGCGTACTGGCTTCAACGGATTAAAAATATAAATACAAAGAAATATTTTTATTTTTCTTTTGTTTGTTTGTTTCATATTCCATAACACAAAGTAATTACTACGCATATATTTATTTATATTCATATATTGAAAATTAAAAATTAAAAATAAAAAATATAGAAAATAATTCAAAAAAAAATTATAATAAAACAGAACTCAAAACGAAAATATACTATATCCTGTTGTAGTGTGGTTTTAAAATAAATACAAAATAACATTTTGCTCTTGTAAAAATCTCAAGTACATATATAACCTCAAAAATAAAAATAATTTTAAATAAAATAAAATCAAATAAAATACGAACACAAAATAAAATTGAAAATACAAACATAAATAAACTGAAATAAATTAACAATTTCAATAATAATAATAAAAATAAAAGAAATAGAAATAGAAAATCTAAATAATAAGAATAATAGTTTTCTAATTATTATTGATAAAGATTAACGAAATTTAGAACAAAGAATCCAAAAAATGTTTAATGTTCACACTTAAAGAAATTTCAAATTCAAATTAAATGTCAATTATTACATAAATGTTATTGTATTTTTAAATTTTTGTTTTTTTCTTTTACGAATTTTTCTATTTCATTTTTCTTGAAAACTTAAAAGAATATTTTTATAATAAAATAGTTCTATAGTTTTCTTTTCTTGATTTTTTTTTCTCTATTTTAATGTTTTGTTTTTAATGTGTTTCTTTTTTTATATTTTTCTTCTTGGCCGTTTTATTTTATTATAGGATTGTGCTTATTTTCTAGTCTATTTTAATTCTTTGTATTTTTGTTTGTTTCAAATCAAAAATTCATGAAAAATTAAAGAAAAACACCACAAAACAAAACAAAAACTAAAGCATTAGAAGTTATACCTAACCTAATTGAATAATAATTTATTTTAATTAATCTTCAAAACAAATCAAGTCACCTGCTCTACTACACCAACACAACAAATCTTTGTAAAAAAAAAAAATGTCGAAATCAAACGGTGGCAAAACTCCCTACACACCAACAGAATTTCAATTCTATGCACCCAAGGAGAAACAATCACTGGGTACATTCATATACAACAGTAAAGATGGCACATATTTTGGACGCACGCCGAAAAGTTGGGGTAAGTTTCCATTGCACTTAAGTCAACTAAAATCAAATCTTATCTTTGTCGTTTAATTATCTCGTCTCCCATATACAATTTATCTACTTTATATATTAGGGGGTTTAAGCATAAAATGTTTTCTATTTTTTTTTTTTAATTTTTTACGACACCCACAAAAGAAATGTGAATTCAAATAAAATTCTGTATTAAAAGTGTCAACTCACGCTACAATCCCATTAGAAGAAACATAATGAATCTTAAGGCTATAATTGTGTTACGCAATTAGTTAACTGGGTCTTAAAAGTTAAACCGACAACAGAGAGAGGGGGAGAGATAGCGAAATACAATAAGGGTTAATAAAATATTTAATATTTAAAACATTCATCGCATTCATCATTTCACATCACAAAAGAAGTGAAATGAAGTTGAGAACAGCCAACGAACGATTCATTTTAACTAAAAAATAACAAACAAACCATTTTAATAAATAAAGTAAAAACAAAAACCAAACATTTTATAGAAGAAATTTAACCATGTGTTGTTAGACGGACATACATATGAATAAATTAAAATAAAAAAAAACTGAAAATTTTATTTTATTTATACAACAGAATTCTTATCAGCATTATTATTTGGTTTATATTTTTATAAGACATTTTTAAACACGACATTGTGGTTGAGAAGGGGTGGCGGTGGTGCTAGTGGTAGCAATAACGCCTACCATAATCATGTTAAAAGTGTCAATAGCATAATTCTATGATTAAGAAATTACAATGAATTTACAATTTTAAATTCTCAAAAAAAAAAAAAAAATAAAGAATTAAAAAACAAAAAAGCTGCAAATCTTAACCAGTCCATAAATCAGGCATGATTTAGAAAAGATTTAAGGTTGGAAAGTTTTCTCTTCAGATAAATTTTCTATTTTAAAAGGCAAAGCAAAGCAAGATCATCTTTTAATTTATTAAAGCTTTAAAAGAATTAATTAACGCTCATGATAATATATGTATCCTATCAGAAATTACGCAAACACCTTTTCATAATCACATTTTCATCACCTAATTATACTTGAAGATTTCTCTGGTTAATTAAAAAATTCTAACGTAACTTTTCCGATACTAGTCACTATGGACCTAAATATTAAATGAAACTTCGGTATAACCTCAGTTGACTCCGTGATTTTTAGCAGTTTCTCATGGTTGATGGTCCCTTAAGGATTTCAGTGTGATGTAAAATAACTTGATCGCAGTTTGAAAGCATTCAAGAAAATTTGTTAAACCATATCGTGTCATGCACGAATATTAGTGAATTTTGTAGAAGGATAGGTCAGGTAGGTTAGGTTAGAGGACGGAGGTCGAAATTGACCCATTGTACAATGTCCTTAGAGAGGGAAGGAAATAGAGGGATTAGGATGAAAGGATAAGTTGCCTTATGTAGCAATCGACTATACAGCAAATGTTTATTGAAAAAAATTTAAATGAAATATTAAATATACTATAGTCCTGTCAACCCATTTTAGTAGGGATTGATAACTTTTTTAACAATGTTTTTAAAAAGTTATATTCCCTTTATAACAACTTTTCAGAATCTAATTTTATTTAAAAACTTATATAATATGGTTTTCAATTAGAGACGAATTCTAAGAAAATGTTTGAAATTCTTCAAAACAAATTTTAAAAAAAAATGTATTTTTATATTTTAGTATTTAAATTTATTTACACACATGTTGAAATACATATGTACATACATACATACATATATAAACATTTGTTGATTGTTGTTGTTGCTAAATTATATATTTTTTTTCTTTTTCTTTTTCAATATTCGCCTTAAATTCAAGCACAAAATGCTAAAAATATTCATTTTTTTTTATTTGTATTTATTATTCAGTGTCATTTCATAAATTATACAATTTTTCGCCTCGTTTTGCTTTTAAGCAAATAAAGATAAAAATAAAAAGAAAAATATTATTTAAATAAAATAAAATACAAATTAATTACAAAAATTATATTAAAAACTAACGATTTCTCTTTTACCAAAACAAAACATGTGTTCAAACGTACTATATTCGTAATGGTAGGGTAGAGCTAGATATTGTCTGGACTTGGATTTCATTTATAACATCTTGTTGTTGATATTTGTTATAATATATATGTACATATATAGGCATAGATATATACATCAATATCATTATTTATTGATTGATATGTTATTTCGCTGTAATAGCTTAGAACATCACACTTTTTGTTTTTTTTTTTTTTGTTTTAGGGATTTGAACTCAGTTTTGTGTTTTTTATTATTCAAATTATTTAAAAATGTATACAAAATAATATTTTTTAAATGAATTATAAACAATACAACACAATCAGTATTGCAAATATATGTCTATTTACGTGGTTTGAGATGCTTTCTACCAAATGATCAATAAGATCTTTCGGAATTCGATGCCATTTCGCATTTATACGATCCCAAAGTTTGACAATGCCTGTTGAGGCTGTTTCGTGCTGTCCGAGCCGGATTTTCACGAATGGCCAAAAATTTTTAATCTGATTGAGGCCTGAACTTTGTGCGGATATTCCAGCAATTGAAAATTTTGTTTCCCATCCCATATCTTTACAATTTTTGCTGTGTGCTTCGGATCACCATCCTGTTGGAAAATAAATTCTTATTCGGGATAAGCACATTTGTCCATAAAATTCGGAAGATGGGCTTGCAGAATCTTTAGATAGTCTTTTTTCACATGATACCATCTACTAAATGTAGAGGGCCAACATGCCACCATATTAAGCATCCCCAAACCAAAATATTTTCATCGCTGTTTTTAACAGTTTGCTTCACATGGTAACTTTGAACGCGTTCCCCGGGTCTGCGCTAGCAGTAATGCTTTCCATCTTACTGAAAGTGGTTACATTTGGACTCATCAGACTAGATAACACGTTTCCAATCACATGGAAAGCATTACTGCTAGCGCAGACCCGGGGAACGCGTTCAAAGTTACCATGTGAAGCAAACTGTTAAAAACAGCGATGAAAATATTTTGGTTTGGGGATGCTTAATATGGTGGCATGTTGGCCCTCTACATTTAGTAGATGGTATCATGTGAAAAAAGACTATCTAAAGATTCTGCAAGCCCATCTTCCGAATTTTATGGACAAATGTGCTTATCCCAAATAAGAATTTATTTTCCAACAGGATGGTGATCCGAAGCACACAGCAAAAATTGTAAAGATATGGGATGGGAAACAAAATTTTCAATTGCTGGAATATCCGCACAAAGTTCAGGCCTCAATCAGATTAAAAATTTTTGGCCATTCGTGAAAATCCAGCTCGGACAGCACGAAACAGCCCCAACAAACATGGTCAAACTTTGGAATCGTATAAATCCGAAATGGTATCGAATTCCGAAAGATGTTATTGATCATTTGGTAGAAAGCATCTCAAACCGCGTAAATCAAGTTATTTCTAATAAGGGTCTATGGACAAAATATTGAAATTGGGCTAGTTTCTTGAATTTTCTTGAAACGTGCAAAATTGAGTTTATATGGGTTATTTTCGTTTTTTCATTCAAATTCATTGAATTCATTTCATTAATTATTGTTTTTTTATTGCTATTTGTTAAGAATAAAATGAAGAATTAAAATTAATTTTTTTTTTTGTATTTGCTTGCATGGTTTTGTTTTTGTGGATGACGAAACTCAGTATTGTGAACATGCACTCACCTTTGCTCGTCACTGTATGTCTATATAATAAATGTATAGAAATAATTTGTATTTTTATAATTAATATGCAGTATCCAATGATAATTTTCAATTAGCAAATGCAAATAAATTTTGGTACAGGTTTTAACCGGTTTTGTGAATGTAAAATAAATTTAGAAAAAAAAACAAAGCGTTTTACAATATATTACAATTTAGTTTTTCATTACTTAATGAATATTTTATTGGAATTTTCTTGTTATACGTACAGTTTTAATAAACATAACACTCCTTTCTTTCTTTTTTATCATTATAACGCCCAAGATTCGAAACCCTTTTACTAGAAATATTTCTTCATTCTCTTCCTTACATACATTCAATTTCAATACGAAAATGGAAAGCAAAATTGAAAAAAAAAAATCTATGTGGTGGCAAGGTTAACAACTCTCCTTTTTAGTATGATTCTCCCATACAGATGTGGTGGTTAAGTGCTGTAACCGTAACTGCCTAAATATAGTAGGTGTGTTCCATTATTATTGATGATCATTTATTATTTAGACGGCAACTAGATAACAAACTGAATCCATTATCATTTGAACTAATTGAAGTTCAAAGTAATAGCGTAATACGGTACATACATACATATGTACATACTGTACGTACATACTTTGTTTCTATAGAAAATTATGATACATAATGGAATTTGTAGCCATGCCATGTATATGTGCGTATGTATGTCAATATTCGTTAATAATTTAGAAACAAAAAATTATTCTGATAATTTCTTTTCATCAGCAAAATAAAAACAGAACCTAGTTTGTCTCTTTATCCCCTAAATTATTAAAATCCATTAAATACATTGTTGGTGTACGTTTTATTTTATCCATAAGTTTTATTTTAATTGCTAATTCTGTTTTTTTTTATATCAAGATTTCAAATGTTAACTCAAGCGTTTCAAATTTATTGCTTGTATGTCTCCCTGTTGAACCAAATCACAGTCTTAAACAATTATTTAAGCAAACAGCAGTGTTTTTGAAATACATTTTAAACTACAAAGAAAAAAAAATCGTCATTTAAAATTATCTGCCCCCACCTAATGAAATTTTTCTCCAAAATCTTATTTTGTTCAGTGGGTAACTGACATTTAATTACAGGTGGCTTGTCAATAAATAAACATCCAAGCTTTTAATAAAAACGAATTAATTTAATTTTTAGTTTTTTTTTGTTTTTTTATTTTTTGTTTTTAAATTAAACAAATAATCCCATTAGCCAGACCTATTATTAGGCAATAAAAAAACGAACTATTGAGTTTAAACTGGTTTTGGTCAGTTCTATCCAATACGAATGAGAAAGTGCATGAGAAAACATTGTTTCGATAAAAAAAAAAAACCGTTGGAAAATGTTTAAACACGAATTAATTTAAATAATAATAGAAAGAAGGGCGTATAGAAGTCCTAAGCTTAATTCATTATCGCTGAGGCTCTATACATTAATCACTGTTCGCGGCGGAACACAAGTGATTGAAACTGGGGTATAGACTTTAAAATTTAACAGTATAAGTGGCAGTGATGATTAAATTGTAATTACATACTTACATACACAATTGGTCATTACAATCATTTAGTCAGGAGGTATACAACCTAATTTTTGCACACCACTTATGTTGTGTGGGCTAATTTTTATACCTATGTATGCATGTACATGAGTGGCGGCTCTGAACGACGGATTTTTCCTAGAAAACTTTTCATAGCATTTTTCTTTACTCTCAGAGTATTTGCTAGAAATCTGCGGAGAGAAAGTACCAGAGGATTATTTTTTTTATATTTCGTTTTGTTGGAGATATCTCAGCTGGGGTTTGAGCCAAGACCTCACGTCTAAAAGCCAACACACTATTTACTAGATCACGCCGTTTTCAATTGTGATTTTCAACTAATTCTTATAATTCTGTAATAATGTAATATTGATCAGTTTTAATTCTGGTCTAAGGATTCCCAACGCGTTAATAGATTTGAATTGTAATTAGGAGACACTTTTTTAAACGCGTTACAACCTTCATTTACTTTTGATTCACTGTTGCCCCAGCAAAGAATTTATTATAGTGATTTTTTATTTATTCACTATTTTTCCCTTTATAATTATTTATATTCATCTGAATGTATATAAGATACATACATACATATATATGCATACGTAGCACTGAAATATGTATTTTTTTATTTAAAAATAAAATCTTATAAGTAACTGGCAACCTCAAGATTGGTTAGGAATTTTTATAAAAATTTATAAAATCTTCCAATACGTAGTATATGAGCAATAAATTTTATTACAATACAAATTCATCCTTGCTTATCGTTAGCATTTGTATCATCAAGATTCTATTGAAGTTTATTGTTTTATTTCAGTCAAGTTAATAACCCGTAAAATTATTAACGCCTTTTAAATATAAATCGTTTTAATTCTATTAAACAATATATCTAAAACGGCTAATATAATAATAATAAAAGAAAGACGAGTTAATATGAGCAACAACATGTAATCCATCACTTCAAAATTTCATTCATGTTGCTAGGCCATGATATTCCCAAAAATACTTACATATGGTATCAGTCAACAGTCAACGAGCAATTGATGAAATTTAATATTTCGTTACAAATAATTCGTAATACCGCCACAAAACAACCAAAAATTGTAGCCAAATATTAAATGAAATCTGTTGATGTCATCATAGCATAATGGCTGCTACAATATGTTTAAAACTCAGGCACCAGGTGTTACAATTAATCAAATCCCAAGTGTTTTTGTTGTTGGCCCAGAACTAAAATAGAAAAACTATTACCAATGATGGGTGTTGTCATTACAACTTGGCTATCTACAAAATAAGGCCATAAGGAATAAAATCCATTAAGAACTTAAACACATTCGCACTACACAACAACTAAACAACATACAGTGGGGCTCTAACAACTAAACAACACGAGAAAGGAGCAGTCCTACCTTATCTATACTTTTCTACAATTTCCTTCCTACTTTTCTTTTGACAAGTTTTCATGGCCTATGAAAGACAAACAATTAAATGCAAAGTAAAGCGATGAACATGAGCACAGTGAACAGTGACCAGGAGGATAAAAGTGATGTCATTTTCTGAACATAAACAAAAATTAATAACAACAACAACTACAAACAGGGAATAACAAAAACATAATGTTAGCCAAGTTAAGACACACACAAACACATATGTATACATTCAATAGGCAACCAAATGAAATCATCTTGAAAAATACTCTCTCACATATGTACGCTCCCAATTATCTACGCAAACACACTACTCCTATACCTATGTATGTATGTATATTAAGACTTGGAAATATAATTAATTCCCCACTATATATACATACATATATGTATGTATGTGTGTATCGATATAGATACGTATTTATAATTAACCTTCTTTTATCAATCAAATTCATGCCAATACTCATTTGAAAACCATTCACTAACCTCATGCAAAGAAATTTGAAAAAGAAAAACAAAAAAATCAAAAAAAAAAATTTGGAAAAATAACAGAAAAATTTCGTTAAATTTTCATTAATATTGATTGATTTTGGTATTAGCACAATGCGAAATGTGTTAATTGCATCAAAATTTTTGTTTTAACTTTCCAACGAATTCAAATTGACGTCATTAAATTTGGTTGTTGAAATCGCTTTTGTTTTCAATTCCTTGCAATTCCTATCAATTCTTATTATTAAGACGTCATAAATGTCGTCAGTCTGGTTAATTTGTATATTAAGTTTCCAATGAATTTCATTTTATTTTTGGTCAAACATTTAATCGCTCAAATAATCGCTTTAAAAAAGAAATTTTGTTATCGAAATAATCGCCTAACGACTACGTAAATTTAAGCGCTATTACGTATATTACGTACATACGTGCATACTCTAATTAATAGACATCTAATCTTAACTGATTTTATTTTTTGGAATGTCTTACGATCGTTTTGGTTTTTTTTTTTTTATTTCCATGTTTTGACGTTTATGCCACACAAGAAATGTTATCAAGCGTTTTCAAAAGTTAGATTAAAAAAATACTTGACCAGGTTTTTAAAGAATTGATTTAAGGGCATTAGATTACATACTCGTTTACACAAAGTTAAAATAAAAATTAGTTTCTTTAGTTCCAGAAACAGAATGAAAGTAAAGATAATTGATAAATGATAATTTAGCAAAAGTGTGTATGCAATTTAGATTTTCATAGAAAAAAGTCCTTAGATCCCCGTTTCTTCTTAGTCATTTCTATTACGAGTTCCAGATTTCAACGAATTAAACGATTTGGAATTCAATTTCAATACCGGCAGCTAGTCTTTCCTGTTGCTCTCTTAAATCGTCTGTCTTCACATTCAAACTCAACAGTACTGATAGGCAGCCAGTTTTCAAATTAATTCGCAAATATTTTATATTTCAGACATTAAGGACGACATCGTCTGCATATGCGAATGCATTCAGTTTTGTTGTTGAAACACTATTATATGCCTCGTACGATAATTTTAAACAATTTCTTATAACCTATTGTCAATCAAATTGTAATCGTCTACAAAATATACATTCACCTTCAATAACACTCATATATGTACATGTATGACGAGGGAGATGGGGAGAGTATTTATTTAAGTTATTAAGAGGATAATAAAGGTCCTTGCACCTTGACTGATCATTTAGTTAAAATGTTTTAAATCCAAAATCGAATTATTCATGCTTATTTGAAATCGTATTCATTTGAAATTTACTTTATTTGCATTTAATTTTATTAACGTTTGGAAATATGTAAATTCATCCAACAAAACAGTAATTCTTATTGTTCCAAGCGATATGATCAATTAACGGCTTGTATTTAAACAGACCTTAAAAAATAATCGTTTTTTAACAAACAAAATAAAATAAATAAAATTGGCAAATGTATGCTAATCTCTAGATAAATTAGCGTATTTAACAAATAAATTAACAAAAAAAAAAAAACAAATACAAATGCAAATAAAACGTGAAACTGAATTGTAAAGAAATAATTGAAAAATGAAAAATGAATTTTATTTACGTGTTATTTAACAAAATCCCAAAACACAAATACAAAAACAAAAACAATTTAAAATCAAAAATTAAAAGCAAAAAAAAAATATAAATTAATTACAATAAAACGTTTTCCAATAAGTTTGCTAAACTCTGTTTAACTGTGACAATGGGGTGAGAATTGACAACAACAAAAAATCGTGAATGATTAAACATTTCGAAGAACGTAAGTTTAAAACGCTTAAAATGTATGTTTTTTGTACTGGCCACGGCATAAACAGATTTTAATTTAAACAATTATCAGTTCTTTCTTTCTTTTGGTTTTTATTTATTCTTCTGCTTTTTTTTCTTCTTGTTTTTGTTTTTGTTTTTTTGTATCTGTGTTAAACGCTATTAACCAAATACAAAACAAGTATTCATCTGCATTAGGGTAGTAAAATCTGGATAAAACTTGAACAGGTGGGAATATTACAGATACGAGCAGAGTACACATGTTAGCTTCTTGTCGCCGGTGCTTTTTTCTTTTAACTTCGTTTATTTGCTTTTTTCTTTTGCCATCAAAGGCATCACACACGCACTAATGGAGCACTAACGAAAAATGGACAGCAGCCGTATAGATAAATCGTTTGCAGTATAATCATTATCATATATTTACATGCATACATGCATACGTACGAGTAGAAGATACAGTATCGATCGAAATTAAAGCAACCGCCAATAAGACTTTTGAATAAATATCATCGCTATTGTGTTGCATTTTAATTTTTCTTAATTTATTTGTTATTGAAAAACAATAATTTTGTTTAAAGTTACTTACTTATTCCCTTATTTGGTCATTAGAAATCTTTAGACAGAATTACGACCTATATACATACAGACATACATACATACATAATTGGCCATTTTAACCCTTCAGTCAGAATTATGGATCTATTTTCACACACCACTTATGCTGGGTGTAAATTTTATCTATAAGTGGCGGCACCTACAATTTAAAATCGATTTTTGGGAAACCTTTCATGGCAACTTTATTTGTTCTCAGAGTTTTTGCACAAAATCGTTTTTGATGTCGTTTTTAACCTAATACACTATCTACTAGACTACAGCGGTTTCAATTTTATTACGATCTATATCTTATATCTTATACAGTACAGTGTGTGAATTTTATCTACAAGTGGCAGCACCTAAAGTTTAAAATTGATTGCGAACGACAGATTTTTTCAAAATTTTTCATGACAATTTTAGATAGTCTCAGAGTTTTTGCTAAAGCGTTGAATCACGGGCTCACCACTATATAAAAACCATTCTGTTGGCAAAAAAGAATTAAAGAATATAAACTGAAAAATACAAAACTAAAGTAACTACTTATTTCTTCATCTATCGCAGGATAATTTCTATTCTCCGATAAGTTTGTAATAGAATTAAAATTAGGAGTTCGAACAGCTCACTCGATAACTACTCGTATAACTCCCATTATTTACAGTCGTTCTTGTATTTATGACCATTACTGTACATATGAACCCAAGCCAAAATGTATTGAATGTAAATTTGATAGACAATACGTAACACGATTAAAATTAAAATTTAAAACAAAATAAAAAATTAAGAAAAATGTAACAACAGATAGAAAAAATAAACACAATATTTAATACGATTGTTTATAAAATCAATGAACATTCGAACAAAATGACGTGAATTATAATTGATTGGCCTTTAGACTTCGAAATAGTTAGATAGGGGGATTTTTTGATAAATTCAACATTTGAGAAGAAAAACATGCAAAAAAAATTATTAAAATTAGTGATCTTCATTAGTATTGTATGAATAAATAAATACACTAATATCTGTAAGTCTCCACAATATTAATTTTCATTCTCGATTATATACAAAAAAAAAATTACGAAAAAAGTAATCAAAACTGGTTATTTTTGGAAAAAAAAACACAAAAGAAACTGAAAAACTAAACGAAAAAATTATCATAGTCAAAAGAATTAAAAAAAAAATAGCTATAAAAACATAATTATCTTAGGATAGATTTGGAAATTAATTAAAAGGGCTAACATATTCAACTCGTAAGTTTGAAAACCCCTATTCATTTGGAGGTATTAGGTTTATTAGAATTAAATATTAATGCGAGAAAAAATTAGAAACCGGATCATAATTTAAAAAAAAGCATATGAAGTCGATAACTAGGTAATGTGTTGGCTTATTAGATGTAAAGCCACGGTTAAACGCCAGGTCAAGCATCAAAACAAAGTATGTACGAAAAAGCATTTCTTCGGCGGCTTTCTCTCAGCAGAATTCTGGCAAAAACTCTGAGAGTAAATAAAATTGTTGTGAAAAATTTCTCTAAAATCTGTCGTTCGGAGTCGACTATAAACTGTAGGTCTTGCCACTCACGCATAAAAATGACACACACAACATAAGTTGTGTGAGAAGCAAAGTCGTAATCCTGACTGAAGGGTTGTATTGACCAATTATGTATACTGGACCGGAAATTAAAGAACGCTAAATAAGCAACGAAAGTATTCACTTCACCATTATGTTTTTATACTAGAGACATCGAAACAAAAAGCAAAAAGTTACTGCATGTCCTTAAACATGGTCTAGAAAATTTGAAGTCCTTCGACTCTAAATGCGGTTAGTAGCCTATTATCTGTTATTCTTCCTTCATACTCATGGTGGACAAAGAGGTTAGCATAACCTCTGATATATATAGATATTTGAACCCTGAATGTATTCGACTCAGAATTGTTCGCTGCCAGTCCCTTTAGTTCCAGTCAAAACAGTTCCTTATAATATCTCAACTGTCCAGCGCCTGTTCTGCTGCAAGAAATTCAATGCAAATGAAGATGTATTCAGAAAATATCACTAGTTGCCTCTGACCAATTGTGTTAGATTGGAATATTTTAAATAATCTTCTCAGTCATTGACACACAGTGAAATTAGTTTCATTTTTGACAGTTTAGAGCAAATGTAGATATGCTAACTTGACTGTCTTGCCTTCAATCAAGCTACTAGCTTGAGTGTCATGCCTTCCATCAAGCACATCTACGCAAGCCAAAGTATGTGTCACTTTATGACTTCGAAAGATCAATTGTATCCATCGCCATTCACAGACTTCACATTCGTAATTCACTTAGACTAACCACTGAATATGAATGGAAGAACTCAAGCTCTTTAACTTGAATAATTTTTAAATAATTTCATGACTGGACATTAGATTAGCAGAGTCTGCTCAGAACGTCAAACTGGTTTAATTGTTATACGCAATTGGTATGTAATCACAGTAGATGTAAAGAGTTAAACTGTCTTTAATTTTGAGAAATCTTAGATACTTTAACAACTTAATACCTTGCTGAATGATGGTCATAGATTGGTATCACAGTAGGACCATTACTTGCTTATTCTAGCATCTTTTACCGTTTTCCTTAGCGTCGTACTGAAGATAATCCAACAGATTTCAATTTTATACAGTACTTAACAAAAGGACTTTAAGGGATGAAAATAGTATTGGAACCTGTGTTATACACGTATTTTAGGAAAATCACTTTGATGTTGTGTAAACTAAACAAACATTTTTAAGGACAACAACAATAATATTGCCTGCAATTTACAAACATCTTTCAGGTGTTTTAGAAATGTGACTCATAACATAACCCTCGGATAAATACAAACAAATGCGAATTTCAAAAGAAGGCAACAATTTGTTTTCAGTATACTCGTAAATATATATACGTATGTATGAATGTATATATATTTTGTATTGTATGTTTCTTATTTAAAATGTTTGTTTTCTTTTTGAAACCCTCATAATATAATGCAGACAGTCCTAAAACAAAATCATTCAAATTATAGTCGGCAAATGGCAGAAAAAAATTTGTATCGACGCAAATATCAAACTTATTGTTATAGTGAAACATACATACATACATACATATTGTGTAAAACAAATGTTTTAATTTCTTTTTTTTTTAAATTTCTGTTTCTATTTTATTATTTTCATTTCAATTCGACTGAATTTAGGTTTTTATTTTTAATGACGTCATTTGTCTCATTATGCCACTGTCTGTCAATACTATGCCTGCCTGCACGTTTTAAATTTTAAATCAGAATACAAGTGAAAGACTTTTTCTTTGGCTCGTAATTTTTTTTAAATTTTGCTTCTTGATTTTCTAAAACAGAAAATTATTTGAAAAGTAGAGGGGGCGTTTAATGTTATTTATCCTAATATTGTTATCATTCCGTGACCTAATATAATATGTAATAAGTTTATAAAGGAAGTGGGTCAACATTTTCTTTTTCTCTTTATGTTTTTTATGAAGGGATACTTTTATTTTTATTTATTTTTATTAGACAATTTTACTTATTCTTTATTTTGTTCTTTTTTCTATATAAAAAGTAGTCTTCTTAGTTTGATACGCACATTTCGTACAAAAAAAAAATATGTCGTTTGCTTGAATAAAAACGAAAAGAAGTTATCAAAGTTTTATTATTAAAATTACTCCTGACAATGATTTGGATGGTCCATCCAACATTATACAAGTCATATTTTGTATGTGTGTACACATATGCATATAAAATTAGTTTGGAAAAGTTCCATAGTACTTACTTACGAGACTTAATTTAAAAAGGTTTTGAAAGTTATACGCATAGTTTCTATCGAGAGGGGAGTAATAAAGCTAATGATCCTTTGCCAAATGTTTCAAATACGACAATATGACACAGCAGCGATAAACCAACTTCTTAAGCCTAATTTGTCCTTGGAGAATATATTATTTTTTATGACACATTTTTTTTTTTGGAAATTAGAGTTTATTTACTATTTGGAATATGAAAAAATAAACTCTACATATGTTATATTTTTTATGTTCCCCTATTTTTTGAATAAAGCCTAGTGTTATAGTTTAATAATCTGTGGCCTTTTAAAAGACACGATAAAAGATCACCATTCAGCACTCTTAGAGTTGTAATGAATGAATGAATTTCGAATTGTAGATTTTGATTTGAATTTGTATTTATTTTCAAGAGTTTCATCACTGTGAAGTAAATTTTAAAACAAAATTTTCAAACTATTTTGAGCACACGCTGTTGCTGTATTGTATACGTACTTATTTTTCCTTAGTTACAGCAAATGAAACAATATGTAGACGACACTAAGTTTACACCAGGTAGTAGCAGTGATAATTAAATTTTCAATAATGAAGAAACAACGAATTTCAAATCACTTAACACCAACAGAGAAATCACCAAATCGAAAATTTGTTTTAATTAACTCAAATCTCTAGTAGATGTTTTTATCACTTCCTTTACACAATATTGTTTGTAGGTAGGGTATAAGCAAACAATAAACGCAAAAAAAGCTTAGATTTCTTAATCCTTAATTGGACATAATTGGTTATTACAACATTTCAGTCAGGATTATGATCTAACTTCTCACACTACTTATGTTGATTGCAATAAGTTTATACCTGTAGTTTAAAGTCGACTCTGAAAGATAGGTTTTTAAGAATCTTTTCATTGCAATTTTATTTACACTCAGAGCTTTTGCATCGTTTTGATGTCTGACCTAGGGTTTGAACCATGGCCTTACCACTAAACTATTCACTGTTGTTTTTCTGTATATGAAAGTAATAGTGTCTGTTAAAATCTCTCTCTCTCTCTCTCTCTCTCTCTATTTCATGTATTACATGTGCTCCCTCTCTCTCTCAGACAGCCTTGCCAATTTCAGTAATTTCAATGATTATTTTTTCTTTATTTGTTTCAAAACTTTTACTAATTCTACATACACTACCGAAATAGTAGTGTGTGTTTTCTTAATAAAAAAAATTTAATTAAAATTTGTTAAAGTTCGAACAAAATAACGAAATATTAATAAACAATAAATAAATTATGCACCAAATTACTACAATGTTTTCCATATCACTCTCCGACTCTCTCTCTCTCTCTCTCTTTTCTCACATCACATTGACTGTATAAGTGAGTGAGTGAGTGAGTGAGTGAGTTAGTTAGAAGTGAGAAGAAGGTTTTATTTGTGTGTTTATGAAAAACAAGAAACGCATATAAACAACACCAAAAGAATAATAATAAAATAATAAAAACCTGTATATTTGTAATAAAACAAAAAAAACAACAAAAAACAATGTTTGTGTATGTTTTTATTTTTGTTATTGTTGTTGTTTTGTTGTTAGTTAGTTATTCAGAATAAACGTATTTGTTTCTATTTTTCTATCTATCCGTCTATCTATGTATCTTTGCATGATTCCCAATTGAATGCCAACAAGTCTATACGTTTTTATTTGGCGCCAATGAGGTCATTAACCAGCAACCGCTCCTTTTATACGTCATTTTTATTTAGATGTGTTTACGTGTGTGTGTATGGAGGATAGATAAAAGGAATCTCTCCTAGATCCTATAAAATACGAGTGTGTGTGTGTGTGTAAATAAGTTTATAACAAAGTGTTGGCATACACAGTGTCCTTTTTCTTCATGCCTTTTTGCAATTCGCCCGCGAGAGCGCAGTTTTGGGTGTAAATATTACAAAAAAAATTAATAGATTTTAGTTCATATTATGATGCTATTTTGGGCGGACATACATATTTACCCAATATGTTGATGTATGTCAACGATATTCATTTTCAGAATTTTACTTCATTTCTTCATTATTATATGCCAAAACTTTATTTACTCTTACTTCCGTTCCAAAAAAACCACTATTTTCGATAACTTATGGAATTATTTTGGATTTTTTTAATGAAATTCCGAATTCTGTATTATTTTCATCATCAGTTCAATATTTTACACTTGAACGCCTTAAAACAGCATCTCTATGCTATGAATGCATTAAAAATATTCAGGTTTTTTATGGTTTTTTTTTTTCGTTTAAAATTTTATTTTAAGCATTGAAAATTGTAAAAATTCATTTTATTTACACTTGAAATGGCAACCTTGGCATTGCAATTCTATACATTGTTTTAATATAGAAATTCAACCGCAAAAATATCAAAAATAATTTATTAAATGACACGTCAACATACATATGTATATGTATGTACATATGTATCTGGGTGGTTAAATATTGCCTGTTAAGGACCACCACTACAGGTAATCGGCCATAGAGATTCTTATAAATTGCTTATGAAATGGAGTAGGAAACTTTGAAACACAGAAAAACTTTACTTTTTCCACAATGTCCACAATTTTTGAAATACAAACGCTCCTTTTTAAAAATTTTACCTTCTTAAGATCCATTATTGTAGGATGTTTATTTAAAAAGCTCAAGTAAGATTATTTATACGAATTCTTCTTTCAATACAATTTGGTTCGGTTTTCATAGATTTGATCATAAGATTTCAGTATGCCGTGATCTTGTTACGATTCCTTGGGTCATAATTAAGTAATATGAGAAAACTTTCCGCTTTTTATAGACTTAGTTTTCGTTGAGTATTACCACGTCTTATACCATAGAAAAGTTCTGGCCAAATTTAAAATGTAGCAGATCACGGAACCTAGAATCCAATAGAAGGTGATCCCATTTCCACTGTTTCGAGGTCGACAATTCCCTATCTCAAAATTCGCCATTCTAGTGTCTAGAGTGAAGTTAACTATGAGAAAAAAAGCCGAAAAACTTTCAATAGTCGTTGCGAATATTGCGAACCTAATTCGAAATGAAAATCAAATCTTTTTAAAAATCTTTTGCGTTTTCAAAGAATTCATATACGTGTACCGTATGTCTAAAGTCGACTTTAATACATTTAAAATTATTACTAATTTGAAATTAAATTTAAAAAAAAAAACAGAAAAGTTAACATTTACGTTAACGTTTTATTTCTGTTTAGCACATGACACTGGCAAAAAGAAAACGAGAATTTTTAATTATTTTTTGTTTTTTTTTTTCGTAAATTTTTTTTAAGTCTGTACGAGCAATAAGCAAAATATTTCGAAATAGAAGCTGTAATTTCCTTATTTACCAATAAAAAGTAAATAATAAAAAAAAAAACAAAAAGCTTGTCATATTAATTGTTAGAGATTATAAAAAAAATATTTGCCGATCGCTATATGACGAACGTGTTAATTTACAATTTTTGTAAAACAACACACACGTTATTTACAACACAATGGCTATGGCATTCCAAACCCACTTGCATTGCACCGTTTGATAACGGTAAAAATGTAAAAAATATTTAGTTTTTTAAAAAAGGTCTTTCATAAACAGATATTTTAAATTATTTTTAAATTCTTCATTGATTGATTGATTTGATGATTTACCAATGAATCAATGAACCAATGAATGAAACAATATTATTGTTTAATGTATTAATTTTCTATTCTTTTTGTCCTTTTTTATTTTTCAGGTCAATTGTTTCTATTTTACTTGATCTTCTATACGATTTTAGCTGGTTTGTTTACCATATGTATGCAGGGCCTATTTTCCACATTGGACGATAGAGAACCAAGATGGAAATTGGATGACTCATTAATTGGTACTAATCCTGGTTTAGGCTTTCGTCCCATTAGTGAAGAAACTGAACGCGGTTCAGTCATAGAGTTCGACACCAGAAAAGATGGTGAAAAAAAATACTGGATCGATTTATTAGATGACTATATCAGGGGTAAGCTTTTTTTGTCATTCACGTTACATATATCTGTTGTTTGTTAACTTGTGCACGTTTTTCTTTTTATTACAGTATATAATGAAAGCACTCACAGTGGCAAGCTTTGCTCTTTTAATCAAACCCACGATGCCAAAGAGGTTTGTAATGTGGACATTAACCAATTTGGTCCCTGTTCTCCTAAAAACTCTTACGGTTATAATAATAATCGTCCCTGTGTTTTCTTGAAATTGAATAAAATCTTTAATTGGGTTCCTGAATATTACGATCAAGTTGGGGAATTGCCCGAAGATATGCCTGCTGAATTAATAGATCACATCAAGAGTGTTAATCCCTGGGAGGTAAGAACAACAAACAAACAAAAATACAACCATGCTTCCTTACGATACTCATAATTTTGTTTGTATTCCCTTTTAGCGCCAACAAATCTGGGTATCGTGTAATGGCACCAATGCCGAAGACAGAGAAAGCTTGGGTGAAGTCAAATACTATCCCAATCAAGGTTTTCCCGCATACTACTATCCCTACGCCAATCAGCCTGGCTATTTGAGTCCCTTAATTGCTGTTCAATTTCTAAATTTACCCGATGCCAAAATGATGAACATTGAATGCCGTGCCTGGGCGCGAAATATTATTTACAGCGGCAGTGTACGCGATCGTAAAGGCTCTGTTACCTTCCAAATCTATATCGACTCTAAAGATCAGAATTAATAAATATTTTCGATGGCCTCGTGTTTTATTCGTTAATTAGTTCGTATAACAATGAACAACTACGTCCACATGGTTTGCCATTAACAACTGCAACGACATCAAAACTTTTATCGCGGTGATGTTGCCTCCCCAACACACACATCCACAAGTTTGCATTCATTATTAAATAAAATCACTGACTCTAGACCTATACACATACATACACATACACACTCACATCTTTTAATGCCCTCAGTATATTTCTTAACCTTAAAAAAAAAAAACAAAACAAAACAAAAAAAAACCGTTAACTTTAGTAAAGATTTTTATTGAACTGTATCGGTTCTGGTAGTTAATTATTAAGAGATTATACAACAACAACAACAACAACATATAGAAAAAAAATTCAAAAACTTCACTTTATTACAGCCTTTAACTAAGAAACAGAAGCAAATAAATTCAATGTAAAATTTAATTAATTTTTTTTTTTTGTGATTTATTCTGCCCTTTCCACACCCCTCCCCCTTCCCCGTTAAAAAAATAAAAATTGTTTGTTACGTTTAAATCATATCTTGTATGAAAGAATGATGAATATTCTTAAATATTTTATGTTTACAAAATGTTATTTAATGATGTTATTACAACAAACATTTAATTCTATTTAAATTGTAATTAAAAAATTCTGTTTAAATGTTTATAATTTTGTTTTTTATTTTTCTTTTTTAGAATGTAAATAATTTTCATAAAGATACTTTAGACATACATACATACTCATATACTCATAAAAATTATTATTGATTTATGAAGGGTTTATGAAACAAACTTCGAACATTTTTTTATGAATATGGGAGTGAATGTAATATTCTCATTATCAATTGTATATGAGAGATGGATGATATGTTTGTAAATGTATTTCTATTTGTATCTATTGTATCTATAATTTAACTGTTATCAAGTTTCTCTGGTTGATTACACTGATCATTGGCTATTGTTGTCTCTGATATATCACTTAGCCAGTACGTACAACGTAAGCAGTGTGATTTTAATAATACAATATCAATCCAATAAAAATAACACCCAATTAATAAAGATCCGTGTAATATTTTACAGAAATTATGTATTTTGTTTCCTTCCTTAGTACTCAACGCAAAACCATAGCTAAAATCTTATTCTTTATTACATATTATTATATATAATGTATACATACATACATACATACCTGGCAATATATTTGTAAAATTAACGTCTCTGTCGTTTGTTATCGATTTCCAAAACACATCTTTTTACACTACTAAATTATATAAAAATTTTAAATAAAATAAAAATACAAATCCTGAAAACAAAAAGAAACTGAAAGAGAAATTTATTTAATTTAATTCTAAAACCTTTTTATTAAATTATTTAATGAAAACCCTTTATTATTATTATTATTATTAATTATAATTAATAAAATTAAATAACTAATAATAAAAATAAAAAAAATTTGTTAAATAAATCCGAGTTTTTATTTATCGATAAAGGTTTTTAGTTTTTCTTTTTTATTTATTTCTAAAACTAATAAAATTTAAAAACTTTTAGTTGTTTTAATTCATTTTTTCTCTTGGTTTAAATTAAAAGTGCATCTTTATATTTTAGTTACATATTTGGTAATTAATAATACATAGTTTTATATGATTTTATTTAATTTGTTAATACTTTTAGGAAAGAAACCATTACATATTTTGTTATAAATTGGTTTGCAATAAGAATTGTTTTTATTATACCCTACACTTAGCATACACCCTTATTGGAATATATTATAATTGTTGCCTAAATTATTTGCATTTTAACAAAATTAATTAATAAACTAAAGTTTTTTTATTTTTCAACCACTTTTAAAGCCAAACTGCGGTACACTGACCCGAATTCTGGAAATAAGTTAACATATTAAAACTATAAAAGCCGGTTCATTTCAAAGCTATTTTTTTTTTTTTTCTATAACCGTTTAATTCCATAATTCATGCAAAATGGCATCCATTTACAAAAAATTTCTATTCAAAAGAATTTACAATGAATTTGAGTTTATTTTACGATAGAAACGCCGTGGCCTGGTAAATAGTGTATTGGTTCAAACTCCAGGTCAGGCATCTTCAACTAAACGAAATATGAAAAAAATATATCTTCGGTGACTTCCTCTTAGAAGATGTCTGGGAAATACTTTAGGAAGTAAATAAAAATGCCATGAAAAGTTTCTCAAAACTCTGTCGTTCGAAGTCGTCTTTAAACTGTAGGTCACACCACTCATAACGCACACAACATAAGTGATCTGAGTAACCCTGACTAATGGCTTGTAATGACCTATTATACTTATATGTATTCAGGTAATTATATACAGTAGTAGAGATTACTATGCAAGTCTACATTTAATTATTAGCAATATCTTGACCATGCATTACCTTCAGATAAGTTTACAAATCTAAACTACTTTTTCAAACTGTTTATAAACCAGTAATGTTTAGTTTAACTGCATCAGAAAGAATAAACAACAACTTTTTCCTAATTTTCTTGTCACACAAAATAAAATGTAGGGTATTTCTGATAGTCGGGCTTGGCCGACTATTTGTTTTTTCTGTTTGTTTTTGTTCATCTGTTTATCAATACAGTTATTAGTGTTATTATTCAAAATAATATTAATTGTTAAAGTTATTTCTTATTCATTCTTTTGTTTAAACAGAAAATTCATGTTTCCTTAATTAACTTAATTAGCTAAATGATAATATAATATTTTTAAAAAAATATAATTATCTATGTATGTATGTATATGTATGTAAATATGTATATACACATAAGATATATCAAAAGTTTTATTAATAAAAACCTCTTTTTTTGTCCAAGTTAGAACATCATTTACAACTCATCACATTGCACAATTGTAAACAGCTTTAAAGGGAATCACAATTTAGTTTTTTCCTTTCAAAAATTTAGTGGTGAATTTAATTTTCTTGAGATTACTCTTAGCAGCTGTATTTTAAACTGTATAAGGTATGCTTTTGTAATGAATTTCACAATTGCATTGTCGAAAATAGTAACATAAACCTAAAAGGATTTTGTTTGGGGGGATGAAAAGTCGGTACTCTTTTACATAAGGCATCACAAATTTTTTTTTTCTGTACAACTTCTTGTCACAACTTTATGTAAACAACAACAATTGCTTTTTTTGTTATTCCTCTATTTACACCTTTTGCATAAACAATAACAATTACTAGACAATTGTTCAACCGATCATTGTAACGGATATCATCAAACCATGATTTCTCTCTCCAAACATAGAGCTTCTTCACATTTGTGGGTGTTAATTTGAACAATTAATGGCTGGCCTTATTGGGCCTAATTGGTCTATTGATCTATTGAACAGCAAAATAAATTGGTACATGAATATACAACTAACTGCTTTTTATTATTAAGAGAGAGAGAGAGAGAGAGAAAGAGAAATAGGCCTAAATTAGATAAACTAGATAAAAGTGACACCAGACAGGTCCAACCCGATATTAACAAAACAAAGTTTGCGTTAAAGCTGATTTTTATTATTATTATTACCGCTAGTTTTCTCGAAACTAAGGCTTAGTTTTTTGTAACCACTATATTGAATTTTTTTAGCAAAACTGCCATTATTTGATCTCCTACTGCTGGCAAGTGGAAACTAACGTCAGGTGGACTTTAAAAGAATTCATTTGAATACACAAATGAACCAACAATGGCATATAATTAGAATAGATCTACGTACACATATGTATATACAAAATAAATACATGCTGCTATTATTTGCAATGCAGTTGTACAAACTTATCTGTGTAATACCTTTAAAAACCTTTTAAAGAGTCGTGTTACGTATTATATAAGAAGATGTGTACGTTTATCATTGTAGGAGTAATTAATTATTCTTATTTTTTTTCTTTATTATTATATTCTGTTATTTAAAATAAAAATATTGTGTAATAAAAATATATTTGAATATGAGTTCTTATTAATTTTTATTATACTTTATCTGTTATTAATCAATTTGTTTTCTTTAACTGTTAACTGTAGTTAATTATTTATTTATTAATGTTAATATTTTTATTATTATTTAAATAAAATATTGTTATAAAATAATGAAATTTCATATTTGAATTATAGTAGTTGGTTTGATAGTTTGACGGATTGTTATATGAGGAGGCATTCTGCACACAAGAAGTAGTCGAAGAATTTTAATTTCTATTATTATTCTTATTTTTATTAGTTTAGTTAGTGATTTAAACAATAAATAATACTTTCGCATACAGTGCGACCTGGATTATAGCAACCGCCGGTTAGTGAAACACACCAATTTTTACAATAGTCAAGTTGCTTACATTACAGTCTCTATAAGTGCAACTTGTCTTAAAGAGAGATCTGCAATGAGTAATCAAAAAGATGAGTAGAATCGAATCATACTCATAATTTCTGATACTTATACGCAAATTATCATATTCAAAGTTTGAAGTATTCATCATATTAATACTTAACAACACCTATGATTTTATTGATTTCGGCTCTCCCTATCTCAACATATACACGAATCACAAAATAAGT
Organism: Sarcophaga peregrina; assembly: GCA_014635995.1. Lineage (NCBI taxonomy): Eukaryota > Metazoa > Arthropoda > Insecta > Diptera > Sarcophagidae > Sarcophaga > Sarcophaga peregrina. The sequence goes on from CM025791.1 coordinate 104,344,418, forward strand.
ATGAATCGCGTACAAAAACTAAAATACTCCCTAGAAGGTTGTGTGTTTGCTCTGATTGCCGTTCTGTCTATTTTCTTATTGCTTTTTTTTTTGTTTTTTTTTTGTAAAGAACTAAAACTGTAAATTTTAATGAATGAGTCGAATCAATCGAATCATTTATAAGTATTCTAAGTATTTTTCTAAAGTTATGAATCGAAATAAGTAGGCTTATGAATCAAACATATTTCGAATGACATGAGTTTGATGTCAACGTTGTACGCATACTCATTGCAACCTCTAAAACGATTCATTGCTGATCCCTGATACAAATGGTTTCTGGCTTAAAAGTCTTTATGTGTTCTTTACATAGAAGCATAGATGATTGTTTTGTAGCTGTGAAAAGTATAATCAACAATGTAAACAATAGTGTTCGGTTATTGCAACATTTCGATAATTGTAACAGGCTAGATTTTCTTCAAGTTGCGATAATCAAGATGACACTGTATATATATTAAACATGAACCCATTCTTCTTCTTCTTAATAAATATTTTTTGGTTTTATTTTTTTCATTAATAAACATTCAGAAAATAAAATCTATTTAATTGTTTAAGGGGATAGTGTTACTTAATTATTGAATGTGTTTGTAGAGTGTTAAAAAGGAGCACAAAGTTAATTTATTTTATTTTATATTGAAGATATGAAAAGTTTTCATTTGTAATGTTTAATGCTTAAAATTAGATTGCTTAGTATGTACTTCATTTATAATAATATTACTCTTAAATTAGGTTTTCAATTATTTATTTTGAATCACAAATTAATTTTTGTTTGTTTATTTTATCACATCTTTTCAAAAGAACCCTTTAAGGAAAATTTGTATGTCATTATGTAATTAATTAATTACTATGTATTTTTTTAATTTTATTTTATTTAATTTGTTTGTTTTTATTTCTCATTTGATTAGAAATGTATTCATTTTGAATAACTAATTATGTTTAAAATTTCATTTGAACAATTTATAACTACAAACTTTTTAATTTTTTTTTTAATTTATTCATTTCATTTCATTACATAATTTTAATAAATATTTTATAATTTAATTATATTATAATATTATTTTTAATTTATTTTATAAATATTTTGATTTGTTTAACTACAATTATAAAACCTATGAAAAGATTTTCGCTTAATAAAATTTAATTTTTATTTAATTTACGAAAATTAAAATATTTTTGGTGTTTGAATATGTTCCATTTGTCTCAAGACTGTTTGGAGCCCCACATATCGGTTTCATAGTAGATGCGATAGATATTATCGCGTATTAGTTTCGCTTTCTCTTTAGGTAGGCCGATTATGGCCTGTTGTTTTTTAAAGAACTCCAAACACAAATCTTGTGGGGCTCCTAAGGCGTGTATGTTACAGGTGAACGATCTAAAAAAGTCAGATGTGAAGTGAATTTTATAACGGACGGACTAGATAGCTCATAAGTAACTAAAAATGCTTAATAACTTACGTTAGTTGACGAAATGCAATATTTTCCATTTCCTTATCCACATCAGCGGCTGTTTCGTTTACGCTTTTCGGTGAACGATCCTTTTTGATTTTATTTGCCTGACCATGACCATGACCATGACCATGACCATGACCATGACTGTGACTGTGACTGTGATGGGAAGAGCTTGAGGTGGAAATATCATGTGGATTTACATGTTTATCATCCTTTATAATATCCGGATTTTGATTATGATTTTCCTGGCGCTGCTGCTGTTGTTGCTGCTGTTGTTGTTGTTGCTGTTCCTCCGCCAACTCTGCTTTTGCTTTTTGTTTAGCTTTACGTCGTTCCTGTTTCTTTTGATTGGCCATAATACGATGATCCCTTTCCGTTTGCATTGCATCGAAAAAGGCTGTATTCCAAAATCTTAAACACAACCAAATGGGCTGCTCGCGCATGAACGTGAAAAGATATTCCCGGTACGCCTCACAGCCGGGGACATCAACTAAAAGATAAATTGAAATAAAAATTAAATTCAAAAATACAAAATACTCGTAATATGTTTAAAATGTTTTGAAGTTTAAAACTTACTTTCTCGATAGAAAACAAAACAGAGATTCATAATGATTGTGGCTGGCGGAAAATGTTCACACTCGTTACATTCGAATAGCACTAAAGCGAAATGTTGTATCAACGAATGAAATGTGGGTTCGGTTACGACTTTCCTTTTGTTCCTTTGATCGATTAGGAAAGCGCACAAACCATTGACGTCCTATTTCTAAACGAGTCATGGCACCAAATTCCGATTTCAATTCCAAATCAAGAGCATTGGCATTAGCGAACATGGTCTCGGTAAAACGTTTCATAAACTCTTTAATGGGCTCTTCGCCTGAGCGACAGTCTAAACTAATCGAAGAAGCCCAAGAAGGTACCGAATTTTGCGATTCGGAACGTATAAAGTTACGCCAGTCGGTCGACTCTACACTGGGACTCACTTGACATTCCAGATCATCACGCAGACTGGTTAAGGTGCTGCTATTAGAGTTTTTACGTCTAACAGCGGGAGGAACTCGCATGGAATGGTTAGAGGTGGTGGCAGCTATATTGACTACAGACGATTTGCTTAGATCACGTTCATACGAAGGCGGTTGTACCTCAATATGAGGTGCTACACTACTGGCTGCTGCAGTAGCCGCACCTGATACAGATGCATTGGCTGAATTCTCACGCAATCTCATCATGTCTCTTTGAATGTCCAATTCACTGCGTCTGGCACCTGGTATAGCACGTGCCCGTTCATAACCACCAGAATGGCGTGATTCTATAGAATCTGAACGAGTTGTGCTACTAATATGTGACCTTTCCTGAGCATTATTGTGAAATGACCGTGATGACGTTGAGGTAGATGAGGACGACGACGACGATGAAGGACGAAGATGAGCGAGATTTTTCACGTTTCTTATTACGCAAGGCATCTAGGCGAGGTCCTATAAATAAAAATAGTGTTGTTTCGTTAAATATAACACATTAAACAGTAAAGTTTTGTGTAAACTCACGTGGTGCTAAATTCGGTTGTCTATACCGCCCCGAAATTAGCTCTTCATGCGCTCTACGGGCCTTTACCCGTCGAGATTCATAGTCGATCTTTGTGTAGTCTATTGATTCATCAACTGTTGCAATTCATCATTAGTAAATGATTATTATATTAATGAATTTATGACATAAATTACAACTTACATTTGGGAATTTCTTCGTCATCGTCATCACAGTAGTCCGAATCGCTTGAACTGATATTGAGTGTTAACTGTGTAAATACAAAAAAAAATGTTTTTTTTTTTGTAAACTAACTTCCATATACTATAAATTATTTTATTACATTTAACATTTATGTTTTTATTATATTTTTATACTCTCTTTTTCATTTTTACAAATTACTTTTTTTGAAATTAATTATTTACCGAACTATGGTCAGTTCTTATTGAAGCCTATTTTCTTAATAATCTAAATCTTAATTCTATTTACCCTTTAACCATGATCATTTGTTTGCAGTAGCATTTAACAGTAATTTACAACATAAAAGAAAGAATTCAAAAAAAACCAAATTTAAAAATAACTATTGAATGTCAAAGAATACCAACAACATAAATGTAAGATCATTTGAAAGTCATCAGTTGGAATGACTTTAATGACTTTGAAATATGCTGTTGGTATTATTTATATTATTTTCGATTGAAATTAAAAAATCGAAAGAAGAAAAGTAACTGTAACAAACAAATGATCATAGGGAAAAAATATTAATCTTATTCTAACTTAATTATCATTATCATTGTCTTTATTATTATTACAATTATTATTATTATATCCTAATTAGCAATTACCTACTATGTAGGCTCATCCGTAATTTACTTTATTATTATCTACCTACTATGTAGGCTTATTATAATATTAATTTTAACATAATTCTTAGAACTAAAAACTTAAATATAATAAATTAAGAAATATAAAATATGTGGTATATTAACTTATACATATGATAAGGAAAATTTAATGAGTATTGAATGTTATTTTTAATTAAAGAAGTTCATCTTGAATTCCTTAACAAAGTTGAAAAATTTAATTTCTATGACAGAGACAAGAAAAGACCTCCAAATTGTAAAGAGCATTACTGTTGTCTAACAGTACCAATGTCCTAGAACACTACTATGCCTATAAAGCAAAGCATATTGCATTTAAAAGTTTCAAGGCCTCGCAAATAATATTTTCTTTTACACTTCATTTAATACACCAAATAATGGATCCTTGTAACAGACACAAGCCTTTACTTAACTTACATACAGACATACATGCATATGTGTACACATACCACATACATATGTACATTCATATGTCTGAATGTCACTGTATAGGTATGTAATGTGTGCTTGAGTGTTATAAATTCTTTGATTTGTTTTCTTTTAATTCTCCCCCTGGATATATGTGCATAAGCAAACATGTATGTTGTTGTTTATGATTTTACAAACGAAAATTCAGTAAGTCAGCCAGTCAGTTAGTCAGGCAATTTGTCAGTTACTCACTGAACAGTGGCATTAAAACCTTGAAGCCTATGCTGTCACGGTTATTTTTGTTATTTTATTTCATTTTTTTTTTCTTTTGTTTTTGTTCCTTTATTATTATGAATATTAGTATTGTTGTGTTTGTTAGTTGTAGGCCTCTCGGCAAGAAAGAAACTCTCTTCTCTCACACACACTTATACACAAACAAATGCACAAGGTCAAAGTCAAACAAAATGTGAACAAGAACCAAAGCATGAAAAGGCAAAAATGAAAACATTAGACAATCTGTTTAAAGCACATTGTATATTGCAATAACAACAATAACAATAACAGCTAAAAAAAACTTACCTTTGATGATATACCGTTAAGTAATTCGTTACTATTGCCTAGAACTGTTAAAAATTTTGATTTCAATATACCAATGGCCGGAGTTCGTCCCATAAAACTTTTAATACGTGATGTTTCACCCACAGGCGGCGGAGTAACGGGTTGTGGTGGTGAAGAGTTAAACATTTTTACATTTAGGTGGCGGCGTTTTAATTAAAAATTCTTTTGTCATAAAAAATAGACGCAATAATGTATATCGATTTGTGTCTCTCTTATTTCCTCTTACTCTCTGGTAGCCTTTAATACAATTTCTGTTGTTTTATTTTTTCCAGTCGATTTTGTTCTCCCAGTTATTGCAGGCAACTGAGGTTTAATGGTTGTGGTGTTTTTGTAATTTTTTTTTCTTTTTTTAAAGAAAATTGTTGTTGGCTTTTAAGTTCAACGAAACTATTGAACTTTGATCACATTTTTATTATTAAATTTTTAATGTCTCTGTCTCTCTCTTTTTTTGTAATTTTGATTTTATTCAACTACTAATACTACTAGACAAACGAAAGCAACAACAAAACAATAATTTTAAACATAATAACACTTGACTGGTCATATTCTAATGCAAATAACAACAATACAAATAATAAAAGCAGCTGCAGTAGTACAAGTAAACAATCATCAGCTGCTGTTGCTAATATTGGTGCATGCACTCAAACGTACCAACAAACGTACGCAGCAATAGCAACAACAACAACAACAACAACAATAGCAAATTAAATAAATGCAAAAAAATATTATAAGGAAATAATGGTACAGAAGGACAGAGAAGAGAACAGAACAGAACAGAGCAGAAGAAAAGAAAAGAGAATCCGCAATTTAACCGATTATAGTATATTACACTCTATTGTTTACGAGTTCATGTTTATCATCATGTGTATACAAACAACACAATATTTCTACTATGCTAGACATGTGATGTTGTTGTCGATGTAGATGTAGATGCAGTTGTTGGCCACCACATTTCCATGTCGCCCAGCCATCGAACACGAAAAATTTTCTTTTTTTTGTTTTTAGTTTTTTTCGTTTGTTTTTATTGTACTTTATGTACAAGTTTATGTCGATATGTTGCTGTTGTTGATTATTGATTTTTACACCGTCTTGTGCAATGAAATATTTCCATACAACAGCAACAGCAACAACAACAACAACAATAAAAAATTAAATTATAAGAAAAGGAAATCTAAATTCCTTGAACTTCACTGGCTAAACAACAATATTCACATGAAGAATTTCACAAAAACATTCTCATTTTTTCATATTTTATGGCACTTGAAACATTTCTATTCATTCCACATCACAATTATTAGAAATTTCCTCTTTTCATTTGGTTGTCCTCTACACAAGGCACTTTAATTACATATAAAATTAAATAAATTATATACAGATATATATGTATATGTATATGTTTGTATATATTAATATTCTAATTAATTTTTACATCATAATTTGCTTAACAATTATTTGATTTTCTTTTTGTTTGAAATGTGTAAGTTTTTATTTGAAAATAATATCCATGCCGTTAGCCTGCGTTTCAAATACTGCACGAAAATACTCATACGCTATAGTGGCTAAGCTTTCGTTGTTCAATTAAACGGAACATGTGTTTTTGGTCTGCTCCTCAAAGCATACTTTATGGGGCTTATGAAAACTTACAAAAAAATAAACTTTCTGTTATTAACACTGGTAAACAATGTTAGCTTAAAAGGCAATGAGAGAATGTTCGTTCTTTGTTTTCATTTACTTTAGTTGCCGGTTATAAAATCACGATTTAAAATTTTAAACTGAAAATAAATCTAAATTAATTAATTAAAATATAAAATATAAGTTAATAAATTAAAAACATACTTCGCAAAGGGGATTCCAGCACAGAAAAAAAGTTTACTTTTTCCTATAGTTTTTCTTAAAGTATAAATAATTATGTATTCGAGCAACATTTTTAGAATTTTAAATGTTAATTTTTATTTGCATATCATAAAATAAAATACATTTAAAATAAATAAAAGAAAAACATCATGCGATCATTCGTCTTTTTACAACATAAACAAACCATTGATGTTTTAATTTTGCGGAAGAAGGAATACAAATGTCACCAAAACGTCTGTTGCTCGATCATTTATTCTCTAATTGTTTACCATAAGAGAAATTTCTTTCTCGCGTTAACAATGCGTTGACAAACGAAAACAACAACAAATTTCATTCATTTTGAGAATAAAATCGAATCCCACCAACTTATATTCATGCCTTATATTGGTACTGAATGCTGGGCGACACTTGATTATTTTAGTTGGTGAGCAGAAGTTGAACGATAAATACGAAAAAAAAAATTATAAAATATTTGCGCGAATACGGAAACAGGCGACAATATAACGCGAGTTATGTAAGCAATATTTAGGCCGACAATTGAATATATGCATTTACATACATATATAAAGTTAAAACAGTAAATAAAATTAATAAACCCTAACAAAATCGAAGAAATTATTGAAAATCTATGAAAATTAACCGTTAATTTAAATTGAATACCCTTAAGGAAGTGTTAAAAACGTCAAAAAAAAATATTAATTAAATTAAAAGAAATACATGAATATCATCTATACAATATAGAAAAATGTTATTTATAGATTTATAAAAATTATTTATATTTATGTACATATGTGTGTGTATGTGTGTGTGTTTTAAGTGTTTTACAAATGAAAATATATACAGATATTCCTAAAAATATATTTTTGAATTATGCAAAAAAAAAAAATAAATTTAATAAAATCATATAAAATTTCTAAAAATAAATTCTAAATTTTACCTTTAAAAGAAAACAAATCGAAATAAAAATTAAAAGAAAAACTCACACACAAGAATAGAAATAAACGAGGAAAAAAAAGAGTTTTGCGGCATTTTTAAAAATAGTTGTTGAAATTTTCAAAAATAACACAACAGCGTCTCCCTGGGCTTTGCTTACTTACACAGCAACACATAGACGAAAAAGAAAACAGCAACACAACTACAACTGCAGCAACTACAACGATCAACAGAGAATAGACAACAGACAACGGACGACATCAGCGTGAGCATTAAAAATTAAAAGAAATAGAAATAGAAAAAGAAATAACATTAAGAGTAACAACAAATAAATAAACAAATTTTTGTTTTAAACGCAACGGCAATTTTATTTTCAACAGCAACAACAACAATAATAATAACAAAAAATAAAAGCATCAATATTCTCATTTTCATTTGGTTCTCATACTCATTTCCGAAAGAAATAACGAAGTAAATCGCTTATACGCCAACAACGGTTTTTTTTTTTTCTTTTTTGTTAAAATACTATAAACCGGCTTTTACTCTCTCTCTCTCTTTCTCTCTCCCTCTCTCTCGCACAACGTATAAACACACACACACACACACATGCTCAGTTTGGTTTACATTTGATTTTCTGCATAAACAGCACTCTGTTATACATGGACACACTCACACATGTACACGCTTATGTTTATTTTCTAAAAACAGTTTTTATATTCATATTTTGTAAAATATTTGTTATATAGAACAACCAAACGAAAATATGCAAAATAAAATAAAAATTATTTTTAAATTTAAATCTTTGAAAACCACTTTTACGCTTGTCTAACATAAAGGAAATAGAAAAATGCAATTTTTTTTTTTTTGATGTTTAATGATGCACAATATGGCGTAAATATGGCGCAAATAGAAAGCTATCTCTAACTCTCTCTCTCTCTCTCTCTCTCTCTTTCTCTTTATCTATACACAAATTATATTTGTTTCTTTTCATATGTATGTATGTATATTGTACGTTAATTACAGGAATTCGAAAATGATTGTAAATGTGTTTTCCACAATATTTTTAAAATGATCACAACCGCATTATGTTCATAATTATTTTATATATAATTAGGGATAAAATTTTAAAAAGCTTTTTTAAATTAAAATGTATAAAGAAAACAAATCTAATATATAAAATTCAAATAAAACTTATGACATAAAAGATAAAATTCCACCACGTTATCTCAAGTTTTCACTTACATTATTTCTCTTAAATATTAAAGATTCAAATACAGATTCTAGCCCCTTTGTAATTCTCAGGCAGTGGTTTTACTGCGATAACAATTGCAGTAAAAAGTTGTGAAGCGATTGTATCAGAGAATAGTTTGACTGTAATACAAAAATAATATTCTTAGGAGTTTTTTTTATTCCTTTCCATTTAAATTCAAGCAAACTCAAATCATTCCCCATCATATTATTTATTCGCTTTGTTTTTGAATTATATTTTTAAAAGATTTTTCCAGTTAAGCAGGTAATCAATCTACTTTAGTAGCTAATAGAATAAAGATAAGTCCACCTATTGTTCCTTAAACATTTGTTGTTGATTAATGATCTTTGTTATTGGGGTTATCTTAACTGGGTGGCAAGAAACAACTGCCGAACCATTACCATACGCTTTGAAAAAAAAACCATTATATGTATCCATTTTCTGGATATCAGGAATATGATTATTCGGTTAATTTTAATTTAATGTTGTCAGCCTTTTAACCAACATCGAATTTAAACATTACTCTACAACAGAATCATATATTTGAATAAAATTTATGTCAATAATAAGTAAAGTCAATAGTTTTTGAATGAAATTTCACATTTCGTTATTCGAAATATTTGTGCAAAAACATTTCCTTTAATACAGTAGAACAAAATTTATTAAAAAATGTTCATTCTCTACTGAAAAATAGAACCAAATTAATCCGCTTTTCAATAATTCATTCGCTTGTAATAAGTAAACTGAATAAAAGAAATTGAATAAAATCAAAGGAAAATAAGAAAGTTTTTTTCGTAGATGCCGTCAACATGTGGTTAAACTGCATATTATGCAAAATTTCTATTTCAACAAAGAAAGTAAGAATTGAGTCTAAAAAAAATTAATATGTTCTCACAAAATTCTCTTCTAGAGGCACTGCTGCCAGATTTTTTTCAGCCACCATCCCCAAATCCATTTTTTTATCCCCAATATTCCCTAAATCCATTACTTCATCCTCAAAAAAATCCCAAATACATTTAAAAAAAGTTATTTCTTATTTTATTTAAAAATTAATTTATTATATGTGCACATACATACATACATACATATATATTTAGTTTAAGAAGAGCTTCTAATAATTCATATTGCATTTTATTTCGTATTTTTGTTTTGGTAAGATTCTATATTGAAAAAACACGTCCAACGCAGGCGTTATTGTTGGTACACAAAGAATCTACGGAATCTTTATAGCAATAAACATATCTCCAAAATACATTTAAATTCTGTCCAGACTCTTCTCCGAAACAATCGTTCTATTGGGATATTTGCCTTTAATTAAGAATTTAACATTTTAGCAACAAAACATCGTAAAATTTCACTAAAGAAAACTATAGGCTTGCCAGAGTAAAAATTCTATCACTTAAATATTTTTTATTATTTTCCATTATGTTATAAATCGACTTTTATATGTAAAAAATCTATAGGTTTTTGTCCTCAAAAACTCCCCAGCAGTGTTGTTTCATCTCCAAAAAATCCTTAGATCCCCAAATTGAAATTTGCATCCCCATTGGCTGAAAAAATCCTCTTTTTGGGAAGCAAATGGCAGCAGTGTCTGGGGGCATCATTTCTCTCTCTATAGAGAGAGAGAGAGAGAGAGAGGGAGAGAAGAAAAAAAATTCTATTCTATCTCAATATCATTTTTATTTTTTTTTTGTTGAAAATTTTGAATTTCTCAAACAACACTGTCATTATGTGATATTCTTTTATTGAAAATTATATTTTCATGTTATTTTTGTAAACAGTAAAGTTGTATTTTCTTATTTATTTATTTACACCATATACTTACGTCTACACATACATACATACATACATATACACATACATATGCGTATAGATGAATCCCTTAATACAACATATTTATTTATTTATTGTGGTGATCATAAATTTCAAGTTCAAAATAATACTGAAATTAGATGACCTTAAAACATTTTCATTTCATTTAATATTGTTGTAGAACAAACAAAAAATAGAATTTTGTATTTGTAAATCAAGATAAACTTAATGTTCTGTATTTTGAATATCAAGAATTCTATATTACTTTGTGTTTCATTGATCATATAGGAATATACAGAATAAGTGTATCTTGATTTCATGTATAAAAATTAAAGTTGTGCTGAAAACATAAGAATACTGTGATGAATTTTCGATTTATAAAAACATTACTATTTCATTCATTTCACATTTGTAAATCTGATGAAGTCGCTGTAGTCTACTAGGTAGTGTGTTGGCTTATCAAATGTGAAGCCAGAGTTCAAGCCCCAGGCCAGACATTAAAATAAAATATAAAAAGTATTTCTTCGGCTTAATCATTGCTAAAGGTCATAATTTTAGTATGAAGAGTTGGTCGTCAATGTCAAGTGATCAACTGATCGCTCATGCCTTTAATTAGGTTTTTGTGTTCGGTGGATTTGTAATTCTTGTGTACTTCTAAGCAATCGCGTAAATTTAATTTTTTTTTTGTGAAAAATTCTTCTTAATAGCAGTGCCTTCCAAATGGCATTAAACAGGTATAGATTGGATCTAAATAGAATTATTCTGAATATGTCTAATTTATAAACAAATAAATGACAAATTCTTTTCATTAATGTTTGTGTCAAAAACATATCTGACCCGTATGTACCGTTGCTGCTGGAAATCTCTTTCTCGCTCGCCATCTCTTTGTTATATCGAGGGTATTAAAATGTATTCTCTTGATTTCAAAGAATAAAAATTCAAATGTGTTCGCTCGTTGAAAAGTTGTCATCACCTTTAATGAGATTTGCAATGCGAAGCTCACACTCATTTAGTTTTTCTTTTCATTTATTCTCATAAACACTAAACTCGAATGAATATAAAAATTAAAAAATAAAAAAAAAACAGAAAACTTTTCATGAATAAAATTTTGAATTAGAATTTTTATATTTCGGTACCATCAGTTGCAGTAGTTTTTGGTATTTAATGCTTATAATTACATACACGCAAATACAAACGCCGAGAAGCTGTTCCTATTCCGTTTATTTTTCTTTTTATATTTGCAAATGAAAAATGAAAAAAATTTTTTAATTTTTAGACGATAGAATATGGCCTCTCAAGCAAATAATAGAAACGGAGGGATGTTAGTCACACGAAACGAACGATCGATGCCAAAATGGGTGGTAAGTTATCGAATAATTTTAAAATAAAATAAATGGTGACATAAACAAAATTCATAATGTTTGCATATTATGATTTCTAAAACTTATTTCTGTTTTTTATTAATCTCCCCTGTTCTGTAAGAAAGTTTCGCTGGTGATTTGATAAAAAATTTTCTTGGGTTTTCAATTGGAAACTTAAATACAGAACAGGAATTAAATGGACCAGTCTGCGTAAGATTGAAAATTTATATGAAACACTCAATTTGTAGTTTTCATTCAAATTTTCGACTGCCTGACATTGTTTATCTTCCATTAAGAGATAAATTTCCCTTTAATGCTCCTGTCAACCTTGCATCTACTCAGGATAATAATTCAAATAATTCCTTTATTTAAACAGACAGAACAAAGTGATCGTATTGGTCCAAAGCCACCGCCGCCACCGGCAACACCCGAAAATGGTGACATACTGCCGAAACAACCAAGTTTGCCACCGAAAACCAAAACTCTACCTGAACCAGATTACGAAGTGATTGAATTTTCAAATCAACAATATTCGAATGCGCCTTTAAGACCAAACTCGGCCAGTTCTGGTTCCAAAACTCCAGGTAAATATTTTTTTCTTTTATAGGCTTGCATACATTTTTTTTATATTTTATATTCGATTTTGTTTCATTTCTTTTAGACAACAAACTCAAATGCACTCTATGCGGTTCGGGTAATCCCTGGGTTACTTGTGACGAATGTGCCCAGCAAATATTTTGTGCCTCTTGTGATGACATGTTTCACAAGCATCCCAAGCGTAAAAATCATCAAAGAAAGGTGATTTTCTTTTCAAAATTTGATAGTGTTACCTTTAAGGTTGTTTTTTTTTTTTTTATTTATTTACAGACTATTGAGAAGTCACTACCACCTTTGCCGCCTAAGATTTTACCCGGCCAAACTGGTCCCTCTCCGCCTGTGGCTCCACCCAGACGTAATAAACGCGGTCTATTGACACCCCTAATGCAGCGCAAGGATCAGGTACGCTTCTGTACGATTTTCTAAAGCAAATTCCCAAGACAATATTGTCGACAAATTTCGTTTCTTTCAAAATTCAAAATCGCTAAACGTTTTATTGTAGTACGCTTGCCTATTTACGCTGATACAATAATTTTTAATTATTAAATTTATTATATTAACTGTTAATCATGACGATGATAAGCATAAAATCAGAAATAATAAAAAAAAAAATAAAATAAAAAAAGAACTCAACTCAATAAAATAAAATCAAGAAAAACATGAAAATATATTTGAAAATCTTTATTAAACATACAAATTGAACAAGTAGAACATACATACAAACACGCTTCATCATCATTTTTCTTTTAAATATATATTGTATGTGACCTTAATCTCAGGGTAATTCAATGCCGGGACCATTTCCTGTACCTTCGTCGCCTACGCCTTCGCAGAAAAATGGAACTTGGCAAGATCGTTTCGGTTCTTTGCCCAGGGGTTTAAATTTACTGAATCGTCCGTTGCCCGATACTCCCAAGACACCGCCCAGTGAGTCGTCACGTTCCACCACACCGAAATCAGTATTTGATAATATACAGAGGCCACCGTCGATAACGTTGGAAAAAATCAAAAGTAAAGCCAACGCTACACTGGATCGTATGCAATTATTGCAGCAGCGCTATAGGCAGCAGAAAGAACAATTGGAAAGAGAGCGCAGTGGCTCAGTAACAGACCAGGTAAAACTTTTTTGTAAAAAATATTGCGAGTTTTTTTTTTTAATATTCTCACTAGCTTGCTAAAATCAGAGAAAGCGTTGACTCTCTTCACTTTTAGTACAATAATACATCCATGTATGTACATATATGTCATCTCCTCTCATTTAGTTTTCATGTATAAAATAATGTCTCGTTCTCAATGTATTCATTGTTTATCCCTTTATCTCTCTCTCTCTTTGTACTCTCATTATGTTGTTATTGACTCATGTCACGTGTACGTATTCCCTCCATAATGCCCTGGCATTGGTATCGATCGTTATGTGGTGTCACTGTGTACCACTCACTGTAAACAGAATATGTCGGCATTTGATCAATGGTCAAGCATTTCACAATCGCCATCACATTTTCATTCTGGCAGCATGTCGTCCGGCATCAATTCATCCCATCTAGACCTTATGGATGATAATAATTTCAATTTTGTTCATCAGCGTCAATTGGCTAGACAACATCATCAGTTAGCCGCCCAAAGGGCCAACCAATTGGGCCAACGTGCCCTATCAACGTCAGTTTTCAATTTAAATCACATAAACCGCAAGCAACCCCCAACAACTAACGGCTGGATGAATAATTCCATGCAACAGGTATGTCACCACAGTATATTCTCTGAAAGAGCTATAAACTTATCGTATCATATGTACTTCCGAACAGGCTCAATCGATGGCTCAATTGAATTGCGCCAATTGTGCTCATCAACAATCCCAATGGAATGGACACAGTCATATGCATATGCCACAGGATCCATGGTGTAACCAGTTGGCCTCACAGCAGCATTTAAATCGATCGAATATGTCCCTTAACGTAACTGCTGGTTACATGATGCAACCCCAAATGAATGGCATGTATCCACCGCCCACTTTTATGAATCAAAGAGGCCTCATGCACCAAATGTATCCACAACCTTATATGGGAGGAATGCCAGTCATGAATCCAGGTACATATATTTCACACTCAATTGGTAACATTATTTTAATACTCATGTTTAAAATGCTCTTTTTAAGGTTTAATAGGTATGCCACCATCCGCCTCAAGAGCTGCTTCGAGAGCAGGTTCCCGCATGGCTTCGCCAGCTATGAGCCGTAAATCAGTTACGTTAAGAAGAAAACAACGTTCCAATTATATTGATGATGAAGCTACCGATGATGAAGACTCTGATGAAGATGATCGCCGTTCCATTACTTCAAATCGTTCGGGAGTTTCGAGATCACGGCAAAGGCGTTTGTCCAGTGCTTCACAAATTCATTTAGACGAGGATATTGATTCACCTCCGGGCAAATTACACCGACATCGTGCTCGTAATCAGCGCAGAGATTCAATAGCCAAGTCAGTCCACAATGATTGGGCACCAGGTAGAAGAGGCTCTAACAGCAATAATAACAATCGTTCAGCTGATTCTGGTTTCAATAGTCCGCTCAAGCCATCACGTGTATATTCCGATCTGGACTCGGAAGGGTCAGGGACCAGAGCTTTAGTTCAAGCCAAAATAGAACAAAAACTTAAAGAAGAATCTCTAAAACAGAAACAAACCAAAGCTAAACGTCAAAGTCAATCTCCTACTCCACAAAAAGCTAGTGCAGCAGTACAAACGCCGGCAGTGAAGAAAGCTTCCAAGCAAGAAAACCAAGATGATACAAACGAAGCAGTCGAGGCTAATAAACCTGACAAAGAAGAGAAACAATCTACGAAAATTGAGCTTAAAGATGAAGAAATAAAACAGAAACATCAAGATAAGGAGGTCACTGCTTCGGAAGAGGAAGAAGAGACAGAAAGTGAGGAAGAAGAAGACGAGGAATCAGCATCAGAGCCAAATTCTCTGGAAGCAGATCTACAGGCAGACAATAATGAGCCAGCGGTCGATGATGCTCAAATAGAGGAGGATGATTTGGGTCCACCGCCGTCTACACCCGATCATGAATGGGAGTGTGAATTTTGTACGTTCGTTAACGAAGCCAATATCAAGATCTGCTCCATTTGTTGTAAAACTCCAAGTATTAAACCGAAAAAGGCTGTTAAAAACACATCGCCTCCTAAACAAATAAAATCAACAGCAACACCAACACCAACAGAAACGAAGGAAAAGGGAAAAGGCAAAGACAAGGACAAGGATAAGGACAAAAGTGGTACGATTAAGAAAAGACCAACATCAACAGCGGCGGCAACATCTAACAGTCAAACATCATCCAATCACATAATCGAGAAAATTACTGAATCCACAAATTCCATAAATCAGAAGGGACCACAAACTACGAAAACAGACTCTGCTCACAGCACAGATGAAGCTTATGATTCTTCGTCAAATACATTCAAAACTAAAGGTAGGGTCCGGAAAATTTCATTCCTGGAAGGAACCAAACCATACTAAGAAACCTCCTAAACAAAAACAAAAACACACAAAGCCCTCTGTCTACCAAATCCATACAAACATTTCTAATCGTTTAATTGATCTTCTTCATAACATTTAATTACCAAGTCTTTCTTTTTATTGATTGTATTCACGAGATTATAGATTTAAATTTTCTGTTAACAATGCTTAAATACATCCTTTTCGAACACTATACGAGAGCGTTGTTTTATTCTATTAATCTCCCATGTATGTGTACAAAAATATTTTATAGAATCTGTGGAGGATGTATGGGCGACTTTGGATGAAAATATTCAGTCTACAGCCAATGAGGTAACACGAAAGGCTGAATCGAAACACACTCCCAAAGATTCTATCGTTTGCAGTAGTTCATCAAACTCCAAGTCAGCTAGTGTTGAACCAAAGGAAAATGATTCAAGTAAATTCGAAGCTCGAGAGATAGGAACTTCACCTCCACCCCAGAGTATTTCTACCCAAGTAGGTTTCAAATGAACATACCAAGCGATAGCCACAATCAATTTATTTAATATCACTCCTATATCTAGACTTACGATACTTTAAACATCCGCAAACCCGAGGCAAAAGAGGACTCGATTTCGAAATCACAAACCTCACAACCAATGTTCAACGATGCCATACAGGTAAGTAGAGAACAGATGTCCTGTTTACCATCAGTCTGCCTTTTGTCTCGTCTAACATTGTCTTATTTTCTCATAAGCCTACAAGTTTCCCTCCATCTCCCAAGATACAAGATTTGAAATCTTTCGAAGCGGAAGTTTTAAATAAAATTCACAACATCAGTCATGTACCCTCCCACCACCACCACCATCATCATCATCAACAACAACAACAACAACATCAGCAACAACTACACAATTATCATGCGAATCATCAGAACGCTGCGCATTTTTTCAACGATTCCCGACAACGATATCGCAGTAATAACGACTTGCACTTGGACATGGAAGCCATGTCGATGGAATTTGAGGGTCCTTTCAATGGTTTGGGTCGGCGTCAGCCCTCCATAAGTGAATTAATGCTGTTGCAGAAAGTAGCTACTGTTAGTCTATGCTTTGTTCTACATGAACTCATCTTTCTTTTTTCCATTTCATTTTAAGACTTCATCACAGATGCATTCACCTTTGGGCGGCAGTATTTATGATCTGCCCTATCGTGATCTTTCCTCTCTCAGACTCACTGACATGGACAATCATAAAGTATTTCTATCAATCCACTACTGCTTTCTTATAGTAATAGAATATCGAATAACTAATTATTTTTCCCCCTGTTTCTTCTCCCCACCACCCCCCTCACCCCCTATAGGAATCCGATTTGTTTAAGTATACCACTGAGGAACTCAATGCTGCTCTTAAGTATTGTGGTCCTGATATGCATCCACTCGTGTGGCTACGCGATAACTGGCCGAAACTAATACAAACTGTTCAGAGTTTAGCCACCAAGTACGGTCAAGAAAGAGCCGAAAATACAATAGGCACCATATCACAAATGGAAGCTAGAGAAGCTTTACGCCTACACACCGGCAATATTTGGCAAGCAGTGTCCGAGTGCATTGAACAAAGGCAACGAAAGTACAGGGAAATTTCTTCTAAAGGCAACTTTTCTCGAGAAGATATTGTAACAGCTCTGACAACTCACCAGGGAAATATAGAATTGGCCTTACACGACTTGGGACGAAATCAACTGAAACCTTTTCTAATGAGAATTTGGGGCTCTCCCGGAGGTGTAGAAAATGAGAGTGGCCCTCAGCCTTTGTCTGCTGGCGACTCGCAGACATCGGAACTAACCGCCTCCTTTAACATCGATAAAGGTTAGCACTCGTTGCACTTGGTGGAACATCTTAGAATGCACTTCATTTCATGAACTCTATTTTGTTTTTGATTCTCCTTCTTTTTTCCTTTTTCTCATTGTAGACATTCATAATTTTCTCAGTGCCAACGCTTCCGACTGCATGCAAACACCAAACGAATCTGGTGCTTATCATAACAATAATAATCAGATGCCATCACCATTCGATCGACCAGTTCCATTTACCACTTCATTCGATAACAATAATCATATGCTCGATAATACATCCAGTTACAGTGCAGACAGTAAAGACTTTGCCGCCACCAGCCCGTTACCCATAGACGAGTCGATACTTAGCAATAAAAATGTGCTCAAAGATCTTGAGAATCTGATAGGCAACATGGAACTAAACCAACAGAAACCAAACGACCGCGTACTACGTTCCATACACGACATGATCAATAATATGAATCCGAAAACTGACAACGATTACGACCCGGAAACCATGAGAATTCTTGCGAAAAGTCCCATAACCCCAAGCAGGTACAAAACTTCACCCAAAGACAGTCAGACAGAGAATGAGGCTGATGTTAAAAATTTTGTGTGGCAACACATTCAAGAAATTGTACCGAATCTGGTGCAACAAGTTGAAATGGAATTAATGGAAGACATTGAAGAAAAGTTGAAAGCTAATGTGCCACTCGAGGACAAACGAGAAATTACACCAGATACTAGTAAACCGGTAACAGCTCCGCCGCCACCTCCACCTCCTCCTATCGATCAGGATGAATTTCTGATGGAAGAAGTCATCAAACCAAATATTAAAAATGCCTCCATTAAAGAAGAACTACCACCGCAATTCAGATATCCTGCTGAAATTGCCACATTTCAAATGGCTTTTGACAAATGTCTACAAAGAGAACAAGAGCAAGAATTTGAATTCGATTCTCTCGAGGAGGCGCAAAGAATTATTTACAAAATGTTAAAGGCGCCACAAATGGAAGATCCTCCCATAGTTCAAGGTGAAGTTATTGAATTTGCTGAAAGTGAAATTGCTGCAACTGAATCCAAATTTGAAAGAAATGCCTTAGAAATGGTAATTGGACCTACTAGTACAGCTGAAGACTTAGCTGAACCTCATATAACAGTTGCTTCTGATACCCTTTCTAGACCAGAACAAAGTAACGATAAAGCACCAGTTGAAAATCAACATTTCAACGAAACCAATTCCGAGACCGAGAGTTCCAATCTATCTGAAAACCATCAAGTTCAAGTCAAAGAAGAATCAAACATTCAAACAAACATGGAAGCAGAATCCAATGAAATCGATGTCCCAGTTTTAGACACTAAACCTTTTGCAGCTATACAATCAACAACAGAGACTGTAGCTGGGGCACAGTCTTCTTCGACGGTAACAGATACACAATCAACATCTGAAACTATGGATGAGGCTCAGTCTTCCTTGACGGTAACAGATATTAACATTACAGGACCCATGGTAGAAGACCTCTCGCACGAAATCATTACAGCGGAAAATGAAAATTTCAGTCCTCAAGAAGATAGTCCAAGTAAGGGCTCTAACAATAGTATCAAAAATGTTAATCTCTACAAACGGACAACTGTTCAAGATCTTTCCAGGGCTTTAGATACAGCAGAAGCCATAGCCACAAACTCTAATATGGAACTTTCTGCGCTAGAGACTCCTCTTATTATAGATACCCCGCCAGCTGAATCGCAATCGGAAGGCAGCAGTGTAACTGTAGGAGTTGCTAAACCTGAGTTCGAAACAACTTCAACGTTATCGGTTGCCGTGGATACTTTGGAAACGACCAAAGTAGGATTTGAAGCATCACAAGAAGAATCCGAAAACATCCAGTTTCCAACACAATCCCAACACAAGGTGGTAGAAGACGAACCTACAAAATCCTCTCCTCTACAAGAAAACTCCACCGAAAAGGAATCTAAACTGCCAGGAATAGTAAATCAAACATCTTTTGCACAAAAACGAGTATCCAAAATACCTATACGTCGGACGGCTAGCAATCAAAGTCTAATCATAGCTGCAATTGTGCCACCAAAAGCAGAATCTAAAGTTGAACTAGTAAAGACCGTAAGCAGTTCGGTTGATATACCACAGACGTCCAATCAAACAGAAGTTTCAAACAATACTATAACTGATGATGAATCTGATGAAGAACTATACAGCATTGCTAGTGATTCTACAGCAGCTGAGCCGGTTTCAAGAGCGGATGAATTTCAATCTCCAGTCAGCGCTAATGAAATGATTATAATGATACAGCAAGTAGAATCGGAAAACACAAGCACTATCGCCCCTTCCACAAGTAGTTCTACGCTACACTCTACAACAAGCCAAGCCTCCAGTCTAAAATCCCCTGCAGACTTTATACCGTCTGGTGATCCTTCAAAACAAAATCTCTCAGAACTTGTCGAGGATACCCAAAGACTTATCAAGCAAATGAAAGATGAAATCAGTATCGATGACTTTGAATCTTCTACAGATGAATACACGGATGAGTATTCGGACGAGTATGACGATGGTGAAGAAGAGGAGGAAGATGATGAAGATTGGGAAGGAGAAGAAGAAGAAGAAAGTGAAGAAGACGATGATGAATATGATGATATTACTGAAGACATAACAGAAGAAAATGAAGACAATAATTACAGCAACACTCAATCACCTTTGCCATTCTCGCAAGACTCTCAAGATGCATACATTAGTTCAGATCTAGCTAATATCCGAATAGCGGAATCATTTGATCATTCACAAGCATTACTTTCTGATCATTTCGAACAGGACAACATACAAAATCAAACAAGTTTTGTTGAAGACACTGTGGCAATTGTTGAAACTGAAAATAGTTCACCGGAACTACCAGTTGAAACTGTAATTGATACAATTTTAGAGCCGCCACAAAATTCTGTAGAACTTAACGAATCAGAAAATCTTCTTCCAGAAACGCCACTAGCAGCAGTTTCAGAAACTGTTGAGGAAAAACAAAAACAAACAAATGAACAACATGAATCAGAAGATACAACGGCTTTGGTTAGTAGTTTACAAAATATTCTGTCTGCCTCTCTTTCCATAGACCATCCTTTGGAAACTGAAAATACTTTACCTGAATTACCCGTGGAATTGGCAATAGCTGAACCAGATCTGGCGCCGCTAAAAGTTTTAAACGAAGCGACAAGAAGAGACCAGACAGAAAATTCGATTTTGGTATCAACTGTTAGCGATCCATCAGCGGCTACTAAACCAGACGACACAAGTAAACCGATTCTACAAGAAAACCAGAGTAATTCCAAAATAATCCGCTTAAATGAAAACAATTTGTCCTCAGCTAGATTGGATACCGAAAATACCGAAATTATTGAAAGTGCTGAAACTCTCTCAAACAGCAATCAACAGGATGAAACAGAAATGCCTTCCACAAGTAAGCAAGTAAAGGGAACTACAGAGAAATCTCAGTTAATCAATAAAAATAAACAAACGACCGTAAATGCAAACACAAAAAATAAATACAGTGGAGACGTTAAAATAATTACAAAGAAACCATTGGCTGCCAGTAAAATTCCCAAACCCAAGGAAGTGCCAAAAGATCAGAAGCCAAAAGCAACAGCAGTAGCACCAGCACCAACTAAACCACAAAATGAGTTCAAAAAGAAATTATATACACGCTCCAAATCTTTTTCGGGACCACCAACACCGATTGGCATAGCTTCTGTAAAAACTATATCCCAAAAATTTCTAAATCCCCCACAAAATACGAATCAAACCAATGCAGTTAAAAAACCGCAACCAATAGTTGCAAGAAGATCCTCAATAGTAGAGACGATTAATAAGTTCACCAAACCCAGTAACGAGTCAGAGAAACACGCCGCCACAAGTTCACTATTCAAGACAAGAACCCAACCGCGCATACCCAAAAAGAAATACCATGAAACCTGTTTTTCAGACGATGATTATGAAACCACTTCGTCAGAGGAAGAATTAGAACCCTTGGAAATAAGGCAAAGAAAACTCAGTATACCCGTTTTCAGAGCATATCCAAGTGTACAACAGGAACCTGTTGAAGTCAACACGGAGGTATTATTTTCCTTTATTGGCATTAAATTTAAAAATTATAATCGTTACGTTTTATTTTCACACTTAGGAACTCATTGAGAAATTTATGAAAGAAGAATTAACGTCAAGCATAGCGGAAGCACAAATAGCAGCAACTTTAGTGGCTATGAAATTTCAACAGGACGTTTCCATATGGGCTGCCAAAGAGTGTAGCGATCTCGATCATGCCATTGCTTTGCTAAAACAAGAATGTGAACTTTGTAGTGGCACTTATGCACTTAATGAAATCGTTTCCATGCTCAAGTGTACCCATAAGTGTTGCAAACAATGCGCCAAAACCTATTTCACCGTACAGGTAGAATTTTTTTGCTACAGTCGAGTATAGGATAAACAATCTTTATATCTTTTTATATTTCAGATCACCGAACGCAGTATTAACGATTGCAGTTGTCCCTTCTGCAAATTACCCGAATTGCATAATCAAACCGAACACGAAGATGAAAATCTCGAATATTTCTCAAATCTGGATATATTCTTGAAAAGTATACTTGAACCCGAGGTGCATGAGTTATTCCAGCGCAAACTAAGAGATCGCACACTACTTAAAGATCCCAATTTTAAATGGTGCGTACAATGCTCTTCGGGCTTCTTTGCAAGACCTAAACAAAAACGTCTCATATGTCCCGATTGTGGCTCGGTTACTTGCGCCCAGTGCCGAAAACCGGTAAGAAAATGATATTATGAGTGCGAGACTTCAAATGTTCACTTAACTTTATTACAGTGGCAGAAACAGCATGAAGGCATTTCTTGTGATCAGTTTGCTGAGTGGGAATCGGCCAATGATCCCGAGGTACAGGCTAAGGGTGTTCAACAGCATTTAGAACATAACGGTATCGACTGTCCCAAATGTAAATTTCGTTATTCTTTAGCCAGGTATTTAGAATTTTGTTTAAGTTGTCGTTGTTTTACTCTTTCTAACTCAATCGCAATGTATTTTCATTTTGCAAACAGAGGCGGCTGTATGCATTTCACTTGCACCCAGTGCAAATATGAATTCTGTTATGGCTGTGCCAAGCCATTTATGATGGGTGCTAAATGCACCATTTCACCTTATTGTGCAAAATTGGGTCTACATGCTCATCATCCACGCAACTGCCTATTCTATTTACGCGATAAACTACCAGTTCAACTGCAAATTCTTTTGAAAAATAATGGCGTCACGTATGAAGTGGATCCCATAGATGTGCCTGGTGTGAGCAGTAAAGACGATGAGCCCTCAACTTCGAAAAAGAAAGAATTGCTGTGCTCCATATCCATACAAAAAGAGACACCCACCGGTCTAGTGGATACTAGATGTAATGGTGATGTGCCTGACAAACATGCGGGCATGTGCCGGTTAGTTTGAACATATTTCATTGCACATTTAAAAGAAAGAACTTTGAATTTCCTTTTTTACCCGTTTTCTGAATATCTTAGAACCCATTACGTTGAGTATTTAACAGCCAAAGTGGCAAGGGCTAAAATTGATCCTCTACCCATATTCGATTTGACTGACTGCGTTCAGGAGTTACGTCGCCGCGGTATTCCTTTGCCTGAACGTGGCCCCTGGGACACAGATGAAATCTATAAGAATATGTGCACCGAGGTAAATTTCATATTTTACATTATTGAATCCTTTTGTTAGACCATTATACTGTATCAATACTATCCTTATTTTGAAAAATATTTCTTTTTAGGTTATACAGAAAAATATACCGTTAGATGCAGATTAAATGTCATATTGAAACTGTTATTTCGCACTTTTTGTTGACTTTCATTCATAACATTTACTTTTTTTAGATTAAGTCCATATTCATATTCATCACTAGAAAATACATTTTTATTGTCAAATAAATTTAACGTTTTTGTTTAATTTTTTTTTTATTTGATTTATTTTTAAAAAGTAAGTACTTAATAGACTTAATCACGTTACTCATGTTTTCATTATGATTGACTTTGGGATACGACAATCGTGAATGCTAAGATAACAATAGATCAAATATAAGATTGACAAATTGGCCTGCGATTAAGGCCCAATTCTCTATCTATATTACGTATCATATTGGAGTCTTAAAAGCACCAAATGAATTCTATCTACCTCAACTAAACAGGAATATAGGATTCTAATTTAATATGAGTAACAACTGGATTAAACACAAACAGTTTCTACAGAAAGTCGGTCCTGCAATATGAATGTGACCTTAACCATAAGATCGAGCACCTTTACAAGCCGCAGTCTCTAAAGAATTCTAAAAAAGGAAATTGTAATAGATGGCCCAGTCGCACAAAAAAAATTTAAAGAAAAACTTTATAAGAAGCATTTTAATAGAATGCTTTAACGCAGAGAACACCAAATCTAAACTAAAACAGTCGAGTCCGAACGACAGATTTTTTGTAACAATTTTATTTACTCCATGAGTTTTTGAAGTCTGCTGACAGGAAGTCACCAAATAACTTGTCGCCATAGTCTAGCAGTATCGTAATGGTAGTGTGTTACCTTAGAAGACGTGAGGCCAAGGTTCAAATCCCTGGTCTGACAAATAAGTCACATCTCAGATGTAATAATCCATAAAAAGTTTAGATTGTTTCAAACAAGTTTGACATCAGAAGTGCATTTGCCTCCTTTCCCTTAATATACGCTTCCAAACAGCTCTTTCTATTCAACAGAAAGAGTCTTCTGAAATCCAACTTTGCCTACGTGATTCAGTTGAGATGGCAGTCTGACTATCAGAAAGATTGCTCTGTCTAGTTTTCAAAGCATATCTTTCGATGGAGTAAACAAGTTGTAAAATTCGCTATGGGTTCTGAAAATAAATCTATTCTACTGTAAGTCCTGTATATTCCTTGTCACCCTTATCACTCATTCTCGTTGCGAGCATTTCCCAAGAATGAAAAATATTCATACTCCAGTTAAGGCATTCCTGTTTACATATGAACCGCTGAAATGCCATTTTCTCGCAGTAATCTAAAAGACTACAAGCTGTCTTTGGAGATACGCACCAGAGATCAGAAATGAATCCTTTTTCACTGATTATAAGTACTCATGACATTTTGAATATAAGTGAGTTAACAATATCGAAATTTAACTAAGTACTCTGACGTATTCATACTCAGTATAACGTTGATTTGTTAGTAAAGGTTGCAATGAATATGTGGACAACGTTGACGTCAAACTCATACCATTCGAACGGAATATGTTTGATTGATTCATAACTTAAGAAAAATACTTAGAATACTTATAAATGATTCGAGTGACACGAGCAAACACACAACCTTTTAGTGAGTATTTTAGTGTTCGTACGCGAATCAGAATTTTTTTTTTTTTTTGTGATTCTTTTAAATGTTGAGTTATGGAGAGTCGAAAACAACAACATCATACATGTTGTTAAGTATGAATATAGTGTAATGATGAGTACTTTAAACTTTGAATATGAGTAGAGGGTTTCCATTGGATTAAAATAAGAATGAATGCGTATAAGTATTATAAATTATAAATATGATTTGATGCTCCTCATCTTTTTGAATACTCATTGCTGATTTCTGATTTGCTTGGTAATCTAGGACTAAAATTGTTCTCGAAAGAAAAGCTCACAAAATTTTCGGATTCGTTTATTTCAAAAACATTTTTTTTTTATCACCCACTGGCGCCTAATGAGTTTTCAATGTCATGAACCCTTTTCGTTCATTAATTCAGTTCAGTCAGTTGGACAGTGTTGTTTACATTTAATTAGAAATAAAACAAATCAAAGGCCATATAAACAATTGTTGAAATGTTTAAATGTTTAAACCAAAATAACAAAATGTAATATGTCAACAACAGTTTATGTTTTACGTAAAAACAAATTGAACAAATATTCCAAATAGCGAAAAGAAAATCAAAAAAAAATTTTTCAAAATGAAATGAAAAATATGGCTGGCAGGGCAAATTAACCCGGTCCGACTATGAAAATAGTTTCGTTTTATATACGCAATAAAAAGTTTTAATCTTTTTTTTTTTTGAATTTTTTATGCTTTTTCATTAATGTATAGGGGGTATAATAGGTATACACAAACGTACAACATCTGTATGTATGAATTTATTTATTTTATTAAAAAATAAGAAACAAATACAAGAAATTATTTTAAGATTTGTTTAAATAAGCAAAAACAAAAAAAAAAATAGCGACACAGGTTTTTTATGATCACCACGCGTTAAATTTCCAATTTTTTTAATTCAATTGTGTTAATCCCAACCAAATATTTGAATTTTTATTGGCTGTTGGAGCTTTTGCCAATTTTATTGGATTTAATTTTCGAAAGCAATAAAAGTCATTAAGTGTTAACGGGAAATAAATTTTACTCACGGAAAACATTGTATGAAGAAAATTATAATTTTTTTTATTTTTATTACAATCCAAATTAAATATGCCACGCGCCTAAGTCTTTAATTTAAGAACAAAAAAATATTTATTGAATTAAAAACGAATAAGATCTCTTTCCTATAATCTGGTAACCTTCTGATTAAAGAATAGATAATGTAAATAGTGTACACATACATGTGGGTTTCACTGTATGTGAGTAGGTGCAAATGTTTCGTATGATCATTCTATACAATATTTATTTATTTATTGTACAAATTGTTAGCTTTCTCTTACTTATTCATTTTTATTAAATTTATTTCCATTTTTTCTTTCTTCGTTTGCTTTTTTTGCAAAATCTTTCAAAAATTAATTTTAATTTGAAAAATGTTTTTAATATGCCGGGTTTTCTTTTTTTTTTAATAGATTATTTCTTTTGTTTATATTACAGAAAAGAAAGCTGTTATAAATTCCACCTTCTCTGCATAATGAAGAAAATTAATATTTTTAAAATAATAACAGCTAAAATATGGAAAAACACTAAAGTCCAAATATAACGAATTAGTAGAAATTCTGGAAGGGGTTAATAGAGAGGGATATATTTATATAATCCATCAGTATAACAATAAAAAAAAACTTTGTCTTGTTAAAAATTTTCTATTCATCATAGCCTTAATTGATGTTACTTTCTTATTGAAAAACAAAAATGCATTTCGCAAATTTTTTCTTCTTTCCAATGTTTATTTTTCAAAAAGATTGGTTTCTATTTAGCAAATATAAATATTTATATTAAATAAATTAATTGAATCAATATTTTGATCAATAATAATAATAATAATAAAAAGAATTCCTAAATACATCATCTACATTCTAAATACAGTACAATAAATAGATTTTTATTTAATACTATCGTATATTAACAATATTAACCAATATCTTATATTTATAAAATTAATGTATAATTTACGTTTAATTTCTTTTTCTCTTTCTTTTATAAATTAAATTTAAATTAAAAACTATATAATGGAAGTATTTTTGTATATTATATTACTATATATAGTAAGTATATGTATGTATGTATGTATATATAATTAGAGCTAATTTGTTTTGTATTAAAGGATCTCAGCTCTGTTTTTTTAATTCTAACATTGAGCCCAATGCCAATAACTAATGTCAATAAAACCATTTCGCATAAGTTTGGTTTGGTTTGGTGTCGTAAAAAAATTCGTAAAGATAAGTTTTGTTGTTACGTATCTCACAACATAGTATATACAAGTATATATTGACAACACACTGCACGTATAAAATTTATACTGATATTTATTTATTTTTATATTTTATTTTATTTTGTATAATAAATATTCGGTTTTCCGTTTACATTGCTCGCTTTTTTAATTCAACGATCGTTAATGCTCAAAGCATAGTCTTAATGTTTCCATTTTCCTATTTATTCCCATATTTCGTTACTTTCTTTAGTACCCTTCATTCATTCATTCATTCATTAATTCATTCAGAATAAAAAATGAACAATTAAAACTTATAATTATTGTCGGAATTGACTTTGACTTTGTAAGTAGCACCACCACTCATTAATAAAGTAAATGAGTAATGAGCATTTAAGTTTAATTGGCTACATCCACCACAACCAGACTTTCTATCTCTGTATCAAAATTATTATCACAGGTAGCAAGCCAATCTAAGACACGTTTTCTTACAGCGTTTTGATCCATGGGATTTTCTACGCCATAGCTGGACATCATTCTTTTCATACGGGATTTACTCTCATCGGCCGAATTACGGCCTTCTCTTTGATTTAAATAAATGCATGAATCCTGATCCGGACTAGGCGAGACCAGGGTGGCAGATTTCGATGTTGATATGCGACACTCTACCCATCTATCTTTCATGTATTTGGAGACTTCGGTTATTTTGCATCTATCCTCGGGATCATGAGATAAATATTTACGAAAACATCTCATGAGGCGAGCAGAGAAACGCCTAAATGAATCGGGAATTTTGGTAGTCTTGCGCTGTTCATATTTCATAAAGTTACAATAATTCGTATCTTTAACCCAGTCAGCAGCATTCCAAGGGTGCTGTGCCCGTGAGTATATGAAACATTAAAATACCAAACTGCCACGAATCGCTCGAAGGCAAACAGGTGAATCGTTCGTTTTTTACTATTTCCAAAACTTCAGGGGGCACAAAACTCGTCCAGGTGTGTTTGACTTTGTGTACTAGAACGCCCTTCTTAGTGGTGGCTCCGAAATCGCACAACTTTACACGACTAAAGTCTGGTTTGAATACCAAAACATTTTCCAATTTTAAATCTCGATGAACCAAGTTTTTCGAATGCATAAAACCCAATGCTGAACTTAACTGTTCTGTTATCATTTTGCAGGCATTCTCATGTAGACCATTGGGTCCCAAATTCATTGCCAAGTCTCCATATTCTGCATGTTCCATGGCAAACACGTAGTAGTCTTTCGTTTGGAAAGCCACATTGTAAGCGCTCAAGATATGACGATGATGGGAGAGTTCATAATTAAAATGGAATTCCTTTTGGAATTGCTGTATCGTTGTCAACTCCGCATGCACGGCTTTCAGGACTACTTCGGTTTGGGTGGGCCTATGCAAAGCCAGCATTACCTTAGCAAAACAGCCTTCAGCCAATATCTTTGTGATATTGTACTGATCGGAGAAGGACATCAAAGGCAAATCAATATCCCGTATAATATGTATCAAACCGCTGTCATCCTTGTCTGGTTTTCTGTAGATACTACTGCGGCGGCTAATTGAAGTCGTCGAATTGGGCACCTCCAATTTCATGCTCACACTGGTTGGAGTTAAGGGTGAATTGCAACGATTATTAGTGCAAGTGCTGCTATTATTGTTGCTATTGCGTGAATTCGTGCTGCCGCCATCCCCGGCACGCGACCTCCTCAAACGGAATGAAAATGTACGCTTTTCTGCACAATGAAATGAAAAAGAAAAGAAATTCTCATTAATTTCATTCAATAATTACGAAATCATTTTATAATTTATTTCTTAGTTGTCATGCGGTTTAATAATAATTCAAGTAGTTTCTAAATTTTTCTTTCTTTAAAGAAATTAAATGTGATCATCATTCCAATTTAACCGAACCATAAAAGTAAAAGAAATCATTTTTTTTGCCTCCAAACTTAAAACAAAAATAAATCAATTCTTCTACGGAAATTCTGAATAGGACAGAGTGTTTATGGGACCATCTTTTGAGGGAGCTCTAGTTTTTAGATTGATTTATGCGAGTGTGTACAAGACAACTCGTTACTTTGATGTTGATGTGTCACTTGCCCATAATAAAATATTTTTTCCATAGTATTTCACCTATTTTCTGCGGTTATTAGATGAAATGAATTTTATTATATGTATGTATACAATATTTAGCCGAAATATGACAAAAGAAATTAACTATAATTCATAAATTATATCTTTTTTCTGGAAAACTCAACACAATTTCAAATACAACAACAAAATGTCATAAATTTCTTTTTTATAGGCTCCTTAGAAACAACAAAGAAAATATTCTAGAACTGGTGTGATAATCATTGCCATGTTCCTGTCTCTATACCATTCTAAATAAAAACGATATAGGAAAAATGTTTCTTTTGATGTCATTTAATAGTTATTATAGGGAATTGCAGGTAAAAATTTCTTTTTATTTTCAGAATATTAAGAACAACAATTCCATTGAAAAAAAGATGTTTAAATATTTATTCTTTTCATCTTTATGGATTCAAATGAAATATTAAAATGTATTTCATTGTTTGATACGATTTGTTAGATTAAAATTTTATATGAAATTGACTTCATTAATAAGAAGCATATTGATTTTATTCCTTTCCTTTGTGACAATTTTTCTTTTAAAGTTACAAATACCTAATTTATTAACCACTTATAAGAGTTTATAAGTTCTTAAATAAATTATTATTATTTATATTTGATCTGTTGAGAAAACTAATTGCTTTAACCAGCAAGATTAATCGTTAATGTCTGTCTGTCTATATGAATATAAATAGATCTTGTATGAGACTATCAACGTAGACCTTGAGGCAGACACAAAGTGGCAGAAAAAAAAAACGCGTAATAATTTCGATTTTTTAAATCAAAAAGAAAAAAATCATCACGATTATGTGATTTATTAAAGCATAATAATGATCTTCGACCCAAATGTTCAGTTCGGTTGGTGTGATACTTTTTTTAATTTTCTTTTCTTTTTTTAAATTTAATGATCATAATTTTTCAAAATGTAAAAAGTCTTTGTTTTAAGCATTAAAAGAAAAATTATGAAGGAAATTAAATTTGAAAACGCATTTATTACTCTTCTTTTCAAATTATTGTCTTTTTCTCTTTTTGCTTTTATTTTGATTTTTTATTTCTTTTAATATGAAATATGATTTATAACACATAAACTATATAAGAATTAAGAAAATAAAAAAAAAAAATAAACCTAGAGAATAATGGTGGAGGCTGTTGAATATAATTCGTTTAACCAATTGGTTTAAAATACAAAGAAATAATTAAATAAAAAATATAAAAAACATAATAAATAAAATAATACTAAAAGACGCCGTAGTGTCTAACCAGTGCGTCAATGCGTTCCACCCCCACATTCGTTTAGATCGCCATCACTGTGTGTTAAAAACGTGAGCGGTACCATATTAATTAACCTATCATACATACATATGTATATACTCTAAAGAATAATTTGGAAAACGAAAGAGTTCTAGGAATTGTTTAAACTTTTCTACAATACATATTGTTTGTTTTGACAAATGTTTTATTATCATCTCCTGTTTGCTAATTTTATGTTTAAATATGATGTCAGTCATAATCATCTTTACTAACTTAAAAAAAATTTATTATAGTTTTTCATTAATTTTTTTTAAATTTTTCGTCTCTGAAAAAGATTCTATAAATTATATATCAAATCAAATGACTTTTGTTATCAAATCACTTTTAATCAAACATAAAAAAAAACTTTCTTTTAAAACTTAACGCAACTCTTTTACAAAAAAAATATTTAATTTCTTTCACGGGAGGTCTGACCAAAATAATTTTGTTTTTATTTTTGGAACCAAACACATTGTCTTGAATTAATTAAAAAGAAAAAAAGAATTATTTATAACTAAAAAAAAAAAAAAAACAAAAGGCCCAACACGCATTGCAAATTCTATTTCTAAAAATAATTTCATTTTCCTTAGAGATTTCAAATTTTCCTACTCTCATGCTTTTCTTATATCTACTCGTACTTATTTTCCTTCCATGAAAGACGCCGATGCCTGATGGTTTTTAATTTATTTTAATTTGAAATGGCAACGACTTGTAGCAGCAGAGCACCTTTACAAATTTCTACAGCATTTACAAAATTGTTACGTTTTCCCCACCACCATAGTGGAACCATTCATTACGCTCAGTCGTAAGATTTAAGTGAAATATTGTTGTGTAGTATCATCAGCACGTTGTTTTGTTTTACTTTCAGATTTTCGTTTTTTTTTTTCAATAATTTTTTTTTTCGTTTATTTTAGCGACTATGGGGGCATTGCTGACGTCAATTGGCATCACATACACAAACAATAAAAGTGATCAGAAAATAAGAAAAAAAAAACTGCCCCCTGACTGTCTGTATATTTCAAGATAAATTTTGTAGATCCTCTTCAACACTTTGGCCAACTTATGACTGGTCAGACACATACATACATACTTATGTTGGAAAATAACAATAACAGCACATACACAACACATACACGCATGCAAGGAAACATAAAAAAAATCAATTCTTAGAATAGAAAAGGAAAGCAGAATCACTAGACTTTAGTATAAGTATAGATTACAGAAGTGGCGTGAAAGTTCAGTTTTCATTTTTTATTACACGCAACCATTTTGCCAGGGAGGGTTACGGTTAAGCATTTCGCTCTCTTCCATTTCAATCAGTCACACTAAGTTTTTCTAGAATAATGCTGAGTATGAGCCTCTCAGCAGATTTCTGGCAAAATCCTGAGTGTAAATAAAATTACTTAATTATTAGGTCATTATCCAGACTAAAGGATAACGTTTGTTATGTATGATCTGTTACAAATTTACTACAAAAATATTAACATCTTCTAAGGCTTTCTTGTATTAATTTATCTTGCACAACGTCTGTAATGAGTTTCTCTTCAGCACACTAGAAATATGTCTCCTATATGTTGCAGACATGTCTTTTAGTAATAAGAATGTACTGAGAAAGTTCAATTGTATCATTCATGTAAAATGAATGTAGATTTACATTTCATAAAGAGGTAAATCTATTATTTTTTTTGGAAAATAATTTTCATTTGCACAGAATATTAACAAACATTGCTGGATCGAGCCACACAGAAATGAGCAGTATGAGCATTCTGAATCATATACACATTTGACTGGCTATCTTTGTTAACAGATGATTCTGTCAGTCCTGATTAATTGACGTTAAAAATACTCTCGTCCTAATGGATACTTTTAAAACAGAATCTCCAGTTTGTATACATTTACATGCAATCCAACTATGTATTATTAAAAACTAAACCATAAAGTATTCCCATTTTTGTCTTTGCTAAGGGAATGAAAATGGAAATAAACGCTAGCAGCGTTGCTGGTAATAAAGAACGTTAATTGAAATTAAAGACTACACATATATGTAAGTAAAACTATAAATAACCACAATTATTTTCTTTCAATATAAGTTTGTATACAAGATCCAACATCATTACAATACAATTCTTTTCCACTTGATTGAATGTATTCCCAATTCTTCATAGTAAAATTATCCATTTGCGAATGCCTTTTTATTTTCTTTTTTTTTAATTTCAATCAAAAATTTTTTTAATGTCTACTAAACCAGAAATTGAAAAGAAATAAAATCAGTTTTTAAATACACTTCATTTTAAATTTATTTGCTGGAGAAACAATCTTGCGAAGGATACCCTACTGGTAAAACTGTCAACACGTAAATTATAATCGACTCAAGGCCAACTCAATTTTAATGATTATACACACGTACTCACATCGTACTCATCAATCAGCCCGGCTATTTGTCCTGCTTCCACGAATATATGAGTATGTGCTTATTTATCCATTGAAGATTAAAAAAAATCCTGCTATCAAACTACAGGCCATAGAGTAAATAAATAATCATTTTGATTATATGTATCTGCTCTTAAGTCAATCAGTCACACTGACTGTATTTTAATACGCCCAGCCACAAATGTAACAAAAATGCCGCCTACCCCCATTAAATATATAATTTGTATAGTGTTGTTGCCTGCAAAGGCACGTGTACCTTGATGACTGACATTAAAAGTTTCTGGCATTCCCTTTCCCTTTCATTTAACATTACATGGAAAAAATTATTTTTCTTATTTATGAAATTATATTTAAATCATGAGAATTACAAATAAAAGATAATAAACAGAAAAGTAGTGCAAGGGTCACACTGTGAAGTGTTACTCTTACTGTCACACTACGAGTATTATTATTATTTTTAGAAGTACATACACAGCACAAATGTATCTTATTTTACTTTCATTATTACAAATACGTTTGAGTTTCTAATTAACTATGATTAGCAAGTCTGAATGCAAAATACTTCTTGTGTTCGGAACGAATTATTTGTCGGAATTTATATTATTGAAAAACCTTACTTTCACTTAAAAATTCATAAAGAGACACTGTTGACACGTGTTTGATTAGGAATATCTTAAAAGGAACGTTAGGTTGTATTTTAATCCATGGCCGTATGTGTCTTGGGCGTGAAGATGCCTTAACATCGATTGCTGGAAGACTCCATATGAAATCAAACTATTGTTGTATTTGACTTAAGGAAAAATTGATTACGTAAGAAAAATGCATAGAAGAATACATGACAATGACATTACATATTTCTATAATAATTAAAAAATTCTATTCTAGTCTAAAAATTAAAATAGAAATACTGCTAAACTTAAATGCATTTTGGTGTTTAACAACAAAACAAAAATTCTTTTACCTTCTTTTACTCTTTGAATGGGAGCCAACGCAAACTCTGCATGAAACACAAATAATTAATAACAATTATTCATTTAATTTTTCTTAAAGTGCTCAAATACTAAACTACAACAGAAATAGCAACAAATTGTTTTTATTAACACTTCATTAAGGCAAATATTTAAAAGTATGTACCATAATAATATTAAAAAACAATAAATGTTATGCATACAAACGAACAAACCAACCAGCTGAACAATTGAAATCAATAAAATAAGCACGGGGGGAATACATACTCGTATTAGAATTGAAATGGATCATAATATTTATAAACATTCTCACACTCTAAACACATAATATGAATCATGTGGAAAACAATACATAGAAACCAAGGGAAACCAAAACGAACGCAGTCACTTAAAAATAAATTTGAATAAATTTTAATTTATAAAGAAAATTTAAAAAAAATAAGCCAAGAAACAATGAAAAGTTAAGTTAATCATGCACACAGATTGGCCAATGCCACCGGTTGAAAATCAACACCGTTTTGTTTTTGTTTATTTTATTATTATTTTTTTTTTCTTGCAATTTATTTTTTATTATTATTATCCAAATAATGAACAACAGCAACAATGCCAAAAAAAAAGTACCAACTTTTATTTACAAACAACACCAACATGTTGCTGGTTTGTTTTCTATTTCAACAGATAGGCAATCGATTTTTGATTTAAAATTGATCTTTAATTTTGTATGTATTGGTAAGATAACGTAAATATAACCTAGCACACCCACTAAACTCAATATGACTAGATTTGAATCGAATTCAAATATTCAATAATTTTTTTTAAAAACAAATCTTTTACGTATACACGGATTTTAGCCTGAAGAATTAGAATTCTAGGAAATCAATTGCTTATGATTCATTTTAAATCGCATCAAATTTAAACAACAGCAGCACCTTTTTCTTCAATTCTTCTAAAGCTGTAGCCATACACACGCAAAATAAAAACAATATCAAGAATATGTTTTACGTTTAATAGAAGAGGAAATACGTAAGAATAAAAATTAAAACAAATAATAAATTCAATAAATATTTACATTAAATCAATGAACATCTTTAATACTACAGTCGTCATAGAAAACCTAAGTCGTTTATAGATAATAAATAACTCTTTTATTCTTAAATATATACATATCTCACTATGCCCTTAAATGGTCTGTTTTAAAAGGGCTTTAATAACGGATTTTAATATGAATAAAATGCGTAAAGTGTATTTCCTTTAAGAAAAAAATGTTAATTCATTATAACGGCATAGCAATAAATTTTGGTCGGTGACTTGACGAATGAGTTTTATGTCTCTAAAATGAGTTTATGTCCCTAAAACCGTACAATTATTTTTTCTGGAAATCAATAGTGTTTTGTGTCGTGTTTCAAGTCGTTTAGCATGTGGCTATTATGCTTTGGATTCACGTTAACGTTTCTTCAGGAATAATTTCAAAAATTTCGGCCCAATGGCACCTTTAGACCATAAAGCGAATTCAATATCTTTTCCACAGTCACTACTACAGTGACTGAAGAAAATGTTGTTCGAAAAATCAGCATTGAAAGTTTGTTGTTGTTCTAGCATCAGCATTGCTACGATATTGAGAATGATCAAACGGTTTTAATTGTTGCGTGAGTTTGACTTTCTATGGATGGATATGTAAATCCAAATGCAAAATAAACCATAACGAGTCTTAAGATTGGCTCAATTGTTGAGAAATTGACAAATTCAACGAAACCTTCAGCAGAGCACATTTTGTGATGATGCACCTGTGACTTTTCGTGTTTTTTAAAATTTTTCCTAAATAATTTTGTCACCACTGTGCACCATATTGCAATTTTGAGGATCATAATCACAAAGTAGTACTTAAAAAGTGGTCACATTTAATTCACTACTTTTATAATAAGTTTTTATATTTTTTTGACATTGAAAATAAGATATCGTTTATATTTTTCCATTTGCATAAAGATTTGAGTATATTTTGGAAAATGTTATCATAAAATATTTCAGATTTCTTTTTACTTTTGAAATAATTTCTAAGAAATTTTACGCATTCATAAAACCCTAAAAAGTACGAGGCGGTTATTTTAGTATCTATTTAGAACTTTGAAATTGAATGGAAAAATTTTCAATATACCACAGACATAATTAAGTAGGGATAAGAAGGTTTTTAACGTAAAAATAATAAATGTATAAATATACATACATACATATATATGTATGTATGTAAGTATGTATGCTAAAACTTTTCCATAAATAAATTTTGCCTATATTCTTTTCTCTCTTTTTTATTTATTTCTTGTTCTGTTTTTCATTTTTTAATATTTTCTTATAAAATTTAAATTAATGTTTATCTGTCTTATATTTTGTCACGAGTATGGTATACTGCGTAGTTAATAAATGAATAAGAATCATAATAAATAAATAAAAATATTAATTATGGGTTAAAATCTTATACAATTTGATTTTTTTTTTTTTCTTTTTATGGGAAAAGGGTTATTAAAACCACATGAAAAATACATTGAATTTGTTGTAGATTTAAAAGGTTGTAGAAGTAAAAAATGAATTTCGCTTCGCTTAAATGAATTTCTATAATTTTTAATGAAGATTTATTTTCAATATCAATATTTTCATGTAGGGTATTTCATAAAGCCGATCTTGCCTTAAACTTTCATTTCAATATTTATGATTCCTTCAGAATAAAAAGCAAAATTGTGGAAAAAGGAAAAGTGAAAAAACAAATAAAAACCGAGCCACCGAGTGGCAAAACATAAAGGCAAATACAACAAATTATTGTCTTTTTTTTTTTTTTTTTTTGTTTCAAATGAAAATTCAGATGTCGTAAAATTAAAGTAGACAAAAAAAATAAAAAAAACAACAACATTATAATGTATAAAACCATCTGATATATTTTTAAGTACATATTTATGTACATATACATATAGAAAGCAAAAAAATATACTAAAATAATACTAATAAATTTTAATATTAAAAAAGGAATAAAAACAATGTATTTGTCTCCTTTTTTGTTTTTTTCGTTTTATAAAGAAACTGCCCACGTATTTTAAACAAAAACAAAAATAAATAAAAAAAAATTATTCAAAAAATATTAAAAGAAAAAAATGAAATTTTGAGTAGCAGCGTAAAAAAAGCGTAGTATTTGTGATTATTTTTAAATGCGTTTGTAAACATACACAAAAAGCCCGCAGAAATAAATTTATAAAAATGCAGCAGGTACAGAATTTTTATGGAAATCACATATACTAAGTAGACAGTGCCATGACATTTCTCTTATCTCTTAATGAGAATTTTAATTTACAGTTATTGAGAAATATAATATACATGCATATGTAGATGTGATCATGTATGAATTACAAGTATGTACGTACATATGAATGTGTAGGGATCCAACTCATATTAATTCATTTGACTTTTCTATTTCTTGTTAATTATTGTTAATGATCATTATTACATTTTATTATCTACTTATGTATGGTTATTGTTGTTGTCCGTATATATGATATTTATTGTACATACATACATATGTAGATATGTGCGATAATTTGTTTTTCTCGATGTTTTTAGTTTTTATATTATTATTATTATTATTTTATTATGTGTCAATGTTAAGTTGTACGTCATATTAGAGAATATCACCAACAAAACATACAACAACAAACATACAACAGCAATTACACATCAACATCAACATCAACTACAATAACAAACACAATAAACGCAAAATTTGTCAACATTTCTGTCGTACAATTTTGTTTTTCTTTTAGAAAACAACGTCGACCTTTTTTGTCTTTTTTTGTTTTTTCATAAAACTTTGTTAAATAATTTATATATTTTTTTATATACATACATACATATGTACATATTTTGTAATAACGCAATTTATTTTCATACATATTTGTCCATTTCATAATTTTTATTTTATTTTATTTTTTTTTTGTCTTTTCTTAATAAATTAGAATATTTCGAATACCTGTGGTGTAACATATTGGTTGTGGAACAAAAAAACTGTCCACAAAAAAAAAAAAATAAAAACAAAAACTTTTTAAAAGAACACAGTAATTTTTTAAACAAACAATTAATAAAAATATTTTTTTGCTACACAAACAGAAATTAAATGAAAAATTCAACTTCAATCCTCTTAATGATGTAATTTTGAAATAATAAAAAAAAACGAAAGAAAAGAAAACATTATTTTTCTTCCGTGTACTCAAATTATTTACGAAACTAAGGAAAAATAAGTCAAAATGTTTACGGGTAATAAGCAAACAAGCAAGAATTGAAAAAAAATGAAAGAAATTCAATCATAAACTAATAATGTTTTGCTTTTTTCAATATTTTTATTTTTCCATTTGCCAAATCATTTGAAATTGGTAATTTTTAAATCAGAAATGTTCTACAAAATTGAATTTGAATATTTAGCACAAAAAACAGC
Organism: Sarcophaga peregrina; assembly: GCA_014635995.1. Taxonomy (NCBI): domain Eukaryota; kingdom Metazoa; phylum Arthropoda; class Insecta; order Diptera; family Sarcophagidae; genus Sarcophaga; species Sarcophaga peregrina. The sequence goes on from CM025791.1 coordinate 104,383,431, forward strand.
AAGAACTATTAAAAACGTAGTTTGTTTGAAATAAATAGAAAATTTATATACAAGACCTCAACATGTTTGTACAATTTCATTTGCAATCGTTTAGTTAACAAATATAACGTAAAATTGTTGAAATAAAAATTAGTACAAACGCTACTTGATAGTATTACAAAAAAAAAGCAAACAAAAAATAAAGAAACAATAAAAATTCATTAGCTTTGTATAAAAAGCTCATAAAATTTTTACAAGAAATTATTAAATTTTTTTAGTGCAATTTTTTAATAACAAAGAAGAAGGGAATGGAAAATTCTACATTGCTTCCAGTTGTTTGCGTCTTATTAGAGGCAAAGGCAACAAATTACATACGACAGAAAAACACAAACAAATTGAACATGTAACGAAATTTGAAACATTTTATAAATAAATACAATCAATAATTCTTTTATTTGTTTTATTTTATTGATATTGTATAAATTACAGAATATATTACAAAATAAAAAGCTATGTTACGAATAGTCTTCTGATATTCTTCTTCTTATATTTTCCATATAACAACTCATGTGCAAACAGCAAAACTTGGCAATATAATCCTGTCTCAGTTTATTTCTTCTACTTTGAGTTTTCAAATTAAATATTTAATTTTAGTTACATTCAATAAAAATGAATTTTTCTTAAATACATACCCTACCTTAGTCGAAGCACTTATTGGAAAATTTATATTTATTTTTCTTAAAACAGTGCTGCTCTCCCCCACTAAAAATTAACATAATGACACTCAAATGAATTCGTGTAACCGCCTTAAAAAAAAATCATTAAATTCTCATTATATTTGTAATACACCAACCATAGTAAAATTCCATAGAGAAGTTATTTTAAGAACACATCAAGCCCTTAAAGGCAATACTAAGAAATCTGTATAAACAATCAAATTTTTATAACCGTTATTTAAGTAAGTCAGTAAGTTTGTATTTGGTATATAAATACATATATACATACATATATACATATAATGTAATAAATGGCATAAAAATAGCAACAGAGATATAGAAAAAAAACGAAATACTTTTGCTCTTTTCTTCCATTTTTTGTTGTCTGTTATTCTTGTAAACTAAGATAAGCGTAAACAGTTTTTTTTTTGTTTTGCCATTTAGAGAGAGAGTATGCATTGACGTCACAGTTACAGGATTTCAAATCAATACATACACGTACAAATTGACACTTTGCAACACTTTCAAAACAATAAGGTAGACGACCCATGGACAATGACGTCATAAACTTAACAATATTTACATATATCAATAGAGAAAAAGCGTAAAAGGGTAAAAGATAAAACTTTACACACTACACTGTATGAATGTGTAAGTATGATTTTATTGTCACAAATTATTTAATTAAAATTGAAAAAAGAATTGTATGTTGAAAAAAGGTACAGTTGATTAATATTAAATCATATGAATAATTAATATCGGTTCGACGTCCGGCCATTTAACTTTTTAAAGTCCCTTAAACTAAAAAATTATTTAAAATGCCAGGCATAAATTTTGAATAATATGTAATTTAAAAATTCATAAAGCTATGTGTGTGTTTGGTTATGGTAGTCTGCTTGATTAATTAGTTTTATAAAAAAAAACATAGTTTTTTAAGGATAATTCGTATAATTGTAATACAAAATTCAAGTCTTTGAAACTTCTCATATAACATTCATTTGTTTCATCAAGCAAATATTAAAATTTTATATAAAGTTGAAACAAGGGAAACACATTAAATTATTAAAGTTATTAATGGTCTCGGACATGAATTCATAATTTCAAAAACTGCTCTTTCACTGTTAATTCATTCCTAAAACTGAACATCGTAAATGGACAAATGCAATTGGTATTTTAGTTCATTTAAACCAATTATTTCCAAAATCAACTCAAAAATTTCTTCAAATAATTATGAATTGTAGTATAGAAATTACTCTTTATATAAAGCATATACATAAATACATGTTACTATCTTCTTTTAATAATTTATTGAGTCCAAAATATAATATAAAATTCAATACATTTTTAATTAGAAACACTTAAAAATTATTAATTTTACTTACCAATAGTTCCCATTTCGTTAATTCTCCAAGTGCCGTTTGTGTTGACTCTAATATTTTCAAATAAAAATATCACCCACAATGACAACAAAAATCTGGTATTTGTTACTCCAGCGAAACAGCTGCACTGTATCTAATAATTCTATTAGCCTTCTGGTCAATTATTTATTTATATTTTTTGTTTTTACTTAAATAGATATAGCTTTTTAAATTGGCACACAAATTTTTCATTAAGTTTTTCTTTTTCTTTATTTATTTTTTTTTCAGTTTTTATTTTTTATATCAAAAATGTTCCATTAAATAATAATTATTTTTTATCGATTTTTTGTTTTGTGTTTTAATTTTTTTGTTTTTATTTTTGTTTAATTAATATTGACATTTATTCAAATGAAATGTATATTATACACTAATTATTGAACGTTGTTTTAACTTATTAATTTTTATTTTTCTTATTTTTAGCTGAGTTGTTTTCCGTAATTATGTCGCGTCTCAAGGAGATAAACGTATAAAATGTTTTCAAATTTTCCCAGCAAAGTCATTTTATACACTCAATTCCATGAAAAATAAATAACCTTAAGGCGAATTTGTTATTTTCGCTTTCGATTGGCCTACAAGAGTATAACAAATAATATTACACACGCGTACAAATACTCTCAAATGAGAGTTGAACTAAATGCCGGTACTTCTTTACTCTGATGCTCTCTTTTGTAAACAAAAATTATTAACAATCAGTTAGCAATACATATGTACAATGTATTATTTACATTTATACATATTTAAAAGAAAATTGTATAAAACGTATTAAATTATGAAATACAAACGAAACTGTATTAAAAACGATTACTAATGTTCATACACTTTAACATTGTGTGAGCGAATTTCTTGTAGTCTCTCATCTCTCTCTCTTGTTGTTTTTTAATTTTAATTCTATGCTCATTTGTGCCAGTACATACATATGTACATATGTAAGTACACCTGTGTTGTCATTCGTTGCGTATGAGTTATTTGTCGTTTTTTTGTATGTTATGATAAATGAATTTTATAACATACTTATACGCTGTGTAGTCCTTAAACCAGTTTTTCTTTTATTTACTCTCTTTTCAATTTCTGTTCAAGGTTTATTCATAAAGTTTCTTAAGAAGTTTTAAACTTTTAATGTGGTTTTATTAAAACAAAAACTAACTGGTTAATGATGAAATGCTAAAACGTTAGTATTTTATAATACAAATACAAAGATATTTTTATTAAATAGAACAATTTAATCTTAAAATCGTATTAACATCAATTTATTAAAAATAATAAAAATTAATAGAATTAAAAAATGTCTTTAAACTGAATATTGAATACCTAATAGAAATTATTACAATAATAAATTCTTAAATTCCTTAATTTATTATCGGCAAAAATGTACTCAGAAAATATTATTGTGATTACAATACGTATGACATGATAGTAGACATAGTCGATGATCTACTAGAGTAGTAGGATATAAGAAATATAAGAAAATGTCATGGCTGCAGAATATTTATTGAATTTATTTATTACAATATTATTACAAATCATATTTAATTGTTACAACTGAAGTGACCAAGACGATATGTTCGGTGTAGTCAAATCTCTGGTGAGAAGCGCACCTCTACCCGGTAGGCTTTCAGAACAACCACATTGTGAAATATTTATTCCAAAATATTGTATAGTGGTGGTCGAATTTGTTCTATTTTTTAACATTTCTTAATTTTTAACGGGACTTTTCCATTGGAATGATAAGTTTGATATCATTTACAATTGATCACTTCTTTATTTCCCTTTTCTATTCAGTTCTATTACAGCATATTTACTATGCTTACGAATGTTTTAATTACAAATATGACCACCACTGTATATTTATTGGCCGCTAAACTTAACAACATAAACGTAAATTTCAATAATAAATTTATAAAATAATGAATAAATTAAACCGTCTTATATAATTGTTCTCTTTTGAATTATTAATAAATTAAAAATATTACTTTTTTTATAATTCCGATTATTTTTTAATATTTATCCCAACTATTGGAAAGTCTTAGTTTCTTTTCTCATTTCAACATAGCATACTTACAAAAACTTTTATTAAAAACTTTATGCAACAACCTCAAAGTATACCGAATGTATGCATGTATGTATATGTATGTTTGTATCTATATGTGTATACAAATTTCGCTTGTAAAATTTCTATATGAAAGGAAAATGAGTTGATTTCTTCATCATTTATTACCAACAGATGATAATCAAACGCCACATGTATTTGTATTCGACTTTTTCGTTTAACATAATATGTATATATGTATGTATGTACGTACATACACACATCAATCAACAAATTTTTATGCAAAGAATAATAGTCTTTCAGATGCATGTATGTATATATATGTACGTGTACTCGTATATCATTATATGTAGTTAAAATTATTGTTTCGTTTCTACATACATACATAAACCTTGATAGTTTCCTATTCAGGTTGCCTTTACCGGAGCTTACCACTCACTATTTAAACAAATTTAACCCATTGATGTGAAGAAAAAAAGATACATTATCTAACTGAACTAGTAAACAATGTATGCTAGTCAGTTAATACTCGTATAAGGATTATTCGTTATGGTATGGAACTGGCTTTAGTTACACAACATCAAGCATATAATTTTGATGTCAAAGCTAATGATAATTAAATAATAACAATTTGTAATCATATTGTAATATTTATAATATTAATTGAGAATAATGGTGTAAAACTCAAAACTCAAAACATAAAAATTTAAAACCCTAAACATAATTGAAATGATTTTTTTTTTACATTCCTTCAAGGATTAAGCATTTTTGTATGGTTTGTACAGGTATTTGTGATAACATTTATTAAGAAAGAAAATATAAAAAAATAAGAACAAAAAAAAACAGAAATAAAATGGAAAGTAACACGAAATAGTTACTGAATTATATTGAATTAGTTATCTGTAAAGCGTTTGCCAGTTCGTTACATGTTACGTGTTCTATAACGTTTAGCGGAAATATTAAAGGCTACAAGACAGACAAACAAATAGACAGATAGACAGACAGACAAACAAGTTAAACTTTTCACTTTGATTTATTTTGAATATGCTTAAGAAATTAAAGAAAATCAATGAAATACCTATAGAATCCGATAAAATAACGAATGCGACTACAACATCGAATATTATTGAGGCAGTCCCCACCCAATGTGAAGCACATAAAATTGAAAGTCAATTCGAAAAGTCAAAAGATAAACATTCAAACGATTTTTCAGCAGATTTAAAGGAGAATATTAATAATAAGAAAAATGTAGAGAAAAGGGACAAAACCAAGTCAGTGAAAAGTGATAATGAATCCAAAGATGTAATACAAAAGACCAGTAAATGTTTGCGTAAACCCTTCATAATAAATCAAAAAGATAATGAGATTTTAGTAACGGATGCTTTGAAAAAACTTACCAAAAAATCTGTTGTGGCTTCGAAGGAAAAACAAGCTCAATTCGTAGCCAGTACGAATGAAGTCAATAGTTGTGCATTGGCATCGCAGGGAAGCGTTATAATTGATAAGCAATTATCGGTAACTGGACCATTTAAAAAGATCAAATGTATTTATACAATTCTAAATAATGAACAAATCAACGCATTACGAAAACATGCCCAAGAGGCGGCAAAGCAAAATAAAATCTTCACTATACGCGGTAATTATAATTCCGTGCGGTTTGCATTAAAATCTCGCGGCTGGGTGGAGAAATTAGAAGTACATAGGAAGCCAGGACCCTTGCCCACCAATCAAATCAGTGTATGTGATTTGTCCCAAGTGTTACCAAAACGTAAAATGGGTGAAACACAACGCCAATTTATAGCCAAAGTGGAGAGAAATATTATGTCCCGTTACATAGAAAATACTTCGAGTGATTTGCTATGGACACCGCATAAGGAAAAAAGCGATTACGTTGAACAATCCAGGAATCCCAATATGTTAATCAATAAGTTTAATAGGGCACCCTTTACGAATAAGGAGAACTTAAGTTCTTTTCTACGTGATATGCCTTCGTTTTTCGAAGAAGGTATTGCGGACATAAGGTTTCCCCGATGTTTTAATGTTTGGTCTCCGGAAGAACTTAATGAATTTATTGAAAACTTTAAACTCACCGCATGCGTAGCGTTTATAAAATGGTTAATTGAAAAATATCGCAGCGGAGGTTTTGATGCTGTATTCTCAGCGTCAGGGAAAATTCCTTACAGTTCCATTGAATTTGCATTTAAACGCTGCCTAGATTTTATGGACAATTGCCAACACAATGATATCGATGTTGAAGATCCGCCCCGTATTTGGGAACATGATTGGGATGCATTTTTACATCAACACTACCAAATGACACACGAGGGTTACAAAATCCAAGCAGATCCACAGAAAATTGTTGAAAGTTTAATAAATAGATGCAACCACATTCCTAGATAATTTCCAATGCTACTGGCCTCAGTATGCTATTGACGGCTTTCAAAATCTTTGGATCATAAAACCAGCCAATAAATGCCGAGGACGTGGTATACACCTAAGCAATAATCTTAAAAAAATTATAAATTTAGTTAATCCATCTATAGCTGCGAAAAGTCGTTTCGTAGTACAAAAATATATGGGTAAGTCCATACATACCTACCATCCTGCCAAAATGTCAATCGTCGACGACTGCATTCATTTATCCTTTTACTTTAAAACAGGCGTACACAACATAAAAAATGTTGTGTACTCTCAAAAATAGTACATTGAACGATAGACCTAGATTTCTTACTGTCATAGACGGAAACAGAAAGAAACTTGAAAGCCACACACACATACATATATCCACATACACTCAGTAACCAACGCCTACATACATTTACAAACAATAGTAAAATGTAGTCTGGTTGCGTGCATATCAATCATGATATCGTATAGAAATATTTCAAAGGCAACAAGTGTCAAAATAGTTTACAACACAATTACAAACGAATATTCAATTCATCTCTCCATTTTTTCTCTCTCTCTCTCTCTCTCTCTCTATGTGTGTCTCTCTCTCTCGTTATGTTAATTTTATGCATATGTATTCATATTAATTTTCAATGTAAATGTTATTGTTGATATTACTGTTGCTACTGCTGTTACTGTTGCTGCCACTGTTTACATTTATTTGCAAATCATTTTTATAGAACGTCCTTTGATTATACATCAAACGAAATTCGATATACGTCAATGGTTTCTCATATCGAGTATACATCCGTTAATGATCTGGATGTACAAAGAATGTTATCTGAGATTTAGTTCTCAGGAATATACGTTGACGAATCATCATGAGTCGGTGCATTTAACAAATCATGCCATACAAAAGAAATACACGAACAATGGAAAACGCGATAAGCGTTTACCCACTGAGAATATGTGGGATTCTTATTCGTTTCAAGCGTATTTAAGGCAAATTGGAAAGCAAGAATTTTGGCTGGAACGTATTTATCCAGGAATGCGCAAAGCAATTGTGGCCGCCGTTTTAGTCTCACAGGATCACATGGAAAGGACACCCAATACATTTGAATTGTTTGGTGCTGATTTTATGATATGCGAAGATTTCTATCCATGGCTCATAGAAATCAACTCAAATCCTGATTTGGCACCCTCTACAAGTGTAACGGCACGCATGTGCCCACAATGTTTGGAGGATGTAGTAAAAGGTTAGTAACTAAAAGTTGATTTTTCTTTCGCCTTTCATTAAATTCGTTTACTTCTTTCTTTTTTTTTTTTCTTAAGTGGTCATTGACCGTCGTACTGATGTCAAAGCTGATGTTGGTAATTTTGAATTAATATACCGACAAGTGATCCCTCCAACTCCAGCATACATGGGACTTAATTTAATTGTTAAAGGTAAACAAATTTCAAATCGTTCAGGCTCTCATCATAATTCATACCAAAGTTATCAAAGAAAAGAAAAATCTCTACAAACTAGTCAATTATATAAGCAACGCACTTCACTGGCCATAACAAATGTTTCGCAAGTACATAAACCCATGCCAGCGTTTAACGCTACAGATTATATAGAAAAATTCCTAGTGGTGGAAAATGGCAACAGTCCACGTTGTAAGAGCGTTCCTTGTCTTACAGATGTCTGCGGGAAGAAAACTAATCTTATAAGTCAAGCTAATGTCACATACAAGCATAGAAAATCATTGACGAGTATTATGGTATCTACGACAGCAAAGGTTCATATAAAGCCAACTAGTCCCAAGTCATCATCAAATTTATCGACATTTTCTTCACTTAAGCGACATCGCAGTTGTGGTCCGGTGTTATCAGCGAATTCTGTGGTCGACCTTAAAAATAATCAAAAATCGAAATTTTTTATTGCCGCTTATAATCAACAGAAAGCCTTATACTCGTCCCGAAATACAAAGCGTTTAAAGTCCACTCTCTTGGATGCGCCTGTGCTAACCATAAGCAAATCGGCGGATAATATAAAAGAACTTTGCAGTCCAGCGAATAAAGCACTAAAATTCACCAAAAGCCTTAGTCCGATGACATCCGCTAAAAGTACGATATCGATTAATACGAAATCACAATCGAAGGAGAATAAAAACGATTACAATGACATTACAATACATGCTATTGGAAGGAGCATAACAGCCTGGAATAATACTAAATATAAAAATAAGCAAAAAATAAGTCGTAAAACAAATATATGTACTGGCCTATTAGATTAGATTAGATTAGATTAGATTAGATTAGACATTAAACAAGTACTTCACAACATTAACAATTATTGCAAGCTTTTTACTTGTTGAAACGTATTTACATACAAATGCATGTCTTTCATTTTAGAATTTCAATTAAAATTTAAAAATTGTTAAATAAAAACTAAATAAATGTTTTTTTGTTTTTATTTTTTTTTTTTTTTGTTTTTGTTTTTAATTTATTTTTCTCTAAATCCAGAGTGTAATAAAATTTTCTTTAGACTTGATAAGACAAATTAGATGTACATTAAAATATTGCTTAACAATTTGACTTGACTTTCATTTCGGCATTGTATAACGCACGGCTAAAGCTTCTTTGGCTACAGCTTTTAGGGATTTAGACGAACTGTTCGATTCACTGATTTTTGACTTGCTAGACTTTGGTAATGATCTGTTAGACGTCTGTGATATAATACACAGCCAGATAAATGTACATGTAAAGTATAATTATTAGTATAATTAAGTACTAGAAGTATAAGTGGGATGGACATACCTTTTCTGGATGTGCCCGTTTGTTTTGCAGTTTGTTGGTGGTACTAGAATTTTCGTGTTTGGATTTTTTCAAGTATTTAGGTTTGTCATGCAAACCAGATCGTTTACACAATTCCATTGCTCTGCCACTGACATTTAAGCCTTCTTTGAAATTAAACTCCTGCTTGAATTTATAGTTCACCTCATAGATTAATCGAAATTGACCTGTCGATGCCATATTATTGCGTGGCACGTCTACAATGACTTTTATACAGTCCTGCATGACCATTGGACAAATGCGACCTGTTACCTCAGTTGACGCTGACAAATCGGGCGTAGAATTGATCTCGATCAGAATTGGATTATATTCTTCATCCAACATAAAATCACAACCATACAATTCGAATGAATTTTCTGCTAAATTTGTGTCGTCCAAACTAGACAAAACAACAGCAATAAGATTTTCCCGAATGCCAGAAAATATACGCCTGTCCCAAATATCTTCCGGTACATCTTGGCTCTTAAGATAGGTCTTAAATTGGTCCAATGACCACATATTACACTTTGGTAGACGATGATCTCGAGTTGCCTTATTTTTATACCTTTTCTGCACAGTATGGTTCGTCAAGTGTACGACCTCCCGCAAGTCATCAAGATTGAAATCTTGCGAGCTCAATTTTAAATAGCAATCTGTGTACAACCATATCTGGACGGTAGATTCACGTATAAAAATTATCATATACAGGCGAATGTCAAATTTTACCCGATAGATCAATAGAGGTGTTTCTTAATTGAGGAACATAAGAGATAAATAATTAGTAATTACTCGTATATATGTACATACATACATATATATGTATGTACATACATTAAAATGTTATCTAAAATATACTACTACTATTCGTTTACCTATATATTTTTGTACAATGTATCGCCTATTGGAATGGGCACTAGACCAATTCAATATTTCATTCAAATCGTTTCGTACGACAATTCCCATTCCGCGACTTTGGTAGCCTGGTTTTAGGATCCATATATTTCTATAGCCATCCCATTTGTATTCTGGATGTTTCATTTCGGTTCTTATCAAAAGATTTTTGGCAGTCTTAGTAAACTCCGTCAATTCTCGATATGAGCACTTAATTTTATTTTTTTGATGAATGATCATTTTGGATTTATCTAAAAAGTCTACCCATTCATCGTCAGGTACCTGTGACTGTTCAACATCCAAGCAACCGTTATTTTCCCAATCGTCAACTTGGCGTTTAACGCGGCTTAAAGCAAAATGTACAACGGTCGGACTAATAGTGCCGTTTTCATAATCGGATATTTCCTCTTGCTTATCGACATTTTGAACTATATAACGCAGTAAACTACGGCACTGAGTTATTCGGTAGTCATCTATGAAGGCCTGCAGCTCTTCCTGATTGGTACCCAATCGGAAAAATCTTGGGTACATCATCACAGCTACACCATCTTCACGATACCAATGCTGGTGTTCAGCGCACCCAATTAAACCGACCTTTGTTGAAAAGTCTACAGCATGTGACCGTCTTATACGATTACGATACGGTCGTACATCTGCGTACAGATCTCGTTGAGACTTCGATTGCCAAACAAAAAATGCTGGAAAGTGATTTATTATCTTGCTAATAGCAACTGATTCATAATCATTTCCACGCTTCGCATGTTCCAGCAGCACATCCTCGGGTAAACCTTGCAAGTTGCTAAAGCGGTTCGGTGGCAATTTTTCTAGCCAACCTCGCTTTAATAACGAACGTCTTATTGTAGAATAGTTTCCAAAGACAGTGAAAATACGACGATCGCGATAGGCGTCTATTACCTTCGATCTGTAGATACTCGAAAGTGTCTTTGGTGGAATAACTAGAGACTCCTGCTTTCCAATTGTCTCATCGGCCTTTATCACCATATCACCTGGTTTACTAAGAAATGTATCCCTTAGTTTTGCATTCAACATTTAAAAAGAGACTTTTTTAACCTAAATAGGCTATTACGAAAGTTGTCCAACTGTGTTATTTCTGATCTTCCTCTTCTAGCCTCAGTACAAACATGAGCAGAACAAAATTTTACGCAATAAATTCTCACTTTTTTCTGTGCTCAGCTGCTATATTTTGAATTATAAAGACTTATTATCATTTTAAGGAACTTAAATTATACTCAGATTTTCAGAGTTTTTTTTGCTGCTAGCCAAGGCGATTAGATAATTTTTTATTGTTTGAACTTAGAATTTTGAAGCGGAGGCCAAAATATCGTTTTTCCTTGAATACTAAAAAAAAAAGAGACAATTTCAATATAAAATCAAATTTGAAACTTACAAAAAAGCGACGCTTACTTCATGAAATTGTCGATATGAAAAAAAAAATCGTACCCCCACCACCTACATACAAATACAACCTAGCAAAACTATTACGGAAAATAATTAATAATAACCTTCACCTCCACCTCCCTCCCACAAACCACTTTCTTTATGATATTGAAAAAAATGAATTCGAACAAAATAATTTTGTTACGAGTTTTTAGTTTTTTTTTTTTGTTTGTTCATATTATAATATGGTAATTATCATGTATATTTATTGTTTTGTTTCTTTCTTTTTTCTATAATTTCATTTTTCTTAAACTTTTGTATGCATGTGCTATATTATTGTAGTTGTTGATGTTGTTATTGTTGCTGCTTCAATTAGATTAGGTTTAAGAATGTAGCTGAATCGAACAGTGAAAATAATTCCAAGATCCGACAAATCGAAGGTTGCAGCTTGAAAATATCTCGTAAATATTTGTAAGTTGACGACGCGACATATGGAGAGTGATTTACAATTTGTCGAGGTATTGGGTAAGATCGGGTAGACCTTCCTTAAGACCCTTACGTTTACGGGTGTCTTGGACAATTTGGTAAGGTTTGCTGGAGGGTTCGCTTGGGTCACCGGGTAAGACTTGCCAGTGATCGAACACACATTGAGGGAAGGCTTGACCACCGGTGTTGGAACGTAAATCAGCAGTGAAGCCGAATGATTCGTTGACGGGCAAGTAGGCCTTGACGACGAACATAGGGGTACCGACGACTTGGGATTCTTCAAAGACATGACCACGACGTCTATTCAATACACCGTAGATACCACCAACAGCAACTTCGGGACATTGGATTTCGCACAAGTATACGGGTTCCATCAAACGAGGAGAAGCGGTGATAGCAGAAGCGTACAAGCAACGACGGGTAGTTGGAATGATTTGACCACCACCACGATGGATGGCGTCAGCGTGCAAGGTAACATCGTAGATGTTGAAACGGACACCACGCATGTTCTCATCGGCTAAGATACCTTCCTTGGTGGCCCATTGGAAACCAGCAACGACGGAATCCTTGATTTCGTTCAAGTATTGTACGGACTTAGTACAATCCAAGATGAAGTTGGGACCTGTACCATCAGGACCGAAACACCAGATCTTACGGGCTTCAGTTACATCGTAATCGTATTTCTCGGCCAAGTAACGAGCACGGATCTTGAAATCATCCTTAGAGCTCACATCGCCATTATCAATGTCCTCGGGCAAACCGTCAGGCATGGGGCAAGCCTTCATTTGCAAACGATTGTGCTTGTTGGGAGACTTGGAGAGGCACATTTGGTTGGATTCTTCGAAAACGGTTTCACGGTAAGACACGACGGGATCGGACTTCTTCAGGGGAATGCAAGCGTGATCTTCTTCCAAATCCTTTAAGCAAATTTCCAAATGCAATTCACCGGCACCAGCAATAATGTGTTCGCCGGATTCTTCAATAATACATTGTACCATAGGATCGGATTTGGCCAAACGTTTAAGACCTTCTACCAATTTAGGTAAATCAGCAGGGTTCTTAGGTTCAACAGCAACACGCACGACAGGTGATACGGAGAACTTCATGACCTATAAGACAACGGGTACAAACAAATTTCTATATTAAAATCAGTCAAAAACCGATTATTAGTCCAAAAAAGACTAACAAAATAAGTTATCAGGTAACAATTGATCATTCAAAAATGGGTATACATTCAGAACAGGTCTGTGTTAAATATCATCAAGTTATACATTATGGAATTAAGTATTTTTTTCCTTTTTTATTCTTACCTTCATGTTGTGAGCGTCCTTGAAAGTGGTGATAGTACCAGTCTTGACCAAGAATTGATCAACACCGACTAAACCGCAAATGTTACCAGAGGGAACATCTTCAATGGCTTCAACATAACGGCCCATCATCAAAATTGTACGTTGGATGGCCTTTTCGTACAAATCTTCCTTTTTGCCGGGAACGTAATTGGGGCCCATAATACGGCACTTTTGGCCGGTGGCTACCTTACCGGAGAATACACGACCAAAGGCGTAGAAACGACCCTTATCGGAAGTGGGTACCATCTTGGAGATGTACATCATCAAAGGACCGTCGGGATCGCAGTTCTTAACAGCAACAGCGGCTTCATCGTCATGAGGACCCTCGTACAACATTTCCATACGGTATTTTTGGGCAACGACAGGAGATGGTAAATGGATGGCAATCATCTGAAGCAAAGCTTCACCAGCTGGCAACCAGGTGCGCATAACAACCTTCAATAAGGCTTTACCATCCTTTTCCTTGTCTTCGTGCTTCAAGGTAACTCCGATCTTTTCCAACAAAGTAGGAATTTCTTCCTTCTTATAGTTCATGATGGCGTCGAACACCTTGTAGATAGGGTCCAAGATGTACATACAGAACGAACGCTTGTTATCGGCTTCCTTTTGTTTTTGCCATTTCTTGGTCTTGGCGTTAAAGAAATTTTCGCCCCAAAGACTAAAATATTCCAATAAAAAAAAAAAATTAATACAATTGATATCAGCCTTTACAGTGGTCAAACATAACTAAGAAAGATTAACTTGAAGAATAATGTTTTATCGAGTCTTCAGCATAAGCAGATTTGACATTAAGAAAGAGGTCACTGCTCAGCGTTATAAATCAATAGTTTGAATTGAACTCCTCAGCGTTCATCACCAGAGGGACAAACATAAGAGGTGTTCTCATCATTTATTCTACTTTTATGAGCACTTGTTGTTCAGTCTTTAAGCCTCAAATTTTAGACAAAGTATCTTAAATATCAACGCTTTATGAACAACACGAATTGTGCTAAAAGCATTTTTTAGTGTTTCTTCTTGAATTCTTGCAGTGTACATTAATTTAATATTAAATATAAGAGCAACTTACCGGTTCATTAGCTTCACGACATCGATCTTGAATTTCTCAGCGTACATTTCAGAGAATTGTTTAAGAGTAAAGGCCCAACCGTGGAGACCGGAACCGAAACCTACGGAACCCTTTGAGGGATCAACACGCACTTCACCCATTGGACCACCATCATCGTTGTAGGTGGCGATGATGACGTTGACGTTTTCAACAATACGTTGGAAAGTTTGGTATAATTCTTCAGCATCCAATTGCAATTCCAACAAAGCACGGTCCATCTTGTTCATGAACAAAATAGGCTTGATACGTTCAGCAATAGCTTGACGCAATACAGTTTCAGTTTGTACACATACACCAGAAACGCAATCAACGACTACCAAAGCACCATCAGTAACACGGAGAGCAGCTGTGACTTCAGAAGAGAAATCAACGTGACCGGGAGAATCGATCAAATTGATCAAGAAACCCTTGCTGTTCTTTTCACACAAATCGGGATTGGTGATGAAAACCAAATCCTTATCTTCTACTTCGAAGTACATAGAGATGGCACTATATGTCATATAAAGTGAGGTTATGTTAAAAATATAATACATACAAACAAGCATACACAGTGACAAAAGCTGTATTGATACTTACGTAGATTTGATAGTAATACAACGTTCCTGTTCATCCTTACGGGTATCAGTGAAACGAGTTTCACCAGCCTTGGCACCAGCAATAATACCGGCCTTGGACACCTATAAAGCCAGATAATGTAATCGATTATTAATTTATTATAGCAAATAAATGGGTGCGGTCGCCCTTTTTTCCCTATGGAAGAAATACTCACCAAGGAATCGGTCAAAGTTGATTTGCCATGATCGACATGAGCAATGACGGACATGTTGCGGATGTTCCGCTTCTTGTCCATCAAACCACGGATTTCATCGACGGTGAAGTTGACCTATGAACCACAATATTTATATTAAACATTTTTGTTTTTCAAACAAAGAATTTCACAATGTGACACAATTCTAACTAAAGAATATCCTTAACAAATTTTCCAAGGCCATTAAAGAAAATTAATGTCTACGTTTTCTCAGAAATGCACACGTCATTTTGTTCTCATTACTTTCGCCCCCCTCTATATTAAACACGATGACATCGACAGACTTCGGAAATTGCAAGAAAAAAAAAAACGCCATCACATCTCAAAACGAACATTTATTGACGTCGCAATTTACAAATTCATTATATATACTT
Source organism: Sarcophaga peregrina (assembly GCA_014635995.1). Taxonomy (NCBI): domain Eukaryota; kingdom Metazoa; phylum Arthropoda; class Insecta; order Diptera; family Sarcophagidae; genus Sarcophaga; species Sarcophaga peregrina. The sequence goes on from CM025791.1 coordinate 104,399,207, forward strand.
AATTTCTCAGAAAACTTGATCCACTTTTGCAATATTTGTGCCTTTGGAAAATTTGTTGTTTGCTTTCTAAGTTTTTCACATTATTTTTAATTATTTTCACCTACCATTTTGGATGTTTAATGATTTTTTTCTTGGACAACTTTTAGAAAACACTACACGCCTGCGATGGCGTTACGAGAAAAAGAAAGATGTTGCCACAATTCACTACAACCCCAGCCAGGTAGACTCACATAGTTGCAGAAAAGCGTACCGAAATCCTCTTACTGATCACTGTTGTATTAAAATGTCTCAAAAAATGTATGTACTTCATAACACAAGTGTTGAATTAAGCGAACGAATTTCTCATATCTATTTAAAAATTCACAATAATATAAAAATCTTCCTATATTTATACTTAGACCTAAATATAGTCTTCACTATTTCAACAAATGTAATACTCTGGGCAAAAGTGACATCTCTATAGGTGTTATCAATTCACTCTGAATACTGAGTATTAAAGAAGCAGCAGTTTTTGTGGACGAAGCTAAAGACAAGCGAATTATATTCAGCATATTTAAAAATAAAATATATATTGAAATCAAAACGATAAAATAAAACTCTTTTATTAAATACCGACCCGAATAATGGAAGGAGAAGATGGTGTCACTAAAAGGGGTAGAGGACGTGGTCGTGGGAGTAGAGCTCGCGGTCGTGGCCGAGGACGCGGTCGTGGAAGAGGCAAAAAAGCCGCCGTAGTTGTGTCCAGTGATGAAGAAGTGTCATTAGACCAATCCTTTGATGGAAGTTCCGGTGTTGTGGTAGAAGATGGAGACGTTTCCGTTGGAAGTGGCGCAAATGTGCTCTTAGAAACTGGCGAAGATGCTGTCATGAATGACTTGCCGAAAGAAAATGATTCGGTTGAAGTATCAACCAGTTTCTCGAACACCCAAACAACATCAGAAGCCACAACGGCTACTGCTAATGACCAATCGGAATCAAAAGGAACTGCACCCAGCAAGACCAGTAATATTGTGCCGCAAACAAGTAAAAATTTGAAAGAAATTAAAAATGTATACTAATTTAATTGAATGTTTTTCTATTTTTAGTTGATATGGAAGCTGACATATCACAGTTGGAAGCACCAACATTTACAACTATTTGTAGAGGTCCTCCGGAGCCAATGCTTCGACTTAAATGGAATCACAAAGTCAATTTGATTGGTGAAAAAGTCTTAAATCCCATGATCCATATTTGTGATCAATGTGACAAACCGATATTGCACTACGGGCGCATGATTCCTTGTAAACATGTATTTTGTTTGAAATGCGCTCGCACGGAACCCGTCAAGCTATGCCCTCGTTGCAATGACAAAGTAGTACGTGTAGAACAGTCAGGACTTGGAACGGTATTTATGTGTACACATAGCGGTAGCAGATATGGTAATACAGGTTGCAGGAGAACTTATTTGTCACAAAGAGACTTGCAAGCTCATATCAATCATAGGCATGTAACGCAACCGCCACCACCTCCACCACCTGCCCCAATGCCGTCGACGGAAATTAAACCAGAAACTGGCATGCAACGAAAACTATCGGAGTCTTCTGTTACAGTGGCTCCTATACAGGCTCCCTCCACACTCTTATCTCAACGGGTTCCCCTAAGGACAACTAGTAATATAGGCTCGATAGCTCCACCAGGCTCTGCAACACTTCAACCCTCAACAACGCATTCCTCTTTAACACAAGCAAATTTGGCACGCATCAATAATGCCAACGCTCAGGAATGTCATCAGGGAAAAGTAGCTTTGCATCAGTCACTCAAAAAAGCCCCATTAAGTCAGGGGCATCATCAGCCTTCGGAATCGGTGGCGGATGCTTCTTATTATAGCAGTGTTTTGAATTCCTTTGGCAGCAGTGGAGGTGAGTCGACATCTACTGCCGTTTCCAATCAACCAGGCGGTCAAAGTTCGTGGCAACAGCAACAACAATATTATAGATGAAAATGGCGCAATAACGTATAAACAAATATTTTTTAAAAGATTTTTATAGAATATCTTCCCATTGTTGTATATTTTACGTGTCGATAAATAGAATCCATAAACATTTATAGTATTTTACATATTATAATTCAGATTACAACAAAATTAAATTTGTTTTTAAAATTGCGATTGTTTAAATAAAACTATTTTAATTATTATGTTTTTAAGAAACATCAATTTATGGATTTCCCAAACCACCTTTATTTAATTCCTCACTAAGAAAAAGAAATATACCCTGCTAACTTTAAAATGACATTAACTTTTATATAATTTTTAAAAGCACTTTATTGCATTTGAACAACATTAGAGAAACTTATCTGTTAAATAAATAAATCAAAGTGGGAGTATACATTTCAAAATGAAAAGTAACGCCAATTTAAATGTTTAAAAATAAAAAAATATACATACTATATTTCTTTTATAATGTAATTTCTATTTTATTATACATGTTTAAATAAAGATAATGAAAAACAAAAAAAAGTAAGATCACTGCTTAGCTCTGCAGCAGCAGTGTCGTCATCAACAACTTCATGTTTAGCTGATAACTTTTTAATTTATTTCATTTAATTTTTTTTTTAATTAATCTTATTTTGATACTTGTTCTTATTAAACTACAATTACTGTGTGTTTTCGTTATCCATATTGATGAGTAACACCTTGTCGCTGTTGTCGTCCTTGAAATCACTTGCGGCTATTACAGAATTTTCCACTTTAGGAGGCGGCGCTGGCATTGGTATAGCTATAGGGCTCATGGTACTAATCATACGTGGCTCGGATCGAGCGGTGGTAATGGGTAGAGAGGAGGAGGCAGAATTGGTTGATTGCGCTAAAAATGGAGGAGTTTGCAATTCCCCATGTCCACCCGAAGGCATGACTGTGGGCATGACTATGAGAGTGTAATCCGCCATGATGGTGGTGGTGACTTTGTCCACCATGATGACCGTGATGTTTATGCGGATGCTGACTATGGCCATGAGCGTGAGCAAGTCCTTGACTGACGCTACCAGCAACAGGGGGAAACGATTTAGGTGTTTGGTTGTGACGTGAAGTTTCCGTGGATTTTAATCGTTCACTTAAGGCCTTTAAAGCTATTTGTCTACAAAGTAAATAATATCAAATTAAAAACTTTTCTATAATATAAGGACTTTCATTAAATACCGTCTTCTTTCGACATCATGCGGATCTACACCTGGCATTGAGATAGACACCGATGACAAGCTTGCAGCTGAAGCAACTCTTGGTGGTGCAGGCGGTTTAACTATTCCCACTTTCAGACAGCATACATAAATAGGATTTACTAACACAGCTATAATCGGCTGCATAACATTTGGAAAGAAACTGGCAAACGTAAAACTCTCCGAACTATCTCCTCGGCCATTTGGGTGGTGTTGATAGAATCGTAGATATACCCAGGAAACCAATAATCCAGAAGCAAACATGGCAGGATATGTCCCATCAAGCAAATGTACGGCCCACAAAATAATCGACATAATCAAAACTGTCAGGGGAACATTGCGGTTCGTTAAACGTCCCCAGCGTGTCTTAAATATCAAATGATCCGGCATTATTTGGCGTACTGCTACACAAATTCCAGCCACGTATCCAGCTAAACCATGTATATGCACATCAAATAGGATTTGAGGATTCTTTGTGATCATATAGTAGAATAAATAATAAATTGTCGTCAAAATTGACACACCAAAATTGCTTAAAGCAAAAAATTTAAACATTTCCATTTGACCCCATAGAGGTTCTATCATTTTGCCACATAAACCGACTGTGACAACATCCACTAAAACTTCCCACCAGTGCAATTCGATAAAGCAGAATGTAAACGCCGTCCATATCCAAAATTCAGCATTCGGCAAAATGTAGCCGGGTGTTACTGTCAGGAAAAGAACGGCTGTTTCACTAAACGACAGCAAATATCCCACAGTGGTTACCAAACATATAAGGGTAATAACTGGTGATGTATTACGCAGCAATGCCGAGAACTGCTGCTTTAAATAGGGCATATTCCTATTCAGAATATGAGTTGTTGCTGACATAGTCGCCGATTGTGCTGTGTGATATATTTTTTTAGAATGTTGCTAATGATTTACCATATAAATCTTGTACAATCCTACGAATAATATGGCAGCAAATAAAAAAACTTGTTAAAATAATAGAAATCCAGATTTTTATCAGGAATTCCTTTACGTATCCACCAGTTGGAAGTGTCAACACTTTTTGTGGCTATTGCTGCTGTCAATATTGAAATGTCAAATGTTTGTTTACCATCAACCATCAGTGTAAAGATAACATATCGAAGTGAATACAGTACAACAGTACGTATGCAAGTATGGCAACTTGGATTTTTTTTTTATTTTGGGAATTTTTTAGATATTATTTAGCACTAATCATCCATGGTGAAATTAGTTCACCACGGCACCAATTGTTTTTAAGATATTTTTTGTCAAATCCATAAAATTAAATAAACTAATGTTCGATTATGATATACTATTTTAAAGAATTCAATTTAGATGAACTATAGCCTAGTAGGTAGTGTGTTGGCTTATTAGACTGAAGGCCCGACTTCAGACCAGAGATCAGGCATCAAAATAACGTTAAGTTATATGAATAGCATATTTAAGGTTTTTTTTTTTTGGGAATCGACTGGTGAAGCTTTGACGCGCGGCAAAGTTCAAATATACGAATTTTACGGTTAAGATTCAACGGCACAGGCTACTACGTCTAACAACTACAACTACTACTGTTACCTACTTAATGTAGGCGTTAAACAAAAAATTATGTTCTAGAATTATTTCTGAAGTACTTTCCAAATTAATGGGTCGATTACCGGCGGTTTTACAGATGATAACTGGCAACCAAAAATTTCTCTTGTAAACAACTTGTATTGGCAATCAGCAAGGCAACTAATTTTCAGTTTTGTTCATAGTGGACCCATACAATTCTGACTTAATTTGCAAAATAGTAAAATAAAACTAATAGTGCTTTAATTTTTTACAATTTTTTTGTGTTGTTTTGTATGTTTTTATTATTACAAGTGTTTTTTATTTTTTATTTAGAATTAAGTTGCTCTTCTTGAATTAAAATCGTTTTACTTTCAATTCTTTAACTTTAATAATTTCACAATCATTCGTTCTGTGTATAAATAAATTACAACTTCTTTAATTTTTAATATTATTTCTAAATTGTACAGCTGTTTTACAACATTTAAATGATTATATTATTTTAAAGCTTAAACAAATATACAGCTGTGTTCAAGAAATAGGAATAAAAAATATTTCAAAGAAAACCGCTTCCAATTTCAAATTATTTCGTTAACCAGTCTAAGTAATAAAATTAATAAATTTGTATTCTTGTATTAAGAAATAATATTAAAAAATATAAAGTAAAAAAGTCTTTATTTTATTAAAGATATTTTTTTTTTCATTTTATCTTTCTAAAGACATTTTCGTAAAAAAATATTTAACATAAAACTAGTATTATTTTTATTTTAAGTTATGAAAAACAATTATTGTAAACCCCAAATGGGCTTTAGAAACAAACAGTTCGAATTAATAGTTAAAAAAGAAAATGGAAGGATGAATGTTTTTCTTTTGCGTTTTTTACTTGTTACATTTTAATTAAAAAAAAGGTGGAATTTTTCACTTAACTTTCTCCATTGCAGGCCGTTTGCATTTTATGAGGTGAATAGGAATCACTAAAGCAATTAGGTGAGAAGAGTTTAAAAATGTTTGTTTTTATTTTGTAAGAAACACAGTATATGTTTACATTCTTCTAATAAAATTTAGAAAAAAAAATATAAGAACAAACATTTCCTTTCCCACCAAAACCTGCTCTAATTATTGTTTTAAATAAAAAAAGTAATTACAAAGAAATTTAATAAGAACCCAAAACGTAAAATGTCTTGGGTATCCTTAATGTACCTAAAAATACAAACATATACACGCACTTGGCACGCTCTTAACTAATCAATAAATTGTGCTTAGCTTAGAATAGAAGTGTGCCCATACCACCCATTTCAGATTGTTCTTTTACGAAGATCTCAAAGTATTGGTAGATGATAGTAACAGCTAAGAGGATACCAGTACCGGAACCAATGGCACCCAAGAAATCGGCCAAAACGGATAGAGCGCCAATACACAAACCACCGAAGGCAGCGGCGGTGGGAATATAACGATTCAATTCATGGATCATAGAATTTTCACGATGGCCACGCATAACCATGTGTTGTTCTTTCAATTGTTTAGCAACCTAAGAAGAAAATTATTTGTCGTTATTGATCCAATTTTATAATCTGAAATTTATTTTTAAACTTACATCCTTGGCAGAGCTTCCAGACACATCAATCCATGTCTTGGAGAAGAACGCGCAAGAACCCAACATGAATACGATGTAGAGGATAGCATGAATGGGATCTGTTAGGATATGACCAACACTTTCGGGAGGAGAAAGGTAATAGCAAAGACCACCAATGGGATAAGAACGAGCTGGACCGCCACCACCAACATCAGCCCATACACCGAGGAGATTAATGAAGAAGTTTCCTTGGAATTTAACAGCCAACATTTGTGAAATGACATACAAGTTGGAAACCAAAGCAGACTGCAAAATGATGGGAATGTTAGAGGTGTAGAAAAGTTTGATGGGGTAGCTGCTGTATTGACCGCGATAACGGGCAGATTTGATGGGTAAATCAACGCGGAAACCTTGGAAGTAAATGACGACAGCGAAAACGAGTACGGTAGCCAATAAGTTCATTAAGTTAGGCAAGTTTTGACGATAGAAAGCTTCGCGCAAAGCACGTACTTTGTCGGTACGGGTGGCCATCAAGTGGAATAAGGCAATTACTGCACCTTCGAATTCTGTACCACGTCCAGTTGTAACGGTGGTTGGAGAGAATGCCTTCCACACAATGGTCTCACAAATGTTGGTAGCAATAAACAACGAGATGCCAGAACCCAAGCCATAACCCTTTTGTAACAATTCATCCAACAGCAAAACAATCAAACCAGCAGCAAACAATTGAATGATGATCAATAGACAAACGCCAGCGCCAATTTCTGATGGATCACCATACATGCCAGTCATAACGTAGACGATGGCTTGACCAATTGTAATTACCATGCCAAACAATTTTTGAGCACCATTGAACAAAGCACGATCCTTAGGAGTATCACCAACTTCGATAATTTTGGCACCAGCCAACAATTGCATGATCAAACCAGATGTCACAATTGGAGATATACCTAATTCCATAAGGGTACCACGATTTGAGGCCAAAATTACACGAATCCAGTAAAAGGGATCAGCTGAGTCGGAACTCATGATACCGAACAAGGGGATTTGACAGCAGACCAAAAAGATGAACAGCGTTATGGCAGTCCATAGCACTTTCTCTCTGAATTGAATCTGGAATAAAATAAACACGTTATAAATGTGTTAGTATAAAAAATTTACTACGAAAATAATTCATAGTCTAAGTAATTAATATTCATATTGTTAAAGAAATATTAAGCTAGTCTGTGTCTAAATTTTAAAATTTCTATCTAAAGATTTAATTCCTTATTATTTCTTTTTTTTTTTTAAACTAAATGTCGTTTATTGACCCACATTTCATGTAGCAAATATATTTAAATTGTTAAAAGAAACAGGTAACATTACTTTTTAACTGAACAAAAAAAAAAAAAATAAACGATACGAATCTTTATTCATAATGGCCAACATGATAATGACACTGTTAATGATGTTTATTGAAAGTGCGGTAGGCAAACGTCGTGTTTGACATCTACGTAAGCAAAATAATATAAACAACAACAACAAATATAACAATAGCTAACACAATGCTACGAATTATTTTTAACAGAAAACGAACAGCACTTAATGACGAAACAAGACGAACCTGTGTTCGGTTTATTTTGTACACGTCGTATACGCTGTTTCGAAATGTCAAAATAAAAACACAGAAAAGTGTCAAACTAAAAATTTTAAGAGATAGAGAGAATGAGGAAAGAGTAAAAAATGCTTTTCATTTGATAAATAAACAGAAGACGAATTTACAATATTTCCACATCTTTTTTTAATAGTAACTTTCATTTGATTTAATCATTGTTTTAACATACAATATCATTCAAAATTTTTTTTTATTCATTTTGATTGTTTGGAATAGATTGCGAATAGAAAACCAATAATGCCTGCGTGGCTTTCTAACCCACCCTTCAGACCTCTTTTGTTGTTGTTTTCTTCTTTTTAATTCTCTTTACAAGAAGAATGACAGAAGAAGACAAATTAGAAAGTTTTCTAACCAAAAATGAATGGAAGCTAAGGCGGTCGAAATATACACAACAAATTATGAATTATTTTGTATGCTGGTAATAAAATCGTTAATTAAACTTAATTTATTTGTTCAGAATGTCTATAAATATAAAAATATGAATGACTTACCTTTCGTTCTGGTTTAGCAATCTCTGGCAGAATACTGCAGAAGGGTTTTATTACTTCGAGGAATTTTACTGGAAAGCAAGAAAGTAGGAGTTATCATTAGTTTACACGTCACCAAATTCATTTTCTATCAGGTTTATTATTTTAAACTATGGGATGTTGCAATTGTCTTTAATTTAACACACACAGATTTGTAAAATTGTGTTTTATTAATGGACCGGCATTAAGTTCGTAAATCCTCTGTGTATACGTAAGCAAATAAAAGCTTCATCAAATATACTGAATGAAGAAAACTCTTTTTTTTTGACTGATTTTTTTGTTATTTATTACACTTGTCTTTTTTGTTGTTGATTAATGTTTACTTACTTCCCATTGTGGTAATTTGATTTTTTTAACTTATTATTTGCTATGTAAAAAAAATATTGCCTAATTTATTTATACTTTCCACTGAAACGTTCGGATAGAAAGTGAATTTATTCCCCCAACTTTTTGATTGGGCTGGGAAAACAAAACTCTTCAAATACACAAACGAAAAGTACCGACGTTAAAAATTGAATGAACGGAATTCGTACAAGAGACTCAACTGCAGTAGTGCTTCGTGTCAAATAGCTTCTATTTCTACAACGATTAGACTATAGTCGACCTTTTCACTCCAATAGCTATTAGTCGGAACTGTCAAAATAATCGCTTGTATACTTATTACACGTTTTTGTTCATGTGACCACTTTTAAGTGCTGTCTAATTTGTATATAATCTTCTTCTTATTTATAGAGGTAATCACTAGTTTAAAACGTTTAGGGCAGTTATAGTATCCGGGTTGTACTCGGTGATCCGGGTTGTTTTTTTTTTCATAACCTATCATTATTTAAATTTGCTCTTAAACTTACATTCGCTTCTACACTAAAAGTTTACTGTGATTTGTTCTTTATTGAACTATTTATAAAGAACAAAACACTTTTTCAAATATATCCATACCAGAGTACTAGACTTTGTTCATTACCTTCTCTTCTATTAACGTGAGTCTTTTTCAACATAAATTTCTAAAATATGTCCTAATTATTGTGTTTCTCCTGTTTTATACATATTTTTCTTTCTAAGATTAGTCGTAATGCGTATACGCGTTACACGATTTAAGTACGACGTTAAAGTGAATTGTTTGTTATAGTCGAAAGAAATTGTGGATGGGATCGTAGATATATTCCAGAAAGTTATCACGTCATTATTTTTGCATTTGACATAAAATGGTTAATTTGTGTCAATAACGCAACTTGTTAACGGTTTAAATATTGTGCTATTTGTACAATAAAAAAAATATACAAATAAAAAAGTATTCCAATATCTCAGAGAGTTGATCAAACAAGCAATGATTCTTTTTCTTGTTATGAATCGTTTCGCGTTATCAGTTATCAGTATTTTTTCTAAATATTAACAAAAAAAATTTCTTTACAGAAGAAATACATTAATTAAACTATATAAAGTATACAAACAACGACATATAAACATATAATTATCAAAACAAATATATGTTAAGATAAAACAAAAAGTGATGTTTGTAAATATGTTTATTGGTGGTTAGGAAAATATGCTTCTATCGAAAGGATCATTCGAATTATGACCAAATTCAAGCATTTCTAGTATTCATTAAGATCGATCCAAATCTTTCAATCGCTGTTAACCGTTAATTTTTAATGAATAACTTGTTTATAGTTAGGTTAAGGACGTGTAGTTGTCATTGTGGCAACTACAATACTTTTCCAAAAAGTTCAATCTACCTATGAATCTATAGAGGGTTCTGTCTTCTCCTGTAACAAAAGCTTACGTAAGCCCGGGAGCAAACCTTTTCTAGCACTTTCTATAGCCATAGAGATAGACATCTCGATCTGTCCCCCAACGCTTCTGTTCTGCTTCCCTAACCAATCCATTGATGAGAACGTAGAAGTGGCAAATTGGGGAATTGGATGACTTGTTTATAAAGATCAAAAATAGTTTAAATTAAACGTATAGGTGTGTACATATATGTTACAAATTTATTTGCATTTACTTACACGTATTTATTTTATTTAAAATCTAATTGGATACACAATAATAACAAATTAGTTTTTTTTTCGTTTGTTTTTAAAATGCAAATAACAAACAATCAAAATTAACAGTTATAAAATAATTTTAAATTGCACATTTTAATTTGGTTTTCCAATATACATACAATATTTTTGCTTATTACATCAATAAAAAGTAACAAATAGATTTTTTTTAAGTATATAATGGAATTTTAAGTAACTAATGATTTTAAAATTGTTTCTTTGACAATGCTCGATCCTTTTATATATTATTTACAGATGACCGCTTTGATTATCACGATTGCTGCGTAAATATAAAGGTGAAGTAAATGATTTGCCTTGTACCAACGAAGTTAAGTTTTCACCAGCGTAACTAACAAATGGAGATATTTCGCACTCATCACCATGCACTATCCCACCAGCAGCCTCAACATACTTTTTGTGTAATCGGTAAAGGTCAGATTTGGCGGTGGAGGGACAATCCTTACCGGCTGAATCGGCATTCTTCAAAGCGCTAAACTCTTCATCTCTGGGCACTTCCATAGCTACAAATTTTTGAGTAAATTCAAACACATCAAATATGAACTTTTCGATTTTAATGCCATTTGGCTTTTCAGGAGTGATTCTTTTGCCAGAATTGTCAACAAATGGTATTTTCTTTTTTGCTACATGTAATTTGAGTTCTTGCTCGTAACTAGAGCCGATTTTTTGCAAAAATGCATTGGTGAAGAAGTGATTGCAAATATTGCCGGCATTAAATGTAAGGCGGCCATCGGAATTCCGCATTTCAGCAGTTTTAGCAGATATTTCACTATATTCCACCACTTGATATTTACCATCCACTATTGCTACTACACCCACAGCCTCGGTGGGGGAAGATTTTTCCACAACTTTTGCAGCACAATCAGCATTTTCTCGAACACAATAACCAATAAATATGGGATCAGCCACTTTAATCAATATATTATCCACACTGTGCGCATGCAAATACAAGATACCTCTTTTGGTCAAATCCCCTAAGATTCCCTGTTGTTTCAGGGCTCTGTAGAGTCCACCATTACCATCAGGGGCTCTGGCAATGCGATGTTTTTGATCTAAGATAATTTTACCATCATACTCGAAGCAAGGCAAGGAACCCTGTTCAAACAATTTAACGTTTTCTTTTTTCAAACCAAAGTAGTTGTTGGCCACAAGATAATCATAAGTTGGTTGTATAGTATGTTCTGAGGTCATAATGTACCATGTAATGACACCCTTTTTGCCGGTAGCTTCAAAAGCCAGTTCTTCTAATTTCAATATACGTTCTGCTTGTAAACGAAATAATGTTTTACGTGATTGCAAACCAACGTCATACATGCCTTTGGGGTAAGCAAAACCTAATCTGGTTCCTAAAATTAGAAAAACAAATTTCATTTTTAAATGTTATTTCCATTAACCCATGTGTAGCGTATGTGTGTACAACATATTTATATTAATATATGTATGTACATATATATTTTTTAAGAAACATGTTTTTATCATCTGAAAATATAGATTTAACAAGTTTTATATACCACTAAATATAAAATGCCATTTTTGCTTCAATTTCGTTTGACCTTTAAAACTTGTTTTTTTTTTTTGGTGGTTTTACTTTTTAATTAAGAAAAAGATGTACCTTTAAAATATGAACCAAGAAAAAAAAAAATAATAATAATCCTATTGTGTTGTTATTTATTATTGGAAAAGTTAGTGGGCTTTGTTTGTTATGCTAATGTGTATTGTAGCTACAAATAACGTCAATACGATAATTTGGCCTTAGAGTAAATGTAAAATAGTATTCTTTTAATGTTTTAATCTTTTAAATCTTGATTTTGACATTTTATATTTTAATAATATGCATAGTTGAACGAATGTAAGTCTAATTTTGTTTAAGAGAAATTCCTAAGTGTAATAATTATAAACTGCTTTAAATTATTCTTTTTATACCATTGCATAGAGTGGTAGCTTCGTATACGTGTTAAATCTTATTAGTGTAAAAAAGAAAGAGAAATAATAATAAGAAAATATTAAATTGTAAACAGCGTTCAAGAGTTGACTGAATGTTAGGAAAGTAAAGTGTGGTATGTGCGCAATGAAAATTTTAAAGTCAATTCGAACACGCAGATAACAGCGTCAACAGTACATTTTCTTTACAGATATTATTAAATATCGTAATCATTATATGAATGTAATTAAACTCACATTTGCGTTATGCTCTTTAATAGTGCAGTGAAACAATAAACCGTTCAAGGCTTTTAGAAAGGAACTTAAAAGATAAGAATTGTGTTTGTTATATGAAAGAAATATTATTAACTATAGCTATGCTATGCAAGGAATGGCTCAATTGAGGCGTGACTTGAAAGTACAACTAATAAAAAACGAAACATTTGAATACACAATTTCAAAACAAGACAAACAAAGACCGTATAGAATATGGCTTTAATGGACAAAAAGAGTGTAAATTTTGTAAAAGAAATTTGTTGATAGTTAAATAAAAACACATACATATATGTACCAAGAAACTGTTTAAAAGCAGCATTCAATCTAAGCCAACTTATGGCTACATTAAGCTGTAGGTTTAATGAACTATAAAGTTTTAAACATAAAAATACTTTAAAACTTACCTTGTCCTCCTGCCATAAGTAAGACTGCTACATGTCCCAATGAAATTTGTTTCAAACCTTCGTCACGATAACCATTTAATACTTCCTCTGATGATCGTGTAATACTAATAATTTTAGATTCAGGTATGGGTTGTAAACTATCATCCAATTTAAGACCATTTTGCGACAATGAGGTTGTAGCACGATCAAAATATAGTTTTAATTCATTTAGATTCAATTCAGCAATATCACGTTCCAATTGTTTTCGTTCTGTATCCGTCAGTTCATCCCAAAATTTAAGCAAATGCTCCTGACCAACTTGCGTCAGACGTGTGTGCAGTTCAACGTAATCAGTCATGGCTAAACAATTAAATATTAGGAGTTTATTTTTTTTTTTTTCCAAATATTATATTTATAGTCGTGTAATAATAGTACTAATTACTGAAACCAGAGTGTCTTGAAATAACCGTTCACTGTGACAAGCGCGATCAAACTGAATCGTTTACAAGCTGGTTGTTTTGTTTTGGGTCTTTTCCTAGCGAACTGAATGAATATCAATACAAACAAAATATATCGAAATATCAGCTTGTCTAGTTATTTCAACTTGTATAAATCTACTCATTTAGATGGTTATGTTGGTTAGTTTCTTTTCTCTTTTATTTTTACTTTTTTTTTTCTTTTCTTATAATTTATTGTTGAAACTTATTTAGGATAGAGACTTGTTTAGTTTCTTTGTTTCCAAAGAATGCTTCAAGTAAATTTAAATCTGGTTAATAATCTTGGCGTCCCCGAAAAAAAAGTAGTTTTCTTGTAAAATTCTTGTAACTACTACAACAGGTAAAAAGCAGGTAATTTAAATAATTGATACAATGTTTTATTTATTTTTAATTTAATGTAATAGTTGCATTTTTTTGGTGATACAAAATATTAGAACGTTTTTTTATACCATAAGCTTCGGTTTGAATATTTCAAGCTATGAATCAAGATAAAAAAATAAGTTTTTGAGTTCTTGATAGTTTTTCCTCATTCTTTTGATAGTTGTTGGATATTGATTACAAACATTAAAATCGCATATAATATTAGGACGCTCTTTTTTAAGAAAACTTTTGAACATTCTAGTTAAAAAAAAAATTAGATAAAATACACTTTTGCGTCTTTCCGACTGTACTTTTTGAGTAATTTTGATATTAGAAATGTCGTTGAATAGTATAAAATAGTGGCGTAATGAATAAATATAATTACGGGACATATTTTTTGAAGTATGTTGAAACAATTTATTTACTTGAGATAAAAACGAGATAAAATTATAGCCGTGGGACTTTGTAATGGTACTCCTTGGACGATTTTATATTACAAACATGCAAATCTTAAATATGGTTCTAGGACTCATCGTAAAAATTATTTAACCAATGTCTTATCTAATATTGCTAGCAATTCGAAAGAATATTTTTTTTCTATTTTTATGTATACAATAAAATAAAATATCCTAACAAACCTTTTATCTGATTAAATTACGTAACACTGATAAAACTACCATGAAGATCAGATTTGAAAAATTAGAAAAGGAATAAATTTTACGATACGGAAGAACATCTATAAATCGAGGGATTACTGTTGCCAAATCGCCCTATTTGTTTTGTTTACGTTATACTACGAACAAAGTTATTAACAGACTTCTGTTGAACTTTCTTATGTATTAAAACAAATTCAATGTTTCGTTTGCTTCATACCTTCTTAAATTTTTTAAACAAAAGCCATTACCAGTTACAATTTAGAACATTTAATTTTTTTTATTAGTATTTACACAAAAACACAGCCGCAAAAATACCACGTACGGAAAGCAGCAAACACAACAATACAAAAAGAATCGATAAACACTCGAAAGAGAACACAAGTGTCAAATGATTAAAAAAAAAAGTAACAGAGATGGAGAGTTAACAGTGGTGGCGTTCAGTTTGCATAAAAAATGTTAGCAATAATAATAAGAACAAATTAAACACGCCTATATTAGAGTCGTCAGATTTCTCGATTTAGGAATTTTCAACCCCAATTTTGCCTTTGATACTCAAATTACAATATGTAGTTGGTTTTTAATCCAATGTCTTCGCTAATCGAGGTGAAATTAACTTATTCTAGATACAAACCACATAATTCTGTGCAATATGCTAATACCGACATGCCGGTACAACACTGTGTACTTTTTGTAGTACCGTTATTTGCGGTGAATTTCAGTTTTATTTAGCATATTCGAGAAATTCGCCACATTTCTCAAAACTTACCACAGAAATTCACCACACCTTAAGAATTCACTATGTAAAAATTGTTTATTTTTAAGTGTGGATTGTGTAAAAATCATATCATTCAGTTGATTTTAATTTAAACTGTTGTAATTAAAACATTTAGAATCCATAATAAATAAATAAAAATTTAACAAAAAAAAACAAAAAAACACTTGACAGCGGTGGGATTCGAACCCACGCCCTTTCGGACTGGTGCCTAAAACCAGCGCCTTAGACCGCTCGGCCACGCTGCCTCATGTACGCTTGTTGTCAAATGTTGCATTTTAATTTGGGCCGTAAAACATTCAAGTTCTTATCTAATTTGTATTCTAACAATCTCTTTCTATTGCATTAAACTAAAGTATTTCTTTATCAAATTTCTTAATAATTAATTATCTAGCTGTAAAAAATTTGTTTAAACAAAGAATGAAAATAGGTATACTAAAAATATTAAATATTATAGTATTTATTAAAAATTTTAAATAGTCGAATATTTCACTTCTTAGCCCTCAAATTTAAAGATCTTAGGTTACGGTAGGCATATCAACATGAATGACAAGGTCACACTTAGGCTAATATTATACCCATTGTTATCCCACAATTAAAAATTAACCTGTGGATCAAATATGAATTCCTAGGGCAATAAAGTTGAGGCAATAATAAATCTTTTTATTGCAACTATATTTATATTGGAGAGCTATGTAAGTCAAGGGTGTCAGAAAATGAGATATTTATATTTATATCTGGGGACAGACATCGTTTTGTTCTCGCGTAGGTACAAAATTGAAACCTTCAGGTTGCAAAGATTAGCTGGTAGGGAGCTTCCGTTGTCTTCTGAGGTCAAGTACTTGGATGTTATCCTGGACAGTAAGCTGAACTGGAAACGAAACACCGAGGAAAGAATGAAGAACGGATAGGTAAGATAGGTAAGAACTGGGGTCTTCCGCCGAGAGCCATTCGCTGGATATATCTGACGATTGTTAGACCGGTTATTACTTATGGCTGTGTTGTCTGGTGGTGTGCCTTAGATAAGAGTTTTCAACGGAAAATCTTGGATAAGGTTCAGCGGATTGCCTCTTTGAGTATCACTGGAGTGAGGAAAAGTTGCCCTCAGGCTGCTCTTGATACTATGCTCTGTCTGACCCCGCTTGACTTATATGTCAAGCGATGTGCAGCGCGTAGTGTCATACGCCTGAGGGAGTCGGGCTGTTGGAAACAGCGCTCGATAGGTCACTCCAGAGTTCTGAATACCGTCTTTCCTGACGGAAGGTACGGACTTTCGGAAAAAACCACTGATTATATTGTGCCTGAGGCTATGTTCCTACCTGGTTTGAGTATACTCACACCGGATAGGGCACAATGGAGTGGTGGGGTACTCCAGAGGCAGAGTGGTATACCCATCTTCACAGATGGGTCTAAGTTAGGTGGATGTACAGGTGCTGTGGTTTTCTGTAAGGAACTCGGTTTTGAACTCCACTTCAGGTTGAATGATGACTGCAGCGTTTTTCAGGCGGAGATTTTTGCAATACTGAAGGCTATTGAGGCCATAGCTGGTGGCCCATCTTCGGATTCGGAATCTTACACGATCTTCGTTGACAGTCAGGCTGCCCTTAGGGCCATTGCGTCGGTCTGGTGCAAATCACGGCTCGTTCGCGAGTGCAAAGAGTCGATGCGGAGTTTTGGACCGGACCGTATCCGTCTATGCTGGGTTCCGGGTCACAGCGTAATACTGGGCAATGAGACGGCGGATGCCTTCGCTAGGTTAGGTTCGCTTTCAGGTGGCGATTTGACGGTTGGTCCTGACCCCGCAGTCTGTCACCTCTATGGCCTCATCGATGGATGGGTCAGGAGGGAAGAGCAGAGACGTTGGGGGAACGGATCGGGTTGTTCTGTTTCTAGGCGTCTATGGCCTGCTGTGGACAGCAAGAGGACAGAGTGGCTGCTGGGCTTGGTTAAGGCCAGCTTAAGGTTAGTTGCCGGTTTTATCACGGGGCACTGCGAGATTAGGTCGCTGACGGGGATCTGGAACAGATCCCAGCCGGACTATTGCAGGGTATGTTGCGATGAGGAGGAGTTGGAGACTGTCGAACATCTCCTCTGCAACTGCCCAGCCCTTGGTAGGCTGAGGCTGAGGACCCTTGGCAGGGCCTTCTTTGAGAACTTGAGTTCTGTGTCGAGAGCCGACATCAAGGCTCTCCACAGATTCATTAGCAGCTTGGGCTGGTTGAGAAGTGCTAGGGCTTCATAAGTGTAGTCGCACTCTCAACCTCTGTTGTTTTGTGTCTGTTGTTTTTCGTTCCTCTGTTTCCTATTCTCCCTCCCCTTCCCTATTTTCCTATATCCTCCTTTTCCTTCCTCCCCTAAGGACAATGTACAATGGGTCAATTTGGACCTCCGGGTACTGTGCTGTCTTGACCGACAGGTGCACGTCCTCTAACCTAACCTAACCTAACATTTTATAACGCTACGCATTTGAATTTTAAAGCTACTGTCTTCTCTTTTTGCAGGTATCTACACTTTTGCGGCTCAAAAAAACTTTCCTTTCTTTCTTTTCTTTTGTTAAATACGTTAATAATTTTTATGTTTTATCATGAAATTGTAATAAATAAAAAACATAAATTATTTTTAAAAATTGTCGATTAAAATTTATAAAATTTGTTTTACTTATGTTTAACACTGTATATAAATGTATGTATGTATATTTTAAATGGTAGTTAGTGAATAAATTGCATTATTTAATTAAAATTTTTAAAAGAATTTACTTTTGATTTGCATACATCTGCGTAAATTTTTCTTCTTTCAGCTATTTGTTGTGGTTTACTTAGTTTTTTTTTTTACTTTAGTTTTAATAGAATATGCAAACATATCTATGAACCGTAATTTAGTATATAAGAAATCCTTCCTTAGGGTAAACTTAGGGCTTCCTCCTAGACGTTGTTGTTTAAGATAAGGTTATAGTTGACAATTATACTTTACAAAAGGATAATAAAAAATAAATCTTCAGACAAGGTGTGCAATGAATGTATAGGGATTTTTAAAAAGGGAAACATTGCTACCTATACAAATCTTTTAAATGAACCGAGGATAAAGAAAACAGCTCAGCTGTTCAAAACTGGTCATGAAAGGTAAAACGCAATTGTCTTGTTTGTCAAATAGAATTGAAAACAAAAATGTAATTGTAAGACAATAACTTTTTTAAGACAGACGACTTAATGTAGGTTTATATTTAAAAATGGGCGAAGTAAGCACACATTGAGATGGTGAGTGAATCACACAGTATGTACGAAAGATATCCTAAAAAATATTGAAAACACAATGGCTGGTTAGGTTGTGCTACATACGGCCGAATTATATTTTTAGTGGGTAAATGAATACTTCAATTGCAATTGAATTGAAAACATTAAAATATACAGTTGCAGACAAAATAATAGAAACAAAACAAACCAAATATGTTTTGAATTTAGTTTTCATTGAATAAAACAGTTCTATGCAGACCGAAAGCTTATTTGTTTACAAAATAAATTTAATTTATGCATAGCTATTGAGAAAATGGAATACAAAAAGAATTGTCCTTCGTTTCTAGATGTTATTAATTCCGTTGTTGTATTCTTGCATATACATACATAGGTATGAATGTATGTATTTTTATTTCCTTTAGAAATTTGAGAGCATGTGTAGCACTAGCCCCTATAGTTGAACGTACACACGATATTAAATTTGATTGTTTCTTAAGATAGTGATATACAATATACATATGTACATACATATGTATGGACGCGTGAAAACACATTATTTTTGTGCGCTCCTGTAAATAAATATAACGAAAATTGCGCAATATTTTATGAATTATTTGAAAATGTAATGCGGGTAAAGATGCCATTAACCTTAACTAGCAACAATATACGGTTTTTAAATGGTATTTTTAAGTTTTATTCAATGTATTGAACTTTTTTTGATAAAGGGATTTCCCCTGATTTTGTTTATAGGCAATAGAAGTTAATCGATACAACGTAAATCGATACGACGTAAATCGAGAGGATACTGTACATACTTAGGTTTCACTTTACCAAATTCTATTTTGTTACGAACAGTTTCGTAATCAACTCTATATCTCTCTCAAGCTTTCAACTGACTTTTTTTTAAATGTAAACTAAACTTCAATTTATTACCGCTTTCCGATGTAGAATATATGTACATATTTGAAGAAATAAACTTCTTCAAAAAACCTTTGCCAACTATTTCTTTAGGACTTTTTATTTTCGTATTGCGAAAAATACAAATCTTTTCTTGAATGTAGTCGTCTTCGAAAATTTCTTATTATCTACGACCCCTATTCTTTCTCTTCGACAGTTTTGCTGTTCGCCACAATTTTGTTTACTTTGTTATTAAAACGAAGAAAAATGAAAGAAAAGTCGTTTTCTATTTGAAATAATTGTACCAGGTGTGCATAGGATTTACGGTTCATGTACACATACCCTGTAATAAACGCATGCATGTTCCATTCAATGTAAAATTTACGCGCAATTATTTCAAAAAGAAGATCTTCATGTGTGCACATAGTACATAGGCATACATTCCTTATGGCAAAGGAGTAAACAGTTAGAAGTATGTTCTTTTTCCTCTTTCGGTTACATCTTATATTGAACGTTTTTTTAAAGACGAAACTTGTTTTTATTCAAGCATTTCTCAGTACGACAAATGTACCACTATATTCGAGATCGCAACACACTATACTATCGCAGATCCAGCTGTATATCCATGTATCTACATACATACATACATATGTACATTCAAATAGTGCACATAATGAGCTCTCAGCAATTAGTTTTCAAATGTAGTGGTGTTTCCGGCAGTTAAGGGTGGTTTCAAAAGAGTGAACATACAGAGTAGTGTGCCGTAGCAAAGATATGAGTTACATTTGATGAATATATTCAGGATATCAGTTAGGTTTTGTCAGTGGAACGAGTAGGAACTTTTCCGTTTAAAGAAGAAAGTTTCCTTTCTCCGATATTATTAAAAAAGTAGTTTGTTGTGAATATTTGTTAAATTTGAGATAAAAGAAATCATTTGTTTTGTTTTTGTGTTTTTGTTTATAAATTTGTTATTTTAAATTTAAAAAGAGGGAAGCCTATAAAAATTGTTTGTTTCTTATTTGGAAGAGTGTTTTTTTATTAACAAAATTAAATAAAGCAAAATAATTAAAAATACAGAAAGAAGTATTTAGTAAACTGATATACAAACTAAATTAAAAGCACAAAAATGTCGTTTTCCAAAGCTAAACTTAAACGTTTCAATGACGTTGATGTAGTCGGCTGCGGCTCACCAGCACGTCATTTGACCAATTCTGATAATAACGGTACTCCATCTGTCGGTGCTGCCATATCATCAGCTCATCCGGAACGAAAGGAGCAAATCGAAAAGTTCTTCAAAGATGCTGTGCGTTTTGCCTCCAGCTCGAAGGATGCCAAAGAGTTTGCCATACCCAAGGAAGGCGGCCTTAAGGAAGATAAGGATAAAAAGTCAAAGGGATTGAGATTATTTCGTACACCTTCTTTGCCGCATCGTTTACGTTTTCGCCAAAGTTCCGATGTAACGGCAGCAACTGCCGGTAACAACAATAATGCCACTTCAACGGCAAGTTCAACACCATTGCCTTCGGCTGCAACAACCCCCGTTAAAGAATTACCTAAAACGGCAAGTCGTTTGAAAGGCAAAGAGGCATTGCACCAAGAAATTCGCCATAAAAACGAACTGATAGAGAATTATATCAGTCAAATTGATGTACTTAAACGCCATGTAGACCAACTTAAAGAAACTGAGAGTAAATTGAGGGAAGAACATGCTGCCGTTCAACATAAAACAGA
This sequence comes from Sarcophaga peregrina, assembly GCA_014635995.1. Lineage (NCBI taxonomy): Eukaryota > Metazoa > Arthropoda > Insecta > Diptera > Sarcophagidae > Sarcophaga > Sarcophaga peregrina. The sequence goes on from CM025791.1 coordinate 104,420,492, forward strand.
GGGTATGGTGTACGAGTTAACTACTGAAAATAAATCTTTGAAAGATTTGAACGACCACTTAACAGTTGAAAATGCAAAACTCATTGAGCATATTGGCCAACTCGAATCTGAGATACGTTCTGTTCATGAACAACATGCCGGCGAAATTGTAAAATTGTCTCAACTTACCGACCAGCTTAGAGCTAACAATGAGGTGTTAGAAGCCTCCAGCAAGAAGCAGTTGGAAAAGCATGAATCCATGCAATTGCAAATATCAAAATTAGAGGACGAAATTAAAGAAGCTCGTGAACGTTTGGCTTTAGATGCTGAGAAGGCCAAACAAAACTTTGAGCTTATAGAAAATTTGAAAAATATCAACGAGTCACTAATAACCGATCTTGACGAATTGAAAAAGCAAATTGAACAAGATGCTTTAGCCTACGCTCAAGAAACTAAAATCACCCAAAATGAAATGGAATGTCTGAAGAACGAACGCAACACGTTAAAGAACGATTTGGCTAGTAAGTGTGATTTTATAAAGGCTCTTCAAGATGAACTATTAGACAAAAACTGTGAAATTGATGCCCACTGTGATACAATACGCCAATTGTGTCGTGAAAAAGCGCAATATGTAGAGAAGGAGCGCCTTATGAACACAGCCGAAGAAAAGGTTCGGTTTGCGGAAGTGCAGGCCGAACAAAAGGTCCAGAAACTTGAATCCGATCTCGAAAATGCTCTAGAACGAGAGAAAGCTTACTGGCGTGGTGAATTGGAAAAACGTCAAAAAATGGCTGAGAATGAAATAATAAAAATTGAGCTGGAGAAACAAGACGTAATGGTGTTATTGGAAAGCACTAATGATATGCTTCGCGAGCGTGATGAAAAGATTCAAAAGTACGAAGAACAGCTGCGGAATGGTATCGACTACTACATACAATTAACCGACAATCTTCAGAAACAGGTGGTCGACTTAAAGCAAGAAATGGCAAAGACGATCACTGAGAAATACAATTATCAACTAACATTGAGCAATACTCGATCTACAGTCAACATACTTATGGAACGGTTGAAAAAATCAGACGCAGACGTAGAACAACTGAAAGCCGAGTTGGAATCATTGCAGTTGGCTAAGGGAGCATTGGAGCAGAGTTATCTGACATTGCAAGCTGAGCTAGAAGCTGCTAAGAAACAACTTTCCGACTCGGAAACCGCTCTCCAGGAACTGAGAGCTTCATCGGAGACACTACAAAAAGAGGTATCCCTTAAAGAAAGCATGTTTAATGATATACTTACTTCTGAAGAAGAAACTTTGGCCAAATTCACTAAGATTGCTTCTTCATTCCAGGAGCGCATCGATGGCGATGCCGCCAAATACCTGGATATGTACAACGAACTTAAAAGCAAAGACGAAACGCGGGAAATTTACATGCAGGACATGAAAAAGGCTCTTGATGAATTTGCAACAGTTTTGCAATTTGCCCAACTAGAGTTGGACAACAAAGATACAACTTTGATCAAAGTCCGAGAAGAATGCGAACAGCTAAAGCTTGAAAACATTGCCCTAAAGTCGAAGATCGATGAAAGCTCTGTTAAAGTAGCTAACCACACCTGCCAAAAAGAACAGTACCGATATAGAGAAAATTGAAGGACTTCTTATCGATTCAGAATTACGTGCAGAATGTGATAAAATTGCCACGTGGTTTTTGAACTCAACCGAAAAGATTGTACGGAACGAAAGTTCAAACGAAATCAGTGAACTGTTGAAACCAACAACACCAAATAATAAAACAAACCGCACGTGCACCACTCCCGGACACACTTCAGCTGGCAAAGCGATAGTGGCTAATGTAACAACCATAAGTACGCCCCGTACACCTCGGACACCGCGTACACCTAAAAACACAACACATACGCCGCGTACCACTCCTAAAAAAACCGTTTTGTTTCCGGGCAAGGAGAATGTACCAAGTCCACAGAAACAGGTGCTTAAACCGAGAAACGTTTAAAGAAACCAGACATTAAAAAATTGCATAATTTATGTTTATATGGTTATTGTCAAGACTAATAATATCTTCTAGAATAATCTTTAGGTATAAGCCAATAGAAATCATTCTTAATCCATATATGTATTCCTTTTTGGTAATCAATCTCGACATAATTTTCATTTCATATATTCAAAACTATACCTAATTACAATAAAATTTTTTTTAAATTTATATGAAAAATAAACCTAACGAATAAACATAAAACGAAGTAAGGAAGATAAATTCATAAGATTTTACTTTTCTATTCCAGAAAAACATTAACGTGACGTAATTAAAAAACTACCAAATAATTTTACCACCATTCCCTATTCCTTATTACTTTTACGGTGGTTGCTTTTAATACCATTTTTAACTTGAGGCAATCATGTTTTATTTTATGTAGAGAAGATATTCTAAGAAGTATGAATAACTCCTTACCATTCAAGTCAATTGTTTAACGCAGTAGACCGTGAGAACTTTTTAGTACATTAACTTCGCAGATGTTCAACAATTTTTAGAAGAATACAATATTTATAAGGGTGAGTTTTTATTTAAAGGTAAGTGTAGGTTACGACTTGAACTGTGAAGCGCAAAAAACAAAAAATATTTTTTATAGAAGAATACGATAAATATACTATTACCGGGTTCTATGAGTACTTTTGTATTCAAAATTCTTCAAAAACTGTTTGCTTTTGTCAATTAATATGCTTATAATGACTTCATTACCATATGAACTATGCCCAATAACACGAACAAAACGCAAATCTCAATGATTTAATTTTTGAGATTAAAAGTTTGATTAGTTTAATTTGCAGCAACCACGCTTCCGTTGAAGTACAATTCTGTTGCTTTACGACAATTCTTAATAACTTCATGAAAACTTTACCGATATATAAGTATTGAAACACATTTAAATTTGTTTATTTTTTGATATTTTATATAATGATTATTGTATAAATTGATATATTGTATTTGTAATGTAATTGCAAAACATCACCTATTATTTGTTTAATTTGCTTTTTCTTAATAAGATTAATAAAAAAAAAACAACAAAAATACGAACATTTGCTGAAAATAATTTGAGCACTTTGGTTTTATAATACATTTAACATACATAATTAATTATAAATATTGAGTAGCAAGATGTATAATATGTACGTATGTATATAGTCAGTAAGTCATACAGGATAAACAATATCAAACAGATGAATTCAAAATTAAAAAATATATCAATCAGTTTACGCGAGTACTTAAATTATAAACAGAAGTTAACATTTAGAATGTCAAAAGTAGCCTAAGAATTAAAAGGTTAACAAATAAACAAAAACAATTTATAAAAATAATAATTTAGAATATAAATTATTCTAAATAGATGTTATATTTCAAAAAGAGATAATTTTTATTTTATAGGTGCAAAATAAGAATTATTAAATATATCTACATTTTTATAAAATTTATCTTATAAAAATTTTAACGTATATAAATTATGCATTATGTAAAGATAATTAAGAATTTTTATATAATTTATTAATTGGCAAACAAAATATTTACTGACTTTAAATAAACCGTTAACAGGCACTACATATAGAATGTTATATTATAATCTCATTTAATAATTTATGAAATTTGTAAGCTTTTTATATAATATTTAAATATATTGTAATTGTTTAAATAGAATGGATATAATATATTATAGGATTTTATGTAAGAGAAAACTATACACTGCAACTAAAATACATAATATTTACTTTGTGTGTGTGTGTTTTTTTTTTCATTAAGAACTGGAGTGTAAAATATATTTTACTTGCTTTATAATATAGAAGCTATATATCTAAACCTTAATAATTGTTCATTATTTAATGTTGTTAAATTAAAAAATAATAAGTTAATATTTCGTATGCAGTCTTATGAATTTTAAGAAAAATCTGCATTATTTTAATTATTTATCGTTGTTAAGTCCTTCTTATATTAAAACCTTACGTTTTTAATTTGCCTCTGTTAATGGCGGTTTAGTATGACCATTTTCAATAATTTTATTATTAATTAGTTTGTCTGTTTGTGGCTGTTGCTGATTACTTTGTTGTTCTTGATTTTGTTTCTGCTGAAAATGCAGTTGCCTTTTACACTCCTCCAAACTTTGTTTATACGTGTATAATGACTGTAGTGGCACATGCAACAATTCAATAATTTGAGTAAACCAGAATTCTAAAAAGAAAAAAAAAAATTAAGTTTACATGCACATATACATATATAAAATGTGTTTGTTTTTAACTTGCCATTTTCCGCCGTTATAAAGCCATGTCGAATAAGAAAATCTATAACAACGGGACAACTAGTTGTTTTAAATTCTGGCGTAAATATGCGCTCCACGCATTCCTTGGCTGGTAATAACTCAAAAGCTTGTACCTCACCATCAGCATTGTGCGGCACAAAATCTAGTGGTAACTCTAAATCGAACACATACTCTGTGTTTGGGAATAGGCCTTGCTCACTCTCAAAGAAAAATGAGACACAACCAGCTGATATGAGATTTTTGACAAGATCACTCGGTATTGAAGCTTCTTCGGCAGCCTCTTTAATGGCAGTTTCTTTAATACCATAACCTACAGATAGACCACCACCGACCATGTTATCCCATTTTCCAGGCCAAGTCTCTTTGGTATTTGAACGCTGCTGTAGCCAAATGCAAAGCCCTCGAGTAGGATGCCTGACATAACCATTAATATCTACACCATATTTACGAACGCCAAATAATGGTGTTGCCGATCGATCCATTTTTAATAAACTATTGTGCTCTGCTTTTACTTCATAATACTAAAAATAAAAATTAGTTCATGTTCATACATTATATTTAAACTAAATACGAGCAATTATACCTCTTCTCTCCATCCTTTTAGAGCAGAAAACAGACCTTTTGATCTTAATTCTCTCAAAACTTTTTCAAGTTTTTCTGTACGCTCTGAATAATCACGAAATGCTGGATTTAGTTCTACGACACCCTAAGAAATTTAATTAATTTAATTATGTTACAAAATAGTAGTCATCTCTTCAATATTTAAATTAACTACACACCTGTTTAGTGTATTCACAATCACGTATACAAAATACTTCAGGGTATTTATTAAGTTGTTTAATCACATCAGATTTAATAAGGCCTACTTGTTGACCTTCGACGAGAAATGGACGTATGTCTCCTTTTTGAAATCCTAAAATTAAAGACATACATAAATTATACATACAATTTTAACTGATGTTTAGCATCCAGACAACGGCGCTGGTATTATTTTAAATGACAAAAATGCTAGCAGTAATATTTTAGATCAGAAAGAAACAAAAGAAAAAGCATCATAATACCAGCATTTTGATTACATTATATTGGATTTTATATTTTTAATGTTAAATTTCTTGATTTATTTTTCTGTTTACGATTTCTATTTATTAAATATATATTTATAATTCATCCCTATAAATCTAAACCGCCTAACTACTTCCAATTACACCATCAATAGAACAGATGAAGTAATAATAAGAACAATTTGAGACCTATGTATTCTTAACAAACTATTACGGAAAATTCGATAGAGACCAACATATGTAAATCTACAATTAATATCATTCATATTAATTAGTAATACTTACGACCTAACTAATAGCATTTCTTCATTGTTATATTCTAAAACTTCTACAATTTATTTCATAATTTTTCGCCATATATATTTGCCAATTTCAAATTAATTAACAAGTTTTGCTTGTAATACGCGTCACAAAATTTCGGACTGTACATATGTATGTACACGTATGTATATATTTTTTATTTGAATAAGTTTATATGTCCGTTAGCATATTTGATAGAAATTGATTCGAATATTGTACCTGCTAATTTTATGTACAGTACAAGAAAATGGTTGATAAATCTATTAAAACATATGTACATATGCATATTTTCATAACAGATTATACATACATATGTACATATATGTGTGGCCTAAAGAATATATATTATCCAAAGTTTTTTATTTAATTTTATACAAATTTATTGTTCTATTTGTTACTACCGACTTATTTTTATATAATAATTAAAAATTTCGAATTGTAGTTACCTAAACTTTTGAAACTATATTTGATAAAGATCAAGATATATTCTGCGTCTCTTTTTATTGAAAATTAAAATTTGGATTTAATAAAATATACAACAATACTCATCTCAAGCGGAATGTTGTTTGACAACGATTTTAAGAGTATTCATTTACGGACCACACATACATATAGAGAATTTCTTTTTTCGCTTTTTGTTTTTATTTCTCAATTTTTTTTTGTTTTTTTAATACATAATACTTTCATACAAATTTATTGTCAAGGTCATTTAGGAAATTACCTCAATACGTTTAGGTACGTACATATATATTTGGATATTAGATGTATTGGCTTTGTTAGCGTAGATGTAATTATCATCGAAGTTAAAGAATGTCAACATAACATGTGTTTGCGAATGTGAATGTTTTTAAGTTTTTTGCAAAATATGTACGTGGAATTTATATTACAATTATCTTGAAGTTTAATTTTAATTTTTTTTTCTTTTTGATTTATTTAAGTATATTTTGTTACTTATGTATGCCTAAAATTTTAACCTTGGCGATTAAATCTGCTTTACATATTTTATCATTAATTTATGCGCACATATGTATATTCATACATACGTTGCAATTTGCCATTTTATTAGTAATACCTTCTTTTATTTTACACAGTCAATTTTGGCTGTAGTAATATTTTAAAATATTGCATTAGTTTTATATGAGTGTATACGTACATACATAGCTGGAAAATTACTTGTTGATAAAGTATTAATTCAGTTTCTAAAACTTATTTATTATTTGAAAAATCAAAAACATAAACAAAAGCTAAAATCAAAAACACAACAATTGTGTAGTATGGACTTTCATTTTTACAATACATATTGTTTATTTGTTTTTCTATTTCAGTTTCCAGTCAAGATATCTTTTGAAACTGATACGTTCGCATTTACTGATATTTTTAAAGTTAAATTATAAAATTTTAATCAATATTCTGAAACAAAATTGGCGTGATCTTATCAATTAACCAATCCAGTACTTAATTATTAGAAGAAAAGCAAACAATGGAATTTGTTCGACCATTTTATCGCTATTTTGGATTTATTTATTTTTTAACCAACCGGTTCTATCGAATGTATATTTTAGAGAATTATTTAATGTATAGGTTTACTAGTATAGGTTTTTATGACGTGTAATTCTTTAAAATATTTGTCCAGATTTCGGAATGATAAGTACATTCATGAAAAAGTGATAAGAGCAAATTAAAAGAGATTAACAACGCTAATTTCAAATATCAATAACTGTCGGCCAATGACATATCGTTTCAATGTTATTTGAATATAACAAACGATATAGATCCAAATTAGGCCGAACTTACCAGAGCACATCTTTTATATTTTCCCCCTATTTGAAAATAATTATATAGACTTTTGTTTTAAGACTACCTTAACAATATTAAAGGCAAAGTTTTCCAATTAATATTCACCAAACAAGGTCAATTGGCCTGACGGTATAACAACACGATTGTTCGGAAAACTTTTTTACTTTCTACGTCAATACATTTTTTTTTTTGTTTTTAAGCGATATTTAAGAAAAACTGATAAATAACATTCGTAATCATGAATATTTCGAGATAAGAAGTACAACTGGTACAATTAAAAACTTGTATTGGACATTGGTCCTAATATATACTTAATTAACTAAATCATCGTATAGATTATTAATAGTTTTCCAAGTCTGTCTAACGAACGTCTGCTAATATATTGGAATACAGCATTATTAAATTATTAAAGATAAGGATATAACTGATTTTCTTCTTTGTAACAATTTTGTTATACATTGGAGTAACTATTTCATCTTACAATATAATGATAGTTTGCCCCTCTATTCAATAACAGTCGTAGAAGGGCCAAGTAATTTACGTTTTCTTGTTTTCTATGTATATATGTATGTATGTATGTATGTATATACAAGCCGGCTGCATCCAATAGGATATCTAATATTAAAAGAAATTGTAATCTATGACGAATTTAAATCAAATCAAATTAATATTAATTGAATTTATTCATCCTTTAAAGGATGAACATTACATTTTCCAGTTTTATTGTGTTATTTCACACATTTCTCCTTTAAAAGGACCTCGAACTTTTAATGGCTGCACACACCCATTTATAAGAAGTATAAACTAAAATCAATAAAATGCAGGCATATGAATCGCATCATCCGCCAGACCAGTCCGAGGAGAAATTATAGACAATATATTAAAATATTATAAACTTACCGTTCAAATAGAAATTATTAAATTTGTGTGCCATTAGTAGCAAACGTGATAGTTTAACATTTACATCAGCTCCCGACATTGGTAACGTCTCGATTTTTTCTAAAGAAAAATTATTATGGAATACGAAAAACAATTTGTGCGTTTTTTTCTGACTTATCACTTCGTATTGTTGTTCTTGTTCAGATTTTAATGCTTGTAGTTTTGTTTCTTTTATTAACAATTTATCGAAAAAATTTGTTTAGTTGCTTTAAAAAATTTTTGTCACTCAAATTTGCCTTCTATACATATAAATGTGAATGTGTGTATGTATTTCTTCCTTCTAAATTGCAATCAGATATACAATCCCAAAGGCAAATACCACACCAAACGAGCAAAATAAGAAAACTGAGGAGAATAATAATACAAGCGATGAAAAAGGAAAAGAATCTGTCAAAATTTTACGAATTGATAACAAAACAAATTATTAAATGATGTTGCCATTTTGAAGAAATTAATAGAGCACTAATAGTAATGAACAGAACTCTGTTAAAAATTCAACGCTGTATGGAATGACATTTATTTGGAAACTTTGACATTTTGTTCTTTTCGGTCTTCTTTTCATTTATGAAGTTGTATGTGAAAAGTGTAAGAAATCTCACGTGTGTATTTGTTCGATTTTTCCCTAGTAAATTCCGTATTTAAGAATTATAAAATAAAAGGATCATATTTTGAAAGAAACTTAACAATTCCTGCCATCTTTAAATATGAGTGACGATTATTTGAGCAAACCGTTGTCCTTACCGGGCTCAGCATCTGGATGTAAGTATAATTGATTTTTTAGTAAAAAACAGCAAACTTATCAAACACGACAGGGGTAGTAGTGAATATTTGCTCACAATTGATTTCTTCTCTATGTATTGTGTTACATCATGCTTGTATTAGAGAAATTGTCTATGAAAAGATTTTAATCAGAATATGTTTGGGTTTTAGTTGAAGATGCCAAACCTGCAAGATCTACAAATACCACATCAGCTTCCAGTACTTTTGGTACGCCTATATCACCTTATTTGAACTATGACCCGCGTTTTTTACAACAAGCTCAACCAGAATTTATATTTCCCGAGGGTGCTACAAAACAAAGAGGCCGCTTCGAATTATCCTTCTCACAAATTGGTACGTCGGTCATGGTGGGTGCAGGTATTGGCGGAGTAGCTGGTTTTTACAACGGTTTAAGAACAACAAAAGCTTTACAACAAACCGGCACACTATGGCGAACACAGTAAGTTCAATAGAAATGTATATATAAATAAAATAGTTTCCAAATACAGTATTTAAAAACATTTCATAGGTGAAAATGAAATCCTCTACCAAAAAATATAGATTATATGATAAAATTATATATTATTTCATAAAAAAAAAATATAGATTGTTGACTACTTAAAAGTCATATTAAAAATTTTGCGAATGTAAAGGTCAACAGATAGGTTGAGAGAAGCTGATGTTCATTTAAGATATAAACATTTTATTTATCTGTAAAAATTTTCTTTCATAACCAAACTATCTATTATGTCTTGTCGGTTATGTGTATGCAGATTAATATATTCTTCTTGGAAATGTGCTATAAAAATACAACTTTTAATATTTATTTAGAATGATTAACCACGTTATGAAACAAGGTTCTGGCACAGCAAACACTCTAGGTGTGTTAGCTGTAATGTATTCAGCATTTGGTGTACTCCTGCAATTTGCCCGCGGAGAAGACGATGACATTAATACGGTTTTAGCCGGTACAGCAACTGGTTTCCTGTACAAATCTACTGGTATATAAATATTATTTGAAATATTTACAATTTGTGCTACTAATTATTTCTTTCCTAATTATTATTTGGTTTTAGCTGGGTTGAGAAAATGTGCTCTTGGAGGTGCTGTTGGTCTTGGTGTTACCAGTCTTTATTGTCTCTTTCAAATAGCGCGAACGAATGCTGCGTCGAATGGCAATTCAGGCATGAAATTCCTTTAAAAAAGGTTTTTCATCTTGCCAATACCCTTCATTTGTTTTTATAATAATATAAATGTAATTTTTGGTCCTAATTAAAGGACTTTAAGCGATCTTTTTTATTTAGCAAATCTTAAGGAATAAGTCATTTCATCCTTTTATTCTTTAAAAATGCTTTCCTAACTATAATATGTAACATACATGTAACAATACCATTTACATTTTCATTATAGTTTTTAAATTGTGATCTTGTTTTTTAATTCATTTTTTGTTAATCTGAATAACAAAAACCACCACAAAATACACATGTAAGACATAGACATCCAAATATAAAACACACCTGAAATTTTCAATGGGATTTCGATATCAACGAAGTAACCATTCAAATTTTTTGTATATTTTATGTTGCGATTGACTATTTTATATAAGTTAGCTCTACATAATATGCGTAACAATAAAAATCCAAATAGTAAAGAATATACTCTTTCTTTTATTGTTCGGTAGTACAAAATAGCTACATTCATTTTTATACTATACATAATTATTAACATTACTTAGTTATTTATTTTTCTATGTTATATTAAATCTATTTTATGAATATTCAAAATTGAGTAGTTTTATATTACAGGACATAAACAAGAGCTTTTTATCATCTTCGTCTTTTAAAGTCAATCTTCTCTCAGCATAGAGAGAGCCCACTTGGTTGATAACTTCATTAGAAGTTAAACAAGTGGGGGGAGCTGTTAAATACTTGTATGCTAATTTGCGTAAATATTCATAGGGAGTTATATTCCAATATTGGTAGATATTTCCATTTCTTGCTATGAGTGGTTCTTTTAGATAAAAACTCAATTGCTGTTCAAATGCTAGAAAAACACTTTCATTTGTGTTGTTCTCTGTTATGGTAGTACTATCGTGTGCTTCCCAAAGATCGGAAGTGTTGTAGTAGCTGTAGTTATTTGTTGGTAACGTATCGTATGACGGATTGATTGCTTCGTCTTGAAGATTTAGGGAAAGCCTTAAGTTGTGCGTCATTTCTGCATGACATGATGACAACTGCTGTTCGCTTAAGTATCTCATTTTAAAACGAGGATCAAGCAAAGTCGCTATAATTAACGATGAGGATTGATGGGTAAAAGAGAAATATTGGTTTATACAAGATCTTAGAGATTTTTTATAATATTGTAAATCTTGGGCATCGCTTATTTTGGCCTCTAATTTTGATTTAACCATTGTAAGTAATGGTATGATCAGAGATACACAGGCTGCCTCTGAACTTAGATCTAACCATGCTTGATAAAATATTTTAAGTAATTGCACTAAATATTCTATTTGTTGCCATTCATATTCTGAAGGAACTTGGATGTCTCCATATTGTTGTATATACATTTCAAGTGCTTGTTTTTGCTCCAGTAAATTTTCCCACATCATATAAGTAGACGTCCAACTGCTTTGTGAAGATGTTATCAAATGACGTTGGTTTAGACCACATAAATCTTGGCATTCGTTTAGGTTTTGTTTGGCCTGTTCATTGTTTATGAAATGATCTATAATGCTATGACATTTTTGTTTCAAGATTTGTATTAGCTCTCCACATAACAAAGCTTCTTGTATGACCTTTTGTAGTAAATATTCCGAGCATTCTAAACTGGTAAACCAATCGGAAGATGTATCGTCTACTCTTTTCACTACATTCAAATGAATTTTATCCACAATATTAAATTTTCTACATAAATCTATAAGATTGCACGGCCCCATTTGAGGTGAACTTACAGGAATTATTTCCAACACTATCACATGCTTTTGATTTTCCTGTAAGAAATGCCCACTGATTGCCTGAATGCAACAGGATTTTTTATGATGCCACCATTGGGTTGTCGTCAGAGATATCCACTCGGCTTGTTCTAAACTTTGTAGAACTTTATTTTTTATTATTTCATACGTTTCAGGAAGGAGATCATTTTTGTAATATTCCATTGGTTTTACTGTGTACTTATGGGGCTTACAAGGATCAGCAAAGTTTAATCTCTTAAATGCTGAACCCTCTACAATATTAAAGGGTAATAAATCTACAATCATTAAATCTAATATATTCTTATCTATTCTTTTGTTGACAGCAATATCACCTGGTTTAATCGATAATTTTTTGTAGGATTCAATTTTAATATTTCCAGCATCTATACCACTCATGTCAACCATTTGCTCATCATGTTCATTTTCCACTAAAGGATCGTCTACCACTATTTCAATGTTCAAACTTTTCTGATCAATGTCCTCTGATTCCGAAAGTTTCTCCTGTTTTCTTTTTCTACCCGGTTTTTTACGCTCCTTCGGACCTTCTATTGCTTCTTTTCGCTCTTTTAGTCTTTTGCGTTTGGCTCTTCGTTTTAAGTTAACATTTTGCGATTTATGTTCTACATAATCCTTCTCCAACGTATGGAAAGCTGCATACTCATTAATGTGTACTTTTTCCAAGTGCTTCTTAATGCTGCTTACGGTTTGGTTTTTAGGTAATGAACTACCCAAAGATAATTCCTTCATACATACCACACAAGTAGCAGTACTTTCGTTACGTCGAAAGTAATTCCAGATAGGATTACAGGGCCCAGCCATGGAATTCTTTTCAATGTTAATTATTTAGAATTCGCAGCCTTTAAAAAATCCAATAACCAGTACAATTTACTTTAAAATTTACATCTATTATTGAAAAAATCACAAAACGTAAACAATAACATGTGATACCAGATCTTTTTTAAATTGTTGCAGTATTACAACACAAATAGGCAGAATTGCCAACCAGCTGACAGGCTTGAAAAGTACGTTGGCGCAATTTTTCATTTTTAGTAAAGATTTCTAATAAGTTATAAACACTAGTGATTAAAATTTATAAAAAATTTATAAACAATTTCGATACATATTATGAATATTAGACTTGTATTGTGATTATTAGAATTAGAATATTTTGTGATTATTAACTGAAGAAGAACTTTAGACGTTAACGTTAGGTAAGAGTAAGCGTATATTTTCTTATTTTGTTTGCAGTAATTTATTTTTAAATAAAATTTTTCTAAATACAAAATTTTCGCTGTATAATATTTAATACTCCGTACAGTAATTTTATCATCATTTACACTACTTTATACAAACTAGAAACTAGTAACTTTATACACAAAGGAGAATTAATAGCCTACATGATTAATAGTCCAGATCAACCGAATCAGACCCAGTAAGGGCTAATACTTTAACGCCAGATTTTTCATCCAAAATATTATTGGCTGGTGCTTCGCAACTGGTATCCATTGTCGAGCATGTATGACAGTGACAACTGACTGCCTCTAAATACTCGTAACGGCGTGCAAATTCATCTGCTTCAGGATGGCAATTACGTAGTACCGCTACGGCTGGTTGTCGTGTGGCATGAACACAGACTGGGTGAAAAGACCTTTTATAGGGGAATTTCCAATCTGATATTTCACTCGAATCACAACGTCCCCAACATGCGGCGACACTTACATAGTCCCAACATTCACGTCCTTTAGTATCTGCTTGAGTAACGCGGTAAGTGTAAAGACGTCGATGGCACCCCAAAGGGGCAGTTGTTGGACTGCTATTAATCGGTTGTACGTCTACAATTTGGCCCAAAGTTAAAGATACGCACCATAATGTTGCAAATGAGAAACTATACATTTTCGATTATTCGTAATTCAAATTGATTTACTAGAATTCTTTTACTCACAATTGTAGACAACGCATGTCAGTTGCAGGAGTTCTGTTTCTATGTTATCCTTTCAACGTTTAGCTACGCTATGATTTGATTTCTTTGATTTGTTTGCTTTTATAGAGTATGACTTGGTAAAGGATACAAGATACATATGCCATATCTACTATATTCGATTTAAAGTACATGCTTTTTATACATTTAATGTATGTGCGTGCGTGTGTTTCGAATATATTGCGTATGCCTTCAATGAATATTTAAGAAGTTTAACTTTGGACTTTTACATATTTTTATTGTTTAAAAAATGATTTCTTCTTATTTATTTGCGAAAAAAGTGAAAATATGAATATTTAACAACAGTTAATACAAAAATAAAAATGGACGTAAAGCATGATGGATTTGATTGAAATTACATTCATTGTTATATTAAATTTAAAGTTGAATTAAATTCACATTTCCAATTGAAAAAATATTTATATTTCAAATTTTGTTTAAACATTTTTGTATTAATTTTTTCCATTTTTCAATTTTTATACAAATTTTGATATATATTAACTTAAAATTTTTTATATACATTTATAATTTATTATAGAGTTCTGGGTGTTAATTAAAAATGTGTTAAATTATGTCTTATGTTCAGTTAAAGGGAATTTCAAATAAGAACAAACACATTTTCCTTTCTTTTACGCTTTTCAATTTGTATGAATATATCATTTTGGTTTATTATTAGAAAATAGTTTTTCTGTTCGGATATATATCTTATGATCTTCTTCTATTTCATGATGTGACCCCAGTCGTTGACTCCTCATTTGCATCCGAAATGTTCTGTTATGTTCATTATTGAAAGCTTGTGGTCCCTGTTGAATTTGTGGTAAATCCTGTAAGGTATCTTCCTCATCATCTGCATCTTCATCCTCATTCGGCGTATCGTAATCATCCATTACAGCATCTTGCGTTTCTACCGATATGTTAGATGTAGTTACATTATCGTCACGGGCAATAGCACTTGCTAGTAAACGCTGACGTCTTTCTTCCATCAAACGATCTCGTTCCTTATGTATATAATCTCGCTTGTTCGGCAATCCAGCTACGTTATTGGCCGTTAAGGCCGAACGTACTACATTCATATCGGTTGCTTCCATCCATTCATCAGTTTCAGCTACATAACATTCGGTATGTGATATGGTTGAAACTCCATTAAAACCGCCAATTGCAAAAATCATATCATCGATTATTTCTAAACCGAAATTCGAACGAGAATGGTTCATTTCGCGTATAAAAGACCACGTTTGTGTTTCGGGGTCATAACGTTCTCCAGTTGAAAGTCTAGCAGTGCCATTAAAGCCACCAATTACGTACACCTGCCCACGAAATGCTACGCATGATACACCTGAGCGACGTTGGTTCATATTGGCTATTCGCGTCCAAATGTTAATATTTGGATCATAATATTCGGCACTATCTAAACATTCTTGTCCATTAAAACCACCTATAACGTTAAGTTAAAAAACTATAGATAGTATATAAACTACATACATATATACATACATATTTTATTGAAAAGTTCAATTTAATTTTATTTAATATACACATTTTTATATGTGTATGTAATAAAATTGGTGACTGAATGTATGTATGTACATATGTATGTGACTTTTTTTCGAACACTTTCTTAAAATTTGTGCTAAGTGTTATTTTATTATAATTATGAATTCTTTCTATATTACCAGTTGCATAAATTTTTCCCTTCAGCGTACAAGCGCTTGCGTCAGATCGTTGCATATTCATAGGTGTTATAACGGTCCATTGATTTGTCTTAGGATTATAGCGTTCCACTGTATTAAGACGATTATGGCCATCATAGCCGCCAATGGCATAAATTAATCCATTAAGTTCTGCTACACTAACGTAACAGCGACGAGAGTGCATAGGAGCCACCTTAAAGTAAGGCGAAATTATGTAAAAAATGATAGTATAGTATAGTATAGTATAGTAAAAAATGATTCGTATTCGAAAAGTCACAAGAGATGATAACTACCTCTTTCCAAGTTTTCTTAACGGCATCAAAGACACGACAAGTGTTAAAGTACTCCACACCATCGTAACCCCCAATGGAATAAATTTTATACCCTATAACGGCAGTGCCATGATAAGCTCTAGGTCCCGCTGGATCTTCAGCTGGTATATTAACCCAACGATCAGCTCGAGTATCATATGTTTCAATACAGCCTTTCGAAGTACCACCACTCCAGCCACCGATTGCGAATATGACTTCGTGTGGTAAACGTGGCATAGCCAAGGGAGGTGTTGTAAGCTGTTTAAGAAATATACAAATGAAGAAGCGCATAAAAGTGAAAAGTAAATAAGAATACACAATTATACCTCGCCAGAAGAGGGATTCATTATATCCAGATCATACATAAATTTAAATGTTTCTACTATTAGAGGTTTTGCTGCTTCACATTGCAAAACATATGGATGCTCTTTGACTTCTTCCATAAAACACTGCAATTGTAAATTGTTTGAAATTGTATATATAAAACGTCTTTACTACTTACTTTGGGGGTCATTAGGCCCAAACGCACACCCTGCATTAATTTAGCTACATGTTGCTTGCGGTTATCCGGATCATGGTCTATCCACTTAATGCACAATTTCCATACATTATCTTCATCTCGTGTATTCAACTCGTCATCACTAATGATGTCATAGAAGTCGTTTATATGCATTTCCAAAACATCTTTATTTT
This sequence comes from Sarcophaga peregrina, assembly GCA_014635995.1. Classification (NCBI taxonomy): domain Eukaryota; kingdom Metazoa; phylum Arthropoda; class Insecta; order Diptera; family Sarcophagidae; genus Sarcophaga; species Sarcophaga peregrina. Next base: position 104,437,288 of record CM025791.1, read on the forward strand.
TAGCAGCCACTTCAATAAAATAACGCAATAAGTAATTCCTGGCCTTGGCATATAAATCATCTAAAAAGCGAAATCTACCAAAGTGCAGGGAATATATAAAAAAGAGAAAAAAACCATAATCAAAATCGTATTAAGAAAGAAATTGCAATCAATTAGTAAAGGATTATCTGCTACATTTTGTCATTGCTTTATTTTCTTTTAATGGGAAAATGAAATATTAAAAAGTATTTTCATGTACGCTTTCACATGCATGCATACGTGTATATACGAGTACTACATACAAATACCTTGCAAAGCCCATTATACTGACACAGTTCTCCGGTGTTAGCATTTGAGCTAAATACTGTTTGCACAACGTTACCAAGCCAATTATACCAACATAATCTGCCGATATTAACAGCTCATGTACATTATCAGCATTTATAGTGCAATTGCGCAAATATGCATATTGTATAATTTGTTCCATAATACTGCCGCTCATTCCTGGAATATGTACGTGCCGATTCTCTTCGGTTAAACATTTGGCTTCCGCCGAATTAAAACCAGTAAATTGTGCTCTAAGATGAATTACAATAATTCAATTTGCGATATAATACTCTCTTCTTCATTAGAAACATTGGGAAACATACCTAAAATACGAGCTACAAGAACTCATAATCGCGCGATGTACATTGAAACAAGCATCGGAAACTGATATGACTGCATCGCACAATAAATTATTGCATCGCAAATCATTTAACGTTTTTAAGGCTTGATCACTCATCGATGTTTTTAGCCTTTTTGATGCTATGGGACTCTCATCGTTTTCATTATCGGCTTCTTCAGACATTTCAACGTCGATTTCAGGCAACACCACAACTCCTTCGTCATGGTTGTCGCGCATGTTAACATTACGATTCATAATTAATTTTTTTTGACAGATTCATATAAATTTGCAGATATAAAGTGAAATTTTTTAAATACCACAAATTTTGCATTCAATAAAAATTTTGAAAATTAGTGGATTATCGGAAGATTTTTATTTCCAATTCCACAAAATTATAGGAATATAATTATTTTAAAATTCTTCCTTATGGTTTGAAGAATTCACTAAATAAAATTTGGTTTTTAATTAATAAAACGATAATAAACTGTTTCGTCCAGTTTAACACAATCTTATAATATTGAAAAGGCGTTATTTTTAAATATATTAAAAATTATTAAATTAAAAAAAAATTATATTAATATAAGTTTTCCGAAAGAAAGGAAAATATTAATGACAAAAAATATTTATAAAAGTAAACTTTAAAACATGATTGGCAAAGAAAGAAAAACAAATAGTGACATTCGTTTTCTATTGGAATTAAAAGCAGGGTGTTGAAAACGTTTGCCAATTTATGAAATTATTCATATTCATTGTTTGGAAAATTTTCTGTGTATTAAAAATTATGTTCGAATATTATACTATATAACCTGACTTACATTAGGAGAATACAAAATTTCGGTTTAAAACATTACGAGTATTAAGTTTATCTGAGTTATTTTAATTCAGTTTCGAAATTGTGAAAAAATAGTTGAAATTCAATTATTTTAGTCATTAGTCGTTAACGTAATAAATTTTTAGTCGTAATAAAAATTATAAACGGACCGGGTGAATATTTTTCCTCACACCAATCAAATAAAGGGCATACATATTTTCGTTTTCATAAATATTCATTCAAGTTAAATATTAAAAGATTTTTTAAGCGATTACACACGAAGAACAATAATATAACTGTAAGGAGCAGAGAACGCCAAGTGCGCAGAATCATAAATATGAAGTACTTCTGTTGAATTTTAATATGAAAGCAATAAAAACCTGTGAAAGAGTTAAGGCTTCGAGTAGTCTTTTATAAGCGTGATGAGTGCTAACTGTGTATCGCAATAAATACGGAAGTAAAGCTGGAAATTATATTGTATATAATCGTTAGCAAAAGCGTTAAATTAAAGAAAAATGTTCCCTATGAAGGTAGTTTGCTTGTTATTGTTCTTTTGCGTAATGTCTTTGGCCAAAGAAACTTGGCTTAGACCGGGTTGCCACAAGGTGGGAAATACCCGAAAAATCTCCATACCGGATTGTGTGGAGTTTCATATAACTACCAATGCCTGCCGTGGTTTTTGCGAATCTTATGCAGTTCCTTCCATGCCATGGGGCGCTGTTGGCGGTTTATTTAAACCTCCAAAACCAGTAGTATCTGTGGGTCAATGTTGTAATATGATGGAGTCCGAAGAGGTTGGTAACACAAATTCCATATGTTTTAGGATGTAATTGTAAGTTTATTGTTTAAATTATTTAACAGATACAAAAACGTGTTCTGTGCATGGGCGGCATGCGCAATTTTACTTTTCAATCTGCGGTTTCCTGTAGTTGTTATCATTGTAAAAAGGACTAAATGATAATGATCACGTCTGAAATTATTAAGAATTTTCTTTTTTAAATGTTAAGTGCGAAATATAATGTGATGAGCCAGCCAATTAAATTAGAATAATAAATAAACAAAATACGAAATTTTCGCTGTACAAAATAACACCTCTTTTATTCTTTATATGTACGTATTATTTCATTTTCAGCTTAACGATATAAGAACAGAATACGAAGTAATATTGTGTGATGTTTTAAAGTTACAATTTACAGTTTAGATTTGGGTTTCTCTCCGGCTCTTTCTAGTAAGTCGCGCATACTAGTCAAGGCTTCACTTATGGCTTTAGCAAATCTTTTGGCACAAGTTTGGTCGTTCGAATTCCAAGCAGAACATGCTAAAAATATGTCAGAGTTTCGAGGGTTATAGCAACAACCGTAGCCATCGTGCGTTAGGGGACCATAGCACATGAAAGCCTCGTTGGGGGAGGCAACTTGTGATGTAGACACACGATAATGAGCGCTCTTCACAAAGCCAGGCGATTGATAGAATTTTGGTATGGGCTTATTGTTTTCAATTGCCATAAGTTTTAGACCCAATAAATGACGATCAACACCACGTCCTTGCAAAGCCATTGTAGTATATTCACGATGAGCGTTCACAGCTTTTTTTAATAAATCAACACGCACCTCATCCGTACATGTAGAATCCATCATTGATTTAGCAAACGCTATCGATTCGTTAGAACAGGAACGAATCGTTTCTGTTCGACCTCCATAGTAAATACGTAAATGGGCCGTTTCATATTGCGCTCCGGCACACTGATGTAATCTGTGTAAAAAGATTTTCAGTTATTTCTAGTTGTTTTAAATTAATTGAGACATACTTATAGAAAGCATATTGCAAAGCCATTTGAACAAAACTATCAGGACTAAGTTTCTGCTTCTTTAAGAAATCTTTGCCATATCCTTTATATTGAAGTACTTCTAATTGCAAATCGTCTGCTAGTTTGTTAATGTTTTTCGAAGCTTCGTCAATATGTTGTTGCAATTTTTCTGAAGCTGAATCAAAAGGTAACTTGGAGAAGGTTTCATAGTTATCGTTGGTACCATCTTCAAATTCTTTGGGATTAGGGCTATATAAAAAATAATTTTTATTATAAAATTATTATTGAAAATTGTATAGGTAAATAATTGAAATAATGAAATTAGCCTCCAAACTCTTATAATTGTGTACACAAAATCAAAAAGCCTTGTAAAATTTGAACCAGAAGTTCATTAAACTAGTTTTGCATATTAATAATCGATTTAAAATTGAATACTCATATTTTATACACAAAGTGCTATCACTTACAAAATCTTGTTTATGTAGTCGGTCATCATGGCAATAGGTTGACCTTCCGCAGGAGAATGTTCATAGCAAAAACCGCTCATACCATTGGGATTAACTACAACCTTGTATACATAAAAAACATTAATTTCAGTGTTTTAACATTTTTTTTAAATATAATTTACCTGTATTGTCTTATCCATCCACCTATTCGCACTATTTTTACTAGTGCCTCCTCCATGAATTAGCTGAAGACCCAAGACATTATATAAACTGTCCTGAGTAAATGGAATAGTATCGTCCAGGGACACTGTGAATAAAGATTCTTGTATAACTTTAACGCTTTTGGCATTTGTAGAGGATTTCATTAATTCATCATAAGCTGTAGCCCAATTATCTCGGTTATCGGTAGACAATAAACCAACTGGAAGACCATGTTCTTTCTCAGATTTGACAATTTGTTGTAATTGTTGAGAGAGTATTTTCGCATTTATTATTTCACCACTTTTACTATAAACTGGCAATTTAAAGTACTGTATGTAAAAAAGACCTTTGGATTTTTAAAAGCTTCAGTTTGCAATACGGTTCATACGTACATGATTTTTATAGATTACAGCGACATGTTTTGAACTGGGATAGTACTCTAGCGCATCTTGTTCGGGAAGAGGTATACGACATGTACCATACACAGCTTTAAATTGTGAGTTATCCAATTCATTTTGGCCCATCTTAACTACCGGCACTTTACCATCGTCAACGATTTTTTTATATTTCACTAATCCCTGTATTAATTTTGCCGTATACATGTAATAGTCTTCGGCATTTTTAAATTGTTGCATAGGAAATGTCATACCAGGGCTCGAGTAAACGGTAACAGGGTCTCGATAACTTAAATATGCTGTTTTTAGCCATCTGTGTGCTAACCAATTTTCTTCAGTCTCCGCCACTTTTTCTAGTATCTTTTGTAATTGGGCTCCATCGTTCCTCTGGAACTCTTCTGTTATGCGTTTAGTTTCTAATAATTCATCCTTTGTAAGATGAGGTTCTACTGGTTTTTAAAAATTTTGGCAAAGTTTCTTCCAGTTTTAAAGCAGGAAATTTAAGAAGCTTTTGTTGATTCTTAGCTTCGGTGCTATAAAATTGTGCCTTCGATGGTAAGTTTGCAGCACATAAGGTTTTAGATGTCTTGGAGGTTATAGATAAGGCATTCTTTGTCTAAAGTGCAAAGATATGTAGATATGGATGTATGTTTATAAAAATTTAAAATATTTAATATGGGAACATACCAAATTGGTTAAAACGTTACGTGTCAAAATGGGCATATTTTGGCTTAAGTCTTCTCTTTCCAAGTACCTTAATATCAAAAAAATATTTAAATTGAGAAATAAATAATTTCTTCTCTTGCTAAGTTCACCTTTGATTTTTAACCATAATCGACCAAAGTTGTTTTAGCTACTATCGTTTGCTTTGATAACAAAGAAAAACTCTTCTTTCGGTTTTTTAATTAATAATTAAACACACAGACAGGAGGTCTGTTTCTTTTCTTTTCTTCAGAAATTATCTTACAAAAAAATTGTAAAAGAAACAAAAGTTAACCACGTAGTCAAAGTATTGATCAAGTTGTGGAACCGGAATCAATGAACTATTTGTGCAAGACCTGCTTGATAAAATTAATTGAAGAAATAAAACAATGCAACTTTCAATCGAATGAAAACAGTTTCTCTTTAAGTCGCACTAAATATTTTCTAGTGATTAGTTAAAAAAAAAGAGCACTTGAAAGAGAACAGCAAATTTGTATAAAAAGGAGAACAGTATAAAATATTCTGTTAGGAAGTAGTAAAAGACTTTGAATCACTCTAAAATCAAGTACAAAGCATTTTATTTTAATACAAGTTCCAAAAATTATTTAATATTTTCTAACATAATAATCAAAGAAAAATATTTAAACTATAAGCTTTCTTCGTTTTGTTATTATTCCAATATTATGATTATTTCTTTTGAACAGGGGGATTTTTTTGAACAGGAGATTTTTTCAACAACTCTTGCATTTCATTTAAAGCCGCTTCGATACAATTTGCAAAATGTACCGAATTTGTTTCCTTGTTTGAATTCCAACTGGCACAGGCTAAAAACATATCAGTTTTTCTCGGATTATAGCAGCAACCATAACCATCATTAAGTGGAGAGCCATAGCACATAAATGCTTTATTAGGAGTGGCAACTTGGGAAGTGGATATACGAAAGTGAGAACTTTTAACAAAGGCTTTGGAAGAGAAAAATTCGGGCACAGGTAGTTTATTTTCTATGGCCATTAGTTTTAGTCCTAATAAGTGGCGATCGACTCCTCGACCTTCCAAGGCCATTGCTGTATATTTGCGATGTCTATTCACTGCTTGACGCAACAACAGTGCACGATTTTCATCACAACCTTGAGGATCTAACATTGCCCGAGCAAAAGCCATAGATTCATTAGAACATGAACGAATAGTTTCTGTACGTCCACCGTAATAAATACGTAAATGGGCTGACTCATATTGAGCACCTGGGCATTTGTGTAACCTGATGTGACAGAGGAAATTAAAAAGTTTATTGTAATTTTTTTTAACGCTATAAATATTACTTATAGAAGGCATATTGCAAAGCAATTTGTATGTAACTATCAGGACTTAATTTGTGTTCTTTTAGAAATCTTTTGCCATAAGGTTTATAATGTTTTATATACAAATGCATATCTTTTGCTAAATGATTGATATTATTTTCTGCTAGTCCAAGTTCATTGTTCAAACCTCCTGGTGGCACTATTATGTCGATTTTCTCAAAACATTCATAATTATCTGAAGCACCGTCTTTAAACTCTGAATCTTTAGGACTAGAATTCAATACAAAAATATATTGCTATGTATGATAACATATTGCGCAAAATGCGTAATATACTTACAATATCTTTGTAATATAATCTGTCATCATAGCAATGGGCTGCCCTTCTGCCGGGGAATGTTCATAACAAAAACCACTCATACCATTGGGATTAACAATTACCTGAGCGCAAAAACTGAGTTTTAGTATTTTCTTTGTGCTTAAAATTACTTTGAGAATCTTTTCAGATTCTATTAAAAATAATCATGAAAATTTTAAAAAAGAAATAAATTTAGTACTTGTATCGTTTTGTCCATCCATCTATTGGCACTGTTTTGCTTTGTACCACCGCCATGTACCACTTGTTGACCAAGAACAATGTACTTATTGTCTTCATCGAAAGGGACATTTTGATCTAACGAAACTGTGAATAAGGACTTTTGTATAATTTTTATGTTCTTGCAATTAGCTTGGCATGCAATTAATTTTTCGTAAGCTTTTGCCCAATTGTCACGATTATCAGTGGACAGCACTCCTATAGGAGGACCAAAATCTTTGCAACAGGCACAAATATCTTTCAACTGTTTAGCTAACACATCGGCATTTAATATTTTGCCAGCTTTGTTATATACGGGTAGTTTAAAGAACTGAAAATTTCATTGAAATATGAAAACAAAAACAAACCAGACTTTTGGGATATTTACATAGTTTTTGTGCATAACTACCACATGATCTGAATTGGGATTATATGTCATATCATCTATTCCTTTCAAAGGTATGCGACATGTACCGTATACCACACCAAATTGAGAATTATCCAATTCGTTTTTACCAATCTTATATATTGGCATTTTACCATCGTCAACGTTTTTCTTAAATTTTATCAAACCCATTATTACTTTGGCTGTATACATAATATAGTCATCATCGTTTTTAAACTTAGTTATAGGAAAAGTCATGCCGGGACTTGAATAAACTGTTACTGGTGCTCTATATCCCAGATAGGCTACTTTAAGCCATCGAGGAGCCAACCAATTTTCCTCTTCACTAGCAACCTTTTCCAAAAGTTTTTGCAACTTGGCTCCTTCTCCTGTCATAAATTGATTTGCCGAACATTTGGCTTCTTCAAATTCGTCTGGAGTTAAGTGCGGTTGAGCTGTTTTTAAAAATTTCGGAATAGTTTCCTCAAGCTTTAAAGCAGGAAATTTTAAAAGTTTTTGTCTAGGTTTTTTTGTAGACTTTTTTTCACAGCTATAATTTATAGTCTGGTTCAAGAGTTTTGGCCGGCATTGAAGAAAATTTATAATTTTGACATTTCGATTCTATGATAAAATAATTTTTAGTTTAAAGAATAAAAAAATTATTTAATATATATATATATATATATGTACATACCAATAACATAAATAAATTTCTTGGTATAATTTGCATAATGTATACAATTTCTTTTGTTATTCTTTGAAACTATAAAGAAAAACTAAATTAATTTCAATTCGTATGCTACCTACTGTAGAATGCATAACATTTGATATTGATTTGAAGTGCTCTTAATGTTTTTATTTGCATTATCTCTATTGCTCTTTCTCTTTAAAAGAGCAGCAACAAGTTATGCGGTCACACAGCATTTTTCTTTGGATTATATACATAAGTATGTATATATGTGTATAACTCAAAATCACTTTTTTGCCGGATTATTTAATTATTTAATAACTTACCACTTATTACGTATATATTAATACGGCAATTTTTTTCTTTTGGTATTAGGGCAAAATTTAGTTCAATTGGGATTTTAACGAAAAGCGACAAAAATTTTTTTTTTATGAATTTTATAAAATAATTGACAATTTATTTTTGTTTTGAGACTATTTGATAGTGTTGCCAGACTTAACCTCTTCTGTATTATGGACTTGTATACAAAACCTCGTTATTCTCAAAATGTAAATTCCGTTTATTTTTTGAATTTCGAAAATAGGTGCTTAAACCAACGAAAAAATAAAAAATAGAAGCGAGATATGCTTTTGCATAATGTTTGCAGAAATTCTAATCAGTATTTCATCTTCTTGTCGTAAAATACATACATGCATACGTATGTACATAGTACCTATATAAGATCATTGATCGTAATCCCTTCAATCGGGATTACGAAATAGCTTCTCACACCACTTATGTTGTGTGTGATAATTTTATGCATAAGGAACGTAATTTACAGTTTAAAGTCGATTTCGAATTGCCATGAAAAGCTTCTCAAAAATCTGTCGTTCGGAATCGACTTAAAACTGTAGGTCCCGCCAACTCTTGAATAAAATTAACGCACACAACATAAGTGGTGTGAGAAGCTAGGTCGTAATCCTTTCTGAAGGGTTGTAATGGCCAATTATGTATGTATGTATATAGTATTCACTTGCCCCAACTGTTGAATTCTTTTAGAGAAATAGAACTTATGAATTTTAAAATAAATGAACATTGCTTTTTTCTTTATTAAGTTTTTAAACTTATAACTATCCTCTAAAGTTAGAAAAAAAAAGTAATTTATGTACATTTTAACATAAAAATACATAGCAACAGCAATCATATACATAAAAGTAATTCGTTAAAATAAAACACAATATTTTACAATTTTTAGTTATACAATGAACAATGATTATCAAGCGTACAATTTATTCACTAAAAATAACAAATTGTTTGCTTTCCGTAAATATTGATATAAAAAAACACAAAATCACAGCATTACTTTAACAATAAATTTTTATAAGTATTTTAAATATGTATATACATATGTACATACATATGTATATATAATGCATAAAATCTATTGTGATTATTTTGTTTTCTTTTAGTTCTGCTTTTTTTTTTTGGCAACAGTTTAGAATAATTAGCATTAAAAAATTATGAAAACATATGTACATAAGAGTTTGGTTTATAGTATATTATGAGTATGAACATTTGGTTAAAACCTCACAGAGGTAGTATGCTTGGTGATGTTTAATGGAAACTAATAATTAAAAAGTAAACGAATTAAAAATATATATTTAAATAAAATAGGTCGACGTAAAATATACTTAATATTCATTTTTATGAGTTATAAATTTCAATCACTAACCCTTAATTATAAAAATGTATTAAAACTTAATTTTGAAGTTTAAAAGAACCCATAAATCCATACAATTGCAGAGAGCTCAAAATGATAAAGTGAAGAATATTTATAATTTATCACAGTATATCGTTTTTTGAAAGATGTATAAAAATATAAATAACCCCTCTAAAAAGTTTAGCGCTAATAATAAAACATGCAATAGGAGATAAGTCTTATATTAAAATAAAATTGTGGCGATCTATAGTCAGTTATATGGTAGTATTAATTTCTGATCCATTTTTCAGCCATCTCTTTTTATTTTTGAATACTTGTTGTTTTTGTTAATGGACGTTGTAGTCTTATTTTTAAAATCTTCATTTGGTACTGTTAGAGAGGTTCTATAATTACCGCTTTTAATACTATGACCCATCTGTAACGAGATAAGTAAATCATATATTCGTTATTAATAATCATTTTTTGTAATTAATAAATATTTTTTCTTCTCTATTGAAGTATTTTATGTAATATTAATTAGATAAGGAAGTTATAAATAAAAAAGAGGTCGATTACTTTACATATACATATTTATGTGCTTTTCCATTTAATACGTTTTGTCTTTGTCCCTTTAGAATATTTGTTAATCAATATTTTAATATTTCTATAATGCTTACTAGCTTTTTTTATTCCAAAAATCATTTGAAATACCGTCAGACATACATACGTACATACATATAAAAGAATAGTGTATTAACTAATCTAAATATAGAATTAAATGTACATAATTGATTCTGATGTAGTGTTATGAATAGAATATCAAGTCGCGTGCTTTAAACAAACAACACAATAAAAATGTAAATAAACAATCTAATCGTCTAGGTCTAATAAGTTCTCAAATTCTAACGTTGAATAAAATTTATACTTATAATTATATTTTTTTTTTGTTTGGTTAATTCTTACCTGTTGTTCTCCATCGCCGTCGACCTCACAATCTTCATCAGCTGTGGAATTCGAGTTTGAACTGTCGGCTTTAAACTCATCAATACAACAATTGTTGATAGCATGACAACAAGATGACGATGAGTCACGACTTAAAGATAATGTCGCTGTATCGCTTTCATTTCCTTCATCACTCGAACTTGTATCAATACTCGATTCGAGTGCCGGCTCCAATTCCAAGGCGAATGAACCTCTTTTTGTTCTGGTGGTCGGATGTAATTCCGTATAAATATTATCTGCTTCATGACCACTATTGCGTAGAATGACATTTGGTTTTTCATTGGTTGTTATTAATTTCATTTCGCAAGGTTTATAAACTCCATTGTTGGTTTGTAAGAGATTGGGACGGCCATAGTTTGCCTCCATGCGATGAGGAGTTTTAGTCAAAGATGACATCCTTAAAGTGGCACTTGTTATCGCGTAAATTAGTAGTCCTAAGCCGGCTAATAGTCCACCCCAAAATCCTATCGGATCTATATAGGGCAAATAATTTAGGTAGAAATTGAATCTATTATCTAAATTTTTGGGTAACTTGGGCATCATCTGGAAAAAATTAACGCCAAAATAAGCCAGCTGCTCCATGTAAAAAACTTATTAACTATTTAATTACTTACAATTTCAAACCATAACATTGGCACAGTTAAATGGCTGAAACGCCTAAGTCTGCTATATGCTGACAAATCTTTAAAGTGCATATTGATTTGGACTTTAACCGATATGGACAAGGGTAGACCTGATTCCTGAAATTATAATGTAATAAACGAAAATCAATATTAAATTCTAGTTTAAAAGCATACAAGCAGAAATCTTTTTATTCATTTATTTAGTTATTAAAAGCAATACACTTTCATATTATATTTATTTACGAGCTAAGTAACTTCGACCATTTGCACGGTGTAGTATAACAGACAAGAGTCTTTAATTTCTACTAGACCAATAGAGTATCAAACAAAAATCTAATAGTTCTACTGTGCATTGTAATATAAATTTTTTTTTAATGTCTTTTGAAATAAAATATTTTTTATATAAATATTATATAGTATTTAGCGTTTGCAACAGCATTCTTTTTTAACTGCTTAGCCTTTGCTTTAATTCCTAACATTTAAATTTGTTATTGAGGAAATGCCTTATAACACGAAAATATAGGTCAGCGGAATAAAATTTGAAAATGTTAAAAATTTTTCACTTGAATTAAGAATTTCAAGTTTACATTTTTAATGTTATTCGCACAACTATAATTTTGATAGAAAACATGAACATTCAATTCGTGTTTTTTCATTGTTAATTTCAAACTACGCAGCATCACACTGATTACAGCTTAATTACATTTTTTTATTATCGATTATCTTTTTTAATTTATTTTAGTTTCTGTGTTTTAGCTTTATTCAAATAATAAATAAATAAAAAAATTAAAAAAAGCAATTAAAACAATTTTGATTATTGAGATTTTTGATTGATTACTACTTAAGTGTCAATATGGCGTTGTATTTGTAAATAATATTTATTTAAATAATTGTTTCAATGCATTTATTTTATTTAATAATAATAAAGTTTTATAATTTGGCAAACTATTATGGTTACACTTCGATAACCACTTTAAACTAAACGAGAAATTCTAAATTCGTACTAAATTAAGCAACTCTTTGCTAACAAACGTAACAACTTTCTTAAAAATATTCACTTTAAACTTAATAAAAAAAAAAATTGTAAAAAAAACTACGGAAATAGAAATTGAACACATATCAATAAACCGAAAATGAAATGTTAGACATATGGCTTATTAAAATATGTGAGACTAGATGCAGTCGCTTTCTTCTGCTGCTAAAGCTTATACACCTACATTAGAATAAAATGTTTACCTGTTATTTGGCTTTGAATGGCAATTAAATCATTTGTTAAACTCGTTTAAAAAAAAAACTAATTTGAAGATATTAATTAAGCATTAGTTTATTAAAATTTTTAGTTTTAATTGATTACAAAAAAGAAAAAAACAATCCTTTTATTAAAATTAATTGGAATATTTGCTGTAAATATTGTTCATAGCCACTATTAGTTTTATTAGTTTGCTTTGTTATAAACATTCTAAATTCAAAGGAAAATTACCTTAAATATTCAAAATGTTAATTAAATGTTAAATTAATTGCTCTTTATTAAGTTACTAATTTATTTATAAAGACATTGTTAGCCTAGACAGAAAATGCAATACAAACACTAATTAGGAATGCAATTTTTAGATTAAACAAATGTGTTCACGGTAACTGGGTCGATTTTAATAGGTCGTCCTGACAACATTGAAATACAGTAGCGACATTTTGCAAACGTGCAAAGTTTAAGGCTTTGGTACAGGAAATTTCTCATGTAGAGTATTATAGTATTAAATAATCTATGAATAACTCCTTGTTATATTTGTATATACATATGTATTGTATGTACGTATATTTATAAGTAAATTTTTCCACACTGATTTTTTCTACTGAATGAAAATGTAGTACAGCAATGGATTAATAATTATTTGTTGACAAAACAGTTCAATATGAATTTCATTTCATTTCCTCTTTTGCTAAAATTTATTTACTATTTATTTTTCAGTCACTTTTAAATGCGTGGAAAAAAACATTTTGATAATATTATTGGGGGAGTTTTGTCTTGACGTTTACAAAACACATCTCACGATAAATATCTTAAGAATCAAATTCATTAAGGAATTTTTTTTGACTGTCAACACGTTTCATTTCTAAATTGAAATCATTTTTATTTTATTTTCTATGAAATCAATCTCTCTAGATAACAAAGATGATCTGAGTAGTTCCCATTCTTGAAACTATTACTATTATAGGTATATGTATGTATGTAGGTATCCTAATTATTATGCACTACACATAACAAATGATGTCAGTAAGCGTGTCTAGTTTTTTAAGAGAAACTTTTAAATAAGATTTACCCCATAAAAAATTTCCATCGTATTAAAAAATTCACAGTTTTAACAACTTTTGCATACATATAATGATGCGTATTGTTTTATATATTTTTGGTTTCAATTAAAAACTCGCTCAGTATAATAAAGGAGTAATAAAATATGTGGTATGTTTTATTTTGCGAAAATGTTATTGCTTATTCAGGAATTACATAAATGAAAATTTTTTTTCATTTCAGTTCTTTTTTTTTTTAATAAGAGTAAATTTTTAAAATATGAAAGTAAAGTTCTATACTGTTGACTTGTTGACAATTCTTAGATCTTACTAAAAATTGCTCTTAGTAGTAATAATTTTTTTGCTATTAATTTGGCAGTAAATGCTAGTTCACTGTGACATACTGTGATATTAACCTTTGGGAATGAGCCTATTTCCATTTTTATTTCATATTAATTAATTCATTTAAATATCCGTCTCGAACAGACAATAAATATATTTTTAGTGTTATAAATATTTTCGCATCGATCAAAAACTGTTCCACGAAAAATTAAGGAAACTAATTGGTGACTTAAAAATTAAAGTGATAAACTTCGAATACATTCCTGTTTAGTAATTTATTTTAGAATTGTTGTTTTGTTTCAAATAATAGTTTTGAAGCGTTTTTGAATCGATGTAATAATTATCGTATAAAAACTATGCTCGTATTTCTAGTATTAGTATTCGGTATGCACTTTCTGTACTACAAACGAACGGTAAAAATTAAACCATATTTTATTTCACTTACCGGTTGTACAATAAATTCTGACGAATGTTTTTCCTTATTGGGACTTAAACCAGTTATATTTTCTCGTAGGCCTGTATCACCATCCATAAAGTGTGGTAAACTCAATGAAATAGGAAAGCCATAGTAACAATCAGTGACGTCAATTAAGCCAACAGGTTGACAGTAGCCTTTGAAAAAAAAAAATATTAAATGAATAAAACTATCTATATACATAGTATGTAGATAAAAAAAAAACAGTAAATATAAATATGTGTAGTGGGGAATTAACAAGTGAAAGGAATTTCTGTCATCGTTGTTGTTTTCAATATCGACTATTTTAAAAGCCACAAGCAAAGTGAATCATCAGTCTCAGTAATGGAAATTTTCTAAATGATTTATGTTAAAATTATTGTGGTAGGTAAAGTTGATATAAAACGCAAACTTGATTGTTATTACATGGCATCATAGACTGTTTATACGATATGTAGCATTTATATTAATAATATAGATTTTAAGAATATCATATCATCATATGCCAAATGTTGTTTTCAATTTGTAGCAATCGAAAACAATAATGTAAAAAATACATTAAAAAAATCTATAGAATTGTATTGTAGCTCTATTTAAAACATAAAGTAGGTGATATCTATTCTGTTATTATTGCCTACTATATCATACTAGAAGTTACTTTTAACAAGTACGCCCCTTTTTCATGTGCAAAATTTTGTTTTATTTTTCATTTAAGCAGACTGTTATTATCACGATCCAAAAAACGTTTATTTGTTTTTGTGTTTATTTTTTTTTTGACAACAACGAATAACACAAAGCAGTGAGGTTGTCGTTCTAAACTTTTTAATGTCTTGTTTTGACGTCACTTTAGTAGTGGAGGGTAATGGAATTTTTTTTTGTGAACTAAAAACAAAAATTTTAAATCACGTTTTTACAGAAGTTCATCAAATATACCGCAAAGTATATAACTTTAATTTTGAGGATGATTAACCCTTTAAACTCAATCTAAATTTGTAAAAGATACTGAGATCATTACTACTTATAAATTAAAAATTTTTATAAAATATTTTCTTTCGAAATCAAATGAAATCATAATAAATTTCTTGCCTAGTCACTTGATAATTCATTACTGGTATTGTATTATTTATTTCCTTGAGTAT
Organism: Sarcophaga peregrina; assembly: GCA_014635995.1. NCBI lineage: Eukaryota > Metazoa > Arthropoda > Insecta > Diptera > Sarcophagidae > Sarcophaga > Sarcophaga peregrina. The sequence continues at coordinate 104,452,764 of CM025791.1, forward strand.
AATTTTATATTTGTAATTAAATTTTGCAAATGATGCTATACAATTATTTATCATAATATTTAACATATCGACTGTTATTAGTAAATTGTTCTAGAGTTTATATCTAACAAAATAGCAATTAAATTTTTAATTGGGCTGTAAAATACAAATATGAATTTGTAATGATTGCTATTTGAACAAACTAACAAACAAGACAGTATTGATTAGTTGAAATTAATTAAGATTTTAATCATTAATCTGAGGTAATCATCGTTTGACAGACTGTTTTCGGTATGATCAGGAATATATTTAGATACATATGTGCATGTAATGAAAGGTTAATGAATTGGTTAGGCTTTAGGGAAAATAATTAATTAAACGATTTAAAAAACGGGGAAAACTGCTTACCATGTCTACAAAAACATTTATTTTCAGGATTGATTTGTCCATTATCTAAAGCGTTTTCTTCAAAAATATATTTATAGCCAGATAAACTGCCGACATTAACTCGCTCATCATCGTTTCTAAGCTGTAATATATCAAAAGTGTAAAATTTGTATACAATATAAAGACTGTTAAATTTCTATGGCTTACCAAGTTAATGGGACGGCACATGCTTTTTCTAAAGAATTTAAGTGAATCATTGGGCTGTATAAAGCTAGGAAACTTGACACCATCCGAAGCCATTTCTATATTGCTGCAGTAATCGCCTTTCCAATGGGGCAAATCTTTTTTACCCCTGTAGGTAGCATAAAGGCCAGAAATGCTAGGATCTGGTACGCCAGTATAGAAAGTTTCAAAATCGTTATCAAAATCATACATCTTAAAAATATGAAAAAATTAGTTTCTTTAGTTTTAAGTTTCTTTTTTTTTTAACTATTTAGCTTACTCTATCAATTAAGCCCACTTTGTCAAAATGTATCCAATTTGGTAAAAACTTATTACCCAATGAAGTTAGAGTGGTAGCATAGCCAAACATAAACTCTCTAGCTGTCATACGAGCTATGGGCTGTGAATTTTGTGTCATAAATAGACTATTTAAACCAATGCGTACCAGAAATGATTTGTCAGCTGTAAGATGCGAGATGGCCTGCAAATATGATATAACAATAGAAATATTTTTTTATTTAATATTCATTTCATTCTGAATTAGTAGCAATTAAGTGATTTCCTTTTATTTTTATTTATTACCATTCAAGTAATAAAAAATTAACTTTTATTTATTCGTATGGTAGTTAATTCAATAGTTATCATATTATATAGTTCTGAGCAAGAATGAACTATAAATAATATTACTAACTACAACGATTGACTAATAATAGTATTTCAAATAGTTCTATAAAATTCTTACAATTTAAATCTGTGTGATCAAGTATTTATTAAAATATAACAATTGCTCTAATTTACTTTAATAATATCAATTTCTTTTGTATACAATTATTTCTCAATATTGTCAATAATTAATTACATAATCAATATGGCTTGAGTTCAACTAATGTTTGTTGTTTAAGTCTTTTCTCATGTTTGGCATCGGACCATTATATACTAATTTTTAAGGTTTTGATTTCTGTATATCGCTGGAATTAAAATTGTGGCTTCAATAAAGATAACAGTTCATTGAAAATTAGTGGTTTTCTTAATTAATGTTCGTTTATAATAAAATATTTCATAAATAATTAATGGGCCAATCAAATGGAATGCAAGTTTGTTTCACTTTCATATCGTTCAGTATTTTAACACGTTAAAATTATTATTTATCTTTAAATAACATCGCTCTCAGCATCCGTCTGTATTGATAATAATTATATACATACATGTATTATAATTATATATGTACATATATATTGTGAAAATAATTAATTTTCCATTATTTTCTAATTTATTACAAACGTCATATTCGTTGTAATTTCTTATAAGGATTCTGAATGAAAACTTTTCATCGATTATCACTACATATTTACGTCTTAGACACAATCGATCAAATTATTCTTTTTAATTAAATTTATTATTATTTGTTTTTGTTCAGAAAATTTTTTAAATATTTTTTCTTAGATATTTGATTAAGTCTATTTTAATTTTAAATAGCATCTATTGACCCACTTATATATGTATGTGTGATTGTTGTCATTAAAGGAATATTTTAAAAGCAATTATATGTAATATAAAAGCGTACAATTGAGTTGTTTGTTTATTTTTTTTTTAACTTCCTTTGGAATTTTTAAGAGAAATTTCGGGAACACTGTTTATTTTTATCTGTTTTATTTTTTATATACTTTAATCAAATAAAATAAAATGAAATCAAAACTTTTTTTGTTCTTTTTTTGTTTCTTGTTTTTGGAGTTTATTAATTGATGTTTTTTTCCGAAACAAATTCAAAACAATGTGTCGATAATCTTTTTGTTTGGGTTTTATTATAAATCGTTTACGAATATCAAAACAACTTTTTGAGAAGGAATTCATATTCAATAAAGTTTATTTTTAACACGCAGTTTTAAAATTTTTTAATAATATTTTTATTTAAAATATTAAAGAAATTTATTTATTTAGCTTCCTTGAGTATCGCATTTCTACATATTTTTTAATAGAAAGAGGTACGTGGGTGGTTCAATAAGTTCATGGCTATTTGAAACAAACACATTTGATTTTATAGTCCAGTTTTCCTTTGGGCTCTACATAATTCGTCAAACGTTTCTTCAATTTTTTAACCTTTTCAGAAATTCGGGAGCCTCTATCACTGCCAATCACGAAGTGAGGCAATTTTTTTTTCTTTAAATGTTGACAGTATAAAACTGAACCATGTATAACATAGTAATTAAAAAGACCAAGAATTTATTAACCCCCCTCGCATAATATCTTAAATGAACCAAGAAAAAAAAAAACAACGTTATGTACATATTTTTAGACCTATCTTAACGATATTTATGCTTTGATTTTAAATTTATCCAATTTTGTATATTCTATTAAGTATTTATATATAAATATTCAAAAGTTAACATCTTTTTATATATGCCAACAAATAAAGTTTATTGCTACTATGTTTACTTTATTTAAAAATATACCCAAACACATATAAAAAAATGTTAGTAAAATTTAAAACGCAATTTGGATTCAAAAGCAAATAGAATAGATATGATAGGTTATTCAGGTTGATTAATAATTTTATTTAAACTAATAATGATGGGAACATGGACAATTAAATAAGAATTATAATTAGACATAAAAATCTGGTATAACTGGTATTATTCTAAACACTGTTTGTTATGTTTAAAGCAATATTTTTCACACTGTATATATTGAATTCATACAAAACTACACTGTGTGGGGAGAAATGTACGAAGAATGTCCGCATTTTATAATGCGCATAATCTATTTAATTGTAAAAATCATTACCATTTACAAGAAAGTCAATGCACTATCTCTCAATTTAATTGATTTAAATACAGTATTCTTTAGATACAAGCACATCTTCCATTTCAATCAACATTTTCCATTTACTGTTTCAATTATTCCCAATTTTTCTGAGTGTATCTTTTGTTTACAAGTATAACAAGTACTAGTGTATTGAACACTCGAACTAAACAAATTAAGTGAGTAAAAATCGGGTTTTAAACGATAATATTTTTCGCACCTCATCCAATCTAAACAGTTGTGATATTGAAATTCCTTATTTTTTTTATTGTTTCTATTAACTTGCAGAAGTATGTATTTTAAAGTGATGCGTTTTACACATTTACTGCTACTATTAATAATTTCATTATTTTATTGTTACACTTTTAATATTTGAAGTGGAGAAAGAGAGTTTTCAAATATATATTGTTATTGATAGTTAATAAATTGATTAATTTGTCCAGTTAATACATAAATATATTTGAACATTTATACAAACAAACATACATATGTGTATGTATGTTTATATATTCTGTTTGTATATACTTATATTTTTTATAAAAATTAAATAAAATACCGTAAAAAAAAGAAGGCTTGTCAAAAGCCGAGTGCTGTTAAACTTATTGCTTTAATTTACTAGCATTCACATTCGTATGTATACTGCATATGTATAGTATGTTTATAATATATGTACGTATAGGGTAGCAAGTTAACGTTTATTGACCCAAACTTTGTTATTATTTTTGTTTGTTTTGCTTTATTTTAATGTGAATACTGTTTATAAATACATTAATAATGTTACGTATGAAAAACATGTGAAAATCACACGACTTTTGATTTTTTTATTTTTTTTTTAGTCCCAAAAAATATTTTTTGCCCAGAACTCCCACTTCATATCCCATTTGTATTCTGTAGCATATCACAATAATTTACTTACCAACATGGCTATATTTAACATGACAACTTCATCGTCCTCTCGCCTTCCTTCAGATAAATGCTCTTGCCATACTAAAGGATGACTGGGATTAGAGGAAATAGTGTTGTTCTCATTGAATGTAGTATTTTCATGAGTCATCAGTTCCCTACGAATAAATAGTAGAAGAACACAGAAATTAAGTTAAAAACCATTTCATAAAAAGAAGCATAGTGAAAAAATATGCATTTTATTTCCTTTTTTTTTTGCAGAATTTAAAAAGATTTTTGTACAAAAATATCAAAAAGTAATAAGTGTTAAAAGACCGTTATTAAAATTGAAAATTTAGTTTTTAAAACTTAATAATTTTTGTAAACAAGATCTTTTACTTCAATAATAAAAATTATTTATAAATAATCAAGATTTTGTCACAAAAATGCTGACGCAATTTTAATTGTTAATGCGTAATGTATTTAACTTAAAACTGATCACTTTAAACTCATTTATTGTTGTCTCGTTTACCCTATTATAGGGATATTTCTATTTATAAAGCTTAATTGTATATTTTTCAGTACTTACTTGTAAACATAAGGGCCGACTTGTTCAACATGCATTTTCTCTCGACCAGCAAGAAAAGCCTCAGCATTAGTTATATTGAATAGGTAAACTTTTAGATATAAATCTACTGGAGGTTGAGCCCACAAATTAAATATTTCACCATTTTTAGCCATAATAAGTTTCTGTAAATACAACATTAAATGTTCAATAATTAAAATTTTTATTGAATTTTCTGAAGTAGTCTTACCCAGTTAAATATCAAATCGTAGGGTTGCAAAAATTTTACTAAAACTGCTGTACATATAGCTAAAATACCCACAGTTAATAGTACAAATGCACCTGTAATTAAACATAAATATTTATGTTAACAATTTTGAAAAACAGTTTTAACAACAAAACAAAAAAAAAAAAAGAATTCTAACTTGTCATAAGTTTAAGTTTAAAAACAACTTATTTTCCTTGAACTCTTTGTAAAAGCGGTTTAGTTTGTGTGAGCATTCTGCACATAATATAAAGTTTATTCGCTTTTCTATACCATTAACAAAAAAATATCACACTATAGAAAATAATTCTAGAACTTGAAGTTTTTAATTTAGTTATACGTTGTTTGACTAAAAGAAAAACAGTCTAATAAATGCAATAAAAAAATATTTTTGTTCGCTTTCTGAAGGTATTTCAAATTAGACAAACAAATCATTATCATGTAAATATGATTTTACTATTGATATGAAAATTAAAATGAATTTAAGAATTTTTTTTACATCAAGACGGTTGTTTGCTTTTGGAAATTGAAACTGTCAAAAAAGAGCACATTATGTTGTCTCCTTGGTTTCTTATTCGAATAGTAATTGTAAATTTAAAAATCGTCTGTTTTGATTATTAGTCATGTTAATGATTTTATTTTCTACACTACTTTTATAAGAAAGTTCTAAAAAATAAATAAATATTTGCTAATGTGTTTTAATTTTTTAAAATCAAATTTCTTTATAAGAAAATTGAAAACTGAACGCCGATAATATTTATTAAATGATGTTTTGCTCAGCTTTTACTGCAGGTTACATACTACAATATTAATTGCAAAATTATAGTGAAAATAATTAAAAATAGTTATTCATTGTCAATAACTATTAATGCAGGCCAATTTTATAATTACAAAATTATTTAAATTATTTTCTATAACGATCACCTCAGTTTGAAATTGCAACACTTGCCAATAATTTCTGTTTAAAATAAATGAAGACTGGCTATGCTGCATAGGCAATACAATATTTCAAAATGTACAATTTAAAACTCCAGCTGTAACTTTGTCATATTTTGAAATATTTTTAGAGCCTTAAGCCATTAAAAAAAACAATAAAACCTTATTGTAGAATTAATTGTCATTTTCTTAGTATATTTAGTTCTTTTTAATGAGCATTAAATCACAAACTGCCATTCCAAAAATAGCAAATAATAACAAAAGTGTATGAGTAAAGATGTCCGTATATTTTCCACTGCATCGACTCTGTGTTATATTGCTAAAGTTGTATCTACGTGAAGCTATCTTGTGATCATTTGGAAAAAGAGAAAGGATTATATGTTATACGAAGTCAAGGTCGTTTTAATCAAAAGTTTCCAGAATATTTAAGTTCTTTGTTAACGAAGAACCTGAGGATGACCGCAAATCCTTTTGTTTTTACAAAAAGTATTATTCAAATCCACACATTCTTGTAAAACCAGTTGTTTTTTTTCATGGATATATTGTTAATAAGGAGCAAAAACGCAAAAGCAGGTCTAACTAATCATTGTATTTCCACTCTTTTTATCCACGGAAAGGAAAAAAAAGTATAGAAAACTAAAACTGAAAGCCATTTAAATAATATAGAAACCTGTTTAAAGAACTTTTAACACATTCTATTTAAAGAAAGAAAAAGTAAATAAAGTTAAATGGAATTTTTTTGAATACTTGTAAACTGTAGTCGTGTTTCAAAAGCGTTTATATCAGATTTTACTTAACTTAAGAGACCGTACGTTTGTAATGGAATATTTTCGAATTTAAAATGTTCTCTGGGAAACGTTTAATTTAATTGATGAGTCATTTTGTTTAATAATTAAATTTTTAATTTTACATCAGTCATTAAAAAATAACATACACCTATGAATTCCTTTAAACTATTGTAATGTAAAAAAATGTTTCCTTGTTTCTTGTTGCGGATGTAGTACATTGGGTGGCATGAAATATTGTTTAATATTGAGTACTTCTGCTCGAGCCTACTAATAAGCAATTCCTAATGCAAATATATAATAATTTTTGAAATTAATACTTTGAAAACTGGATATTGTATGTCGATAGCTAGGATCAGCTTTGATATAAAGAGCGGCTTACATTGTATTATTGAATAGTATTATGTAACCGAAAATACTGGCAATTAAAGTAAACAATGATAGAATGTAGTTCAATAATATTTGTATTCAATTACGTTTAATTATAACTATTTTACACCCAATTATGACGTTTAATTCATTTTAGTTTAATGAACTGCATTGCAAAAGTATTATATAATTCAATTAAACATAGTCACTCAATTTAATTGTGTTTAATTGAATGTTTACAATATTGTATTTTTCAATTTAAATTTAAAATTCTGATTATTTTTTATAATTTTTAACACCTCTAACCACAATGACTGACTACATCGGCGGTGATGAATTTTGTTACTTGTAATGTTAAATACTATTGTAAACAATTTTAAGGAGAAAAAAATTCCGATACAATTGTTATTGTTACTAATACATTGAATTGAAATAAAGATCATGCAATAGTAAAGAATTTATTTTTTCTCAATTTCGAAACGATTGAACACTTCTTATGTTGCTGATTAGCTTTCGTAAGCTTTGAAGTTCCAACATTTTTGGAAAGACACTCTTATTATTATTAATATCGCAAAGAGATGCCGTAATACTGCGACCGTACGATCTATTGTACAAGATATTCTTATAATGTTTGTTCCTGACAAACTTTAGGTTCTGATATGCCAACGACTATAAATACATAATACTAAACATAACTCATTTAGAGGATTGCACTGAAAAAAGATAAGAAAGATTGTGGAAAATACAAACTCTCTATGGTAGGCTTGGTTTTGGCAGTCTGTAATGCATTTATTTTAGAAGTAATTGAAATCAAACTTCGGTCGCAAATAAATGATAAACATTAAAAACATTTTGTTAGTTTTACAAAAATAATGCCTTTATATCAATTTGATATGTGTCATATTTATGGTTTTTAAATTCTGAAATATGTCTTAATTTTTCAATAGATTATTTAAATTCCTGTTTATTCCTGTTAATTAAGAAACGGAAACTGTCATAGTAAGTTTTTGGAAAGCCACCTTTTTAATGGGTTAATTAAATTCCAGAACACTACATATAAAACCTATTAATTGAAAAAATTAAACTTGATAGAAACATTTTAAAATGCATTGAAACGAATACATTTCAATTGAAAGTCTAGTTAGTCACATATGAGCCGTTCATCAGATTCACTAACAGTTATTGTTTATACGAGTATATATTTCAACACATCAATTAAATGTTTACAATAACAAAATCAGATTAAAAATATAAACGCATCGTTTTTCCACAAAAAACAATAACAAATAATTAAATTTGAATTTACAGTAAAATACATATGAGAAACTCTTACGATAATGTAGTGTTTTCTTTTGAAGATATTGTTGTTGTATTTTCAGTTCCTTGGATAAACGTCTAGAACTAAAGTAGAAGGTTTCTAGAAAATCTTTTAAAGAATTACGCCTTAATCGTCTTTTTATAGCCATTCTGGTATATTTTTAATAAAACACCCAGTTGCTTGAACACGAATTCAACACAAAATCCTTATTTTTTAAATTTTATTCAAAATAAGAGATTTTCTTGTTAAATAGTTGTGGCGGTCTTGAAATAGTTTTGAACACTAAATTGTGAATAACAATATTTTCATCACAGAGTGTTAAATGAGATTCTTAGGAACAAGGTGAATAATACTATAAGCAATAAAATAATGAAACAAATCTAAATTATCTATCATTTATATGCTACAGCGGTAAAAGAAATTAAAATGTGTCTCTGTAGGAAACAAAACAGCAAAGAAAAATATTTTTGTCAAAGTAGAATTTTTATTTGCAAAATCAAAAAGAAAATGCATTTTATAAATATTTGTTTGGAAAATAAAAAAAAGCTTTGATTTTTAATGTTTGTGTTGTTTTGTTTTTGCAAAAGCAATCCGGGCGGTATCTAGATTGCGCACCAGACACGTGAAAAATAAACATATGCATTTCAATTAGGCATAAAAAAGCAAACACTTGAAATTATTATATCCATACATACAGTACATTCTTACCTAGACAGGTAGTGAATGAAAATCATTTATACCACTTTAAATGAATTTAATTTAAATATAAATTATTTTAAAACTTTCAAAATACGATAGGACTTGGAGGGCTTGCCTACTTTTCAATTGTCTGTGAAACATACAATATTTGACATAAGCTAAACGAAAAAAAAAAAAAATGATAAATAAATAAATTAATTAAAAGAATGCCAAAATTCTATTTTTGAATATTTACGAATAAATTAACTCAATAAATATGTATGTATATAATTTCAACTTGACTAAATTATTGGAAGAATTTAGTATATTTAATTTGTAAAATATAAAAAGAAAACAAACAACATTTATCTGATAAGCTGACTGATCCAGAGTGTATGTTTTTTTGTTTATTTACCGCATTCTCTGGTTATTCTAAATGAAGAGTTTTGTGTAGAAAACTATCAAAATACATCTGTACATCTGTAGATATTGGCATATAAGAAAACGATTTATAAATTATTAATAGATTTTTATTTTTTTATTTTTCAGATGGTACAAAATTTGCCAAGTCAGGTATGCTTCTTAAGTCTTTTGTTTTCAAACATATATATATGTACATAGTAAACAATATTTAGCCTACAGTAATTTTGAAATTACTTTTTTATTTATTTATACTGACGGACTAACTAAGATGATGTGTGTATATTTAATCTTTTGTTTAATTAAATCCATGAAGTGTAAGACAGAGCAGCTCATAACATGACTTTGCATACATTTTTTTTATTAATATTTTGTAATAATTAGGAGAATAAACTTATAGCAACACATTATTATCAAGTTCCCTAATATATAAAGGCTGTTTATAAGTGAGTTTGTCTTATATCTCCACCAGACGTCATAGCCAAAGCTAAAGTACAAAAGTCAAATAGTTTCAGTTATGTTTTGCCAGTGTATTTCTATATTGATGATGTGAATCATTCACATTTTTCTCACATTTTTGTTTACCAAAAGAAAAAAAATATAACGATGATTTTGCAAATTGTAATAGACCGGTGGAATAACCCAATTGAAGCAAAAAAATAAATATAAAATAGAACCACTTTGAAACATTTTAATGTTTGTTTTGCTTTTTTGAATAGTTAAATACTCGTATATTGAGTTCTAGAAAAAGTCTTACTGGTTTGATTTGTTTCTATATACTACGTATATCTATATTTTTTTATTTAATTACTCTTTTAATAAAAATGATTAAAAATTACGCATATTAAATGCTGAAATTAATTTTTTTTTATTTATATTAAAAGTAGTGTGTTGGTGGCAAACGACTTGTGTTAGGAAAACGTGATCCAAACGACTTATTAAGTCAACTATTTGAACTTAAAATTACTTCACAGAGATACCAATGTGAAAATCATTTTAATAAGTTTTGCTATTCGTCTTATAATAATTGATGCAATGTAGCCAGAGACTGGCACATGGCATTACTAATGTAAATTATATCTTCTTAAATCAATTTTCTTGATCTGACATTTTAAAATCGCATTACTATTGTAGTTAAATAATTTATGCTAATACTAAAAGTTTAATTAATTACGGATTCTGAACCACAAATACCACAGAATGGAAAAATAGATTTTAAATATTGGGCAATGAGTAAATGTTAGTTTACACGAATCAATGATCGAAATAACTTGACTAATATTTTTCATACTTTCAAAAATAAATTTAAAAGGCAAAATAAGGTAGGAAAGTTTAATAAGTATTTTAGTTGAGATTTTTTATTCAAGAGAAAATTATAGCTACCGTTTCCCATAATACAATTTTATTATTGTATAATGTTAACCTTTAAATTTTAATACCGGTTTAAAATAATTTTTAATACTGTCTAATAATACTTGCTAATTTAATTCAGCTTTTACAATTTAGTATATATTTCATAAATAAATTTAAGAACTTAAATATAGATACATATACATACATATGTACGTATACGTATATATAATAAATTTATTTTATATTGTTTTATTTTATGTTGTTACTTTAGCGTTTAAAATTTTATCAATTATTTGCATGTTGATTACTTTAAAATTTCATTCATTATTTTCTCAGTTATTTTAAATTCAAGTTCAGGAAAACTTTTTTATACATTTCATCAGTGTAACAGCGATTTTCATAGGAATATTTTCAAATATATGTAAAAGTTTTAAAATTTTATTAAATTATTGAAATTAAACATTAATAATTTTATCAGCGGAATTATGATGAAGTCTAATAACAAATGATTAAATTCAATACAAATTTTTATTTTAATTTTATTTTTATTTTTAGCATTTTGCACAAGACTTTGAAATTAAACTCAGTGAATTAGAAAATATGTTTACATATAAATATTTGTCTAATAGAAAAAAAAACTTATGGTAATTCGTAAAGGCTTTTAATTTTTTGGGTTAAACCAAACATTTATAATGATTAATTTTATTTTATTTTGTTTTCCTTCTTTTTACGTATGTGTTTTAAACCACTAGAGATTTTTTAATGTGACTGCATTAAATTTCAAAATTTCTTGTAACCAATAAATTTCAAAGATGTGCGTTTGTCTTTCGATAGCAAAAAAAGAAAACCAAAAATTTTGTTGCATCCAGTAGAAATTTTCATTTGTAAATGCAATCATATTAGTCATGCAATATTTTGCAGAATCCCATACCTAACAGCTTACTTATATATTTTTTTTAATTTTGTAATCATTATAATGATTGGCAAAAAAGGTGGGAAAAATATTTCCAGCGTATTAATATCTTGGTTTTGTAATTAAATTACTAAATTAAATATTTGGTTTTTAAATAAATGAAAATTTAAATAATTATTATTGTGAAACTACTATGCAAGTAAGTTGATGTTTTGAATTTTAAAGGTCGTAGAAAGTCAGTAGTGAAAATGAGTATTATGATCAATATCATAATATTATTTCTAAAAAAATAACATATAAGTTTTATTGATTTACATTTATTGATATACATATTTATTTGCATTTAGGCAAGCAATATATGTATATATTAAATATACGGATAATATGTAACTAAAATTTTCCTGTGTATGAAAATTTAAATTAAGAACTGAAAATGTATTTTTGTCATTCTAATATTTAACTTCATTGCAGTCCTTAAGTATGTTTTAAACGAAATATTTTAAATTATTTCACTCGATTATTCTACTGCAAGCAAAACAACTTCCGAAAAATTTGCACTTGTTTTAACGCTAAAAATGAAATATTTTTACGTTTTCATAAAACCTTTTATAGCCATGATATTGAACTTGAAATAAGTGTGCTGCCGCAAATAAATAAAAAAACAGTTTTTCAGCTACATTTCTTTATAATTGCTTGTGCTATCATAACAATTGTATGCAAGTACGTATGTTTTAATTAACTTTGTTTTGTTTTTATTCTTTTTGACACATATTTTGTTTTTTTTTTTTGTTTCTAAGATTTTGTTAAATAATTTAATTGGAACAGAGAAAATTTGAAAACATCACGTTATTTCGCGATTTAGATTTATAGTTTAATACGACTATTTATTTATACAACGAGGCCAAATTATTAAATTTCTACTTCGAACTCTTGGCTTCAAATTAAAATTTGTAATACAGTTCATTTATTTTATTTTAATTATCGCACTTTAAATTTCGTCAAAGTAGATGTTGAACAATTTTTGTTCCCTTTTTTTTAGAATATTCAAGTCTTATTTAAATTAAGCTTACTTACGGGTAGGTGATCGTGCCCTACTGCTTTTGGTCCGCTCATTAAAGAATGAATTCAAAATGCCTGACGGATTCACAGAACGTTGAGGATTAAGGCTTTTATGCCTTTCGTTGTTAGTACATTGCATCTGTTGAGGCAAATGCTGATCGTCATCACAGTTGACTGCACTATAGCGTCGAGCAAAGAACTTGGTAAATTCTTTCATATTATCAAGTGTATTATTTTCTTCATATAAAATTGACACAGAATTTTTTGAATGAACTCTACTTTACTTTTTCTCAAGCACTTTATTTCTTAACTTTTTTAATTTTAATTTATTGATTTTATTTAACTTAAATTATGCTTCTTTTCTTTTGATATCGCTTAATAATGTTCTTATTGAGATTTTTTCTTTGTTTTATTTTAACCGTTTGGACGACTGTTCGCTAGCGTTGCTCGCTAATGAATGAACCCCTAGAAGTAACCCCAACTGACCAAGTAAGATTTTTAATTTATCTTTCTTCTTCTACATTTTTGTGTTAAATCAAATCAAGCTTCAATCAATACGCAAACATTAATATCTCAAACATTCACACTCCTCAACACTTACACATACATATGCATATAAAAAGCGTCGCTAAGAACTTCAAAAAACAAAAATACATATATATTAACACACACACACATACGCTCATCAAAATATACTTGATAAATTAAAACAAAACAAAAATCATAGATCAGTCGACTGGTCGATTGGTCGGTCACTCACTATTAACAACAATCATCATAAGAAAAATGAAATGAAAATGAGATCGTATAATTTATCAAAAATACGTCATAGTATTATTGCGTTACGTTTTTCTGCTGCTACCGTTGCCGTTGTTGCTGCGGCTAACAAAATAATGTTATATTGTTCTCATGCGAGAATTTTGTTCGCACTAACACAAAAACACCAAACGAGAGAGAGAGAGTGAGAAAGAAGTGTATGAACACCAATTACTAGCATATCTTGAAGTACCCCATTGATTAAGTTAAGTTTAACGTATACAGATCTACATAAAGTGTTGTTGGCATGTTTCAAGCGCTTATTTAGTAACAAATACACTCAAATTCTATCGCCATTTGATTAAAACATCTATCCAGTGACTAAAAATTGTGGATATGTGTTTAAATTTGCTGTCAGTTTGTCTGTTCTTTCTATTTTATCACAACAACTGTTAACCGGTAAATATTTTTATATTTCGTTACTGTTCTTAGTAGTCCTTTGTTTTGATACAGCTATTATTTATTATATATTAACTTATGCATTTGTATGTAGAACTTATGTGTCTTCTTTTGGGGGATTTATAACGCATTACTTGCATTTTCTGTTTAATCATGCTGAATATACATAATATATTCTGGATTTAGGTACAATTTTTTAATATATGTACGTTAAAAATGAGTATAGTTTTACCTGTCTGTAGATTAAGGGGAAACGTAATAATATTAAATAAATGTAAAAAGTTTCTAACATTGTCATCTGTTTTATTAGCAATGGATTTAAAACTACCGAAACATTAACAAAAATTATTATTCTTCCGTGTTCAAATTTAGCATTTATTAAATGATATTTTATTTTATAAAATCGTAAATTCTACAAATTTAGTTACTTCCTACAATTGAGTACTTTTCCAAAATGTTACAAAGTTGCCAAAAAATAAATTACTTAATGGAAAAAGCTTAATTCTTTCATTTTGTCCGTATTAATTATGAAATTTAATTTTGCAAGTTATTTAATTTTCCAAGTTAACCGTTTAAAAAACAAATCTTAAATGTTTTCTACAACCAAAACTCAATATTTTTCTTAATTATAAAAGTTTATTAATTCTTAATAGATCAAAAAATTTCTAATTAAATCAAAAAAACTTAAGCAACTTTAAACCATTGTATTGTATATGGTGTAGTGGTCTTTCCACAATCCAGATGCAATCGGTGCAGCAGAACATATTTTCGTCATACTATTACAATTAAAAAAAATTAAAATGATTTATTCAAATATTCGCCTCTCCCAACGACGAACATCGATCTTGATAATCAGCAGTAAATTTTTACAAGAGTTATGCCTTTATACTATAGCTGGTACGTTCATATGAACTAAATCAAGATATTTCTACCTTTTCACAGAATTGTTCTACCGAAACATTATAATCGTTATTTCGAAAAATTTGTAAAATATTTTGTATAAGTATTTACATTATAACAAACAGAATTTTACAAAGACTACAAAATTCATTTTGAATTGACCTAAATTTACAATTATCAGTTTTAAGCATAAAAGTTAAATAAATAAATGTAAGATAATATAATCTATAACATAAGTGTTACAACATAAATCAACATACATAAATTGATAATAGAATGTTATCTGAATGCTTTGAAAAACCAAAAAATAAATAAAACTAGTTATTATATGGAATTTTCTTTTAATATTTTTGTAGATTGTTCATTTATGCAGAAAGCAAATATTTCTTTTAAATACCATCAATCTATTTCAGTCAGCTTTAACACAATTTGCCATAATACCTATGTCGATTTAAAGGAAGGAAATAACGATATGTGTATATACTAACTAATAACCCGAACGTTTTAAAAGTTATACAATAATCTTAATTTTATTCCCTTCTATACCATAATTTTAAGAATCATACTTTGAATGTTCTAAAATAAACAAAAAACCTGAAAATTCAGTCTCAATAATCTATCACAATAGCCAAAAAAAATCCGTTCAATTTAATTTTCCGGTTTTTTTATTATTCTAATTTTATTTAAGTATGCAAAACTGACAAAATGGTGGCACAATATTAAGAATTTGCTATGAAAGTATTTTATTTGTTAATATTTTGTTTTATAACAAATAATGTTTTATAAACAATGCTTGTATCAATTTATATACCAGCAGTTTCGGAAGCAAAAAAATCTTCCTGAGAAACCAGGTCTTAATATACTTTGTCATTATCAATAAAAACAAATACAATGTATTAAAAAAATATACGTATATATACATTTATATACATGATGATGTGCCTTGATGTGTCACCCAATTCTTAAATTGGACAGAAGTATATACTTCTTAATCAGAAATTTAGGGCTTATACGAATTAATTTATTATTAAGGAGTTTTGATTAAGCTGTACTGTGAAAAGTGGAAAATTTAATTTTGATTTAACTTCAGGTCTAATTGGAGTTAACTTTTGGGTTATTTACATAATTATTATGGATTATTTGTATTCCATCCTATTCTATTTCTTCTCGTCTCAACGATTGTATTTATGATAATTTATATTTATGTTAAACAAATCAATAAAAGCAGGAACAATATTTGATCCGAATGATGTCGAAACTGGTTTTTTATGAAGATTCAATTTTATTACTTATTAGTTTTTTTTATTGAAATATTACTCGTGAATATTATTTTAAAAATATGAATAAAAATTTGCCAAAGCGACACCTAATAAATTTCGTTTAAAGTTTTTCGAAAAATAATATTTCATTAAAAGAAATTACAAATATGCAATTAACCCAGCAAAATTTTCGACTTTTGGGATAATTGTCTTTAATATTTGAGTGCAATAATATTAAATGCAAAAATATATATGCAGCTTATTCAAAACTCCAAACATCTATTCATAGCCCCAAACATCTCCCTGCCCCCATCTATGCTTTCAAATAAGTTTCAATAGGTTAAATAATTAATGATGATAGGATTACTTGATAGATAATTGGGTTTTCACCAACACCAATGGTTAACAATCCAATTTCGATGACATATTTTTACGAAACCAATTTTTTTAGATCCAATTTCTCAACATTTTGTCTGAAGCATTTCATGATAGAAACCTATTATATTTAGCTACTTTTTTGCATTAAATATGTTTATCTATGTTATGTTTATATAAGAATGAATACCTACAGAATTGTTTACTGGGATATAAGAATTTAGATGAACAAGTTCTAAATTTTATAATTAATAACGTAAGCTTTGAATAAATTAACAAAAAAAGAATGTGTTTTTTGTTTTCTTTTTTGTTTTGCTAATGATAATTTACCACCTGTGATTAGCCGGTATTACTCAGCAGAAATTTTACATATTTTTAAAAACGTGTACGATTCTTAACAAAAAAAAAGAAAAGGTATGCTGTATTTGCGCTCATGTTGTATCACTAAATTATCAAATTGCAACAAGAGAAAATTTTCTTACTTACATAATTTCAATGAAAAACTACACACAAACTGAACGTCCTTCACAGTTTGCTACTATTTTGTCTTAAGGAAATTTCTAGAAAATCTTTAATACAATTGATAATTTTATTTTATTTCTATATTTGTTTCTTTATTTTCATTTTGTTAATAAAAGCGAAATACTAGTAGATATACATATGTACATACATGCATATATGTATGTGTACATCTATAACACACCTTGCATGAATTGATCAGATAGTCATTGCCAGTTTAAACTGTTAAGTCTGCAGATTTTGGTACCGTTTATTTTTTTTAATAAAAATAGACACTCAAGTTGGTTAACCAGTTTGCTTGCACTTGATCTCTTCACATCATTTTGCTACTCCTATTCGAAGTGATCGTACTAAATTATAAATTTTTATTTTTATATATTTTTTAAATGTACATATGTACATATCTAAAGCAAACTTCACGCTTGGTCTGATCAGTAAAGAAGAAATAGAAGAAAAGGCAAATTCAACAGTTATTCATTTAATATTCATTTGATTTGTTATTATTGATGGTATTGTATCTTAAATCAGCTGTTAAATTAAATATAAACAAAATATAAACACGTTTTTCTTTTGTTATTGCTTCATTCATCAATTTCTGTTCTTTTTTTTAGTTTCTAAACTATAATCAATAATATACCTTAAACACTACAAAGAAGCTGTCAAAGATTTCTTCTAGATTGTTCAAATTAATGTTTTTAATAATATATAAATATGTATAAAAAGTTAACAATTAAAACATAAGTAGTATATGTACACGCGTAAAAATAGTGAGAAAAAGTATTAAAAGATTCATAAACAATCAAAACCAAAAAATAAAATTAAAAAGTTTCTAAAATGAATACTGATTACGGATAAAAAGGAAATCATCATAAATAAAGTGTAATAAAGTTGTTTTCATTAAACGTCTGAATCTCAATTTAAAAGAAATTGTAGAAAATATTAAAATTGCTACTATTATAATTTGTATCCATATCCAGCCGTAAAAATAAATATTACTTCAGCTCTCTTACAGATTGCTCCTAATGGTTAAATTGTGGCAATAAATTATAGCTTAACTTTATAAAAATAAAGGTTTAAACAAAATGAACTTTTAAAAACAAATGCGATAATAATTACAGAGTAATTTGAAAAGTTAATCTTCAAGTCTTTTTAAATTATAGATTTTTTTAATTTCTTTAATTTATCAAGAAATAATTTCAAATAGTTATACATATGTATGTAAACTAGTTTGTAAATAATCAATTCATACTTACGTTTGTTAAGAAAATTCACACTTCTAACAAAAACAAGTTTAAATTTTATAATTTATCATTGTTTTTTCATTTAAGATTTTACCAGTTTATTAAAGACGTTCTCATAAATAAGTGATTAATTTTGAAAGTGAAACTTAGAATAAATCAATATGGATAAATTGTGGCGAAATACATAAAATATTCACATTAATTCCTTTAATTTGTTTTATAATGTCAATGCCCTTTTTGATACTAATTCTGTGGCCGCAACATAACTAAAGCGGGAAAAAAGTATTTTTTTGCCTCTATTCAAACCAGATAAAAACTGAAAAATTGGATATATATAAAGGCAAATTAATTTCCACATACTAATTATTATTTTTTTATTAATTGCTTCAAACCATGCAATTGTAAAATTACCTTTAAATATTATTATAAAAAATTAAAGCGACCTCTTAGCACTATTTAAAGTCTATTAATCAAAATCAATTAATAAATAACCTAAAAAAAATTAATTATTTTATCCAGTCTCAGAAGAAAGCAATAAAAGGTCACAACATCTCTGGAATCATTTTCTTTTCATTTTAAATTACAGTTGCTGACAATAATGGAACCTACAGTAAAAACTTAGTATATTTAAAACAATATATACCGAGATTTAATCTACATACATACATATATCTACTCGTACAATTACACTTAATTATGTTGCTATTTGAACTATAGTCTTTAAAGCACTATCATATAAAATTGGAATGAACTAAGTTTTATCACTATCCACAAAAACGAAAAGTTATAGGCTATGGTCCTTCTCCCTCTCCCAATTAGCAACATACATGCACATATTAATTTGTATACATTGAATACATTGGATACACATAAATAAAGATTAACACTTTTTGAATGAAGTTTTATACTTTTGTAATTCTACTTTTGCTTTCGAACAATTACGTCAATTTATATCTCAAATTGATTAAAGCTCTAATTAAAAATAAGAATAAAAGTTCAAAATCATGAATTTTAATAAGTATGAACAACAACTATGTACACATTTGCATACACATTTGTATTGAAAAAGAAACACAGAAAAATAATGTTTTAAATTTGAAGAATTTTTAAAATACAACAAAACTTTCACAATAGTTTTGTAAACAAAAATTAAATAAAAATTGCGTTTTACGAAACTATTGCAATAACTAAAACCAGAATATAAAACAACAAGTCTGAAGTTTTATTAAAATTAGAATAATATTAGCTAACAAAAGAAAATCTATGTATATATAGATGTATATATATGCTTATATATATATACATCCATACATCTATGTATGTATATGGATAAATTATCTGCTAAAACGTTCGAAAAAATTTTAAAAACAAGAAAAATAAACAAAAACATGACTATTCTCTTCGTTTGGTTTCTTTTTTTTATTATTAAAGGAAATTATATAAAATTGATTATTTTAATATAAAAGAACTTTTAAAAACTAGTGCTGACATTGGGAAAACAAAATCAACCGCTTAAACATCAAACGCCTATACTTACAGATAAAGAATTTACATTAAGAAAAACAACATTATTATGAAATTTGTAATTATGAAGCATATTTCAACAACAACAAAAAAAATGCTCTTAATTGTTTGCCGCCTTTTATTTTTGATAATCTTCTACAAGGACTATCATATAATTTTAAGCGTTAAATTTAACGCATTGCAAATACTGCTTGATGCTGCAAAAAAATGATTATCAATAAAAAACGCAATATTATTGTTTAAATGTACATAAATCGTTAACAAAGCTATTAGGTTTTACACTTTCTTTTTAAATGCTTTTAGTCAAGACTTTTAAAGATACATACTAGTTTATTTTCTATCTTCTAGTATACTAATGAGATACAATGGTTTGCCTTACATATCCCCTATTTTTTTGACAAATTTTAAACATATTATATTTATTTGATTTTTTGCTAACTAGTGTAATGAGTGGAAATATTTCAAATGAAAATTAAATCCTGACTATTAAAATTTACCTTAAAGTAAAAAAATCAAATTAAAACCAGAAACCAGTTAAAAAAAGTTGATGGCTTTGCTATTCCATCGAGCATGTCATTTCATGAAATTAAATATTTCCTGGCTGAAAACCTATATCATCAAGTGTATCTGCTAAACATTAGACAGTTTTTAGTTTAAACGAGAATATAGTAAATAAATGAAATCGTTTATTTCAAGTATTTTTATAAAACCTCTATCTAAACATAGTGAGTATAGTAGGAAGGAGGGGGAGAGTGAGAGAGAGAGTTGCATAAACTTTCTTAGGTATTGTCGGTATAGGAAAACCATAAACATAAATTTAAATTAGGTCATAATTTTTTTAAAAACCAAAAGTGCTATTATTGTTCTCATTTTTTTCGACTAAAGTTTAAATTAATCAAAATTGTGTGACTGTTGTTTTTTATTTAATTTCTCTTTGTAATTCTCATATACATACATACATATAAAGAGAGTAAATTTTTTCTTTTTGTAGTTTCAAATTATTTGCTTTTGTTAAGCGAAAAAAGTTTGTGTATGAAACATTTACGCAAAAATATTTGTTAACATGTATAACATGAATTGATATTGTTTTTTACTGTAATGCAAATCTTCCAATTACATTTCGAAAGCAGATTTTAGAGGAAACACTCCAAACAAAGTTCAATCAATATTTAATTTCTGAACATGATATGATCAGGACGCCAAAATAAATTTAATTGATAACGTTTTAATCTAAAAACTATTTAAATTTTTATACAAAATTGAAATCTCCTAAAAGTATGTTAATTAAGCAAAGTATCTAAAAAAAACATTAATTTAATGAGGCTTTAAAATACATAAAAACTAATTTTTATCTTTACCAATTTAAACACATTCAAAGGAAATATTATGCATATACATATGTATGTACACACATATATACATGGTATATATCGGGAATATTCACTTTAATGTAGACTTACATTTTATTAGAAGTATCATATTAAATTTTTTAAACGAATTAATTTTTTTACATTTCAACATTTAAATATTTTTATATTGTATTCTTTTATATTTCTCACAACTATGCACAAAAGGAAAATGTTATATGTTTCTTTCTTTTTTTTTTAGTTCATATAAAAAATGTGTTCTTTGTCGTTGAGTAAAACCACGCATTTAAAATTGAATTATTAAATATTGTTTATTTATACTCGTTTTTCTTAATCTACAATTATTTAAATAGGAAAAAACGATTCAATTATTATGACGAGCTAATTATTATATATTTAAATGATTGATAAGATGATTCTCTTTAAATATATAACAAAAAAATATGTAAACAAATAAATACTACAAAAGTGAGTGAGTACAAGCGAATGGCACGTATTAGTTTCAAATTGTTTGTGTCTCCCTTTAAAAAACCCTTATATTCGTAAATAATAATAAATTGTAAATTAATTAGTTGTACAATATAATTGGAAATGGTCCATATAATTTATTATATTCACTTCCTATCGGCAAAAGAAAATAATTTCAAATAAATACTTATGAAAACCTGCGTTATATTGTTTTGGTACGAGTAATCAAAAATATGTTTTATACTTATTAAGAAATGAGGTTGTCTTTGATGAAGTGAAGGTTATTCTAAAACCTAAACAAAATGATAAGGCAAAAAGTATCAGCTATTGCCGTATAATTAGAAACGATTGTTGTGAGGCAAAATAATCATAAATAACAGTTGTAAAAAATGGAACAGTTATGAAAAGTATATTCCTACAGTTATATTGATTTAAATACTTTATAATTTATTTTATTTAAAATAACAACTTAAATCATTTAAAATTTCACCAACTTACTATAAACATATATGTACATATATGAATGTTTAAAGCTGCTTAGTAATTTATACAATATTATCTACACAGTATTCCTATTGATTATACAGTAGTTAAGTCTTGTTTTAACTTCTTTAAGAATTAAACATTTAAAAAATACAGCTTTGAGTACTATTTATCACTGTGAATTAGTTCAAAATCTCTATTTTGTAAATTATATCTATAAAAAGAAAGATTTTGAAAATTTTTTATTATTAAAATACTTAACAGTTTCAATAAATCTATTAATAATTAGTTGTTAATAACTGCGTATTTTGTATACTTTTGCCGCTGTCGCAATAGTAATATGTTTCAGTAAACACCCATTAACATGACCTAGACCTATAAAATGAATTAAAAAATTAGTTCACAAATACTATAACCATTTAAAACATTTTAAGATGAGTATCCATGGAAGTTTTAAGGGTTAATCACTATATGAATTCAATTGTTTTTTAAATTGTCAAGAACGTTGCAATAATATATTATATAAAAAGTTTGATGAAAAAAATTTAATCAGAACTTTTTCACAGATGCGCAATAAACTTTGAAAGCCTTATAAGTTATAAACTGAATGTATGATAGGTACCATCATTTACTAAGGAACCAGAAGCGAAGCGAAGTTAAATTAATATTTATACTCTTTTCTTCTTTTCTTATGAAATATTTCAATTTATATTTATATATTTCTTTTTGTTTTTTGTCTGGAGTGTGTTTAATCTCTGATGGTTCAAGCAAAAAATATAATCGAATTTCGAAATTAGACATGTGCAAGTGAATTTCTCTTTTTTGTATATTTATTTTTGTTAACTCGTTGCAACGAGTATAGCAAAAATAGTGTAAATACGAGCCAAGTCCGAGAGATATTATTTGCGAGCAACAGTTTAAAATGAATATACATATGTAAATGTATTTCAACCGGACTTTTAAAAAGAGTATGTAATTGATCTAAACTAATATTATAAATATTTTATCTACAAATAAGATCCTTTCTCTCAGTTCTAACAGCACGACAGCCAATTCACATTATAAAATTACTTTTGATTCACCTTATTTTATTTTAGAATCTTGTTATAAAACAGTTTTGTGATTGCTCTTCATTCATCAAAGTTCAGTTAAAGATTATCATGAAATTTTTTGTTAAATAATCAATCTTCTGCAGTCACGTTTGACTAGACGTCACTTGTTTTTATATAAGTAACGTACAATTTCATTGTTTGAAAAGGAAAGAGAAATGATTTCCATGCCTAGCATAACAATACTTTTAAATTACACACTTAATTGCATACCAATCTTCCAAATATTAAATCCTTTTAAAAAATAAAAAAAAAATAACACTTTGTAAACGATTACACCTGATCGTTTTAATCTGAAATTTTCCAAAATATAGCATTACAATCAAGTTTAAAATTCTTGTTATTTATTGTATGTATTTGTTAATATTAATTTACAATTATATCTGTAATTATTTAGAAATTTTACAAAACAAATTATAAATTAAACAAATATTCCTATAAAAATGTTTGCAATTAAATTCTTGTCTGTAATATAGTATTCGCGTTTCTTTTGATTATTTTTTTATTATTTTCTACTACAAAGTTTTAATGAATGATTGCATTTGAAAACTCTGTAATTAAAATTCATTAAAAACCATTGACATCCAAAGAAACTGAGTTAATAAACCCCACAATTTATGATTTATAAATTTAATGCATATATTATAGACTGGCGCAAATATTTCAAACGTCTAATTAATATGTTTTCATCAACTACAAATCAATTTTAAATATTCTTCTTGTAATCAGTGGCGTTTTCTAAAATTAGAAATATATTAGTCCCTGATTCCAAATTGTAGTGGAATGAAAACATTTCAAATAGTAAAAAATTTCTACGGTGTGAATATCTTTAAATTAATTTAAATAACACTTAAACCTTTAAATACTATTTAAATAATGTGTATGCATCCAATCTATTTATTATAATTAACAAAATTTTAAAACTCTGGTAATTGAAATAAATATTTAAAAATTTCACCTGGATAATCCTAATCCTAATATATAAATCTGTCTGTAAGTCTGTTTTTTGTTTGTTTGTTAGCCAATCACGCCTGAACGCCTGGACCGATTTTCTTGAAATTTGAGATATAGATCGGGCTTTCGTCGGTGCAGGTTATAGGCTAAAAATCTTTTCAAAATTTTGACCAAAAGGGGAGAAAAAATGGGACAAATGGGGAAAAAATGGTAATAGGTAATTTTTTACGGCTTAGCTTGGTTAAGTTTCCCAAATAGCTATTGGAGGTATTCCGTTTCTAAAGTTGAACCAAAAGGGGGAATGTGGCCGAAAACGGGCAAATAATAATATCCTAATCCTAATATATATTATAAATCCTTCTGTAAGTCTGTTTTTTTGTTAGCCAATCACGCCTGAACGTCTAGACCGATTTTCTTGAAATTTGGGATATAGATCGAGCTTTTGTCGGTGCAGGTTATAGGTTATACATCTTCAAAATTTTGACCAAGAGGGGAGAAACAATGGTAATAGGTAATTTTTTACGATTTAGCTTGGTTAAGTTTCCCAAATAACGATTGGAGGTGTTCCGTTTATAGAGTTGGACCAAAGGGTTCAGTAATGTCCGTCCTACATTTCATGAGGGCATCCGTCTTCCTATAAAGGGTGCGGACGTTCCATGTGCCTATTCTTAAATCGTTGTCCTTGAAATGTTTGCCGTGGTCGTCAACTTTAGAGGGGATCTTAATAGAGATTATTGTTTTGGTTTTTATTGAATGGAATTTTTACATGGTGGGTTCCAAGCCCTATGCACATCCCGAAATTAACGTCCATGGGATTGGACCTCGCTGCACGCATTAGTTAACATCTAGCGGGTGCTAGAATGCCATCCAGGAGGGGCCACGAGGAGGCTGCGGTCAAGACAAGGACCGTCCTGGTTTATTTGTTTGTTAGTCAATCACGCCTGGACCGATTGTCTTGAAATTTGGGATATAGATCGGGCTGGTTGGAAATTTTTTCAAAATTTTTACCAAAAGAGGTGAAAAAATGGGACAACGAGAGATAAAATGGTAATAGGTAATTTTTACGGTTAAGTTTCCCAAATAGCTATTGGAGGTGTTTCGTTTCCTAACTTGAAACCGAAAGAGCTCCAAAAAGGGGAAAGGGGCCAAAATCGGGCAAATTGAGTGCATAGCCAAAAACGCCTTAACTGATTTTCTTGAAATTTGGGGTATTGATAGCCTTTTTATCGGTGCAGGTTATAGGCAATAAATCTTTTCAAAAGTTTGATCCAAAGGGGAAAAAATGGGCTAAAATTAGTACTTTATGCATAAATGATGTATTTTATCTGTTTTAAAGGTATTTTTTACGATTTAGCTTGGTTAAGTTTCCCAAATAGCTATTGGAGGGGTTCCGTTTATGAAGTTGAGCAAAAGGGGTCTAAAAAGGGGGACAGGGGCAAAAAACGGGCAAATTGAGTACATTTATATTTAGGACTAAGAGTAGTCAATAAACTGGGTTGTTTGTTTAACCGGTCAACTACAAATAACCACTGTTTTTTTTTTAATTTAAAAAATTTTTCATTTTTTAAACTAATGCAAACTATATAACCCGCGCAACGCCGGGTACTATCTGCTAGTTTAAATATATATTTTAATAATTTAAATTTTAAAAATTTGCATTTGAACTAACATTTATAGAAATAGTTATAATTAAAGACATACGATGTAATTAAAAAATAGCTTATTTTTATAATTATTTTAAGATCAGTCGAGGTCAGTTAATTTTTAACAAAAGGTTATGGAACTTTCTTAGGTGCCTAGGTGTACGTCATAGCAATGCACTGAAAAAATAAGTTACTTACTACTCGTTAGAGGTGTACACAAGATGCTTAAAATTGCACAGTATTGTATTTTTCTGAATACCTAATATTGATTGTAGCATGAAATGTAAATAAGTATGAAGGAAAGATAGAGTCCAAAAAACAACTGCACTCGTAAACCATTGTACAACAGTATAAAAGATAGTTGTGTGAAGAGCACAACAAAAATATTGTACTCTTCATAGAGGCACAACCTGCATTTCTGTTTTCAATAAATGGGAAAGAAAAATGTTTTTGTTTTTAAAAAACAAAACAAACAAACAAAAACAACCAATATTAACATAGCAGTTTGAAGAGAGATTGTTGTTGTAAAGTTTATGACGAAAGCAAAGAATGTATAGAAACGCTTATGTACGTATATTTTTCGACGAATACACTACTGAAATTCATATGACAATACTTAAAATTTAGCTTCAGTAGTGAAATGTGCTGTTGTACACTTTGAATAAAAGAGAAATACACATTTCAGTGCGCTCGTAAAATCAAGAGCACCAGGAGGAGGAATAATTCCACTTATGTTTGTGTAGTGTTATTAATATAAACAGCAAAAGTTTGTTGTTTGTTGCTCGCTGCTGCTTGGAAGGAAAGAAGAGCAAAAGAATTTAATTTTTTTTAAAGTGTGGAGAATTTTGTAGTGAATAAAGTCGAAACTCACCAGTGTCGTTAATCAAAATTAGTACTGTATTCCCACAAATACATGTACTGTATATTACGATTTGGACGGGCGTGTCTAGAATAAGTGATTTTCACATCTGTTAGTGCAGCCATTCACCTATATGTCTGGTTACTGCATTTAAACAATGTTGCCATTTAATATTCTAAAAAATTAGAAAACTCGATACAAAAAATAATAAATTTAAATTATTTTGTAAATGAATTTTTGAGTAATTTCTTTCTTTTATGTTTTATTCCCATAATGCTTTTGGAAATTGGAAATTCTTTGTCGAAATATTTATAATTTTTTGCCCTTTGTTCGATCTAACTTTTGTAAAATTTGATATTGGATCTAAATTTAACATCAGGAAAAATTATTATATTAATTTTTTTTAAGTTTTAGTTTATGTTTATTATTTATTTTTATGGTTTACGCTTTTCAACTATTTATAAATGGGGTTTGGCTAATTAATAATAATAATCATGGTCTTTTTAGCCCTGGTTAGGTAGGGGCTAACTAACGAATGTATTATGTTCGCTTTTAGATTACGAAAAAAACAATGGCGCTGAATGAATTTGTTCCGTCGACATTTTTGACTATACCTTACGTTTCAAATCAACAGTTTTTGTTTTGTATATGAGAAACATGTAGTTAATTGTTCTATTCCATTCCGTACGTATGGTAAAAAAAATATAATTTTATAAAACCACCATTTGATGAAAAAAAGTACTCTCAGTTATAGTTCAGTACCATTTCAAAATTTTAATTTGGCAACACTGTTCCAAAGTAAATGGGTCAAGTTGATCCAACTTTAGAGCACCATCTCTAGTATTCCGAAATATTTTACGAATATTGTACCACATTTCTGTAAAAAAAAATATTTAATGCTGCCATATTGCGTCTAATACCTGCTGTCAGTGCTGACAACCGGATACAAGACGGGCAAACTTGGCAGCATTACATCAACATGTTCTTTTTCTGGCGAACGCCATTGCTGTTTGCATCGGGGATAATTTTTCTTAGTGAAAAAGTAAGATTATTAATTGAAAATTTGGTATTAAGATAAAAGAAAACGATGTAAAAATATTCTCTATACTGTTTTTGAAGATTATAATATGAGTTCATTTAATTTTTAAAATATTTATCTGCCTAAAATTGTGTTAAAAGACTTTTAACCAAATGTGTAAGGTTATGTTGAATAAGTGTCAAAAATGTGGGCATTATTTCTTGTCCAAATTAATAATTATTGGAACTACACGTGTAGATAAAAAGTGCTGAAGTGGTTGTAATAAATTAAAGGAAAAACCAAGTTTAACTAGTCCTCTTAAGTCTATAGGCTCAAAGATATTGACCTTAATAAAGTAAAAACTACATCATAAGTCATTATTATTTCGGTGAAAAACAGAAATTTAAACATTAAAAACCGTCCAACACGGTGATGAGCTATTTTTGCATTCGTCCATAACTAAAACCGTATTTGTTATAAATTAGACTTCTGCGGTATTCATTTGGACTAAAGAAAAAACCAAGCTTAACTATTCCTCTTAAGGATATCGGCTCAAAGATATTGACCTTAATAAAGTAAAAAAACTACATTATAAGTCATTCTTATTTTTGGTGAAAAACAGAAATTTTATTTAAGCATTAAAAACCCTCCAGCTCTATGATGAAATATTTTTCCATTCGTCCATAACTAAAACCGTAGTTGTTATTAATTAGGCTTCTGCGGTATTCACTTGGACTAAAGAAAAAACCAAGTTTAACTATTCCTCTTAAGGATATCGGCTCAAAGATATATACCTTAATAAAGTCAAAAACTACATTATAGATCTTAGTTATTATTTAATAAAAAAAAAATTCAAAACTTTTCTATAAACATTTTGTTTTTTCGTCTAAGACTACTTAAATATATTTTCTTTTAATAATCAAACAACTTTAAATATACAATGAAGTATTTTTACATTCCCCCAATACTGGAAACGTAGATGCACAAACTAACATTCCGATTTTATTTAATTTATCTAACGAAAAAAATTTTTAAATATTTCTCTTAAAGACATAAACATCATATAAAACAAACATAATGTTTCCTAACTAATGCAAAGACAAAATTATATTTATTAATTTTTTATAAATATATTTTAGAATGGCTGAAGTTGCTGAGAACATTACCGAGACCTTTGAGGAACAACCTCCAATTGAGACTGAGGGTGCTGAGACTTTGTTGGAAACCAACGTTGTCTCTACCACTGAATTGCCCGAAATCAAGTTATTCGGTCGCTGGTCTTGCGATGATGTTACTGTTAATGACATCTCTTTGCAAGATTATATCTCCGTCAAGGAGAAATTTGCCCGTTATTTACCTCACTCCGCTGGTCGTTATGCTGCCAAACGTTTCCGCAAGGCTCAGTGCCCAATTGTTGAACGTTTGACATGCTCCTTGATGATGAAGGGACGCAATAATGGCAAGAAACTTATGGCTTGCCGTATTGTTAAACATTCCTTTGAAATCATCCATTTGTTAACTGGTGAAAATCCTTTGCAGGTAAGTGAGAATAGAGTTGTATAAATTTGCAAAGTGTTTTATGCTAAACTGGAGTTAAAGACTCGACTTAACATTCAGGTAGAATAAAACGCATATTAAAACTTTAATTCGGAGAAGAGAAGATAGCAAAATCCTTTTGTTTTGTTTTTCAAATATCTTTGATTAAAGGAAAATTGAATTTATTATAACTTTTTTTTTTATTATTTAATAATGGTCTTATTTCTATATAGATTCTCGTCAGTGCCATCATCAACTCTGGCCCTCGTGAAGATTCCACCCGTATTGGTCGCGCTGGTACTGTTCGTCGTCAAGCCGTCGATGTGTCACCTCTCCGTCGTGTCAATCAAGTAGGTTTATAAATAAAGTATATTGTTTAATACTTGCCATGCACAATATCTTTCAAAACAAAGCATACATTATTTGAAAGATTATAACACATGGCTATATAAATAAAATTTAACCCAATAATTGTCTTTCATCCGTAGCATTAACTCGCCACTTCTAAATAGGCATTTAATGTATGAAATAAAGATACATCCGTTAAGAATTAATACAAATACTTAGCTGGCCCAGGACATTGCTTATTCTTAAAGATTAGTCATAAGTATAAGGTTATGCTACTAGGCCAGAATAAAGGAGAAGAAAGTATTTCTAAGTCTGCTATAATTGCTTTCAACGTAAACTTGAAAACTACTCTAACGCTCTGTTATCTTCAAAACGATTGAAAGAGTTTTATTAATAACATACATACATATGTACATAATTAGCCATTACCACCCTTCAGTCAGGATTACTACCTTGATTTTCACATTATTAATAACATATAATTCTATTCTTTCTAGGCTATTTGGTTATTGTGCACTGGTGCTCGTGAAGCTGCCTTCAGAAACATTAAGACAATCGCTGAATGCTTGGCCGATGAATTAATCAACGCTGCTAAGGTAAATACTTCTTTCCTTATTAAATTATATCATATTTTATTTCTCAGTTCACTTCAAATATATTTAAATTATAAATACATACATAATTGGTCATTACAACCCTTCAGTCAGGATTATTGACCAAGTTTCTCACACCACTTATGTTGTGTGTGTTCATTTTTTACATACGTGGCGGAACCTACAGTTTAAAGTCGACTCCGAACGACAGATTTTTGAGAAACTTTTCATGGAATTTTATTTACTCTCAGAGTTTTTGGCAGAAATCTGCTGAGAGGAAGTCGCCGATGAAATACTTTTTGTATTTTATTTTGATGTCTGGCCTGGGGCTCGAACCCTGGCTTTACGTCTAATAAGCCAACACACTACCTACTGGACCACGGCGACATCCAATTAAATTATAAATAATGAAAATTATATAAAAAGTCTGCTCTAAGGCTATATTATGTTTTCCAATTAATTATAGCTTCGCTTGTAGACAAGATCAATAAAGTTCTATTATCCTAGCTCTTAAAGTAATAATACATTTTAACGGGCTCGAGAAACGTAAAACTACAAGACTTATACAATTCGTCAATTAAATTCTCTAACTAAAAAATAAAGAAATAGTTTTAGCAAATAGTTTTTATGTTGAATGAATTTCAGTATCTAACCTTTGCAGAAGTCTACTATAATGCTATGTTATGCATTCCAATTAACATTAGTTTCGCTTGTAGACAATATCAATGAAGTTTTATTATCCTAGCTCTTGAAGTAATCATACATTTTAATGGGCTCGAGAAACGTAAAACCACATTTTTTGCTAACTGACGGTTTGACTATGGGTGACAACACAACTGCAATTGTATGGATACTTGACAAAAATTGTATTACAGACGACAAGTGAAAACCAACATTAAAAATTTCACGTGGTAAAATAATTTTTTCCATAACCACAAATTTTTAGTTGCCAGTTGGCATTATAACTGAAATAGCGATTGCTATTCATAATAAACCCATAAATATTCTTTTAGTTTCAAGGATATTGAATTAAAAATTTAAAACTTGTAAATTAAAAAACTTCACAGTAAAAATATTTACAGGTGCTATCCATAAATATTATAAATGTGTTAGATTAATTAACAGTATCTAATATTTTGAATAGTCTACTATAATGCTTTGTTATGTATTCCAATTAACTTTAGTTTCGCTTGTAGACAATATCAATGCGGTTTTATTATCCTAGCTCTTGAAGTAATCATACATTTTAATGGGCTCGAGAAACGTAAAACAACAGTTGTTCAACTCTATTAAAATTTATAACAATTTGAACACATAAGGTGCCAGTAGTAACTTTGTATTTCTTTTCAGGGATCATCCAACTCTTATGCTATCAAGAAGAAGGACGAATTGGAACGTGTTGCCAAGTCCAACAGATAAATGAATGTAGTGTTTTTTACAATGTGTATATATACTTACACCTTTTTAAGTAATGAAAAATAAAATAAACAACTTTTAAAATGGTAAAATTCAACTTTTTATTCTTTGATAATTTTTCTTTGAAAATCCGGCCAAACAAAAACTGCTATTTATCTAGCAAAATATTATTTTAAATTATTTATAAATAGAGTTCTGCATAATTTTATGGTGAACTATCTGCACTCAGAAAATATTTCTGAAGACGCCTTAAGCACAGCATGTAAATACATAAATCTCTAACACGATTTTAAATGACAACCCGACTTCATTTTAAAATGTTAAGTCAGTTGCTGCCTGTATCGAAAATTTATACCACTTTTGGCAACAAACAACTCAACTGGAGGTCGGTTGACATCCAAAATCGAACTACTAATTAACCAGTGATAAGAATTAATGAGGAATATTAGCCCGACGCATCAAACTCTAATGCCTGTGGAACATAATTTGTAAATACATTTTGCTAAATTTTTAGTCTAGGTACTTCGGGTTATTTTGCTTCACGAAATTAACATAAAGTACATAGTACGGATATATATATAAAAGCAGGGATGGTGGAATGATAAAAAAACACAATCATTTCTGTTTAACAAAAAGAAAATTATTCTGCAGAGGAATTCAATACATACGTAAATGTTTATATATGTACATATATATACATATACCTGTACAGTCATATAAAAAAGTCTACATGTATCACTGTATTTAGTCTATGCAGACTTTTTTCTTTGAAAAAAATTTTTTTTTTGGCAAAATATAAATATACAACAGTGTATGTAGACTGTTTTCTTCGACTGTATCTTTTGTTTTTTTTTAATCTATTAAATTGTTAAAGAATGTTAATTAAAGTAATAAGAATAGATTTAACTGAACCCAATGCCATTATTGTGATGTTAGGGATAACCTATTTCCATCACCTCCTTACGGTTAAAATATGAAATTGCAAGTTTTAAGAGAATTTCAACAGTTTTTTATCTCTTAATATTTTCTCTATGTTGAGGACAATATAATGGATTATAACGGTATAGCACTTCTATGTTTTTTAAGCCGCTTTTTTGTGCACTTTTTCTAAAAATGTTTGTTTTAGAATGTTTAAAGAAGCAAAACGATTATTATGGGAATAAAGTTAAATCGTAATATCTTATAAATCTTTTGCATATACATACATATTTAATGTCTGGTGATATGTCAGTATACTAAAATTATTTTTTATATAAAATATACATTAATAAATCAGAGTTTTTGAAATCACACATAGTCGCGATTAGTGTTTTAAAAATATTTGTGCTTAAAATCTTCGTAGGGACAAAATATTTAAATAAATATTTTTTATTAAAAATTCTTTGTACACACTTTCATTAATATTTTATTTAATGAAATTAATTTAAAATAAATAAGTTTTTATTGCCATTAAACAACAAGTGATTATTTTTAAATAAATAATATACATTTTATACATAATTAACGTATTAAAAATCCTACAAAAAAAAAATATATATATTATACCACGTATTAAAGGTTAACAAATTTGGCGCCTTTTTTCTTAAAGTACATTCGCATTGTCTTGAATTTTGGCGTAAGTTCTTTTTTATTTTTACAGTTATAATTTTTTTAATATTTCTAAATGTATGAAATAGCTTAAAATAAATATTAAATGTATGAAATGGCATAAAATAAAAATTAAATGTGTTATTTAATCAATTATTAAAATGTTTACTAACACATCAATTTTCTGTTCTCTTAGAAAACATGAAAACTGTTTGTCTGTAGACATCTTCTGGTTAAACGATAATTGTAGAAAAACATATTTTTCCTCATTTCTACAGATCTTCTAATTATTGTCTTTCGTTAGCCTTACTTTGAATTTCTTGGGCAAGCATTCAAATACAAATTTCTTAAATCTATACAATGGCAGAACGTTTCTACAGGTTTGTCAAGTTTATAGAAAAAAGACAACTTTTCATTCAAAATAATAATAATTTTATTTTCTAAACGTCAGCATACACCCCGAAGAATCATCTAGTATTTTTGTAAATTATAATGTGGCCCAGATGCCTATACATCAGCCTCTTAGTAACTTAGGTGGTGTTAAGCAATTAAATGGCGATTATGATTATTTAGCAAATCCAGCCTATTATACAACAGTGCCTGCATCCATTGCTAATAATTTAGTTGACGTTAATAACAATCGTACATCAAGCCGATATCATAATGCAACTGTTGGAAATGGAGTAGGAGGTAAGAATGGGAGCGGATTACACTCTAGTCATGTTTACACAAACAAAGTATTACCTTCTTCATTGATGAGCAAATACACTAATGCTGGTAGTTATATTCATGGAGGTACTTCGATGATTGCAGCCACTGTACAATCTCACGACTCTCAAAATTCCCATAACAGCCATCACGTAAGCCATGTCTCTGTTAACCAAGCTTATTATCCCAATCAAGCCAGTATTTCAAACTATGGTTACCAGAGAAATCGTTACATGCCTTACAATCGCGCTAACACAGCACACACATCTCTACATCAATCATTACATACCCCTTGTTCGGTTAATACTTCAATTTTAAAGAACAGCGCTAATTATAATCAATTTGCTGCACCTGTATATCAAAGCTGTCCTCCTGGTCTGGGACCAACTATAACAACTACTACCCCATTGTCGTCGATGTCCGTTCAGGAACCTTCACTTCAACATACAAAGCAGCCAACGATAACTACAACAACACAATGCTCTTCTGGCCCAACAGAACATACATACGCTCATAATACTACAGCTTCATCCAATAATGTTAACTCAAATTTGCCAAACTCTGACAATAAAAACTCTGCTGTTTCTTTAGCTACTGCTGTAACAACATCATCTAGCGGTAGCGGCTGTGTAGTGACTTCATCGCCATATAATGTTCCTCAGAGTTATGTAACCGGTAGTGATCCTAACGATACAGTCACTTTGCAAATAACAAATCTGGATTTTTCCATGGATGAAGCCAGTTTAAAAAATTTCTTACTGAATCAGCTAAAGCCCATAACGCCTGTAGTTTCTCTAACATTTGAAGGGAGTTCGTATGCTAAAGTAACTGTGCCAGATTTATATGTAAGTATTAAAATACAGTGTAGTAAAAGCTAATGAAGTATAATTTTATTCATTCCTTGAAGTTTGCTAAGCAAGTCGTTTCAAACTTACATCGCAAGAAAATTGGTCACAAGCGAATGTTGGTATCATACACACGAGATTCGTCGTTGACTGAAATAAACACTCTAAGATGCCAAGTAGCTGGCCTATTAAAGGTGTTTAATAGTAATAAAAAATGTTTCTTAAAATTTACAATGCATTATATTTCCAGGATGTTCCTTGTTACACACTACCGATGTATAAGTTTCGAGAATTGTTTCAATCACGCTTCAAAACTTCCATTAGTGTTTTAGATCTTTATAAAATGCAGGACATTTGTATTATTAATTCAGACAATAATGAAGAAAAATTTATCACATTACATCCCGATTTAGTAAATTCGCTAGAAAGTTCTCCTCTTATGGAGGGTCTGCAACATAGCGTTCCCTACTGCACCATACATTTTAAAAGAGAACAACACAAAGGATGGGCAGAACAGGAAATTGAGCCGTTGCCTAATGTCTTCATGACCATATCTGAAATACAGCAAATAATACATCCCTTGTTAAAAAACCATTCTGGTGACATTCCTGTAGCATCACTTGTGCACTGTATTGAGGGACAATTGAAAACTCAAATTACTCCTAACGATAATGGGGTCAATTTAGAGCACTTGGTCTGCTGCGTTCAAGGTATCCAAATAACCGTTAATAACTTTGGTATTAAAATATTAGGTTGGTTGGAGCTGAATAAAGACAGTTCTGCTACTACTACTGCTTCATCGAATCAAATATATTCTAAAAATTCAATATCCGATCCATTATATCAAATTTCAAGAGAAGTTATAGAGCTAGTGAAGATGTCACCAAAGGCTACAATGAAGTTTAATCGTTTCATACCAGCCTATCACAATCACTTTGGCAAACAATGTCGCGTTGCGGATTATGGTTACACTAAACTCATAGAACTATTTGAGGCTTTATCAGCTGTAGTTCAGATCATGGGTGATGGAGAAAATCGGCAAATAACTTTAACTCATCGTACACAAATTCGTCGCTTCACATCCGACTTATTAAGAGTTCTTCGGGCCCATGGTAACAAATCGGTTTTGCTATCTCAATTGCCTACTATATTTTCTCAAACTCAAAACAGAACATTCGATGTTACTGATTATGGAGTTTGTGATATTGTGGATATATTAGATGGATTGGTTAACTCCAACATAGTTGTTGTGTCCACTGTTCAAAGTGGGAAAGATATACTGATTTCCATACCAAAGCGTAAACAAACAGCCAGTGAATTAGAAAAAACCTGTATATTTGCAGGTGAAATTGTGGAACTATTCCGCAATGCGCCCCAATATACAATTCTATTTCAGAAATTTGTTCGCTCGTATCACTATCACTTTGGCTATCAATGCCGTCTAAGCGATTATGGATTTCAGAAATTAGCGGATTTGATGGAAGCTGTTCATGGCATTGTCGAGATGGAACTAACAAATGACGAGGACAAAAAGATTTATTTAACTTCAAAGGTAGCCAGGAGGGTTTTTGCCGAACAAATTGAAGAACTAATTACCAATACAACAGGATCTTCGAAAACGTCTATGAAACTGGAAGACGTAATAAAATTGCATAAGAAAAAATTTGGATACCAAATAACACCACACTCTTTAGGTGTTAAAGATATTTCAAAGGCTATCGAATTATTGCCATATGTAGAGGTAAAGTTTTTAAAGATAATAAAATATTTTTCAAATCAGACTATTATTACTATTATATTACAATTATATTGAAATCTAATTTAAGGTAATTGAATTAGATGGTTGTTCGTGGATTGTATGTCACAATAATGATACAGCATTCAGAAATCTCTCATATAAAGCGACTAAATATCTCCTTTCTTACGAAGTGGAAAAAAATAAACAGAAAGATTGTAATGATGAACCAATTGTTATAACCAAAGAAGAGGTTAAAACCTCATTAACACTAATTGATTTCATAAAAGGATTTAATGATAAATACAAAGAAAATACTTCTGAATCATCTATACGAGCCATGAAGCAGCTTATAGAGGCAAGTATAGAAGTATACTTACAAAGCAAAAAAATAATTATACATACATAAATAATTATACATCCATACTTACAGATATCGACTGAGAATAACATTTCCTATGTGAGCATATCGCCATTTATGAAATTTCTAATAAATATTATACGTTTGTTAGAACAACGTACAGTTATGGTAGTTCATGATATAAAGATAGCTTTAGATTGCTCGATAACTACTACTTTCGAGTTTGGTTATCCAAATTTGTTTTCAATTTTAACAGCATATGAAGATTTATTTAATATAAATTTGGGTGCAACACAAGAACGATCGGAAATTACGCTCGTATTGAACTCGGAATGTATGTACAAAATTTATATATCATTTATATATGTATATGCATTTATGTATGTATCATGTCTAACGTATTTAATATTTTACTTCAGTGCGTTTAACTTCATATGTAAATCACAAGCATCTGTTTGGCTCATTGAAATTGTCATATGCTAAACAGAAAAATGTACGATCATCTCGACCTCCTTTAGGTGATCATAACAATCGAATATCTAATACACAAGGACCACCAGCAAAAACTCGCGCTATATCTTCGGATAGTGCTTTATATAATAACAATTCATATTCATCGTCCAGTTTGCGCTCCCATAACGCCTCAAATTATTATCAACAACCTTTAAGATCGTCCTCATCAGCTTCCGTTCAAAAACTACTCTGGTGGAAATTCCTTTAATAACTTAAGTAGTTCGTCTATATATTCAACAGCCTCACATCATTCTAATGTTTTTAATACTTCTACGTCTAACATAACAAATAACAAAGAAAATTCTTTCAACTCATCAACACTTTTCAATCAATCTTTTAATTCATCCTCAAATACCTCGGGATCATATTGCGATTTAAATGGCAGTGTACATAATACAGTTACATTAGGTTTGCAACCTTTAACAGCCCAAGGCCAAACCCAAGCCCAAGTGGCAGAAACTAGCCTTTCAAATTCTGTTCAAATGCAACAAGTACCTTCTTTATATCCCACTTCTAAGCTATGGGATCGTCGTCACGGATGTAATATGTTTCAAAAACATCCATTTGTAGATATTTCTTCTGATATTACAACTACAAATTTGCCTGCATTAATTATGCCACCATCCACTGCCCCAGTTGAAACACATAAAATTTCAATTTCCAACCAGACACCTTACTTACCAATCGGTTCTGAAGCTTCAACTGGCCTATATGAATTAGTAAACAACATAAAAATGTGTCCAATATATGAACCTCCCAAACCAGACACACCACCATCAGAGGTAGGTTTATAAAGCCATACATAATAGATTAAGTTTAGTTCTTATAAGTGTTCCTTAACTTTGTAGAACATGCCTTTTTGGATAGATCCAATTTGGACAAACCATAACAATAGCGAGAAACCAAGAGATGATTTGGTAAATATGCTAAAATATTTTGTTATGCATTAATTCGATCTACTTTAAATTCTTTGCAGTTGAATATACGTCTTCCGGAGCTAAAAGCTCTCAACGTTTTACCTATGTTATTATCTCCTTATAGTCTTTCAAAGACGGAAAACATGAAACAAGCTTTCAATTTTGATTCTCATGATAGGAAAATTGCTTAAATGATTCGATAATCTAGTTAAAAATTAATATTTGTCATTTATTTATAAATTAATTATTCTCCTACAAATGTTGCAGCAGTTATGTTAATTATTGATTGTATCCATTATTTAGAATAAATTAATTTAAATGTTTTTAAATAACCTGCTTAATTTTCTTAATGTAGCAAAATAAAAATTGAAATAAGTAAAAATGGCTATGTGGCGAACAAAATGAAAAACAAACAAATTTAAATATGTACGTGAACGTGAAACGTTTTTTAAAATAAAAAACAAAATTATATAAAATATCTATACTTTCTCAAATAGTGCCACTGGAACACTTTACTTATTAAAATAAAAGATTGGAAACAATACTGTAATAATTTTAGTCTTAATTTATAATTAGAAATGCATAAAAATGATTAGTAAATTTTATTATCACAGTAATGGAAAACAATTTAGAATCACAAAGATTAATTGTATTCTTTTTTATATATATTTTAAGCAAAATTTGTTAACATTTATATAAAAAAAAAATAAAAAAATAAAAATTGCATGCCCATACAAAAAATATATAAAAATAAATGTCCAATTTAAAATAAAATAAATAAAAAACAACCACACACTGTATATACAAAACAGGTATTCAAAAATCAGGTGCCACAATTCGAAGAACTAGATTGCACAGTTCTATGCCAAAAAAGCAAGCTGCATTTGCTGGAAAGGCTCGTATCATTACCGGTATTGTTCCACGATACAAAGAGGATGGACCATCAGTTTTCATAAGTTCTACGAATACATCGCGAACACCACGTTTATACGTACCCGGCGGAGCTGTAGTTAACATATAATAAGCGATTTATCTATAATATATTTTAACATTTTTAACCTGTTTGTAGGCGACTCTTGAGCACATCAGCAGGCATACCCAAAATCCAGTAAGCCATTCCTGCTACACCACCAGAAAAGACGGACGAGAGGAATTTTGTATCCGAAGTAGAGTGTTTTGAAAGAAATTCAGTTAAAAATTCATAACATACAAAATATGTACCATTCGCAGGCATATCTATGATGATTTAAATAAAAATTATAAAATTACGTATTTTTCTAATTCAATCATTATGATCATTTATTGTCTGTGTAGTAGTTGTCTGTGTAGTAGTAGTATTTCTAAATATATATGCATGTATGTAATTTACATTGGAATTTAACATTTATTAATCTCATTGTCGATTTTAAAGATTAAAGCAAAAAATGTTTTGCTTTCATTTAAACGCTTACTACAATAAAATCATTGGTTTATATTTTTACTTTTTCTCTTATTACAATTATTACAAATTTAAGAAATAAGTATATATTGAAAATATATGTATACAAAATTAAAAAATAGGCACGTTGAAAATATAGTCTAGAAGTTCGAAAAATTGAACTAAAAATCAGGCGCAAACTTATTGAAAGCTTTATTTGCCAATTCAATTCCAAAGAAACAGGCAGCATTCGCTGGGAAAGCCCGTATAATTATAGGAGTAAATCCACGATATAATGCAAAGGGACCTTCTTTCAACATTAGCTCTTTAAATACGCTGCGAATTCCATGTTGATATGTACCTTGAGGAGCTAAAAATATATTCATGTTTTTTGAGAATTTATATTACAAAACTAGTTTAGAATAATATATTTACCTGTCTGTAGTCTACTCTTTAAGACATCTGCCGGCATACCGACAACCCAATATGCAATACCTGCGGAGCCACCAGCAAAGAGAGTAGCAGTTAAACTAACTTGGTCACCTCCAGTTTGTTTCTTAGTAAATTCTTGTAAGTACTCATATACAAGGAAGTAACATCCGTTGGCCGGTAAATCTTAATAAATTAAATTAATTTGATTTTACTTATTTTTCACTTTTAAGTAAATGACTTCAAAATCACGAGCACAATTTATGAAGAAATATGATTTGTGAAAAATGATTTAAAACAAACCCAACTTTAAACTTTACCATAGCCAGCAATAAAATTTTAGTATTTTAACAGTAGATAACGAAAAAACAAAGCACATTTCTTATCTATATATTTAGTTTACAAATAAATTAATTATATTTCTCTAAAAGACATTTCTTTATTTTACACAATTTTTACAAATTTTAACAAATATTATCCTTGCTATAATTAGTATTACTGATTTATAATTAGTATGATTTTATATTATATCTTCTAGCAGACCGATTGAGTTTCGATGCTCAAAATTAATTGCTTTTATATTTTATTTGCAGTTTTTTTTTTTATTAATAGGTTTTAGCATAGTTTCAATTCGTTCACAATCTATAACATTATGTTATTGTGTATCATTACGCTACGCTTGTGCACATAAAAGTTGTAATATTTTATACATGTTCTCATTTACATATTCGTGCGTATCATATTTTTTAAAATACTATTTCTGCACTATTGTTTTTTTAGAACTTAAAAAAAATAATACTTTTTATACATATGAATTCATGCCGAGTAGTAGTTTTGAAATGTACGAGCATTGTTTGCTTACATGTTCAGAGCACATACATTTTGCTGATAACAACATCCTTTACGTCGTGATTTCCTCCACTCTTAATATTTATATGTATATACGTACATACACATATAATGGCTATAGAAATTTAATCTTTTTCATTTTGTAATGTAGTGGAGGCGGTTTATATATTTTTATAAAAATAATTTTTAGTTTTATATCGTCTTTTAAAAGCTACACGCCAGCTTCAACCGTTAATACTTTCCAACAAAACATATATTTCTTTTCTTATTTTTTTTTTTTTTTTGATTTTTTTAAACAACGCTATGTGCGCTTATTAAAATAAGTATTATTTGCCAAATTTAATTAATGAGACGAGTTATACAAATGGAAATTTAAAAAATGAGGTGTTTTAAAGTGCTGTTATTGATTTTGTTAGCTGTGAGTAAATTTACATATTTTTTTTTTAA
The DNA here is from genome assembly GCA_014635995.1 of Sarcophaga peregrina. NCBI lineage: Eukaryota > Metazoa > Arthropoda > Insecta > Diptera > Sarcophagidae > Sarcophaga > Sarcophaga peregrina. The sequence continues at coordinate 104,494,329 of CM025791.1, forward strand.
TTTGAATTGATCAAAATTGTACATACAAAAAGCAAAAATTATAAAATACTTAAAAGAATTTGTGTACGACTTACTCGGTTATTATGATAAATAATACTGTAAATGTATTAGAGATTAATATCATGACTGTTACGATCGAAACGATAAATTTTATATAGATTATAACATTTATGTATTATATCATTAAACCTAGCCAAAATGACGGTGAAAAGCTGTTATTATTATTGATAAAGTGTAAAAAAAAATGCAAAATTATTAATTACAGACATTATTTTCTTATAGAAAATATCCATTACACCTACATCACAATATGATACAACAAAAAATCGTATACGAAATCGAAATTTACAAAACAGAGTTAAACAAGATAAATATAAATATGACATTGCGTCATTAGCAACAAACGAACAAAATGATCAAAATCAACGTCATTATTATCAACACGGTATCGATTATTATAAACAACCGGAAGCGGAAGTTAATATAAATTCCGCACCAGTTATAGAAATTGACATGCCACAATGTCCACAAGGCTGTGTTTGTCAGTATGCTCATTTGACTGACCTGTCAATATCACGCTGGATTAACTATATGCAACAAAAATATTCAACGACAAATCTTTATGCTTATAATGATAGCGACGATAATGGAGATACATTTGATACCATAGAAAGCAATGAATCGTCTTACGATGACAGTTATTTATCGAATCCTTTTATTAAGCAGGCAACATGTATAATACAAGAAGATACCGACACAGAGCAGTTAATTAAGATATTACCTCATGATATGCAAGCTCTAATTTTATTGTACACTGGCATAGGAAAGAATAAGACGGGTGATTACTTACTACTTACTATTCATTATCAATAAATATTTATTTAAATCATGTGTATATATTTATTTACAGTTAATAGCAGTACTTTAAAGTCACTTAATCAACTCAATACATTGGAAATACGAGGTCCGAAGGATCGTGGTTTCAGATTTGTTTTAGATGCACCTTTAAATTTCCTGCAACATGTTAACTTTGAGTCCATAAGTATAATTGGTTCTGAAATTCTAAAAAAGCCAAAAAATTTTGTACATCCTAAAGAAGTTTTCGACTACAAACCAAATATTGAACTGTTTAATAGCTTCGAATTTAATGAAGAGGACTCCAGCTTCAATCAATATGATCAGAAATTACTATTTGAATTACAAAGACAAGAACGAGAAGAAATGGAAATAGTACCATATGAAATTTACAAAGAAGAAGTTAAAAAGGCTCAAATGCCTTCATTTTATGGCTGGAAACATTTAAAGGTTCTACGCATACACTCATGTGGTTTAAATGAATTATCTTGGGAAATGTTTATGGGTCTTGAAGAATTACAGCATCTCTCACTAGAACGAAACAAAATAGAAGTTGTACCACCATTCGCTTTATCAGGCGCCACACAATTGAAGACCTTATCATTAGCACATAATGTTATTCAAGATTTACATTATCGCAATTTGGCTGGCTTATTTGAATTACAAGTATTGGATTTGAGCGATAATAGTTTAACTAAACTTACTGAGTTGACTTTTCCGCCATTTCCTAAATTAGAACGCGTGGATTTTCGATTTAACCCCATACGCTACATATTTCCCGCAACATTTTGGGTAATGAATCAAACCCAAGAAATGTTTTTCGGTTCAAATAAAATGCCCCTAGAATTGTGGGGCAATCAACCATTCAAAAAATTAACTAAACTTCGATTTTTGGAAGTTAATAATGTTACAATACAAAGTTTAGATCAAAACATATTCAAGGTAATTATTGATATTTTATAAAAGCTTTATTCAACTTTTTTATTATAGGATTTATCATCATTGGAAAAGCTAAAATTACGGGGGGAACTAGGAAGAGTGGAGTTTGATGCATTCGCTGGATTATCTCAATTAGAGGAACTGGATTTGTCTAATTGTCGTATAAAAGACATTTCAATGGATGCATTTATCGGTTGCAAAAATCTAAAAATAATAAATTTATCGCAAAATCATATATCTTATATACCTCCTGGCTTATTTGATGATCAACAAAGTTTGGAAGAAATATATTTAAATAATAACCAACTAAAAACATTACCTAAAACATTTTTCCAACAAAAAAAATTATTGTTGGCTCGTTTAAATAATAATCCATGGATATGTTCTTGTGATATGAACAACTGGAAAGCTAAAGTTACCAATCAGGAAAAAGGGCCATACACTCAAAGGTGTGTTCATGATTTTCTAACTGGAGAAAAGATTTCATGCCATGGGGCAAACAGTTTCAAATTCAATAAAAAACTAGCTCCGCGATGTGATAATTTTAAAGGGCGAAGTGTTTACTATGTCATTCGGAAGCAGATGCAATGTAGCAAAAAATATGTTCAAATGCGCTCGCATGCGTCACAGAAGAAAATACCTCATTGGCTTAAGGTTGAAGAAGATAAACAGAGACCAAACAAAAACAGTTCAAAAATTTCAAAAATAAGTAATAAACATATTGAAAATCGGGTGATGTGGCAATTGCAAAGACCTGAAAGAGTTAAGAATTCTCTAAAGAATAACAATGAAAATGATTTAAATTATCAACTTCATAAAATAAAAACGTTTGATGGTGCTAAGCAAACAACTAATAAAAATGAAGGAGATGAACTTTCAAATGATACCTAATATTCAGGCTCATGATGTCTGAAAACTCAAAGAAAATTAGTAAAATCATTTTTCTTTTAACATATTGTTGCAATAGGTTTAAGCGTATCAAGCTTAGGCTTAATATAAACATTGATAAAGTACCGAAAATTAGAACATTGATTTTGAATAACAAATTAGATAAAACTGTACACGATAAGTAATGATGTAAATCGTCAATATAAACAATAAATAAAAATTTAACAATTTGTTGTTGCTTAAATATTTAAAGTCTATTACGTAGTAGGAAGATTAAAATAATTTTATTCTCACAACTAAAATAAAATCATAAGCTGTGTTTGGTATTCGAATAAGTACATTTTATTTAATTAGAGAAAATTAATATGTAAGTGTAAGAGTGGATGTAAGTAAGTTGCATCAATAAATAGAAAGTTATAGAGTTTATACGGGAAGTTTGTAAGAAAACTATTATATAGATGGATAGATATGTATATTTGAATAATATGAATAGTATTAGATAATAACATGAAATTACCCGTCGAACATAAAAAATAATATGCAGAATACATGTTAAATAATAATAATTCCACCTACCTCTTAAGAGAGTAGCACAGCTGCCCTTGTAAATGGAACGAATTCCTCCTTCCTTGTATAACTTTAACGCACAATCAACCATGCCATTATATTTTTTCTCGCCTCCGGACGAAGCCTGTTGTATTTGAAGTAGGCACTTTATACGCTCACCTGGAGCTGTTATAATTGTAGAAAGCATACCAGAAAACGAGCCCGCTACAAATGTTTGTGGATATGTTAATTTTGTATTCCCTTCCGTTTGTTGAAGTCGCCTTCCCAACGCATAACCGGCGAAACACAGGGCAAAAATTGGAGCAACACCTGTCATAGGTGCAGACATTCCTTTATACAAGCCCAAAAAGCCTTCATTTTTAATAGTTTTTGCTGCACAGTCAAATGTACCTTTAAACATTGGTTCCTCTCCGGGTGCAGGCCTCGGCATCGTTTGTAAACGAACCTGGTATGGAAGTTTAATAATTTACAAAATATTTCTTAATTATGGAAACTATACCTTAATGGTATCTAAGGGGTGGCCTGAGAGTACAGTACAAATACCGCCAAATCCGCCACTAATAAACGATTTTAGGGGGTTAGCTTTACGTTCAGAGGATGATTCGGACATTTTGTAATTTCTGAAAGAATAAATAAAGAAAGTAGTTTTAATTCCTGAAAACCTATTTTTGTTTTCAAGCATTTTCAGCTCTTTGTCATTTTTTAAAATTGTTCAACATTTTTAAATGATCATCTATTATCTAAAAAATGGCACTAACAGGTTTACTTCAACAAAAGACAACTCGACAAATCTTGCATAAACAAGTAATAGTTCAATATTTAGTATAACTTTTATAAGCACAGTTCTTTCTATTGTTGGACAAATAAAAATGCAAATACGTAGACAAACTTCAAATTAACAGACTTATCACTTACCTATCAAACTCTTTCAAAAATTAATAAAAAAAATTGTGGACTGATCAAAGTCCACGATTATAACGTATTGAAATTTTATTATTATGTAAAAATAGTTACTGAACGTGAACACAAAAATAAATTTTTTAATATTTAATTCAAAATCACCATTTATTTATCAATCCGTATTATTAAATAATTCATAAAATAAAAATTTCAGAAATAAAACTAGAATTGTTTGAATTATTATCAATAAATGAAAGTTAAATGAATCTGACGTATTAAACAGCTGAGGAACAAATCAATTTGGCAGCACTGAAAGCTGTCGATATTAACCATGGTATCCGATAGCAACAATATACGTGAACATAAATGAATATAGTTAAAACCCGATTGGGAATAAAAATTGGAGACTTTGGCAACTTTGCGAAAAATTTTTTTGCGGCTTTATTTCCAGCACTGGAGATTCTTAGCTAGTGGATACAATTATAATTAAAAATGTCCGGTAAAGCTTTAAATATTGGAGATCAGTTTCCCAATTTTCAGGCTGAAACTAGCCAAGGGCGAATCGACTTTTATGAATGGATGGAGAATTCGTAAGTTTTTTTTCGTTTCAATTCGTGCCTAAAATGTTTTCAAAGATAATTTGTAGATGGGCCATTTTATTTTCTCATCCTGCCGATTACACCCCTGTGTGTACAACTGAATTATCGCGTGTAGCTGCTCTGCTTCCAGAATTTGATAAACGCAATATAAAACCAATAGCTTTATCTTGTGATTCGGTTGATTCTCACAAAGGCTGGATAGAGGATATAAAATGCTTTGGCAGTAGGTAGCAATTTTCTAATAGCTACAGAAAAATAATTAATTTAAACTACTTTGTAGAACTATCTTCGTTCGATTATCCAATTATTGCGGATGACAAGCGCGAGTTGGCTTTAATGCTAAATATGTTAGATAAAGATGAATTAAACGCTCAAGGTATACCATTAACATGTCGTGCGGTTTTTATCATTGATAATAATAAAAAGCTGCGTTTGTCCATTCTATATCCTGCCACAACTGGCAGAAACTTTGAGTAAGTTATTATATTCCATTTGTAATTCTATTTCATTTTGCATTAAACTGTTTTATACTTTCCTACAAGTGAAATTTTGAGAGTCATAGATTCAATGCAGCTGACGAGTACAAAATCAGTTGCTACACCGGCAGACTGGAAGGTATTACTGAAATATTATGTGTAGAATGGATATTTGTAAAACATTTAATTTTTACATACAGCAAGGAGATGCCTGTATGATATTACCCACTATATCCGAACAAGAAGCTTTGGAAAAGTTTCCAAAAGGATTCTCTATCGTAGATGTTCCTTCAGGCAAAAAATACTTGCGCCAGACCGCCCAGCCTTAATCATTCCTTAAAATATATGTGGATGTACCTGTTGATTACTGCACTTTTATAAAATTAAAAGAAAATAATATATATGTACATTGTATTCGCATCAAAAACAATTAAAAATTCTTATTTGTTGACAGGCTGTTCAATATGAAGCTTTCTTTTCGAATATAAAAATTATGTATTTAAACACCAGTTGTTTTAATGTATATATATTTGTCGTGAAAATAATTTCAAAATGTTTCTATAAAATTCGCAAAATTCAACAAAATTGTACACAAGCATACATCATAAAATAATTTTCCTTACATTTTAAGAAAAAAAAAAATATACACATGATTTTCTTACATCATAATTTATACAAAGAGGGAATGAAAGCATTATAAGCAAATCTTTAAACTTAAAAAGTAAGCATAACAAAAACCAGCAAAGTTAATTAAAACTGCATACTTATAAATAATCATGGAATAAAATGATTGAAACTAGTGAAAACACTAAGATCATCAGCTATTATCTTCCGCTAACAATAAACACCACTTAAATCGAAATTATAAAACTAAACGAATAAAAAAAACCGATTTTGCAAACTTTTCACTCTACTTATTTGTGTTTCGCAGGACTCGCTAATATTTTGCCAATTCTCTTTACCACAAATGGCCATGCTATCAATAAAATAAACCATAGAGGTGAAATATCAGAAAAGGGCCACCACTTTGGATAGTTGCGTTTATATTCCAATGCATTTGGAGAAATTTTTCGAATTGCAGATGAATTTTTCCAAGTTTTGATTGTTTGATCTAAATTCAATATGCGTTGATTTACAGTTGCCAAATCAGAATTCATACGCAACACTGTGGCTTGAACTTGTTTTAGTAATTCTGTGTTACGCTGTAACGATTCATAAAGTTCGGTTTGAATATCATATGGATCAACATATTCGTCATCTGACTGTTCGATTGAACCATTTGTTTGCGAGTAATCTATAACATTTGATTCATCACTTCTATTAATTGGTAAAGGAGGCAGTTCATGTTGCTGATTGTTTGAAGTGAGAGAATTAGCAATTCCACCCAGAGATGAAGCATGTCCATTTAAAATTGGCTAAAATTAAAGTTTCATGTTTATATTATAGATTTTTATAATTTTATCAACATACCTCTTCATCACCATTTTCATTTGTGCTACTATGCTGAGGACTGTTTGTTCTTGAATTAAATGGAGAATTAGGATGCGATTCTGCCAATTCCCGCATACGGGGGGCTATAATTTCTAATTCATCCAAATTAATGTTCTCCAAGCCTTGCAAACTTCCGACAAAGTTTTGAACATTTTCTGTGAATGACATCGTTTCTATGATTTCCTGTAAGGTTTCTACATATTTTTCCATTGCTTCGTCTTTCGTTAGGTTGCTGTTTCTATTCCAAGCATCCCATTTTGCTTTATTTATAACGTCCCAAAATGCAGGCTTTCTTTGATGACATTGTCCTTCCGTTGCCTGTTTATATAGACCATAAAATTTTAACATCATTGCATTACTGGGTTGATAAGGTCCATTTTTAGGCAGGCCCTTTATTACATTCACCGCCGCTTGGAAACGTTCTTGTACAGATACCATAACAACTTAACCTAAATATAATTTATTTTAGAAAATATATACGTTATTAAGAATAATAATAATCTGCAAATCGGTATGTAAGTACGATAATGATAATATTATCAACGATATCGTTATCTACACTTTGGAAGCATTAGGTAAAAGTTCAATTTGCTCTAATTAATATTCTAGCATTTAATTTACAACTCTACTACATAGGATAATTGCCAAGCTTTGTTTAAATTATTATGAACTTTGTTCCTTTTATTTCGTTTTAAATTTTTGTACAATTACCAAAACCTCTTTCCCGACCATCAGTCCCCATCAATACGTGCTTTTCTCCATACCTGCCTAATTAATCAATTTACCTTCTGTTTTGGCCAAAAAAGAGTCTTTGTAATAATAAAGTAATACTAAAATGTTTTACTTCTTTAATTTGATTTTTTGTATTTCCTATTATTTGTGTTTTATTTTTAAGCCAATATCTCTTTTTTCTTCTTTATCACGTAAATTACTTCGTGTACTTTTCTGTTTCCTTTTCATATACTTCTTTTAATTTCTTTATTTTACAAACTACACAGTGATGTATAATAATGTAGTAAATTCATTCTTAATTTGTTTAAAACTTAATGGTTATATTGCTTCTTGATTTATTAAACGAAAAATATTCATTCTACCTTGGAATTTTAATGAATTTTTTAATTATAATTGTATATATATATATAAACTTTTTTTTTTTGTATTACTAGTAAATTTTCCAATTTAATGATACGATTATGATCAGCTCTGCTATTCAAAGTCACCACTCCTGCAGCAATCGCTGATATTTTTGACATATTGTTCATTCGCGGAAAAATAGTTCTTGTGGAAGCATCGTTCGTGATTTTTACGTGTATATGTGAAATCAATTTCACAACCCATCGCAAAAATCGTCAACTTTTAACCAAAACAGCATTTATTAATAATAACAAAAAGAGTGAGACAAACAAACACATCATTATTAAATTGCTAAACAATAAAAAGTGTTTAATGAATTAACACAAAAGCTTTTTTGGTTAAGCTTGTGAAATAGTTTTTTTTTTCGTTTTTCTGGACAAAGAACGTGAAACGGAATATTTTGATTTTCATTTTTCATTTGAGTTTTAGATGCAATCGATTTTTAGCAAACAACCAACAACAACATAACAAACCAATGAGTAATCTTTTGTAATAGCTTCGATTACTTGTCGAGTACAAAAGAAAAAGTTGGAAAGCAGACAAACCAACAAACATTAATATTGTTAAAAAATATATCGACATCAAAGCAATTTGATTAAACTGTGAAACAAACAATAATCTTAAAGCATATTGAATCTTGCAATTAATCATGAAATTTGTTCCAACAACAAAATCCAACGTCAATAATTATTATCTTGTACAAAGTGAAATAACTTCGTTGTGTTTGTGCAAAGAAGAATTCAATATAAATATTTATAAAACGGTTAACAATCATCAGTCGTCATCGTCGAATAACAATTTGTGCGTTCCACGGAAAGCAATCAGTCGCCAAGAATCTCAACAATTTTTTAGAAAAAACAAAGTCGAGAGTTTAAGAAGAAAAAGTAAAATTATTAAAAATTGGAAAAATCAAAACTTTTGTATAGCCACTTCCTGATTAAGTGCAATTATAAATAGAAAAGAAACATTAAAACAAAACATTTAAATAATTTCACTTTATTAAAATTATAAAACAATAGAACGTGTTCGTAACCAAAGTAAATACCTAATTCATTTTAATTGGCAGACTAAAAAAAATTTTTAAATCATATAAATATTAAAATCAAAAAATAAAAAATAAAAGAGGATCCACAAAGTAAAAGTGTATAAATTTACCTCGTGCTTAACTGTCATTGTTTTTTTATATTTTCTTTCGGATTAAATTCTTAAATTGCGCGCGCGCTTTGCCCTTTTTTGCTTCTATCTGAAGAGTAGCCCGGCAACCACAAAGGAAAATAGTTTCTCCTTGATAAAAGTTATCATCTTTATTTTGTGTGTGTGTATTTCTCTGCACTTGCCCAAGGCTAACACAAGGAACCACAATTGAAAACAATACTATTGTTGCCATTTTCTAAAAGGGAAATATTTCAACGGGCAATTTTTCTCTGGCAGTTTTCTGTATACATAAATACAGGGTGTCGGCTACAGCAACTGGTGTTTTAAAGAGAACGATCAGTTTCAATATTTCATCCTCAACTTCATCTTTATACTCATTTAAAATATCGAAATCTTTGGAAAAGACCAAAAACAAAAAGTCAAACATGCCGAAACGTAATAAGAAGGGAGGAAAAGGTAAGATTAACTGAAATCTAGTAACAACAATACACAACAGTCCGTTATGTCAGCCAATCCATCTTATATGCAAAAGTAAAGTATGAACATATGGGCAATAAATTATGTATTTCCTTATTACGGCTTAATTGCTTGAACCAATCTTATTTTATTCAAAATTCATAGGATAGTTCATATATATTATTACATCAGGAATGCAATGTAATATATGTACGTGTATAAATCCGAATGTTGTGGGAACACAATTTTCTCTCCAAGGATAAATAACATTTTTATTATTTTCTATTTTTCATTTATTTTTGTTTTCATTTACTTTCTTAATACCACATAAAAAGCTTTCTGTGGATTCAGCTTTTTGTTTTTTTTTAGCTTTTTCATACTCTTAATATTTTGCTAAAACCTTAAGCGTAATAAACAACTGTAATATTGTGATTAATAAGTGATCTTGAAACCACAAATATATTGAAATAATTTGTAATATTTTAAATACGTGTCCCAGATTACATCTGTTAGACAATAACTTCGAAATTCGACTTTTTCCACTTTGGTAAAGTTTTCTACTCAATTATTACACGTATGCAAAATGCACAAGTTTTATTTTGAGTCAATTCTAAAAAAGTGTATCAAAAATATTTAGTATATACAGGTATTATACTATCAGTAGAGACATAATACATAAATGTATGTGCGTATATGTATAAGCATTTGTCAAGGTTTTCCTATATCTACACAAATAGCTATCTACAAGTAGAAAATATTTTAAAACTCAACATAGAAAGAAACACACTTTCTTTAACAGCCGGATTAAATGACCTTGAAAATCATTACGTAATAATGTGATAATAGAATATTTATTTACTTAATTAGTCGATCAGTGTTAAGAGTTGTAACATTTATGATAGAGAAAGAACTCTGAAATATCAGAAACCATACTGTTTGCATAAATAACATGAAAATAATGGACACAGAGGATCAGCTGTTTTTAAAAAAATCACAGCTTAACTTATAAACTAATAAAATCAATATCGTTTAATGATATTTATTTAATAGCATGCCTCCTTGACTGAATGGCCATTTATTTATATATAGAAAAATGTACCTATTTTTTTTTTTTTTTTAATTTCTATTTTGCAGATAATAATGTGAGACAACTACTTCATTTATACAGTGTCTTTATTGAAAGTTTCAGCTTAACCAGTTTATTTTATAAATATTTCACTTTTTAAGGCCGTTTTGAACATTCATGACTATGTGCTTGTAGATTTATATTCGTACACAGTTATCTACATGTACATGCATACATTTGTACACATTAAGCTGTAGTTAAATTTGTATTATATTTTTATTTGATTATATGAAATGTTTTCTTAATTTGTCGTTTACCTTTTTGTATGCAATTACATTATTATCAATCTAAGTTTTAGCATTTTAAAATGTACGATTTTAAATTTCTTAAAACAGAAAATTTTCCATGTGCATAAAAATAATTTTTATGATACATGAATATGTGGATATCAAAAAGAGGGTGTACCCATCTGTAGATAAATATAATGTTTTTAATACCATGGATAATTAATCACCTTCAATTACATAAAATTAAGTTCACTAACTCTGAAACTCAGTTCTGTAATCATAATTCTAAATAAAATAAAGAAGTGTTTGTACTCTCCCTAAAGTATTTTTTCCAATCTACTTCCTTTTAGGACGCCTGGGCGATTCCAATTCCGAGGACGAATCTTATAACGATAATGCATCTGTATATTCATTTGTTTCTGAAAATGCTCCTTCGTCCGTTAATGACACTGATGAATTATCCATAAACGAACGTTATGAGGAAAAATTTGTCCAAGCTTTGGAAAATGCTACAGAAAAATCGGCACAGACAAGAGCTGCAGCTCTGGAGAGCATGTGTGAAATTCTAATGCATCGTTACATGCCTGACTGTGTTGACGACCGTAAAGAAACTTTAATTGATTGTATCGAAAAAAGTATTCGCCGCGGAAAGGGCTCTGAACAAGTTTGGGGTGCTAGATTGGCTCCGTTATTGGTATTGCAACTTGGAGGAGATGATGGAATATCAAAAGCTTTAAATCAGTTTTTGTTGACTACCGTTCAGGATAAGTCAGTTTCGTTTGATGCTCGTGCTAAATGTTGCACCGCGTTGGGCTTGTTAAATTTCTTTGGCAATGTCGACATAGGCGACCTATTAAGTCTTATGCAATTTTTCGAAGGAATTTTCAGTGGAAGTTATTTGAAGGGCGATGATAAGACTCCAATCTCTGTAAATGCTGATGCTGGCACATTGCACGCTGAGGCTCTTTCATCATGGGGTCTACTGCTCACAATGATACCGCCTGGAGATTTTGTTTCTTGGATGACCAGCGGTCAGCCCATGTTGCCGTGAGTTAAAGTTTATTGCTAAAAGTTTACTAAATGTGAAATTGTTTTTAATCCATTTTAAAATGTTAGATCATTAAAAAAGCTAATGGGTCTCTTGCAATCGCCACATTTGGATGTTCGCATGTCGGCTGGAGAAACCTTGGCCTTAATTTTAGAATGTGGCCGTGCTCATGATGAGGATTTCTTGGAGGAATATTTGAACGACCTAATCGATGCCGTTAAACAATTAGCTACTGATTCGCACAAATATAGAGCTAAACGAGACCGTAAAGCTCAAAGAGCAACCTTCAGAGATGTTTTGCGTTATTTAGAAGTAAGTAAACAGAAACAATTAAATTATGTTTTAATCACTTTATACTGTATTTTATTGGAATCAGTTAATTAACAGTTAATTTAGTTAGAATTGAAAAATGTATCTTTATATGTGAAAGTGCTGTATTTGAATTTTAAAATGAAATTATTTTAAATTTGTACAAGCATGGACCAACTGATGCCTGCAGTGCTTTTCTGTGCACTTCTTATGATCGTGAATCTTATTTCTCATAATTACACAACCAATCTTACTTATAGTGTCTATATATTCAGTGAATTTTGCTTTCTTAGTGAAAATGTTACTACGCCAATGTGAATTATTGCCAGAAGTAATGAAACGAGATGAATCCGCAAATGATATTTTGAACGGCTTGTAAGCTTTTTCGCATGGATCGTCACTGATTGCAAAGCCACCGTCTGCAGTATCCTTAGACAGCTCTTTCATAACGTTAGCTCTAAATTCAGCACAAGGTCGTTGTTGTTGTAATAATTTGCTTGCGTTAAGCTTACTGGTTTCATCCTCCACCTTAAGGGATTCATAAATACCTTCGGGGTACTCGTTTATGTTACAGAAATCGACTTGATATGTTGTGTGCATACGATCACGATCCAAACGCCTATTCAGCTCATCTTTAGGCATTTGCTTAAGCCGTTCATAAAGGTCAGGATAAGCAGTGCGCTAGAATTTTTAGAAAACGATTTGGTTGTGCCTTAAAGCAATCGTCTTCACCTTCCTGAATCATAGCATCCAGTTGATCCTTTGAAAATTTTGTGGGTATAATGCGGGGATCAATCAGGCGACCCATTGGTGCAACCCCTGTCCATTCAATTGCACATTCCTTTTCAACTTTTTTAGGAATATCAATTGTTGGTTCTTCTACGCACTGGCATTCGACCTTTTCCTTTTGTTTGGCAGGCGTGCTGCGACCCCCGACAAAGTCGTACCTCTTTGTATGAGGTGGTACATAATCATGTTGATAAGTAGTCACTAACATTTATTTATTTTAATTCAATACAATAAATTTTGTAAACCAAATTTAAAAAAAAAAATAATTATTACATATGTACGTATATATTTATATTTTTTTTTTTTTTTACATAAATGTTTTGATAATTATATCCAAGCAAATGTTGTTTTCTACGTTTCAATTTTTTCTGAGTAAAAAAAAAACATTCTATTTGAATTTCTCGTTTGTATTAAAATAGGAAGACATTTCTCCTGAAATTAACATTCGATTCGGTAGTGAATGTTTAGTTTTGGATTCATGGGCTATACACCATCAATATTCGGCACTATGTATTGTAATGGGTCCTGGTATGACATCTCAATTGCAAGAAAATGATTTTATCCGGGAAATATTTGGTTTGGGCACAAAACTAAATCAATCCAACGGAGCTGCCAAAAATAAAGCATCTAAGTTAGAACGAGTAAGTACCTTGTCATTATATGTATTTCCTGAAAAAACAATTTATACGATCAGGAAAAATTTATACGATTTTTTTTGTTTTTCAGCACTTAATGAATGCAGCTGCGTTTAAAGCACGCACTATCTCCAGAGCCAAAAATCGTGATAAACGATCAGTTGTTTTTAACTAAATTGCTTATAAAGTAGTTGAAATTAATTTTTTAGTTAAAATTCTTAAACTTATTTTATATCTCAACAAATTTAACAAGTTTGCTTCATTTTTAAATTTCACTTTTTACCCATCCTAAACCAAAACTTTTCCTTTATTAGATTTTTATATATTTTTATTTTATTGTTTTCTTGTAAAAATTCATAAAGCTTATTAACTACACAGATATTTTTTCTTTTACATAAATATTTTAGAAAAAAATATAAAAAAGAAACAATAAACACTCTAGACTTAATGAAATTAATATTTAAATAAGTAATGAAATATTAAAAAAAAAACAAAAAAACAATCGTAATAATGAGAAGATACGGTTAATCAATGAATGGCGAACGTATTGTAATAAATAACCATTTCTAAATATTCAATTCTTTTGCTTATATTTTTTTTTTTTAGATTTAATTAGATGATAGTATTCAAATTCTAGGTTTGAAATATAATTGGCATACAGATAAATTTTCTGTTTGACATACAAAATCGGTTAGTTGAACTAAATTTTAGACAATTACGAATTGAATGTTATACGAACCACTTGTATATACCGTTAAATATAATTTAAAATTTAAACTGTATGAAACATTAATTTTAAATTAAATAAAAATAAATTTTAGTACGACAATTACAAATACCGAAGGCTAAAATCTGTTGTTTTATTTGGCAAAAATATAAAAACGAAATCAAACTTTTTTAGCATCCTGACCTTATCCAATAGTTTCCATAAATACAAGGTAACAAGTCCGGCTAACGTGTTTTCCTTTATTTAGTTTTATTTATACTAAAAATATCAAACGGTTGTAATAACAATGCTGAATCTTACATTCTTTTAAGATTGCTTTCGCATAAGCTTGTATTTCCATTTAATTATAAAAAACCTTTCTAATGCATACAAAATTGGTCATAACAATCCTTTAGTCAGAATTATGAGCTATCTTCTCACACCATTGATTTTATGCATGGTTATTTTATACATGACTGCAGGAACCTACAGTTTAAAGTAGACAGATTTTTTTTTGAGAAATTTTATTTAATCTTAGTGTTTTTGCCAGAAATCTGTTGTGAGGAAGTCGCCGAAGAAACATTTTCCTTTTGATGTTTGACATGGGCTTTTAACCGAAGCCTCACGCACTACCTACTAGACTACGGCGGTCTCAACCTTTTAAATAATGTAGATATATTTGTTTTAGTACTAGATAGCATGTTTAAAACTTTCTCTTTTTGTTTACAAACTAACTAATAATTCCGAGTATATATGTTGCATGTAATTTAGGAGTTAGAATTAAGGACTGTAGTTTAGAATTTCGCAACAATTGTACAACCTTTTAGATAGCCTACTTTAAAATCACATAACTTGAGTATATTTCTATTTTTTTTTTATTGTTGTTGGAATATAGTAAACTGTATATATAATAAATAAAATTACCTGTAAGTTTTAAAGGAGCAAAATAAAAAACAGTATTTGGGTAACATCGAGCTTTATTTATGATTTAATTTTTAAATATTCATTTTGTATGAAACTACTGTTAAAATAGCTTAAATTGTAATCACAAAGTTCTTATTTTTTTCTTTAAGAGAAATTTTAAATACTCGATGAATTTTTGTTTTTTTTTTATTATTTTTAACCCATTAATTGTTAGTATCCATGTTTATGATATATTGTTAGTCTATTGAACTGTATTTATATTAAAGTTTAACTGGAAAATAAGAACAGGGTATGTGTTAATTACTATTTTAATGCGAATTGAATTTTATAAAGCATATAATAATCTAAAATCATTAACCTGGTATGTGTAACAAATTTAATAAAACTATAAAAATGTGTATATTTCATCCTGATAAATTTATTAATTTAATGCAATTTTATCTAACTGTTTAAAAATTAATTTTTGTTTGAAACCAAAGTTGAGAACACTGTACGGACAGATATACTTTGCGAATTCCATTACCAAATGAATTACACCATTAAGATGTATTTCGGCGTGTCTAACTAAAATTTGACTGTCATCTAATGTTCTCAAATTATTTTAAAATATATATGTATATAGTTTTTAAATTTTGAAATACTTTATTAACAGAAATTATTTATTAATAATTTAATAAATTTTTGGTCCTGGTTTGAAAAAAAAAAACAATTTTTTTTTATTACTAAATAATTTTGTTATTGAAAATGGGCAGATCTTATACTAAACACTTAAATAGTATAATAAACATTAATTTCTATGAAAAAGAAAAAAAATATAAAACTGATAAAATTTGTTGACACATTACCTTTATTAAAAAGCTGAAAAATTAATTGATATTAAGAATATGAATTGAAAATAATTTTTATTTAAAGTTTTCAGTACAAAATCTGCCCGGAATTGATATGAATACGAAAAGTTTTATCCTTCTTGTATATGAAATAGCAGAAGTTATTATTTGTGAGGATAGGAGGATTTCTTAACAGATGTTTTATGTATTATGACAGAAAACAAATATGAAATAAGGTGTGTAATAAAAATTATAAAGGTTGTTTGCAATAAGGTTAGCATTGAAAGGACAATGTTATCAATCTTGAAGCTGATTAAACAAACTGTATGAAACGATTGTCCCTTTTCGACATTTTCTTTATGTTTTTAAGTTTGCAAATCCTACTGTTAACTAAATGAATAAACATATAGTTTTGGAGGTTGAAAGAGTTTAAAACAGAGATCTATATCATTAGAATGTTTTTCAGCAACTGAAAACTTGGGTTTAGAAATAAATCTGAACAATATTTTGCCATGTAAAATATGTAAAGTATACTTTCTCAATTAGTTTTCATATTATTGAAAAAATCAGCATTATATTAAAAATTTATCGGTAATTTAACCTAAAATCCACTTGAAATTTTTTGACAAAACATACTTTACTGAACACCAAGTAATTTAGAAGAATTTGCTTTTGGTAAAAGTACCACTCTTTTTAGTTCAGGAGTTATATAAAGCCTATTGTTGAATATTTTTTTGGGTTTTAGGTTTTTAAGATTTTTCTCAAGGTTTTTCTTTGACAAAAAATATATTTTGTTTCATTACCAATTTGTTTGTTAATGATGGGTTTCGTTCAATCTTGTAAAACCTCCCTTTAAACTCCGATTTTTGTTTTTAATTATTAAAAATAAAGGTTTTAGTTAAAAAAAAAGTATTTTTATGCAACATTTCCGCATGAACGCTAAATTCAACTCGTTGGTCTTCCTCTGCTAAGTCTTGTGGATGTTCTCAAATTACGTAAAAATCTTTATGACTTCTAAGCAATTGAAGAACTAAGCTCAGCGGCCTTATCTATGACATCAGTAATATGAAGCTGTTACAATTACTGGTTGTTTTTAGCAATATTTGTTTTTATGTTGAATTTTTTTTTAATGTGTTTGGGTTGCATTTGTTGTTGTTTCTTATTTGATTGATGGCGTTGTATTTGTTGTTATAGTTTTTTTTCTCAAATTAACGTTCTTGGCATTTTGTTGTGTAATAAATACGACTCAATACGACAGCTAGGACGACGACGGTGCTTACTTCCCTGCAGGTGTTAATCCCGCGTCGTTGATGCATTCATTTTTTATTGGCCTTAAATTTCGCATAGAAATTCGCAATTTGATCATGCCTAACTGGTATAGAATCTAAAATTCCAGTAAAACTGAAATTATTTTGATGGCGTTGTTTCTCATGTAAATAATCGCCAGATAAGTAGGTGACCACATTTGATTGAAATTCTGTAGCTTTGGGATCCGAATGGTTGGCTACCAAATGATTACAAAATTGGGCGATTTGTAAAAATACAGAAGCATCGCGATCTTAAACGAAAACATAAGAATCAAATTTAATAAATATAAGAGAACGCGATTAAAATATATATATATACCTAATTTTCGTGGAATTTTAATTAAAGATAATGCCAAATTTTCATTATCTCTTTGAGCTCGCATATGTCGGTTACCGTGTTTAAATTCTTGCTCCAACCAACGGATAACATTACGAGCATTTTCACTGCGCTTCTTCAAATCATCCAGCTCGTTGAATACTATTTGAAACAAACAAAAAAAAAAAAAATGTTTGGTTAAAAGGAGACTATATATGTATGTATACATCCTCGTTGAAAATCCAAAAGTACGTAACATCACTTTTTCTAATTTTACAGGAGAAGCAAAAAACTTTATGTTACTTCATACGTAAAAACATTTTGAATTATTGACATAAAAACGCTATTTTTGATCGGAAATGTCTAAAAATTGGTAGACATATGTTAGATATCTTTATGAATCATAATCAAACAAAGACAAAACTTTTGATCTTTTTGATGATATGTACTTTTGAATTTTCGACGACGATATGTATGCATATACATTAGGGTGGCCCCAAAATAAAAGTTGCGAATGTTCCCAACTAAAATGAAAGTTTGATTCATTTTAAACTACGTTTTTCAAAATTTTTGTCCTGGTGTCAATTTTTGAGGTTTTTTTTGTATGTTTTTCATATAAATTTTTGAATTTTCTAAATTTTCTTTTTAAATTTCTGATAACCTATTGAAAGCACCTCTTAAAGACCTTTCATATGATACCAAATTTATAAATAGTTCCTGTGGAAGAAATGCGAAAAAAATTCAAAAAACCTCAAAAAAGAACCTTTTTATCCTTTGATCCAGCTCACCAAATATTGACCCCAGGACAAAAATTTTGAGAAATGTAGTTTTACAATGAATCAAACTTTTATTTTAGTCGGGAAATACTAATTTTTTTCCATACAAACGGGGCCACCCTAATATACCTATATATTTTTAACGTACCAGCATTTGGTATGAGCACAATAAATTTTCTACTCTTAACCAAATTTTTAACAATGCCATTGTATTCGGTCAAAGCTTTAGCGTCTACCACAATGAAGGGGGTCATTATCATGTTTAAAGGATTTTTACGTAACTGTTTTAAAGATAAAAATTAATTGTAACGCCTTATACTGTTTCATTCAAATTAAAGTAATACAAACCTCTTCTTCCAAGGTTTCCACTTCATTTTTTAGCCAGAGCTTTCCCATTATTTCACATTTTTTAGACATGGCTTCAGATCTTTCTTCATCAGCACCACTACTAGATTGTACCTTTTCACAAATTGCGCTGTTCGTAGTTGTCGACGCCGATGTGCCGCCAGCAGTAGCTCCATTACTATTGAATTTTTCTGTGTTCCGGTTTCGAAGATATCCTTTGCGTGGCATACGCTTACATTCCTCTACTGTGTCTTTTTCCTCGTTGCTGGTATAGCTCTTACGTACAATGCCATTTTTACGATCAGAATAGCGTCTTGTACGACCTTCCACTCGCTTTCGGGCAGCATTTTTAGCGGTACGTCTTTCGCGTCGTCTAGAAGATGATTTTTTTTCTTCGCGTTTCTTTTTAGTATTTTCTGTGAAACGTCTAGCCTTTACACAAAAGCGATAATTAAACTTCTTTTGCTTACATATAAAAAAACCAAAATCAACCATTTTGAATATGCGTAAAATAGATTCTTCCTGCGGTGTAACTTTCTCTCGAATAGTAGTTTCCCAGTCTAATGTTATTTGAGTACTTTGAAAAATATCGAAACTTTTAAAGACGAAATCTTCTGAAAGCGGCACATTTACACGGACGTCAAATAGATCTGCTAATGTTTGGCGAACATTGGGTGTAACAAGAAACTCGCGCTCAAAATAAACTTTACGCGTGAAAATGTCTATATTACAGTAATTTAATAATTTCATAATCTTGTGAATAAATTCGGGATTCGAATGATAGCAACCAAACAGAATTTCATGATTTATGCGTAGCCAATCGAAAAGAATTTTCAAAGCTCTAATTGTGGGTTCATTTTGAGCAAAATCTACTATAATGTTGGGATTTATTTTGGTGTATTTATTGCGATAAACCATCTTCTTTGGCGGTTCTCCATTATTAGTTTTATTATCATCATTCTGTTTCTGACCGTTTATTTGTTGCGTTTTTTGTGGAGCTTCCTTATCGCAATTAGTAAAATTTAATACAGCATTATTAGTGTGCAATTGAAGAATTTCAAAACTTTTCAAAAGTTCTTCCGTATCATTTTCTTGAGAATTGTTACGTGCTGCATGTGACAAGCGTTGCTCTTCATGGTCTTCTGGATAAATAATATTTTCTTCTTCGATAACAATGTCTTCATTATCGGAAAAATTGGGACCAACGCTGTCAACATTTGAATCAATACTTTCCTTAGAGCCGTGGCGAGAGGAGTTGACCAAGTTATTATTTTTATGTTTGTTATCAACTTGTACTCCACGTTCTGGATCTTGATCTTGTTCACCTGCTTCAGCAGGTTCAATATCACTAAAATCAGTGTCGAAATTAGAACTTAAGTCTGTATAATCTTCGTCATCAGTAGAGAAATCGGTATCCATATCGGATTCAGTATCATAACAAGAACTGTCGTCCGATTGCGCAATTTTACGGCGACGTCGTCGTAATTTCATACCCTTCTTCTTACTCTTGCAAGATAGCGGTGTCTTTAGATCACTTTCTTTTGCTTCATCTGACGATCTTGTGGAAATTGGTTCACCATCATTTTTATCGTCTTTATTATTAACCTTATTACTGTCTTGAGTTTTGCAGACGTAATCATCGTGAGATCTTTGCGATTCGCGCGAATCCGACGAGAAATCCTTTTGTGATAACTGAGTAAGTTTCTTTTCCTTCCTTTCAGCTTCACCTATAGAGGCTAGCCAGTTTTTATATTCGTTACGAGATTTCCTAACAATCATATCAAATTCTTCAAACTTTTTGGCGTACATAAGGTGAAACTCTTCGTTTTCAGCCGACTTGGCCAAAATTGTTTGTTCCAGATTTACAATACATGCATCCATAAGATCAGAACATACAGCTACCAAGAAAGCATTTAACGAGTAGACCTTCTGAGAGTTAATCATTTTTAATTTCGACAAGCAGAAGAATAATATCGAAACAATTTTAAATATGCAAGAATCGTTAATTTGAAAAGTTTTGGAGCAGAGAATTTTACGTAAATCTACCAAAACACAGTGACACAAGGCATTAAAATCAGGAACCTCCTTGTCAAAGAAGAATATATCCACAATTAAGTAGAAACGAGCGTAAAAGTCCTGAAGACTGAATTCAATTTTATCGGGATCAAGTTTTGTCAAGTAATCAGCATGAGAAGCGAAGAGTTTGCAAACATTATTCTCACTTAACTCAAACGGTATCAAACTCACTAGCGAGTATAAATAGTGATATATGGAATCTAAATCATAATTTTGTCCATAATATAGGGTGCCCAATTGATTCTGCGCCATACCTATGGCAGGGTTAAGCTTAAAAGCTTCAAAATAATATTTGGCAGCCAACTGCTTCGATATCTTTAATTTCGTGTCAATGCGAAAATCTAAAAAATAACGATGTAAATCACCCAAACTTAACAATGATGAGTGTATAGTATCCAAAGCAAATGATACCGCTTCCAAACTCTTATCTAGTGCATAATTGTTAATTTCATCCACATTCAAATTATCGCCTTTCGATTGGCGATCTTTTTCCTTCAGCTCCTTCATATAGCCGTCATTTATTATGGTGAAATCGATTAAGTATTTCAAATCTAAATCATAAATCTCCTCCATTTTTATAGCTATTCTCTTGTAATTCAGTATACCAGCACAAAGGAATCTTTCTAACTTCTGAATATTATCTTGAGCTCCTGGTTGGGCTACATCTTTTAGCTCTTTAATCCAATTCTTTTTGACATATGCAATGAATTCAGTAATAACCTTTACGCCACATAATTTCCCGTGCCTTTTTGCCCACCGATTGAAAGTCCTTAAAGATAATTTGGATACATAACTGAACAAGTTGGGCTCGTTTCTGTTCCAAATCATTCTGAAACAGTTGAGATATGCCCGAAATTTGTTTCTTTTCATCGTCCAGCTGCTTAACTACGATGTAAAGTTGTCTAAGCGAATAAAAATAATTATAACTATTATTCCATTTAAAATCCTGAGCAAGTTATTGTACTTACTGGTAAATTTTCTTAACTTCGGCACTGATCCCATTATTTTGAGATGAATCTCCACAACGTTGAGGCTTACAACCATTACTTCCGGTGCTTACACCACCAATACTATCACCAGAGGCGTTTGAACCTCCGGAACTTACAATCGTGTCCATCTCAACAGTGACAGCGAATACAATACGAATCCTGTAAATTACAACAGTTTTATTATTTTAAACTATCTAGTTAAATGATTAATTTGTGTGTAAATCTATTTAATTATTTTATTCGGCAAAATTGACATTTGAATGTCTTTCTTTTCAACAATTGTCTTTTTTGTTTTATTTACAAATAACATAGGCTCCACAGAAAGAGACAACGATACACTTGTGGCCCGTTTATATATTAAAAGATTTTAGAATGCACCGATTGAAGAGTACATAAAAAGGAATACCAGAAAATGTCTTTGTGAAATTTATTTTAAATATTTTCACGCTTTAACGCAAAATTTGTAGCGAATAAAAATAACCTTTTTTGGACTTATGCTACACTCTATATGATTAGATTAAACAATTATTAATATTTTTTTTTATTTCTGAATAATTTAAACAAGTATATTTTCACAATGTCCTTCGATTTTTTACTTCTGCGACGCAATGGAGAACAGAGTTGTTTTATCTTAAAAATATCACGTACACGACGAACCAACAAGAAAAATGAACAGAATGTAAACCATAAAGTTTCTCTCAACAATTATTTGTTTAAAGACTAGCATATATTACAGGAATTTATGCACAAAAAACGAAATTTTTTTCAAAAGCGATTATTTAAATGCTTCCTTTGTTTTATTTATATATTAAATAATCAATAATTTAAATACTTTTTTTCAGGTTTTGTATTACTCATGTGTAATAAATGCGTACGTGTGTGTACATTTTGCAATATTTCAACACAAATTATATACACAATTTATTTTTTAGTTTATATTTCGAATAAATTTATACATAAAACACACCTTTATTATTTTTAATGTCCTGATAAACTTAAAATTTATTGGTTGCAATTTTATGAAAAGCTTTACAATTTTAATGCAAAAATTCTGCTGCCTGTTTTAATTGCGTCTGTCTTTTTCTTTTACTTTGATATTTTACACAAATTCTACCACTTTCGATAATAATTACAGAGTTGTATTAAAATGGTGAAATTCTAAATTTAACGCTCCAATCTAGTATATATATATATATACAAAGTCGTAATCAACTTAAAAACTTTCGAACGATAATTAAGTTTTAATTAAATATATATTAATTCTCATAAGATAGTTATATTATAACATAAATTGTAGGACTGATCCAATAAAATATGCCTATATAGTTTAACGCCTTAAAAATTAGTGAGATCAATGAAATCAGATAGATCAATTTATATGTATAGATATATATATTGATACATATAAATACGTTATCTTTAATTATAAAGTGTTTTCTTTTTGAAAATCACTCCAATTTTAATTATTTTCATTGTAAAATACAAATCACGACCGTTCGATATGTTTTATGCCTAATTTGTTGCAACTGAATATTGGAATACATATTAAACGAATCTCAAATGACAACTTGACACATGAAATGCAACCCTGTATATTCTTTTACAAAAAACATGTGACAAGCGATTGACAAAATCAATTGCGTTTCTTTTTTGCTTCCTTTCCTTCTCTGTTTTTACTCAAGATGGGTGAGTGCTGTGTTTTAATTAAAGTGGAAAATTTTCAAGAAAATCTTAAAACATCCATTAAATATTATAAATGAAATTGATAATTTTAATTATTAAAATATCAAGAAAATAATGTGGTAAATCAAGAATTAAATATCTTGCAAAGTATTCGCAAAAACTCGAAGTAAAAATCGGTCTGAAGGTGAAATACATATCGAACAAGCGTTACTTCAAACAAGATTTTCTTGATAGTTTTAAACTTTAAGGATTTATTATGGGAGAAGTGAAATTTGTGATTTAATGTGATTCAATTTGTTGCAGGTATTAGCCGCGATAGTGCTCATAAGCGTCGTGCCACTGGTGGCAAACGTAAACCTTTGCGCAAGAAGCGTAAGTTCGAGTTGGGCCGCCCTGCTGCCAATACCAAGGTGAGAACTCTACTAAGTCTAAGTAATATGTTTGGCATAGTTTGGAAAGATCAAAATGATGATAACGCGTGTCAACTGTAACCAGATAGTTCCTTTGGAGCTTTCAGCAATTGATGAATGGCGTTATTATGTTCGGACTGCTGATTGATTTTTCAAACTAATAGTTGAACAGAATATACCTGTAACTATATAAATCCCTTTTAACACTAAATATTTGTTTGTTTCAGTTGGGTTCTCCCCGCGTTCACAGTGTACGCACTCGCGGTGGTAATACTAAACTCCGTGCCCTCCGCCTTGAAACCGGTAACTTTGCCTGGGCTTCCGAGGGTGTAGCACGCAAGACTCGTATTGCTGATGTAGTCTACAATGCCTCAAACAATGAATTGGTTCGTACCAAGACCTTGGTAAAGAATTCCATCGTTGTTATTGACGCCACTCCCTTCCGTCAATGGTATGAATCCCATTACGTCTTGCCTTTGGGTCGTAAGCGTAACCCAAAGCAACAACAAAAGGAAGATGATAATGATGTGCTCACTAAGAAGCGCAGTGAAAAGACCATGAAGAAGTACTTGGAACGCCAAAAGTACGCCAAAGTTGAACAAGCTTTGGAAGACCAATTCGTGTCTGGTCGTCTCTTAGGTTTGTTTATAATTTTATATGTTAGCTTATACTCAAAAACAAAGTGATGTTAATATCTCAAAGCGATCCCATCAATTTTTATTGTTACGGACTTGTTTTAAGTTCTGTAACAAGCCGATGGGGCGTGAATTTGCTTGTCATAGTTACTCTGATTGGTTCTGTAAAAATATCTCATTTTAAAGTACACACATAATCTTTGTTGACATGTTATTAATTGCTCGAAATTTTCTTTTATTTCAGCCTGTATTTCATCCCGCCCAGGCCAATGCGGTCGTTCAGACGGTTATATTTTGGAAGGCAAAGAATTGGAATTTTATCTTAAGAAAATCAAGTCCAAGAAATAAATTATTTCTTTATTATTAAAAGAAAAACAAACTCAAATTACAATTTAAATTTTTATGTTGTAAAAGAAAAAAAGCTGAGAGTTGGTATTGTATGTATTACAGAAAGAGTCATTGTAGATAAAGATCATCTGACAAAACAATAAAAAGTTGGAGTTTTTTTTAACAAATTACATTAATTTAGTTATTTATTTATATAGTTGTTACGAACTAAATGCTTAAGACCATTTGATGCATAGACTGTAACACCGAAGTTAAATGTTTTTTAAATATTTCGATTGTCTTGGTTGTACACATGTGTTTGCAATTTTTATAAAATATATTCCCTTCTTGGTTATTAGGAAATGAAAAATTTCCTTTTGTATACCTTTTAATATTGCTGACAAATGTTCTGAGAATTTCCATGTTCTTGGTAATGTAGGAAATGATGCTAATACTTTTCAATTTTCTTGTGTTTGTGAGTCTAAAGTTAATTTACACTCCAGCCTAGTTGAGTCGAACGCTGTTAGGTTGCTATAATATGGATACGAAATTTATATTGCTTCCATCTCCAATGTTTCTACCATATGGTACTTATTTGTTGAACCCTATTAATATGTCGAGTACATTTCTATCTAGTTGAAAATATTAACATCAACAAAATCGGAGTCGAATTTCTCAATTTTTTGCTAATAGCCAACGAAAATAACTATTTTTTGGTTACCATTTGAATGCAACAGCTTCTGTGTCTATATCTACGGACCCAAGTAGCTCACAATTGTATGGTAACCTGTTTTGGAATCTTTAAGACCATTGCTATTTAGCCAATTAGGTCAGTATCCAGCAAAGATCGCTTTTTAATCCGATATTGACCGATTTATGGGGAGTATATTTGCTTAAAAATATTGATCTTTCATTTGATTACCTATGATCTGATATATGTTTAGTTTTGTTGTAAAATTCAAAGAATTTCCTTCGTTTTTCATCTAATTTTTCTGCAACGTTTTCTTGTTTTTCCGATTTTAATCGATTTTCTTTTTAAACATTTCTAAACCTCTTAATTATGCTAAATTAACAGTCTCTGTTATCTTAACATGGGCTTAAAAGTTTCTATTAACTTTTCATTCTCTGTTAACTTAACACTAACTGTAAGAACAGAATATAACTTTCGTAGCTAACTTCACACCCATTACTGTCTTGCTGAACTAACCACGTAAGTAGCTGCAGAACGTCTTGATAGGGACAGTGCTTATTGTATACCTGAGATCTAAATGTATGTTGACTACTACCATCATTCCATACTCTGAGTTTTCAAAAATTTGTATCTGCAACATTTGATTAACAGTAAAAGGTATCTCTAACATTATCGGAGAAAAAAAAAACAATTTTTTTGGTTACCATAATATAATTATTCAGATATTTATCGCTTTCAATTTAAATAACACAATTAATTGCCCTCTTAACCTTTCGATAGTTAAAAATGTTTTGTATTGAAATGCTGTCTTTTGTTATATTTGTTATGCTGCCGGTTATGTAAAGTCGCCGTAGTCTAGTAGGTAGTGTGTTGGTTTATTAGACGTAAGATCCGAGTTCAAATTCCACGGCAGACATCAAAACGAAAATATGAAAATATTTCTTCGGCGATTTCCTCTCAATAGATTTCTGACAAAAACGCTGAGCGCAAATTTAAAACTCTAGGCCCCAACACTCATGTATAAAATTAACACACACACAATATAAATGGTGTGAGAAGCTAGGTCATAATCCTGACTGAAGGGTTATGATGACCAATTATATATGAATGTTATGTTATCCGTATCTGTACTAATATTTATTTTTATTATTCATTCATTGGATTCATTACATTCATTTTATTATATGAGAAAGGGAAATTAATTGTTAGTATGCAGTGTAGTTTAATAGTTAGATAAAGATACATATATTGATACTTTATACATGTACATTACAAAAAATATATTATGGCGGTTAAGTTTAAAATGCTACTAAGAAAAGGTAAAGAAAAATTTAAATTTCGCATAGTCATTAAGAAAAAATATTTCTTTTATTAATTCATAACAAAATGGAAATACAATATTTAAGAGTGCTATATTTATATGTATGTATGTATGTATGTAGGTTATATAGTATGCCTCAGTGCAATATTAATTATAATGAGATCGATTAAAAATTTATTATATCTGTATTAAACTCCTATAAGCTATACAGGTATGTAAAAATATATAAATATATGTATATATGCATTTGTGCGTTAATAAATAAAAATTGTACGTATAAATGCATGTACATATATATGTACGTACATATATATCACAAAATATGAATATGTATTAAAACTTAAACTAATTTTTAGTGATAGAGTTAAAAAAATTTTTGTTTTAAATTTTATTTACTTATAATAACAACTTAAAGAACTTTATAATAAAAGCATAACAAATATTAAAAAAGCATATTAAATAAATTCTATTTCCTTAAACATGCAATTAAAATTAAAAACGCCATAATAATACATGCAATACCAAAAATTTCATAAAATCTATTAAAACTATTTGTATATGTTTTTTCTATGATCAAATTATTGACTTTATTGAATTCTGTTGAAGTTTCAATATCGATTTGAATGTCGTCATTAGTTGCGATTATTTCTGAGATGGATTCATCACTGTCATCATTAAAGAGTTCCTCCAGGATATCTGCATCAATTTGTTCATCATTACTAACACCATCTGAATCGCAGTGTGGTAGTTTAGACAGAAGTGGATCAAATTTATCCGGATTAATGTTTTGAACGCAAGCACATGTATTTTCTCCCACACAAATATTATTGGGCGGACAGGTTATATTGCATTCGATATTTTGCAATGGCACAGATATTATTAGTTCCACTACACAAAGTATTAAAATAATTTTATACATTATTTTGCACATCGTTAATTAAACTATATTATTATGAATATTCATACGTAGAACTTCTTTTCATACGTAATTACTGCTGTTTAAAAATGGACTGGCTGACGATCAAATAAAAACTGTGTCAAGAATTAAAAAAAGTAACTTAAATTGAAATTCTTAATGCTTATAAAGATGTACATACATACATACCTACATATATATTATGTTTGTTTGTGTATGTATTTTATTTATCAAATAATTATATTATTTTGTGGTTTTACTTAAGTTATAAACAATAAATATGCATACATACATACATACATACATATTGTGTATGGTATATCCGAATATGATTTAAGGTGCATTTATTTTATTTTTAAATCAACTTGCCTTCGTACATTTGATTTATCCTACAGGAAATTATATTTTTTTTATTTTTTGTATGTTAATGAAAAGAAAAAAAAAAAAAGAGAGCTTCATATGTACATACAAATGTATGTACGAATTTGTTGTGATAAAAATTGATCTTGAAATTTGTTTACAAAAATTTTATAAATACACTAGACGTTCAAGGTACATAAAACAACGCTTTTGAGAATTACATTTTCTACATATTTACATATATTTAATATGTTATTTACTAAAATAAATTTTTGATAATCATTTAATCTTTTCATGAAAATTGTCATAAACTCTTAAAGATATTGAATATTTCCTTATATTTCTTTCTCATATTAATTTGCTACGTACTGCCGGCTAATATGTATGTATGACAAATTTCAAAAGTAGAACAACAGTAGAAATTAATCACTAATAGTACTTATAAATTACTTGTAATGCATAACCAATATAAGAGATGTGAATGTATAAAAAATCCGACTACAAATAAAAAAAAAAACAAACAAACATAAACAGAACAACAAATTCTCCTTAATATACGCACAAGTATTATAAACATTAGAAAATGCTTATTGAAACTTGTTTTAATTAGTAGAAATCAAAAAAAAAAAAAAAAACTACTCGGCTTAATATTGCTACAGAAACTACTTTTAGTTCAAACTTTCTTTCTCTCAATGTAGTATCAATTACATGTGTATGTATGTAGTGTAGATGCACCGACATGTTCTAGTATAAATATACGTTCACTACTTACTACATATGTAATACATATATACAAATTATGAACACATAAATGAGTACTTTCAACAGAAGTGTAGTCTCATTCTATAAAGTGGTACTTATAAAACATTATCTAGAAAAAAGAAAAAATGGTACTTTCTACTTGCATTAACAGAAGTAGTTGTTCTTGTTGTTGTTATTGCTTTTGCTTTTGTTATAATCAGTAGATGAACAGAAAATCAAACAATTTCAATGATATTCATAAAGTTGTTCACTTTAGTATGTAGAAATTACGTATGAGTAGAGGAATATTTCTATAGCTTTAATAACATACCATAAGTTATTATAGCCTAATAACTAAGAGCCGCACAGAGAGTCCATATCTTAAGTGATCTCCGTATTACCGCCTACAGTTATGTAGTAATGGCCGGAATATAAATAAAAAAAAAAAAAATTTACTTAAAATAAAATTAAGAAATCAGGCAACTGCAAAGCGTAGTAGGGAAAGGATTCGAAATTTGATTGAAATAGAAAGGAAAATAAATAAAAATATTTATTTATTTATTAATTACAATACAATCATAAATTATATTTAATTATTTACGAGCTGAGTAATTGCGTCCTTATGCTCGGTGTAATGTAACCAAGGAGAGCCTCTGGTGGGAATCGAACCGATGACCTTTACGGTAATAGTCAAACACACTATGCTCTAGCTCACCAGAGCATCTAAATAATAGTAATATTAATTGAATCAATGAACGTAAAAAATGTTAGAAATAATGCTTCTATATATATTCCTTCAGCTTATGAAGTGCATCAAACAATGTGTTCTTAGCCATAACATTTCAGTACTGAAGAATGTGATTTCCGAACAACATCATAAAATATTTATATTTTTAAATTGGCAACAACACTCCTTTTATGGGAACACCTCACTTTATGGGAACACAACTGGCACTTAATTCATTATAAAATATTTGTAAATGGTTATGACTAAAATTACATCATTATGTATGTATGTATACACGAATTGTGGCTTTACACAAAGCCACAGTTACAACAGCAACAATCATATTTTGGAATGTACATTTTTATAATTATTTGTCATCTATTTAAATATAAAAAATCTCAGAGTACATATATATATATATATTTGCTTCATAATTTGAAATTTACTAGCTGCATTTCAAAACTACTCTATAAGATCTTTCAATGTATAAGAAAATAATATTTGAATATAATATAAAGCTTTGAAATTCATTTTCCCAAACATAATTTTAATTTTTGAATAATAATATTCAGCTTTATTGGTTACGAAATCTCTATTTGGTTTTTATAAGCATTAATTAATATGTATAAACTTTTTATTGTTTTTGTATTTCCAAAAATAATTTTTATGTTCCGGTAACAAATTCACACTTTCCCTAAAAAATTTCTCTTGCCTCCAGCAACTTAATGATGCAAATGCAATTAATTTTTAATTACGCCCATAACAACAACACGTTCCTGTGTATCTAAAAAGAAAAACATTCTAAATTCATGTAACTATTTAAGTTTTTAATTTTTTTAGTTGTACTTTACATCTGCGAAAACATTTTACACACGTCTAATCCCTTCAACGAAAAAGAGACAAAAAGCCAAACACAACAGCCCACCCGAAAAAATGAATGCTTAGAGTAAAGCGTTGTAAAGTTACACCAAATCTGTGTAACGGCGCTATAATGTTGCTATGTCTTGTTAAGTGAGCGTGTTGTTGTTGTATTTCATTCTTTTAACTAGAAAAGTGCATAATAAGCCAACACCAACGCCACCATCGTAATGAATACGATGATACTCTTTGCCACAACGTTTGCTTTTGTAGCTGTTAATGCTACTGTTGCCACACCACATGGGTTAATGATAATTACAATCGTTGATGCCAGATATGTGAAACATAAAATCGAAAAAATTTAGGACAAAAAATATCAAAACAATTTTACTGAATTGCAAGAAAACTCAATCAATTTGAGGTCCTTGTAAATCTTTAAACAGGCCCCATGTGGCAAAAGTAAGAAAATAATCTCTTGCCATCCATGTACAAAACAATTTCAATTGTAAATCAACAAATAAGTGAATACAAATACAAAAATAGTAAAAATTTAAGGACCTTGTAAATCTCTAAATAGGTTCGCTCTGGCAAAAGAAAGAAAATGATCTTTTGCCATCCATGTACAAAACAAAAGTAGAAACAAATTGGAAAATGGTAAAAATTTGAGGGCCTTGTAAATCCTTAAATAGGTCCCCTGTGGCTTAAGTAAAAAAAGAATCCCTTGTCATACATATATACAAAGTAAATCGGCAAATACATATGTCGAAACAAATTCGAAAATAGTAAAAATTTGATTAACTCCACTATCACGTCAATAATAGGCAGATTTATGGTTTTCAAAATCGTTGCAATTTGAATAAATTGGCATATCTGGCAACCATTAATTTCGGTTCAAAAGGAACAACAAAGTGGGCCATGATTTTAACTAATTAGGGGGTTGTGTTTTAGCCATCTATTGCACACATACATGAAACATCATACATGCAATGGCAGGAACATAAAATCAAGTTGCAAGTTGTTAGAAATATTTTTTATTTTGTCTTTTTGAGAGAATCGGGCTTACTTTTGTCAATTCTATGATAAAATACAATAATTAAAATTGACAATGTATTTTGTGTTAGAGTAAGAACAACAACAACAAAAAAAAATAAAAGGAAAAAAAGTATTACAGCAGCTAAGTAGGAGGTGCAGAGTAACAGCAAAACATAGTTTCTATATCATTCAGCATATGGTATGGAACATGGTTAATTTGTTATTCCTTTTAAAACAGTTTGAAATCTTCACTAAATGGGTTTCTATTTTTCATTTACCAAGAGTTACAGAAAAATCTCACTTATACGAGACGTATTCGTAATGTTTTTTAAAGTTATAATATCATACTCATACGTCTTTAAGAGTTGTCAAGTAAAATTTTATCGTTTATTATTTGAATTCCTTTGTGTAATAAAATTTATTATTAAGAAGACAGACATTCACACAGGAAAATTGCTTTGCAAAGCTCTTACTTGCTGTCATTGCATGCTGCATTTTTTTCTGTGATTATTTAACTTTGTCAGGCTATTGCCGTAAGAAGATGGACGATAGAGATCAATTTCAATAAGATATTTTTTGCTTTTATTTCATAATAACATTTTGCTGACTTTTTATGTAAATAATTTTTTTTTGTATATTTTTGCAATAACTTATAACAAACACTGATGTCTCTTGAGCATGAAGTTAAGCCTGATGGTAGTCCAACGACAGGTAAGTACTTTTACTGGAGTAACTAAATTTGAGATATAAATAATTGCAAATAAAAAATTACTAAAACGAAAAATAACAAACAAACTCGAAATTATTACCAAAATTTTAAAAATTTTAAATTGAGTGTTTTTCCACCTTCCAAAACATTTTAAAACATATAGCATTTGGTGCAAATTAAAGTGAGAGTTTTTGTTTTAAGTTTTCCATGAATCTACATATATGTAGTATATCGCAACCGTAATTGTAAAAAGCCTTAACTAATATTTATATAAATTATTGCTTATAATTTTGTATCCAATGAATACTCACGTGTACAATGATTTCATCTTTGAATTTTTAATTTTGAATTTCTTTTGATTTTCAATATTTTTCAGTTTTTTTTTTTTAATATTTGCTTATATTATTTAAGCAAACAATTTTAAACTTTGTGACTTAAACATTTTTATTTTTTGTTTTTGTTTTTGTCCTTTTTCTTCTTCCTTTTCACCATTCATAAGGAACTATGCAGAGCCTCGCTTTTGCTGTTTTCTAACGGAATCGTTTTTTTTTTCAATTCGCCTAATGCAAAGCACAAACAAATACTTGAAATTTATTCCCCAGCACTGTATAGTAGCCACTCTTATCGGGTGCAGAAAAGACTTGTGCAAAAAACGAAAGAGAGATGAATAAAAAAAAGTGAAATGTTTATTTCCAATATTATTATTTCTTTTTGGTGAATGATTTTTTTTAAACAGTTAAAGAAAATTGTTGTCAAACTAAGAACCAGCCGTGTATTGTAAACAAATGTTTAGCAGGATAAGCAGGATTAAGGATGTGCATAGATAACAATGGCAAGCAGTTACATAGTAGATACTATGTATATTGACTTTCACATTCCAATGTCCGTAACAAACTCAATCACCACTCTTACGTTGATCTTACTGAGTACCAACGGAGAGTCATTTCTACCATTGTTGATAGATTGCCAAAAATGTTTATCTTCCCAACGACTTGGTTCAATCAGCAGACGCATCCCCCCAGTTTTCTCGTTTCCAGGAATTCTACTGTGAATCGAAACAAACACAAATCTTAAAGTTTTAAATGGAATATACAAATTAATTTGCTTACCTACAAAAAAAAAAGCGTTGTTTGCGTATTATAACGAAATCCGTTTCCTTGACAAAGAGATTCAAATATGACACTGTAATGCGTGAATTGTTATCCTATATAAAGGGGGTCCCAATTTGTCTCTACCTGAGTGTAGTTGGATTTTACAAGTATAGCGGACGTTAGTAGATAGAAAATGCAACTTTAGAATGGGAATAAGCTGTACGATGAGGATAATATTAATCAGAATTATCCCAGCTGCTCAACTGAGTGGCCTGGCGATTGAAAATTAAGGCGGAGTCGATTCGCCGCTAGATCTAGAATTCAATTTATTTAACAATAATACGTTTTTCCAGGCGGAGGTACCTGCGATTAGGATGAGTGTGATCAGGGTAGCTACATAGTAATTACAGTAGCGGCGTTCTGAGGTCAACAGGTTCTACGGATATAGTATTATGCGCATTACATGGATATCTAGTCAGTGAAAGTGGTCGGAATCGCTTTGATAATATAGCCAGATAATAACACGAAATAAATTTGAATAATTCTGAGTCATATCATACATACATAATTGGTCATTACAACCCTTCAGTCAGGATTATTAACCTAGTTCCTCACACTACTTATATTGTGTGTGTTAATTTTATACATAAGTGGCGGGACCTACAGTTTAAAGTCGCCTCCGAACGACAGATTTTTGACAAACTTTTCATGGCAATTTTATTTTTACTCTCAGAGTTTTTGGCAGAAATCTGCTGAGAAGAAATCGCCGAAAAAATACTTTTTGTATTTTTATTTTGATGTCTGGTCGGGGGCTCGAACCCAGGCTTTAAGTCTAATAAGCCGGCACACTACCTACTAGACCACGGTGACCTCTGGGTCATATCGGAGCATTGAAAACTGAATTACAGGGATTGGCTAAAATGTTTCATGGAATAGAACAACGAAGCAGTAGACGAAATGGGGCAACTCAAATATGGGGAAGATCATAAGTTTGTCAACTCCGGATAAGTGTGCACTTAGCAGAAAGACAAGATGCGTTTCGGCAGCATACAAGCCGTAAATGGCAGTAAATTCAAATTATGTATGTAGAAGAAGCACCGTAACGATGGATCCTTGTTCTGTTGCTATATTGCAACC
Organism: Sarcophaga peregrina; assembly: GCA_014635995.1. Taxonomy (NCBI): domain Eukaryota; kingdom Metazoa; phylum Arthropoda; class Insecta; order Diptera; family Sarcophagidae; genus Sarcophaga; species Sarcophaga peregrina. The sequence goes on from CM025791.1 coordinate 104,528,827, forward strand.
AGCAATCGTAAATAAATAGAAGTGAATTACAAAAACTATTTGTAATGTTAATTTCTCTCAGTACCCGAGTTTGTATAGCCTCTTCTTTTTCAATACAAGTAAGTATGTGTGTATGTTGTGTATATGCTGTATATGGTTAGTGGTTTGCGGAAGCAAAATAGAAGCAAAACTGAAATAGAAATAGAATGCACAGCCTGAGAGAAGTGAATAAGAGAGTGAATGAGAAAAAAAGAAAAATAGAAAAAGGACGAAAAACTTTAGTCTCAAGAGTTTAAGTAAATTGATGCTTGTTTGTAAATTGTTTGATTTACAATTGATAATAATATGGGCAATAGTAGTCAACTCTTTGTAAACTCGTACACTTATAGATCGTTGCTTGGTAAGGAATGGATTTTCTTTAAACATATTTTTGTGACAGCAATTTTTTTTCCTCATTTTCTTTACTATAAGCGGCCATTCCTGTAGCTGACTCTTCCTTTAGTTTTATTAAAATATCTCGATATTGAATCCTATCCTTTAGTATTATGGCTGCTGCTGATGCCAATAGTGAATGAAGTGGTATAGGAAATAGTCAATAATGATACTGTTATTATGACATTACCATTGGATTCTATCGTTGATGTTGATACCACAGTGTATGAGGGAATGTATATGAATATTGTTTTTGTTGTTGTCGTTTGTTTAGAGTTGACCATAAAGGTTTACCTATCAGTACCAGTGTGTTAAGAGTGTATACATCTTTTTCTTGAGTCTGTAGCTGCTTTCATACGTCTGTCTCATTGTTTGTGATTTGATACGGAAAATAAAAATACGGAAAATAAAATATACTATGTAGGTATTAGGTATGCTTATATGTATGTATGTGCCATGCAATATTTATTTATGCGCAATTTGTTAGCAAGTAATGCAGTCTGTCTATCATTTTAAAACAGAGGAAAATGAAATAAAAATCATAAAATGCTCAGGATATTTTTAAAGCTCTTTTTATGTAAGTTTTATTTAATTTTTATTTTTAATATAGGCAGGTTATTGGTAAACAGGAATAACTTTTATAAAATATGTAGATTTAAACATATGCAAATACATATATGAATAATATTCAGAAATTAAAATCAATCATTATACGGCCTTCAATCAGCTTTGAGAGATTTTCAAATTCATTCATTAAAAGAAATTTATTTCCTAGAAAGAAGAGAAAACTTTTTCAATTAAAATCTAAAAAAAAACTAAGAAAATTGTTACAGAAATACCATTAATTTAGCAATAGAAGCAAGCATTCAAAGAAACATTCTTTTAAACTGCGTTTGTGTTTGTCTTTGTACGTTTTGAATTTTTGTCCTGTGATTAATTACCCAATGGTTCATTAGTTTACCAGTAAATATCATTCATATGGATACGTAATGTTTTCTACTGCTGCATATTTTCTATTCCTTTCGACGTTACTAATATTGTTGCAGTTTTTTTCTGCTGTTATTGCTGTTGGTTTTTATTGCTCTCCTATTTGTTGTTTGTAGTGTATCATGCGTAAAGTAAACGAAATCAAGGCAATTGGTAATGAATGTTTGGCCCAATCAATTGAACTATTAAGAAATACCAATACGAATACAAACGAATGAATGCCTAAAAGCATATTCTATTCGATATGAGTACAAAGGAACCAAAAAATGGATAAAAAAATTAAGTTGTTCGATTTCAAAACCATTTATAATGATTTGAATGTAAACAAATGATTAGAAAAGAGAGTTTCTTTCTTTTAACATGTCACGATAAACTCCAAAAGGTAAATTTCTTTATATGTTTTTACATATATTTACATTTATTTATATATATTTATATATATTTATTCTACAACAAATCTTAATAATTATTTGGTAATGTTATTAATAACAATACTCTTGCCATTTATAACAATTAAATTCCTATTCATGGGATAGTGAAGCCGATTTGTATAAAAATTTTTTAGAGTGTGTGTGCATATAGTTACAATGGTATTTGTGTGCGTTGCTGTTTCCTATTATTTTTCAATTCTATTGTCATTGATAAACGTTTGCCAACTGTCAAATGGCAAATTTCTGCCATAAATTAAAAATCCAAGTCGAATATTTCGAAAACAACAACATTTTCATTCAAAAGCTTAAGCCCATTTACAACCCCATGCAATGTCATATAATTTCAGCAGTTCGTTGTGAATACGAGTGTATAGTGTATGTATATGAAACAAGAATACAATAGTTGAAAAAGCCTTTTTGAAAAATTGAAAACAACATTTTCAAAGAGCTCTTGTTTAAATTTTCAAATTATTAAAGCACACTTTAAGGGGCACAAACATGAGATTACTATACTGCATACATATTTACAAAAATGTTACATTATGCTGCTGCATACATTTAGGAAAACAAAATGGGAAAATAATATTTGCTGTAGATACTAGGAGAAATTTAGTTTTTTTTGATAGGAAAAATAGATTCAGCATTTTAAATGTTTTTGAAATTTAAAGCATGCAATGGTCATGAATGTCATTATAGTAAGAGAATTTTGAAAAAAATTAAGAAAATGAAATTAAAAGGCATAATTGAATTTTTTATTACTAATTTCCACTTGTCTGCTGTTAAATGTATCAATGAATTTTAAATCTAAGTAATAAATAGATTTAAAAGCCCAACTGACAAGTAAAATATTTTCCACTTTAAATATTTTTGTTGATTTTTGAAGAAAATAATTGTATTGCATTTGATTGTATATTTACTTACTTACTTACTCTGCTCGTTGCACGCCTTTGGCAGTTGGTAACGCCAACTTTCATCGCAATAAAGGTCGTCCTCCTCGCGGACTTCCGTAGATCACCTCATTAAATACCTGTCTCGCCGGAGTATCGTCTTCCATTCGAACTACATGGCCGAGCCAGTGCAGCCACTGGAAGTTAATACGCTGCGTATCGTCGCACTGGAATGAAAGTCTTACATAGGATTTTCCATTCGAACACTCCCAGTACTTAATACCATTTGTATACTTTAATTGTTCTCCGCATTTCCGAAGTAAAACTTAAATCCTTAAGATTTTTAGGTCATATCTTACAAATTTGTCCACTGAACTAAACAGCAGAAGAAGTAAATCCGTTTTGACTAAAGAAACAGCTGACGTTGAAGTAATTGAAAAAGCTGATGCTCTTTTTTCTAAAATCCCTGATTGATAATTTTCTAATTAGAGGCCAACACATGTGTATTATTCTTTTAAAATTTAACTTAGTATCTATAACATCTTAATATTATTACTTATTTTTGGTTTTGTTTTTGATATTTATAGTGAATAAGTTGGTTATTTGTTACCTTCATTATAAATTTAATTCCTTTAATTAAAATGTCACAAGCAGAATAACTAAACGTGGTATTAATTATTAAAAAAAAAGCAGAAAAATAAAAAGAAAAGTAACTTTAAATCTCAAAACAAACAAACAAACAAACAAGTGGCATTCAAGCATAAAAAGCAAATGCTGGTAAAGGAGACCACATAAAGACATGCAATGCTCATTGAATGTTTTTTTTTTTTTTATTTAAAATTTTTTCTTTTTCAGAATGTGTATTGCAACCGACAGCAACAACTAATGCATATAAAGTGTAATCTCGTACACACATACCAGTGTGAGAAATATTGTGTTCAAGTATGTGTATAGGAGAGTCCTTTGGCGAATAAATCTACAAATAAAAAAAGAACATACAACTTGACAGTTGATTACCACCACTCATACCTCATTTAGTAAACAGTGAGCATAAAAAGAGAACAGAAAACACCGTAATAAGCAATAAATTTACAGATGAAGAAAATATTTTCATAAGGACAATATCACACATAAACATACTTCTTTAACTGACTGTACTTTACCTACATACATACGTACCTATATACATTTTCATGCCACTTTCATACGCAATTGAATGTGCTTTTTATACTCATAGAAACTGACTTACATACACTGGTAAGCGTAAATTTCTCGGTTTTAGAATACAAAATAGGGTCTTAATTAATTAAATTCTTATTTTTCTTATTTTTTATATGCTTCAGTTATTGTCTTAATACCCAACCCATAGCCTTTCTATCTCTGCTGTACTCCTTTGGGTATAAAGATTTTAATTAGTTTGTGAAAATATTTACAATTTATTGTTATATTCCCTAATTACGAGTATCTAGATATGATTGTTTGAATATGAATTTCTATGTTGAGTACAAATAAGTTTTACCTGATTAACATACTTACGAATTCTAATTAATTTAAAATTATTTACACGTTTATACAATATGTATGTATGTATGTAAGTATGTATGTATGTAATTTGTACATATGTACATATATGTGTATGTAGTAGTAGTTGTGTAGTTGTGTAGAATATTATTACATATTATTATATTTAGAAATTATGTAAATATTCCATTTTCAGTAAATATATGTACTTACATGTACATACTTACATACATACATATGTAGTCTATAACATTATGAAATGAATGAATTACTAAGACTAATATTACTGGTAGTTGTACAAAAGTTTGCCCCAAAGACAATTATTTCAAATGCTGCTACATACTATTTTGTTTTGTTATTATTTAGGAGAAACAGGGAAAGCATTTACATACATACGTATGTATGTACATATTGCTTATGCACAAAACTTAAAGAATCTATTTAATAACTAAGTGTCTAAAGTGTATTCCCCACTATTATGAAAAATTATTTTAGCATGAATCTTTTTAAAATATTCCCTAAAATATCAATTTAATTTTAATTAATTTATAATTTTTAAGATTTGATTTTTATTATAGATTAACGATAAATACGATAATTTTAAAACATAAAATAATGAATAATGTACGATATAATAATGTATAATAAATAATGTATGATAACATGCTTAGTTTAGAATTCCTTAAATGTTTGTTTAAATTTTTTGGAAACTTTTTCCTTAATGGAAAACCTGTTTACTAAGTTATGACCCTTAAGTGATCATAAAATCTATCAGTGATATGAGGAATTTTTAAACATTCTTTCCGTAGGTTTGCAACAGAGATCAGCAATGAGTATTCAAAAAAATGAGTCAAATCGAATCATATTTATAATTTCTCATACTTATACACATTAATACTGTAATGTCATGGAACCTCTACTCATATTCAAAGTTTGAAGTACTCATCATATTTATACTTAACAACTCTTATGATCGTGTAAATTAATGATTATGGTGTACTTGCAATTTTCGATTGTGGCAATTATATTTTTTGCAATTTTCGGTATTTCAACAGCAAACTTGGAATATCATGGCTGGATCAATATTGAACTGCACGAACAGACAGTTTAAACTCGGGTTTATCTAATATTGTACAAAAAGAACTGTCGAGCGAAGATTTTGAAAACATTAAGAATATAGCAGCATCCGATAGCTTTTATCGTTTAAAAGCTGTTGTTGAATATCCTATGAAGCTAAAATAAGCTTGTAATATGCTAAATAGTGAATTTACCGTTGAGTTGTGCATTTCGATAGACGGAAACGGCTACATAAACTCGATCCTGCTGTCAACTATCGAGGATGAATTTTTAGATTGTTCGTTATTAGATAATGAAATGAAAAATGATATGAAAAAATTCAATACAGAAATAGTAATCAAACATACTGAATTGGCGTCAATACCAGACACTGCAAGTTTTATACAAAAGATAGACCGGAAACGGGAACCAAGACAAAGTGGAGATCACAAAGATCGAAAGATAATAGCAATACAGGTAAAGGAATAACTACAAACACCACATAGTTTGATGTTTTAGAATATTGCAAAAAAAAAATAAAAAAAGCGTTAAACATTTTTAATGAGTTATAAATACGTTTATTTATAATGCCTAAACAGTTTATAAAGAAACTGCTACCAAAAATATTGTTGATTGCGACTCTGCATAACTCAACATTTACAAGAATTACAAAATAAGTATAACTCGCGTACAAATACTAAAATATTCACTAAATGGTTATGTGTTTGCTCGGCTTATGTGTTTTTTTTTTGAAAATGTATCAACAACTAAGATTGTAAATTTCGAGTTACTCGAATCATTTATAAGTAGTATAAGTAGTTCTCTAAAGTTATAAATCTAAATGAGTAGGCTTATGAATCAAACTTATTTCAAATGGCATGAGTTTGATGCCAACGATGTACGTATAATCATTGCCACTTGTACTTATAAATCAACGTTGGAGTAAGAATAAATTACTCAAATTAGTAAAATTTAACTCACTTACAGATGCATATTCAAAATTTTATGACCACTTATGACTAGCAAAAAAATGATTCTTTGTCGATCTCTGGCTGACATGACTGGCTGACATGACTTGTTTAACCTTTTGTGGGGTGTAATGGTCGAAAAGTTATGATTTTTTCTTTTATGTTATTTAAATTTAGCCTTTTCTAATTACACGTATTATTTAAACAATGGAGTTAGCATGGCTTATATTTAATTACTATATTATGAATTATATTTGATAAGATAAATAAACACTAACAAATTTTGCTTTTACATTCTAGTCCACATATTTACCTTAAAGGTAACTGATACATTATCGTCAATATACTTTGCTTATCAAATAAACGGAGTATAAATAAAAAAGATAAAATATAAATACAATAGTCACGTACATACATACGTACATATGTACATATGAACAAGCATACAATTATATAAATAATTATATGTAAGTACATCTCATAAGAGTAAAGAAATTCATATGTATTTACCTTTACATTAAGGTTTCCCAATTATCTAACAGTCGTAGCTCGTGTAGGCCAGCAGCCATGTGTAAATGCCTAATAAATCCAATTCACTACAACCAAGAGGATGAATGGATGGATGAGTGGTTTGCCATAAACTTAATAGGCTTCATTAAATACATAGTTATAGGCAAATAACTCGAAATATTTTTACTTTTTTTGTAATGATTTACAAAATTGCACAGTATGTATGTGTATGTATGTGTATGTATGTATATGTATAAGATTTTAGGCACGTAAAAACTGTTATAATTTTTTACGCATAAAAAGATTAATTCAAGGTATTAAACCTTTGGCAGAAAGCAAAACAAAACAAAAAATATTCCGACAGTATGAAATTTTACGAAATAAGATAAAAAAATTCATGATGATTTTTACTTGTTTTTATTATTGTAGTGGAAAATTGTCTGTTTGCTTCTATTCTATGCTCAAGCCTTAAGCATTTATTAGAGAAGAAAACACAAAAAAAAAGAAAACTAGAAAAGATTAAAACTAACAGTGAAAACAAAACATAGAAAACTTTAACAAAAACAAATACATACACATACACATGCACATATATAAACACAGGCTACATTTCGCTTTTATTCTCTTTTGTTTTCTACTCCTGATATGGTATACAAATTTGAGGTCTAGAATTCAAAACATGAAGTCAGACAAACCGTTGGCAGGCTGTATGTATGTCTGGCGCTTGCAAAAGAAATAATAGTAATGATGAAGAAACGAACAACAGCATTGTTTTCAAAAAAGGAACAAAAAAAAACCAAGAAAAACAACAAAATAATTTATAATGCTAACATAGCGTTTTATTTTAATTTTTTCTTTTTATTTTTGAATATTTTCGTGTGTTTCCAAGTTAATATTCTCAAAAATATCTGAGAGGAAGTCGCCGAAGAAATATTTTTCATTTTGATGTCTGACCTGGGATTCGAATCCGGGCCTTTTGTCTAATAAGCCAACTCACTAGACCACGGCGACTTCAACACCACTGATGTTGTGTGTGTTAATTTTTGTATATGACTAGCGGAACATACAGTTTAAAGTCGACACCATACGAGAGATTTTTGAGAAATCTTTCATCCTGTAAGAAAGTCACCGAAGGAATATTTTTTTCTAATCTTTCGCTTTGATCTACATATCTGATCTAGGTATTGAACTTTGGTCTAGCGTCTGATAAGCCAACACACTATCTACTAAACTACGGCGCCTTCAGGAGTGAAATTTTAACAGGACACCTCTATCAAATCCATTTCGATTTTAATGACTGGCGCATAATATTTTTTCTTTTTACTAAAAGTCACCGCTAAAAAGGAAGGATTCAGCTCTGATTGTTTGTAATAAAAGGAAAACTGCACACTACACGTTAAAGCGTTCAATATGTTGACAACTCCACGAATTGGTAAACGATTCGAAAGAACACATTATGAATAGTAAGCAACCTTTGTTCTGGTTCCCGATCTATCTTGTAGTAAACAATTGTTCTCTCGAAAATCCTAGAAGAATCATTGATAGCGTCTTAAACAATGAAGCAAATGAAGATATGATGGAAGAATTATCAATTGTCTAGTACCGATTTTGATCGGATTATAGAAAATGATCATTGAAAGTGAATACTTCTAGCTGCAAGACAACGATGTAGATTTGAATGAAAGGTCAATTGAGTTGGAGCATGCCATCTAGTTTAGCCAGAAAACGAATGTGAAAATCTTTTTTAAGGTTTTTGTCACTAAGCTAAGAAACAGTTTTGATAAGCCGATTGAGATAAACCTGTCATGGGTTAGGTGGAAAGGGATTCCCAGACGGATTATTTGAAGAGTCTGAAGCCTCTTAATAATCGAATACTTATTAAATATTATTAATAGATTGCGATTTCTTTTATTAATTGCTGTAGTATAGTAAATAATTCCACATTTTCGAAATTAATAAAAGATATTTCGGAACAGCGTCGAAATGTAGCCAAAATTCGAATAATTCTTTTGCAAAAATAATAATATTTCATAACATTTATATCATACATAGAAGTCGCTGTGGTCTAGGAGGTAGTGTGTTGACTTATTAGACGAAAGGCCAGAGTTCGAATCCCAGGTCAGACATCAAAATGAAAATATGAAAATATTTCCTCGGCGGCTCCGCTTGCTATGAAAAGCTGCTCATAAAATCTGGAGTCGACTTTAAACCGCCACTCATGTGTAAAAGTAACGCACACGACATGAGTGGTGTGAGAAGCTAGAATGTTGCACAATGGGTCAATTCGACCTCCGGATACTGTACTTGTCGCAGTTGATACGTACACGTCCTTTAACCTAACCTAACCTATATAGTATATATATTTATTCTACCATAACTTCTCCGATATTGACAGCACTGGATTAGTAATCATCTTCACAGGTTTACAAAACACACACATGTACAAACACACACGCATGCACTTCTTTTGTAAATAAACAAAGAAAGAAAGGGAAGAGGTAAACAAAAAATTATTCGACCATTTTGGTAAAACAAAGCTTATTGAGACACAGGAAGGAAGGATTTAACGCCAAAGGCTATTGGCGGAAATTATTGTGTTTAACGCTGAAATGGTGAAAGACCAACAATATAAAAGCCTACAAATATTACTAACTAACGAAGTACTAGCGTAACCAATATAAATACAAGAAAATAAGAAAAATATTGTATGTTCGTACACTTTTCTCTTTCCGTACTTGTAAATTGGGTATAATTTTTTTTCGCAAAATAGATTTTGTATATGAAAATAGATTTTTGTATGGAAAAGAAGTAATTTTGTAGTCACAGTCATTCTATGTTAGTTTGCTAGACATTTCGTAAGACAACGATTCTTTAATTTATTTTATATACATTTATTAATAAATATGAGATTTATTTCTTAAAAAAAATATTTTCCTATATAATACATAATTATTACAAGCTACTACTATTTGTCTTATATTTTCTATTACAAATGTATGTTTGTTTTTAGTTTTTTTTTTTCTGATTTAACTGCATTTGACATGAAAACTATTTCTATTCATTTTATTTTATTCAGCTGATAGCACAATACATAGTATTGTAATTTCTGGTATAATTATTACAATCATTCCTATGCCTGTATGATTAGTAACGCAGTTTACCTACCCAAACGCTGTTATATATGTACCCAAAACACAAACAAACCAACTCATACAAAGAGATAAAGGAAAATGCCTGCACAAATACAAAGTAATGAAAATAACTTTTTACCCCCAAAGAAAACCGAGAGAGAGTGAGAGAGAGAGAGAGAGAGAGAAAGAAGAAAAAAGGAAATAAGCACCAACACTGAAGTAAATGATGCTTTAGGCTAATTATACCAAAATTATTCAAGAGTAACACTAACTAAAATTCCAGCAACAAAAGAGATTCTGTTAAAGGATAATATGGCTAGATGATAAACTTCCAGCAAAAAACAACAACAAGAAATATAAAAAAAAAAGAATGTTTCCAAACAAAAAAAGGGCCATAGAAGAACCAACAAGAAAATTAAATAAAAGAGAAATTTTTTGTAATTACCCAGGTTAATGTGTACCGAGGTTATGACAGGATATTAATTTACCAGGCTGGGTTTTTTGTTCATCTTAGTTCTTTTCCGCCTGAACATAAACATGAAAGTGCGTGTGTGTACAGGCTAAAATAAAAAGATAAATCGTTGTGTGTGTATAAGCCACTTGACATTCCATGCCAAACAATTAAGCGATTGTGGTTAAAATATAAAACGAAAAAGAAAAAAAAAATTGGTTGTAAAATTGGTTTACCGGGCTGAAAAGGAAGGTAACATTATTTTAAGCATTTGCGATAAAACAAAGGAAATTAAGAAAGTCAAAGTTAACAAATTCAACAATAACAACAACAACAACAACAACTACAAAATAAGATAACAACATTGAAGGTGTTAATAACATTAAAAGATTCTATAAATTCTAAGAACTAAAAGAATTTAAATTTTCTCTTAAAAACATACTTACATTAAGGATCAGTGTCATAGACCTGAAAAAGATGTCGTCGTAGTCTTGTATGTAGTGTGTTGGCTTATTAGACATGAGGAGTCGGTTTACACTCGAGGGCAGACGTTACCAACAAGACGAGTGTGACAAAAGTATTTTTTCGGGCGACTTCCTCTCAGCAAATTTCTGACAAAAACGCAATGAAAAAATCTCCCGTGCGGAATCGACTTCAAACTGTAGGTCGATCGATACAAGGAAATTCCGGGTAAAGGCAGAACTGGATCTAATTGACAATACGACACAGATATCGATATACTATCTTATAATTGACTAAATTGTAAAAACTTATAATGAACAATTCCCTTCTAATCCTACCAGACACAAAGTATTACCTTTTATGGCGTCAAGCCTGGTCAATGATCTTTTTTGTGCATGCTTTCATCATTAACAATCGCCGTTTTCTAGTAGTTAGTGTTTTAATTCACAAGATACTGCTTTTTTACACTATAAAATCCGTTTTTTTTTTCAAAAATTAACAAGTCAAACGTTAATATTTAAAGTCAAAAGTGTTTAAAAATTAAAAACATTAATAATATTTTATAATAATAATCATAATTGTTTCATATTTATGTTTATTCAACTGAATTTAATTTACATACAATGGTATACAGACATAATTCAATAGGAATATTGTATGCTTCAATTCTTGTTTTTTTTTCTAGATTATATGAAATTAAAAAGTATAACAAAAATTACAGTAGAATTGGCCCTAGTGGCAACAACCACAAATATTGATTATTGAAATTAATATCATACATGAACAAACAAACATACATATAAATCTATACGTACACATTATGTACATCTGCAATGACTTCCACAATAATGCCATTATCAATGGAACATTTTTATTTTATTTGTAAATTTAGCTGCCTTTTCCCAAAAATATCGAAACAGTAAATAATTTTGAAAAATAATAATTTCTGATAGCGATTATAGAAAATATGGCTACTAAATGTTATGTAATTGAAACGGAAATCCATTATATGGTAAGCATACACAAGTTTATGCTTGAATACATATATATATATATATATATATATATATATATATATATATATATATATATATATATTAAAGAAAAAACAAAAATATACAAAGATTAAAACTGTTTGAAAGAATTAAAAACTAATAACAATATTGTGCAGGTTAAAGGGCTTAAAGAACTTAAATTATAAAAATGAAATATGCCCAACATGTATTCAAAAAAACTTAAAGCATTTTGGTGATAATAAATAATAAAAACGAAATTTTTACATAAAGCATATAAAATATTACGTTGAATACCATTTTCAGTGTCCGTAATACGCGATTAAGATTATGTCAAGTATGTCTGTAAAAGAAGTAAAATACATTAATGTTCCATATATGCATCTACTACTCGTATTCCGACAATATTTAGAAACTATATGCTGTGCGGGAATGAAGAATATTTTGGCAGCTGGTTATGAGCTAAAAGATCGATATTATGTCCATATTCCATGGGTCGTAAGACATAGGGATGAACCGGCTAGAAGGGGCATAGCCATTAAATTCTTCGATGAATTCTTGACCTTTGTAATCTAATTGGCAATAGTGATCGTAGAAAAAGAAGATCGGCAGGAACTATCATTCATTGATATTGCCAGTCTGAGTGGTTTCAGACCTATAGGATAAATTGAAAACTATAGAATCATAATTGGTTCTATCTGGTTTAAGTGTTTCCAATCAAAGTCCTTGAGTATACAGCCAGTTCGACCTATTTACCTGGTATTATAATGCGTATATATTTTATTGCTAAATTACTTCATTTGAAATATTAAACAATTAATGAATCTATTAAGTAAGCATACATTTCATAAAAAATAAATTGTTTTATTAATTTTCCTTGCAATTGTATTTCTTTTTATTGTAATTGATTTTCCATAATCGTTTGTTAAATTCTATACTTAACGGCAACAAGAAATCATTGTATAATTGTTATACAAACCGACAAACCTGTTTAAAATTAATTTAAATTAATTTGTCTTACGCCACATAATCGTTTTAAATAAAACAATTATTGTTGTGTGTTCTGTTCTGTTTTTATTGATTTAATGGTTTAACGAAAAAGGAAAAAACAAAGCCATTAAAGCAAAAACTATTAAAAAAAAAAACAGCAACGAAAACATAAATAACAATAGTAACACCAAACAAATTATAATAATAATCAGGGCTGATAAAAAAGCACATTCACACACATTCATATTCATTGAAAATCCTAGCGAGCTCAGGAAGCAGGCCGCACAGTCGGGCCTTTTTGTAAAGTTAACAAAATTGAGGCATCACACGCATTTGGCTCGCATGGAATACTAAAAGGCCTTGCATAAACAGTCCTTTTAGCTTATACTGTCCCTTGTTTGTTGCGAATAAAAATGAAAACAAAACCAAATTTTTCAAATGCAAAATATTGGAGTGAAACACTTGAAACACATTTTCGTATGTTGAAATTCAAACTCTTGTGCAAGCGTTTAGATTGTTATCCTCCATGTAAGTGTGTTAGTAGTAGTAAGAGAATTATGAAAGATATATAAAATGCGATTTGTTGTTTTTGCTATTATTGGTTACATACCGAAGCTATTTTATTACTACATACATATACACTTACATTCTCATAAACACTCAAATAGATATACATACATGCATAGTATAACAGTTTACAATTATACGTTTACATTTATACTTCTATTCACATATGAATGTAAGTAGAATACATGCGTGTATATATGTATGCATGTGTTTGAAATTTCGTGATTTCCCATAAGAATGTTTGTAAATGTTTGTGTGCGCGCGTGTTAGTGTACATCTATGTAAATGGTAAAATGAAGGACAAATAATGTTGGAAGATTTACAACCTTATTGGTGTCGAGTGCAATAAATAATGTTGAATTTACATACACAAACAAATGCATGCGTATATGTTGTGAATACATTCAAAGAAATTTCTTATAAAAATAATACACTTGAACTTATGGAACATATAATAGAACAATTTTATTATTATATCATTCATAAATATTAAGTAATATGTCCTCTACAATTTTGCCTCCACTTGAAGTTTTTGTATAAAAAAACTAGAACGGCAAATATAAATCCTATTCATACATACACGAATAATACATAATTGATCATTACAATCCTTCATGCAGGATTACGATCTAACTTCTTACACCACGTATGTTCTGTGCGTTAATTTTATACATGAGTGGCGGGATCTACAGATTAAAGTCGACTACGAATGACAGATTTTTTTTAGGAGCTTTTCATGGCAATTCTATTTACTCTTACAGTATTTACTAGAAATCTGTTGAGAGAAAGTTGCCGAAGAAATATTTTCGTTTTCATGTCTGATCTGAGGTTTAAGCTGTGGTCTTACGACTAATAAGACGATACTCTACCTATTTAGACTACGGCGATTTCTTTTAAATTGTACTCGTAATATACAATTCTTTTTTTTAAGAATTTTTAGAAAATCTATGAAGAGGATTTATATAAATAAAGCCTAGGGGATGTAAAACACTTACAAAGGTATCTTGTAATAGTAGTGAAACCATCTTGACAAAACTCCTCTGTTAAATTTTGTACAATTCGGAACCCTAGACGCCAGAATATAAGCTTGCTTTATTCAAAATGATGTCGTAACCAGACCCGAAACATACAAAGACAGAATAATACATGTCCAAAGATCTGTTATCGACAGTGTCAAAATATATTGAAAAACAATAAAAGATTCATACATTCTTTAAATGGAATTGGGCCCGCACGTAGACCTCTGTTGTGTTGTGGGTGGAATACATTGAGATTCTATCCGAAGTAATGATAACGAGTAATTGAACAGAAATATTCTTCTATGTGGTGGATGGAATCAAGATACAAGAATAATCACAATATATTTGTTAAGTGTATTTACATTTTCGCATTATAGTGTGTGGCAATGTTTCAATTACAATTTTCATTTTTTACATACACACTTACTTAGATAAACATGCATACTCGTACATGTATGCGCAATCATAGACTTATCTATTTACACATACCGATATATACATACATACATACATACATACATACTAATATATCTAGTGTTTTTGGTTTACATAAATTTCTATTGCAAGAGCAAATGAATGTTGGTATAGCTACTGCGATTGTTGTTCTTTGATTACAATGCAACCACTATTTAGTTGCATGTGTATTTGTTTACATGAATATGTGTGTGTATGTAACAATTTTAAAATTTTTGGTATTTTGGTGTTTGTTATACAATTTTGGTCATAAATTTAAACATTAACTCAATCGTATTGTTATTATATCCTAATGATAATACAACTGTAGTCAAATTATTTCGGTCGCTGGTTTATACCGTCTTCCTCATCTCAATCCGCATCATTCGCCCACTCTTTCTCTCTCTCTCTCTCTGTCTCTCCAATCAGAGTATACTTTTATCTCTTTTTCCTTTCATTTGCATGCTTGTAAATTAGATAATCAGGAAGTTACACATTCATACTTACATATACACTCACGCACACATACATACATTGTATAATGGACAGTAATATTTTATGCTTATTTAAATGTATGCATTTCACATTGTAAGCTATAGTGCTTATGTATGTGTATGCATGTATGTATCTATGTAAGTGTTGTATAGTTGTGGCATATAATTATGTTCAAATTACCTTTAAATGTCTCCGTTTTGTATTGATATTATTCGCTGTGTGGCTGTAGCTGCTCTTCTCTCTGTATAGTAGGCGTAATATACATGGTTCACCGTGTTTTTTTTCGTTTGTTTTTCTAAATCGAATTATTTGGTAGGTGTTTGATGTTTTTTTTTGGGCTTTTCTAATAGAAATTTGTGTTTTAGTTTATAGTTTGGATTTATTAGAAATTTATTACATTAATTAAAATTTAGTTGATATTAATTTGCTTATTTATAAGTGTTTACGATGCTATAAATAAATGTCAAAATTTCAATTAATACTTAGTCGGTGTCGGTGTCGGATGTCAATAGTATAACAATTATATGCTATTCTAGTCGTATATTTCTGCCACTTTTACTTCTAGTGCACATACATTTACGTCGTATCCCTATGATAATTGTAGTTTGTAATTGAAATATGATTAATTGCAGTGAATTCAAGCGTAGAGAGTATGAGTTGAAACTATTTATTGTTGAAATTATTTTTTATTGTTTAAACGTATGTAATTGTAATATGAAAATAAAACAATTTATCATAGTTTAACTATTGGAGGTGTAACCATAAAATATAGACAGAATAACAGTAACAATACAATGACTAGTTATTATAGAAAAACTTTTATATGGTAAATTACATGTATATGCCCACAAATTTTTCTTTTAATGAAAACATATTATTACAAATAATTGCAATCTTTGTCATGCAAACCTAATCAATTTTGACTTACATAATTGGCCCATTATAACTATTCAGTCAGGATTACGACCTAGTTTCTCACACCACCCATACTAGGTGTGGTAATTTTATGTGCGAGATGTATGGCCTGGGCTTTGAACTGCGGTCTCTCTACATATTATACTACGGCGACTACATCCAATATTCAACAAAATACTAAAATTTACAGGGAAAGTTAGATATCTCCGGGAAATGAGGTTATCATTGGCACACATTTTTAAAAGGAAGTGACCAGTGTAATTAAAAATGTTGCTCATTTAGATGAGAAGATACATGAGGCTGTTCCCCCACTGAGGCATTATTTGCTATACACAAATTTCTGTACAAACAGATTGCTTTAAAGGTGTCATAAGACATATTCACTTCTACTGAATGTTTCTAATCCAGAAGTTTCCCGTTACCCAATATAGTGGACAGAAGTTTACGGTATTAAGGATTTTCTTATAGGATGTATGACCATCGTTGTGAATTCCAGGAAGAGCCTGCACGTTCAGTATTACTAGCTTGGAGATTGCCGAACAAATTTTGATAAGAAGAGGACGACAAATATTTTATCCGTTGGCTGAGGCCTTATCCTTCAAAGAGGGTCTACTAACTAGTCTAACATAAGCTAAGAGTTTTGAATTTTTATCAAACATATTTCTGTAAGAATTTTTAATAAATCCAGGTACAATTAATCAATCTAACGATCTTTGAGGCTAAAGTTGTGTATATATATATACATGCGTCTATAAAACAATGGTTTTCGCAAGAAAATTTCTCGATTTCCAAACTCTAAATTCATAACACACAAAAAAATAAAATAAAAGGAGTTAAATAATAAAAATAATTTTCTAAATTAAATTTATAGCAGATAAGATCTCTTCAAATGATTTTTTCTAATAACATATATTTTTAAATTAAATTCACAAAGTGCTTTTTAGAAATATTTTTACAAATTTTTGTTTTTGTAATTTCAGTTTATAAGGAAACTCATTAAAAAATATCTTTTAAATATTTTCATAGCAGTGTATTAAAAGCAAAACAAAAAAAAATATTTTAGAATTAAGCGGTATTTGTATTAAAATATAATGACATTTATGTTAAAACTGCATTTACACAAAGAAATTCGTTTGTCTGTTATATTTTTTTCTTTATTTTAGGCAAAAACAAAAGCATCATAAAATATAAAAATGAACTTAGTACAGTAGCAGTACAGCAGTATCATATTTTTTTAAGTGAAATATTTACTGAATAACAGCTCAAAAAATGTATTGTATACAAACATACATATTCTATACACACCCATACACAAACAGTGATGGCGTAAAGAGAGACAGAGAGACAGAGAGAGAGAGAGGGATTAAGAATGAGAGCGCGTGAAGAGACAAGTAGTATATATATTAACAAAAATTGGAACACTACACATTAAAATTCACTCACACATGTACATAGCAAATGAAGCCGTACTTTATGGTAGTAACAACTACACTTGAAACTTAATGGTATTTTTGTTGTTAACTGCTGCTATTGTTGTACAACTTATGCAAAAAGCTGGAATGTATTTATGTATATGTGTACATACATATGAGAGTGTATGTGCTTTTACTGTTGCTGAATGTTTGTGACACAACTAATTCAAAATAATGACCGTAATTCAAAGGATTTTATGTAGCTACAGCTAAAAAATGACATTTGAAAAAAAAAATAAAAATAAAAAACCCGAAGAAGAAACGAGAAACCAAAAAAAGAAAAAAACAACAACAAGAGCAACAAAATTTAGAGCAAAAGCAAATAAAGTTAACGAATGGAATACCTTATAAAATACGTCAACATTATGTGTAAGCGTTTGCTTTTCATATTCTTTCTCTTTCTCTCCCATTATCTTCCACTCTCCCACTCTACGTTAGCAGTTTATAAAAACGCACTTTAAACTCTGCAGGTTGTCTGTAGTTAAAGCTTATAATGCGTAGCTGTGGGTGTTTCCATTTCCAATTCCATTTTTTTTTATTCACAAGCATGTGAGTGTCGTAAGTATGTATGTAGGAGTGTATGAAGGGAAAAACTTAAGTAAATAAAAATTCATAAGTTTGTAAAAATTTTAAATAAAATATTTTTATTTTTTCTACTTATTTAAGCATCAGCATCAGCATCAGACTTTTTTCATTTGTTTTACAGAGCAAAGAAGAAAATTGTTATACAGGAAAAATATGTACTCTAGTGCACGGCAGGATGTCTCTCCTAAGTTTGAGATCATTTTAAGTGGTAATAGAAAAAATGTTTTTTTTTTTTATGCGAAGGAAAATGGCATCGAAATTTCAAATTAAAAATATAAGACATTGCCGTAAATTATGCTCAAAAGAATCTCAACTTTGACTCAATTTTACTTTTCAAATTGTATGTGTCGCTGTTTAACAATCTAATAAAGTTAGTTTATGAAGTCATTATATTATACTTTAAGTTGAAATTATATTTAAAAATTATGCATAAAATAAATGTATTATTAACATAGAAAAATGCAAAAATATGCTATGTGCCTAGAGTTTTAATATCAAAAAATATTGCTTATTAAAAAATTTTCCATTATTTTGTAATATTGTTTTTATATTTATTTATCTATTAAAACATTAAAAGAAGTTTGAAATATTAAAATTATTTAAATTATTTAACAATAGATAATTAGTAGCGGTTTCGTTAAATTATTTTCATGATTAAGTGTTTGGAAAATATTTTGTAGCAAAGTTTTTATCTTTTAAGTATTGCATGTTTCAACATTTTTTAAATTTGTAAATTGTCAGTTAAAAAGAAAAATAATTTGTTTTAGCTTTTTCTTACTTTTATATTATAAATAAAAAGCCATATTTTAAGTAGTTTCTTTTGTTATTTCCTTATTTGATTCTTTTTTTCTCATTTTTTATATTTTTTTATAATATGATTATAATTCTGTTCAATTTGATTTTTCTATTTTATTTCCTTTATTCGTATTATAAAACTTCTGCTTGTTGTTCAAGTATTTGTTAATATTTTATTTATTTCTCTACTATTTACCCAGAGTTGAGTAGCATTTGTTCAACCTACCATTTATTTTTAAGTATATTATTTTCTTATTCTTATGTATTGCTGTCACTGTCTGTTCGACAGTATATTGGGTGGTCGTACTGTATTCAATACCAACACCAGCTTTAATGGCAACAGCGTCAACCACCAACAAGTGTTTCCGTCGCTTTACGGATTTATACTACTTATGACCAGGAACGTCTTTTTTCTTAGACAAGAACATCTTGTATTATTCTTCGTTTCTTTGCTTTTCTTTTACAATCCAGAATTTTTTTTTTTTATTAGAATTGAAGATTTTTTATGCTGTTGTATTGAAACGACGTAGGATGTGCAGAGAAATAAAGTTTAAGAGCTTTTTCATAATAAGGAAACTAATTTTATAATAAAAACGATAAATTTTATTGTTTAATTTTTATGTCCAAATCCAATATAGTGGATGTCTTTAGACTATCCTTGTAGAATGTTATTGCTTTACTTGGGGGTTTAAAAATTTATCCATACAATTTCTAAGGCCATAACAATTATATTCATCTCTCAATTTTATCAATATATCCTCCTTTATTTTCAAACGCTGTTATTTTGCTTTTGGTTCTCAATTTTGCCAATTCATTTCTAAACATACACCACATTTTCAATTACCCAGATTTACCACTAAAACCTTCGTTCACAAAACAGCACGCACACTTACACATGCAATCAACCGACGAACCAACCGGCCAGTTGAGCAATCACTCATTCAACTACCAACGAACGAAAAGCAATACCACTACTATACATATACAAACTTATGTGTATGTGTACCTCCAGGACCGATATCAACATTTCACATTCCTGTAATAACCAGGAATTGAAAACATCGTATGCATTCCATGCCAATATAATTAAAAAGGAAATTCCTCTCTCATGTATTCTCTCATTGCTTTTTTAAAAACAAATAAAAAAATATTCTACGTATACATACATGCATGCATCTATGTACGTGTGCATGGGTAAGAGAGTACAAATATGTTTATATCTGTATATGTATTTTCAATTGTTGTATACAATAGTAAAGAGATAAATTTAAATTCTAAATATTAATGTTGTTCCTGTTATTATTAACAAATCAATGCAAAATGTAAAAGACTGTCTTAAAAAGAGCTTTATGAAGTACGATTCCTTAAGTTTTCAATCTTAAATAGAAAGAGAATCAATCAATAAACATAAATTTATTATCTACGTATATGAAGTCCAACGTGCCGAAGATTCAATCATCATCTCTTCGTTTGTTTAACAGTACGTATGTATATTATGGTAAACCAAACAAATTACAATATGATCACAAAATCAGTTGCTTAATTGATTGACCAGCAAACCGAGACCAGATCCTGCATAAGGAATTTGCCATATTGTCAAGAAAATTTAAATTAAGCTTATATGGAAACATTATCTAAACATTAGAACATATAAACAAAAGTTACAAAAACAAAACAATGCAAGTAAACAATCCTGTTTACAAATTATTATTTGGCTTAATGTAACAACAAACACCAGCATACAAAAATATACTAAAAGCACTACAATAATAATGATGTTTACATTTATAGAGATTATGTGAAGGAAAAGTCATGAACGTTCGCATTCAAGAGCATTCATCAGACTGTTTACTATGTTTACATATAAAAGGCAAAGCAAAGCAGGCGAGTAAGTTAGTGGAGTCAGTCAGTCTTGTGTGAAAAAGCAGTGCGTTTAAAGAGAATAATCGTGGTGTGAAGATCTGTCGTATAATTGCTTAGTGATTGTCATTGCTTGTGCAAAGGGTATGAATAATAATAATTGTGCGAATAATGAAGAATATTTATTAAAACTAAACAAAAATTTGTTTTTATTTAATTTGCAATCTAAGAGCTCATATTTCAAACCTTTTTTTACGGTTTTTTAAAGGTAAAATACGTAACAATATTTAATCCAAATAAATTCATTTTCTATAAATTTACGTACAACAATGTCTCTATAAATTGAAATGTTAATGAAGACAATAAAAATCATCTAATTTAACTTTTATAGAGACTGTATAAGATAAATCTAAATATACAACACTTACAATAATATTGGTTAATACCACAATCAGCATTTTTAAATTTACTAGTACCCACAACATTTAACTGCAGAACATATACTATTTTTGTTACTAATTTTTTCTATTTTTTATTTGATTTTCTATTCCAACCTCTTTTTAGTCAGGTTCATAGTTTATTTTATTCTTCTTGTTGTTGTTTTTTGTTTTTGTCAAAAATTAAATTACTCCCAAGTGGCTACTAAATAAATTAGCGCTTAATTAATGACTATTAATGGCATACATACGCACACACCCACTGGTTAAATAATGGTGAGAGAAATTTTCAAGCAGTCGGTTGAGAACAGTTGGTATGTCGTAAACCACACAGCAAGATGTTAACCATGTTTGTGTATAATTAAACTGGTGCAAGCTTTAAAGGAAACAGTCATAACAACAGGAACTAGCACCAGCATATTGTTCTCTTTTTTATTTTTTTGTACATTCATATTTATGCTCATATTATGGACTGTAGTGGCATATGGCTATGGTGGTTAAATAGTTTACGGTCCTCATAACATATATTTTCACATTTTGAAATTTAAAAAATGAAATTTAAACAAAAAATAAAGGAGAAAAGGGGTATAATCGCAAAAACTAACCTTTTGTATGATTTCGATGCAACGCACACAAAAGATAATATTAAACGAATATGCAAAAGAAGAAACAGGGTAAACCTATTCCAACTATGATAACTAATCCCCTTGTACAGATGAGATTGTAAGTACATAAATGGAAATCGTCATTAAAAAAATCGAAAAAACTATGCATAAATATCGTAATAAACGTTGTTCAACGTAGACTGTACTTGTAGTTGAGAGATGCTTTACTGTTTAGTTTACATTGAAAAATAAAAAAGCCAAACTATGCTTGTTGAACTTATTTCTTTGGTATCTATAATTGGTTAGTAGCTAAATAATAGGGGTACATAAAATGTCCAAACAAGCAATTTTTTAAATTTTGAATTGCCTTAAGATATGCAACAAAATAATTTAAGAGGGACAATTGCGAAATTTGGTAAATTTCAAGTATTTTTTATGCTTATTAAATAAAATCTTACTTTCGAACTAAGTTTAATTAACTATTTGAAGTTGTTGAAACAAATAAAAAAAAAAAAAAAATAGAAAACCGTGCAATTAGAAATAAACTTGTGAAAAATTATCAACATTTTGACAAACACATACATACACATACATATATAAGTATGTATGTTAAAAAATAGGCAAAATGTTTGTTTAATAATTAACAGTGTAAACTAAACGAAAAAAATACAGAAAAACTTGCGTAAAACTTTTTTAAAAATATGCCACACAAAATGTGTTTAACACAGTCTAAAAGTATGCAAAGGGTTTTTAGAACGCGAAATTTTTACGCATGAGACAAAGTTGTACTTGTGTTACAACATATTTTTTTTCTTCTCTAAATAAATACCAAAGAGATGGAAAGAGAGGAAGGGGGATAAACAAAATATTTATACATGCGTACATGTATGTGTATGAGCAGCAATCGCGCAATAGTTTGAAGTTAAAAAAAACTTCGAAAAGTTTATTGCATCGAAACTTTTTCAATTTGTTTAGAAGTTTGTAATATTTCGTTGAATAAATTGTTGCAAATATTTAAAACAATGTTTAACAAAAAAAAGTTGTTAAAAGAAAAAAAAAAAAAAAATATTTGCAATTGACTTGAGGCCACAGAGAAATATAAGGATTTAAGATTTAAATTTTTACAGCAAAGAAAGTTGACAGTTTCCAATAAAAAAAACTGAAAATATTTGTAAAAGGACTATAAAAACTGCTGAGAAGTTTAAAAATTATAGAAACTATTTTCCTATTTATGCACGTATGTATAACATAAATATGATGGAAGAAGAATTTAAATTTTTTCCTTCTTTTAATGAAGACCAAGTCTATATTACTTACTTAATTGGCCGCTCTGCTACATCTTTCCGGTGGCTCGGCCCTTGCAGTTGGCACACAAGTTGATGATTTGGCTTCCCCGATTTGGTCCTTCCAACGCAGACAAGGTCGTTCTTTACGCCGACTTTCGGCAATCTTGTCATCAAATACCTATCCCACGGGAGCATCCTCTTCCTTTTAATGTATTGTTGGATTACAATGAACTGAAGATCTCAAGTAGGAATTTTCTCTTGAATACTCCTAAGGCTGATGTATCGGTGTTTAATAACATCTTAACAGACTCTTGTTCAATGTTTTAAGCGTACCGACACAACTTGACACATTTGTTGTAAATAGTGCCCTTCTAATGCACTCCTACTTTCCACAGAATGCTCGCCATGGCAAAAATGAAGAGTTGCAGGATAAGGAATCGCCTAGTCCCGATTTCTTATGGGACGAAGAAGACAGCCTTATAGTCCACAAAAAGATAGTTTGTGTCGACTTGTTCTTATGAGTCTTCTCCAAAATTTGCCATAATGTCGATGATCTGGTCGATGATCTGAAGCCGGGCTGATAAGATCTAGTTAGTGTTTTGACGAGTGGCTTACATACATCTCTGTAGATGCGCCTATTGCGCGGACTCCCAAAGTGAAATTGGTAATCGCAAAATCAATATATGTCGCATCACTAACGCCATTCTAATGCCAAAAGGTTGTTTTTTTAATTAAATAAATACCACAATATTGAAAATCAAACAATTTATGTGGCAAAAACAGAAAAATCCCATTATTATTCACCCTCAGACACATCGTGGCGTTCGACAAAACATTAACGAATTTACAATTTTTTTCCTGGTAATAAGCCTTGGCTACATAGCAAACTCAAGCTTTCGTTGTCAAATAAGAATGTGGCAACAACAATTTTATTTTCCATATTAAATATTGCAGTGCATAGCATGCTACCTATGTACATACACAACTGTTTTAGGAATTTAAATTATATTTAAATAAATATTTTAAATAAAAGATAATATAAAAAATAAAAATAAAAATAGAAACTACCATTATACATATCTATATGTATAGTATATCCTTATATACATACATACATACTACATACATACTACATACATATGTATATATGATAATTACAAAACCCCTAATTTGTGTTTTATTTTTTGTTCATAGTAATTAACGTACATTTAGATATATTCGCTACAAATTAGTTCCATTTCTTTTGTTACGCTTAATTACATTTAATTTTCATTATTTGTGTTGTATTTTGCCTCCTCTTTTTCCTGTTTCACTTCATTTGCAGACAATAAAAATTAATAAGAAATAATTTTCTTTCTTTCTTTCCTTTTTGTTCCCCCCATTCTATTACTACAACTACACTATAGTATAAGAATTTTACAATATGATTCGCCTGACAAAGCTATGCTGTTATCGGTGTCATGCCTTCAGCTTTGGCAAATATCGTTGTTCCTTAGCCACTAAATATGCGCTGGAACTTTTTCCATAAGAGAGTGTCACTGTATATCATTAAAATGATTTATTTGCTATTTAACGAGAGCAAAAAACAACGAGAGTGTGTGTGTGAGAGAGAGAGAGAGAGAGAGAGAGAAGTAAATGAAAATGGAAACAAGAAAATGAAAGGAACAATCGTTAGTATGAGAACACAAGAGCATCATAATATTAAATGTTGTATCTCCTCAATGGCAACAAAGAAAGAAAGACGGGGAAAAAAAAAATTATTATTTATGCTTGTGTTACTAATGATTTGTAAACCTTGGCATTAAATTAAATGATAATATATATTAAATATGCTTTTTTTTTTTTTTGTTATAATTTTTATTGTTAAAATTTTTTTCATTTAGTTTTTTTTTTTCCTGTTGAGTTCATTATTTTGAATTTTGTTTGTACATTTCATATTTCCTTTTGTGTAGCCTGTGAAAATGTGCATGTATTTTAACGTTCTATGCTAAACAAAGTTCATTATGGTTGATGGTGGTTGTAGTTGTAGTTGTGTCGTAAATCTAATTAAATACCAGAGAGGGATTTACACAGACACCATAAATAATTTGCGGAAAAATTAAAAATTATATCAAAACGGTGGTAAAAAGGTGACAAAATAATTTATTATCACTGCATAATAGCAACACAAGGCAGCCAGAGATTTTTGTCAACAAATTATAAGTGGAATAAAATATAAAAATAAAAACACAAAAATGATCTTAAATGGAGAAAAATAATGTTTTTAAAGAAATGTCTGGTAATTTTTGTGTGAAATAATGATTGCGACTGCCTTAAACAAGATCTGTTGAACAGAGTTGCCTTGAAAGACAAACCAGAAAGTTCCAACTTTTCTTTTGTAAGAAGGCTGACTAGAAAAAGAAAATTAAACAAAAATTGTGTCTTTTAGTTGTTTGTTGTGCTTTTGTTGTGCTTTAGACCAAAGATTGCTGTTCATAAAGATAAAGTTTAGTGTTTAACCACTTGAGCAAGTGGCCAACCATTGAAGTGGCAGCCAAGCAAGAAAAACCTACAGACAGTTGTACAAATAAACAACAGAAATAGACCAACCGACAGATGGCTTAAAATGCAGAGACAACTAAACAATAACAATAACACAAAAAGACCCAAAGCTAGACAGATAGACCGACAAACAGACAGATGAACCGTCAGTTTATGTTCGAGTTAGTCTGAAGCACCAGCAGCCGAGCAACATTATTTAATGTTTATGTTATATGCTCTATTAGATATTTACTGTTGTTGTTTTGTTGTTTATTTTCTTTTTCTTTCATTTTTTTTTCTAGTTGTTGTTGCATGCAACAACATAAATAAGTAAATGCATTTAAAAGGCACAACTTTTAGGAAAAAAACAAGTACAAAACAAAATAAGTTTTTCCTTTCCTTATTGCATTATTTTTTCCTTCTTTCGTGGTAAATATTTTGTAAACGATTTTTTTTTTTGTTTGCTTGTTTGTTTGTTTTTTTGTTGTTGCCTGCGTTAAGACAATGTTATTATGTTGTTGACAGTTAAATATACAGTTGTTGCTGCAACTACTACTACTGCTTCTGTTCTCGAATAACAACAACAATCAAAACAATAACATCCACTACTAAATAGGATTTCCAACAATTGTTTTGTTACGGCTTAATATGTACAAGAGAATCAACAAAAAAAAAAGAAAGAGAAAAGAAAAAACAAGATATATACGCAGAAAGAAATGTAGGAAATAAAAAATCTGTATTTGATAAGGCTATTGTTAGATAAACTACAACTACAACAACAACTACACAAATATAATATAGTAATAAAACTTTTACTTTCTTTTTTAGATTATACTGTAAAAGCATAATACGAAGAAATAAAACAAAATTTATTTAAATAAGTTTAAAATGATTTCTTTGCTGCTGAATGCTCGCTCCTGTGCTCGGAATTACATCACGTGAATGTTATGTGACTTTCATAAACTGGCATGGTTTTGTTCAATAGAATATTTCATTACATAAATTGTACAAATTTCACGAAATATTTCTTCTTAATAATAACTAGGAATTTCTTTTGGTTTCAAATTTAGTTCAAGTTCTGCTTCTTTTTATTCTATTGGAAAATGTATTAAACCTACGTAGGCATACCTTTCCTTTTTTTTTTTGCATTGCCCATAAAGGAAAACATGTTGAACAATGATCACCAATGACACAATCGTAAATTTTCCGTTTATGGCAATTTTGTTGCCACACTTGCCCGGCATACAACAACTGGTGTTTAACGGCAATCATAAAAACATAGAACAAGACTTTGTTTGACACATTACTTCCGTTTCCGCTGTGTATAAACGATTGGACGCTGGGACTTTAGCTGAATTTCACAAACATGCATACTTTAACAACAACACATGTATGTAAGTATGTGTGTGTGTTAAATTTTGTTTTTTAAAATTGTCTTGCATTAAATTCTTTTTCCTTATGGCAAGCGTCAGAAGGACATAAGACATCTTAAAAATGAACGTCATGTATGTATGTACCACCTACCACTCTCAACACTTGCAGTAAATGACAAAAGGACATGATGATGAACCGACATGTTGAAGAAAATCCACGAAGAGTGAAAAATGCGAGTTTGAGTTAAGGTGGGTGGATTGATAAAAAAAAAGAAGAAAATTTCAGTTGATATGTCTTGCATTTTAAAAAATTCTTTCCAAACGTCATGGCTTTTCTTACGAATGTGTTGTCTTTGCTATATTATTTTATTATTCTTCTTGTTTTGACTTTCCTTTGGTTACCATTACATACAAAAAAAAAAATAAGGACAAAACGAAAACGAAGAAGCTAAAATACATAATGCCAAACATTGCAAATGCGGAAGTTACAGTAAAAAAGAAAAGAAAAAAAGAAAAAATAAAAAAATGTGTTCATGTATTGAAAATTTCATGATGACATGCACGTGCCTGAATTAAACAAGTCAAAAATTTTTAGTCTTCCTTTTCGGCCAATAGTAGGAACTGAAAGACGAAAAAGATACAGATACAGAAAACATAGAGAAAGGCATTCAAAATACAGAATATATGTGCATAACAGTATCTGAAGAAATATAAAGTCAGACAGGGATTCATGAAGAAATCGTTGGTCAATAAATTTTTTAATGTCTTCACTTATAAATAAAAAATAAAATTATTTTCAACTTGAGCCTCTATAGATAACGAGGCTAGTAGTTAGTGTGTTGGCTTATTAGACGTGAGATTTTGGTTCAAACATCAGGTAAGTTAACGTAAACGTAATATTAAAAATAAAAATCCAATATTTACACAGTTATCCCTGCAGTTAATCTTCTCTTTATGCTGTTAATGAGTTTTAAAATTATTTTACTTTGATTTTTTTTTTTAGCGAATTTCATGAAATTTTGCAAAATTTTGAAGAATTTTATGCCTTTCACTAACAGTATAATCAATTAATTAACGAACAACTAATTAATTTGGCCTTAAGGCATTTATTTGATAACAGGTAACAGCCACGTTTGCCTTTTGTATTAAACGTTAAACACCAGTTTTCTTTGTTTTACACTTTTATTCTCTCGTAATGCTTGTGATAATGATGATGATGATAATGATGATTATGATTTAACCTTAAGACTTTATATATGAATGCGTGTTTGTTTTTCTGAGTCTGTGTGTTAGCGTGTGTGAAAATGAGAGTGTGAGCACAATGATACCGTAAAAAAGTGTAAAAAAAGACTCCCAGCTAGCTGTAACAGTTAAAGTTCAAAGCGTTTAAAATTAAACAAAAAAAACAAAAAACATTTTCTTTTTGCATTCAACATTTTGAAATGTGCCAGAACTGATGCTGATACGAATTCAGATTTTTCATTAATAATACATCCACATTCAGATACCTGCTTGATTGTAGTGTGGAAGAGACGGAAAAGTGTGTGGGGAGCAAAAGAATAGGGAACAAAACGAAATAGCAAATGACTGAATGAATAAACAAAAAAAACAAAAAAAAAAACTCAATTACTTTCCATTACCCGAAGGCATTAATTACAACAAAAAAAAAAATAAACAAAAAAGAGCGAGCAACTATTGCAATAATAACAACAACTAGAGAAATAAAAAAACGAGATAACAACAATACAATAGAGTTATGAGATTTTACTTTCTGCTAGTAGTTGTTGTTATTCTTGTTGTAGTGTTATATTATTAATGTTGTTGTTGTTGTTGTTGATGTACGTTTTATTCGCTAGATGTGAAATGAATGAACGTGCTCATAAAACTTTTCTACTGTTTTGTTATATTTTTTTTATTGTTGTTTTATCTCCCCATTTAAACTATATTGTAGTAACAACTGTAACTGTAGCTGGCTTAGTATAACGTCAGTTTTCATAACCATATTTTATTTACCCTACATCAGGTTTGTTCATTTCTTTTAATAACAGATTGCTATTGGGTCTTTCATTAAGCACATCATACCTTTAAATTTTAATAAATCAACGTGTAAGCAAAACAACATTTTTGCTATTATCTGTGGAATATTACATACATAACATAATTGGCCATTACAACCCTTCAGTCAAGATTACGACCTAGCTTCTCACACCACTTATGCTGTGTGCGTTAATTTTATACATGAGTGGCGGGACCTACAGTTTAAAGTTGACTCCGAACGACAGATTTTTGAGAAGCTTTTCATGGCAATTTTTACTCTCAGAGTCTTTGCCAGAAATCTGCTGAGAGGAAGTCGCCGAAGAAATATTTTTTCGTTTTGATGTCTGACCTGGGATCTGTGGAATATTAAATCGTGCAAATGTCTACTTAAGTGCATCCGAAATGTCCGTCCATGACTTTGTTACATAAACTAGACTAAATTTCACCGACCGGCATTTACATTGTACATATGTTGTCTTTGAGAAAAGCTATGGTTTATGGACGCATACACCATTAAAAAAAAATCATGCCATTTCGATCTGAGGTGTGAGTCACCTAGCGTCGTTTTAGCGACACCACATGTCGTTGATGTCTAGATTATCCGGTTCAGATCAAAAAAAAAATAAGTAGTGGTAATAATTGATTTGTAGTATATGCCGTTAACAGTAATGGCTAGATCGAACAATAATTAGTGAACAGATTATGGAGACAGAGCAAAATTCACACCAAAAAGTGACTTGCTTAGGATGCTTCAGACGCTCCTGAATCTCATATGGATTGGTATGTCCCAAATTCATCAATTTTGTTTGCTTGTTTGTTTGCTATTTCAATGCTATCTTCGTCCATGGTGAATAAATGTCGGTAAATTTGAAAGCTTGAACAAAATGGTTGTCAAAGTTTGGAAGATATAATAGTAGAATGCTTTTGTTGTTCCTGATGCCTATTGCAAAATTGTTTGTTGTTTTCATTATTGTGTGCTGTTGTGTAATAGAGACGAAGCGAGTGTTCTTTTTTTTTGCATCGCTGTGTCTTTCAATCCGTTTAACAGGCATTCATTATTATGATTTCATTTGTTTTCTGTTATCTATGATGCCCTAAAGATAATTTTCTTTCTATCTATAGTTATATTGTTATTGTTTTATAGTTTTTCAGAGAGTAGCGAACATATAGAGACAGCTAATTAGATAGATTTCTAGCTTACATATTATTATTTGTATTATTCCCGAAATCTCTATAAACGTTTTTTACGTTCATTACTTTAGTGTTGATGGTATATTATTGTTTACTCGTTTACCACTATTCATCATCATCATCTTTGTTAATTTGTACATTATAGAATTTCAACTTAAAATTAAATTAAATTGTGTACATAGAAGACAGAAGACATTGTTTGATTTGTTAATGTCTTTTACGAGACCTAAATATTTGCCGTTATCGTTATGCTCTAATCATAATAATCAAATTCCTCTACATTTTTTTCTTTAGACTGTTTTCCAGTTTTTGTTAATATACCCTTTAAATAAAATAATTTTGTATTGTTACTAATTAGTTGGTCACTGGTGTAACACACAAACATACATACAAATATTCCTACATATTAATCCGTAGAGCATTTTATTCTTTTAGTTTTACAATTATTTTTTGAAATTTCTGTAATTGTTGAGATATTTTTTTTTTTATTTTTCTAATTAATATCACTTTTGTTGAAATGCTGTATTGTTGCTATTGTTATTGTTGTTGTTTCCATTGCCAATGCCATTCTATTGCTATACATTACAATTATAAATGCTCAGATAAAAAGTAAAATCTAAACAAAGTGGCATAATACAAGTGTGCGTTCTATAAATCATTTAAATTGTATTCGAATATGAGAAAGTTTTTGATTTGAAAATCTTTTTGACTTTTATTCATTAGAGAATATGTATTTGTAAAATCTCTGAAATTAAAACTTAAAACAGAAATAAGATTACATTTTATAATCGTATATACATACATACATATGTACGAAAGATACAATTAAATTATCGCTAAGGATTAAAAAATAGGAACTTTATTTAAGAGATTCCCTTTTAACATAAATATAAAAAAGAAAATTTCTTTTAAAGCCACAATATTTTGTAATGTTTCTGTAGAACGTATGTATTTAAGACACGGTTTATGAAATATTACACGTTTCCTGTCATGTTATGCATGCAAGCATTTTAGGCTCTTTGTCATTAAAAAAATGTTTCAGTTTTTGCGTTTTGCATTTTTTTCCCCCCTTATTTTTAGTTTATTTTGCTTTTAGTATTATGGTTTTTGTTAATAATGTAAGCAACAGAGTTCATTTACGATATTATTTCATTCAAATTTGTACGTGGTGTGGCACAACATGTCGTATAAGTAATTTGTGTAATGACATGTTACTCATACGCATTGAGGCGTTTCTATTAAAGGCTTAAAATTAAACGACGTCCATGACATGATAAGAGAGAGAGAGAGAGAGAGAGAGAGAGTTTCTTTAGGGGTATGTGTTTCAATTAATAAAGGTTAACAAATGGCTTTCTGGTCTCTAATAAAAGAAAAACAAAACAGAAAACAACCGATCCAAGAGTAACGGAAAAGCGGAAATAAACTATTAAAAAATTAACACAATCATTTAAGTGCTCTCTGGCAGTATCCTTGCTTTTTCTTGTCTTTTTTTAATTATTTTTTTTTGTTTTTGTTCCTACTCTATGATATCTGTGTTGCTTTTGTTTTTTGTATTTTTTGCCACTATGTATGTGTGTTTGTGTGGTTAATGCTTCTAACCGACTAGTTGGCTGTTGTAGATACTGTCGTTCTTATTGTTGCAGTGAGTAGCGGTGTAACTCGACATAGTCGAGAGCAGGGGTAAGTATTTCCTTGCATCATTGTTTACAGCATTAGCCAATTATATGGTTAGCGCTGTGGCAGTCAACATCACGTTTTCCACGGTGTTTGTTGCAATTGAATGAAGAAACAAAAAAAAAAACAAGGGAAACAACGAAACGAAACTGTAACTGTTTCCTGGCCAACTACAATAACAAAAATACCAACTAAAACATTTTAGAATAAGAACATTTACTGTGTGTGTGTGTGTTATATTTTGTTATACATTCTACGTATAACACTGTTCTTTGCATTGGTTTAGTTACACATACACACACACACACATAAGAAAGTATGCCATAAAACTAGAAGTATAGAAATATTTATGGAAACTTTTACTTCAACTTCAACGTAAGAAGCACAGTTATGATTTGTTGCACGTTGTATAGTTTTCAATTAAAAAATAACGTTAAGTAAACTATTTGTTTAATAATTATTTTCATTTTTAGTTTCATTTCGTTCTCTTTTTCATGTTCATGTTGTAAGTTTTGTGTAAAATATTTCACTTTTTCTATTACATGAAATGATTTTTATTATAAAATAACAAGAATTTTCCAATTTTTGTTTTCAACTCCTTAAAAAAATTTCATTGTGAGGCAGCAATTAAATTGCAATAATCGTGTTTTAAACAGCTGGGAAAAGTTTGTTTTATTCAACAAAATATAGAAAAAGGCCCGTAAATTGTTTGAAATATTTTAAAATAAATTATTTTCACAGGACAAAAGTGGAATTAATTGAGCTCATAGAAAATCAATTAAATCATAGAATTGTGTAAAATTCAATTGAATTGCTTGTCGCACAGTTATTAGAATGCGCATTATATTAAAAAAATGTACCGATAATCGAACTTTGAATTGACATTTGATGAGTAAAAGAAGAGAAGCGGAGAAAGGGAGCTTCAGAAACGCTTTAAGTTCAATACATACACTATCTATTTGTTATAATTACCGAAGATGAAAACCACACAATGGCCTAAAAATGAAACATTCGGTAAAAAAAGACTATAAAATGCGATGGTGTGAATATAACTGAAGATATATGTCCACTGAAATTATTAGATTCTGTAATTCATAAAATTATTACAATCCGTTAAATTGAAGAGATAGATTGCGATTGATGATAATAGAGATTACATATCAAAAACTAAGGAGAGCGCACAAAAAAAAAACTGGACTTACAGTTTTCGTAATATAAATAAAACTAAGTGGCGGATTTTTTTCGTTTTATATTTCAATTAAAGTAATATTTGAATTCCTTTTGTTTATAAAATTTTTTTCTGACAAAGGTCTCAGAAATTAGATATTTTTGGAGCCACTTTTCTTCCAGACATTTTAGAGTGTTTTACAAAAATACATATTATTTTACTTGCTTTGCTTTGGTCGCAAAATCCTTTATTTCTTCCACTTTCATGCTTTCTCTCAATACTCAAAGACTCCTTATATTGTTTTGTCTTTCCTTAGAAACTGTTTTTTGGTTAACACCAGCGAATCTAGCAATCGTTTTTTGTAAGCGGTTTTTGATTGAAAATTTAAATTATTTTTTTACGACATTCTTGTTGGGTGCTCATTTTCAAAAAACTATTTTTGATATTGCAATGAAATTTAGCACGTGGATTTTGAAATAGATGACTAACAAAAACAATGTAACGGTATTCATTTCTTTCAATTATGATAAAAGTTATAAGGTTAAAAGTAGGCTCATTTTTTTTCGTGTGCACTCCTTAAGTTTCAAAATAGCTTTGAGTCTTAGAAATGATAATGATAAATTTTTCATAAAAATTAAAAAGTTACTTAGATTTCAAAGGAGGTTTATAAATTGTTGAAAAATATAAATAAAAGTATTAAGAGTTTTCTTATTGAAATTTATCTCTACAAATTATAAAATGATTAATTTAAATAACTGTTAAAGTAATCTCTGTCCTTTTTTATAAATTAATTGTTCCTTTTTAGTGCATAGTACGTAGGCATATTGTAATTTACTTTTCTTGATGTACAAATGACCTAGAAGAAAGGTCTTCTCATAAGCAGTTTAAATTACGAAGAAAAAAAGAATTTAAAACACATAAATATTGTATTAAAATGTCATGAGATTTCCTGTTTTCATTTTATTTGAAAAGTTTTACATAATTTCATACTTACTTAATAGGCCCCCATTAATAAATATGAATAAATAAATAATAAATAAGCGTGAAGCAAAAAGTTTGTTGTAAGAAAATAATTCATTCGCATGGAAAACAGAAAACGAAGAAAAGAAGAAAAAAGAAAGAAATACGAATAAAAGCTCTTTACGCTTAACAAAAAATTCAATATTATTTGAAAGATTAGTTCGATCAGCATCAAAGATGATTTGGTGATGAAGATGGCCAATATTGAGTATTTGTTTTTGTTTTTGTTTTTATTATTATTTTTATTTTTGTTATTGTTTTCAGTTTTCTTTTTCATTTTTCTTGTTAACAAACGCATAACAAATTCTATTTATATTTACAAATTTGATTTTTAAGTAGAAACAACAAATAAATTGACCATTTTCATCAAAGGCAGAGAGTAAGAACATCAGTTGCCAGCCAGCCTGACAGTCAGACTCACCAGCCAGGGCATCATTGAAATAAATTAAGTGACCATTATGGCCATAATATTTATGTAAGAAAATATTTTTTAGGGTTTTATGTGGTTGATTTTGGTTTTTGGCCTTTATTGTTACTTGTATACAACATGATATTCCTAACAATAATGGCGCCACTCAGTAGACTTGAGCGAATATGTGCTGTTTGAGACTTTTTCTCCAATAAGATTCCACGTTTTGTTATCCTCTTTTAATATTTCGGGTTATGGTTTCCTATTTTTGTATGTTTTATAATTTCTTGGTCTTTTTCTTTGCTTATGTTTTTCATTTATTTTTTTCTTCAAAATCAATAAACATTTTTATACTTTTATGCCAAAATATGTTTTGTTTCTTTCTTCAATTTATTCTCATCTTTAGATTTATGCTTCAGTTGAAAATATATTTTAAGACTTTAAGGAGCCAGTGCTTATGTATGAAGCCTTTAACTATGTTGGCATCTCCTCAAGATTGAACTTTAAGTAGGTTTCCAATGCGTTGCTGATTGAAAATTTTTGCTAATTTATTATGCAGCATTTCTATTTTTTTATTTAAAAATAAAAAAAATCATTCTAAAAATTTTATAGGCTGCCAGAAAAATTGAAAATCTCATTTTTATACAGACTAATTGCTTAAGTAATTTTATTATTCAAAGCAATATTTTTAAGAAATTCATTCAGGTATAATAGATTATTTTTTTTTTGTTTGTTTGTTTGAAATTTAAAAAAGAAAACAAATTTAATATACTGCAGAGAATAGGATTGACTGAGTTTGATTTAATTATCGGCAATAAAAGTTTATTTAATATAAAGATTTTATTGAAATCGCACGGTGGCACAATGAGTTATGAGTGTCTGCATAATAAGAAAGTCTGAATATAAGTGAAGTTTTTTCTTTAGGAAAATGGCATAAACAGAAAATTATTATTGCTCGTGATGCATAAGGAAGTTTAAAAATAATTTTTACATATTTTTTAGAGAATATTTGATATTGTCATTAAGTTTGCTTTTCCCGTGAAGATCTGAACCATAAATTTGAGTTAATCCTGACCAGGTAACATTTTAGTAACACTACAGCAGTAACAATAGGACACTGATCTCTAGGTGCATATGCCTACAGACTGAGGAAGACTAAGAATGCCACAGAACATCTTTTCTATAGTTGTCCGGAGCTTGGGAACCTAAGAAGAAGAATTCTTGAACATTCCGACTTTATTAACAGCAAGTGTACCAGTCCAGCATAATAAAATCTTTGTCTTTGGTATAGTACATAGACATTTCTTCATTTCTAGCATTTATGAAAAAGGTCTTTATAGAAAAAGAGGTGATACCAAATAATGTCATCATCTCGTTACATATTTTCCACTCGAATTTCTTGAACGTATTATTACATCTGTTACTAAAACATTTCTCATAAATCGTAGGTCATATTGAATATTTTTAAATTCTATCTTGAGCATTGGTTTCACTGTAAAGTTAGAATTGTTTCAAATTTTTCATTTTTGTATTTGAATATGTTAAATGCAAATCATATGTGAAACAAATTCAAACATTTTGTTTATATTACACATGAATTATTTTAAGATTTTATTTTTTTTTTTATTTTACATACATACTTACATTCACACACACATTCTGTACTGAATAAGTATGAATGAAAATCAGAAATTTCTGTATCTTACGATTTACTTACCAATATTTGATTAAAAAAAAGAAAAATAAAAATAAATTTTATTCATCATATGATTTGTAATGAATATTGATGTACAATCAATAAACATTTTTATGCTCCCATACATTGTTATTTTAAGTTTTAAATGGGAAGCGTATTAAAAAAAGAAACCAAAAAATTTATTTTCATTTCATAGTCGTCATTTTGCGGTAGTTGTTGAAATTGTTATCTATCTTCTTCGTCTTTTTATTGTTCTTAATATACCGTAATGAATACAGATATGGAAATAGTTATATGTACAGTGCTAACAGTGTATATCCACTCAATATTCCCTAATATAAATATTTAATTAAAGAAAACTGAGATGTATTATATGCATATTTGTTGATTAGTGATTGAAGTTGCCCGAAAAGTCCAAAAATCAAGAAGAGTAAGTTAGCACTGATCGATATTTTAAAGTTGCTTCGTAATTCGTGGTTTAATTTGAACTTTTAATAGATTCTACTGAAAGAAATTATGAAAATAATTTTGCATTTCGTCAAGATAATGCAGCTATTCATTATATTACATACGTAATACATAATTGACAATTATGACCCATCAGTCAAAATTACGGCCTAGCTTATCACACTACTCATGTTGTGTATGTTAATTTTATACATGAGTGGCGTAACCTTCAGTTTAAAATTAATTCCGAACGAAAAAGAGCAAAGTCGGCGAAGAAATATTTTTCATATTTCTTTTTTATATCTAACCTGGGACTTGAAGTGTAGCCTTATGTCTACTAAACAAACACAATACCTGCTAGACTACGGCAGCTTCGCGGACAGACAATCATTAAGTCCAGGCTTAAATCGTATTAAATTTTATAAAAATTGACTTGTATTTAAATTCTCCAAAGGACTTAAAAATGTCATTAACGAGGAGTGCTTGAAAATTAACGAAACTGAAATTCATTAGTTAATTAAGACTAAGCCTTTTTGCTTAATAAAGGAATAGAGAATCAGGGATTCTTACTGATTGTTAACTTATAAAACATAAGATTATACATAATTTGTTCTGTTTAGTTGTCATAAGCACTATTGTAGCCTATATTTATTGCCATATCTGTAACTGCAATGGACGAATTTATACATACCGACAGTAACACATACATACATATGCTAGAGAGTGAGTGCAATTTAAACCGCATTTAATATTGTGTATTGCAGGAGAAAAGCAGAAATAAAAATAATTTTTTTTATTATTAAAGTTTGTAAAAGACGATTAAATAAATGCTATGAATTGATCTGATATGATACATAGTTCCACAGCAAAATACTCCTACGTGTGTATATATGTATGTGTGAGCATAATATACTTCTATAACACGCGTACATACATACTTGTTTACTGTATATTTCAAAATATTAAATTCAATGTGGAAACTGAAAAAAAGTAACAACAGCAACAACAAATTTTGTTTATCTTTCAGTAAATGGTCTACCCTTCCTCTGACTGTTTAATTGAAATACAATTTAATATTAAAGAAAAAAGTTGTAGATTTTTTATTTCTTCATATCAACATTTAATGGTGGTCTCTCTTTGAATTATTGTTGAATTAGCAATTTTTGATCAAGTGTGTTAAGCATTTATTTTGCGAGTACATTGTAGACCCTTTTTTTATTTTATTGTGCACTGTAATTTATAGTGTTTTTTTTGTTTTTTTTTGTATAAAACTCCTTAATCTAACGTTAATCTGATATTTTCTCTTATTGGATCTAATTTTCAATTTTTTTGATTTATTTTTATTTATTTTTGTTATAATATTTGTTTTATTTATTTCTTAATTATTGTTTCTATTATTAATTATAGATTATTATCGCAATTTAAAGTAATGTGACCTAACAGTTGTTGTTATTCAAAATTGTGGTCTCTTTATAGGCAATTGTCATATGAAAATAATTTTGATTTTAGAAAAAATTGTTGAAATTTGATATTAAATTTTGTAAAGGCGATTACATTCTGTTACAAATACCCATGATATAAAAGTACTTGTAAACATACAGTTACAATATATACATACGTATATGTACATACATTCATATGTACATATGTATATCTGTGGTTGTATTTATTTATGTGGCATATAAATAAAACAAAATTGACTTTTTACCACAATGACTTATTGTTGTCGGTGTCGTTGTTTTTTTTTTTGCT
Organism: Sarcophaga peregrina; assembly: GCA_014635995.1. Classification (NCBI taxonomy): domain Eukaryota; kingdom Metazoa; phylum Arthropoda; class Insecta; order Diptera; family Sarcophagidae; genus Sarcophaga; species Sarcophaga peregrina. The sequence goes on from CM025791.1 coordinate 104,567,421, forward strand.
ATCTGCTATTATAGACGTTGTTGATGATGAAGATAAGCAACATATATACATACATATATAATATATATATATAAAAGATCATATAGACAAGCAATAAATGTATACATTAGTCTTTTAATTCTTATAAATACATACATACATATGTATGTCTTGTGGTATGGATATATTTTTCAACAGACATCTATATTAACATATATGTACATATAATATAAGAAAATTTATTATTTTTTAAACGCCTATGTCTGTGTCTGTGTATGTGTAAGTGTAAGAGTAAGTGTATGTATGTATGTATATGAGAAAAATCATTATTTGTAAACATTGCCTGTTATTTTTTGGTTTTTTTTTTGGTATATCGGTCATAGTGAAAACAACAAATGACTTTTACAAATTAATTTTAATGTCTGCACATTTGTTTATAAAGATGTGTACATGCGTGTGAAAGAGCATAAGAGCAGTAGCATATTTCTTATTCTTCTTATTTATGGAATCAGCAAATGAACACATACATACGTACACTCAAAGCTCTATAAAGAGATAAAAAATTACACGAACATTTGAATGGGAGAGTGTGATTATATTTCTTTTGCACATCCATCCATACATACATTACGTATTATTCATTTTCATATACATATGTATTGTTTATAATAATAATAATGGCATGCATTTAAATCCATGTTTGAGAGTTTGTGAATGTGTGTTGAGAGCGTGAGTGCATTGAATTGTATATGTGTGTGTATGTGTGTATGTGTGTGTAGTATATTTAATTTGCTCAGTGTCAAAAGTTTACAGTTGTGGCCATAAATTTTAACTGTTAGCCTTGCAGTTATTTTATGAATATTGAGATTGTTTTTATATTATGTATTTAAATAGGTCCGTGTATGTATGTTATAACTGTGTTTGAGTATGAATATATTAATTTATACTTGCCTCTGTGACGAACTACCCTCTGCATTTGTGCGTGCATATGTATATGTATACGTTCGAGTTAATACATTAATATGTTAATTTCAAAAAATATACAATTAAAATACTTTTATTGCAATTCCTTTATTTTTAATAATTTTATTTTTAACACATAATAAACTTATCTGCTATCGTAATCGTTGTTGCTGTTATTGTTATTTTGTTATAATTTCATTTCATTTCATTTTTCATTTTATTTTTAATTTTTTTAATACACATACGCAAAAATTTCAACACAATCAAGATTGCAAATGCTTGTACAATAGTTGAGTACATACATACTGTTATTTAAATAATTTTAAATGTAATAATTGGAAAAACAGGTGTTTTTGTCAATCAGTTACTTACTATATATAAAAACGTGTTCATATACAAATACAGCAAAAGCAAAGAGAGTTCTTTTTTTTAAGAAAATTTTAAATAAAAATTCAATATTATTTTTATCAATTCGATTGATATGCAATTTGGTTATTAAATTCAATTCATTTTCTTTTCGCATAAAATTTTATTTTATTTTGTTAAATACAATTAATAAAATCGAAATTGAAACAATAAATATTGTAAATGTTTTCATTCAAAGTTTTTGTTTTTAATTAAATAAATGTTAGCGATTTTATTAATTTAGTTTGTAAAGTATTTAAATTAAAAACAATTTAATTAAAAGTTTAAATAAAAATTATGGGAGTGAAATTTTTCTTGTTTATTTAATATTTAAGTTTTTACATAATTTTTACAACCAATAGAGTGCCCTTTGTTTACTTCACTTAATTGCTTTAGTAAAAGCATTCATTGGACTTGGTCCTCTAAGATTATTTGCTGTAATAAGATTGAAGTGATTAGTGAAAGAAGCGGTATTTGAAATGTTTGAGGAGGTAAGCAATGCATTTTTCACAGACTAAGTAAAAATATGGTTAGTTGAAATTCTTGGATGTACTGGAAAGTATAAATTAGAAAATTTTTATGAAGATATCATAATTAAACTTAACAGATAACTTTTTAATATTGTTATATGGATACAAAGAAACTAAACAAAAAGCAAACGATATCCAGAAGTAAGCAATCAACCATACTGTTAGCTAGTAATGAATACTCACTGAGAGTAATGTTACTGAAAACGGAAAGTTAAAGTTTTTTTTAATTAGAATCGTAAATAAAACTGATAGCGTACTGTTGTCAGTTGTTATTTGAATAACTTAATGATTTAATTACATGCATTTCTTTAAGTTTACTTCCAGTTAAAAACTTAAAAATATAAATATATATTTTTTCTAGTAGCGTATGATTAATAAATCACTTTGTATTAAGCAAACGTTGACAGGCCAAAGTGTTGATTTCTGTGTAAATAAGTACATAGTTTTTCTTCTACAATAGATTTTATTTATTTACAATATTTATTTAACATCCAAATTTATTGTGGATTCAACAGCATTGAAGGAAATTTAATTTCCTTTTAAGAATAATTTAAAAGTCATTTGTTATGAAAAGTATTCTCTCTTGAATTTTTTTCTTCTTCACATAAATTCGATAAGACAATGTCACACAGTGCATGGATCTTGCAAAATACAAAATCAAATAATATTTTATTGACCTTTTTAATAAATATATTAAAATTGTATCTAAAATATGTACATGCATATATGGACAGACAAACGTACAAACGTACGGGCATTGGGTGGCTTATACAGACCCAGATTTGCTAACATTAATACGCAGACATACACTTACAGAATGGCATATGCCATATGTCGTGCGTATGTATGGTATACATATGTATGTATGTATGGTACATATATGTAAATAAACAACCTTGGGTTAAATGAAATTGACTGAAGAATAAAAATAAATAATAAGTAAATGAATATAAATTACATTTAATCAATATTAGAAAGTGTATGATATTTTTTAATATGCCATTGCACATATTTACATATTTGTATTTATGGATTCCTTAAATAAGGGATGTTCTTTCTAATTGAAAAGCTTATCGAAAGGCATTCGATTTAATTTATATTGTTACGTTTTTACCTTTTGAAAGAGTTTAATATATTAGCTCGTAGATTGCAAATAAAATAAAAATAAATAAATGATAGAGTCAACAGTCTGATGAATGTTCCTGAAAGCAAATGTCCATGGCCTCGCCTTTTCGATATCTCTGTAAATATTGCTGTTTACATATATTCTTGTAGTGTTGTTGATATATTATTGTTTACTTGTTTTTTATGCTGGTGTTTTATTATTTTTGTAGCATCACAAGCATCAAGATTTTTTATTTGCGTAACATTATTATGATGAAACCAATTTTTAAAATTTTTCGCACAAATTAGTAAGAATAAATGAGATTACATATATACATACATAATTGGATACTACAACCCTTCAGTCAGGATTATTGACGTAGTTTCTCAGATCACTTATATTGTGTGCGTTAATTTTATACATAAGTGGCGAGACCTACAGTTTAAAGTCGATTCCGAACGACATATTTTTTTCAGAAACTTTTTCATGGCAATTTTATTTACTCTCAGAGTTTTTCTCAGAAATCTGCTGAGAGAAAATCGCCGAAGAAATACTTTTTGTGTTTTATTTTGATGTCTGGCCTGGGGCTCGAACTCTGGTTTTACGTCTAATAAACCAACACACTACCAACTAGACTACGGCGACTTCTTCAATGAGATTATTTGTACATTAATCGGGAATAGTTTAGTTTTGTTTGCTTTTTAAGTAAAGAACATTATTACGTGTCTCTGATTCAAAACTAAATTGTTATGATTTTACATGTACACATATGTGTATATATATGCACGTATGTATATAGTATGTATGTATTGTATAAATACTTAAGTTTTTATACAATATGTATCCTGAAATTTCTAAGTATTCAATAAAAATAAAACAAAACAAAAAACGAAAAACAAAAATATAAACATTTAAGGACATTAATCAGATTGTGCGGTATGAAAAGGGATATTTATTACCCAAAGACTGTTCGAATGGCTATCCATGAATGCAAGTGTGTGAGTCTGTGTCGACATAAAGGAATGTGGCTGGAATGTGTCATTATAGAATATAGAGTACGTGTTAGTGTGTAATTTCGCTAGTGTTGATGTACATGTATTCACATAAATTAACTAAACATATGTATGTGGTGGCGTGAGTCCAAAATGTATACATTCATATACATACATACATTACGTCAGTTTGGTTGTGTATATGTTAAGAGATTTGTCATAATTTACGTTTCATTAAATATTTATATGAAAACCTACTCATAATGTCAATTGCCATAAATCAAAGTAAATTAAATCTATAACATGTAATATATGGTATAAATATCAATGTAAGTGTATTTGTTACCTCTCTCTCTCTCTCTCTTCTCTATGAGTATGTCGGCATGTGCACGTATAGTTTTGCTAAACGTTTGCCTAGCTATAGATACAAACCACAATACAAATACTTCTAAATACTATTACATCCATATGTATACTTAATGACTAAATATTTACACCCTCAATAACCCGCAATTACACACAGCGTCTGATTTTTTTTCCCTCAAATATTCGGAAGCCCATTTGTTTGACAGTGGCGTTCAGACACATTTGTTTTGGATACTTTTTGTTTTGTTTTATTATTATTAGTTATGTTGGGTATTGTGGTATGTAGGTTCAGGCAATTGTATTGCCGTATTATGTAATATTGACACAATGCCTTCAGAAATGCTCGAAGGCCTTAAACAAAATTCGTGTGTTATTGCCGTTGGTATCGTATTAGAGTAATACATTTATTGTACTTATAAATTTTACAGATTTCCTTAGGATCGGAATTTAATTTTAAATGGGTATATATAATATGTATTAATTACTTTAATCCACTTATAGATTATTATTATGTATTGTTGCTAATGCTGGATTGTATATTGTACAAAAAGAAAATAATGAACAAAGTTTAAAAAAATATAAATAAATACTATAGATATTACGAGATTCACGGAATATAAGAGTTTTCCCGAAGATGGCATTAAAAACTGAAAAGCATAGTTACCAGTCAGTGTTATATGTTACATAATAAAAAGCTTGACATTTAAATACAGTTGTATTATGCACTGGAAGCGAAGTTTACTCCGGCAGACTGGAACTGAATATCTCCCTCCGACTGCCGGTTTACTGTATCGTGTTTCAGGCGGAAGTAATGGTCATCTACCGGGCTGCTCAATGGATCCTTTTCAACGGGGCTCTTTTCTCTGATAGTCAGGCCACCAGAGATCATATGGTAACTCTAGGATCGTTAAGGAATAACGCCGCTGTCTCGACCTTCTTTCTGGAAACTTCAGTGTCTCACTTGTCTGGATTTCTGGATACCTGGACACAGTAGCAGTCCGGGAAACAGCAAGTTTGACAAGTTTGCCAGTGCTGGTGCATTTCTTTCGTAATTCTCTTTAACCGACTTGGTTATGCCACTTACATCGGTAAAATTGGACATTGCGCGGAAATTTCTTCGGGACGACAACCTATTCTGGGCCAATGAGGAGTCCTGCTCTACCGCTGAACTCACTTGGCCCTTGATGGATAAAAGGACTAGGACTAGGTCATAACATCATCTCAATTACAGTGGCCATACTTACAGGTCATTATGTTACTGGGAAGACAGGCGGAAAGACTGCAGCTCCCATTTAACGACTTCTGCCGTGTGTACAGATCGGCTAAGGAAGAGAAGACGAACGAAAACGTGCATTTTTAAGTTAATTAAATTTAGAGAAATTTCTTTATTTTTATGTCATTTTATATTTAAAGAAAAACATTTCATATTTATAAAAATATTTGCTATATTTTTATTTATATAGTTTGTCAAAAAAATCTTTGCACATAGAGAAAAATTAAGAAAACTTAGAAAAATTCATTGATTTCTAATATAAATAATCAAAATTTAAAATTTTTTCAAACAGGATTTTATAAAGATATGTTTTGTTAATATAATAATTAAAAAAAATTTTATATCAATGGCAATATTCTAATCTAAAATGTTAAAAAACAAAAACAATCCAATTTTACTGCTGTCAAAAAAATGTTTGCACACATGATAAAATATTAAGACTTACGCAATTTTTTTAAATGTATAGCGCTAATATTTTGTGGGCTCACTTGAGCTTCAATTAAAGCTTGCAGACACCTTCTCATGGATTGAATAATCTTCGGAATGTCTTATTCTAAAGCTCAATCTTCTTTAAGGAACTTTATCAATGTGTTTTTATTTGTGGGCGATCTTTTTCTTTAGATGAACCCACAAATTTTCGATAGGTTTAATATCAGGACTTTGGGCAAGAGTATCAATAACTTTGGTGCAGTTGTAAAGGAACCTGGAGTTACATAAGTAAGATTTATTTTAATGATCATTATCTTGATAGTACTTGTGATTAAATTTATTCGGATTAACCGGGTCAATAAGACCAAATTTCCTGAAGCTGGCGGTCAGTTCATTTTATAAAATATCAAGACGTACTTTCTTAGTCATTATTTCATCCAAACACCAACTCCATTGCTGGATATATAGCCGAATATCATTACAGACAGTTTTCCAAACTTTACTGTCGGAATAAGATTTTTATTTTCTAGTGCTGTCAGAGAGGCTTACGCCAAATTTTTTATAGTCCGTCATAAATAATAAATCATTATTTTCGTCTCATTTGAGAAAATAACAGCGTCCCAGTACTCCGGAGGAAGTGAAACGCATTCGGTGGCAAATCTTAATTTCTTTTCGACATTTTGTGCTGACAGCAAGAGTTTTTTTCTAGTCATTCTTGAAGAATATTTGTGTTTTTGAAGAACATTTCCAATGGTTTCTTGGAAAACACGTAACCCAAAGTCTTTTTAAACTTGAAGAGCTAATCATCTCGCACTGGATTGCGGGCTATCATACACGGTTCTAATAATTTTTCTCACAACTCGCTGCGTCATCTTTTTTGGACTGTCTGTAGATCCCTTTAAATCTAGTCCTACTTCTTTTTCAGCACGGGATATAAAATTATATACAGTCCTGATGTTTAGGGAGAACATAACGACGATTTCCTTGGCAGATTTGCCTTTGTAGTAGTTGAAATAGCCCAATTGTATAATATTTTTTGAAACTCGTTTTCCTGGCTTTCTTTGTATTCAAATATAAGGACACTTGTTACATAAAAAACGATCCCTTCATTACTAAAACGTTATTTACCCCTTTCATATTCCATCTCATTTGTAAAAAACCCAAAATGCGCAACAGTTTTGGGAAATAACGGCATATTTTTATAATTTTTTTATTATCTTCATTCAATATGCAAAGATTTTTTTGACACTTCTTAGATTGAGTAAACTTCTTTTGTTGTTGTTATTATTATAATGTGTGTTACTATTTGAAAACTATAGGTACCATATGATCGTAAACAAGTACAGTTATAGAATGAGTATAGAATAAAAAATATATAAGGATTTTGTTGTTGGAATTCTTGAATGAAGATCAAATTTTACATTTTTTGGTCTGTGCAAAGATTTTTTTGACAAACTGTATTTTCTTTCTAACAATTATGCTTAAGGATTTCATTCATTTCAGCATTTACGTAGTAGAAAAAAAAATGTTTTTTTTTAATAAATTTTTTATGTTGTAATATGTTACATATGAAGTATTAATGCTCAAAGCTTTGTTTAATATAATAATAGTACTTTTGCAACAATCTTGTATGCAAAAGCAAAAAAAAAAAAAATGAAAAAAAGACTTTTTATTTAAAACAACAACAAAAATATCTTGTATATGATCTTTTAAGAATTCTAAGAAAAATTGTAAGAAAATAAAAATTAAAAACACGGCATCTGTATGCAATATAAAAACGTATTTATTCCACAAAGCAAAAACAGAAAAAAAAAGACAAGAAAACAAGAAAAACAAAATAATAACAATAATAGTAATAAAAATATACAAATACATATACATATATGTAGATATAAGTATGTATGTATATGTATAAGGGTATGCTGATACATATCTACATATATAGACATTTATACGTATACAAGTGTGAGTGTATGTAGAAGTACGATATTAAAAAACTTTTAAAAATATTTTATGGTTTTTGTTTTTGTTTTTTTTTGCAGCTAAAGAATTTCTTTTAACAAGTCTAGACTAAAGTATATTCTCTCTTTGACAATAAAAGATTCAAACACAGCCATACATACTAGGAAAGTGGTATACATACATATGCAATAAATAAATAAATAAGTAAGTATTAGTCAAACACAAGGGTTAAATGTTATATATTGTTGCAGGCATAGCTCTCTCATTAAATGTTAGATATTTGTAACACACACGAGCATATTTGTGTGTGTGTGTGTGTGTATGTGTAAATGGTTTGCTTTTCCCCTGAAGCCAAATGATAAAAGGACATTTCAAGTTTAATATCAACATCCTCTATAAAATTACCATAAATGAACAATTTAAATCAGTTTATTAACAACATCTTTTATTTTAATTTTTACTTCTATGTTCTTGGAACGTCTGCTGAACAGACTGGAAGGACCAATAAATATAAAAAAAAAACAAAATAAAAGTCAAGAACAGAGTATTGATTTCAAAGATAATATAACTTTTAAAGGAAACTGTAGCATCTGAGTTTATTCGTAATTAAAATACAAAAATAAAAAAATATTTGTCTTTTAGAAATGTTTTCTTACTTTATGGGAAAAGAAAAACAAATTGATGTTTGTTTCTAATAAATTAATGCAGCAAACGCTAATGTTGTAATCATGAAACTTTTAATAAATTCTTAAAGAAATATTATTAAGGATTATTAATATTTGATTCATTATTTAAATCTAAAGATATTCTATTTATGTTAGGAAAATGAAAAATCTAGATACGATGTTTTGTTTTTACATCGCTTAACCTTCAAATTATAAACAAAAGCTACAAAAATAAAACAATACAGTAAACAAACATGTTTACAAATTATCGTTCTGCTTAATATCACAACAAATACCTGCATAAAAAAATGGCAAACAAGGAAACAAAAATAAAAAACACAGAAAACACTAGGAGAATAAATGTAAACAACGATGTTTACATTAATAGAGATTTCGTGAAAATGAAATCATGAACGTTTGCCTTCAAGAACATTCATCAGACTGTTTACTTATTCAGTCTTGTGTGAAGACACGATATGTTTGAATAGACTAACTAATCGTGGTTTGAAGATCTCCGTTACAAAGATCTGTCGAATAATTGTCCAGCAATTGTTCAGCTTATGCGAAGAATATAAAAAGAGAAATAACAAAAAAAAGCAATTAAAAATTGTGCGAATAATAAAGAATTTAATTAAAACTAAACACAGACTTATATTTATTTTATTTGCAATCTAATTCGTATTGTAAACATTTGTAAAAGGTTAAAACGTATACAATTAACGCACTCAACATGAGTGGTGTGAGAAGCTAGGCCGTAATTCTGACTAAAGGATTGTAATTATGTATACATATACTTGTAAAACGTAACAATACAATACAGAACAGAATAATATGCTATAAAAAAATATTAAAATCACTGACTGAGGATGATCTTACTCAAATCAATTGGAAATCCATGTAACACCCAATAATACGCAATACTATTGCCTGTTATTTTTATTATTTTATTTATATTTTGGCAATAGTTAATGATTTATTGTAATTTATTTATTTTTTTTGTTTAAAATTAGAAAAAAAAGTATTTGCCGGCAATAAAAAAAGCGTTGAAATGATTTACTGTAAACATACTGGCATAAAAAGTGGTATTTTATTACTTAACGCCATTGTAACAATTGCCTGTTAAAAAGTTTATGAGGGCAGTTAAAAAACATTAAAAAAAACAAACAATAACAATAACCCTACAACAACAACAACAACGGTCACAAATAAAAAACAAAAATAATCGCATACAGCGGAAACATAACATAACAAAACAAAAACAAAAACGACTGATATGAAAACGGAAATCAGTTTTAACATTAGAGTACAAGAACTCTTTTTACAATATTATTTTGGTGTTGTTGTTATTGCCATGTAGTATATAAAAATATGTAGAGTCGGTTAATAAATGAACATACACACACATATATGAACATACACATACATATGAACATAATAAAAAAAAGCCATTGAAGAAATATGAATTATTGCTATGTATATTGGTACATACACATACACACACATTTGAAATAAAGCGTTGTAAGATGTGAAGAAAAAATTTCCATATTGAAGTGATAAAAATAAAAATTGTGAGTGGGTATGAGTGGGTATATACATACAGTAGTGGTTTTTTAATTAGCAAACAATAACTGATGGAATATTGTTTTGGAATTTATTTAAAGGTAGTTAAATATTCTTTTGGGTATGCTCAAGTCTTAAATAAAATCTTTATTTACGTTCAAATCGTTTTAATATTTTGTTGGCACTCATGCAATTTAAGAACTAGATATAAACTTTTAGAAAGACTTTCTGAAAGTCTCTGACATCTTGCATGTTGTATGTCTTTGGTAGTTTTTTAATTTTTTGTTCAACTTGTTTTTCATGAAATTAGAGCTTTATGGTGAAAATTTTATAATTTACATTTATTGATACTCTAAATACTTTATCTAATCGAGCGGTGTATTGTTATCATTACCTTAATGACCAGGGGGAATTATATGAATCCAAACAATATTTTTGGTTAAGTATTCATGTGCTACTATATAGTATATAGAAGCTGGTCCTTTCATTAGACAACTTATTCTCTACCTTTAATTGACGCCAAAGTATAGCGTGAATTTAAATTTTCCTTCGGTGGAGACCACACATTATTACTTCAATCGATGCACTAATTAGAAGACTACCACTGTACATGCATTATTTTTTTTTATACGAATGCCTGTATTGGTTGGGCATCAAAGAATTTTATTTTTCTTTGTTTCAATTGAAAATTGCTTATGAAATGCGTAGAGTTGGTGGTTTCGTGTTTTATATGTCCATTTTTCCACATTTTTTGGCAACAGAAAAAGAGAAAAATAAAAATATATGCGTAGTCACTGTTAAAATAATAATAAAGAAAAAATAAATAAATATGAAAAGAATAAAAAGAAATAAAAAAAAGGAATTCTATGAACAAGAAAAAGTCTCTTTCATACAGAGACGAATACAGACTTTCGCAAATATTGAGCTGTTTTCGGATACTATTCTGTTAGTATTGGTGAAGAGCGTGCATAGACCCAAACACTTATATTCATACAGAGTCATATAAAGACAATTACAATGTTTATTTGTGTTTAACAGCAGGAAGTTTATTTTGCGTACTTATATACATACATATCGCTCCTTTACAACAATATAGTCATATCTCAAAATAACTTGAACTTTGCAAAATACGATTTAAGTTTTCAAGACATATGTAAGTCCTATGGTCTAATTGCCGCAAACATTTTTTGCTATAACTTCGGTTCAGCTTGGGATATAAAACGAATTTTTTCAACATGTACAGAAGGTCTAAAAGAGCAGTTTTGCTTAAATAACCACAAATTTTTAATTTTTTTAGATTTGACTATGTTGCAATAAAGGAGCGATATGTATGTATACGATATGAATGTGTATGTTAGAGGATTCGTTAAGTTATATACATACATATGCATGTATTAGGGATACCAATCGGGAAATCCCGAATCCCAAAATCCCGAGATTTTCGGAATTTATAAAATCCCGAATCCCGGGATTTTTAAAAACTTGTCCTGGGATTTTTCGGGATTGTGAATTCATATGTATTCATTTCAATTCTATATCACTTGACTTCGATAATAGCATCTCAGATGAGGAAAACCCTACTTCCATTGATAAGAAATTATTTGATAGCATCGAAGAATGCAAAAGCTCTATAAAACGAGTTAATAGGGAAATTGATTTAGATACTCAACTGTCCAAAGAAATAGATTTATTTACATCAGGAGGTTTTAGAGGTGAATATTTACAAGCTGCATACAGCTATCTTGCAACTATTTTACCAACAAATGTTGAATGCGGGAATTGTTTTTAACGGCAGGTTATGTTGACAACAAAATTCATTCACATGTTAGATGCTTTAATCTTTTTGTTGAAATCCAAATAATTTTGTTAAAACTAATGTATTTGAATATGTATGAATAATTTTTATTTTTGTTAATTTACGATTTTTTGTTACATTTGGTCTTGCCGTTCTTATAGTTTACTTTTAATGATATATAATTCTGATATACATAATTGGAATATAAATTATTTTGTTAACAAAATTTTTTTATTATTAAGAGAAAATCGAGATTGAATTCCCGTGAATTTGCTGGATTTTTGGATCCCGAATTATCCCGAAATGACCGTGAATTTTGGATCGGGATTTACAAAATCCCGAATTCCGGGATTTTTAAAAATCGATCCCGCTTGGCATCCCTAGTATGTATGTATGTATGCTTCATGTTAATATGTTTATTTCGATATGGAGTTCATTGAATATTTTTATTTGTATTTTGGTGTTGTTGCTCATGTAGATGATATTATTGTCTGACTGTCTGTATTAAAAAATATGTATATGCGAATAAATTCTGTTGTTTTTAAAGCAATGTTCGCTGTTAGTCCAAAAACAAGAGTGACTGGTATAGTTCAGTTTCATTTTATCAAAACGTACGTGGAGTTTCATCCAAACCAGACGCATATAAAATTGACGGCACATCTTATTCAAATGCATATAAAAACTCAGCGACACTTGTCCATACCCTTTTGCATATGGAATGATATTCAAAGCGTTCCGTATTTGTTTCTGATGCTTTAAAGGCATCCAAAAAAATTAAATGAATGTGTTTTTGTGAAAGTACTGATATATCATTCCATTGTATAGGCAGTTGATTATGATATCGAGATTGACAGAGTATATTAACATTTCATGAAAATCATTAACTGAGTATTGTCTTAACAGAGTAATTAATTGTAAATGTATAAAGATATTTTTGAGACATAAAAGGTATATCCAGATACAGAGATGTAACGTTGTTGTTAACTGTTGTAATCGATGTTGATCGGGAAGAGCTTATAAAACGTATGCAGCATTATAAAACTAATCTATACTACCTCATTAAAATCAAACATCAAAAAGACAATGACAAGGACAATGCAAATTAATTCCGATAATAATATGTTCAATGAAAAAAAAATTAGTCTGACATGTATGTCAGCTATAAAATATTTTTGATCTGAAATGTCATTTATTCAGTGAACGGTTTGTCATTTACGCATAATAGACTGAATGATCTACACATCATTATCTTAAAAGTTTGACAAACAAATCGAATGTGATTATTGTTTGATTTTATTGCAGCCTTTTAGACCAAACTACTTCATATGGATAGGTTTAATGTATGAAATGGTAAACAATATTATTTTTAAATACATAAATTTGGTAGGTACCAACATTACATGATACATAGTACATGGCCCCAAAGTGTGATTACCTAACTTACTGTGCAGCCACTGTTACTGTTTCATTTTACTCGATGGAGAGATGATATTTGAAAAACAACAACACCATTTACCTACAATTGATGGCACTATTGTTTTCGAGTAGGCAATAATGCTATTGTTGTTGCTGCCTGGTGATGCTGTTGTCTGTAGAGTCCGTCAGTAAGGCGCCGAAAGTTTTTACGAGTTAAGTCGGTAGATCTATGTAAAACCACGTCATTAAGTTAATGCAAGGCAACCCTGAGTTTGTGAGCAACTTCCCAACTTCATTTTATTTTTATATTTTTACTACATTTATACTAGGGCTTTTATTCTCCTTTCCCTGAATCGGATTCAATCCATACAATGACAATAACTTCATTTCGTTTGTTTGTCTTTCTTTTCAACAAGTCTGTCTGTTCGTCTGTCTGTCTACATTGTATGGTTACGTTTAAATGTTGTTCGCAAACTGGGAGTGGAGTTGTTGCATTGAAGGAATAAAACGATTTCGTGGGAGCACGAGTTGTTTTTGTTGTCACTTTTCTTGCGAAGGAATATGCAATCATTGGAACAAGTTTTACAGGACTTTCCACAACTCAACCAATGATTGAAGCATTGGTTGGGTAACTGAACTAATGTTCAATACAGTTTTTATAATCTGGTGCACATTGGTTGTCATGAAAGTTATAGCTATAGAAAGTTGTTAAAAGAAAAATTGAAAGAAACAATAAAAGTTATAGGAAAAAATAAATGAAAATTACTGGCAATACAGTTTAATCCTTTAAGGATTTCATAAGAATTTTATAGTAAAAATGCTGGAATTTAAGTGATTAAATTTTTTATAAACTACCAGATTCTCTCTATTTTTTGTAAGAGAGTAGACAAACGTTGACAAACTCACAGGCTTATGTGACAGGGGAACATAAATTTCAATTTCCGTTGTAATAAATTTTACCTAATTTTTTTGCCAGAGTGGAATTAAAACGAAACAATGAACAAGGAAAAAGCCAAATATGTACTACGAAATGTCTCTGTCTGTCTGTCTGTCTATTTATTTTAAAAATAATTACATGAATATAATAAATAAACACATAAAAAGCATGGCACATCCTTTTCATTTAGACAACAACACACAAGAAGAAACTAAAGTAATGGCGACAAAAAAAAAATAACAACCCGGTAAATGAGGGGAAAACTAAATATTATCCCAGCAAACAGATACAGCGATTGTAAGCGTAAACGAAGCCAACAATAACAATAAGTTGTGAACGCAAAACATTAAAAAAAAGAAAATAGAACGAGAAAAATAAAAACATAAATTGGAATGGAGTTAGAAGCTGAGGGTAAAAAAATGAAATGACGCCACAAATACGCAACACTTAAATCAAAATCAATGACGTGATTGCTGTTTACAAAACTTGGCAAAAGATTAAAACAAACAACAACAACAATAATGGCTGTCTATATGTGTATGTGTATTAGTAGGAAAAGAAAATAAAACTATGTATGTAAAGCAGAATATAAACTCCAATACCAATACCAATACGTACGAGTCTAATTGTAAAGTGTGCAATTCTCCAGATTGAATATACATACCTACATACATACATATCACCATAATAAGACACTATTATGCAGTAGTAGTTGGATATTCTATCTGAAATGAAGTCTTGATTTGTACTATTTACACTTTGCAACAAAGAGATAACAAATTTCGATAAAACTTATTTACTAATAATATAATAGAAAACATTTATTTTATAACATTATTTACTTGCTTAATATGTCACGCCAATTGACGAAAAGGGTTCCCCAGTCTGGTCCTTTGAACGGAGATAAGGATGTTCTATAGGCAAACTTTTGCAAATCCCAGCATCAAAATTTAAGCTTGCCGGATTAGCCACTTCTATCCAAACAATATGTACGAGCAGCTGGATATGAATGCATTATATTTCTATTGAATAGCAGAAGTACTTGCCTTTCAAATTACAGCTACTTTGTAGCACAGTTTAATTTTTATGATTTTTAATTTATTTTTTTTTTTTTGTAAAAAATACCATAAATACAGCAAATAAATCTTGCTAATAAAATATGGATACTGGATGAAGCTTAGATTTAAAACAAATAAATTTTGATAAGTGTGGAGAAAGAGTAATTTTGTAATTTTTCGGACAAACAGACTACGATTGCTGCAACAAAACAATTTAAATGAAATATTCTGATACCGAATGGTAGCCAAGAAAGTCATTCAACTTTGACTTTTACAATTGGGTCAAATAGGCCATTTAAATCCTTCTAGTCATTATGTACGTATGTAGCATCCAACTGTTATTTTATCTTTTTGTGTTTTAATTTTTGTAAAACGAGGACTAAGTGTATGTCGTACATCAGTTAGTAATTATGCTGTATCAGACTCTTAAAAATAACTTTTAACTTTTAAAGAGTATTTTATTGCCGACCCAAATATGTATGTATATTGAAAGCAAAAATATTTTATGACACATACTAAAGGACATTTTTACAATTGTCAGAGACATAAAATCTATGCTTTTCTATTCGTTTGATCTCCTTTTATTCATTTTTGTTTTTATTTTTGTGTTTTTTTTTTCTTTTTGGCATTTATCATGCTCAATTTAGCATTCGATAATATTTGCCTAAAACAAAAATAAATCATGTCTATAAATATCTGATATTTTCAACTTAAAACTGGTTGCTAAAACTGGGGGATGTTTTGTTTGAATGGACAGAATTACCAAAATTATCAAATAAATGCAGAGTAAATGCAGAGAAGAAGAAAAAAATTTCCCTTAAATATGTGTACGTCTGAAAGGCCATGTGTATGCATGTCTGTATTTGTTACTCTAAGAAATTATTACGGATAGTAGAGTTTTATTGAGTCCTTCCCCCACATTTTTATTTGTAATATAGTGCCCTGTATTCATTCATTTAAAAGCATTCGGGGGTAAATATTGGTCAGTTTTAGAGCTGCTATTTGGGTATTAAATTTCACATCCGTTTTATTTTTTTCTTTTGGAAAAATTTCTTAATAAAATTGCATTTTTAATGCATTTATTTTCATTAGGACTTGAAATCTTATGAATTTTTTTCAACAAATAATGATGATGACAATGTTCATAATGATGTTGACAACAATATTAATGATAATCGCAAAGGCAATGATGGTAAGACCTTTTAGAGAGTGAACATGAACAGAATGAAATGGCAACAAAACCAGCAACTATTTCAACTTAATTACTTGTCTAGTTTTTAATGGCAGTTTTGAGTGAAGTACGAAACTGACACCGGAAACGGAAAAACATTTTAGCATGACTTTGCCAATAAAAAAAAAAAAAACAGAATCCCAACGACAACAATGATAAGATGATAAAAATGACGATGATGTCATTTTCAAAACTGTAGTTTACTTTGTATTGCAGAGAATCGCTTTTTTTTTGTAACATGTCAAATAAAACTCATTCGTACCCTCGAATTATGTATTCCGAGTTACTCTAACCAATAACTGGCGAAAGTTTACTCTGTCTTTTTAAGTGTATACGAGTACAGTTGGATAATGGGGGTGATTTTACGCCTGACATTGCAGATTCAAGTCGGTTTTTATTTCTTTGTTAAAATGCATACAATTTATTCCATTTTAGGTTTCATAAATACTGGTGCCTTAAAGGGGGGGAGGGTCAAACTAGTAATACGAGGTTGAAATGAAATTTATTTGGTAATAATTTTTATTTAAAAGAATGCCTTTTTGGAATTGTTTGTAAAATTTTTATGGGAATGTTAAACGAAATGATAATGATTTATTAATAATTTTTTCTTTTTAAGTAATGTATTTTACAGCATTTGAAATTGTGTTGCTAGAATAATATAGGGTTGTACAGGAAATTTATAACCGATGAAATCATTTTATTTTTTAGGGAGATGCAAAGCTATGCCTTTAAACTTTTGCTTTAAAATGATGGCCTTATGATACGCCGAAGTTTTCAAATTACATTTCACATTCTCTGATAAAAGATAACAAGAATTTAAGGAGTTAAGGGTTTATAAACTCTTTAGCAATTATCGATAATCAGTTGTTTGAAACAAACCTAAAATTTTTTTACTCTTCTAATGCACAAAATTTCGTAAAGTGTGGATTAAAAATCCTATAAACTAAAAATCAAATACGTCCCCAACTAGTCCGCTTCAGTCTTCAATTGAATTGTACTCTTGCTAAAATTTTTTATAAAGTTTTTAGAATTTTTTGCTCAATGTTTTGTTTAGAATCGTTGAGGGCTTAGAAAGTATACATAGTATATTTCTATTAAATTTAAAATTGATAAATAAATATGTAGAAGTGGTTAAAATTCACTGTTTAAGAAATAAATCGAAATTTAACCATTCATGAGACAAAAACATGCTGTTGTAAAATTTCAATTTCGAAAAATCGTTTCGTCTATAAATTTTAAAAGCATTTTTCGTTGTTGCCTTTTATAAATCCTATAATTTGTCAAATTGCATGCCTGACTATGTTGTTGTCTTATAAACAGGATAAAATGCATTATACTCACTTAAGTACTCTACGCTTGGCATTAAAAGACTCCATACTGCACTGTCTATGGAAACAAAACATGCAGATAAAAAATATATTTTTCTTTATATAAGGTTTTAAAATTTTCTTATTTTCTTAAACAATAGTGAATTAAAACATAAAAAAAGAGTGCCTTAAAATTCGATAAGAACGATATGGTACGTATCAGTTCTTGTGGGGATATAATAAAGAAGGTTTTGTTTTGTATTATTTTGTTTAAGCATAATGTAGCCTTATTTCTGTTATTTTGGTGAAAATTGTATACCCCTGTTAAAATATGCATAATTTTATACAAATATGTATACAAACACAAACAAATTTACACGAGCACACATACGAACAACAGCAATGGCATGGTGCAATAACGACATCAGCATGTGAGGAGAGTACATCATCGTGCAGCTCACAAAGGCAAGAAATGTAAGAAGTGAATAAGGAACGTAAATAAATAAAAGGAAACGGAAATTGGTAAATGCCTGTGTATGCAAGTGTGTATAAGTGAATATTTTACTTTCTGAAGCATTATGACGATGAATATTATGTGGCAATAAACAAAGGAGAAGAGAAGAGCAAACAAAAAAAAATGTTTTTAAATACCTTTTGCCTCTAAGCTTACGGGATATGCTTTAAAATTTTGTAAAGAATTTCCAATTTGTTGTGAAAATAGAAAGGAAAAAGAAATTAAAGGTCTTAATAAAAACGTAGTGATTTATGTTTTTTTTGTGTTGCATATTCATGGCTCATTTAGTTTTATTAAGTCGAGCCTCAATGCCTGTCATGTTATGACATCAAACATCTCGTGTTTGCAGCACAAATCGTAATTGTGGCTGCCGTTAGAGATTGCTTCTAAAGATTGTCTTGGCTTATACATCATCTTCGCCATCAGCATCATCATTATATATTTAGTATTTTGCTCTAGGATGTCCCTTGAAACTAAAGTTACTACAAATCAATTTACCAACTATGGCAAACTATTAAAGGGAAACCCTTAAAACAGTTACCCTAAATATGTGTGTATATGAACACAAATGTAAAGCTATGCTTCATTGCCTTTAATTTGGTTTGGTGTTATTTCGTCATCATTTCTGCTGTTTATTTCGACCGACGAGTTCTGAATGCTACAGTGAATGTATGCATGCAGTATATAGAGATGTTTGTGTATGCGTTCAACTGACTACTCTATGCCGGCAACATGCAGTGGCTTAACATTTTACTCATTTGTGTCTACAACCATCCAACCAAATATTTGCGTGTGTGTTAAGCGCTATGTTTAGTATGATTTTTGCCTCTCATTGCTGTAATGTGGCTTGCGACATTTGTTGTAGCAGTTTGTTAGTGACTGTTGCAACAATAATTTGTAGTAGCTGTTTGGCTTTATAAGTCTGTTTTTGGCATTAAAGCCTTTTGATGTTCAGTTTCTGTTTAGTTTATAAACTTTTCCTACACCCATTACTGCCGTATGTTGTTTTTATAAAACAGTCAATATTGAGTATTACTTTCGGAGGAAGAGGAAACATAAATCTGTTTCAATAGAATTTTCAATACATTTCGCTTCTTTTTCTCTCTCTTTCTAAGTGTATTTACATCCTCCGGAAAGTTGTTGGTGTTAATCAGCTCAAGAGAACCTATAAACCTGGCTCTCATTATTGATGTGATTTTGCCCACAAAATACTTCTAACAGAATGATACCAGGAAATATCAAAACGGAATACACTGAACGTCTTCTTTACCGCTACATCACTGAATATTCTACAGGATTATATTCTTCCTCTTTTTTGGCTACTGCTTAATGGATTACAGAGAGTTGGCTTCTCAGCTTTCAACTACGTGAAAATATATGCAGTTTTATTGGACCAAGCCTATAACTTATCCAGCGGGATGTAGTATCGTGTTTGGTTGTTTGGTCTGTAGATTCATCACTAGTTTGTTAAACATCAGAACCTTTGACATAAAAGACGGTTTGTGTCTTGCATTACTCTTTCACATAAACTCGCAACACATTTTACAGCAGTTTCTTACACTATTTGTAACAGATGAAGTACGTTAATTAATTATTTAATCTTCACTATCGAATACCGAACAACTTTGTTAATTATTTGACGCCACCAGACATTCTCTAGAATATATTGTTACGAAAATGGAAAAATCTTGAAACCGGTGTTTAGTAAAAGTTCAGTCAGTTTTGTGTGAAGACGCGGTGTGTTTGAAGAGAATAATCGTGGTTTGAAAATCTCCTTTACAAAGATCAAAGATGCAAAGGGTGTAAACAGAGGAATAACAAAGAAAAGCAATTGCTGTTGTTTACATAAAGTTTTGAACAACAACACACAGAATTGTGCGAATAATAAAGAATTATAATTAAAACTAAACATAAATTTATTTTTATTTGCAATCTACCAGCTCATATTAACTTGTGCGAGCTGGAGCCAAAGTACTCAAAAGTATATTCAAGTGTCATGCGATAAAAAGTGTTGAATCAACGAACTAAAGATAATGTCTGCTAATATTGGCAACATAGAGCGCCTTCGTCCAACTGTTCAAATCCTAAATCAGATTCCGATCTTATAATTACCAGAGTGATTGTAATACAATACTTTGTAAGTCCTTTAAAAGCGTTCTTTGCTAATTTATTTTCTAATTCATTCATGTTTTTTTTTACAAAAAATTGCAAGAAAATACCCCCAGTTGAGTTCACAACAAAAACTCGTATTATTTTTGAATATGTAAATGCAAAACTAAATAGAGAAGAGAAGTCATAAATACTATTTGGCAGCTAGACAAACAGTTGGACGGACACAGTTGAATATGAGCATGCAAATGATGCAAAATAACACATGTTTTATGTCCTTAAACAAGATGATTCTTTCTTCTAGAAAAGTAAAAACAGCAACAATATTATTAACCTGCATACTCACACATATAGACACCACATACTTGCCACATATGATTTTAGTTGCATTCTTCTGAAATAAAATTGAAAACAACATTAGTTTTTAGGCATTTCTAGGTACGAACAAAAAATAAAACGTATTTAAAAATTTGTTTGGCAATAAACCAGTTATAGTTTTTATATGTAAAAGAGAAACTTCTAAATAGTAAAATTTGTTAGTAAAATGCGTTCCTGTAACTTTTGCAATTCTTTTTTGTTGGTTTTCAGTTGGCCACATTGACAATATTATATGTATGTACGTATGTATGTATATTACAATTATAGAATTTTCTTAGGAGAATAACATATGTGGTAGAGTTTGTGTCATTACGTGTCAGTGTCTGTTGTTGTGTGAAAGTGTAGGTGAATCTTTGTTTGTTGTTGTCCTATGAATGTATAATTTTCAGTTTCAGTTGAAAATTTTTATGGAAATTACCACCTCGACAACAACAAAAACAATGAATTAAAGAAAGAGAAAGACAGACAGACAGTAAAACCGACAGACGTACGTATAAACAAACAAATAAAGTTAAAGAGAGAAATACTTGGGTAGAATTCACAAATTCACAAAACTAAACTCAATTCAACTAAAACACAACAATTTCCTTTATGTATGCACTTGTAGTCAACTAAGGTACGCCCCTAAAAGTATAAACAAAGAAACAAACAAACAAAGACGTAACTTCTAAATGTACATCTGCAGCTGATACGAGCTAAATAGAAATAGAAATATTGTATTATATTTATAATATTTTTCTGATCGCGGTAGACAACCACCTATAACTTCTTTTTGTTAAAGTTCAGATATAGATTAAGTATGAACTAGGGATGTCAAACGGGATCGATTTTTCAAAATCCCGGGATTCGGGATTTTGTAAATCCCGA
This sequence comes from Sarcophaga peregrina, assembly GCA_014635995.1. NCBI lineage: Eukaryota > Metazoa > Arthropoda > Insecta > Diptera > Sarcophagidae > Sarcophaga > Sarcophaga peregrina. The sequence goes on from CM025791.1 coordinate 104,589,262, forward strand.
TCCCGAAATCCCGGAACATTTCGGGATAATTCGGGATCCAAAAATCCCGAAAAATCACAGGGAAAAACGCGATTTTATCTTAATAATAAAAATATTTTGTTAAAAAATCATTTATATTCCATTTATATCAGAATTATATATCATTAAAAGTAAACTAAAAGAACAGCAAGACAGCAAATGTAACAAAAATCGTAAATTAACAAAAATAAAAATTATTCACACATATAAAGAAAATTATTTGGATTCCAAAAAAAAAGATTAAAGCTTCTAACATGTGATCTGATAGGCTTGAACGAATTTTGTTGTCAACATAACCTGCCGTTGAAAAACACTTCTCGCAATCAACATTTATTGGTAAAATAGTTCCTAGATAGCTGTATGCAGCTTGTAAATATTCAGCTCCACCACCTCCTGATATAAATAAATAAATTTCTTTGGATAGTTGGGTATCTAAATCAGTTACCCTTTTAATTCGTTTTATAGGGCTTTTGCATTCTTCGATGCCATCAAATAATTTTTTTTCAATGGAAGTAGAGTTTTCCTCATCTGAGATGCTATTACCGAAGTCAAGTGATATAGAATATTTTTTTCAGGACCTTTTGTAGGGTCAAAATACGTATGAATTCACAATCCCGAAAATCGCGAAAAATCCCGGGACAAGTTTTTAAAAATCCCGGGATTCGGGATTATGTGAATCCCGAAAATCCCGGGATTTCGGTTTTCGGGATTTTCCGATTGGCATCCCTAGTATGAACATTATACTTTAAGCACCTGAAAAAATATGCTGACTTTTGAGAAAATTATATTGTGCTGAGTTTATGGTGGTTGTGTTTCGATTTCGATACATGCATTTATATCGACCATATTTACACAACATTTTACTAACCTGTAGATTAGATGGGAACATATTATCATACTTTTTTATCTCTATCTCCAAAGGCTTTCAACATAAATGACAAAGTTCACTGCAATCAATCAGGTTGGATTGGAAATCGTTAAAAAAATAGAGTCCTCGTATGCTAAAAAATATACTCATCTAATGGTTGTGTAGCCATATTCAAGCTGTCAATAACTGAATTGTTTTCCTTCGGTATTCACTTGTCAACGTAGTCTAGTAGGTAGTGTGAGACCTCGGTTCAAACCCCACGACAGATATCTTCCAGCAAATTTCTGGTAAAGAAAAAATTGCCATGACATGTTTTGATGTCTGCCTTAGGTCTCGTACCCTGGCTTTACGTCTAATAAGCCAACACATTACCTACTAGACTACGGTGACTACAACTCAAAAAATTTGTCATTCTAAATCGACATTGAGTGAGATGCTAGGTCATAATGAGCAATTATGTATGTGCGTTTGTAAGTAGGTATTGTATTTGATGATTGAACACTCGTCATGTTGTCTAGTTTTTCAATAAACCATCTACTAGATACTGCGTTAAACGAAATGTGTTTCAAACGTTAATTTCTAATTATTTTACAACAATTGTAATTTGAAGACAGACGAATACATTTACCTTAACATAGACAGCCGTGCACTTACAAACACTAGCACAAATAGAAAGACTAGAAATTATTTAAAATATATGCATGCATGCATGCATATGTTTAATATGACAGTTTGTCAGTAATGGTCTAAATGTCCGCCTGTCTGCTCCTATGTCTCTCTTGTATGTTGAGTCAAAATATTAGCCTGTCAGTGCAACTATCTTTTGGTCTTTCCTCCTACTGTCTGTCCTCCAGTCAGTCTGTTTATTTAATATACAATATTTATTTGTTTTTTTTTTCCTTTTAGTTTTCATTACAGCCAAGTCCATTTCGGACAGACGGACAGAGACGTTGTGCTTTGAAATATCTGTGGGAATATGTAAGAAAATTTGATGTGCTCATGTAAAAATATTTAGATGAGTGCATGTATGTATGTGTGACTGTGTGTGTGTGTTAGTGTGTATGTGGGCTCAATATTATGCGGTTTTGTATTGTTGTATTGTTGTGGTGGTTTGTGTATATTAGTATAATATAGTGAAGTTTTTGTTGTAGGAAGTCATTTGTATTCATGTTTTGTTTGCATTTAAATTAAGTCGTTAAATTATTTTATTATTTAAGTGGCACTTTTCCCCATATTCTTCTGTTTGTTTTTCTTTTGCTCTGGTTATCGTTGTTGGCTAGATTTGCTTCTGATTTATTTTTCATTTTCTATTTTCTATTTTTGTTTTTGCTTTTTCCTTTTCGGGAATAGAAGAAGTCAGTTTATTTATACTGTTTGTTGAATATAAAAGACAATAAGATTTAATTAATTATTCGAATATTAACAGAAGATTAAATTGGTGTCAGTAATAATATTAAAATAAGTATACATTTTGAATGTCAATTCACATGCTACACATAAGAATAAGTGCCTTGAAAAACTGCGTATATGATGTGGTTATTATTAATCAAGATCAGGAAATTATATATTTGGAAAGAAACTCAAGTTTGCACACTTAAAGACAGTTGGTCTTAGTATATTAAGAAATAAAATGTTATAAATGCTTCATCTGTTAAAGGAAAATAAATGTTTTATTCGATTAATTATTTCAGAAACCAATAAAAACGACGACAGAATAAATAAAAATATTTACTAAGAGGCAATATTCAGCCATGGACTCTTTGATATGACCAAGGTACTGCAGATCATATCGTTTATAATAAATCAGAAAAATTATCTTCTTATGTATACTGCAACAACTATGTCAGTTGCAGTTTTTAATTTCAAACACCACCCCCTCTGTCTGAGTTTAATCGTTGTTAATTTTGTTGTAAAGAATTTTATTGGCCACGACATCTAAACTACTACAGCTAAAACTACTTCTTCTCTGATTACGCAATTGTTACACACACTAATGTCAATAGCATCCGTTGTCTGAAAAAACGACTAAATGCACTAACCAAACATTAACGTCGTTAGCCATAAAGGAAAAACATGGCATAAAGAAAACACAATTCGATAAAGTTAGTGGAAAACGTTTAAAAGATGTTTTACGTTCAACATGCCGTCCATTGCACGTTGCCTGGCGCCTGCCGCATATGCAGCTGCTTAGCACGAAAACTATAAACGGTTGAGAATTGAGAGAATTATGAAAAGAATAAAAAAAAAAATAAGAAAAGAAAGGTTGCATCAGCTGCAACCGTCCAACACTAACGTAGAAAATTGTCTGCAATTCCTTGATTTTTTATTCTTTTTTTTCGGTGGAAAATTCTGAATTCAGTTTGGAAGCAAGAAATCTGACACCAAAAGGGGAATTAACTCCAAGGAACTACGTTGGAATAAGGAGTACACATTTATGACGGAGCCATGGGCAAAATTGTGGGTGCAAGTGCACATTTTTCGTTGTGCTCTATTCGAGTAGAATGGAAGGTACAAATCAATACTATCTGATATTATATTGATATTGAAGATAGTATGGAACTGTGTGAAGAAGCTGAATCACCTAATTAGGGCACCACTGCGAGATACCAGATCATGTGAAAAATCATGGTAATGAGCAGGCAAATGATGACGTATATAACTCTGTTCTTCGTAAAACATTGGTTGTAAGGTGTATAAGAAATGGTTCTTAACTTAGTATTTCTAGGCATTAGAATTTTAAGGCCACTAGTGTTGCAATTCCTTTTTATTATTGTGTTAAATTATTTATAGGCCATACTTCCTCTTGTTGTAGATTGAACACACATTTTAGTTGGTGAATAAAAACATATGCTTACTTCAAATTGCATCAACATTTTTATATTTAATGGCATAACCGGCATATTCCTATTATTCTGCTTCTCCACCTTAGAAGAACACACAGTTGTTTTTTTTTTTAATTTTTTTTCTCTTTTCTTGAAATATTTCCTTAAATAAAAATACTTTTCACTTTTGCGTTTTTGAATTCTTTTGGAAGAACGCTTTAGGAAAAAGTGAAGTAGACGACTTTACTATCTAAATGCTAAAGGTAAAAAGTGATCACTTCACTTTAAAACAACAAACAAAGTTTCATAGTCATACACTAGTCAGTTAGTCAGTCATACTTGCTTAATAACAGCTGTTTGTTTTGTTTGTTGCCTGCTGTTTAAGTTTTTCACTTTACATTTACATAACCGTGTAAGAGTTTGAAAAAAAAAAACTTGAAACTTTTGCCACACTTTGTAAAAAAAGCGGTGGGGACGGGGGGTTTATAAAAGTTTTCCAAATGATTGAATAAAAAAATGAAACGACAGAGACGGCGTATTGTAGGAAATTAAAAAGACAAAACAAGATGCTTCCAATATAAAATTAATAAAACAATGGGAAACAATGTGATTTTGATGTTCGTTAAGAGTACATTTTCAAAAACTGCAGTTGAAATCTATAAAAAGTCATTTCCAATAGACAGTCAGTAAGTACCTGCTCTGTATTTCTCCTAACATACAGAAATATATTTAGAAAAAAAATTTTAACATTTTATAGCACTGAGAAAGAAAGAAAAATTAAACAAAAGAAAAACAATGTTGTTGTTTATATAAGTTTAATCATAATGTAACGTTACATAGTAGGAAAATGGAAAGTTTCTTACAAGTATTATTCACGTTATTCAAAGTGTTGTATTTACGTCAATAAAGTGAAGCTTTACAAGTGTGCATGTTTTTCAGAAGCAGTAGTAGCAACAACATCAAGTCAACTATTGTTTGTTTTGCTTCTTAAGAAGAAACAACAGCAGAAGAACATGATAAAATTCATAAGATACTGCAAAAGATGAAATTTTTAAGGTAAAGAAGTGAAGAAAAATATATTCAATCAGAAAATATTGGCAGGTTAACGCTTTAGCAGGAATTTTTTACTTGTTTAGCGACACAATCTTTCCTTAAAAAAACAGTGTTTCCTTTTGCTCTATCACAGGCACACACATATGAGTCTAATAAATTTCTGATAAGTTTATTGACAAATCACTTAAAAATCAAAGGCATGGTAAATAACCAATCGACGTCAATTCAGACAAAAAAAAAATACATTCATAAAATATTTGTGATCTAATTAGATGATCTATAAGAAGATCGTTTAGCAGTTTAGTTGCTTAATTTCATAATACATGCCCTTGTTTGATTGTAATCATACCCTATTAATGTAATGTAATTTCAAATGTATGTATATCTATTAGTGTTTTGTTAAATGTAATAGATACACTTCTTACACCATCTATTTTATGTACGTTAATTTTATCTATGAAGTAGCTGTAGTCTAGTAGGTAGTGTATTGGATTATAAGACGTAACACTGGGTTCAAAACCAAGGTCTGACATCACAACGAAATACAAAGAAGTATTTCTTTGGCGACTTCCTCTCAGCAGATTTCGAGCAAAAATCTATGAGAGTAAAAGAAAATGCCATTAAAAGTTTCTCTAAAAAAATCAGTTGTTGGAAGTCGACTTTAATCGGTAAATCCGGTCACTCATGTATAAAATTAACGCAAACAAGATAAGTGGTGTGAAAAACTAGGTCGTAATCCTGTCTGAAGGGTTATAATGAGCGATTATGTATTAAATGGAGAATATTGAAGGGCAAGAGACTTCATCATGTTTGGTATTCAAATAAAACCTCTCTAACTTTCAAAATTCCTTTAGTAAGAATTCAAGTCTTATTTGAATTGTTAGTCTTAAGGAAGATATACATTTTCTATTTGTATAATCGTTTTAAACATTTTAAAAGAAAATATTTTTTTTTTATCGAAACCTATAGAAATCCTAGACGAAAAATTTGAAAAAATAAAAAGATAAAGAGAAAAATAATTAAATTTTAATACTTTGCAACATTTTACTATTATTAGCTCATTATAATGCACATTATAATCTTTTTAATTTTTGTTTTTAGTGTTTTGTTTAATTTAAGTTATTAATTTTACGTCTTAATCCTAATTAAAAATTGCTACACTATATTATAACTATACACCGTAAAAATCCACAAACACACACACATTCCCATTTGCATTGGCATCTTTGTGTTTCTATTATGGTTTTATAAATCCCAGTACAACGTACAGATTCAAATGCCTTTTACTCAGTGTTGAAGGAAGATTCTTGAACAGAACCAATCTCATATTGCAGATGGAAGTTCATAAATGAAAAACTTATGAGCGTATCTTTAGAACACCTGTTTAGCTACGAACATAACTGCCACAATGTACACAATACACACTCATACATACATATATACAGACATGCGGAGATATTGAACGGTGGAAAAAGTAAAACTATTAAGTGTGTGTGTGTGTGTGTGTGTGGGTGCATGTAAGGAGGTGTGGATACTAAATGTTTTTATAACTGCTCATATTATTAACACCCATAACCGCCCGAAAAAAAGGTGAAAAAGGGGAAAAAAAAATATTATGAAAACTATAGAATGTAGAGAAATTGAAGATTATGTCTGTTTTGTTTTCAGTTTCGGTTGTGTTTTTCGTTTTTCACCATTCAATATCATTATATTACAGAAAAACCCACAATAACCTAGACATACAATCACTTACACTTATAGACGAATACACAAATACATGTTAACACATAAATTTCCTAAATGCTCCAACACCCACACCTACATTCACTTATGAATACGTTCTTACACTCAATGTAAAACAATGTATCACAGATTCAGAGAGGAGTGAGAGAGTGAGAGAGTTAAAGTACAAAGACTACGAGTACTATTGTACTTTTATTATACTTTTAATATGTTTGTTTCGGAACAAAAGTGTACAAGAGGGTGAATGCTGTGTGTGAGTGTTAGTATGTGTATGTAAGTGATAAAGAGAAAGCGAGAAAGTGTTGCAACATTTAGCTTTAGATGAATAGTAGGATGGATGGATGGATGCTTTACTTGCTTGTATTGTTGTTTAGTATGAATATACAGTAACATTTTAAAGGTATAACATGACATGTGAGAGTAATTGGATTACTTAAGAGCTTTTAAGTGTCTGAAAGTGTCTAAACTGAACAGGGTACACAGGAACACAAACAATAAAAACAACACTAATAAAAACTAAAAAAAAAAAATTTTTTTTGAAGGAAAATAATGAAAAAAAAAAACAAAAATTATAACAATAACAAACAACAACAAAAATTGCAATTACATCAACCGTGTCCCTATTCTACTCGTAAAGTTCTACTTCTTTCCATAGTTTAATGTTTCTAAACTGAAATTTAACAGAAATTCCTGTATCATACAAAGAAAAATAGAAAAAAACTACCAAGATTTCTAATATCTGTTGTTTTTGATATTCTCATTTCTGACTTCATAGTGAAGAGCAAGAAGTTTATTAGTTACAGAGTGAAAAAATAAACAAACAAATAAAAATACTATTACTGAAGCTATCATTTTGCTATAAGATGTGAGAAAATTGTCAGTGAGTGAAAACAGAAAGTGGTTCTTGCCATACAACATTCAAATCACTTATTTTACATTCCTAAAGTAAGGAAGAAATGTGTTTCTGTAGTTGTGTTCTATTTGCAGTTCTTGCACATGGTTTGTGTCCTGAGTAACTTATTGTATAACATATTATTTGGTTTGAGCCATGTTATCCGTTGCTTAGAACAACCATAGCCAATGTGCGGTTGTGGTTTCGCTTCTCGGCAGGTACTCTGATCGTTATAAGTAAAAAAATAAAATATCATTCTTTTTGAACTTTTTTGTCGAATCTTAATTCAAAAATCTTAAATTGTTGGAAGTTTACTTGAAGATAGTTTCTGCGGTTTAGAGGTGGTGATTTTAAGAAGAAGAAATCGAATACTACAAAGGTCAGTGAAATAAGTTTAAAGAAGAATTAATTCAATATTGACTCATTTAAAAGGAAGGAGATATTAGTTATCACAAGAATTGAAGATGCGAGAAATCGACAGACGACTTTGCATTTGCGAAATGTTGCTTGTATGTGATAAAAGGTAATTACTTTTGAACGTATCGCTGGTTCTTACAGAGATATGCTGCATTTTTAGGAATCTAATGGTAACTGACCAGCGCTTTGTGGGTTGAGATTGAAGACCCTTGGTAGGGGCTTCTTTGAGAGTTAGAATTCTGTGTAGAGAGCTGACATAAAGGCTTTCCATAGATTCATTATTAGTTTGAGCTGGCTGAAAAGTGCTTAAACTTCAATAGTGTAGTTGCGCTCGCTTGTGTATTTTGTGAGCCTGCTTCCTTATTCCCCCTTTCCTACTTCCTCTTCCTTTTCCCTATCACCCCTATTATTCTCTCCCCTTTAGGACGTTGTACAATGGGTCAACTGGACTTCCGGGTACTATACAAGTGTTTCAATTGGCAAGTACAGGTTCTCTAACCTTAACCAAAATGTTTCCTTTACTGTCATTAAATATGGTAATATGTGGCAGTTTTTCGAGTTATCTTTCGAGTTAGTTGCAATTAGAGCATTCTATTTGCCAGTTAAGGAATATAATTTCTATTTAAAGTTCTAGTCATGAATAAGATAATTGCACGCTCTTATTTTGAAAAACTTTCATTTTCTACAATCGTATAATGTGATAAACTACGTATATTTCCGTGCTTATGTAGCGTATACATAGTAAGTAATAAAGACAATAATTTGTTTATTGTCAGTTGTATTTACCTCTTAAATGTACATGTCACTTCAAAAATCTCTGTTTTCTTCGTGTTGTACTCGTATCTAAGCCATTTGTCTAAATGGCATTGTACTCATATACATATGTACGTATATGTACTTATGTGACTGTATGAGTGTATGATTGTGTAAGTGTTTCATTGAAAGAACTTCCTGTTTTTATATTGTTGGTCTCAGGGCTAAAGTGAATTTATTAATATAAATGCTCTTTTAAGTATATGTTGTACAGTACAGAGAAAGAGTGTGAAGGAGAGAGAAGAGATTAAGAGAGAAAGTATGTGTGCAAGATTCTTTTATTATTTATTTATGAGTTTTACTAATTACCCTTTAAGTGTTTAGATTGTATGAGAATAAAAGAATGAATAAAAATTTGTATACGTATGTATGTACGTATGTATGTATGTAGGTATGCTATTATGTTCTTCTCTCAGATTTTTCTCACTCTCTCTGGTTGACTCTTTCTTAAAATGTTTTTGAAATTCTTATGAAGTGTTATTGTTTTGTATTGCTGCCATTTTTGTGTGTACGTGTGATGTGCTAATGTATGTGGGCACATGTATTATAGTATTGTTGTATTATATTAAAAACGTGTGTAGATGTGCAGATGTATAGCGTATTTGTGTTAAGTAGTTATATTAGACGAAAACAATGTTTGTTAATGATGATAACAACAATACATTATTATTATTATTATTATACGACTTGATATTTTTGTTGGTTTTTGTTTTGTACTTTTGTTGTTGTTGTCGTTGTTGTTGTTGCTGTGGTTATTTACGTTAATGGATCTTTAGATTTTAACTTGTTGTTCCTCTTCCATTTAACACACACACACACGATTTAATTGTATTTCTCTATTTCATTCTGTATTCTATTGTATAATCTTTTTTTTTTTATTTCTGTCACTGTCACTGTTGCTGTTTATTACAGTCTTTAGATCATGAAAACCATTTACAGGAATGGGGGTTAAAGAAAATTATGTTTAAGTAAACAAATATGCAAGTAAACCTAGAAAGGTGGAGAAGATAAAATTGCATTAATTTGTACATAATTTATGATTACATTTTTATATATTCAACAGCAGCAGCATCAACGTGCCAATATCATGAAATCAGCAACAATTATTACAAACACTTTAAATAACATTAAAAAATAAAATAAAAAATAAACGGAAACCAAAAACAAGTATTGAAATATTCTAATAAAGTCAGCATATGAGATAAACGGAATTTTTGTATTTTATTTTGTCTTTTTTTTTTTGTTTTTAATAAAAATTCAAGATCAGTTACTGATTGCTTTTAAGACCACATAATTAAATACTTTTAGGAAAAGGAATTTTAATATAATAAAACCAATGCATTTAAATATTTCTGGATTAAGACTGAGGTATTTTAATATATATATATATATACACATACACACACATATGTATTATAAAATAATAGAATTAAATGTATAAAAATATTTTTGAAATCAAGGGAATATATAGTTTATTTTAATTTTTTATGTTCATTTAATTGTTCCTTTTGTAAGATGTAGTATGTTCAAAATTTGTTATTTATTTGTTTTTACCTGTTCAACATTAGGTAGATTTTTTAGTCTTTAAAAAATTTAAGAATTTGAAAATTGTTGTTGGACACTGTAAATTTACTTTGATCGTCTATATTTTTGAGATTGTTGTTTATTTTTCCCTTCAAGATGTTCACTTATTAGATATTAATTATTAATTTTTTAGATATTAATGCAAAAATCGGTCACCCAATAATAACACAACACCACAAGAAAAAACACCAATTAGAAAAAAACAAAAGTAAAAAAAAGACAACTAATCAATCTATTAAAAAAAAAAATAAAATAAAATAAAGACACTTATACACAAATTAGCAGAGCACAACTTATAACAAGTCTATACAGCGCAAGGTTGCCAGTGCTTTGATTTAATTTTTTATTTTCCTTTAAAACAAATGAGAAAGTATTTGATAAATAATTGATGCAAAATGACGATCTTAGAGGAATTGTCATTTTAATCGCATTACATTATAATTGTTTGAGATTAAATCTGTAATATCTTTAATGTATTTTGGTAGTGTGTTGGCTTGTTAGACATAAGGCCATGGCTAAGCCTGACATCCCCCACAGAACCAAATATGAAAAAATATTTCTTTGACACTTCCTCTCAGCAGTCCTCTAATAGTGAGTAATATCACCATGAAAAGTTTCTCAAGAATCTGTCTTTCGTGATACCACCTACTGTGGATATAACAAACTCACACTAAATGAGCGGTTCATAAGCTAAGCCAAGTTGTATGAGCTGTTAAGTAAGTAAGTAATGCAATTAAAGTTTAATAAGTTTTAAGCCATCCATGGGTTCTTCTTAACACATGCTGGATGTATTTAAGTAGCCGACATTATTTTTATTTATTTCTAGCAATTATTTCACAGAACCTAGACATTGGATTAACCTGTATGAAACATTCCATACTTTATTGTGTGTTTAATGTAAATTCATTGCTTAACTTAATTTGTTTTCTTTGAATTAATTATTTTAAAGGAATAAAATCAATGATTGTAGCTTTTTAAGTTTAATTTTGTTTTTAATCTTATTGTTCTGATTTTATGTGATAATATTTTATCCTAGAATTACGAATTTATTCTTTTTTTTTTATTAAAATTAACATAATTTTTAAAGTTTTCTAAGTAGCTTAATAAAGTTTTATTTCTACATGTTTGGATATTTTTTCTTTTTTGAATTAAAATCCTTTTTAATCCTCATCTATTTAAAGAGAGTTTAGGAAACATGAAAACAAATGAAATCAGCGCTGGACGAACCAGGGAAAGAAAAGGAATATCATTAAAAAATAATTGTTATAAAATAATATAAACAAGTAACTTTTTTGTTGACCATTAAGTAGCATTTTATCACTTAATAATCAATATTACAGAAAAAAAAAACAGGGAAAGAGAAGTGTACAAAGTCCATTAAAAAATATTTCATTGTTCCCTTGAAACGTGTTTATTTAATTTCTTTTTCTTTTTACTTCTAAACAGAGGGATACGACATAAAGTTTTGGAAAGAAATTTTGAGACAGAAGACAAGCTAAAATAGACGCTCTAAAGAGATAAAAAATGTTTAAATATACTTCCGTTAAATTGGGGATTTTGTTTGTACCCCTCAACTTTAAAGGTAAAAAAAAATATTGTTAGTGTTTTGTAAGAATAATGGACCCTTAGATTTCAACACGAACAAATTTTAAGGCAATATTTCTGTTTACTTACCACAAATAACATTATTTGGTTGGAAGAAAGAAATAACAGAAAACAAAAAAAAAAACAAAAAAAAAGCAAGACAAGGTGATGAATACAAAAAATAACAACAGGAACTGAACCGACTATACCTACATACATATCAATATATAATCAACTAAACAGCAACAAGAAAACAATAAACTTGTAGCAGTTAGTACCCTATGTCAGGAACTATTTGCAATTGACAAAACATCAAATAGAGGATGTTAGTCAATTCTGTTATCTTGCGAACTTTGAATTCTACATAGAGGATAAAGTAAAAAACATTTTGCAATCGTCGATCACATCTGTCTCTGGGTGTAACAATATTCATACTTAATGTAAACATTGTAGGCTGACATTTCCTTATGGGTGCAAATATGGCAGTGATATGTAAAAATGTAACTGTTGCAAGTGTTTTTCGATCAATTTTGACTTATTTTATGATCGGGAGGCTTAAAATTCAATAAGGAGTCTCAATTAGTTGCAAATAAGACAATTAAAAAGTACATAACAAGTATTATCATACATTAAAAGTGTTCAGCTAACTAAGTAATTAGTCTTGAGGCATCTAGCCCCATTTAGCAAATCCATCGATTTCCTAAACTCAGTGTAGGATTGCAACGTCTATTGGGTAGATTATATGCTGCACATAATAATTTTCTACCCTTTCAGTAAATGAAATGAACATATTTTTTGCCGTTGCAACATTTGCTATGAGACATCTTGTGGATTGGTCAATACAGTAGGGTATTTATTGACCAGCATCATCAAGTGGTGGTGGGCATATGTTGTAACATCTCTTATGCTCTTGCCTCGGTTACCTTTTTTCGTTCGAATTTTATTACATGGTTTTTATGGCAACCATTTATTTATTCTCTTTACGGCCTAAACGAGACCATATTGACAGCATACAACAATTGCAATAACACCAACAATTCTATATTACACAACAACAATAACACGAGAGAAAAGAGAGTGAGAGAGGAACACGGATAGCAAAAGAAACAAAGAAAAGAACGTTAAAATTTGTTAAAGCAAGAGGAGTTTTTCCGTATAGGATGTCCTCTGGTATTTTGTCATTATGGAGAGACGACACTATGAAATATTTAAAGGAATACATATGCATATGTATGTATATAGGGGAGTGCTGCGGAGAGTGAGTACGTGTGTGTGTGTGTGTGTGCAAGAGTATGAGTATATAATAAACAACCAGCATAAAGTATTCTTTGGTAGTTACGCACGTACACAATCACCGTTAATAATAAATTGAACAAAAGGTGTTGGTAACTGTATTTACTTCATAATTTTCTGTTACAATAGCATGCTATTGTATGGGTATGATAGGTATATGTAGCTGTTATTTGTTGTTGTTGGTGTAGTAAGAACGGATCTGATATTTTGTCAAGGTTGTATTTTATAACTAAATTATCCCAAAACAAAATCAAAATAAACACGTACCGTAACAAAAGGCCGTAACACGAACCCTGAGCAGTTTGTAAGTGTTTTTGGGTGTGTGTGTGTGTGTGTGTATGTGTAATAAAGGATAAAAGATGGTCATTATGAAGTAGTATAATAGATTCAACTTACTACCAAAATATACACTTACATACACATTTACATACATTTTCCGTATTAATCACTTTATTCATCTTCATGACATTAGATGGAAAAATTATGTTCCAAATTTGTTTTCCAAGATTGCTGTCGTTAACTGAGAGCCCCGATTACTTAAAAATTTTCGAATTGCCTTTGAAAATATTCATCACATTAGTATTTGTCCAGATGAACTTTTTCACTTATGAATGGTAATAATGTCATGTCAATACGAGCAAGTAGTCGTTAGACACACTTGTAAAAGTAATTTTTATTATTTTTCATATTTTTCTCTCACATTTCTTGGCTTCAAATGTAATTGTAGTGATGCTTGTGGTTTTATTACTGAAAACATTGAACATTTCTTGCTCTGTTCGAACCTATAGTTAGTATTAGAAGTTGTAAGAAGAGACTCTTATTAGTTTTACGTTTTTTTTTTTGTATGCCTATACGCCTACGTCTTGACATATTGCCTTAAGCATACGTTTCTGTATGTACTTGCCGATTTTATTAAAGTTGTAGTTGTTCATGTTTTTCTTCCGTTTACAATGGCATATATGAAGAGGGTGAAAAACCAAAGTGTGTCAAAATTTCTTTATGAATTTTTATGATCCTTTTATTCTCCCTATTCTGGTCTCCTCGTTCTTGTTTTCTTTGTATAGGAGAATATGTTTTCCTTTTTACTAATCCAATAAAAAGAATGCTTGCATGGACATAATCATAGTGGTATGGTTTATGTTTGCAAGGATTTCAATTTTACGCATATTGATAATATTAAGTTATATGTACAAGTACAAATATTAGACATTATTGAACCAAGAACAAATTTGTCTAATAAAAATATTTACAACCTAGGGAACATACATAAGAGGATTCATATAAAAATCAAGCGAAAATATTGAAACACATTGTATAAAAATCCTGATGGAATTCACAATAAAAATAATTTTTTACATTTCTTGTTGAAATTTAAGAAATAATTAGAAATCGTGTTGGTATGCAGACAGAAGATTTTATAAACTTTAATCATAAATACGTACTTAAATTTGTCTATAATAGTTTTGATTTCAGCACCCCCTACAGACAAGAAATTCTATCTATAAAGTCTCCACTATGGAAATATATCGGTTTTTGATTGTGGTTCCAAAATCAAATCCAATCTATTAAAGTTTGTTTATTTTTTTTTTATTACTTGCGACTTTGACACGATTTGAATGTGAACTCATTCCTAAAACTTAGCCATAGTTAGATGGATGATCTATAGGTTTTCTTAAGAAAAAATATATATTCATTTGCGTTCAAATTTTTTTTTAATTTTATCAATAAAATCGTTGGAATTTTGAGTCAGTTTAAATATGATTGCTTATACCTCATAATAGTACTGTCGTTCAAGATGAATGAAGGAGATTAGACTGGATAATAGAACAGCCAATACTAAGGATTTCAAAGAAGGCATAGTGGTTCTACTCTATGCACCGCAATTGAAGAAGGATTACTAAAAACTTAAGTGACGTGATGTATAAGATTAAAAAGGATAACAGCCCAATATGCAAAACAAAAGTCATCTAACCAATAATAAGCGAACGAGCCAGACGAGTTGTATGATACAGGAACTACACACAGATACTTTATTTGAAATATTTCGTAAAACTTGCTTTGAGAAATCTTGTGGATTGGTCAACACAGATGGGTATTTATTGATCAGCATCAAGTGGTGGTGGGCATATGTTGTAATATCTCTTATGTTCTTATGCTCTTGCTTCGGTTACCTTTTTTCGTTCGAATTTTATTATGATATGATACAAGAACTACACAAACAACGAGATAAGGATTTCACCGAAAGATCGTGAAGTTGTCAGATGTGAAATAAAGCGGTAAAAACAGAAGTAAACAATCTTAGTTCTAATCTAAAAATCCATGAAAAACGTATGGTATTGAGAAAATTCAATAATTATAAAATCTATTTGCTTTTCACTTTTCATAAATTAAACGAATTCATTAATAATTTTTCATTGTATCCGTAGATCATAATACAATTAAGTTCCAGCATTTATTCACTTCATTTTCTGGCAAAGAATTTATTACAAGCCATTCGAGTCTTAATAAAATCGTTTACTTTTCTTTTATTATGTGAATCACAATACAAACACTTGAACGCAGTAAAAAAAAAGCGAATAATTTGTTTAAAACTCTTCTTCGCCTCCGTTTACTTCCCCTATTTTATATACTCTTTACAGACAGACAGACAGACAGACGGACTTCTAATAAAAGTAAATCTTTATTATTGCCTTTGCTGATTCGCTTTGTCTTTGTCTTTGTGTTTGTGTTGGTTGTTTTGCTCATATTCTATAAAATAATGCATTCGCCTTTACTTTTTTAGTCTCTTTTATTTCGTACAGAATTTTATTTTCTTCCGTTTTTTTGCTTCTAAACTGAGAAAAGAAAGAAAAAGGAAAAACCTGAGATATTCTTTATTTAACCTTTTTGAACTTATGAAAGAATTTCAAAAAGGAACTCTAGCACTCACACACACACACACACATACAGATTTAAACACTTGAAACTTTTTTTATACTCAAGCGTAGATAATATAAATGCTTTATAAGTGTTTGTATGGGTGAGGATGGGCATGCATTACTTTGTGTGTGTGTGTGCGTTACTGTGTGTGTGTTATTAAACTTTTTCATATTAAGAGTATAAGTTTCTTGTTTCTTTGCATACTTTACATAGACAACAACAATGAAAATCTTTTTTTCAATTTCTATATATGCATCCATTGCTGTTATATTGTTCTTTGTTGTTGTTGTTGTTGTTTTGGATGTTCAAACATTTATAAGCCCAAAACACTCATACTTCTAAAGTGGAGCTTGGACATGATTTCTTAAGAAGTGTTTTTTTTTTCTCCTTAACAATACTTTCTTTCCAGTCATTCCGTTTATCCAACGGTTTTTATAAGGGAAACACTTGTGTAAGTTTGTTTGTAAGTGTATTTAGTGGCACCTAGAAACTTTAAAAACGTCTATGTTGGAAGGAAATTGAAAAAGATGAATATAAATCGCCTACCAGTAGCAGATTTTCTATTCTTTTCTGTTTTTCTTTTTGTCTTCTTTTTCGCTTCTTTGTATTTCTTGTAGTTTATCATTGTTACAACTCAATAGGCCAAAAGAACATTTGCCAACAAGATTATAACCATGTAATAAAGTCAAAAGTTGAATGATGTACAAGTCTAATGAAATAACACGAGACGAAAAACGAAAGAAAGAGAATGAAATAATCGAAAGGACTATGTATTCCAGGGAAATTATAAAATATATTCAAAATTGTCATTGTTTAAGTGTGGCATTTTGACTTTTTTCTCTTTCCTTAACTAGATGAATTCCTGTGTAACTTTATTAAGGCCTGACTATAGAAGATGGATTAAGTAGAAAAGTTTATTAAGAAATTGCCAGTAAAGTATGAAAATTAATAATTGATTGTATTACAGCTACTGCAAAGAGAAAAACTACTTACTTAAACGATGACAAGAAGTAAAATTACATTGACAAATTATGGCTGCTATGCTAAGTACGGCTATAGTACGCGTAAATACCGGATTAATTTCATCTACTCTAAAAAGCTTCCATTATATTCACTGAACTGTAAGAGTATAATGTTAAAACAAAATTGATTATAAAGTATAAAATACAAAAAAACTAAATTGAATTTTAAATGAAACACTTGAATGCACTTGAAATTAATTGCAATAATTGTATTCTATTCCATTGGTGGCACTAAAAAGTGAACATTGAAAACTTGTTGCATTATTACAAAGTTTTGTGCTTTTCTACTTTATAGAGACTTAAATAGTTCAATAAGTTTATAGTAGTATTTCATGTAACAGACGATCTTATGCTGAAAAATTGTCTCGATAGTATAACTAAATTATGCGCCAGTAATTTACTTTGCCACATAGCAATCAACTACCGTCTTTACGTATTGGGAATCAGTATTAATGTGAAGCATAAGGGAAATTTTGTTTCACTGCTCAATTAGCCATCCCAGCAAAGAGCCTCCACAAGTCTATAATAAATTCTACTATTGGATTAATTCCTATTTTAAATAGTTCAGTTGGTAATGACAGAACATGATAAATCAAAAACGAACCTATGCTATACATATGTTTGACTCTACTCTTCAGGTCATTTCAGAGAAGGTCAATTGATATACCTTTAAATGGGTCTGTAGACTGTGAGAACTGCACCATTGTAGTAGATGGGAATGTGCTATAATGATAGAAGGCAACCATTCCTCTTCCTATGCCTTAAAATCAATGGTTAGTTAGTTATAAAGCCTATACGAAATTAATATTAGAATTGTTAATCTTTTGTATATTTCGTAGCTTACAATGTTCAGCAATTTGTTTTTAGATATGAACGACAGACGCATAGATGGAGAAAGCCATACAACGCTTTGCATGGGTAGTATTTACCGTCCAACTGCTGGTTTAAAAAGAAGATACACATTAGTTTCTATTGCCTATTAAAACAAAAATGAGGAATTGTTTAATAATTTTTTAAAAGTGGAGAATTTGCTTAGTAATTTTTAATTAAAATTATCAAAATGTATCTTCCTTTCATTTAATTACATCTTCAATACCTATTAAATGCAATTTATTATACAATTTTATTTGAAAACAAAAAAGAAATACAAAAAAAAAAACAAACTCAATATGCAAATTAATGCAAAATATGTCTGTTGATTTATAGAAAATATAAATTTTCCTAAAGGACTGGATGTAATTAAAGTTTTTTTTTTTTTTACCCTGCATAGATTTCACTTTTTACATTAAAATTCTTGGCAATTTTTTTCTTTGTTTCTTTTCAATTAAAACTGACACTACAAAAAAAGAAAACCTTCTCACACATGCTTAATATTTGCATGCTTTTCCCTTTTGCCATCTTATTTCTCAACCATGCACGTATTTGAACAATTTTTCAATGCATTTTCAATTGATTTATTGCATAAATTTAATAAAATTTTATTTGTTTTACTACTCTTTCTATTGATTTCATTATTATGGCATTTTAATTAGTACTTTAAACACAAAAAAATAAAAAGAAAAGTGAAACTATAGTCACTATCATAAAAACCTTAAGCAAATAAATAATAAAAAAAAATGTTTAAGAAAATTCTATCGATAAAATAATATTTTTAAACTTTTTTTGTGTTTTATTGTACTTTTATTTCTTTAACAGTGTTTGTTTGTTTGTTTATTTGTTTGTGTTTGTGTTTGAATATGAGTCAGCGTGTGTTGGTGTGTGTGTGTGTAGGTGTAAGTGTTTATTTAATACATTGCAATGCAATATCATGGTGACTTGGCAAAAGATATGAAAATGCAAATTCTGTTGATATTGAAATTCAACACTCACTATCCCGAAAAACAAAAACAAAACAAAACAAAACAAAAAATGATAAATAAAGAAACCGACATCATCTCTCTCTTTCTTTGCTTCCACACAAACCCAAATATAGATGCACGCATACGTACGTACACGAGCATACACGAGCATAAGGAAAACGTATAGTTTTAAAAGAGTATTGACAGAAAAACAAAAAAAAAAAAAACAACAACTAACAAAAAATAGAAAATCTCTCTCACTTGCACTCACACACACACACACACACATTTATATATTCTCACAAAAGTATAATCGAAGAAAATCTTAAGAATTTATTGAATGTTTTTGACTTATTTCTGCAAGAGAAGAATACGTACAAAAATAATAAAAAAATACGAAGAAAAAAATTTAAATTAAATGAGAAATAAATAGTTTTTCAATATAGTACTTTTGTGTGTTTGAGTGTTTCCTTTAGCATTTTCCATCGGTTCAATAAAAAAAGAAAAAGAAATGAAAAAAAAAACTTTTCGTTCTCAAATTTCTTTTGTTTTTGTTGTTTTTTAATAAGAGTTTTACTTTAAAATCATTCTCCAAAAAATATCAATATTTTCCAGTTTTAAATTAAATTGTTTTCCCTTTTATATTGATTTTCTTTTCTTTATTCAGCTGTTCACGTCGGTTGGTGGCATTGGTTGCAGAATTTTAATTCAATTTTTATCTCTGTTACCCATTAAAAGGGCCTTTGATGCCTTTTTTTCATTGCGAGAGAGTAAAATATGAGGAGAATAATAACAATAACAAACAAACAACAACACAACAACAATGCAATGCAATTGTTATAGATTTTCAAAATGTCATTTAATTTTATAGTTTTAAACATTTAAATAACAGACCGTTATAGTTGACTGTATTTGTTTATGCGCGTATATTGTTTGAAAATTTGTGTGTGTGTGTGTGTGTGTGCATCGCAAGAATGTGTTTGAGAATGCAGTCTAATAACACGACCACAATGACAATGATGACATTGATGGCAACCAATACAAAATACCACAATATGACTGGTAATGAAAACGCCATAATATATGAGAGTTTCCATAACAAACAGAAATTTCGTGCATAGAATTGAAATTGCCATGAAAGTTTCTCAAAAATCAACACAAAAATTAACACACACAATATCAGTGGAGTGAGAAGCTAGGTCATAACCCTGACTGAAGGGTTGTAATGACTAATTATGTACATACATATGTATTTATGTGAATGTAAATGATAGATGCTTATTTTGTGAAATACTACATACTGGTATGTAAGTTTTTATTGATTCAACAAATCATGTTTAAAAGATACATAAGCTATGGTATTGTGAATCCCTATTATTTAAATATTCACTCAAAAAAGTTTTATAAAAATGAAGTTATGCTCATGAAACGTATGCAATTTTATGAATTTCATGCTTCAAAAATATATGGAAATACCCATATTGTGTACAACATTTAAATGTTAAAGCAATAGTCCAAAGAATGTAAAAATGTTGCCCTTGTTGTTGGCATTGTTTCATTTACTTCCGTCGTCATTGACATCAACATCATCGGCAGCGTCATCATTGTAATCATCACCATCATCAGGGAGTTCAATAATAATTTTAAAAACTCTTTCATTCGTATAACAACGGCAACAGTAACAGCAAAAACTAACAGAAAAAAGAAAAAAAAAACGGTAACGGTAATAGCAGCAAACAATGTAGCATGGCAAACGTGAGGTTTAGACATGATTTTGAATGTAACTGGATGTACTTGCATATGTATAAATGCATGTGTGTGTGTGTGTCTATGTGTTAGTGTGTGTTATGTATGAATATTATTCGACATGAGGTGGTTTTCTCGCGTTCAAAATATTTGTTGTGTTATTAAAATTGTGTACAGGGGGTAGGTAGAGTAGCCTTGTTTTGTGTAAAAATGTTTGCTGTTCTTTTCTCTTTGCCTTTCTTTTTGGGGTTGTTGTTAGCCGCTATCATGTTCAACGATTTGTAAAATATGCAAATTGTTAACGGGCGGAATCACCCACTTGAGTTGATGGAGACTTCGAGGCAGTCAGGCAGATAAACGAAAAGTGAGAAGCAAATCAAACAAACACTTTAACGGCCTTTTAAGGAGGTTACAATTGCTGGTCTATTCTAAAAATCTTTAAATAAATTTGAAACTCTATTTATAGTCCAACCAACTGCCATTAGAAGAAGAAGAAACAACACAAACAACACAAGCAACTCGTAACTGTGACAGTGACAGTGTTTATATTCGTGGTGGTCAACGGGGTTGAATTTGTGTTTAAGCCTTTAATAAATTTTCATTGATAAGCTTGTGCTTCGTTTTATACATTCGTTTGCCTTCATCTTTACTTAAAGGTTTTGTTCTGTTGTTTTTTTTCTCTTCTTTTTTTTTTTTGTTTGTACTTCAGGATCTCATGTTATTGCTGTTGTTCCTATTGCCGTTGTTGTTATTGATGCTGCTTTTGCCTTGGCTTTGCTAATGTAACCTCTAACCATCGATTCGGTTGTTTTGGGTTTGGTTGTTGGTAGTTTTTCCTTTTTTTTTTCTTGTTTTAGTTATCCTTGTTGTTAGTGTTGTCGTTGTTGTAGCCGTTGTCGTTATAGTTGCTCTTTGTTTTTGTACTAAATTTGGTGGCTATAGCTGCTGATTGCTTTGGCTTACATTCAATCAATGTTCGTTCATTCGATCTGTTTTCAATAAAGTTCACATTTTCGTATCGTGGTTTTTCACTGACTGTGCTCTGCCCTGCCTGCCTGCTGCTAGCACTATCGTGTAGCTATGAAATGTGGTATGGCGGCTGGAAGGCCGAGAGAGAGAGACAGAAAAAGAGAGTTCAATTGATTTTACTAGAGTGTATGTTTATATGGGCATAGCTTTTGTTTTACCCATTCTGCTGGCTAGGTTGCTGACAATTATTACAACGTTGTTGTTGACGATGTTTTTGTGGATATACAATGTCACCACGTTCTCTAACTCCCTCGCTCACCGTTTAAAAGCTTCAGCCTAATTAAAATGTCCGTTTTTTTTTCTGAGTACATTTCTATTCATTTCCCGAGTATACCTTCCATGTGTGCGTGTATGCACGGTATGGTGCTTGTAAGGCGTGCACATACAGATGATCCTTTTATTCTTATCTTTTTTGTTAGATTGTGTCCTTTTTTTTTATTTTTTATTGTCTGTTGGTTGTTCACTATTACCGCTGGTAATGGATTTTGTCTGTTTGTAGTTAAAATTTCTATAGCAGTTCATCTTTTTGTTTGTTATTTTGATTTTTGAAACTTATTGTGTGTGGCTTTATATCTATCAGAGCAATTTTTGTATGTCGAGTGACGTTTAGTTGGTTCTTTGATTGGTTCATTGCCTGGTAGATTGGTTGTATATTCTACTATCTAGGGTTCTACTACTTAGGGCTCGGAACCAGAAATAATTTTAGGTTTCGTTTTATATAAAGACTATTGTGAATATAACAAGTGGCCCAAATTTAAAGTCAAATAATTTAATTTTAAAATTTTACATTTAAAATAAAAAGCAAATCAGATTCTTATTGATATTGTTAAGAAACGAATATTTAAGGTTTAAATTAAATATATTTTTGATTTTATTTCCTGTGTTTCATTGTTGTGCACTTCATTTTTATACCCTTCAAGTACCTTGAAAGTCATTAACAGGAGCATTTTGTATTTTAACAACAGATTGTGCGGTTTGATGAGTTCAAGAGAGCAATGCTATGAAATCCTTTGCATACAGTCAGTTGAAATATATTGTTGTTTTATTATTTGAATTTAAAATTATATTTTAAACGAATACACCGGGTAACGGTCATAAACCTTTATACAGCCATTTAAAAAAATAAGAAAACATCAGAAAAGTACATGAATTGAAGGTAATATCCGCCAATGTAACAAACAATCAACCAACGAACCAAGCAACGAACGAAACAGCCAGTCAAACAGACATTCTACCAAATATCCAGCCAGTCAAATGTTAGTAACAAAAAAAAAAAAAAGAGAATTCCAGCAGCTCAATGCCTCAATGCTAGTGAATGAAAGTAAAACGTATAAAATCCCATCAGTCAGTCAATCAGATAGCTACACGGCATTATAGACATTTTACCACTGACAGATCGACCAACTGATTGTTGGTTGTTTGCCTTACCGTCAGTCAGCTAATAGTAGAGTAGACTGACTGGCAATAATGGAAGAAAAAGATTTTAAGTGTAAATTCGTGAATGATGTTTCAATTGAAAATTCACATTCTAAATTTTATACATTTTATATATTTTGATTCGTGTTGTTGTTGTTATTATTGTTGATGATGTTTTTGCTCTCTTTATTTTATTTTATAATAAATGTGCAACAATATTGTGTTTCATTGCCTTTATTGATTGTTATTTGAATATTTGAATACTTTTTATAAGTCTATTAAAATTCATGTTCATTGTAAATTTAAATGGTAAATGTATTGGTATTTAACTGCATGAATATGGCGAAAACATGAGCAAAACTTCAGCTGTATTAGAAGTATTTAAAAGAATTTATACATTATCTGAATGAAATTTACATGTTTAAAATATTTTAATATTAATTTTAATATTTATTTACTTACTTGGTCATTTCAACCCGTAATCAGCAATGCGTATTAAAAAAAATGAGTAGAATCGAATCATACTCATAATTTCTGATACTTATACTTTTTTAGTATCACGGAACCCTTACTTATATTCATACTTATTCATTCTTAACAACATGTATGATATTGTTGATTGCCATTCTCCATAACTCAACATATCTACGAAGTACAAAATATGTAAGATTCGCATACGAACACTAAAATATTTACTCGAAGGTGGTGTATTTGTGTCCAAATGGTATGTGTTTGATGTCAACGTTGTACGCATACTCATTGCAACCTGTACTTATAAATCAACGTTATAGGGAGTATAAATGAATCACTGTACATAGTTAAATTTCAATATTGTTGATTCACTTATATTCAAAATTTCATGAGTGCTTATGAGTAGCATATGAGGAATCGTTTTATGGATTCCATGTTACGTGTAAAAGTAATGCAAATTTTATTTTCTGCTATGGTTACGTACACTTGTATTCATTTCAGTTTTAATTTGTTTAGTTAATACCAGTAAATATAATACAAAAAAAAAGAAACAAAATTATTTCATTCTTTCCAATATCTGTAAACAGCAATTTTGTTATTATTTTTATCTGATTTATTTATAAGATGAGTTGGTAATTGAGGGCTTTTAATTTTATTACTAAAAATCGAAAATTTTCCAAATGCCACTCTCACCCATTCATTCATACACAAAAATGCTCACACTGGTGTCCATCTGTGATGAGTATTTCGATTTGTTTGTTTGTCCACATTTTGGAAATGGAATGAATTATGCTGCTACAGTTGCCTTTACTATGCATAGATAATTGTCAGATATTAAACAAAATCTATTTGAATTCAATGAGATTTTACGTTTTAATTGTACATTTACGCACATATACGTACCGATGATCCTACTGGAATATGTATTTAAATTTATAATTTATGAAATAAAAGAAATGTTCACATGGATTATATTGTTATAAAATGAAATAAAAAATTTAAAAGGCAGAAGAGTTAATCGTTTCGTTGCTTTTAAGCTTTTCTGATTTCTGAATTTGTTTAACCTTTTCGTTTGATGTCCCATTATTAGTTGACTCAATTGTGTCAATATTGTTGTGTGTGTGTGTTGGTGAGAATATGTACATGTGTGTGTGTGTGTACGTAAGTGCTTGTATGAATGTTGCCATCATTAGTTTTAGAAATATTTGTAGACGTTGGTAACATTCAACACACTCGAAAGTTGTTCTTTCACTTGATGCTGTTGTTGTTGTCGCATTTGTTTTAAGTTTTTAAGCCTTTGGGGTATGTGTAAATAGAATAGTGAATGAATGAATGAAAAAATATAGAAAAAGGAGTTTAATTTTTTGTATCAGCTTTTACTGTTTTTGCTTGTCTCTCTCTCTGTCTCTCTCTATTGATGTGTATTTCTTAACTTTTCCTATGACTTAACAAGCTGATTTAAACTTCGATATACACATATATAGATTTTGTTGACATAACATTTGTGCCATAAAAAAGTTCGATATGTCTTCTCTATCTACCTCACTAGTTCCTTTGCAATCATCCATTTTCGCCATTATTTGTTAAATATTAAGGAGGTTAAAATCTGAAAAATATTTCATTTTATCCAGAGATATCATTTGTTAATGGAAAAGTTTGAATGCAGAAAAATGATTTAAATTTTTTAATTTTATTTCATGTTTTCTAAGTATAAGACAGTTGATAAGGATTGCTTTTTATGATTCATTTTTAACTCAATTGGCTATCATAATATGAGAGTTGTAGGTTCGATTATTACTAGAGACCCTGGTATATCGTTCTGGACCTAGCATACTCGTTTTATAACAAAATAACTGATTTTATTGGATAACTGTAACCAGATAGTTTTTATAACATTAATCTGATAATAGTGATAAAATTATTATGTTTTTACCTTTTAAAAACGCTTAAAATATGTTAATCAAAATTTTTTATTATAAGCGCAATTCTGTGTGCCACTGTTCATAACTTGATGTAAACAACAACAATTGCATTACTTTGTTAGTCCTCTGGTTATACCCTTTGCAATAACAATAACAATTACTACACAATTATTTGACAGATCTTTATAACGAAGCTCTTTAAACCATGATTATTTATCTTCATACACACCGCGTCTTCACACAAGATTGACTGAACTTTATTTGTTCCGATGGATCGATCAGCATCCATGAGTTATATCGCCCTAATATCGTCTAAACAGCCATACATTATTATTATCGATGTGCTTGTTTATAGAACAGTATTTTTTTTTTCCTTTTTTTGCTGGTTCTAAAATAAACAATAATTTGCATATTGATTGTGAAATATGTAAATATTTATTTAAAGTCGAAAAAATAAAATAAGAAATAATAATACGAACATGATTGGAGGGGGGAAAATAAAATATTTCAAAATACATTCCCACGAATATATGTATGTAGTATGTGATAGATAAATATATTGAGGAGGAGAATGAATTGAAATTGATGATGAATGATGGTTCAAATGAAATGCTTTCATTAAGTGTCAAATAGAAAATTTATGACAATAAATTAGGAGACACTATATTAAATTATTTTGTACCTTTAAATGGATGATCTTTTGGTAGTAATTAGCCAAGGTTCAGGTTTAGTTATTTGATAGTTTTGTTTTAATGTCGAATTTCTCTTTAATTATTATGTTTTTCTAAATGCAGGCAATTAAAAAAACATGTAAATTAGAAAAAAAGCTTACTTATTTTCATTAACTTCTTAGCAATTGTTGTGGGCTTCCGCATGACTACCTAATAATCATTGCCGTGTACCTACTTGTTTAGAAAAAATTACAATCTCTCAGTAACCTTCAAAGCTGTTTAACACTGAAAAATTGAAAAATGATAATGACTGTGTTGAGCAGGTGGCATAATCTATGAATAAAGCATTGCTGCGAAAACGAACACAGTAGGCAATAAAATACAAAATGCATGTCATTGTTGGAAAAATGAAAAATCAAAAAAAAAAAAAAAAAACAGTAAAAAACAAAGGCAAACCTTTTATAAATCTTAAAGGTTTAAACCATTAAAAGTTCCTTAAGCTCTTTAGCAAAAGCCAAGAAAAAAAAAAAATAAATATAGAACGGGAATAAGGTATCACTGGCCACAAAAACCTTCAATTCTCTTTGTTTCGTTTAAAGCCCTGAATATTTTAATTTCCTTTTAAACTTTTTTTGCATTACAAAAGGCAAGCGCTATTTTTTGTTCGTTTCGATATCCTTCAGGGAGAAAACCATTTGTTGTTCATTTACTCGTATACTGAGTATGAATGGTTTGTATGGCAGGCAGGCGTTATAAATGCGTCATTTTGTTTTAATATGCAATCAACTTGTTTAGTGATGTATGCAATCAATGCATTGTTCTATTCTACCTTCCCTTTCTTATTCTATATTTTATGCATAGCAATACAAGTATGAACTCATCATATATTAATTTCTTTAGAATTTTTTTAATGCCTATTCATGATGTACGTTTACACTGTGGCACTCACTATATGCACAAATATGTACGTAAGCTATGTAAGCTGCTATACCCTCATGTTTACATTAAAATGTTTTTCATTATTTCAAGAGGTTTAATATGCACACTCTACTACCTTTATGCTACTTACTTATGCAGCCTAGAATGCTCAAATAAGTATTGAAAATAATTAAAATACACATGTTTTTTAAAAATTAATTTCTATTTAGAATAAATGAACTTTGAATGACTCATAAATGCTTTTTGAAACATTCCATTGATTAAGTACTTTATAAATACGTTACTTTGGATAATTCTGTAAATACTGGTTACTCTACTACTATATTTTTATTCTTTCTTGCTTTCTTTTCTCAGTTTTAGTAGCATTTGTGTAGTTCGTATTTCCTGAATGTTGTTCTCGTACCAATCAAAATAATTTCCCATCTCTTTACCATCTATCGTTCACTGTAATTGGAATATGAGCTGTTTTATATAGAAAATCATTTACTGACTGGAATTTCTTAACGCCATTGTAGTCGTCGTTCACTATAAAGGATAATAAAACAAAATCTCTTTATGCATATACAATACATATACAATTTGCTTAAATACAAAACAAAAAATTTAAAAAAAAAAAAATTGCCACCTCTATTAAAACAAGAGAACAAAAGAGAGAGAAAAGATTTTCAAATGCAAAAACAAAATGGGGAAAAAAAATTTGAACCTGAGTATGTTTTTATTTGCTCACTTGTGGTTTTTATTGTTTTCCATATATGTATAGTTGTTGTTTTGTTGTTATTGGTGTTTTTGTTTGATTGTTCGTTTGTTTTGGTTTTGTTGCTGCTCCACTCTATACATACATACATACATACATATAATATGTATTGGGCATGTGTTAGTAACAACATATTTAAAATAAACATTCTTGATTGCAGAGTATTTTTGTATTTTTTGTTGTTGTGTTGTTGATTTTTTAAATATTTTTTTGTGTTTTTTAAAAAATTCTTTTGTATTCAGTTACTCCTTTAAAAGTATTCAAACGAATTGTTGTTGTTGTTGTTGTTATTTTTTATATACACACCATATTCACTCACAATCATTCTCTTTTAATAACTCACGTTCACCATTGAAATCTCTTTTTGCATGCAAATAAACAAACTCCTGCTTTCCATATACTCTCTCACACTCTATTCATATTCATAAACAAACGTACAAAAACACATTAAAACCCTGTGAATATTCGCAGGCATAACAAATATACCTGCTGTCTCTCTCTCTCTCCCTGTTGTTCTCGTCCTTTTCTTAGTATTTTACTCTAGAAATTGTATTTGTATGTCTGTGCATACGTATATGTACACATGTTTGGCATTGTTTTATTGTGGCGGAAATTGTGTGTTTTTTAATTCATCAGGAAATTGCCAACAATTTTGTTGTTGCTGTTGCTGTTGTTGGTTTTTTTTTACGTACAGTATTAGTATGTTTACCGTATTAGTGTACGTACTGTTGAATGATTTTTTTTTATTTTTTTGACACCAATGTACAGTATTGTTCATAATTAAAGCCCTCATCAGTAATTTTTTTTTTTGATACGTTTTTATTTCATTATAAGACTGGTGTTGTTCAAATAGCACAAGTTTTACATCGAACGGTGGAAGTTAAGTTATTTAGTCGAGGTCCAGCAAGAAGGCCTTTTTATCGGTAGGGAACAAAATTTGAGAAACAGTTCTCTTTTCTGACGAATGTAAGGTTAATTTACAAAATTCAGATCTAATAAATCGGAATGAAGACCAAAAGTTGAAAGGACTAAGTGCCAAATATTGTAAAGGAATTGTGGACGACATAGTTAATAGTCTGGAGTTGATTTTCTGTATGTATGTAAGTATGGAATACACATACATACACGTACATAATTGGTCATTATAACTTCACACGCACGAGTAAGACCTAGCTTCTCACAACACTTATGCTGTGTGCGTTAATTTTATACTTGAGTGGCGGGATTTATAGTTTAAAGTGGACCTCGAATGACAGATTTTTGAGAAACTTTTCATGGCATTTTCTTTTACTGACTGAGTTTTTGCCTGAAATCTACCGAGAAGAAGTCGCCGAAGAAATGTTTTTCTATATATCGTTTTATGTTTCACATGGACTTGTTAAACAACTCAGTACCTACTAGACTAAGACGACTATTAATGCAATAAATAAAAAATGTATGTACTGTGAGATATTAAAAAATATGATGTGTTATATTGCAAAAAAAATATTGTCTTTTATTACTAAATGAATAAAAAAAAAATTAAAATACTTCTCAAAAGTAAATATAAAATTAATTTCCATGCAAAACGTTGATGTGCAAAAATGTTATTTTGGAATGATTTAGTTATGACTGGAACTGTAAGAGAGAACGGGAGTTTATCCTTCTATACCTTTATGTACACTTTAAACTCATTTTTTTTCTCTACGCAATAATGTTTTAATTCAAATACGTACTGACGTTAATGTGTCTGTTTGTCTGTCTGTCTGTCTGTCTGTCTCTTGGTACTCACACGCACACATTGAAACGCTGGTGTAGTATGCATGTGTGTACATATACGAGTGAATATTTCAATTTTTGTTTTTTATTGGCATATTTGTGTGGGGCATTTATTATCCTGTTTAGAGTTGATGTAGTTGTTTAAAAATGTTAATGTTTCAGGATTTATATTTTAATATTTTCACAGATTTTCATACACGTACACGCACGCCTAAAATTGTATCTACATAAGCCTATGTAGGTTGATGTACAGCATTAACGTTTCATTTATTGAAATTGAAAGTTGTCAAGTGGTTAAATGGTTAAAAAGCAATTTATTGCAACAAAAAAAACTTAAACAATAAAAAAAGATACAAATGTATTTACCATAACAGCAACATTATTAAAAAAATGTCACTTTTGACATGTTTATCGCTTAAGCGGACAAGTGTGTACGCGTTTTTAATGGATTTTTACTAAAAATAAAAAAATCAAATTTAAAATGCAATAGCGTTTGTTCAGCATAATTCAATGAATCTCGTATTGAACTTGAAACATTGTTTACTTTAGATAAACTATAGACAATCAATATTAAAATAAAGTTTATAATTGAATTGTTTGTATCTATGTAAATAGATATTTGTATATATCTATGTGTATATATATTTTAAATTTGAAATATTGTATTTAAAATTTTTCAATCCTTTGAGTAAGTTTTCAATTATAAAATGTGATATAGAATGTATTGTTTTATAAAAAAGATATATTTTTTTGGTAAAAAAAAACCAATAAGAAATTAATTTAATGACTAACAATACAAATTTTCGATATAAATTTTCATCTCGATAGTAGGAAAACAGGTCTAAAGTAAGTTCATTAGCTATAAAGTCGCCCGGGATATTTATTAAACCACGATAATCATATTAGACTGATATGTAAGATAAAATAGAAATGCTAGTAGCTGTAGTTTTCTTATTCTAAATAAGTTCTCTAGCGTGGTTTATGACCATTAAATCTATTTGCAACATGCTGTAGTAGTCAGAGAAGAGAAGATATGTTCGAAGTCAAGCTCTTCGAAAAAAAGTTTACCATTGCCAATTTGATTTAAATTTTTCATGCGACCGTGTCGACTTCACGAGAATGCCTTGTTTAAGGGAACTGACTTCCAGTTTAGAATTTAAATTAAATATTAAATTGAAAATTTATCACTGTTTTTTTAATATTGTTACGAAAATGAAAAAACAAGATATTGGTGTTTGCTTTTACCTAGCTTAACATTAAAACTGTACACAAAAACTAAAAAAAAAAACAAAACAATGTAGTAAGCAAACCTGTTTATAAATTATCGTACTGACAAACACCAGCATAAAAAATGGTAAACAAGTAAACAAAAATCTACGAATTACAAACTTAGAGATTCGGAGAAGAGAAATAATAAACATTCGCCTTCACGAACATTCATCAGACTGTTAACTCTGCAAGGCAAAGCAGTCGATTTAGTTAGTAAAGTTCAGTCAGTCTTTTGTGAAGACGCGGTGTGTTTGATGATAGTAATAGTTAGCTCCGTTAAAAAACGTAAGAATATTGTATGTACTCGTATATAATAAATCAAATCACAAATTAATTTGATTATTTCAAATATTAAAGTCTTTAAACACAATTTTTTACATTTAATATAATGCCCCTAAAATATTAAAAGTAATTCCATTGTAATGACATTGATCATTGATATTTTCTTGTGGTATTAAATAATTTCATACATTTTGCGAAATTGTTTAATAAGAGTTAATGATTTAATTGTGCTTCTATTCAATTGGAAAATAATGCCTTAGTATTGTTAATAATTCTTAAGATTAGAAACATTTCGAATAACTACTGTGTTGTATGTAATATTAGGGTCATTCAGATAATAAAACAATAGAAAGAGAACTATTTTTACATAACATTTAAAGACAGTTCTTGATGAATGGCCGCAAGTATCATTTCTAATGGCACAGAGGAGGTCAATGCGAAGTTAACATTTTAGCCTGTGAAATGAATAACGCTAATGTATGTGAATATGTACGTATGTAGTATGTAAATAATTTTAATTGCAAGTAACTATATGTGACTGATATTATGTAAATTCGTATTGTTTTCTAGACTCACATCAGTATAGCCAAGGACACATATTTTAACACATACAAATAATTTGTATTCTTGTACAGTTGTATGTGTGTGTTTGTGTGTGTGTAATGAATGTGCTGAATTTTCATTTTCGAATTTTTGCTTTGAGTTATTAAATAAATGAAAATTTGTTAATTTAAACAATTATTATAGAATTTATGCTAATTTACAAAATACAATACAAAACACAATACAATCCAACACTATGCATATACTCCTATATTGTGTAATACTCATGGATTAAAAGCATTCTCTACTGAGTGTATGTGTATGTATTGGTTATACTTTTCCACTTTTCCAATGTGAAACTACAAATCCTTACAATTCTTGGTGTGTGGGGAAAGAGTGAAGTAGAGTAAGTAGAAACGTTTTCAACAATTATTGTAATAGAAATTCGTAATATCCTTTGGAAATTACAATAAAATAAACAAATATTCAAAGAAACGCAGAGAAAGAGAGAGGGAGAGAGAGAAATGTTGAAAATAGAGATTAGCCTGAATGTAGGCAATGATTTGTTAAAAGTAGACAATATGCTTGAGAGAAAAAAGGCTTTAAGTCAGAATTAGAATTTCTAAATTAAATTTAATTGTTATTCAAATTCATGTAAGAATTAGAAATTAGATTATGCAAGAAAATTAAAGACGCATTATATAGAAACCAAACGAGATGGCAACAAATTTCAACAAAATTTGTTTTGTTAAAATTTTAATTTTTAAAAATGAAAGAAAATACTATTTCGCCTCTTTAAGCTATTTATTAAGACGATTTGGTACTATGTATATTTGGTAGGGAGTTAAAATTGTTGTTTTTCCTTTCTAAAAGCAGAAAGAGAAAGAAATTTTTTTTGTTTCTATGGTACGTTTGTTTTAGGTTTTATTTTGTTTTTCTTTTTTTTCGGCTTTTTGTCTTCCTCCTGTTGTTTTTTTCAGTTTTTTTTTTTATTTTGACGGTAAGAATTGCAGCAGTCGGGCGTCATTTATCTACATTGATAAGTTTTTCGTTTTGTTGATTTTCTCCACTCGCTCTGTGTTTCTTGTCTTCTTTTCTTGTTTTTCATGTATTTTTTGATTGCTTGGCATTGGATTTGCGTGTGTAGTGTAAAAAGTTTGTGTCCATTATAAATGCTCTTCCTTATGCACTCACAGGACTATACAAACTTTGTGAATTGTTGCTGTTGTGAAGTGTATTAATGGATTTTTGTCGTGATTGAAGAGCATTAAAAATTTGCTGTGTAAGAGTAAATACTCACATACTTTCACGTACATACGTTCGTATATGACAGCATTTATAAAATATACGCAAAAAATTTTTTTTGTTTTTGTTGACTTTTGCATTGCGTTTTTTTTGTTTTTTGTTCTTCAAAACCTATCATTGAATACTTTAACATCCACAATAAAAGCTACTAAAAAAATGTGACAGAGAAAAACAAAAAAAAAAAATGAAAGAAAATTGAAAAGCTTAAAAGTCAATCTAGTGATTGTTGTTGTATGTTTTGGGTTTTGTGTTTTATTTTTATTAGCTCAACTTCTATTGGAAGCAGCAAATAAAAACATCCTTTTTTGTTTTCTTTCTAATAATTGTACCGAATGCTGATGCACTTCTTTCGAACACAATCTATCATAAGCCAATTCACGTTGTAAAAAGAATGAAAAACATTATTTATTATGAGCCAAATTTGACAAAAACCAAAGTACACTGGCAAAGCGTCATAAATACTGTAAACTGATAAATAATCGATTTATAAATGTTAACTGTTTTTAGAATTAAATTTTAAAACTTACCAAATATTGATCAAATGGGTTTTGGCTTCAGATATTTCTTGTTATTTGTTTTCCTTGAGTATTATTTCAATGATCATAATAGCTGAACATGACCCACTATGGTTTCAGAAGCGTGCAGCATTATTCAAGGACTTTGATGTTTAATTAAATACAAAATGAGATGAAAACCGGTCTACTTTTAATGAAAGCTGTGAAACAAGCTTTGACTTTGCAAATGTAAGTAAATGATGAGTAAAATACTCATAATTTCTATTACTTATACGCATTCGTACTTATTTTAATATCAGAGTTATACTACCCATATTCAAATTATTAAATTATTAAATTACAATATTTAAGAACACATATGATGTTGTTGAGTTCGATTCTCCATAACTCAATATATATACGAAGCACGAAATAAGTTTGATTCCCGTACGTACGCTAAATACTCACTAAAAGATTGCGTGGTAGCTCTGCTTGCTGGTCGGGTTTTTTTTGCTTATGTGGCTTTTTCTTTTTTTATAAATGCAACAAGACTGATGATTCAAAAGTTACGATTCTAAATGAGTAGGCTGAAGAATCAAACACACTTCGAATCATATGAGTTCCATGTTAACCTTGTACGTACGCTGATTGCATTCTGTACTTAAAAATCAACGTTGTAGTGATTATGATTGAATCAGAGTACATAGTTAAATTTCAATATTGTTGACTCACTATATTCAAAATTTCATGAGTGCTTATGAGTAGCGAAAAAACCATTCACTGCTGATCTCTGGTCCCTATGGCAATATTTGATGGGAAAAATATTGTTTGTAACAATATTTGTCAATATGTCTGATATTGTAGAGCAGGTCAAGCTGTGATTATAATTAATTTATCAATTCCCTGCAACAAAAAATAAAAAATATAAAAAAATATAAGAAAGAAAATACGGGTTATTTAAAGTATAATAGCCAAAGTTCATTAAATATTTCGACTGATTTTTTTCATTTTAACTTATTTCGTAACATCCGGCCGTCCTTCCATCTTCATATATAGTAGTTGCCGGCTGCTATATGTCGGCAGCATGTAGGAGTTTATTTATTCTGGAACTTTTATGCTGTTGTCTTTATTATTATTGTTGTTGCTTTAGTACAGAAAATATAAAATTTCTGCATTTCTATAGGCTTTAGGTTAAATGCAGGCCATTTTTCTTTTTCAATCTGATTTTTTTTTATTTCGTTCAGTTCGAAATTGTTACAATTGCTGTTGTTGCTGTTATTGTCTTGTATTGTTTAAAGCTTCCACACAGACGAGAATTAATTGAAAGCGATTTTCCAATAAACTTTTAATAGTGGCCCCATACAATTGTTTTAAATACTTGTTAATCAATAAAAATAACGTAATTAAAATGGTCGGCAATTTTGTATTATTTTGTGTGTCTACTTATTGCAAATATTTTTGGATTTTACACTCTTTCTCTGTATATGTTAAGGTTATAAATATCGTATGAATTGTCGGGTAATTGATTGGTTGCTGTAGGTAAAAAACAGACAATGCAAGTAATTAATTCGTATGAAATGCATTGAGAGTGTCAGAGGGGGCCTATTCTTTGTAAGCAAGTTATTGATAGTAGTTTTATTTTTTATTTTACAAAAACAATCCGTGTTTGGCCACAATAGTTTTTATGGGTGTTTAATATTACTTTTGGTGTATTTCTTTTGTTATCATAGGAATAATAAAAGAATTTTTGTACCTTACCATTATATAATAGAAAGTTCAATTTCAAAAAGAAAACTTTTCAAACGGATGCATTTAATATGGTAATTTATTTAAATTTTTATTAATATTTAAATACTTTTTTTGTTTATTTTAATTTCTTATCTTTTATACAATTTATCTTCTCACCAATTCTTAACATGAATCATTATGAAAGATTAAATAGAATTTCTCTTAGCTAAATACCATTTCCAAAATTTAAAGCAATTTCATATTTATATTCTATTTTTTTAGTTTTTACAAATGTGGCCTATGTTTGATACACTTATACTATGCAAAGATGTTTAAAGTCATGTCCGGACTTGATTTGTTTATGCAGAGAAGTGGACACAACTTATATTAAAAATGCTAACGATATTCATTAAAGTGAATGATTAAAGTGAACAAATCTACTTCGAAAATGATTTTTAGTTGCAAACGTTCGTAGTTCATTGCAGGATTTGCAAGATTCACCTAGATAGTCAGTTCCTTTGTAGTTGTTCACTGCACAAGTCTTTGGCTGTTGTCTGTGGTTTCTTCAAGTGGTGCATGGAATATTTCGTCGTAGGGTTTTTCATGTATTTTGGAATCATCATTCCTTTCGACACTAAAGCGTCTGCTGCTCTTTATTGCCGCAAGAGAAAATCGGCCTGAATTTGTATATTAACCCTAGAATTGTATACTGGCTTTTAAAATCAACTTAATCTTACAAGGCTGCGCTTTCGTAGTTCGCTTTAGAGGAAAGGAATCTTTAAACCAGGTTTAAACGGATTATGGGAATCGTGGCGCTCATAATAATAGGTGCCGTTTTGTCTACAGCATTTAAGCTATTCTTTGTTATCACTAACCGGCTACCACCAGATGTATAGAAGAAAAAAGTTGCTGCGAACATGGCAATGAGAGTGACTGCCATAAGAGCTTGTAAGCACAGAAGCTATGATCATCTCAAAATGATTACTCTGAGTATATTAAACGATCAAAAAACTTGTACAGCGACAAAACACACGATATGGACATATGTAGGACAGAATTTCCATTAAAACATTTACATTAAAGAATATTACACAAAATATAACAGAACACTGGCCTCCAGGTGATTATGCTGGAAGACTGGAAGTAACTAATAAAGATTAGTAAAGAAGCTGCAACGACAAAGAAGAAGAGGAGGACAACAGAACGTCGTATGCGTTGTTTTTCGAAGCTTGCAGACCTAAGGAGAAGATTTCTTTGGTTTCTAGAAATTAGTGACAAAATGTTGGATGGTTGAGGGATGCCAGTAGTTATAATTATGATGGAATAGGAACATCGCCTTGCAGGCGTTGCTAGTTCAACCCGACCGAATCTATATGCAATTTCAACCTGTTCGATGAAATGATTATTTCTGTCCACCATATTTTCGAAATATTTCGCAAGAATTTAGCATTTGTTAAAGCTATAAACTCGTCGTAAATACTCGTAACGGGGATATAATGTACATTCTTATTGATCTCCGAACAGCGCATTATAAGAATCGCTTGTACTGAAGCCTCATCCGTCATATTCAATAAAGTGTGTTATTGTCGGTGTCTACACCTGTACTGTATTTGAACACGCTAAACATACTTTTCAAAATTTTATATCGAAACTAAAAAAAAGAACTTTTTACAAGGGATTATCGTCCTTAAATGTTGTTTATGGCTATCTGATTCAGAATATTATCCAGTAATTTGTACATTATGCATCTAATATGATTGCAACTCTTCTAAACGATCTCTTACGAAAGTTTTAACAACTGACTCTTGTTTTATCATTTTTTTCTACTTTATTTATTGCCTAAATAAAAATATTACCATGTCCTTTAAAACGTATTACCATTATTATTAATTAATTATACAATTACAATATTTAGTTGACATGTAAATAATTTTTTGGGGTAAATAGGTATTATTTCTATGTAAATATCTATCTGTTTTGTATGTATGTTTTACTAATTTCTTCATTAATATATTCATATTTATATGTATGTATGAGTATGCACGTATGTAAGTTACTCAATACGCCGGATGCATGTGTTATTAACTCTCTACAACAAAAATTGAATGAAAATTATTTTTAATTTTTAATTTATTAACAATAGTTTTTCATATATTTTTTTTTTACTACTACCGGTAAAATTATTAATTACACGTACATACATATGCGATTATGAATGCGAGTTATTCTTTCTCTATTTATTTACCCAGCAAAAGTTGTTCAGTCGTGTTAAACATATTAAATTTGGCAAAATGTTTTGAATGTAAAATTTTGGAAAAAATTAATGATATTGGGACTTACAAATTCACTGCACAGCATGGCATATGTAAATAATTGAGTGTTTATTTAGTAGAGTATTTTTATATTCGTTTTTTTTTTTGTTTTTATTTTATTTTGATTTAAGTTTTAGTTTATTTAATAATTAACACGGAATGTATAAATAATTACAGTTTTTTAATTATGTACGAGTATGCATATAGCTATTGTATGTACTTAAACCGATTTACTAATTTATTATAAAAAGAAAATATGCCAAATGAAGGTTTAATTTAATAAATCGTTTTAAGGAAATGTAATGCCAACAGAATTTAAAAAAAAAAAAATCATATTTATTGTACAATTTGTATTTTTTCTTATTTTTTTTTGTCTTGACATTCATTTAACAGTTTGTAGTATTTTAATGGATGTGTTGAAGAGCTTTCGAATGTTGAAGTGAGTTATTTACAAATTTGATTAAACAGTGAAAATGATCAGAAAACAAAAATGCATTTTTTTTTGTTATTCAAGGGGTTTGTATGCTTTATAGTTTTCGACAAATCATTTCTCTTTTTCATGGCTTTAGTTACGTTAGAGCCATAGCGTTAAGGTAGATACATATATTCTTTTCCCTCAAATGGTAATAAAAGA
Organism: Sarcophaga peregrina; assembly: GCA_014635995.1. Lineage (NCBI taxonomy): Eukaryota > Metazoa > Arthropoda > Insecta > Diptera > Sarcophagidae > Sarcophaga > Sarcophaga peregrina. Next base: position 104,627,401 of record CM025791.1, read on the forward strand.
ATGAGAATCATTAGCTTTAATAATTATATTTGACAACTAAGGTAGAAAAACTAATCCATTTCGATTCTAATTCGTTCAAACATTGTAGCCATATTGTTAGAAGACTATCTTCAGGCTGCCGTATCACTACCTTTTTAAATAAAAGGCTTTCTTTAACATAGAGAAGGATTCATTGGTTTAAATAAATTTATCTAAAAAGAAAAGGTCGAAAAATACCCTTAAGAAGTAGCTATACTAACCCCTTAATTTTACGTTTTTGTAAAATCAAACTTCAATCATGTAAATACAGTAAGTACTGGCAAATACAATATTTTTATTTATTTAATTATTTAATTTTACTTTTTGTTTCTGATTTTGTTTTAATATTGTTATTTTTTTATACATGAATTTATTTACACGAACTTAATGCTACAAATACTTATAATATTAATTAAAGTATTATTTATAAGTGCAAATTATTTTCCATTAATTTCTTTTTTTTAAAGTTTAATAAGACTTTAAATTGATTAACTTTTTTATACAATGATTTTTTTTTTTATTTGCGTTTATTTTAAATGTTTATTTTAAATTGTTTATCTATAATTATTATTAAATACCTTGAAAACAAAAAATAATTCTACTTAACAGTATGTATGCATATGAAATTCACATATTTATGTAGTATTTTAATATATACTATGTATATATGTGTGTATGTATGTATGTATGTATATTTATTAATATTATTAATTCTAATATAATTGTTAATATTTTAAGCGTTTATTTAACACTCATACATATATTTATTATATATTGTTGAGCTTCATTTCTTTATCGTTACACATACAATTTTTATTTTTATTTATAAAAATTATTTATAAGAAACCATTTATCGGCTATATTTTATTTTTCATTATAAACTTAAAATAATTTATTAAACATAAAAACAAACACAAGCATAACTATTAACATAAACAACAACAAATTCATCAGAAATATTTTCAAGAGTTTCAATTCTTTTCAAGAAGATTTCAATTGTTTTAGAACTTGAAAACACATTTTTGTATTCATTTATTCGCTGTATCTGTATGCCGGAGTATCTATCTTTCTATATTTTCTGTCTGCTTGTTGTGTTTATAAATAAAATAAATGTTTTGTTATATTCATCTTGTATTAAATAACGAAAAATAAAAACACATCAAAACAATATAAAGAAAAATTAACGCTTAAAGGCTGTTTCATACAGAAAAAGAATTTCATGCAAAATATTCAACATATCGTATCGTACCGTCTCTAAAATAATAGAATTTTTTATGCTGACAGTGTTGCAACATTTTATTTCTTTATTCCAAAAACAAAATAAAAAAAAAGGACTGAAATAGAAGTGTTTCTTCCATATGATTTTGTAGAACAACAATATTTTATTTATAAGCTCTCACTCACATACAGACGCTCACATTTGAAGCACACGTACTCCTTCGTTCACACTCCTAAGTAGAGAATATTCTCTCCTATTCAGATATTCAGATATTCCAAAAAAAAAAAAACAACAAAAAAAAAATGAATTCATGTATTCATGGGCGGAAATTCATTTTTAGATGTTGGCACACCTGTGGACATTTCAGACGACTAATTAGAAAAAATGTAACTATACTCTATTGGGATTTATGAATTCTGTTCTAGGTTAGCAATTATTTGGTTCTTCTTGCATTCACATTCGACATTCGGAAAGAAAGTTTGTATTCCATTGGCCAGCAGCGAAGACACATTTATTTTACTGCCGTCCAATTGTAATGTGTGGACGAAACATGTATGAAGGGTATCTTTAAAAACTTTTAAATCAAAGATGGCATAATTTGCTAGTGCTTTTACGACTCTCTAAGCACACAAGATAGACTTTGCAAAGGCTTGTGTATAATAACAATATGAATATTACGCAAATTTGACGTTAATTTTTCTTGAGACAGAAATGAATGATTAGATTCTTCCCCTGTAAGTGTACCTGTGATACTCATATTATGCAATATGATTGAAAATATATGCTTAGGGAGCATAGAATATATGCATCAGAGATCAGCAGTGAATATTCAAAAAGATGTCTGGAATTGAATCATAACTCATAATTTCTGATACTTATACGCATTCATTCTTATTTTAAAACCATGGATCCTCTACTAATCATTATATTCATACTTAACAACACATAGGACGCCGTTGATTTCGACGCTCCATAGCTCAACATATCCACGAGGCACAAAATAAATATGAATCGTGTTCAAAAACTAAAATATTCACTAGAAGGTTATGTGTTTGCTTTTCCATACTTTTTTTTGTGAATGCCTGACAGCAACTGAGACTGTAAATTTTAATGATTAATAAGTATTAGAAGTAATTCCCTAAAGTTATGAATCTAAATGACTAGGCTTATGAATCAAACATATTTCGAATGGTATGAGTTTTATGTCCACTTTGTATCCATACTCATTGCAACCTTTATTTAAATAGTCAACGTTGCAGTGAATATGAATCAGAGTATGTAATTAAATTTCAGTATTGTTGACTCCCTCATATTCAAATTATCATGAGTGCTTATGAATAGCGAAAAAACGATACATTAATGATCTCTGTAGCGGATAACAAATATTAGCAATTAAATATTACTCATACGATAAGCTGATAAGTGAATAGAGAGACAATTATTACTGCTTAGCCGAATTTACACACGTATAATTCCAAGAACATAAGAATTAAATGAAGGAATGTTCTTTGTAAGATGGGCTTGAATAAGCACAATGAAAAAGGTATTATGGTTACTTTGTGTTATTTATCATGTACAAATTGTTGTTATTTTTATTGATATTTTAATTATGCCGGTCGCTTGTAGTTTTATTCATTTAGGGACTTATTTTCCCTTTTTATTCCACTTCTGCCTTAACATTTACACCAAATAAGGGACAGAAAATAATGCTTTACATACACAAAATCTCTGGTATGTATCCTAGTATTAATGTGTCGTTTTTACTTCCCTTAAATTCTTGCGTATGCTGGCTAATTTGAAGAAAATTATCGATGCTTATCGGTGATTACGATCATTCACAAGAAATTGAAACTAAGCCGGCAAGCGGTAAATAATACCTCATTGGGTTTTGCTTGAATATTTAAAATCCACAATTGCTGCCTTTATTGTTTTGGAATAAAGTGGTGGAGAGTTCAACTAGAGAGTTCGGCCAATACTATAATACGCAGTTGTATCGTATAGCGAAAACTAAAGTACTTTCTTGTATTTTAGAAGGATTTGCTTCGATATAAGTGATATAGGAGCTTGAAAATCAATATAGATTAGCGGTGACAGAATAGTGAAGAACATGCAGAATAGTATACTGCTGTAGTTCTATTTTTTTCCCATAAATTAATGCCCGATCTGTTAAACCAAAACCGATTTATTATTATTTTACAGTGCTTGCATTGATAAAGGAGGAATAATGTAATGTGTATGTGGAAAGAAACACTTTCAAATGTAAGATTACATGACATGAAACATGCAAAAGAAAAGCCAAAGAATATAAGAGTACACCAAATGAATATGAAAATTCCCTTATGTATTTTAGCCACAAATCAAAATATGTTGAAAGCTGGAAAAAGAAACTCCCCTCATGTAAAATAAACACACACACACCATCGCATTCATATTCACATATCACATGTAAAAGTTTGTAGCTGTAAATAAGCACGACTATTTATGGTTGTATGAGTATTTATGTAAATAAATAACAAACTTATAAAAAAACAAAAGAAACAAATAACCAAATACCATCACATACACATATAAATTGTTGTTATTGTTATGCTATATGTAGTATATATGCCGGCATGCATTTGTATGTGCGCGTAAGTGCGTATGTGTGTGTGTGTATTTCATGCAATTTTATGCCACTTTACAATGTATATAATCAAGTCATGTTGTTGTTGTTGCTATTGTTATAATTTTTGTTCTTGTTGCTGCAGTTGTTGTTGCTGCAACTAAGAAAATATCTTTTGATGTTGAGTTGCCAGTTGCTGTTGCTGTGATACAACAGCGAGAACGAGTACGAGAACGGCGAGTATTAAGACAAGTGGCGGTATTCAAACTATTAAAGAGGAAGTTAAATGGGTCTGTTGTTGTTAAAGTTGTAGTTGTTGTAGCATGAAATGCATTTAAATTATGGCTTGTAGAAGAAGACACTGTCTTCTTACATATAAATTGTTGCATATTAAAGTCAACGAAAGCGGGAAAACGTATCAAAGTTACAGTACAGTTTACTGGCAAAATATTTGCCACTTGAGTAGTTGTTGTCATTGTTAAATTATCAGACTCATATAGAGTTTTATCACACCCTAGTTGCAAGTATAAGCACAAATTCAATTGCAATTGTGTTGGCATATGGCATATGATGTTCCTTCTTTTCTGTTCAGATATTGAAGTGTTTGTATATTTGGCTTGCAATTCCAATTGCCAGTTGCTTTTCTTATTTGTTGGCTGCACTTCTCTACAATATAGATGCTCATGTTTTGTCTTGATTAACTCTATTTGAAAATGTTTTTCTTTGGGCCAACAATATGCTTTTTCTTGACTTTTATTATTGTATTGTTGTTGTTTTTGTTGTTGTTGCTGCTGCTGTTTGTTTTTATAACAAATTGTTGCCACTTGTGTTTCTAAAGAATCACTTGTATGTTGCTTTCTAGTTGAGTGTTTTGTTGTTGTTGTAGTTGTTGCTGTTGCTGTAGTAGTAGTAGTTGTAGTTGTTTTTGATATTTTTAATAAATTTTTGTCTTTTTCATTGTTATTGTTGTTCATATATGTTTTTGTTGGTCGACAATTGCTAGTGTTTTGTTTTATTATTGTAGTCCGCCTTTCTTGTTGCTGTCGTTGTTGTTTGTGTTAACAATTGCTGCAATAATTGGAGCATTTGTTGCACGGCATACAAGATAAGCGAAAGTGTTGTTAAGCGTGGCCAAAAGCAAGAACATTTATGTAAAGCTGAACAGCCACTGGCATTTAGCGAGGATACATCACCTAAAAAAAAGAAACATGAAAAAGAAAAAAGAAAATGCTAAAGAAATATAGAAGACGCTCTAAAAAAATCATTTGCTTTCGTTATTCGTTCATTCGTATTTTAATTAAAAATTTATTTATGATTTCATCTCTTGATATTGCCTCATAAGCAAAAATTTTTGAAGTGCCTACATGAAATGACCTAAAAAATGGGTGAAGTTTTATAAACTGGATCAAATGTACGATTTTACACACAAACTATACTGAATTTTTTTAGTGCAATTTTATAATTATACAAGATATATTATATCCAGTTATTAAAGTTATTAAATTTTCAAAATTTAAATCATAAAAAATTTTATAGAAAATATTTTATTTTCGGTTAGGCAATCCAGAGGATAAGGTACTAGCCTACTAGACGAGATCACTAGAGCTCAGCTTTAAGGTCTAAAAAACACCAAATATAGATCGTTCAACCCTCTGGGGAATTATTACCTCCAAACTTCATCCCTGTTATCGGTGTTATTTCGGGGCAAAGTATTATAGGAACGCATACGCCTTGTAATTAATTTCTGTATAAGCTGTGTACACACCCTCTCTTAGTTGGAGAAGAAAGAGGAACCTGGGTTCCTAATACATGGAGGAGGAAGTGTTATGCATGAATTTTGGCAATCTGAGTCTCTTCATCGATAGTCCTGGGCGGTTCCTGGACTAGGGAAAAATATGGTATCACAATGGGCCCTGCGTGCGGCCTAAGTGTGTCCGCTCAAGACTCTCAAGACATCTAGTGGACGGCCACTTCTACCTATCTACTTATCACTATCTATGTATAAGAACTTAACATTTTTTTCACAGTTGCTTTATAATGAAACCGGTAATATTTTTATTTTATAAAAATTATATGTTTTCCCCTTTTTAATTTGTTTCATATCTTTCTTCATCACCGAACTTGTTGCTCTTTTAGGTTTCCTCCTTTTTATTTCATTTGTTGCGAATGGTGTTACATATTAAGGCTATATACACATTCATCTGCTGACATATTCATATATATGTATTCATACACATATGTATGTCTTTTGTTAGTTTTAACAAATTATTTTTTATACATTTCCGTCATACTTCCTTTACCAAGAGAGCGAGTGAAAGGGAGAATGAAAAAAAAAATAAAATAAAAGTGATCTGACAAAAGTGAAATATTTCTATAAACATGTGTTTCCGTACAGGATGTGAGAAAATATTGTTGATGGATGAGGAAAAGTATGTATGTATGTATGAATTCATAAAAGTATTGTAGATTTATTTAATAATTTTGTGCCCATACTTTTTCACTTTTTTTTCCTTTATTAAAGGCTACAACAATAAAGTTGACAAATGAAATAAAATCGTGTTACGATTCAAAGTAATTGAGAGAAAAAAATTTTTAAGGATTTAAAATCTTTTATGCCCTACGGTTTACTTACCTTTTATGTGTGTCATATATGTATCCGATCTATCGACCACATTATCGTCTTCCAAGTCAAAATAATCTTCGGAAAATTTGTGCACCACATTCGAAGTACCCGCCTTATTTAAGCGATTCTCTTCTATAGACTTTTCCGTTGATTTCCAATATACATCATGTATGAAGGCGGTGCAGCGTACCTTTAACAATTCATTTTTATAAAATAATAAACAACAAATAAATAAACAATTAAAATAAGAATATTGCTTATGATCTAATAGTCTTATAAAGTAAATGCTTCATATTGTGGAATGATAATTATAATTTAACCACTTGAAGAATTTAAATGATGATAAAGATTTTCTACACACACACACACACACACATACATACACTCAACTTTTATTAAAGAAAAAGGGAAACAAAACAGAAAATAAAGGAAAAAGAAGGACACATTGATACTGTATGCAGTCAAATAATGTGGCAGTTGTGGTGGTTGCAAGCAAACCAGCCGCGCGCCATCAGCGCTTAATATGGTAAGCATTTCACTTTTTTTATGGCACTTCAATGTTGCCTATCTAGCGTCTGCTTATAAATCTGTGTGAGTGTTAAATAAAGAGAGCAAATAAAAAAGAAGAAAAAAAATATGAAATAATTTTCATCTATCTGATGTCCTTCTGCATAGCCTATGCTGTGGCTATGCTCCGGTTAATGTGAACGCTGTATGCATTTAAGTGTCTAGGTCTGTGTTGTGTTTATAATTGGGAACAACAAGAACCTTATGATACTCATAAACCGACTGAAAATAGGCGCATACATGTGTGAGCGCGTTTCAGTTTCTGTTGTGTGTCGACTTGTGTGTGTGTGTGTGTGACTAGATGACTGTAAGCACGTTAAACCGCCATAATGTCATTAAAAAAAAACAAAACAAAAACAAGAAACAAAAAACAAAAATAAAAGAAAACCAACGGCAAAATAATTATACGCCATAAAATGCTGCTTCGTACGTGTTGCGACTATTAGAAAGTTGCTTGCTATATATGTATGTGTGTGTGTGTGTGTGTGTTGTGTGCATGCATGTATGTATGTATGTTGCAACTCAAATAATAACATTTATTTGTTAGCATTTGCTTGCTTACTTCTCCGTGTTTGCCAGCCAGCCAATTTATGTGTATTTTATGTATAAAATATTTCAAAAATTATGGTTTTTGTTATTAAAATAACAAACAATTAGTGTTTGTGGACTCTTTTGTTGCACAACTTAATTCCCAGCCTAATAGTTATGAGCCCATTTCTCTTTCTCTAAACATTTGAAATAGGGCCCCATTATTTCTTGTTCTTGTATTTGTAGTAGTGATATTTTGATATCATATTTGGTATCATAAAATTTTTATTTTTATTTAAAGTATTGTACATCATTTTCTTCACGATTTTAGTCTGCGAATATCTTTCCTTTGCCTATAACAATAATGCGTCCTTAAATAATGTAAGCCATAAAATGGAAATATTTTGAAAAACTATGCTCACAATAGAGAACTATTTTTAAAATAAATTTTTACAAATATTTTTGTAAATTTTGTATCAATGAAATAGTTGTGCTGCTTCCTTCTATTTAACAAAATCCGATAAAAAAATGTACTAAATCGATTGTCCTTTACACATTATGCACTAAATTCTTCCGATACTAATATTACCGTCATAAAACCAAATCATAGGACAATTCAATTTTATTTATCAATTTGTCTTTGCAAATTAGCGCATGAAAATACCAGCAGCACAGCCGTAACACTGACAGGAATGTTGCAACCTTGATGGTTAGTTTTTTTTTTTAAATGCGTATTATACTAGGATTGTATTTACAGGATGCTTAGGAGATCAGAGATGGACTTTTAAGTCATAACTAAGAGAAAGCGCTATAACGCAAATTGCAGTACAATTTCAATGAATTTAAAGCGGTTAGACTGCCAAAATAAGTCGACATATGGTGGTACACGTCGAATCTACCATACCACGCGATAAAAAATATACAAAAGTATGAAAGAATTCATTTTTAAGCCCTTTCTTAGTGGCTACAGTTTGTGGCCCAAATCTATATAATACTTTACGGAAAATTGTAATCCTGAGCTGTAGTATACATAACTATGATATTAAATTGAAAAACTTTCGGTAATTAAGTAAATCTTTAAGCTTGTGTTGCTAAATTAAAAACAAAAAAAATATGTTTTAAATACTCTCGCTTAGAATATTGTTAATTTGCTTCCTGCACACGTCTGTGTTGTCTTGAGTGTATTTTGCATGACATGTAGCAGTGGCAGGTTAAAGTAGCTGTAAAAAATGTAAATGCATTAAGCAACTCCTTAATGTCTTCAAGTTTTTCACTCATTATAATGGTAAAAGTTGGCATTTTATCTCTGTGTGGTCTCTTTAAAGTGCATGTAAATTTCTTGATAGTATGGTGGGTACTTACCTTTAATTTGCCATAAATAAAGTGTTGTGGCGTTACAACAAAATGTATGGCGGAAATAACCGTTTCTAATTCACGTGGATCTTTATGGGGCTTAAAGTGTCGTACATGAGCTGGATTTGTCTATATATAGTAAGAGAATAAGGAGAATGACAAAATAATTACTAAACAAACTTAAAAAATAAGAAAACGATTTAATAAATAATTATGCATTTTAATTATAAAAAGTCGTCTTAATGAATATGTATGTTTAATGATATTAACCATGTAAGAGGAATGCACTATAAAATATGATATAATGAAGTCATAACTGGGTCATTTGTATATAAGAATCTAAAGTTTAATTAAAAATGCATAATTTTTCTCATATTCTGCTGTGTAATCTTGCAGTAAAAGTTTAACTTTGAAGTAATTTGCAGTTAATGTATTACGAATTACGAATTACAACATAATTTCGACTTTTCCTTGGAATTCGTTTTTTTTTTTTTGCGTTTATTTACAAACGAATAATATGGAATACGAAAAAACTAAATTAAAATTTTATTTCCGCTAATTTACTGATTTTTAGTTGTAAACTTAAACAGAATAATTACAACAAGGCCTTTGTATTTACAAAATCTCTGTAGTTTTTGGCTTGTTTCTTTCTTTTTTTTTATTGTTATTGCATGTCATAATTAACAAACATTTTTTATGGGAAAAAATTTTGAAAAATTTCACGCTTGCCCTGCAATTGCTTGTTATGTGTTGATGTCGCTTATTTTGCATAAAATCTGTGTTAATGTCCTTTGTTAAGCCAAATTGTTTATAATTATTCGCATGGTTTTCTTTTGTTTTTTTTTGTATTTGTGTTTCTGTAAATTTTGTTATTAAAAGGTCATGTTGTCTTCCTTTTGCATACATATGGGCTATTCCATGGAGAAAATATGATTTTATATAATAAAGGAAAGTTTCTTCTTCCAAATAATAGAAATGGAATCTTTAGATCTAACTTCGATTAATGACAAGAAAAAGGGTATGACTCAGTAAGTAACAGGTGGCTGTCCATCCAAGAGAATTGGATGGACACACTCAGGCCATATAGCGCACACAGTTTTTTGCTATTCCCAAGTCGCTCCTGCTAAAACGATTTAAACTGCCAATATCAATCTCTGCCAATCTGTGCTGATAAAGGGCATATACCCAGCAATTGAATGACAGTCTCCTCCTCTTCCTCATCCCTGCAGCTTCTGCAGAAATCATTAGCAAGTTGTCCAAGACCAATGCGCCTCGCATACGCATTGCATAATGCAATCTCCTGTAATGACCTTAACAACCACACTGAGTGCGTTTCTTTGGCGTTTAAGCAGATCCTTTGTGCGCTCTTCATCCAGCCTTGGTCCTGTTTTAACCGCCAATCCATCCGTGTCCGAAGTCTCGGAACTGTCGTTGACGGAATTGACGATCGCATTCCCAATTATGAGCGCACAGGTTAGCATGAGAGAGTTTGATGGTTGTGTCTCGCCTGGTGAGTTTATCAGGTCTGCAGTTACCCGAAATGCCGTCGTGCCCCGATTATTAGGCTCCGTGTTAACTCACAGCAAAAATATTTGGCATATTGTGAAACAAAATTAATTTCTTTCGTTTCTATTTATGACGGAAAAAGGCTCTCCGATTTTGCAGTTGCCCATTAGCCTATATGCATATGCCTATGCTTAATTGTTGCAAAATGTCTGAATTCCCATACGTGGCAAGGATAACCATTTAATTGTACTTTAAATTACCAAAAAATAGTACTTTTTTAGCAAACATTGCGACACAAATTATCCATAAAGAAGGCGAACACAAACCTTAACTGTGCTTAAGCATGACAGGAAAAAAAAATAAAAGAAGAAGAAAGTTAAACGGAAAATGTTTGGATTTTTCTCGGGTATAAAACTACTTTGGGCAGATGCGTTGCTCATTATTAAAAATCCACGTTGAAAACTTTGTCTGCACTCAGGGAGCATATGCTAACAGTGGTAAGCAGGACTTGTGGTTATAACAACTATAACTATGGCTATTGCTATGACTACGAAAAAAGATAGTAGCAGCAGCAGCAGCAGCAGCAGCAGTTACAATGTCTGCTAGAATGTAAGAGTGTTGTTTTCAAACATATGCTCAACCCTAGGAAAACAAACAAAACAATAACAACAACAACAGCAATGAAAGTGTGTAACAACAATTTTTTCTAGCAGTAAACAATACAGTTTAACAATATTTACAAAATATTTATATACCCCAATAGGGTTAAGAGTGTTAAAAATATGCTGAGAGCTAGAGAGAAAGAGAGAGAGAGAGAGAGAGAGTGAGAGAGTGAGAGAGAGACAGTGTTATAGTAAGCGTACGTATAAGTGTTGAGGTAATGTGACTTTTAATTTGCCACGTTTATCTGGCACTTTTTCTTTTTGCGTGTTTTTTTCAAATTGCATTGTTTTTGTTTTGTTTTGTCGAGAAGTTTGTCTCTGTGTGTAGTCCTTCCGTTTCCTGGCTTTCTAATGTCATTGTAATGAATGTAGCAGAGGTATTTTAACCACATTATTGTTTATGTTTTTATATAGACCAGGGCTTACTAGCTCTGCAAGACACTGTACTGTTGTGACCTTTTTTTTTTGCTCTAGCATACATATGTACGTACGTTTTTATTTCGGTTTCTGTTTTCACAAAAACTCCTTAAGTGGACATTAAATTATATTTTTTGGTCAAATGTATGTCGTCTGCTCATTGTTTGTTATTGTTGTTGTTTTTTTTGGTCAATTTGGAGAAAATGTTTGTTGATGTTATTTTTCCCCAGTTCATGTATGGTATGGTTGTTTAATGTGTTTGTATAAGGGTGATTGTTGTTGCTATTGTTTTGGTTTATTTTAAATTTTTGGGAAACCTAACTAAGCCTTGCCAGGCCATATGCTTGTCTTCCCTTAAATAAAACTTTATCCTTTGTACCAAGTTGCTCGTACATATGTTTGTTTTTCCTGTTTTACCATTTTAGCAATCTTTATCTTGCTTGAATGATGGTGGGACGGTGGATTCGTAGAATGGTAAAATCGTAGTATGGGTGAATGTATGATTTGTTACGTTTTGAAAAAATAAAAAAAAAAAATTGCCATTTATTTGATTTCTGTTTATTTTTTTTCTTTTTGTGGCTTTTAACACAGAAAATATTTGTTTAGGTTGATTTTTTTTAGGGGTTTTGTTCAGATGTTATTTGTAGTTGAGTTTTAATTTTATATTTTACAACGACAATAATTTGTGGCCAATAACTGACCACATTATTTTTATAACACAACGGAAAAATGCAAACGATAACAGATAACTTTACAGCTGATATTATATTGTAAAGCTTACACAGGCGGAATACTTACTGAGAAGGTTAAAATAATAAATATCTGGATTACGTATTATATCACAGATTTGTACAGTTTAATTGAGAAAAACAAATGTTTAATCAAACGCTTATAAAGCCAATCTTTTTATGACCTTATTTAGATGATGTTTCCTTATATTTTTTTTCTATTATGAAATCAATGGTTTAAATATGGAGTAGGGAAAGGTTTTTGGATGAAGAGAATACATTTTATTTTGTTTACTTACCTCATAACCATTAACTGTCCAGGTTATGTTAGCTGCTGGTCTTGAATGTGATGATGTGCAATTTCCTCTCACTATATCGCCAACTTTGTAGCGAGAACGTATGCCACTAATAACAGGATCTTTGCCAGGAACTACTGAAAGGAAAACGGATTTTAAATATATCGCATACCATTTTTTTTTTTTATTATTTATTTGCATTTATGTCCATCAACATATGGGAATTCCTACAAAAATATTTTAATTCTTTGTGCACTAGAGAATTGCTTACGCTTGAATTGCTTACATGCACAAAATTAGTTTTTAGGCACATACTTGGTGGTGGATTAAATTTTTTTTCTCATTCTTTCGACTTATTTCAATATTTAATTTTTTATCTAATCCACTGGATGTATAGCCCTTTTAATGGCCAATAATTTATGCATCAGAGATAAGCAATGAATCTTTTTTGCTAGTCATGAGCACACATGAAATTTTTAAATTTTGAGTCAACAACTATGTTCTCTGATTCATTATATAAGTACAGGTTGCAACGTTAAAATTAAACTCACACCATTCTAAATATATCAGATTCATAACTTTGGAAAAATACTTGTAATACTACTTATAAATGATTCGAGTGACTCGAATCGTTCATCAAAATTTACTGTCTTAGTTGTTAGGAATTTACAATAAAATAAAGAAATAACCTAAGTAAAAAAGATAGAGTAACAAGCAGAGTATGCAAATCAGACTTACTTTGTGGATATGTTGAGTTATGGAGAGTCGTAATCAACAACATCATACGTGTTGTTAAATATGAATAAGTATGAGTAATTGAAATTAAGAATACGAGGAGAGGTTCCTAATATCATGGAAATAAGTACGAATGCGTATCAGAAATTATGAGTATGATTCGATTCTATTGATCTTTTTGAATACTCATTCTTGATCTGTGTTATATACCGATTCCTAAGCTACTCGTATTATTTCTCATGCAATCTCTTATTGTAATGTTTTGATATTGATACATGAATTCAATGAATCCTTTTATCCATTTAAATCTTTAAAAAAATTTTAAATTAAAATAAAATTTTTATGGAATTTCACTAATTTTGCAAACGATGTATAAAATTAAAAGTGCAAAAAACAACAGTAGCAATGGCAATAATAATAACGAAACAAAACAAAAAATTTAATATCTGCACATAATTTAACAATTTGAAATTTTGTTTAATAAACAAAAAACACTTACCACTTCATAAAAATAAAATAAAACAAAACTAGACACCAAAAACAACAGCGAAAACAATCAGCAATAAGTGAAAAACTAAAAGCAAAAAAAAAAAAGAGAAAACAAAAATCTCTAAAGAGGGAATATAAATAAAATTAACACTTGCATGTGAAGGTTGAAAATTAATTTTTTCCCAAAACAAAAACACCAGCATAAAACAATAATTGAATGCCCGATAGGAAATGCTACACATTACATGTGAATAACACTAAAGTAGAAATACAACATAAAAACATGGCAAAAACAATACGATACAATAATTTTGATTCATAGTTTTGAGTTCAAAATTAAATTCATTGTTAATTAACTTTCGGTTAAAGGCAGATAATGATTTCTAAATGATTCAGTTTTTTCTCTCTCATTTCTCATTTTTAGCTGACTTATTGCATGAGTTATTATCCATAAATATATTTTTTTTAATTCCTTTTATTTATTAACACTTAAATTATTTTTTTTTTTTGCTTCCATGATTTTTCTTTCCTTTTTTCAATATTCAATATCGCCATCATCAACGATAAAACAGAAAACAGAAAAAACTTCTGTGTAATGTGTTTGTGCTCCACTAGAAAATTATAGTCAAGATTTTTTGTCTGTTTTTTACTATTTTTTCTTTCTTTTCATGCTCAGCAATTAATATGCAAAAGTTTTTCACATTTTTCCTCCTTTTTTTTTATTATTTATAGCATATCCGAAATATTTTTCCAATTCCTTATTTTTTTTTTTTCAATTTATTTAACGTTAAACAGAAATTTCTTTTATTTTCTATTTTTTTTTTTGACAATCTCGTTTAATAGCTTGCTTTTTTAGGGGGGCAGGGGGGTGTTATTTTTTCTTTCTTTGCTGTAAAGGTGTTAAATTGTCAAATATTGTCATTATGCAAAGGAAGTTGGAGAAGCTTCGGCAAAAAAATATTGAAGAAAAAATAATTAAAACTACGAATAGAAAATACCTTTTCCGACTTTTTCTTTTTTTGGAAAATTTAATGACCGTATTGATATGAAGTGAAAATAATTGCAAGCGTGAAGAGAAAAAAAATTTAAATTAAATTACTGAAGAGCTGTTCGCATAATAATAATAAAAAAAAGAAGAGAAATGAACAGAAATGAACGTGTAAAAAGAGTAAAAAATTTGTTCATTTTAATAGGATTTTCGATAGATAAAGTAATCAAATACGACAAAAAATAAAAGCGTCAATAAAAAGTTTTATGAACTGAAATCGCACATTAGAAGAGCTTTTCTATTTAAAAATTTTATTTATAAATCCATTGGAAATAAATAATGCTCGTAAATTTTCAATTATTTTTGCTTTTTATTGAAATTGTTTTGGTTTTAATTATAAATGCGACGGAAATTCACTTATTCCCTCTTTACAAAAATATAATAACACAATAAAGTTGTATAAACTGCACACTAGGGATCAGCAAATAATTAATTTTTTCGCTACTCATGAGCACACATGAAATTTTGAATATGAGTCATATTCAAATAATATATAATTATATCATATAAGTGCTCGGATTCATTCGTACTCACTTCTATGGCGATTTATAAGTAAGGGTTGCAATGAGTATACAATCGAGTATACAATGAGTATACAATCGAAATATGTATGATTCATAAGCCTACTCATTTAGATTCATAACTTTAGAAAAATACTCATAATACTTATAAATGATTCGCGTGATTCGAATCATTCATCAAAATTTACAGTCTTAATTATTGTCGCATTTATAAAAAAAAAAAGAAAAAAGAGACATAAGAAAAAACAAATATAGTAGCAATCAGAGCAAGCACACCATCTAGTGAGTGTTTTAGTGTTTAATTTATACTTATTTTGTGCCTCGTAGATATGTTGAGATATTAATAACGTCATACGTCTTGTTTAGTATAAATATGATGAGTACTTCAAACTTTAAATATGAGTAGAGGTTCCAAGGTATTAAAATAAGTGTGAATGCGTATAAGTCTAAGTCTAATGATGACTATGGTTCGATTTTACTTATCGTTTTGAATACTCATTGACGATATCTTTTGAAAATTGGTATATAAGTAGCTGAACTGCGCATTAGAGACAAATTTGAATCATTGCTATCGAAAAAGGGAAATATAACAGAAAGTTGAAATTGCAAGAGTATAGACTATGATATATCCTATGGCATACTACTAAGATTATGATTACAATAAATGAATGTGACTTTATCTTTGTGTTGCGGGTATAAACGTGTGGACATTTTCTGTTATTCAATATATTTTATTGACAGCTGTTCCAATGCAGCATTAGCTGATGATTTTGAACAAAATATATGAAATAAAAATAAATAACGATTAAATTTACCATTTTCGCATTGCTTCCGTTTAAAACATTAATATATTTTACGATGTTCTCTTTTCAGAATGCTACCAGAGGGCATAATACAAAACTATCGTTAATGGTCTTAACAAAATATTTTACTGGAGCCATTGACAAACACCTGAAGTATGACATCATTTCTGGCTATGAAATGTTAATAGTTTTTCTCATTTTATTCTTATTTTTATTTGACCACTTTTCTAGCTGTCATTAGAAATACCATTAGCAAAGCTACAACTATTTCATTGTGTACATAAAATGAAAGTCAAATGCTTGACATGCTGGTGTGTCTCCTCCATTTGATTATTCAATTGGAGCCAGTCTGGTGGCTAACATCATCAGTCAACCATAGTTGCGTACAACATTTCCATTTGTTATACACAGGTATGGTAATGAAGCATTACTGTTTTTCTTCCTCCTCCCCCAATTGTATTTTACGCTGTTTACATTGTATTACCAATACAAAATCATTGAGTAAATATCCAAATAGAGTTTATTTCTTGCTCTTTTATTGGCTTGTTTTTCTTACACACAATTTTTAGAGTACCATGAATTAAAGTGTATCAGATTATGATCTCGCCACAGTCTAATGGAGATTTTGTTGAAAAATTTGTTAATATTTACACAAGAGATTCAAATTTATTATAATTGTTCACTTATCGTGATCTTAAACGCATTTTGTTTTGATTTCCATGATAAAACCTCTGGGTGCTTTTACGTTACCTGACATAGTCGTAATAATTATTTGGTTTCGATTATTTGGTAATCGATTGAAGAGATAATAATTAATAATCAAATTCAATTTGCGATTGTACGGAATTTATTGTCACGAAAATAAAGAATCTAAATATTGGTGTTTTGCTTTTACATCATTTATAGAGGTCTCGAGAAGGCGAACCCACGGAAACTCGCCTGAGACTGTTTAGTTTGCCGCATAAAAGGCAAAACAAAGCAGGCAACTGAGTTAGTGAAGTTCAATCAGTCTTGTGTGAAGAGAGTAATCGTGGATGAAAAAGATCTGTCTTATAATTGCTTAGTGATTGTTATTGCTTATGCAAAGCTTGTAAACAGAGGAATAACAAAGAAGAGTAATTCTTATTGTTTACATCAAATTGTGAACGTTGGCACATAAAATTGTGCGATTAATAAAGAATTTTAATTAAAACTGAACACAGATTTATTTTTATTTTATTTGAAATCTACGAGCTCAAATTTTAAACGTTTTGAAAGGTAAAAATGAAACTTTTCATTAAATATTTGGCATTCTTTTGAAAACTTTAAATTCAAAAGCCATATTGAATAAGATTTCATTTCATGTTTTGACTCTTTAATCTTAAAACATCAATAGTTTTTAAATTTGTTGTTCTCTATCAGGAAATATAATTAATTTTTCATAAAATCTCACCATTTTTCTCATACACTCATGATTTTTTTTTTCGTTATTTAAATGCATTTTTTATTCGACTATATGCTGATTTAAAATGCAAACAAAAATGAAAAAAAAAAAACAAAAAAGGGGAGTAGAAAAGAATAGTTTTTTCTCGATAACAAGATTTTTCGCCACCTTGCTTTTCCATTTTTTTCATTTGATTGTTTCTTTCTCTTCATCACCAAAAAATTTTAAAAAATGTGTCTGTCTTTGCCAATGATTGTCAATAACATGACATTAACCCAGTTTAGAATGGTAAACATTTTTAGCCAGAAAACGGAAAAAGAGAAATAAAAACGACTGAGACTGAGTCAACTAAACGTACTACAACGACAAAAAAAAAGTTCGAAAAAATAACAGCTTTTTAACACTCTAAACCAGAAGAAGAGGTATAAAATATGTGTTAAACCCCACTAAATGGTTGTTAGAGGCGGGGGTGAGACGGGGGTGTGAGGATGTGTAAAAAAAAGATAACACATACATGTTCGCTTAAATAAAATCGAACGTTAGCAAAGATTTTTAGCAATAGTTTTTGGTTTCCTTTTTTAAGTATTTTTTGGTTTTCGTTAGAATTTATTCTTTAAAACCCTAACAAACATGTAACAGAGAGCTGCTTTTAATGGCTTTTTGTTGTTTGTTTTAGTTCCATTTAAACATGTCAGCTTTTAGTTTTAGCATTAAATGTAACATGATCATATTCCACTCTCTCTCTCTCCCTCTCGTACTCTCTCTTTCTATTGGTATATCCTTGTCTTTCATATGGTGATTCTACATCACCAACAACAAAACAGAAGAAAAAAGGAAACTATTTTAAGAGAGATTTTTGTCAAATAAGTATGTTTAAAAAATAACCGAAAAAATAAAAGTTTGCAATTACAGATGTATTTGCCGAAAAAGATTTTAAACGTTTTATATTTTGGTATACTTTTTTTTTAATAAATTAAAGAAGAAACGTGATTTGAAATATTGTTACGTTTTTTTCTTTAAAAAAATCTAAAATGTGAATTCATAGATTATAAATAAAATAAAAATAAATTTATGTTTTGTTTTAATTAAAATTCTTTATTATTCATACAATTGTGTATGCCACTGTTCACAACTTGATGTATACTACAACAATAGCTTTGTTTGTTATTCCTTTGTTACACCCTCTGCATAAACAACAACAATTACTAGAGAATTAATCGACAGATTTTTCTTCAAACCACGATTACTCTCTTCAAACACACCACATCTTTACTCAAGACTCACTGAACTTCACTAACTCAGTCGTCTGCTTTTATATGGCAGGGTATAGAGTATGATGAAAGTTACTGAAGGTAAACAACGTTGTTTTGATCTTGATTAGAAGCTAACCAGGAAGAGAGATCAATTACTAACAATTTTCTATTCATACCTTTCAATATTAAAGATGCCGAGAGTAAATTGCAGTTTATGCAATTTAATTTTAGAGTTGTAGTTACATTTGCCCTTTGATTCATGATTCTAACCATTAATTATAATACAATTTAATATCTTAGTAGCTTAATTCGTACGACTTACCCACGACTTCGAGTTCCCCAGCACCAATAAGTGTGTGAAATGATGGTGCATCAGCTGAGACTTCGCAGCTATATTTGCCAGAAGTGGCTGCATTAACAGCTTCCAACACCAACTGACTTTCATTGGACGATGAACGCTAAAATGAAAATAAATTAAGAATTCGATTGTACACTGATTTATGAATTTTAAATATTTTAAACACGAATTCATTCTTGGCTGCATTAAAAGTTTAACTAGCTTTCGTTGAATATGAAAAACAACCTCAAAATCTTTGCAAAAGAAAAATAAAAATAAAAAAATAATAATTCTTTGGGAAATTAGAAAATTTTAATAACATAAATCTTTATTAAAATTTTAAGGTTAGCGAAAGAGGCAAAGAAATAAAAAAAAAAAAAAAAATCACGTAAAAATAACCTGTGCATTAAAAATGCATAAACACCTGCATTGTAAAAGAGGTGAACTTTTGAGTACGTTTATCTCTATACATACTCGTATCCATATATATGTACACACATACCTATGTATATAAATAATTTATACATACTTTTATCGTTTATCATAAAATTCTATGTAAACATGTAAATATACATAGACACATGCATATATGTATGTATGTATGTATGTATGTTTGTATATGTGCATACATGTATGCTGCTCGCTCAGATAGTCGTATTTCATAGATAAAACTGCTAAATTTGCTAAAAAATTATTTAAAATATTAAAAACTTTAAGCAGAATGAATGTAAAGCGGTGGTAGTTGCAGTTGCAGTTGTCGGCATAAAATAAGAGAGGCCAGCAGTAGCGAACCTGTGAAAACCACACACATTCTCATAAAAAAAAAAATAGTTTTACAGTTCCTTGAGATTCTCTTTTCGCTTTTCGCCTTTTTTGTGTTTGCGTTTTATTATACAACGTGCAGCAGGAAAAAGCACTATCTCTCTCTCTCTATCTCGCACTATCTATCTATGTATGAGTGTTTGTGTGCTTGTGTTTTTAAAGGAAAATTTAATGCCTGTTTTAAAGCAGATTCACACATACTTGGAGAAAAGTATGTGGTAAAACTTGTTTGCAATTCCTGTGTGTTTGAATCCTGGTACTGGTACTCTTAGTTTCCTAACTGGTTAAAACAGGCTGGGCTGGCATCGTTTAAGCAACAATTTGCTGGCTGACACAGCAGTTTTACTCCTTTAACTGTGTGTATAATTTCCTGCAGCCTCTTTTTCTTCTTTATATTTTTAGCAGCGATATGTTGTATGAGTTAAAGGAAAAGGAATTGTGCAGTTGTGGTTGAATTTGTAAGCAAATTTTAAATGACTACGTTTGAGCAAATTCTACTCTCTTGACGGTTTTTTTACTTTATTTTTGAAAACTAACACGTACGTATTTTATTTGAATTATAGCCTCTACACGGTTTAGTTTTTAAAGTATTATATTGAAATCGCTTTTGGCAAAGGTAGAAGAAAGACTAGAAGCATTTGTTGCTTGGTTTTCTATTATAAAAGTTAATCTGCTGAAGGTGTGAATACTTAACAGGCTTTTTTTTTTTTTTTTTTGCGAGAAAACGTACTCAAATGCATTGGGTGGCAATGACTTTGTGATTTGTTTTTATCAAATAAGTCAGAAAAATTTGTGGTTTTAAATAATTTATTATAGTTTTGATTTAATTTCGTCTTTGGGACGTAAAGTAATGCTTTCTGTAAAACATAGATAATAGAGAATATTTTTTTATTATAATAAATGGAACTTTAAATAATGTAGCTCTAGTATAAATATTTAAAATGATTATGTACCTAGCTGTAAGGCACATGGATTTAAATATCTATTTATGTAACAAAAATCGTTGTGAGTGAGAGTAATTCTTATGTAAACACTTAATAACTTTCAACTTAATATGGATTTTTAAGCCCAACAACAACTGCTAATATATGCTTTGTGTCCTTTTTATATTATATTACATTTAATATTCAAAGTACTAATTCTTAAAGAGAATAAAGTGTTCTAATTTGAGAGTGGCCAACAAGACGTACGGTGATGAATCTTACTTACACAGTCATGAACCTTGATTTCCGATTTAATTGATTGATTCCCGAAAGGTAAGAAAATCATGAAAACAACAATTCATGCCTTCTACTTTTATTTGTTGTATGCATACATAATTGATCATTACAAGCCTTTAGTCAGGATTACGACTTAGGTTCTCACACCACTGACTAATTTTTAAAAATGAATGGTGGCATCTACAGTTTAAAGTCGATTCCGACCGACAGGTTTTTGAGAAACTTTTCATGGGAGTTTTTTATGTTAAGAAATCTGCTGAGAGGAAATCTGCCGAGCGAATATTTTTTCATATTTTTGTTTTAATGTCTGACCTGGGATTTGAATAGTGGCCTTACATCTAATAAGGCATTACATTACCTACTAGACTAGGGCGTTCTAATATCTTTCTGCTTCTACAACTGAAGAAATTCATGAGGAATGCTTTCTTTCTATAATTAAGAAGTGAATAATGTTCCACTAATGCCGGCCTTCGGTTTACGGAAATGTTAGAAATGTTGTTAAAATTGAATTAGGGAGAGGTTTAGTAAAAGTATTTAGTTTTCGAAATAAGTTCTACGTACAATTTGTCAAAATATGGCTAAAATTTTTTGCCATTGTCGTCAATAGTAAGGGGAATAAAAGAGTAGCCCAACAATATCATCTACACATCTTACCCATCTTTGTGATTTTATAAAAAAAAATGTTTGAGAATTTAGACTCTAAAGAATTGGTGCTACCCTACTAACTAGCTGTACTTACTTAACAATATTTGTTTAGAATTTCAATCCACATTTTTTCTTCTCGTCGTCATTTCTTTAACAAATTGTTTTTGTTTTTTTTGTTGTTGTTTTTTTTAAATATCTCAGCATTTTTTTTAAATGTAGTGATGGACAAAAAATAACGGGGTATACAACTGTAACAATGTTATTTCTATGCTACATATTAATGTTGTATATGTGTAAGAGCTTGTATATGTGTATGTTTGTGTGTGTAAAACTTATTCTTTTACTAACGATTTTTACTACCGTAACATTTTGTTAACGAGTATGAAAATTTCGTATTGGATTTAAAAGTATCCTTTATCCGGTGTATAAATGGATACATAAAAGCGAGAGAGACAGGACGAGGTAGAAAAAAAAATTCCTGTAACTGGATTCGTTATTATTTCATTTTTTTTTTTTGTTGTTTACAAATTCGGATGCGAATACATGGGTATGGATGTAGAGTGCAAGAAAAAAATTCTGTTTGCCTTAGTGTGAAACATATGTTTTTGCAGTCATAAACTTGCATGCGGAGTATTGCAAGTACAGTGTGTGTGTGTGTGTTTTTGTTGATTCTAATAACAATTTTAGTTGGTTAGTTGAGTATTCGCTGTTTATTCATGGGTGTGTGTATGTGTGTGGGTGAGTGTGTGCGTATACTTATATAACCGATTTCTGTTTTTTCTTTTGTATTTTTGCATTGCTTATATTGTTATAATATTTGCATATACCTTTTGCCTTTTGTTAGAATCCACTCGAATGTGAATTTTCTATGAATGGTTTTGGCAGCAGATTTGTTTCAGTTTTTTGTGGTTCCTATTGTTGTAGGTGTTGGTTGTTTGGTTGTTCGAATATTTTTTATTGTTGAATTTATGAAAAGAGTTAAAAACTATAAAGTTTGGGTCACCTAACAACTAGTAAAACACTAAAGAATAACAACAATTTGCTTAAAGATTATTCTCAAGCATTTTTAAACAAAACAAAAAAAAAAAAATCAATTTCATCTTAAATGAAAACAATATATTGAGATATTTGAATATTTTGATTTGGCAGCATATTAATTACCGCAGGTCCATATATTGATGCATAATTGTATGCCGTTTGTATGTTATTTCCTAAATATGTATTGAGTTCACAGAGTTTGTAATTGAATGAATTCATGGGAATGAATACATACACTCCCAAACCGGTGATATGATGTCTGATTTGTAAGTATTTGGTTCAAATCGTATGGAAGAAATAACAGCCGATAAGATTAATAAAAGTGCCGATTATTTGTTTTGTCACATTTATTGACAATTTTGAATTTTGAATTTTTTACTGACTAAAAATGTGAAAGGTTTTGTACTTGCAAAGAAATTTTTTCTGTCCCTTATTTGAGTGGAAATATTAATGCAGAAGGGGAATAAGAAGGGAAAATAGCTCTCTAAAAGAATAAAATTACAAGTGACCAGCATAATTATAATGTCGATAAAAATAACAACAATTTGTACATGATAAAAAACACAAACTAACCATAAAACTTTGTTCATTGCGCTTATTAAGGCAATTCTACAAATATGGGATATTATTTATGAGATTTTAAAGGAACATTCCGCAAAGGTTTCTTCATTCTTCTAGCCAATTGTGATTGCCGCTTTATCCTCTTATCAGCTTGACGTATGAGTAATACTTAATTGCTAGTATTTGCCGCTACAGAGGTCAGGAACAAATCGTTTTTTCGTGGAGTCAAGAATATTGAAATTTAGCTATATATTCCGGATCATTCGTACTCACTACAACGTTGATTTGTAATTAAGGGTTAGATTCACAACTTATTTTGTGATTCGTCTAAACGTTGAGTTCTGGAGAGTCGAAATCAACAACATCATACGTGTTGTTAAGTATGCATATTTTGAGTAACTTTCAACATTGAATACGAGTAGAAGTTACATGGTATTAAAATAAGTATGAATGCGTAAAAGTGTTAGCACATTTGAAATATGATTCTTTAAATACTCATTTCTGAACTCTGTTACGAATTTAGTTCAAATTGTTTGGAAAAAGCAACAACAGCAGCCGATAACATTAAGAAAATATTTCGTATATTGTGTATTTCATTATCGGCTAACATTTAAATACTTTAAAAATTGAAATATTTATATAATTTTTAATAAAAGCAAAGTGATGAGTATAAATTATTTTAGTTTATAATGAACAATAAGCACTGAATTCCTAGTGGAGCCTTAGGCATCATTTACTTTGAACGGAATTTAATTATTTCTGACCATATTAAGCAGCTGTAAAGGTAGTAGTGAGGAAGTGGTTGTACAAAATTACCTGTCCAAGCCGTAGTGCATAAAAAGTTTATTCATTATCCCTAATTTACTGTGTTGTTAATTGTACGTAAAAAAGTTATTTCCGTTCTTTCGTTTCGTTTCGTTTCCTTTCTTTTCCGTTCTCTTTCAGCTTTCAGCACAAATGACAAATGTTTAATACAATGTAAACAAAATAATAAATTGTTCTTCTATTTACCGTAAATCTATGCTGATACTTGAAATAAAATTTATGCAGCATTGGTTAGGATATCGTCTTTATGATGCTGAATAGAGTTGCAACTTAACGACGAGAAACTTTTCTAGGTGCTGCAACTTTTGCTTTTCCAACTACTCCTACTGATTTCACGTCTACTTAAACTTTATCTTTTTCTATCTCTCTTTCTGTCTCTCTCCCTCTCTCTCTGTCTCTCGCTTCATCTTTATCATTTTGTATTATGTTATGGAAAACGGACTTACTTTATAATAGCATACAAATATTATTTATAATCACTCTCTCTCTCTCTCTCTCTGCCTCTTTCTAACTATCTCACTATCTTTGTTTGTTTGTTTGTTTATATTTCCTGCCGAGTCAACTTTTGCAAAAACAACAACAATCACATTATAAATTTACATTGGAATTCGAATATGGTGTGTGTTTGTGTGTGAGTGTATTGCTGCCTATGTTTGCTTATTTATTGACTTGTATTGTTGTTGCTGTTGGTGCTATGATTGTTATTAGTTCGTTATTGTCCAGAATATGAAATTATGAATGTACCAAGCGCCCACTTTCCCCGCCCCCTATACATGGCTGTATGTATAACTTTATAATTTCAATGTAAATGTTTAGGTATGTTCGTATGTATGTTGCAATTTTCTAATTTGATTTTGTTTACACGCATACATACATATGTATGTGCATGTATATGGATGCATGCGAATGTAAAAATATTCAAATTTTTGTTAATTTTCTGGACATTTAAACTAAAACAGAACAGAAATTACAAACAAAATTCTAAAATCTTTTGACTACAAACTTTGCTTGTTTTTTTTTCTATCGTTTTAAATAAAATAAAAAGAATAAAAAAAAAAAATATAAAAAATAATAAGCAGTAGTCAGCAGTAGCAGTAGGAAAATGATAGCAAAACTAAAAACTGGAAGGAGAAAAATGGCAAAAAATATTTGGTAAACAGTGCTTAAAAGTCGGAAGTGCAAATCTGTTGAAATAAACTTTTACTCGTACATCGGTAGTAAAACTACAGATACTGCTGTTTATAATATTGTCCCAAGAGAAGTAAATAATAAAAAATTAAACATTTTACAGCGTATACATTTGAATCATTATGAAATATGGTACAAATTATGCCCAGAAGATTTTATTGTATTAACAGTCTTGGTTTAAAAATTGTGTATCTAATGGTGTTCTCATTGGAAAATGCTTTGTTTTAGTAAATTTCGAATTCTATTCGAGCAACGTCAACAAACCAATATTTTTAATTTATACTCTAGTATAGTTTAATATTTAATTATAAAACTGAGACGTATTACTGCATTTACGTGTTTGGTGCCTCATTTCGCCTAGTTTCTAATACATTTGATTAACGAAAAATTACTGGAAATTTTGGAAATGTAAATATACTTTATTTGATAAGTGTTGTTACGTTTTTACCTTTTAAAAACGTTTAAAACATAAGATCGTAGATTGCAAATAAAATACATAAAAATAAATTTGTGTTTTATTAAAATTTTAATTAAAATTGTTTATTATTCGTGTGTCACTGTTCACAACTTTATGTAAACGACAACAATTACTTTCTTTTGTTATTTCTCTGTTTATAAAAAAAAGCCAATATTTTCCCATTACATTAAGAATTTCCAAAAGTAATGATTCACTTGTTAGGTTAGAGGACGTGCACCTGCCGGTCAAGACAAGCACAGTACCCGGAGGTCGAAATTGACCCATTGTACATATTCACTTGCATAGTATATCAAAAATATGTCCTTAACAAACCGCACGTATTAAAAATAAAATTTGTGCATAAATAAATTAAACATTCCGTTTAAACCAAATGAGCAGGAAAACTTTATCTCTCAAACGAAATTCAAAATTGAAATAATTACTTGCAGTCCTGAAGAAGAACTTGGTTGTCACCATAAAAAGCTCAATTATTATTCAGGCAATGAGAAACGACTTTAATTATACAAAATCTAAACAGAAATATGAAAATTCAACAGCTAAATTAAAAAATACGAAGAAAATTCAATTATCGTAGTTCTACGGTATGCTGTGTAAAATATTGAAGCAGAAGTGATTAATTTGAAGACTAGTATTGCCTGAAATCTTAGTTTTGAAATTATTTTCCTTTTTTATAACCGCAGTTATTTTAAATGGAAAGTGGACAAGTGATGGAGAGAAAAAAGAAACGAATACCAACTGTAAGCATTATTTGTGACTTTAACAAAGGCAGACAATGAAAGTTATTCTCTTAGAGCAAATGGTTTAAGTGACATCTACTGAGAGTGAAAACAATGAAACGAATACAATAGAAGAATGGCTAAAATAATTTTGGCCATAAACGCCAACTCTTCCTCCCTCACTGCCTTACTTCGCACAATAGAAAATATTCTGAACATTTTGAATATTCACTCAGTTATTCAGTCGTTCATTCATTCATTCATTCATTCAGGGCTTTAAATATTTTAAATGTTTGACTATTATTGGTAGTTAAAAAGTTTTTTCTGGTACTTAAATTTTAAACACTTTTTAAATGGTGCCAGTGCTTTGTGGAGCGAGCAATTTAAGAATTTCTCGCTATACTTACATCAACTTTAACGCCGGCAAATTGAAAAACTTTCATCGCTGGCGTTTCCTTGGGTGTGAAACTGTAAAATTCGCGTCTGCCTTTATACCATTTCACCGAATAAAGACTGTCACCTTCTAAGTCGTAGAGACACTTTAACACAGCTTTTTCGCCTTTTCGTACGGCATGTGGTATTTGGACGCGAACATCACGTAGAGCCAAGGAGATGTCTGGAATTGAAGAAACAAAAAGAAAAAGAAACGAAAATTAACAGTCATTTGAATATTGAAAAATAAAAATTCCTTAATTTAATTCTCTTAAATTCTAATAATATTAGACGCATCAGTTAATTTAATAATTTATTTAAGAGATGTAACGATTCTATGGGAACAGTTGGAAACAATTCTGATAGCTTAAGTAGAACGGTATTACAGTGAAATCTGCAAGCCGGCCAAAAAACACCTAATGGTGTACGTAAATACTAGAACTCTGTAATAGTACATTGAAAAAAGTGAAAATAACACCAGAAAACCATGTAAGAAAAGTTGTATAAGTATAATAAAAAGGGGGGCTCTATATAATATTTATTGTTTTGCAGATATTTAAAACAAAATTCATCTTCAATCTGGAGTATACTGGAAAAAAAGCAAATAATCCATAAACTCATATTTTCGCAAACAATACATTGCTTAACTAATGCCGAAGATTGAAATTTGAAAACTAGGCACCCCTTAAAATTTATTTTCTTTTTTCTCAAATGATCGCTGTCTGACAGCCATAAAATCATGTGTGGTTGTTTGTTAAAATTTTAACACCACAGAGTTCCTTCAAACGCCAGCACGCGTCGTTAGTCTCGCACATTCATTGGCAGCGATGAAACAGTTCAACAGACAACAACCACGTAACAACAACCAGTAAACAAAATGAAATCAAAAACAAAATTAAAAGTTAAATTAACTTAATTGTTGAAGAAAAACAACAAGGATTGAGAGGTAATAAGTAACAAAGTTTCATTGCTACTCCATCCTCTAAAAACAATTTGGTGAGCTTTCGAGTGAGATGATGCTGAACAGGCACTCGCTGGTGACACATTTTAAAAGTAAATGTCTCTGGAGTACCACTTGCATGTTAATGTCAAGTGGTGTTGATTTTTTCTTAACACCACTGAGAGAAAAGCCAACATGCCACTTTAAGAATAACAAAATAAATAAAATTTTTTTCATCTGTTTTCCTAAATAAAAAACAAAACAAATACAAAACTAAGCGATAAATACGAAGGAAATAAAATAAAATAAAATTTCTTATACTGGTACTGGCATTTTGTTGGCTAAACTTGAGCGGAAACCAAGATTTTCTGTTTCGGTTGAGACTCTAGTTTATTTACTTGTGTTTTTTTCTCAAGTCAAGTATTTGACATTAAACGCTTTAGGCTTTTAGGCCCGACTATAAATAAGTAAAAATGTGATAAACATTCTTAAGGGTATTTAAGCTAAACCAGAGTAAACTGGTAACTGCCTTACAAAGAGAGTGCCAAAGAGAGAAAGGAAGGCAGGCAGAAAAAAATTGAAAAGTAGATTTAATGTGAAAAAATTTTCTTTATAAAATGGAAATTTTCCTGCCAAGGTTTATAAGTGACAGTAAGTGGTACTTTTTTTAAAATTACAATTGATATTTTGTAGTGTGTTTTGAATAGTGAATTGAGGGATACAATTCACAGTAATTTTTGCAAACAGTTTTGCCAAATCAGAAAAAAGTTAACGATTGATCCAAGTTTTCATCGAACTATTATTTTCAGCGGTGAAGCCCATTTCTGGCTGAATGTACACGTCGAAGTTGGGACAATAACAATACACATGAGATCCTAGAGTATTCAGTGCGTTTTAAAAAGTCACTGTGAACTAAAAATTTTATACTTACAGCGTCATTGGTCCATATTTCAACATTGGCCAGGTCATCATTGTCACAACGAGCATTACATTTCAATGCCTATTAATTTCTTTCGGCCAGAATTAAATGATCTGGACACCAACGACATGTAGTTTCAAGAGGACAACGTATTGTCTCTTACAGTTCATGCCACATGGGATACCTTGCACGAGCAATTTTAAGGTTGGGGCCGGAGATTTAACACTTTGATCTTCTAAACTTAGGCTTTTGGGTTTTCTTAAGACGTAGGTGTATGCGAATATGGCATAAACCATATCAGATTTTAAGGTGAATATAACTCATGATATCATGACGGAAACAGAAAGAACTCTTCTTTAGTTAGCATTCAATTAAATATCATGTTCCAGAGGACAGAATAACAACCGAAAAAACATGAGGTGATGAAGAGATTGATTAATTGAAGCATCGGAAACAGTACTACTGAACTCTGACGTGTAATCTGGAAACCATATCACTGTCGCTAATTCGCTGCAAGTAACTATAGTACTGACTAGCTTTTATTCGATATGAATTGTTTGCAGAATGCAATGCATAATATTCTATGAATTTCTTGCTAGTTAGCCGAAGTAGTCGTAGTGTAGTGTAGTCCCATTTAATTTGTCTCTCTCAATTCTAAGTAATTCAATCCTATTTATCAGGCATCAAATTTTTATTAATACATAGCTTTAATTTGAAAAAGTTATCACTTTATATTAAATTCCTTTGTTAGTTTTATTTTTTTGGTTTTGCTAACGCATGAATTAAAATCGTGGGCGTATGATTTATATTTTTTCAATACAATTTTGCATCAAACATTACTTATACGCCTGGCAATATTAGTTAGTGTGGCTGTGTAAATGTATAAAACAAACTCATAAACTCATAAATAATTGTACAATTCGTAATAAAAAGTTGCAAAGCAATAAAAAAGATGTAAATATTTCAATAATTTCACTTCACTTTTAATTACTGCTTTACGGTATAACCAAACAAACAAACAAAACAAAAAAAAAAAAGTGAAACAGAATGCCTAACAATTTATAGGTTTGTTTAACATGTTTTTACTCTCTATTAATTTATTGATGTATAAAACCAAACCACATTTAAAAAACAAAAGTGAAAACATTAACAATAACATTGACATTAATTAAAAAAAGGAAAAAACCAAAGAAAAAACAAAGAAAAAAAAATAAATAGAAATTAAAAAAAAAATTCAAGAGTAGAGCCAAATAATATACAAAACATTTACGGAATATTGGAATGCTTATCATTGTGACAACGCCAACGCCAACGCACAACGAC
This sequence comes from Sarcophaga peregrina, assembly GCA_014635995.1. Lineage (NCBI taxonomy): Eukaryota > Metazoa > Arthropoda > Insecta > Diptera > Sarcophagidae > Sarcophaga > Sarcophaga peregrina. The sequence continues at coordinate 104,657,636 of CM025791.1, forward strand.
AGCGACAATGACAACGACAGCGACAACTATCATGATGATGATGATTGCATGTCATACCACAATTAGCATTAATATTATAAGCCATGAGAGGTGCAGCCAGATATATAGGGGGGAAGTAAGAAGTTAAGATTCATAGAAAATCAAATAAAAATAAAAAAAAAATGGCATTTTTGTGGGAATGAGTGAGTATTGGTTAAAATAATCAGTACCCTTACACATACATATGCACAACATTGACAACGTCAATCTGCCTCATCATGGAGTTGCGAGTTCAATGCAAAACAACAAAAAAACAAATTAAAATGAGTGAATGAATGAGAGACAAACGAGATATCGTATGCTTGTACTAATGTTTGTTAAACTAAAATACAACAACAACAACAACATCAACAAGAACAACGGCAGCAGCGATTGCATTAATACCTCTACACACACACATACATACCGATATATCTACATACTCTTACATCGATTGGCATAGAATTGAATTGAGAAAAATACCCTGATTGAAAATCAATTGAGCACACAAATGTCAAGCAATAAATAAACTGGAAAACAAAATGAATGAATGAATGACTGTAAGGATAAAAGGAAAAAAAAACACGAAATCAAAATACAAATTCAAATGGAAATAAAATACTTAGAAAACGGAAAATGGAAAGTTTTAATGTTAAACAAAAACAAGAACAAAAAAAAAACAGGAAAACATTTTACATTTTGTAGTGAGTTTGTTTTTCGCATACGTTTTAAATATTGGTTTTAAAATTAAATGAGAGAAACAATATTGCTAGGAAAACAGAACTCAAAGGAATAAAAAAGAATTCACAAACACATATTGACTTAAAGCTGAATAAAATGAGAAACCAAACAAAACAAAAATAAAAACAAAAATGTGCAATAACGTAACTGTAAATAACTATGCAACAAAAGTTAAAAATCTATTAACAGCGTATTTTGTTTTCCATTCATTTAACACTGTACATGGACTTTAGATTAATAATTATATTGTTACGATTTCTACCTTCTAAAAATAAATTGCAAATAAAATAACAATAAACTTGTGTTTAGTTTTAATTAAAACTCTTTATTATTCGCACAATTCTGTGTGCCACAGTGTCATAACTTTCACAACAACAACAATTACTATTTTGTCATCCCTCGGTTTATACCCTTTGCATAAACAATAACAATTACTAGAGAATTGTTCGACAGATCTTTGTAACGGAGATCTTCAAAGCTCTCTTCGAACACACCGCGTCTTCACACAAGACTGACTGAACTTAATTAACAAAGTCGACTACTTTGGCTTGCCTTTTATATGACAACTTAAGCAAAGTGATGAATGTTCTTAGAGGCGAATGTTCATGCCTTCGCCTTCTCGATATCTTGTTCTAGTAGTGTTTGTTGGTATGTTTTTTTCACTTGTTTACCATTTTTTATGCTGGTGTTTCTTGCTATATTAAGTAGTATGATAATTTGTAAACAGTTTCGTTAACTTCATTGTTTTGTTTTTGTAGCTTTCGTTTATTATTTTAATGTTAAGCGATATTAAAGCAAAACACCAGTATCTAGATTTTACATTTTTGTAACAACATTACGTTTAAGAAAGTTAAATCTACAACTTCAAAATATAAAATTTTATTTGAATTATTGTGTCCACATTATGGCACATACATTTTGTAATGATTGCAACTGGAATATATTGGTCGCTTGCAAAGGAAACACTACCAAAGGAATAGTGATGATACTAAAAAATTATTGTTCTTTACATGTATATAGTACGATTTGAAGCCTACGGGGTATTACACATGAGTACTTCAAGGTGATATTGTATACAATATTTTCCCATGACAGCTGATACAATTCATAATAAAAGATAAAATCTGTCAACACTTATATAAATTAAGAAAAATATATTTATGAGAGTACAATGATTGCAAAGCCAAACAAAACAATTATTATGGAAAATAGAAAGCACTGACAAAAATACGTGTCAATAAAATTTTAATAAATATTGAAGATTTCATAAGAAAAGAAAGAAGAAAGAAGAGAAAAAATGAAATTAAGACAAAAGTGATGTCATGAAAACACCCAGTGGCATACAAAACTAAAAAAAAAAAAAATATTCAACAAAACAATGTAAACATTGAAAGGGAATTGAAAGCACATCGATGGATCATAGCAGATTATTTAGAAAACCTGCAACCGATTACAAGGAGTGAGAGAAGTATGGAGAAGTTCTAAGTTTGAGGAGGACAACAGGTCAACAAAAACTTTGAAGATGGCGGTGGCCGTAGTCTGGTAGCTAAGGCCACGTTTCGAACCCCTCTCAGCAGATTTCTAGCCTAAGCTCTGCGAATAAAATAAAATTGCCACGAAAAGTTTGTCAAAAATCTGTCATTCGGAGTCGACTTAAAACTGTAGGTCACGCCACTAATTTATAAAATTAAAACACACAACATGAGTGCAGTGAGAAGCTAGGCTATAATCCTGACTTAAGGATTGTAATTGTCAATTATGAATGCATGTGTGTATGTTTTAAAGGCTGCATCAATTACGACAATCCGAAATGCATGAAATTTTATGTGAATTGCGGGCAACCAGCTGAATCAATGTCAAAATCGAATAATCAGCTCATCTATTAGGAATTATTGAAATAACGGATGTAATAAAAGTTATTTTTCTTGAAAAACCTTTGTGATTCATGCTGTTAATTTGTGTATCGCCCTACTTTCAATCCAGGTTTGTTTTGATCACTGCAATATATTCTCGCGTAATTCGTACTTAGCCTCAGTTGTTCTCGCTAGTAATCGATAAGCTATCAGTAGGATGGAAAAGGCTAATAGAAAACGATAGCGAATTTCCACATTAAAACTAAATCATTTACAAAGAAGCAGTTGTCAGCCTAATTGTAACAATTTTTAGCAAACACACAGCAACGGTTTTTACTAAAATTTGTTGTAATAAAAAAAATATGCACGGACGACCAAATGGATTTCATAGAAATATATAGACAGATACAGAACATTTAGTTTTTCCGAAGTTATAAAAAAAAAATGGTATTTCATTTCGTAACACTGCCACGATATCATGTGAAAACATTAACAAAATTGCAGATTATCTGTTTTGTCACATTTATTCACTAACTGAAAATGTGAGAGGTTTTGTGCTTGCAAAGCATTTTTTTCTGTAAATGTTACCATTTAGTGATATAAAAAGGGAAAATAAGTTCCTAAATGAATAAAATTACAAGTGACCAGCATAATTACAATGTCGATAAAAATAACAACAATTCGTTCATGTTAAAAGACACAAACTAACCATAAAACTTTCTAAATTTTGCTTATTTAAGCCCATTTTATAAAGACAGGATAGAATTTATAAGAGCCATAAATGTGATTATTAAGAAATACTCCAGAAGTCTTCCTTTATTTAATTCTTATGTTTTTGGAATTATTCTTGCGCAAATTCTTATAGCATTTACCAGCGTAAATGGCGTATGCGTAATATTTAATTGCTAATATTTGTTATCCGTTACGTCAACTATCATATATTTGAATAGAAAAAATATTATTTAACTGAAATTTATTATTTGATTGAAATTGCTGATGAATTTCCAAAATGTGCAGTTAAATATGCCTTATCTGCGTTACTTTAAAAATTTTCCGAAAACTACAAATTATGTTTGGTCCGTGTAGAATTAAATTTCGTAAGTTGCCAACAAAATTTGAAGTTCTTTTAACACATTTTAGTTGAATTTTTTGTCCGACTTTTTCTTGGCAATGCGTTAACGTTAATCTCGAAATAAGAGAAACAAAATTAAGTTTTTGACTCTTTTTCATCTTTAAATCTGTTTTCTTTCGTTTGACGAAATACGTTTCCATTAAGCATTTGGGAAAGAAACAAAAAACGAAAATTGTCTGAAACGAACAAAATCATCTCATTTTTTCCTAAAGTACTCTCGAACATTTCGAGTATCCCATAGTCGCCATTTCAACTTCATGGCTTACTTTTTTTATCCGTTCTCAAGAGCAGCTTAACAACTATCGTCATGAGTGAGTGAGTGAGTGAGGGAAAGAGAGTGACTGAGTGATTATATTTCAATTCGTGAATTTTTGTGCCACAAAAAAAAAAAGAAGCGCAGAGGAATAGGGACATATTTACTTAAAGAGTGTAGTTACAAACGGGGAAAAAGAAAATATTTTAAAGGGCTTAAGTATTGTAGCAAAAATTTGTAAAATTTCTCATTTTTCAATTGAGTATTGAATTGAATTGAATTTTTTTTCGTTGGTGAATTATTGCGTTTTGGTATTTTGCTAATAATGTCTTAAAACATGTGCAAAAGGAATTAGAATTGCAAATAGAATTTTCACGAATACGGCCTAAAATCGTATACAAACAGCAAAACACCTGATCCAATCAATTGTGATTGAAAATGAAGAGACAGCAGAAGAACACAACAGAGGAATGCAATATTTTAAGAGATTTCCTGTCTTTCATATGAGTTTTCTTTTATGTTTTTTGAACAATGTCCACTGCTACTGCCACTTACACCAGCCACTCTTTTCTAATGGAATTCGAATTTTTTTCTTTTTTTTTGTCAGGAAGATGTCGTTTTTCCTTTAACGCTTCGTCCGGTCTTTTGCAAAGGCTTCAGCGTAGATTCTTTTTCATTTCTTTAAATATTTAAGCAGCTGAGCACCTTAATTCCTGAAACTATCCAATGCCAGCCAGAGGTATGTAAAGGGACATGTACTTTGTTACGGTTAGTCGCATATGTAGATAAAAACGTATATTTCTAGGTATGTGTGAGAGCTCATATTTTATATTTCGACTGTGTTATAAGTGGCATGGGTGTGTGTGTGTGTGTGTAAGTTTGCCTCAATCATTGGTGTGGCTCTGTGCTTCGCTTTTGTTTGATCCGGTTTGGTCATCATTTGTCTAAGACGAACGGAACTGTAAGATGAATGACGGTCATTGTCGTTTTGATGATGTGATGTTTTTTTGTGGCATCATATGTTGTGTAGTTATAACTACTGCTAGTATTGATTGTGTATATCAGTTGTTTTAACTATAATGTAATCGATATGTAAAAACGAAATAAAGTTAAGAGAGTGTACGAATGTTTTTGTGTTCAAAATGTCTTTTTTAATCGAAACATTTTTAGCTCCTCAATTTGCAGATATTTTTTGTTGAGCACATGGACAAAATCAATTGTTTTTTTTATTCTCCCTCACCTTACTCTTTGATTTCCCTTAACAACCATTGGGTTTACATTGTCATTTTAAATTTTTTAGTACATGAGTGTGATGTAAGAATTTTATTTGTTACCGTCATACCAACAATACATAACATCATCAATCTTGTTCAGAGTGAATATTCGTTATTTTTTTCTTTTCATTTTTTGAAAATTTTTGTGATTTTCTGAAGCTGTCCCTTTTTATGTACTCGCACACTAAATGAGTATATCCTGGGTATTCTCTTTAAAATAAATGAGTTTATTAAGCAAAAAACAATTGATTCTCCATTATCAGTAAACAATAAAAACAAAAAAAAAAATTTATATTTCTGTTAGTCTTTCCCCTTCTCTTTACATAAATCTTTATCTTTACGGCTAGGAAGAGATGGAAACAAACAACTTTTTGTCGTGGTTCAATGATTTTCTATAGATTGTACTGCTCCTCTACTACTCCTTTGCAATATGTTTTGCTGTTGTCGTTGTTGTTATCATGTTGTAATATTGCTGGTCTATGCTGTTAACATTTTGCATTACAAATTTGTATTATTTGTCTTTAACAATGAATTCCTTGACGGTACACAATGTCATACGAGTACTCGTACAGCATCCATTTGAAGTGGCCCTGAGTAGATTGGATTCCAGTGATGCAATGCATTGTCAGTGTAGTTGTTTGCTGTTGTATTGCTGTATCTGAGAGTAAAACAAATGATTTGTTATTTAGCTTCAAATGACATTTTCAATGGATATTAAATGACACATTATTATACAGATTTTGATTTGACTTTTGTGATGTGTTAAGATTTTCCTTTATATTTTGGCATTTTGATTTAAACTTTTGCCTGTTTTATTTTATTTTATTTTTTTTTTATTTTTATTTTGTCGCCTTTGGTTGTTGTCTCTGTGTTAGAGTAAAATATTGTTGTTTCATGTGGGTGTATGTGTTGTTAAGGGACAGAGAAAGCGAGAGAGTGATTTCATGGTTAGTGATTTGATTAGTATGTTTCAGAAAATTGTTGTAATAGAAAATTTATTTACAAAGAAAAATCAATTTAAAGGTTCCTCATGAAGTGTTGAATTTATAACAAATGTTAATAAAATAAATTCTTAACATTTTTAAAACGACATCATTAGATACAAATGGGTAACGCTTTGTTCCATAAACTGTTGAAATATTAATGGCAACTAGAACTACAACTTTATATTTCTAAACACTTATTCGTAATTGCATACATTTTTCCGACTAGTAGTTAAAAATTATCCGTGAATGTAAGCTGCCATTATCCTACTGGAAACTCCGTAACTTGGGTACTGACTCTCTGTGAATTGACCACTACATCTTGCGTTTAATATTGTTTCACGTAATCAAAGGTTTTCATAAGTAAAATAATAGACCTCTACTATATATTCAGCAATACAGGTGGCTACCCCTTTTAAGATTTTAGGAATACGCAGTCAGCGAAGGGCTTGAAAGGAGAGATGAAGAGAGGCACATCACAGTATGAGACAATATAAACTTTTGTGGAGTAATTACAATGAGGAGATATTTGATCATTAGATCATCTAGAAGTAACTTGAGGATAACATTTTTCTTAGAATATGTATTCCGAGCAGGTCAATACGTACTTGGGAAGTGCGTGGCATTAACATATTCCACCGGGAACACCGCAGTGTTTGTTGAGTAATTGTTATTGGCATCAAAAGCATCTGAAGTTTTTCAGAGCAACATGATTTGTTGCCACATTATAGGTATGCCCAATACAAAAACAATATAACAAAGCAACTGGTCGTTATATTTCAGTGCTTCTAATTCTTTATTCTGTTATTTTATTTCATTTACATTGATTTAAAAAGCAAAATAATTAAAGTGTCCTTTATATTGATTATTATTATCGATATTTTATATTAAAATCCATATTTTTTTGTTTTAAATGTATTGATTGCTTTCCCAGGCCAGATATTAAAACAAAATACAAAAAGTATTTTTTATCAGCAGATTTCTGGCAAAACTCTGAGAGTAAATAAAATTGCCATGAAAAGTTGCTCAAAAACCTGTCGTTCAGAGTCGACTTTAAACTTTAAACTATGTCCCGCCACTTATGTATAAAATTAACACACACAATATAAGTAGTGTCTGAAACTAGGTCAATAATCCTGACTGAAGGGTTGTAATATCCAAATATGTATGTATGTGATTGATTTCAAATTAAGTAGAGAAAAAATAAAACAGATTGCATTGAAATAATAATTGATAATATGGAACATAAAATATTTATGCAACGATCACTTAAATAAAACGATTTATTATATAAAATGATGATGTATTGCAACCAGCCACCTCGAAACCTCCCCAAACACATAGTTGACATATAAAAGCGTAATAACCCCTACACTCACAAAAAAAACGAAAAAAAATACGGTTGAATAAACATTAAAAAGAAAAAAGAAAACATACCAAACAAACAAATAAACAAATAAATATACATACAAACATTCAAATGGACATTTAAACATTTATGCAGGTTACAAATATGTTGGTAAAAAAGAAAAAAATTAAAAAGAGTGAAGGAAAACGAAAAGGAATGACAGAAGTACGAAAAAGTAAAAACTGTGAACAAAAATTTACATTCCATGTGCAAGTTTTAACACCAGTAATCAATCACTTTGAATAAAACTTTAATATCATATCACTACAAAGTGCTGATGTTTATGTTTGTGTTTGTGTTGATGTTGCTGTTGTTGTTGTTGTTGATATTATAATAGTGTTATATATGTATGTATGTATGTTGCTTTATTTTGCGGTATTTACACCTACAAGTCAACAACAAACACTGTAACAAGCAGACAAACAAATCAACAAATAATTTGAAATATCAATGAAAGAGAGAGAGAGAGAGAGAGAGAGAGTCACAGAGCGGTGAGCGAAAGAAGATAAGAGAAATACATTACTCAAGTAGCATACAAATACAATTTTAACACTATTCAACTGGCACTGTGTGTTTATAAATGCATATGTATGTGTATGTTTATGTGTATGTCCATGTGTATGCGTGTGTGTATAAGTGTTAACATGTAAAAACATCAACCAGTAACATTTAGTAAATAAATCAATTTTTATCTATTTTTTTTTTGTTTTTTTTAACATTTTAATGACAACTGACAGTTACGAAACTACCTGCACATAAACTAACAGAAAAAACAAAAAAAAAGGAATTCAAAATAAATGCAAAATGAAAACAAAAAACGAAAAGTGAAGAAGAAAACATGAGCAACAAAATTAACCAGGACAAAATGTGACAGTAGAAAGACAGTTGAAAGTACGAACGAATGAACTGTTTGTCAGTCATTTTCATTAACAAACTTCATGATCTTCAATGTGAAATGAAGCACTTTTTTCTGTCGCCTCGAAAACCTGACAACAAAGTGGCTATAAAATAATCAAGAAAAAAAAAACTTTTGATAACGAATTTATTTTAAAAATTCACAGATCCACCGCAGCATAAGAATTTTTCGATTTTGATCGAAATACTGGACATTTTCAATGTGGTTTCAGCAAATGTGATTAGTTATACATAAATTGAAAATTCTTTATGAGACTATGAAATTAAGATTGAATATTGATAAAAGTTTATATAACGTTTTTTAGATAGGCTGAGGTATTGATTACAATATATTCGTTATTAAATATTTTTCTTACAGTTTCAATATTATATTCATCACAACCGATTGGTCATTACAACCCCTCAGTTAGGATTTTGTACTAGCTTCTGCTACCTACCGTTGAAAGTCGACTTCGACTTTCGCAGAATTTTTTACAGAAATCTGCTAAGAGTAAGTCACCGAAGAAATATTTTTTTCGTATTTTCAAAACCCCAGGATTTGACCGTGTCCTTTACGTCTAATAAGCCAACACACTACCTACTAGACTACGACGATTGCTTTTAGTCTTAATAAAATACAAAAATTTATTTAATTTTGGAATTTTTATTTTTATTTCGCTCTTTCTTACAATCTAATTTATTCACAATGTCTCCCCATTAATTTCCGTAGCTATGCCACTGAATTTGGTTGAAAAGCCAAATATTTTCGTATTCAATAAAAAACGGCTACAGTACTAGAGTTAACTGTATGTACATAAATAAAATCGTTATATTTGAGGGTGCTATAAAATTTACCTGTTCGACCATCTCGACTGGTTTTAACCAAAGGATTTCGTTATTTTTCTATTTTAAATGTTAGGAAGTCCTTAAAACGACATCCTGTAAAATGTCAGGCAAAACAGAAGAAGGAAGAAGGTAAATTTCAAAACATTTGGTTAATTTTTTAACTTCTTTTGAAATGAACTCAAGTGAAAGGAGAAACAAATTCTCGTTCTTTTTACTCGTTTTACTTCAGAAACCAAATGATTACAGAGTTTAAGACAAGACACATAGCCACACTGTAAGCCATGTGGATTATTTATTTATGTAGCATGAGTTGACTTTTGCGTCTTCATTATTTTATTTGACGGTGTTGTGTTGTGTTGTGGATTTTAAAGTTGCGTATCAACTTAGTTATTTTGTCTTGAGAATGGGTGTTTAGAGGAGGTCGTGTTCAACATGTTTGGCTCTTTATCAACCACCAGCACGTTTGGTGAATTTTTATTAATTGAAACTAAACGTTTTCTATTATGCTCGGATAGTAGCGGTAGTGTAGTAGTTGCTTCAGTTGTTTTGCTCCCCCTATTTTATTATGGAGGGGATTCTATGGCTTTTAGTAGTTTATGGTTGGCTACACGCACACCTTCTTAATAAATGGTTGCCTTTTATAAATTGAGTGTGATAAATGATGGGCTATAATAGGTAAAGGCAGAAAACGAAATGAATGACTGACTAAATCAACGGGTGAGCAAATGAAAGAAGGCAGACAACACTATTAAGTGAGTTAGTGTTGGTGTTGGTGTTGCTGTTGGTATGGTTGGTTAGAGAAACAAACGAAACCATATGATCATGATGATGACGATGACGATGATGATGGCGATAAAGATAGTGCGGTGGCATTAACAGAACATAGAAATTTTAACGTTTATTTATACTACACGGCCCACTCACTTACTCACTCACTTACTGCTTCACAGGCTGCTCTAGAAAGTGTGAAATGTTAATTTGTACAAATTGTACTGATTGTGGTATTGTGATGTGATGTTGTGATGTTGAAATGAAAATAATTTATCACATTTTCTTCCGCAACGATTTTATTTTCTATTTCCTTTCGCTTGCTTAATTTCACAATGAGTTAAATTGCTTACTATCGAAAATAAGACGTTTCTTGATTAAATTTCGTATCGTTTTCCTTTTTTGCTTTTTTATTATTTATTTTAAAAGCAATTATCGGAACATTACATAAGTACAATTTTAATTCAATTACAAAAATACCAAAAAAAAAAAAAAAATTACAAATAAAATAAAAAAAATCGAAAACTGACTTTATGTTTCGACCATAAAAACCGCTGCAGTTAATTTCCGGGTAATTTTTTTTTTGTTGTCACTTCGGTTACAGGTAGTTATGCTGCATTTTATTTATATTGTGTGTGTGTGTGTGACAATTTAAAAATTCAATTATAATTTTTATACGATTAAACATGATTTAATTTGTGAAAACATGCAGAAGAACAAAGATGGACTGACTATAAATCATCATCACACTTGCATCCACAACTCAAGAACAATAAAAAATTATTGCAAATGTATTAACATGTATGTATGTATGTAATGCAGTAGTAAATATGCTCTGCTATGGTTTTAAGGTAGGAATTAAATTAACAACAACAATAACCGTAAAGAAATTGTAATAAATGCGAATATATGCATTTTCAAAATTATTATTAAGCGATATAAATAATACACTACAATATTTGTAAAACGAAGCATAGTAATCGAATCATTTATGCCTTTAACCAGTTATTAAACGATTTTTTTTTGCATATTTTTTTTTAATAAATACAATAAAAAAATATCATTTCCATGTAATCCCTTAATGTATTGGAACTATGCCTATGTCATTTGTGTTTAAAGGCCTTTTTTCAGAATATAAAAATCTACAGACAAGGATTATATGGACATTTTGCATGCGACTTATGTACATATGAATATATGTAATTCCTTATGCTACTTCATTCCTTTATTTAAACCTTTCGCTGCATTGCATTCCAGATGTATACATACAACACAGGTACAGTTGTCCATCTATTTCACCTATTGCAAAGTAAAAGAAGTACAAAATCTATTTTTTAAATTATTTAAAAACGCTGAATTTATTAGCGTAGGCTTGCCAATTGAGGCAAGTACAGTACTCGTAGGTCCAGTTGATCCAGGGTACAAACGATAATAGGAGACAGGAAAAAAGGAGAGACATAAGGAAGCATAAGAATAGCATAGATTCACAACAGCATAAGAAAGCGTAATTATACTATTGAAGCCTTAGTGTCGACTCTCGACACAGAATTCAAACTCTCAAAGAAGCCATTGTCACCTTCAGCCTGGTCAGTTACAGAGCAGGTGTCCGATAGTCTCCAGCTTCTCCTCACCGCTACATACCCTGCAATAGTCCGACGGGGATCTCAGCGATCTAATGTCGCAGTGCCCTGTAACAAATCCAGTAACTAACTTTAACTGGCCTTATCCAAGCCCAGCAGCTAACCTATACTTACACTGCCTACAATAGGGCATAGACGCCTAGAAACAAAACAATTTCCTCCCTGACCCATCGTTTGATGAGACCGTAGAGGTTGCAGATTCGGGCATCAGGACTAATTCTCAAATCGACCGCTGTGGACTTTGGCCGAGCAGTAATTTGGGTCATTGAAACCATTCGAAGTTCCGAAAAAGGGTTAAAAATTGAACGCTCCCGAAGTTATAACTGTATAACGAAGCAATTAGATTATATATTTGTTTTACGGTTGCTAAATGGTATAATTTTTATTTTCTTCAGTTCAGAGTCACCATTCTCAGATTTTGCGTGTGCAAAAAGAGTTGAAGTAAAGCATCCACAATTCTTTGCTGAACATAATAAAAATTAATATTCTACAGTAAAATTTCTGTTTGATATTGTTACGAATAAAAAATTAAAAAATTAAAAACCATAAAATTATAAACAAAAAAACACAACAACGAACACCAACGAAAAAGAAATCGTAAACAAGTAAACAAAAATCTATGCCAACAATACAATACAATATATACCAATGAAGACGCGGTGCGTTTGAAGAGAGTAATTGTGATTTAAAGATTGTGATTGTTATTGTTTATGCAAAGCGAACAACGAACAAGGCAACTGTTATTGTTTACATCAAGTTGTGAACAGTAGCATAAAGGAATTGCGCGCATAGTAAAAAATTTTAATAAAAAATTAAACACAAATATATTTTCATTTTATTTGCAATCTACAAGCTCATATTTTAAACGCGTTCTAGCATAAGGGTTAAATACTGCACTGCACCTTAAAATATTTTTAGTTGAGGTAAGTGTTGTGGACCTACAGATCTGTTTTGCTTTTCTGCTTTTCTTGTTTGGTTTTTAAATCTGTCGTTGCCTCAATTACTTGCAATAATCGAATATATTTTCAACATATAATCGGAAAATGTTTTAAATCAACAAAACGAAATAAAAGATTTCTGTTTGTTACTTTTTAAGCAATTTATGAATGTAAACAAAAAAAAACAAAAAGAAAGAAAAAATATACGCAAAAATACAACAATTTTTGCATATCACACTTACAAAAAAACCTTCTGTAATCTATTTTTGGGTGTCTGTTTGTGTATATGTACGTATATGTGTGTGTGTGTGTGTGTGTGTGTGTGTTGGGTATATAAGAAACTTCTGTGTATTATTGCTGATGTGCGGTATGTTCCGTTGAAAAAGCAGCAGGATACGACTCCTGTTACAATAATGTTCTCTATGCTTTGTGTTCGGGAAAGGCCCTGACGAAAAAACAGCGATCAACTCATCGCATATATCAGTGAAAATATGACAGGAAGTATAATGCAATGTATACCCAATAAACTGGAAATAATAATAATAAAAAATAAAATAAAAATTGAATTGAAAACATGTAAATGAAAATGATAAAAACTACAAAAATGAATGAACTGCATACATACATGCGTACGTACGTGTATACGCGTTAGTATGTATGTATGTATGTATGTATGTATGTATGCATTTGCATACAGATACTTATTGTTATAGGGGAGTGTGTGATTATTTTTTGAAGCAGAAATTTAATATATCGCTTGGTTTCGTTTTTATTTCATCATATAATTTGTTGCTATATGTTTTATGTTTTTTGTTTTTTGTTTTTTTATTATTGTTGTTTGCCATTCATATTATTTTTGTGTATTTTTCCTTTTGATGCAATAACGATTGTTTTTCAGTTTTTATTACAATTGCATACATGCATACAGTGAGTCATACATACATGTTCATATATATTGATATAGGCATATGAAATATATGTATATACGCATAAATGCAATGCATATTAAATATGTATGTATGCTGTTATGCATATATACAGTGGTGATATACACACACGTGCATACTTATATATTTCAATAATATTTACTTTAAATATTAAGTGTTGTATGAATGGAAATTGTGATGCCTGTTTGAGTATAACTTGATACGTACGTATGCATAACAGCATGCAACAGCTAATTAGTATTAAACATAATTTGTCAAATAAAGATAATAAAATCAATTGATGGTCACTGCCATTAAAACTGATAAAATTTCTGGTAATGAAGTTTTTCAAATTCAAAAAGCTATTTCTCATTAGTTGCTCTAGTCTGTGTATACAATTTATGCATTATATATGCATGTGTATTGTATGCTGAAAATTCTCACTTTTAATTTGTTGTCCGGAGAATGGCAGCAAAATAACAAAATCCATTGGCGAATGCCATATTTCGCCAAATGAATGTGTTGTTTTGTATTATAATGATCGTTATTATTTTACATTTAAATGGAAATTAATAATGAATTGTTATACATTCTGTTTTTTTCTTTTTGTTGTTGTTATTGTATTTTTTCTATTTTTTTTTTTTGGGTCAATCAATTGAGTTTATTGTTTTCCATCGAGTTCTTCAATTGACACATTGTTGCTTCACGAAAGAAATTTTAAGCATTCATCAGATTGTTAGTATTCGATTATAGTTTGGAATATGTTAGGAAGCATATGTAGATATTTCTAAGCCTATTAAAAATTTAAACATAAAATTCAGTTTTAAATTTATTTAAAAGTACAAACATTTTCCATCAGTTAATTTTTTTTTTTATTGAATTGATTTTCTATTACCCTTGACATGGAAAGTCTAACTATAATCTGTCTAAATTGAAGAATGTTAAAAGGGAATAATATTAAAGCTAAGAAAGTAAAATTTAATCGAATTTAAACAATACATGTCTCAATTATACTCTTAGGATGCCAAACGAGAGAATGCTTTCAGGTATTCTTTGATAAGCTCTAATTGCTGTTGATTGCATGAAATTTGAAATTCAGTTTTCTATCGTATTAATGACTGTATGTGTTGGTGTATTGGATTACAAAATAAATCCCATATTAATTGCTTTAATATTGAGTACTAAATACCTACACCTGCCAATATATAAATTAAGTTAGGACTTGAGGGCTGATAGTATTATAATAGAAAATTTGTGTTTTGCAGCTAACGGTGCTTATGTACAGAATTTAATATGATTAAGCAAATTATATAAAAAAAGAGCAACAATTTTAAATGCAATTTAAAAAAGAGTTGCCCCTAATAATCTCTAAAACCTATTGCAAATCAAAATCTAGTTGAACTAAAAAGAATTATTTTATGTTTGTATGTATATGGGCTATAAAAAATATATGGAAAAAAAAGAGAGAACATTTGATTGATTTGCAGTGTAATTGAAAAACAAATGTATGAGAAGGAAATTAATTAAATTGTTTTAAAATAATGCCACTGACAGAAAAACTAAAATATATATTATAGAAATAAAAAAACAAAAAAAAAAAACAAACAAAGGAAAGTAATAATGATTTTAATTAAAATAAAATACGATTTATTTATCCTAATAGTGTATTTCATGCTGGACAACAGAAAAAAAAAAACACTACAAAATGAACATGATTTTTTGTAGCATTTAATTATTCCATCAATTACTTTCACTTGCACTTCTCTGACAATCTCTATGACAAATTCTATTTTTCCACTGTGTGATTTATTAAAAAGCAATTAATTTCATTTATTTTTAACAAGAAAGTCAACAATACAAATAAAAAACAAAAAAATAAACACTATAATATGGATAATGGAATAGCAAGTGATTTCTTTCGTAAACCACAGCTTGTTTACGTGTTAATATAATAATTAGATTCGTAATATATTTAAGTATAAAGTATAGATAGCAGTGAGATTTATAGTATTATTATGGAAGTGAAAAATCTAGATACTCTTACAAAAACAAAGAAATCTATTTACAATACTGCTCAATATAGCACCAAACATCAGCATAAAAGTAATGGTAAACAAGTAAGCAAAAATACACTAACAACAAACACGAGAATAAATGTAAACGGCAATGATTACATTATAAAGAGATTTCGAGAAAGAGAATTGTTTACCCTGCCATATAAAAGGCGACAGAGTGGTGATGTTCAGTTAGTGTTGTTTGAAGTGGCACACACAATTATGAATTTAAATTAAAACCAAGGAGTGCGCACGAAAAAAATGCACCTACTTTTAAGCTTATAACTTTTATCATAATTGAAAAAAATGAATACTATTACACTGTTTTTGTTAAACCTCTGTTACAAAATCCTCGTGCTAAATTTCATTGCAATAGCAAAATTAGTTTTTTGAAAATAGGCACCCAGCAAGAATGTCTTAAGAAAATAATTGAAATTTTCAATGAAAAACCGCGTCGCTTACAAAAAACGATTGTTAGGTTCGTTGGTGTTAAGCGTGAAAATGTGAAAGTGGAAGAAAAAAAGGATTTGCCGACCAAAACAAAGCAAATGAAAATAATACGTATTTTTCTAAAACACCCTAAAATGTCTGGAAGAAAAGTGAT
The DNA here is from genome assembly GCA_014635995.1 of Sarcophaga peregrina. Classification (NCBI taxonomy): domain Eukaryota; kingdom Metazoa; phylum Arthropoda; class Insecta; order Diptera; family Sarcophagidae; genus Sarcophaga; species Sarcophaga peregrina. Next base: position 104,673,968 of record CM025791.1, read on the forward strand.
TCAAAAAATTGGATGTTCTGAGACCTTTGTCAGAAAAAAATTTTATACGCAAAAGGTATTCAAATATTATTTATTTTAATTGAAATATAACGAAAAGTGTAAGTCTAGTCTTTTTTGTGCGCGCTCCTTAAATACATATTTATTTTTATTTCATTTGCAATGTACGATCTCATATTTTAAACGTATCCAAAAGGTAAAAACGTAGCAGTATTTATGCCAGTGTAGTCAATAAGAAGTATCTTATTAGATTAACTGTTTTGAATACTCAAAGGTAACTTAAATAATATACAAAATTTTTAATATGTATGTATAGCGATATTTCTACATTTTTCGTGTTTTTTTTATTTCATTTGTGTAGTGGACTACATGTAAGATTAATATTTTTTATTAGAATAATACATACTCTCAAATGCCTAAGTACATAATCATTGTATTTTTTATTCCTTTTTTAAATTAAATAAAAAATACCATCAATAGATTGAATTATTTATGATCTTGTCCTGGCTAAAATTCTGTCATAACTAAACATACAATTCCAATATTATTCATAAATAACAAATGAATAATCACTCGTTTAATTTATTTTTTATAATTTTTTATTTATTGTTTAAAATCTCTTCACAAAGCAGTAATAAATATTCCATTAAACTTTTATAATACTCGTCCTGCCACCTAAATACACATACACTATACTACAGAAACAAAAAATAAATAAAAATTGAAAATAGAACAACATCAGCAACTCCAACAGAACGATTACAACTATACACAGAACGATGAGAAAAAAAAAAAAAACAAAAATTTAACAACAACAAAAGCAACAAGAAATTTGCATGAAAAGTGTTTTGCCAAACATTAAAATTTATTGTCGTGTGACTGAGTTTGAACACTTACTCATGTACACTTGGAACTACATACATATACAGTGTATATACGGTTGCAGATATTTATAGATTCAAACTAACAAACAGAGTAGCAATAACGAGGGGCGGCGGGAGGTGAACACAAACATGCATATATTTGTGTAAATTCATGCTACAACAACAGCAACCAACATCAGCGAAAAAAAAAACAACAACAAAAAATGTGTATAAAAATGCTAATACAACAACAAGTCAACTGTGAAAAATCAGTTTAGTTAAAAATAACAAACGATTTATATTGCAATGAACGACAACAATAACAAAAACAACAAGAACAACAACAACAACTGCCACAGCTATAATAATAGCAACAACAGAAGTATCGCCAAACAAATTGAAAGTTTTTGGTGATTTTTTATTCGCCCACGCTCATGTTAAACAATGGCAATTTTTTTTTTTGTTACAACAATAACAGAAAAAAGTGAATGAAAAAACAAAAACAAAAAAAACATTTGGATTAAAAAATGAAAATGGTGAAAAATTACAAAAAAAAAAAAAATGGGAAAAGTTGTTTTAAACAACATAAAATACCCGGTACTTTGTTATGACACAACATGAATAAAAGTTAGTGACACGCCAACGCATACCAATAACAACAATCACAGGAAGAGCTGCCGAAAAACAGAAAAAAAAATCTCTCTCTCTCTCTCTCTCTTACTCAGATGCCTATGTATGGTATGGATGTGTAGAGAGAAAGTAAACGGATATTTATTCACACACACACATACACACAAATGTATAAAAAAAAACACAATCATTTAATGAAATTGTGCCCTGATGGAATTAAGACATTAATGACAGACCAAGGGACACTACTATACACTTACAAACAAAACAATCGCATTGCTGTACATACATACACTCATGTACTGTCATCTGCTCAGAGTTTTACACATGCTTCTACACTCCTGCACACATACATACAGGTGTAGATGTGTATGCAGACAAATGCTCTCATAAGTGTAGCAAAACATTTTTAATTGAGTTTCCCTTGCTTTTTGTGTGATTTTGTTTTTAGATTTATTTTAATTGCGCGACTTATTTGAAAAAAGAAGAAAACAGAAGCTTCAAAATAAATAAAATTCTGTAACATTTTTATTTTTATTTTTTTTTTGAGCAATAAATGGTTATTCATTGATAAAAAATAATTTCTTAAATAATTTCAACTTAACTTTTTACTTAATTTTTTTAAATTATTTTCCTTTTGTTTTCTTAAAACAAAGATCACTGGACAGTTGAAAGTAGAAAAATTGACTAAAAACTGTTAACAGTTATTTTTCTAATACATTTCCGCTTTACTCCCATTTTAAAAATACAGGATATAATTTATAAAGTGAATTTGTAGAAATATTCCACAAGGTTTGTACGTGTGTAAATTCTTCTAGGCAGTAATGATTGCCTTTTTTTTGATTGACGTATGAGTTATATTTAATTCCTATGAGTTATATTTGTTATACGTTACAGAGGTCAGCAATGAATCGTTTTTCTGCTACTCTAAGTGAGTCAACAATATTGAAATTTAACTCATGAATACTCACTACAACGTGAATTTATAAGTACAGGTTGCAATGAGTATGCGTACAACGTAAACATCAAACTCATACCATTCGAAATATGCTTTATTCATAAGCCTACTCCTTTAGATTAATAAGTTTTGAAAAATATTTATAAAGCTCATATATATTTATAATATATTGACTCGAATCATTCATCAAAATTTATTGTCTTAGTTGTTGTTGCATTGACTACGAAAGCCGTAAATATTTTTATTACGACAATATTTTTTGATTTTATTTAATTTTTTTTTTCTTTTAATTCAAGTCTTTGATACGGCTTTGACTACATTGACTAGTTTTTGATGCGAGCGTTGTGCCCTTTTTCTATAATGAATAGGTGCTCAATAATGCTGAAGTGCATTTTGGAGTGTATTAAGTATTTTCATTTAGCTGCATAACTGTGTAGGTATTAATCAATATCACAGATCTCACGAACATGTGATTCATATAGAATCTTATTTTTTATTTCATTTTTATTTTATAAACAATGTGTTTGGCTTAAAAACAGCGAGATTAAAAATTTTTTTACAAACTTTTTGAAGGTTTGTAAACAATCTTTACTACCAATTACTGCTAATTAAAAATCAATTATTTTTCAACATTTTCGTATAAGATTGTTGTCAGAAATTTTGCGAGGATGGGGAGAGCGGTTGTGAAAATTCACTTGTGCCAAATTGCAAACTTTTGTAAGTTCATAATTTATAAGTGATACACAAAAGGGCTTCGCTCTGGAATTATTTAATGAAGCGTAAATGTAAGAATGTACATATTTACTTACAAAAACTCACAGACATATATACTACCAAATGTCCTCTTATGTAATATATGTGTGTATATATGTGAATGTATTTGTATACATACATATATGAAGAAATAAGTAACGAACGCTCCCATTCACACATTCAGTCAGCATCAGTCATACGTAACAAGAGGATTATTTTTCCTATTCTTTATGTGTCTGAACAAATAAAAAATATTTCTTTTTGTGCTTTTGCCATTTCAATTTTAAAGAAAAGAAAGATTTTTTTTGTTTGTTTTCATCATACTTTCCCATAAAAGTAATTACTTATCTTCTGTGATTCTATTATACCAGTTGTTCGATTCGATTCGGTTCGGTTGTTGTTTTTTGTGTTGTTCTTTTTGCAATAAATAATTAATATCAATGGATTGTGGAACAATTTTTTTTTTTTTTGTTTCATTCTTTTATTAAAAGAGAAGTCATTTGTACAACAAGTCATTTTGCTTCGCTCTCTCTCTTTCGTACATATTTTGCTGCCTCTCTTTCCTTTATTAGATATATGCTGCTATCATGCTCTTTTTGATTTGTTTTGTATTGAACGGAAATTAAATTTTGTGTTTTTTATTCGTTCAATTCCGGTAAATGTTAGAAAAAGAAAAGAAAAATTGAAAATGAAAATGAAAAGGAAAAACTAGAAAATTTAATTTTTATTTTATAATTTGAGTATCATAAAAGGAAGAGTAGCATTTTTTCCCTTCATTCATTCATTCTATTTGCAATAAATACGAAAATCATTATTTTTTATTGCAATATTTGCTATGAAGATATGTGGGAATAGTTTTGATTAGCTCACACCACCACATTAGATGGAGTTTTATCAGCAGCCACTGTCTTTTGTAATTTCAAATGCATTTTATTTTTATAATTTAAAAATATGAATTAAACCCAACTGTTGCATTGGCTTGGTGCGTTGTGCATAATTATTGATAAATTTGTACTTCGTTTTCGTTTTCATTTTCAATTTCATTCATACTTGGCCTATTGGTTTTATATTTTATAATTTGTCTACTATGTATTGGTTTTATGTATGTATGTATGTATAAGTGCTATACAAATTGTTTAATTGTTTTATTTTTTATTTTTTTTTTATCATTATTTTCAAAATTTGTTCCAGAAATTGCCTTCTTTGTGCTGCGTTTAGTGGTATTTGCTTTCGATTATTTACAGAATTGATCCCCATGGACTTTTAAAAATTCTCTGCTTGTCGATTATTGAATTTTAGAATTTTGTTTTCCAACCGAAAATGTGCCTTAAATTTTGAAACAATAAAATGTTAAAGCTACGACGCACATTACTTCTATGAAATTTAAATTAACAAATTAACATTTCGTGAATAATTTAAACAAAGTTTTGTGACACAAATTAACAATTGTTTTAAAAATAAATTATGTTTGCTCGTGTTTGCTCGAGTCACTGGAATCATTAATAAGCATATTGTAAGCATTTTTCTAAAGTTACATATTTCGAATCGTAAAAGTTTCTCAGTTTGTGCTCATAATCGTTGCAACCTCTGCTTATAAATCAATATTGTAGTGAGTATGAATAAATCAGAGTAGTTAAACTACAACATTGTTAACTCACTTATGTTAAAAATTTCATGAGTGCTTATGAGCAGCGAAAAAATGATTCAGAGCTGATCTCTGGTTAGTACATATCGTTGAAGATTGTATGCGATATAATCGACAACTGATAGGATTTAGTAGGACTTTTAGCTCGGCTACTATCAGTGCTGCTGTATAGGTAAATAACAGGAGGATAATCAACTTCAGGCCTTAAATCATTCAGCGGTTGGTGATCTGGGACTGTGACTTATTGTTTTTAAGTTGCAGAATTGCATCTTTGAATTGTGCGTTTGAATGTCCAACTATCCCATAAGATTTCCTTACGCTCTTGCTTTTCCTGCTGTCTCTCATCTTGGCCACCGTTTATCAACATTGTTGTGATTAGAGGGGGATCATCAAAGTGATAGCAAATCATCAAGGAGCACCTAGTTGTACGTTTCATTTTAACTTGAATACATCAAGACAAAGAACGTTTTAGCGACTGTCATATTTAACACAATCTGAAACTTTACCTTTTTTCCATGTATTCCATCCCATTGAAAATATTCGGTTTGTCAGTTCACGTGGAGTTTTCTTATTATTAAATTATTAAATTTATTCTATTCTATTGCCTATATTATAGTGCAATATTTATACTTATATTGCTATATCCCTCTCTAAATACATATGTACTATTCTGAGCATTAAAAAGGAAATGTAATAAGTTAAGCAAGTTAAAGAGAAATATTTTTGCAAAAGGGAATATTGAAAATACTTTTGCATTTTTTAGCTTTAAAATTATGCCATAATAGGACATCGTGCTGTCATTTTTAGCCTTTAATACGTTAACTGTTTTTGTTGTTTGTCCTGTCCGCTTGTCTGTCTGCATGGCTGGCATTATGTATTTGAGAAGGCTGTCATTATAAAATAACCGAATTATTTGTTTCCCCACGGATGTATAAGAAAATCATAAAGCAAGGAAAAAAGAGAAGAAACGAATAAATGCTCAAGAAGCTCAAGTCAAGTCAAGTCAAGCTGTTATTTAAAACATTGGTGAGTGTAAGTGACAGCTGTTGATGGATTATACGGCGGGCGCAATAGTAGTTTCAAAAGGGAATGAATACAAGGCATCATACCATTTTTAAATATTAAATGGCTATTAAAGTGTCAAAAGTTAGCATGAAATATCTTAAAGATTAAAAAATTAATGAAAATGAAATATTTTAATGGATTTAAATGCTTGAGAAATGTTTGATAATTACTTTCTACTTGCCTTTGCATACTCAAGCCATTGTCATTTATTGTTGTGTGGAGGACATGCTTCACTAATTATAAATTGTTAACAAATACAATAAATTAATCAAGTAACAGGCAGAAATACTTATGATTATATGTATACGTAAATGTGTAACAGTTACGATTATATTTCATAGCCACATACATACATATGTATAGGCATAAGTATGTTTTTAAGCATATAATATCAGTTATAGGGATTCGAATTCCATTATATACTTAAAAGCATACATAATACATATGTAAATAAGTAAGTAAGTTGATTTGTCACTGTATATTGTGCACACTGTGCGAGTACTATGCCTAATCAAGTATGTAATTCAATGACAATAGAAAATAATCAAGACAACATTGTTTTAGTCAGTCGGTCTAATATTGAAACTTTAATTAATTAACTACGAAATCAACATCAACATACCTACCTACCAACATGCCAACATACCAAATGTACTGGTGTTTTTGGTTAATGGACACAACAGCAGACAATAAATACCGACATTAAGGCCGTTACAATGATACAATATATATAAAAAGATGTTCTTCGTATATTTACACATAGATACATACATGCATATTACAACTATGGTAAAAATAATAATCATTTACTAATTGTTATAAAATGTTATAAATTCGTATAAATATGTACGAAATAATATGTATGTTTGTATGCTCTTTGTATATTAAATTTTCTTTGTATCTTCTTTGTTTCGTAATTGTTTCAAAACTCTTGCATTACACATACAATGTACATACATACAATAGATTCTAATTTATCAAAAGAAGAAAAAGAGAGAGAAAATTAAATAAAATATCTTTACCAAAGTACAGACGTTTATTGTTAAGAATAAATGGCAATAGAAGAAGAAGAATATAAACAAAAGATAATCACTATAATGTAACGTATGAGTATTTAATTTCAATATGAGTATTTATTACCGCTACAACAATCATTAGAACAGATTTTAATCTGTTTTATATGTTTGAATTAAAAATTAATGTTTAATAGGCTTTAAGTTTAAAAATAATTCAATTAAATCGAAGTAATATTTAATATTCTTAAAATAAAATATGAATACTATGTATACTACACTTTTAATAGTTTATAAATTCTTACTTTTCTTCGATGTAGTTATGAGTGCAACGCCCTTTAACAAATCAGATCCGGAATTTATAATCGATATCACAACCCTTACTGTTGGAATAGCTTGAATCTAGATACTTGTATTTTGCATTTACATCGCCTAACGCTAAAATTATAAACAAAACCTACAGAAACAAAGCATTACAGTTTAAGAAGTGTAGTACTGCTTATTATAACAACAAACGCCAGCATGAAAAATCGGTAAACAAGCAAACAAAAATACAACAACAAACAATACAAGAAAAAGTACAAACAAAAGACACAAACATCGATATTTACATTTATAGAGATTTCGTGAAGACGAAGACACGAACATTTACCTTCAAGAACATTTACCAGACTGTTTACCCTGCCGTATAAAATGTAAGGCAAAACAGACGAGTTAGTTAGTGAAGTTCAGTCGGTACAGTCAGTTGTGTGGATTTATGCAAAGCGTATAAACAGAGAAATAATAAAAGAAAACAATTGTTGTTCTTTACATCAAGTTGAGCGAATAATAAACATTTTTAATTAAAACTTAATACGAATTTATTTTTATTTTATTTGCTATCTACGAGATCACATCACATTTAAACGTTTTTGAAAGGTAAAAACGTAACAATATATCGCTTAAGAGAAAAAAGAATTAATTCGCTACCCTTTGATTTATTTGGACTATTTTATTATTATTATTGTTTCTTAATGTTCTTGTGTTTTTATATTGTTTGCAAGTATTCCGTTGCTGGAATATTGAAGTTCTTACCAAAATTCATATTTTGACTGTCATCAGTTGAAAGTATTTGTCAAGTACAAAGCTGGTAAAGCTGGTAATATACGAACGAAGTATTTTGATTTATTATAGTAAAAAATATCACAGTCTTTTCATCCATTTTGTAAAATTTTTTACGCAAACGACTGAAATTAAAAAACTCAATTCAATTAGCATTACGTAATATAATGACAACAACTAGTGAGAAACGAGGTCCATAACCCTGACGGAAAGGCTATTATGACCAATAGTAGAGGTGATTACAAAATACGGCAAAGAGTATGTCTTTTATTTAACTAATAATTAATTTAAATAATTGTTCAACGTTTAAATTTAAAAGAAAATCACAATTTTTTAGCTGCAGCGACAACAGCCCACTTTCACTTGTAGGGGAATTTTTCCTTTTTTTCATTGTGCGTATGGGTGTGTGTAGGCAGATTGGACTGTATTTGGTTTGAATTTGCTGTTATTCATATTGCTCTTGTTTATTTCCTTGTTCATATATTTAATGTAGGCCCGAATTTCCCACTCTGTTCAACATTTTAACAAAAAAGTAAAAAGAACTGGTTGCGCAATAAAAAACAGAAACGAGAGGAAAAACTTCATGTAAAAGAAGAAACCGCATTCTTTAATTTCTTAAAATAACAATACAACAAAAACAACAACAACATTGACACACATATATGTACACACACATATGTATATAGAATGAAAATTGAATGCATTTGTTCACGTGCATGTGTCTGAGCCTTAGCTGTAGTAGTTTTGTTTTGGTGAACAATCCAGTAAGCGTGTTGCATGCAATCCTTTACAACAACAAACATGTTAAATTGTACCACATTGAGGATACATTATTTTATTATTGTTGCTATTATTGCTGTATTATATGTATATTGTTTGTATTGTATGAGAGTATCGTTAAAATTGTATAATATTTCATTACATATCAATGAAAGATTTTTCTCTTCTCTTCTCTTCTCTTCTTTTTTTTTTATTCTTTCATTATTTTTTCTTCTTTCTTTGTTGCATGTTTGTATGTACGCATGCATGTTCGTTTCCTTTCCTGTTTTATACTTTATTTTGTTTTATTTTTATTCATTCATTCCTTCCATTATGCGAACGTAACGAGAATTTATTTTCCTTTTTTTGTTTTTGTTTCCGAAAAGAATATCTGTTGATAATAGTGAGGATTTACAAATAAAAAAGGAGAAGCGATTAAATAATAAAAAAAAGGAAAATCCTCCGAGATACACTTTTGTTTGATAGTGTTCGTAATTACTTAAATAAATTCCAAAAGGAGGCCGTGGTGGTATTGCCCGAAGAAATGCATTAATTTTTAAGTAGTAAGTAAATGTGCAAAGAATATTTTTTTAAATTTAATTTGCAACACAAGCATAACCATGAAATGTATACTCATGCGCTTTATCGTTTTATAGTTTATTCATAAACTTTGAAAAGTAATTTTCGAGAGGAGTATTAACGTTTAAGGTTTGCGAAGATTATTCGGGATTTTATCAAGAGGTTAAGATTTCATTTAAAAGAAACTCATAAGAAAATTTACGTTTTAAAAGGAATTACGTCATACGCAGACAGAATACAGAACATAATTGATGTTTTGCAAAAAATTATGAAAGAAATAAGGATGGTGAAAAATAAAAGCCATCTCAACCAGCAGCGTCAGACTTAAAAAATTCCTCACAACATAAAAAAAAAAAAATATATAAAAAAGGAAACAATTTTCAAGCAGATTTCAATAAAATTATTTTAATCTATTTTTTATTTTTAATTATAATAAGTCTGCCGCAATATTTTTTATTGAACATAAAATTTTAAATGAATATTTGATTATTAGTCATACGGAGTCTAGGGATAATACAGCCAGTCTCCCTTGAAAATTTTATGCGCAAACAATTTAAACTCCAACCCAATCAATTACTATTATAAGCCATAAAAATGTTTATAAATTTTCAGATGACTTACCACTAAAAACACCATTTTATATAACAAGCAATATATAACACTTGCATATATTATATACATATGTACGTATATATTTATATTGGGATACAGGAAGAAAGACTATCACATAAATCACAGGCACTACAGTTACTTGTATAATATGTTAAAAGTGAAGGATTCTGGTGAGACACTTTTGAATTTGAGGCAAACGACGTACACATATGTACATAGCAGTCTTCTGATGAAATACATAGACACTTAAAGGAACATACACATACAATCGTTATTCTAATGATAATAAGACTTTCAGGCATCCTTAAGACAGCAGGATGTAATTATTTAGTAATAGTGTATTTCTCTTAACAGATTGTTGCAATACGATAATCCAAAGTAGTGTTTCTTCTTTGTGTTTAAGTTCCCTTTTTAATTCTAATGAATGACAGAAGTCCACATTATTATGTACACACAATAACCCAATTGCAATATGTTCAGCACTGGAAAAGATTGACTACCAACTTACGAAATATGTAGGGTCTAATAATTTTATAAGCTACGATTGTTGTAAGGCCCGTTCTATTGTTGTTGGCACTCTCAGACAAGTGGAAAGCGTCTATCTGCCTGATATAGTCAGGAATCTGTATGTTTGCAATACATTTGATAGCGAGTCTTTCGTGTCATTTGGTACTATGGATGGTATAAATATCGATCTTCTTGCAATTTATACCACTATTTCATCCCACGATATGGTGCACATAGATGTACGTTGCTACCATAGCTTGTGTTTCACAGTTTTATCACTATTTATTCTCTAAAAATGTAATTTTTTAGGTACTTTATATGCATAAACTCTGTGGTGAAAATTTAATACAATCAACACAAAATAACAAAAACAACATTATTCATCTCAATATAATAACGTTGATTAAAATGAAAGTAATAGAAAACGGAAAAATAAGGGAATAAAGGGTGTGTTAAGAGTGCAATACAAATTACGAAATGGAAAATATAAAGGGGGTTACAACGAAAATGATTGAATTTTAAACACAACTGCAATTGGAAATTTGAATGAATTTGAATGAAGGAATTTAAAATAAATTTATTCAGATTCCTGGTTACTTCATTACAGAAGCAGTAAAGCGTCAAATACTGTTTAAGGCAGGAGAAGGCTTACAGGCAACTGATGGTATGGAAATTAATGTACTTTGATAGAATGATGATGACAATAACACAATATGATCAACAGAAATGGTAGAGTTTTAGTTGTATAGGTGGGGTGGTATGGATTTTTGTATAAGTTTTGGTTTTTCTTTTCATATATTTTTGATTGTGTGTATAACATGTACGGCAATGAGTCTTTTGTGTATGAATTTTGTCTTATTATAGAAATATTCACAATGGTTATTGCTCACAACGAGGAGGACGAACCGAATGATTATGTCGATAATGACAATGATAGTAATGGTGGCAACCATTGCCGATATATTCCAATAAATTGTGTTCACATATACGAGTAAAGGTTGTTTCATGTAAATAATTGCGTGTATTTCAGTCTGTCCGTACGTGTGGGTGCATTTGAATTAGTTTGACTACAAGTGAATATACGGTATGCCAAACCTATGGTACGCAACAGCTGTAGTTAAAGAAAAACTTAAAAACATTTTTTTTTTCGTAATTGCTTACATTTAAATAATTAAAGTTTTTTTTTAATCAAAATCTATATTCTTTTTTATTTTTATTATTATTTAATAACTGACATGGGGAATCGTCAACCCCATGACGGTGTAATACATATCAGCATTGAATGCATTTGTCTTCGTATAAATGAATATTTCTTAGTTAACCTCGAAAACATACAATTGTCATTGACTTTATAGTAAATGTTGTCATCATCGTCATGATTGTCATTTTCATTATATGTACGTATGTATGGGAGAAATATGTCTCTGTATGTACGAGCACCTAAAACGCAAAAGCATTCATTCGTTCATTCATTCACACAAATACACGCACATTCACTCACTCACTTACTCACTCGCTCAGTTATTTATTTTCAAGCTATGAATGGTTTTAGTGCCCAGAATAAAGGCCAAAACCAAAATAATGAGTTAAAATATGGAGCAACAAAACGACAGCTACCCATACGGGTGGCAAAATAATACATACCAGCAGAAAATGTATTTTGTTCACTTTGCCATCAGAATGGTATTGTATTGTATGGCATGAGAGTAGTTGTACCCTAACATTATAGCTAGACGATGACGGCGTCAACAACAAGTTGCATTGAAGAATCAAGTTGTATGTGGTCCTAGTAGTAGTTGAACGTAGTACTGTTGATAGTTATGCTACTAGCAGTGTAATCAACTTTTAGCAACAAAACGTGTCAACTGCAGCTGTGCCACATGTACAATCACATCTATAAAGCCACATACACACACACACTCATACACACAAAAGTTTAGAAGAAGAAGAACAAAAAAAAAAAAAAAATGTAGAGGGAAAATTTCTTCAAGAGCTAAAAGAAATTCTGAAGGTCTGCTGCAACAATCACCAGCAGCAGTTACGACAAGACCAACCATAAAAAGAGAGCAATTTCATAAACTGTACCTTATTGTACTCTACTTAAACACAAATACAACACTTTAGTGTCAGACAATATATAACCACGGTAAGTAGGTAGGTATTGTTTGTTGAACTCGCATAAGGAGAGTTTCCCTATTTTATCCTATTTCTACATGCCAGATCTATGCATAAGTCTGTATTGAAATGTATTTATTATTTGATGTGTGCTGAATGCAGCAAGTACAAGTACGAATACGAGTACTTTGCTTACAACAAGGACGCACGTATGTATGTATGTATGTGACTTTCCTTTTTCAAATAGACAACAGCTGCTTACCACCATTATGCTCAACATACTCATACATTACCAACAGTCAACATACTCACTAGCTTACACTAGCGTGTTAGTGGAACAACTAAAATACGCATACATATACTACTACTAGTAATACTTAGATAAGTAGAGTACGTCAATAAGGCTGTAGAATATAAGAGTGCTTTACATATACGAATACGTAATACACCTGAACAGTTAACAAATGCCTGCACTTTTGTTCAATAATGACAACGTTGATGTCGATGTTTCCAGTTTTATTTCTTTGTTTATTTTTTTCATCATCAGTTCATCTTCAATTTCATTTAGAAATTTAGAATTTTTCTTGGTTGTTTTTGAGTTGCAATATGATCATCATTTATTATTTGAAGATTTACTTTTTAATGAAATTTAATATTTATATTGTTTTTGTTTTTGTTTTCTGCATTTCGCATTTCGCCTTTCGCTTTTCGCCTTTTCCCCCATTTTGCATTTTACTTAAGCCTGAACACGTTCATATTAAAGATTTAAAAGTGTTTGACTGACTGTTGTTTGTGCTTGCAGTTGTAGTGAAATTTGAATAAAATATTCATCATTAGCTTGGTATGTTTAAAGGGTTCACTTTCTATGTAAGCGTTCAAGTACGAATACGAGTACGAGTATGAGTAATGCACAGAATTCCTTGGAGAAATTATGGAAAATTGTCCAGAAGTTTATCAAGTAAATATTTTACAGCAGAATGTTGGCAATTTTAAACAGACTTTAGGTTGTTATGGCATCACTTTAAAATACATACAAACGCTACTGCTGCTGCTGCTGCTACAGATTCATAACATTTAAAGGAACAAAGTACAGTACAAGTGGAAGTATTCGCTTAATAAGTTCATAAAAGTTTTTGAAAAACTGCGGATTATTTTTTAAGTGTAAGATTCAAAACAAAAGAAATATGAATTTTTTTTTAGATAATTAAATGAAAAACTGAAATTTAAATTTAAAATCCATTTTAAATTATGAAATTAAAATTATTTTCAATTTGGTAATATTTTTAGGAATTAAGTTACAATTTATGCAGTCATTTTTTAACTACGTGGAATATTGCAAATGCTAATCCGAGAGCAAGTTTGACTTTAAAACTTTCATGGAGAGCTCTGAGTTGGTTTGCCCAACGAGGTTTTCTACCACAATTTTTATTCGTTTTTGGAAGAGAATATAACAAAACTACCCAGTATTTTGAGAAAGCTTTTGTTGGAAATAGAAATAGACATTTTCTCAATGAAATTAAATTCTTCAACAACTACTAAAGTAGTTTCGGTTTATTAGTAACTACGAAATCTTTCTAGAAGCGTATTGTATTATTTGCCGTTACTGGAGTAGAACGACTTGGAACCACAAACGCCAGCAGCCCAGTATGGCTCAGAAGAAATTGTATGGCTGAGGAATTGTACTTAAAGTTTAAATGATTTAAATATGGTCGAAACGCGCTCTCACTCAGAAGCAATGTTGTAATGTGGTTGTTATTGAGTCAAAGTTTGCGTAACAATAATTTTATAAAAAACTGAAGAAACGACAAAAAAGGTAATCAAACTCAAACCGGAACTCAACTATTTTATTAATAATTATTTAATTTACTGTTGTAAAAAGAAAAAGTTTTGCGGCATTATTTAGTAATTAAAAAAAAAAAGAAAACATTTCAATTTTAAATTAAAAATATTTCAAATGCATTTAAAATGTTATTAAAAATAAAAACAAGAATAATAATTTTTTGTTCTTTTAATGCATTTTTACCAATGATTGATGCGAATCTGAATATTTTTATTGTTGGTGGTATATGCAATGACATTAAACTGGTGAATTTTTTTTAATTTTGTTTTTGCTGTTGTTGTATTGTATTGTTGTAAATTAATTAAATAAATATTTATAAATCGGAATTTCATTTTTGCCATGTTTTTTTTTTTTTTAGTATTTGTTTATGCAAACAGTACGTATTAATTAAATTTATTATTTTTACAACGGTTTTGTTTATTCGTTTATAATTACATGTTTATAAACAATTTAAATTCTTTTTTTTTTTTTCTTATTATTACAATCCATAATACAAATAGAAACGATGTGATTTTTTATGCCAATTTCATTTTAGTTCATTTAACAATTATACGAGTGCACACATTTTTTTCTCTCCATTTTTTGTGCCAATCTTGATAATGATAATAAAATAAGAGAAATGATAATTGAAATATAAATAGTAAATAATGGCTTGATTAAGTTTATTTTCCTTTTATTAAAAATATTTGAAATCTTTGTTTTATTCAGGATCGTTTTGATTTTACAGATCAATGGAGTAAACTCGATAATGTTGGTATATAAAGTCATGAACAAAATTATGCGAATAATAAAGAATTTTATTTAAAACTAAACACTTATGGGTTTTTATTTTATTAGCAATATAAGAGCTCATATTTTAAACGTTTTTAAAAGGTAAACATATTTCATCAATATTTCTGTTTTTATCAAACGTTTTATTTGGTTTTCACGCCATGAACGGGTGATTTTTTAAATGTTTACGTTTTAAAGATCGATTTAAGTAAATGTTGTTCGAGGTTTAAGGGCAAGTAGTCCTTTCATGAGTTTAAATTTTGACAATCTTTCCATCACTTTCAAGGATATTACGAAGGGTCATGACAGTTTTTGACCTGCCCTGAATGCTGTTCTTCTCGATTTTCATTTCAATTGTCTTTTACTTTAGTTTGTATGCCAATTGAGCTCCAAATAGGTTTCGTCACTAAGGATAAGATAATTATTCAATTGAAGCATATTTCGCTTTTTGATAACAAAATTCTTTGCTTTGCAATTTATGCACTGTAAAACCAAATAGTACAATCAACACCGGTTACAAATTGCTTAAGTACATGTATATGTGAACATGTTTTTATTCATTTTATTTATTATTATATTTTTTTTTGTTTTTGGTTTTTATAAATATTTTTAATTTCTGTTAAATTTTTCAATTTTTTTTTTGTTTGTTTTTCTTGTGGTGCTATTGTACTTTGTATCTTAATATGCAATTTGAAAACTCTAAAAATATTGTTGCCTTGCCCTTCCGGTAAAGCAAATCAGTGGCAAACAGATGAATGGACAAATTCGTTATGCGAGTAAAATTTGAGTTGGTTTGCAAACAAAAAAAAAAAAACATAAAACAACGAGAATGAAAATTAATAAAAAAAAGAGAGAAAAACTAAAATTGCATGTCAACCACATAAATAAATAAAATGGTTTTTATTTGTTTTACGTTGTTTCTCTCCCCTTATTTTTATTTTATTTTATTTTATTTATTTTTATTGTATTTGTCTATTTTATTTTATAATTATGTTATTGGAAGTTTTTCTCATTCATTTTTTTGTTTTTGCTTTGCATATATCAATATATACTGCAGTCAGTTTTTTGGTCAGCATTTGTTTTATTGAATAGAGAGAGAGAAAAAAAAATTGAATATTTTGTTTAACATTGGTTTTATTAAAGAAGTACAGAATGAATGCCATTAGAACACTTGTCAGTGTTAGTTGTTTTTGTGATTCTATGATTTGAAAAATAAAATTTATATGCTGAGCTTAAATAAAATACATTTTAATTAAAATTTTAAACTTCATTGGTATTCTATGTTTTGCAACATTAGAAATAAAATAAATCAAATACAAGCTTGCAACAATTGTTAATAAAAAAATATAAAAATAATTACCGACGAGTTTTTTCAAACATTTGAACTCAGTTGACTTGACTTGAAAATTTGCTATAAAATTTTGCTTCCAAACATTGTATTTTCCTTGAAGTTTTTCCATAAAATGAAACATATTTTTAATTAAATTGTATAATAACGAGTGCATTTACATAATTTATGGTTTAAAATCCAATACAATAAAATTTAATTAAAACTCTTTTAAATATTTTATAAAATTTACATTTTCGTAATATGAAAAAATTAAAAATAAAAAATATAGAAATGCAAGGAGAGTGCGCAGAACAAAAACATAAAAAAATAATAATAATCAGTGTAAAATATCGATAACATGCACGTAGTACTGATAGTCTACTATACTACTTTCTTAAATGCATGTACAACATTTGAATATAAACAAAAGTTTTCCTTTTTTCTTAAGAAATCCAAATTGATTTTATCTTTTTAAATTTAATAACAAACCAAATAAAAATGTAATGAAATAATGAAAATGTGAAAATAAAATATTAAACATTATTCAATGGGTGTTATGTCTTATTATCAATCAGTTTATTATTGATGTAAAATATGAAAAGAGAAAGTTGAAAAATATTGAAAAGTATCATAGGAAAATTTAAAAAGATAATAAATAGTTATTTCTTTCAATATCGATAGTCTCAACTGATATAATTAGTAATAAAAGGCATAGTTCTTCCGAAAACTAATTAAGACACGATAAATGGTAAGATTTACTTTGGTTTCAGATAAAATCGGAAAGTTCTACTAATCAAATCAATTTTTCCTTTTTTCAAAAGATGATTCCTATCCCAAAGCATTCCCTTGCAGATAAAATTAGGAAATACCGCACAATTGAAGTTATTTCAATAATTGATAAAACTTTTGAGAAGTTTATAAGGTTTGTACCTTCTCAGAGCAGAGGTGGTGGCAAGCCAAAGATCCAATTTACAAACAGTCGGATACCGCCTTGAAATTACTAAAAAAAAAAAGAATTTAATACTATGGCCGTTTACAATATAATAATTTATCCATGTTTGTTATATTCGTCAATTGCACTTCTATATTTAAAAGAAGATTAAGAATAGGTTGTGCTTTTATTTTGAAACACTATTTTACAATACATTTTTTTTTCCAACCTTTAATTATGTATGTAGCTTTAAATTTTTAAAGCAATTTTTTTTTATTGTTTTTAAATTAAAATTAATTTTTTATTGTTTATTGATCTTCTGGGAAACTTTAATATGCATTCGTCCATATGTATATTGTTAATAATTGTTGCCTTTAAAATGCCAATTTAACTCTAGGATCTTTAAGAAAATTCGTAATAAATAAATAAAAACTGTCTGAGAGTAAGAAAAAAAAAAAAAACATTAAAATTAACACACACACAACATAGGTGGAAGCTAGGTTTTAATCCTGTGTGAAGGATTGTAAGTAAGTAAGATAGAATATAAAAAATACATCTCAATTTCTTTGCCTGCTTATAACTTGTCAATTAACTTACCCAAGTTTATAATGCCATAAAGCAGAGTCCAAATAGTGCACTTAAGCAAGTTAATGAAATTCATTTTTAATTATTGCTGTTGCTAATTTATTATGAATCTGGATTTGTTTAGCCGTCCAATATTTTATTTAATGCAGTAGTAGGAAATGATACTTATTTTATATAATTTTTTATCGCCTCCATTGTATTCATTATATTAGTCCTCGTTATCAAAAATGCTGATTTAAACTGCAAAGAAATTGAAAAATATAAAAAAATGAAAGAAATTTTAATTTTCTAAGGATTTCTAAAGAGACTCCAAATATATTGCTCTTTATTTTATAAAATTTAACCTACAAAGTAATTTATAACGTGAATAAATAAAAAAAAAAAACAAAGAAATCATTGTCAAGGTTACTATTGTACAATAAAACCAATTGTTAGCGTTTTATTTAATTTTCCTTAAATTATTTCTTAAATGTTTTTCGGGTATTTAATGGGTTTTTCATCAAATCGACTTATTCAACGCACCGTCTTATTAATGGCGCACACGTAAATTTTCTTCTGGTTTTGGAAATATGTTCCTGTGAGACATTGTATTTCTTGGTTGTTTGATTTTTTTTTTTTCGCTGCCTAATGTTGTGGTGTTTCTTTTTTAAAGTATTTTGGTTTGTCTGAGCCTTTTTTTTTTCAAGGTGTTTATTTTATTGCTTGTCTTTTATATTACACAGTCGTGCCAGTCGTGTTTGCATACGTGTTTGACAGGTAAGAAAATCAGTAGAACATTTATTTCATTTCGTTTTCGTATGTCTATGAAATCGTACTTAAAATTGATTACATTTACCGCCGTTCAGAGACTGACTAAAAAATTCCATCTATTAACGCTAACAACCTCAATTATGTAAATACTAAAGACGAATTGTTCACATAAAATTAACAATAATAACAACAACACTTCTAATCAATCTTATAATTGAAAAACTGAACTCAACTCTAAGAAAGAGTTCTGTTTTAATACACTTTCGTTGCCTGCTGTATTGTATTTCCAGCTGAGTCAAATTGTACAAGCAAACACGAATTAACGTAAAGTATGTACATGTCAGACACATCAAGCATGTAAAATTTCATACATACATACATACATATGTATTGATCTATCGGGGATTTATTTGTTATTCAAACGTATTTGTATTGATTTTACCTGAAGATTTACGGTGGCGTTAAAATGCGTGATAATATTTAAAACAGAAGTGATTGCAATCAGTGACAAACAATTTAAGGAATGCATGTAGTTTGGCTAAAAATTTAAAACGTAATGATTATCACATGTTTAAATCGGTCTATATTTACTTTAAGAAGAAATCGACATAGTCTGGTAGGTAGTGTATTGGCTTATTGGTCGTAAGGCCACGATTCATACCCCGGGTCAGATTACAAAACGTTATATGAAGAAATATTTCTTTTGAAACTGAGAGTAAATAAAATTGTCATGAGAAGTTTCTTAAAAATTTGTCGTGGTGTGAGAAACTAGGACGTAATCGTAATTGAAGTGTTGTAATAACCAATAAATAAAGTATTTAAAGTATTTAATGTACCATATGTACGTCGAAATATGGTTTATTCTTTTGAAAAATTTATTTTTTCTATAAAACTGAAACAAAAGTATAAGTAAACGACTTGAAATGTGGACTATTATATTTTTTGTTAATTTTTTTTTGTTATAAAAAGTGTTATTTAAATATTTTTTATTGTTGAGAATTTAATTACTGAGTTATAGAGTATGAACCATTTTACGTACGAATATAAATAAAATTTCTAATACAGTAAAATGAGAGAAAATAGCTCATAATCCTGACTAAACCGTTGTAATGACCAATTACGTATGTATGTATGTAAGTGTACAATAAAATCTTTTTAGTTTCCGTTTGGTGAAATTGGAAATAAATTTGAAATACATATACAAATTTTTATGATATCCCTTATACGATATAAAAATAATCATCATATATATTATTTCTAAAGCAATTTTTTTTGTCGGTTGCAAATATCTCTCATACCATCTCATCAAATTTAATGAATGATATCTCATTTTAAAGCTTATATCTAACACTAATGACGAAAAATAATTAAAAATTGAAAAATTAATATTTTCATTAATAAAAATTATATTTTATAAAGAACTGTATGATAATATGATACAGTTGTCATTATTATTTTACGTTATTTTTCAACTGTGGTAATATAGGGTCCTTTTATTAATCCAGTTCTACATAATATAGTATGTATTAACATTCATTCTGGCAATACCGCTATTTACTATAATGCCGTTTATTACTAAGTCAGTTATGTATGTCAGTATGCATATTAAGTTGTAAAAAGCTGTTTTGGCAATACTTTGCAGTAGTTGTTAGATCAAGTGCGATAAACAGGATCGCTTAATTGTCCACATAATAATATATAAAGTTGTAAAAGCTATTTTGGTAATGTCGTTATTGTCATGGCGTTGTTTGTTTTATAAAGTGTAGTAATACACACATACATTATTGGCAATTACAACCCTTCAGTCAGGATTACGACCTAGCTTCTTACAGCACTTATGCTGTGTCCGTTAATTTTTACATGAGTGGCGGGACTTACAGTTTAAAGTCGACTCCGAACGACAGATTTTTGAGAAGCTTTTCATGGCAATTTTTACTCTCAGAGTCTTTGCCAGAAATCTGCTGAGAGGAAGTCGCCGAAGAAATATTTTTTCGTTTTGATGTCTGAACTGGGATTCGAACCCGGGCCTTTTGTCTAATAAGCCAACACACTACCCACTAGACCACGGCGGTAATACGGGTGAATAAATAGTACCAGGCTAATCGTAACAAACGTGGGAAAGCACATCATATCAGGAAAAATTATGCATACCGATAAAACTGTACTCATATCCCGAATCAACCTTATATGTACCTTCTGATCCAACTGTGTCTTTCTGAATGACACGAAAACAATTCCCTGTGAATGTTGCTTTTGCTACCCTTCAAAAGGTAGGATTGTATTTACCAGAACCGGTCTTTTCACAGTTACATGTGCGTACGTTTAAAGATATTTTTGTTTGCATTAAGGATTCGTACGAGCATAAAGTTAACAATGATCATGTGATTACCTCTAACATTGTATTGAAGGAAGTATTATAAAAGCATTTAAACAGATGTGTGTATGTATGTATTTATGTATGTAAATACGTATGAAGATATTATGATTTCTATTATTCTTATACTTTTAATAAAATTTCCGTTAATTATTTCATTTAATGTTACAAAAATGACAACTAACGGTGCGAAATATTCGTATGGGTCATCTAGTATGATGTATATTTAACTTAAGGTACCATGTGAA
Organism: Sarcophaga peregrina; assembly: GCA_014635995.1. Taxonomy (NCBI): domain Eukaryota; kingdom Metazoa; phylum Arthropoda; class Insecta; order Diptera; family Sarcophagidae; genus Sarcophaga; species Sarcophaga peregrina. The sequence goes on from CM025791.1 coordinate 104,695,394, forward strand.
ACTACTAACAAATTGATAAAGGAAAACAAAAATCAGTAATTTTATATTAAAGTTCGTTTCAAATTTATTTCCTTTTCTGTTCGTACTACTGTAGGTGTTGTAATGTAACTGTTGACACTTGTATTGTATTGGGCAACCGACAGTTTCTTATTTTTACTTTAATTTTATTTATTTGAATTCATTTTTACTTCACCTTTTCAATTTGAATTAAAGCAAATGTTCATAGAATTTATAGCTTTTCGAACATGAACACATGAAATCAATTATCTAATTGGTTTGCCACAATGTTGATGGGGCAAACAAAAGCAAAACAAATAAAATAAATCGAATCGAAATAACAGGAAAACAATAAAAGAAAAAAAACAAAAACAAGAAAATAATGAAATAAAAATAGATGATAACACACATAAAAGCCACATTTCAGAAAATGTGGTTACAGCACACCTTGACACAATAATCATAGAATAAATAAAGAAATAAAAAAGCAAATAAAAAGAATGTAAAAGAAATGTGATAAAAATGTGCTAGAAATTGAAAACTGAACTTCAAATTTGATTTATTTAATAAATAAACAAAAATCCCTCAAGCCATACACACGTACGTAATTAATTTAAAGGAATAAAAAGAAGTGAAATGAAATTAATTAAAGCCACCTTGCACTTGCAATACATCGCATACCCATATAGTAGCAGCATTTCAAAGGAATTATTTTACAATTCAAAAATAATACTGGAATGCAACAAAAGAAAAAACGAAAAATATTAAAACTAAATTTAAACTTTCTAACTTTAATCTGCTTAAAACATTTGCCATTCTCTTTGCTTTAATTATTCCATATACAATGGCTAATGCATACATACATACATACATATATAAAATAAGTAAGTCTCTGGCAACAAACTTTACCGCCTGCCGCTTACTACTATCCACGGCTGCAACAGACTAAAGCCCCCTTTTTTTTTATTCTACATTTTTTAGCCCCGGCGGCTATAAGTAATTAGAAAATTTACCTAAGGACTTAGTTAAAAGAAAATGTACGAGATGAGGATGAAGAGAGATGGACGAGAAAACTGAAACATTTTAAATTGAATGATTGTGAAAGAACAGCAACTACACACACACACACAGACACACACACACACACACAGACATACTTTGTGAAATCCTAAAGAGCAGGGCGAAAAAATAAAAAAGAATCTGAAACAAAAGAGAAAAACTCAACCTGCTTGAAGGAAATTCGAAAAGTAGTAAAAATAACAGCCACATTTACGGGCTCAACTTAAAACGACTCAACTAAGCAACTATAATCAGTAGCTCCTCTTTTCTTTTTTTTTTATCAGATATTCAAAACGAGAAAGAAACAACGAATAAAATATTGAAAAAATAAAAAAAAATTGTAAAAAAAAATTGAAATATAAATGGAAAAGAAATAAAAATTTTATAAAAAAAATTTTGTTCTTTTTCAATTCACTCGTAATTCTACTTTGCAGATATTAAAATAATATTATTTGTAGGATTAAAGTTTTTTAAGCCTTGACTAAAAGTTAAAAACGTTACATTCACTTGTTCTTCTCTAGCTCTTTAGAGTTGTGGATCTGAACGTTGTACCTCTCTCTCCATGGCTAACTAGCCGGATGGCTAAGTTGGTTAGAACAGAAAAAAGAACTCACAACTTAAAGCAAAAAAAACAAAAGCATGAAATAAAGCTACAGAAAGATTGTAACAAACTGTTTGGAGTGAAAAATGAAAGGAATCGGTGTTTTAAAAGTGCCACTACAACTACATTAACAAACCTTCAATAAAATTTTCTATTCAAACGTTGTTACACAGAGTTCGTTACTGTTAAACCATGCAACAAACAGAACTAAAATGAAAAGTGAAAAATAAAAATATTTTGTTGCAGCTCAGTTAAGTGATTCAAGTAGTTTGTCGATACCGATGCAAAGATAAAAGCGCAACTGTATGGATTCAATTTTATGACGCTATCTAATTGGGCTTAAATTAAATGATTTGAATTTAAATTCATTATTTAATAGGGCGTGTAATGAGAGATAGCAGCTACTGCTCACTAAATCTCAAGTATCAAGTCAAAGTTGTGACTCCTGAAACGTCATACATCGCGATCTTTAAGATAACGTGTGATACTAATATATCCCGATCTATTGTAGCTTGAAAATCACAAGGTAATCATCAAAGTGCTAGAACAGAATGGGTTTAATTCGATAAAAATTGTCAAGACAAGAAAAATTATAATGATACTAATAATATAGAAAAAGAAGAAATTGAGTATTGGTATACGAACGAGAGATACAAAGATATGTATATGTACAGATATATAGTATATGTAGGCATACCTGTGACGACGAAAAAAGAAAACGATGAGGCATGATGAAGATACGTGAACTAAGGGCATCCAGGTTATACTTTGTTAGCAGATCAGCCTAAACATCCAGGAGAGAAAGAAATTTAATTTCAATGTTAAACCCCTGCATCTTTGTGAATGCAGTTGGTCATTGAAGGCATTCTGGCAAGAACTCTAGGAGTAAATAAAATTTAAAATCGACTTTAAACTGTTGGTCCCGCCACCGATGTATAAACTTAGCACAAATAACATAAGAGAAACTTGGTTCATAATTCTGACTGAAGGGTTGTTAGAAACATGGTCTCAACTTAAGTCAACCTTCATGAAATTCTATGACTTAAAACTACAGCCTTGAACGTAGTTATGTACTGCTGATTAGTGAAGTCTTGTTTAGGGAGATTCAATAGTTTTATAGTTTGTTATTTGTTAAATTGCTACAATTGAAAATTGCGCAAAAAAGAAAATAACTAAGTAAGTTATTTTAGACAACTGTCTAATGAATTATATACATATGTATGTATGCGTATAAAATTTTCGGTATATAAATAATGCGTATAGTTTGTGCAACTATGTATGTTATGCTTAAATCGTAGAAATAAAATTCAACCAATCGTTTGAAGTTATTCAACAGCATCCAACATTTCTGATAAATATGGTAACGCATTTTGCAATGTAGCTGAAGTAGAAATAGAATTTATTTTTGCATTGGTTGTAAATCAATCAGTTTTTTGGTGGAATATTGATGAAACAAGTGCAACTATCACTAATTCGAATTTGTATTGAGTAGAGAAATATGGTTCATTAGTTAACATTGATAGCGGAAAAGACCTTGAACTCACTATGCCTTTAAAATTCAGCATGAAATGAAATAAAAAAAATTGGTTGTCATATTACAACTTCTTCTTTTTCTTCTTGGGTTACAATGTAAACTTTACATTATAATATTAGATTAGTAATAGACGTATGCACTTACCAGTTTGTTTCAGAGAGTTATTCCTAAAATATCTTTGAGTTTGTCTTCTTGTTTGTTATTATAAGTTTTCTTTTTCTTTTAAAATTTATTCGTATTTGTTATAGAATTTTTGATTTTTTCAATAATTTTTTTATTGTTTTCACAATTTACTTTTCTGAAACGTTAGTAATCGTAACGGAATAATCACGACGGAATGACATTTTGTTTGATGAACAAAATTTGTAAATAGATTAAATGCCAAAAAGAGATTCAAATGCACTTTAAAATGCAATTAAAATATATAAAAGGATTCGGATTTCTTTTTCCTTTTCCGTTTTATCTTTTTATTTTATTTTTAGTTGCGTTTTTTCTTTTTTTTTAAATTTTTTTCTTCAAAAGTACAAATTGCATGACATTTTTTACCACGTCTTTTTTAGCACATTTTATTTATTGTTTGCCTTAAGGTAAATGAACTTGGCTACTTATTTCTTGTTGTTGCTGTTGTTTGTTGGTGTTGTATCAAAATGCAATTACGAAAAGGTTTTTCTTTCCGCATAAATATTTAAACAGAAGGATGTGACACGATATCAAAGGATATGTTAAATTGAGATTTTTATTGCATCTCAGGCAAATAAACACTGGCCACTGGCTTTCCACTCGCTGTGTGGTGTTTTATAATAAATATTTTATTTGATTTCTCAACGTTCACTTTTGATATGATTTACTTTGTAAAGTGAAGTTTTCTTTTCTTTTCTTATTTCAGTAAAAGAAGTTCTTTTCTTTTTTGAATTTTTCTTTTTCTCGTTTGTGTACACGACACGTTCGTTTGCTTTTGCAGCAAATAGTCGACTAAAGCTTTTCCTTGTCTGTTTGTATTCAGTCCGTTAAAGTATGTGGAAGGAAAGTCGTGTCCTGTTTCCCTTTTTTTCTGAATTGCGTTTTTTTTCACATTTTCTACACGAATTTGTGGTAAGTTTTTACACAAAATACAGCTGAGATTGCTTTGGATGCATAATAAATTATCATGAATTCATCGGAAAAAATGTTGAAAATGTTTAAGAATTTCAACAAAAATTCCTTTTATTTTGTATGAAACGACGAAAAAATGAGAGAACGAGTGGTGATTACACCATACTATACGATTATTAAATGTGTTATTTAGGTTATTCGCTCAGTGAGAGAGAGAGAGTATTGCTGTTATTGAGAGTAAGAAACTGTGAAAGAGACGGAGAGTTAACTACCCTTATTTTAAAAAATGATGTAGTTTATGGCATCAGATTCAACAAGTGTGCTTTCCGTACGTAGTGTATTTTATACTTGTATAACAGTTTTGACAACATAGATGGCAAATGTGGTGAATATAACCTCTTTATATGATTTCCTTTGTGCGGAAAGTTGGGATAGAAGATACAAAGGACGAGACTTTGCAGTATTATTAGAAAATCAGTCTTAGCAGTCGGTGCATATGAAGCGAATAGGTTGTGTCCACAGTCCATGCTTGTGACGTCCAACTGGATACATTTCTTTATCCCTATCTCTTTCCTATCTATCTCCTTGTTGCACAATAACAGTCCAATATAGTTGGCAGCAAGTAAGTGCGCGCAATATTACAAGAATTTATTAAGCACTAGTAGATAAGCAGAGCAGTGATCCTCAAGGACCACTATCCACTAAACATATGACCTTCCGTCTAATGACACTCATTTTCGTACATTCTTGACTGAGTTCTCTAATTTCTATTTTGGATACCCGGATTGGTGAAAAAACTATGCAACTTTTGCAGTTCGATAATACGATTCTCTTATTCATTTCATTTTGGTGCCTTATCAAAGTCAAAGAGTACTCCTTAGAAGAGTTTTGAAAATAAATGACTTGATAAATCATAGATAAACTGTGTTCATAAAGCCATTAAATGCAAGTGTCGCATAGGTATACGTAGTCTGTTATATAAAAATTAAAGCAAATGTAATACAAAATATAAGAAGAACTGTCATTACTTGTATTATTATTTATTATTGTATTTATTTTGCGTCATTTACGTTTTTTACATCGTTTAACAACCACTTTTCATCCAAAAGAGAAACAAAAATTCCTTCGACTTATTAGTTTCTCGCCTCTAGTAAATCTTTTAAAATTTTATCTTAACTTCTAATCACATAATCTTAATCAATCCTTTTCTTTTGCTTACAAGAGTATAATTTTATTTCTCTGCTAGGAGTCTTAATGTGGTGTGTAGAATTTTACAAAAAAACCAAGACGATTAAATTATGTTCATAAATCACACACAAACTGTACAAAATAAGTCTCTGTGAATGTGATACACTGGATTATACACGACTTAACACAAAATTCAAATATGAATTAGTAACGCCTTTGCTATAACACAATGGCACGACAAAATCATACTGCATATGTATATACTAATTTACATTAAAATGTGTTACGATATTCATTTAAACAAAGTTATTTCAAATCGATATGAAATATTTAATGTTAAAGCTTAACTTGAAGGTATCTACAGTTATAGCGTAATTAGGGATGCCAAACGGGATCGATTTTTAAAAATCCCGGAATTCGGAATTTTGTAAATCCCATTAAATACCTTTTTATCAATGGAAGTAGGGTTTTCCTCATCTGAGAACCTATTATCGAAGTCAAGTGATATAGAATTTATTTTCAGGACATTTGGTAGGGTCAAAATATTTAAAATATATATGAATTCACAATCCTGTGAATCCCGAAAAATCCCGGGAATAGTTTTTAAAAAGCCCGGTATTCGGGATTTCCCGATTGGTATCTCTAGGCGTAACTGGAAAAGTTTGTAACAAGATCTTGTTCGAAAAAAAGAAGCAAAAAGTCTTATATTATTAGGAAAACGAAAAATCCAAATACTGGTGTTTTGCTTTTACAACGCTTAAACATTAAAATAACAAAAACAAAATCTACGGAAACAAAACTATGCAATAAACGAACTTGTTTACAAATTATCGTACTGCTTAATATGTATAACGACAAACACCAGCATAAAAACAATAATAAACAAGAAAACAAAAATAGAATGAAAACTACACAAGAATAAATGTCAACAAACAACAATAATGAAACAACGATGTTTACATTTATAGAGATTTCGAGAACGCAATGCCACGAACATTCTCCTACAGGAACAATCATCAGACTGTTTATCCTGCTATATAAAAGACAATAAAAAGCAGACGAGTGAGTCAGAGAAGTTCAGTCAGTCTTGTATGAAGATGCGTTGCGCTTGAAGAGAATAATCGCGGTATGAAGATCTTCTTTACATAGATCTGTTGAATAATTGTCTAGTAATTGTTATTGTTTATGCAAAGGGTGTAAACAGAGGAATAATATAGAAGGGCAATTGAATTTTAATTAAAACTAAACACAAATTAATTTATTTAAAAACATGACAATATTCCTGCGGTTTTAATGGGGATTACAATAAATTTATCGTTTTATAAATAGGTTATATTGACTATTAATGAGGGACAATGCTTTACAAATTCTAAATAATTTAGTTTTCTACTATATAAAAATGGTAGGTGTTTTGGCGAAAATTAGATGTTACAGCATTGTACACTTTACATTCCAACCAAATAAATTTTATCATAAAATCTCTCTTTTTATAATATAAAAGTCGACTTTCTATGCTTTAGTTTTTCTTGTTTCTTCTTACTTGTTGTTATTTTTATTTTTATTTTTATAATAATTATTTTATTTGGCATTGAAAAAGATTTAATTATGATATTTCTAACATATTCTTTCTGTAGTGTGTTATGAACAGCAGTTTGTCATTAATACAAGAAGAAAAAAAAAAGAAAATTTCATTTTGTTCGTATAGTTATGATGTACACATAATATGATGAGTCTGTTTTATTTCAATTTTCATTTAATTATATGAAAACCTTTTAAAATACGCGACATAGACGATGCACAACAGTCATGTGAATGTTTCGTAGTGTTTGAAATTTTCTCTTTGAATATCCAGCTTGAAATGTGTCTACTGTGTTGGTAGGTGATGGTCTAATAAAAGAAAGACTGTATGCATTGCATTGAAATTAAATAAAAAAGAATGTGTTTACATACATACATATGTATGATTTTTATTATGTATTTAGAATTCTAAATAAATTATAATAACGAGTGCGAGCTGACAAAAGCGTGTGTGCAACCATCACTCTGTTGAAACAGATGCAAACATTATAAAATTAAACAACCAATTATGAAATGTTTTCAAATCAAGTAATGAAACAAAAAAATCACATAACAAACGTATATATGTACATAAGTTTAAAAAAATAAAACATGTTAATTAATTTAAAGGGTGGCGGAAAAATTTTAAATAAAATAAAATTCTACACAATAATAGATGAATGCAAAAGACATTTTTTAAAATAATAGTTGCAACATATAATTTTGCAATTAAAAACTGTTTGTTTCTTTCTTTCAGACACAAAGTTGAAATTTAATCAAATTTGCACTCTCACGAAAGTGAAGGACACTCCTGAATGAAGCACTATTAGAAATTTTAACGTAGTTGGCTAGTTGTTTATAACCAGCTGAGTAAAATAGCTGGTTATAAACATTATCTAGTTATTGAAACGTTGTCATAATTGAACTCACTAAAAATATTAAAAACACGTCGAAACCTTCCCAATCAATCAAGGAAGGCACTCTGTAGCTTTTCAGTTAGTGTATTAGACGTTTGGTTGCGGCAAGGTTTTCCTAATCTCTAAATTTAAATAAGTTCCATAATTCTTGAAATAAAGGCTGTATTGCAGGAAGATCTCAATGCCACACTAAAAACGAAGGATTTTTAGCAGAAATAAGTTTAGTTTTCAATTTCTGTTCTCTAGGTTTTAGTACCTTTTTACAGTGGTTAAGAAGTACAAGCAATTAATCGTGACATGAATATTTAGTTATTTATTATTATTTATTACTATTATTACTAATTTGAATTATTGAAAACAATATAAAATTATTAAAAACACAAAAAAAACCAACTATGTCGTGTGAAGTTGCCGTACTCTAGTAGGTAAGCCGTTGGTTTATTAGACGTAAGGATAAATCAGAAATTAAATTAGAAAAAAAATACTACTTCGGCGTGAAATAACATGTGTTACTTCTTATTTATACAGGGCGACTTCTTCTCAGCAGATTTGTGGCAAAAACTCTGGGAGTAAATAAAATTGCCAAGAAAAGCTGCTCAAAATCTGTCGTTGGACATCGAATTTAAACTGTAGGTCCCGCCACTCAGGTATGAAAGCAACAGACACAACAAAGGTGGTGTGAGAAGCGAGGTCATAGTCCTGACTGAAGAGTTTGTAATGAACAATTATGTGGTCATGTGCGGAAAAAAAATGTCAATTTATGCTATTTAAACGACCACAGTGGAGCTAACGTAGTCTACGTAATTTAGCTTTCAGAAACAGTGTTCATATAATTTTTGTTTAATTTTAATTAAGTTTAACTACCATCAATATAATTACTTTTCTACGCTACGCAACGTAATAAAATATTTAAAAGATTTCTAAACAAAATTCATCAAACCGAAGCGTATGAGTTGTGTTATTACTTTTAAATAAATATTACTCATACGTTTATAACTCTACATATATATCTACATCCATACATAGATACAATTGAATAGTATAAAAGCAATAGACAAAGATGATCAAGCATCAAACATAAAGAATATGTTTATCCTTGTATACCATAATTAATAATTAATTTAATAAAAGTGCTGTACAGGCTTAATTCAATTGTTGCTTCTGTTTCATAATGTAAATTGTGTTGCAAAGCACTTCATCACTTCAGCAGCGAGAGAGAGAGAGAGAGAGAGAGAGAGAGAGAGAGAGTGAGGGAGATAGAGAATTCTTTGTTGCATTTAACTTTCTATTCATTTCGTACGTTCGTTCGTACGTTCGTTCGTTTGTTCATTATGCTTTAATTCTGTTTTAAGTTACACTTAATCCATGTACATTTTATATTATTAAACATACTTTACAAATACAATTATTTGCTTTTATATACACTTTAATTGACCATAATTGCTTTAAGGATCTAATATAATTGACAAGGTAATAAACTGAATTTATTACCAAGTTCGTAAGATGACTTTATACTATTTTCTCTCTTTCCTGCGCTTGCCTTGCCATATCCTTTCTGTTTTATTTCATTTTGCTATAGTTTGTGCTCTTTTACCACTTTCAACACAGGGTTAAGAGTTTAAATTTTTGTCGTTCACTGCAAAAGTAAGGCAGTAGGCGTAAAGGGGAGGGAGGGAGGTGATGGTTGTAGGAGAGGTATTAATGGCACTATTAGTATGAAAACAATTTAAAAGCAATTAGTTCTACAAGTGACGAGTATTAAATAGACAACCGGATTAAAAGAGGAAAAGCAGCAATGATTGGTAATATCCTGTAAAATAGTAATAAACTTGAAAGTGTGCAAATGTAATGATTTTTAAACCATTTTTGTTAGCAAGAATCTTATCCTGTATTTCGTTTTTTTTTTTGTTTTTTTGTTTATTTTTTGATATGCTGCACTGGTTTATTCATTTACAATTCATTCGAGGATTAAATGTTTGATTTCCATCGAATTAGCTTTATTTGAAGTTTCCATTTTTAATATTTTTGAATATTTTTTTGATTTGCTTACAAAAAACAAGAAAAAAATTAATTTGCCTTTAAAAAGATTCAACGGAAATAAGCCTCACAACGATGTGTTACGCAATGTACAGTGAACAGTGAATTAAATACGCTGCAGGAATAAAAGTAGTCTTTTAGCAGGTAAGGGTTTTAGATATTTCTCTCATGCCGAATGACAAATATGTATGTACATATGTATGTATTTAGATTAATCTCAATAATTTTCTTTATTTTATTAGCAATTATTTAGCCAATTAAGGTTTAATTGTTCTTGGAGCGAAGGCCAATAATTTATTTCCCAATATATGTACATGATCTTTATCTCTGTTCCATTTCATGTCAACCTCAGCCGTTTATCGCTTTAATTACAAATGTTGGTTGCAAGTGTAACGAAATGATTTTTATCTCCAACCAATTATTGTGTAGACTTTTAAACAGTATTTGAAACAAATTTTTTCGGTTGTACTCTGTTTGTTTATTATTGAGTCAAATAAATGTACATACGTATGTATGTGTAGGTGTGTGTGTGTGTGTGTTGCGAGTATACGGAGTTACCGTGCCTCTGAGAGTACCCTTGTACGTGTATGTGTTTAAATGATGAGAATGTATTTGTGTTTTAATACAAATATTTAAACAACAAATTGTTGTTAAAGCAAAATGCGATAAAGATTTATTTGAACAAGGTAAATATTTCAGTGACAACAGAAACAACTACAAAATAAATCCAACAGCAGCAGGAAAAATTTAAACGAAACATTGACAACATCAATGGCAACCTGCTTTTGTTTATCTTATATTTGTTTGTTTGTTTGTTTGTTTATTTCAGTGTTCTTTATTTCGTTTTTTCCTTGCCTATATTGAGTATTGTTTCATTAGAGGCTTAACACATTATTAGAAGGAGGACTGGAGTTTTTTTTTTTGTTAAATTTATTTTTGAAATCAATTTCGACTTTTATTGAAAATTATTACAGTATGTATCTCTGAGTATTTACGGCATGAAAAAAGGAAATTATATATGAGGGTCAAATTTAAGTGTTTCATTTTTTTGATTTTAACACAATATTTTGCAATTGAAATAAGGCATATTTGATACCCAATATCATCAAAAACATTTAATTTATTTAATTTATAAGAAAGTAACCTAATTGATAGAGCTCTACTGATTAGGATTTTTGGTGTAGCCTTAAGATCTCAATATTATCATGAGTTATTTTTGATTTTAAAGCGAATGAGGGCTAAATGGAACAAAATTAAAGTTTCGGATAGCACATATTTGACTGAATTGTTCGAAAACTAAGCCACAAACAAATATGAATTTATTTATTTTTTATTATAATTTTTAGTTAGAAAAGTTTTAATGTTTTTGTTTTGTTTTATTTAGTTTAATGTCTCATTTATTCATATTGAGTATAGAGTATTGAATGGAATGTGGGTGCTTCCACTTATCCACTATCTTAATTTTTTGTTGATAAGAATTTGCATTGCCGATATCAAAATCGAGTTTTAATTGGCTTATAGACAATTGCAAGAATGCAGTTTATTTTATAACAATTGTTTATAATTAAAACACTTTGTAGATTTTATTCTCCCATTAAATTTTGATTTGTATTAAATGCCCTTTTTAAATTGCTCCCAAAAATTTTACTTGTCCTTTCTTTTCATTTTTCATGCAATATTTTATGTTTCTTCCTTGAGAAGCACTTGAAATGTGACCTTGATTTTAAACATATTTTTTTGCAAGTATTTTTAATGCAGGCCATTGTTTCAATGCCTCTTCCAATGTATAACTTTTACTTTCTTTTGTCGTAAAAATTCTTCTCTTTCAACATTTACATGATTTACTTTTCTTTTAACGTCAGATTCTTCGATTTGTTCTTAACTTATTCACTTAATTTCTGTGTTTAAGCACAAAACAAAAGCAAAGAATAGGCAAAAAAGAAAATTCCAATAAAATATAAAAAAATTTAACATTTTGAATCCACTAACAATGTGATTCTTTATTTAATTTTTTTTTGTTTTTACTTCCACCATCTGTACAATGTTATCGAGAAGAGAATATATTTCCCCCAGGAGAAAAAGAAATAAACTTTGATAATGCTACTTAGACACTACTTTAATTCTTAAAGTAAATCAGGAACAAATTTTCAATGACAACCGAAAACTGTTGGCGAACAAGCGAATTGAGAAAAAATATTGCAGAGGCAAGAAAGGAAAAAAAAATCGAAAATAATACGAAATCCTTTTAACGTTGTAAGGAATAGTAGTGGAGCTTTGCAAAGAAGATACACAAAACCTAATGCAACAAAAATAGACTTGCAACAAAAGGTTAAGGAATAAAAAGAAGCAATAAGCAGAACAAATATAGATACGGACAGGCAGACAGACGGACGGACGATATTGTTAAATATTGGAACTTTTCAAAACCAAAGAAGAATTTGTCTTTATTTTTTGTTTTTTTACTTTAAACTGAAGAATGAAGAGAAAAACCTTTAATAAGGGCGAATAGAAATATATTAGAGATATTTTTAACGTCTTTTAGTCCATTGATATGTATGTACGTGTATGTGCGATTATATTGCTGTTCGACGGTCATTTACTTCATTCAGTCCAATTGGAAGAACTCTTTTAAGCCTGGTAATTCTTTTTTCTCCAAAAGAAATATTGAGTTTAGTTTCTTTTGTAGTCTGTAGAATTCAGGTTAAATTTCAACAATCAATACTTTTTGTTGATTTATTCCTAAGCTAAGAGGCAAAGCAAAGATAAGAGGACAATGCCTCTAAAGCATTGTGTTGTTTATAAAAGGGATTTTTAAATCTATTTCCTGCAGAAGAAACAAAACAAATATTTTTTTTTTATAAATAAAGCAATAAGATCTTATTAAGTCGAATTATTTGAGGGCTTTATTATTATTATTAATCTGCAATGGAAAGCAATGAAATTTTTAAGGCACGCCATTAGACTCAGTCTAGTTTAAAAATTTAGATTTTGAAATTAAATCTGTCCATTAAATTCATGTATGAGTGTCTTCTTATTTTTTCTTTTAATTCTGATCATACGAACAATAAAACAATCGCAGTTACAACCAGCAAACAAATGGAATCCAAAAAATAAAAAACGATAAATGATGGAAAAATAATACGCGGTATAAGTGCGCCAGTAGAACACATTGAATTTGAATTATTGAAGCAGCCCCTACTTGCAGGCAAAGTATGCGTTTGAGAGTTAAATTTTTTTTTTTTTTTTTTTGTATTTGAAATGGAATTTGCTAAATTCCACTACCACTACCACTACCATCACAGATACTGTTGCATGCAACTTTGTTTGTATTTGTTTTGCAAATTTATAAAATATTTATAAACAAAAAAAATACTTTCGGCTGTTTTAAATATTTTATACTGTTGCGCAAATACACACACACACCCACACACATTTTAAAAAATGTGAATTTTTTTTTTTAAGAAGAGAATCGAAAAAATTTCCATAAAAATTTGCTACTGTTGCATTCCGGCAATAGAAGTTTGTTTTGTTCACGTAACATTTTGAATTCTTTTCTTTATTCCTATTTCATTATTCGTTAAATTTTTCAGTGAATTTGGGTTTATTTCAAGCTGACAGCTGTGTCACTGTGTCCGTTTGTGAAGTGTGTCACCTAGATATTGAATGAAAATTCATTTTGTAAAATAACTATGAATTAATGAGTTTATCTTCAGGGACTGATTAAAGGTAACAGAGATATGTATATTGGTGTTTTTGCCAAAAACATTGACAACCTCTTGCAGCGTACCGTGTGGTATACGTTTGAGTTGCATTAAATCGAATCAGATTAACACGCAATCCATTCTTTTCGTTGATTACAGTGTGCCATTTTAATGGCCTACACTTAGGGAGCGCTCATGATAAGAGAAGTACAATATGCACATTTACATTGAAGAGTGCTCCATAGTCACAATCTACGCAGATTTGAACTAAGAATGCTTATTGTCTCCTCTTCTTTATTGCTATCTGATGGCATTCAATAGAACCCCGTACGAACTAATCGAAATGACATCTACTGGAGCTTTAACCACCATCTTGATGAACTTGCTTAAGGGAATGGGATGAGTTTATGGGAAGTGTTTATTATTAATAAAATATTCTGTCGTGCAGGGAAGTTAGCCTAAAAGCCAACAATGGCAACGCCAAGTCCACAAAATTTGTTACGAAATATAGCAATAATCGCTTGGGATTACCACATTTCTTTCAAATTGTTGTGGATTGGACACCTCAATAAAATTCCATAGCAACGTGACAGTAATCACTCCTAACGGGAGTAAATAGATTCGGAATAGAATGAACTAAAGGTAGAAGCTTAGAATAGGATTATGATATTCGAAATAATCTATCTTTACGTATCATTGAAAATAATTTGTAACTAAAGAGCTGGTTAAATTGTTCTATAATATTTATTATTTAATACGCATTTTGAAAATATTCTTTTGCTGCGTGAATATTTTTATCATTATTTTACTTTCAATTATCTAAACGGAAACAGGAAAACATCCAAACGCCATGTGTGAGTTTATTTATAACGAACTTGTCTATTATTGGCTATCAATCATATGTGAACTGGTGTTTTATTTTTTGTTTGAATTATTCGTAAATGCAAATGTATGTTACAATGGTTGACTATTAATGAATTTTTATGGTTAAACATGTATGTAAATTAAAAATTCATGAATTGAACGCAATAAAGCATGAAATACCTGTAACAACAGGAGAACAAAAAAAAAAAAAAGAAAAGAAAAAAAAACAATGGAAAATAAATCACCAACAGCTTGAACGGCATTATTATCGCCGGCATCATCAATATACAGGAAATGTGAATAATCTCGCATCTAAATAACTGTATGAAAACGTGCAACACAAAAACCTAAAGCCAGCGATAAGGGTCAGTCAATATATTCAATGAATCGCAACGAATGTAAACGAAACATAAAAAATTTTAAATGATATCGTAATCGATACAAAAACAAAAAAAAAAAGGAGAGAAAAATAGAAAAAGAATCTAACGTATAACAAACACCTGCCGTTAATCTGGAATGTTGACAAAGGTCAAAACCAAGCTTTAGAATATTTAAACATTTTCCGTTTATATTATAGTGGCTGTAATGGTCTTTCTTTCCAAAGGCCATACTTAGTTGATTTATATTTAATCTTCGTTAGCAGTTCCATATGACCAAGGTGTAATGGTTTCGAATTTATCCAATAGTTTTCAAATTACGTGAGTTGAGGTTTTCTTTTCGCTACAACTTTCCTCTTTTTTGTTCTTTTTTGCTTCGTCTTTAACTTCAGTTGCTTTTTAGTTTTGAAAAGATGCTGTAAAATCACTTCTGGCATGAGGCATGAGCTGAAACATTTTGTCTTGCAATTTCTCTCCTTTTTACTGTTTAAGAAACTAAAATTACAACGTTGTATGTACTTAAGATAAGTTTTTGAGCTTCTTACCGAAAGTATTTGTAACGCCTTTCTAAATATGTTGCAAAATGTTTTCCTACTGTTGCTTTATATTCCATTTAAGTAAATACCAACACTGTACACGACTAAACAGAGGCATTACACAAATAATGCACAAGTGGGGGCCATATTTTAAATATTATACTAGAAAAGTGTTCTTAAAAAAAAGTCATAAAAGAGAATATTTATCACAGAGTATAATAATAATAAGCTATGGTAAAATAGCTTTTATTCTTGCTAACATTGATCGATGAATTTTTGCATCTACAATGTTTTCATTATCGATTTCCCCCCCTAATGTTATAACATCTCTGACTGAAAGCGATAAAACTCGTTTAGTTTTATAATCCTTCAAAACGTTTATAGTTTACCAGGAACTTTTATGACTTTATAATAACACACATGTGTACATATGAACGTGTGAGCAAAATAAAAATGAGAATTTTAATCGAAAAAATCTTTAAGACTCTGTTTTTTTTTCAATTTTCTTTTTTAAGACTACAGTTTCTAAACAGTTTCTTTATATAACAAAAACTACAGAATTTTAAAAGATGCAACAATGTTTGTAGTATTTAAACATGTTTTTCAACAAGAACACGTTTTTTAAAATTGTTATTCACTAATTAGTAACTGCACAACTTAAATAAACAAACTTGTGTGCTAAAGTGTCATTCATTTACCATTTCTAGGTTTTTTCTCTTCGTTTCTTTTGTTTTTTTTTGTTTCAATTTTACATCACCAATGTATAGGGCACAGCTAGGCATTCACTTGTTGTTTGAAACAAAAAAAAAACAACAAAAATCTGGAAAACGAGCTGCCTGCTACAGGAAAAAAAAAATGTAACTAAAAACACAGAAATAAAGAACTGAAAAATGACATTCAAATTACCAGTCAGTAACACTCGCAGACACCCACACATACTCTCGTACATTAGTCGTATAGTCAAACATATGAATTTCTGTGTGTGTATACAAATTAAAATTTAAATGTGAATGTATGGATGTAGGTGTCGTGTAGGTGTATAGGACTACGTAAGAGTATGTTCAGTTTACTTTTTTTTTTTTTTATGTGAGCTTGTGTTTGTAAAACTACAAAAGGTCACTCACTATTCAGTATTGCATTGTGCTCATGGTATGCTCAGTTGCGTTTGTATGTTTCTCACTAACTACTGTTAGTGTTGTAGATTATGCAGTTGTTGCTGTTGTAGTTGTTGGTTTACTTTTAAATTATAGACTACAAAACAGTAGTAAAAGCACAAACAAACATACACTCACGGACACACACATTCGTTTTTCTCTCTCGTTGGTCACATTGCATCTATAATCTCGAGCTCTTTCAAAAGTGCACTGGCAACCACCTAAACAACAAACAGAACAACCGTAAAAAGACCAAAAGAAAATATCCCTCAAGAAAATAAAAAAACAAAAGGTGTTGAAAAACTTGTTAGTTTTCATTTCTTGCTTGTATGTATTCGTTTGTGTGTATGTGTGTGTGTGTGTGTGTATGTGAATTCAGTTTAACTCAATGATTTTTTTTTTTTTGTCAAAACATGTTCTTAAAAGAGTTTCTTCCATTCATATGCCTTTGTGTGTTCGAAGATAAGTGCGTGTGTGAGTGTGGGCATGTGGGTTTTGCTGTACAATGTACATTGCATTGAACAAAAACTAACCCTCAGCATAAATGAAGAATGATTGAAGGATATCTAAATTTATTAAAGTCTAGCTTTAGCATACAAAATAGAATTTAAGTCATTTCTTTTATCGCAATAGGATTTATTTAGAATAACCGAATCCGTAAGAAAAGAATTTCTGATCGTTTTTTCTTCTTCTTTTTTTTTTTTTGTAAGAAATGATTTGATTCTTGAATTTATTGTTTTTCACTATCACTATTGTAAATGATTAATTTCCAAATTAATAATTATTTTACTTTTAGCTGCTGTCCTTTATTAAAGAAACATGTGTTTGTCTTTGCCTTTAATCAATAAGGTTTACAAAAGATAAAATAGGCCATCATTCAGTGTTCGAATCGCATCAAATCAAAGCAAATCAAAACAAATACATCAACCTACGTATACATACACTCACATGTGTCTGTGTGCGCATACGAACGCATACAATTAATATGAAAATCTCTACAATTTATTTGCTTGAATCCCTTTGAATTTGTACCATCACCAACGCCTTGACCGGTGCGAGCAGACATAAAGGCATTGTCTTCCTTCTTGCTTGATTTTTATTTATTAAAAGCAATAAAATAATCAATATTTGCCATTGTGCGTGAACATAAACCTATGTATGCGTTATAAAGTATGTATGCAGGAGATAGATGGTATGAGCTTAGAAAAGACGAAGTAAGAGGGTGGATTTTTTCCCCTTGATATTGGCATTCGCCCTAAATTAAGTTGTTATTAAATGTCGCATAAAATAACTGCAAAATTGCTGTCAACATTAGAAAACAGGAACAAACAAACTGAGAGGGGATGACAATGATAAAGTGAATGGAATGTTGCTTAAATTTATGGTATTACTACGATTGAATAGTTTATATCGTTCACTATTATTTCCTTTTATATTTTTATGTGCATGTGCGTGTATATGTACATGTAGTTGCCAATACGTTAACAAGCAGTTATTTTTTCTAAAATGTTGCTTAAATCCAGCTTCCATTTACAGCACGTGCTGTTTAATAAAATCTTACATTCTACACACTACACTCACTACAAAGTGACTGACATTCTAGTGAATGAAATTCATTTCTATTAAACATTAAGGACTAAGCAGCCAAGGTAGTTTTGGTTTTCAAACTTCACTAAGACTTTTGTGTAAAATCAAATTTTATTCCTTGTTCGGTCGATAGTAATTCAATTTAAATTACGAAAATTTTGTTATTGATGCAAAATGTTTCTGATTATATAGGGTAGACACATTGTCGTCTTATGTATTTTTTAAGTTAGTGTGTTTATATGTGGGTTGCATAGAATTTTACATGAGCGTACAGAGGAGATTAAGGCTACCATTTATTAATACGGCAAACTAATAAGTAGGGGGATTGTTGTTACGAAAAAGAGTTTATTTTATAGACTCATTTAATGTTTATACCTTTCAACAAACGTGATGACACATGTCACATGTCACATTTAAGGGAAAGGGAGTGTGTCTCAGCGTTTACAGTAAATAAACCACAATAAAGATTTATTTGCTGACATTTTATTAAATAAAAGCTAAAAAATTAGAAAAATAATTAAAAGGCTAGTAGTAGCACCTTGACAAAATGAAGTCTATTCACAATGGACCTCGTCATGTAGGCAGTTATAAAGAAGTACTTAATGAAATCTATTTTCTTTATAATACGTTATTAATTTGTTGTGAATAGTTTGCGTAAAAGAAAAATGAAAATATTATTTATTAATTATGTATTTGATATTAATTAATGAATGATTTAATTTTTTCATACATCAAATATACTTTTTAACTGCATGATGTTATTAAAAATAAATCACCTTTTTGTCTATGTTTTATTATTATTTGTTTTAAAATATTTTATGAAGAAGAAAATATTTATTTTCGAAATATATTTTATATCAGTTTTTATGTTGGGCATTCTTTTGAAAACAGAAATAATTAAAAAAAAAATTACTAACGCTTGCTTTTTATTTTGTTGTATTAAATTGAAATTTTTTATTGCCAATCTAACCCTGATAATATAAATAACGGTCATAAATGTTAAAATTAAAAAAGAAAAAATAATAATAAATAAAATAAAATAAAAAACATCAGCCATAAATCTCAATGAATTAAAAACATGAATTCAGAGTATGTTCTACATTTTGTATATATTGCTACGTTTTTACCTTTTAAAAACATTTAAAATATGAGTTCGTAGATTGAAAATAAAGATAAAAAATAAATTTGTGTTTAGTTTTAACAAAAATTTATTGTAATTCGTACAATTCTGTGTGCCATTGTTCACAACTTGATGTAAACAAAAAGTGCTTTGTTTGTTATCTTACTGTTTATTCCTTTTCCATAAACAATAACAATTACTAGGCAATTAGTCGACAAATCTTTGTAACGGAGATTTTCAAACCAGAAATACTCCCTTAAACCACAACTACTCTTTTTGGGTCCCGGTCTTTTTCTGATAACAAGATGTATATGACAAAAATAAACAACAAAATTGAGATCATCATTAAGAAAAGGTAGTAGCATAAACTCTGTATTTAATGTATCAATTATTATGAAAAGGGAGGGAGGTCGCCGTGGTCCAGGGTTCGAGTCCCCGGCCAGACATCAAAATAAAAATGCAAAAAGTATTTTCTCGGCGATTTCTTTTCAGCAGATTTCTGGCAAAAACTCTGAGAGTAAAAATAAAATTGCTAGGAAAAGTTTCTCAAAAATCTGTCGTTCGGAGTCGACTTTAAACTGTAGGTCCCGCCACTTATGCATAAAATTAACGCACACAACATAAGTAGTGTGAGAAACTAGGTTAATAATCCTGACTGAAGGGTTGTAATGACCAATTATGTATGTATGTATTATTATGAAAAAAAAAAAGAAAAATATTTATGTTTTTTAGGACATGAGTATTTTAACGTTTAATTTCAATTTTCAATTGAAATTTTTAATTGTGAAATATTGGCATATTATTTGATTTTAATCAGTTATGGTTTATGGTTCTTTTTATTACCCAACTATCCTTCTTTATTAATATTAACATTTTTTTTTTCTTTTGTATGTTTACGATTCACTTTTTGCGTTTCAATTTCATAGAATAGAATTGCAAAATTATGTGATTGCTTGAAGGGTGTTTGTGTAAAGTATTTAAAAATAATAAAAAAGTAAAATAAAAAATAAAATGCAAAATAATAAAAACGTAGAATTATGTGTATTTTAAATACCATAAACTGTATTTAATTGCTGCTTTGCTGCTGTCATATATTTTTTGCGTTAATCTCACCCCTGCTTCATATGCAACTACAATCGATGTATGTTTGATGGAGTGGTAAAATAGAAAAAAAGAAAGAAAGTAAAACCGAATAAAAAATGAATGCAATTAAGCCAGAGGGCTAGAGCCGGGGATTTTATGGATACAATACAATGTCATGGTTAAGCATATATAACGACATCGTCACCGTCGTTACTAAACATATGAAAAATCTATAATAAAATAAATTATTGTTAAATACAAATTAAGGGATTAAATTTTGTTAAGTTACTTAAGAGAAAATTTTAAAAATTCAATTCTTTTTATTTATATGCTGTATTAAGTTGGTTTTGATGTCAAGAAAATTATCATGCTTTAATTATTATTATGCATACTACTTAATTTGTAATTAAATTATTAAAGGTTACATCTAATCACCTAATTATGGCATGATTTTTTTTTGTCGGCAGCACACTTGTGTTCAAAGTTAAACTTTAAAGTGTTTTTGTAAATATTCTGTAACTGTTGCTATTTTAATGGTTGTCACTGTTGCAGTTGTTGTTACTGTTACTGTTGCTGTTGTAATTGTTTTGTTTATTATTTATTTGCAACAGAATCAACGTTTTTAATTAATTATTTAACTGTTGTATTAAAAGTTGTTTAATGAACCGACACAATTAAATTTAAACATGTATTGCCATACAAATTTTATGTTTAAAAATTCAAAAATTAATTGTTTTAAATGGGTATTAACAAAAAACAAAACAAAAAAAAATAAAAATCCTTCTCACGCATATGCATACATACAGACATACATGCTTACAAAATGAAATTAAATAAAATTGTACATATGAATACAAAATTATTATTCATTGCCAGTTAAGTGAACTGAATTAAAGTTGAATTTACAAGAGCTAAAACAAAAAATTTAAATGAAATGAAACTTGCAAAACAAACCTTTTCAACTATTCTCTACTTAAAATTGCAGCAATTTTAAATTGCTGTTTGATATTTTGTTTGTTTTCTTTTTATTTAAGCGTTTCCATTTCCATGCGATTTCAGAATAAAAAAAAAAACAAAAAAAGTTTAAAGTTTCAATTGTTTATCAAGAGGTTTTTCTTTGTATTTATTAAGTTGACATGAATTCATCACAAAAGCAATTACACGCTCACTGATTCATATACCAAGTACACATATATGTTGTATTAAATGCATTACGTATAGACTTCAAATTTAAAGTAGTATCGTACAGTGGGTGACAAAGTAAATTTACCAAAGATTATCTTTTCTGTTTTGTTTCTTTGTTTAACTTTGACATTAGACTCGTATACAGACAGAAAAATAAATTATTTTTATGCTGAACGTTTTATAGGCGGAGCTGTCACATCAGACATTGTGCGTGAAGCAAAATCAGGAATTGTAAAATTGAGAGAAAAACCATGTATTCTAAAATCGTATAACGATTGAACGGTCACCTGTCCAACAGGTGCGCCTGAACTATTGTGCTGAAGTTGAAGATTTCAATATTTTATGAATGACACAACACCAGATATTTAGCTTGTCACAAAGGAGTGAACTGGAAGAAGTTGAGGAAATTTATACAAGCTATATAGCCTTGGTTGGTACCTAACAATACCTATCTATCACATCCAGCTTTCTCATTGATGATGAGTTTGGACTTAATTCAAGCATTCAACAAGGTTTTCTTATATCCCTAAATCTGTTTGTCAGTTTTCATAATAAACTACTCTTTTGTACTTTCAATTCAATTTTCTGGGCAAAACTCTGAGAATAACTGATATTGCCATGAAAAGTTTCTCAAAAATCCCACATGACATAAGTGGTATGAATCCGAAACTGAATAATATAGTTTGCTCTGATCAACGAAAAGTTTATTAGTGTTTCCTATAATTTAAATTTAATTTTTTTTTTAAGATTTCTGTTCTTTCTTATTAATTAATTCATTTTTTTTTCTAAAGTATGTTCTTTTAGTTCTGGTAGAAACTTTGATTTTATTTCCGGTTTCATAAACATAAAAACGCACTTGAAATGAAATTTAATACTTTATTATACGCACTCACACATACACAGGTCCTTATAAACGGATACTTAACGATCATATCCATATACACTCAGCTTGTATACTAAAACAGCATTTACGTGAACAGAAAAAATGTATTTAGAAAAGTGAACGGAGAGGACTTTTGCTTTTTTTGTGTTTTGTTTTTATTTTTTGTTTAAAGAAACAACATAAACAAAAATGAACAACATTTACTATTTTGAGTAAGTAAATACAATACGATACGATACGATACAACATACAACTGTAAAATGTTGTTTAAGTAGTTGTAAATAAAAATGTATGCCTCCGCCATATTTTAAATATGCATTATTATGGTTATTTTATATACAATAGAAAACCGCACATTCAAATACGGTTTGGTTTGAATTCGGTTCGGTTCAGTTCGGTTTGGCATAACAGTGTGTGACATTGACATGTTGTCGGTCATGCATGCATGATAAAACAAAGCGTCGTTTTTAATTGGGTTTTTGGGTGAGTGTACAAACACAATAATAAAATAAAAATCTACATACAAAATATAACACACATTAACATATACATAACATACATACATACATACATACTTATATAGTTATGTGAATACATATTTGAGTTGTTTAAAAATAATGGTTTTATGTACCATTTTGAAATGAATTTTTATTAATAAATAGAAAAGTACTTTGTTATTTACAGAGCATGAATGTGTGTGTATAGGTACACAAGAAATAGCACAAAAAAAGAAATTGTTTGAGTCATTGAAATATTATATGAAGTTATTAAATAATATTTATTATAAAACTTATTTACACAATTTATTTTAATTCCAATGGAAATTGCATTCACAATTTAAAAACATTTCTATTTCCACCTGTTGACAAGTGGATCAAGAGAAAATTTATTCCCTCTCGCTATCTTTATGTGGAATATTATTCTTCACACAGTATTTTTTTCTTTTATCCTATGCTGCTAGACTCACACAGTTATACGTATCAGTGGCATGTTCTTTATTATAAGTTTAGTAGAAATTCTTCTGAACATATAATTTCAATAGCGGTCTGTTCTGTGAAGTAGATCGTAATTTGTTAAACAATTTAAATGTTTCCTTGGGTGCTATTCTACTCCAATCTTTAACTCTAGCGTTTGCGTTGTCTTTTCAAAATATGTCTTACATACATACATAATTGGTCATTACAACCCTTCAGTCAGGATTACGACCTAGCTTCTCACACCACTTATGTTGTGTGCGTTAATTTTATACATAAGTGGCGGGACCTACAGTTTAAAGTCGACTCCGAACGACAGATTTTGAGAAGCTTTTCATGGCAATTTTTACTCTCAGAGTCTTTGCCAGAAATCTGCTGAGAGGAGGTCGCCGAAGAAATATTTATCGTTTTGATGTCTGACCTGGGATTCGAACCCGGGCCTTTCGTCTAATAAGCCAACACACTACCTAGTAGACCACGGCGACTTCAAAATATGCCTTAGTCATCCATATTTCTTATTGCGAATTACGATTTCCACTCCTGCTTGATTCACAATATTCCATGATATCTGATTTAATATAATTCTCGGCTACCAAATCGATCTGAAGGAGTTAATAAAATTAGTCGAACTAAATGCGAACAAAGCTCGCATCTACAAATTAATCTGATATACTTCCTCCGACTGTATTTCGACATTCCAAAGGCGGTTTTTGTTTTTGTTTTTTGTGAATATTTCTTTTTTGATTCCCATTCTCCGTCCTCTTACCTATATTCCTATATCCTCTATTTCCTTCGTCCCCTAAGGACAATGTACAATGAGTCAATTTCGACCTCCGGGTACTGTACTGTACTCGTCTTAACCGACAAGTGCACGTCCTGTAACCTAACCTTACCTTCTTATTTGATTTATTTTTATTATTAATTATAAACTGTACGCATTCTTAACATAACTATTTAGAAAAAAGGACAACAAAAGAAAGTTAATTAATAACAAATTATAGTTTTTTTTATTATTTTTTGTTTTATAAAAAATCAATTTTAACTGACACTATACAAAAGCGATGAACGAGTGTTTGTATGTACATACATACATATGTATGTAGTACATATGTATATACATATTTTTATGATCATAATTTTAGTTTATAATAATTTTTTTTATTTAATTTAAATTGCTTAGATTTATGTTATACAAGTGCATTACACTGTAATTACACGATTTATAGTTTTATTTATTTCATTATTATTTCATTATTATTAATTTTAAATTTATTTCTGTGATTATATTTAATACACAATGATTTATAATTTGTATGTAGTAGCAGTGAATAAATTCACTGACTTTAGTGGCCTTTAACATTAGCTCGTTTGTATTTAGCTGTGATAGTGAATGTGTAAAACAGGCCAAGTTCAGATACTTATAAATTGATATTATTGTTGATATATTGTAATGAACTGAAATGTTATATTATTATTGGATAAATGAAGCGTATTCGATACTAAAACTGTTGAAATTGAGTTGATTCTTTTTGGTATTTACGACAACAATTGAAAATAAATGTTTAGTTGAGTGTAAAATTGACATTATTAATAATCATTTTATCATTATCATCATCGTCACTATCATGATATCAATTATCATTGTTATGATTCTAATTATAGTTTAATTAAATGCAGTTGGAAAAATAAAACTAAAAATTGAACACATTCAATGTAATAAAATATGCTGAATTCAGCTGTAATACTATTCATATGGCGTGTCAAATTCAATTCTAATGTTATGTAAATTTTCAGAAAAAAAAAAACGGAAAATAAAAATAAATATAAACAGTAAGGAATTCTGGGAAACTTAATAATATTTAACTTAATAAAGTTAACTAATGTTTTATGGAACTCATATGGAAAGAGTTGTATATGCAGCAACGGTCAGTCACGAATCGTTTTTTCGCTACTCATAAGCAGTCATGAAATTTTGAATATAAGGGAGTCAACAATATTGAAATGTAACCACTCTGATTCCTTCGTTGCAATTATTCAAAGGTTGCAATGAGTATGAGTACATCGTTGTCATCAAACTTATACTGTTCAATATATCGAGATACTCAAATCATTCTACAAAATTTACAGTCTTAATTGTTGTTGCATTTATTAAAAAAAAAGACGGATAAGCAAAAAAAAAAAAAATTTTAAAAAACAGAACAACAATCATAACAATCAAACACAATCTTCAGTAAGTATTTCAGTGTTCCTACGCGATTCATACTTATTTTGTGATTTGTGTATATGTTGAATTATAAAACAACTTTGAAGATGAGTAAAGGTTTCATGATATTAAAATCAGTATCAGAAATTATGAGTATGATTCGATTCTGCTCATCTTTTTGAATACTCATTGCTAATCTCTGGTATGTAAGTAATGAGTAATGAGTTGCAACATACACAATATGTACAAGTGCATATGCATACGAAAATAGTTTTACAGATTTTCTGCCATTTTTTTTGTATTATTGCTTCTTTAAGCACACAGTAATTTGTAATTAAATATTTAAATCAATGCCTGAATAGTTTTTGCTTAATAAACAAAAATTTCTGTTTTTATTTTCAAATATTTACATTTTTGTGTATATTTCCGTATATTTTTATAACAGTTTTATAATTTAAAATACAATTTTGTAAAAAAATCTTTAACAAAACGAAAAAAGGGATTTTTTTATAATAAAATAATATAATAAAATTATTTTAACACCAAATGGTGTCATTTGAATTTTAAAAATAAATTTTTGACACCCCGAGAATTTTGTAACAATTTATTTTTGTTTTCTTTTTTTTATTTTTAATTTTTTACATTCACAAACATATTTACATATAATCCTACATTTTTTTTCCATTGTTGAAAGGAAATCATGTGTATATTTTTGTGCTTCAAAACAGTCGATTGTTTTTACCGTCAGAATGCATAACGAGTTTTTAAATTGTATTTCATTTATGTGGACAATTAAAAAATATTTATTTGAAATATTTAGTGGAAATAAAGATAATTTTAACTCTACTTGAAATATTTTAATGGACGGGCAAAAAAATATATTCTCTGAATTATAAAGTTTATTTCTTTTGTTAAGCTCTCTTGATACAATACATTCAGGTGTAGAAAAAACAATACAATACACATTTATGCAGTGATTTATTTGTTATTCTAAAGTAAGGATCAGACTATGCGAATATTCGTTTAAAAATATCCAGTTTTTCAAAATTTTCAAATTGTTATCAAGTTCTTAAAGTAACTTGAGTCTGAGTTTAATTGGCGATGTCAATCTTCCAATTTCACAAAAAATTATTGAAAATTTAAATTTAAAGAAGCAAAGCTAAGAAGTAACAATTAATTTTATCTCTGGTACATAATTACCATCTTTTTACATTGTCTATGATATATGATATAAAACTTGAACTATAAAAGTTGGCTGTGTCTCCACAACGTGATGCACACAACAACAATTGGTATGTATATTAATTATCCTTTGTTTACACTCTTTGCATAAACAGTAACAATCTCTTGGCAATTATTCGATATTCGATGGATAACGGAGATCTTCAAACCACGATTATTTTCTTCAAACACAGCACCTTTTCATACATGGTTGACTGACTGAACGTTTCCCGACTCCGTTGCCTGCTTTGCCTTGTCTTTCATATTCCATCGTAAGCAGTCTGATGAATGTACTTGAAAGCGAATTATGGCGACTACTCTATCTCAAGATCTCTACAAAAGTAAACATCGTTGCTTGATATTGTTGTTTGTGTATTTGAAGTCGCCGTGGTCTAGTGGGTAGTGTGTTGGCTTATTAGACAAAAGGCCCGGGTTCGAATCCCAGGTCAGACATCAAAACGAAAAAGATTTCTTCAGCGACTTCCTCTCAGCAGATTTCTGGCAAAGACTCTGAGAGTAAAAATTACCATGAAAAGCTTCTCAAAAATCTGTCGTTCGGAGTCGACTTTAAACTGTAGGTCCCGCTACCCATGTATAAAATTAACGCACACAACATAAGTGGTGTGAGAAGCTAGGTCGTAATCCTGACTGAAGGGTTGTAATGGCCAATTATGTATGTATGTATTTTGTTTACATTTACTTTTGGAATGTGTGTTGGTATACTTTTGTTTACTTGTTTATCATTTTTTATGCTGGTGTTTTGTTTTTGTAGCTTTTGTTTATAAGTAGTATCTAGATTTTTCCTTTTCGTAACAATACGATATTATCATTTTCAATATGTGTAGATTTGTTATTTTCATAATAAAAAACAAAACTGAGATGCTAAAAATACTTCCTTAACGATTTATCTTTGGTGATAATTTTCCCTATAATTAATGATTTGAATCATTGTTTTTGACAGCTGAATCTATGGTATGTTTTTGTGCGATAATATCTTTTTGTGTAAAAGTTAAGTTGTAAATAAACCTCATTCTCTCAATAGGCAAAATAAAATAATTTTTTTGATTTGCATAGTTTTCATGATTCATTTTTTTTTTGCTGTAATTGCAGTCTTATGCTTGATTACCTTTTAATTTATATCGTAGAGTATGTAACTTATTCGTTTGTTTTTTATTTTCTTTTTTCAAGAATTTCCATTTAATTTGTATCAGTATTTATATGCTAAATGCTTGTGTTTTATCTGCGAAAGGCAATTCAAAAAACAATTTTTTTCTTTTCACTTTCTTCTCTTCTTTTTTTGTCTTTTAAATGTGGTCAACCACTATTAAGGTTTCATACTGTCAATTGTAGATTTTTTATGTATTTTTTCTTTTTCTTGAATCTTTTTATAGTTTTAACAATAAATAAAAAGAATTTCCCTTTACACCAACAGTTAATGCCTTGGCTAAAGGCATTTTTCATTGTGCGTTTGTCTCATTGCCTGCCACTTATATTACCAAACATTCTATTACATTCTGTAGTTTTGTTTTTTCCTTTCTCTCTGCTTCTTCCTTTTAACAAACAGTTTGAGCAAATTAATTAAAAGTAAACATTAGGTTTTTGGTATTTGCCATTTTGGACAAAAAAAAAAAAAAAACAATGAAAACGAAAAAATCAACAATAATAGCCCAGACAAAAGAATCATTTCATTACAAATAAAACCGGAAAACCAAACCCCCCTCCCCCCCCAACATAGAAAAATACAAAACGGTATAAAAAGAACTTGTAAATGTCCTTAATAGTTGGAAAAATAATGCTAAAGTGTAATCTAAAAAAAAAAGAAAAAGGAAAACGAATAAAAAAAGAAACACAATAAAAAAAAGAATGAATATCTTAAATAATATAGGAATAGGAAAGAAAGACGAAATTAGGAAATAAAAACACTCAGCTACTGTTAAAGAGATGGCAGTGGCCAAAAGCAGGAAATAATGAAATAGAAGGAACCAACAATACAACAGGCTCCAAATTAAATGCTGTGTGAGTTTTTAACTTAAGACTAAATGAAAGGAAAATGGAAAACTTTAAAACGACGAAACGTAACCACTCTTGCTTTCGTCTGCCCTTCAGTAGCAGGCAGCAGGAAAACACAAAAAATAAAAAAAAAGTTAAACACTAGATAAAATATAAGTTAATATTGTACAACAGAATATATATTTCATTTTGTTTTTTTACTGCTTTAACGTGAAATTTATTTATTTAAATATGAAAATTTAAAGTAAAATTTTATTCTTAGATTTTCATTTTCCTCTCGTGAACAAAGAAATTAAAGATGAAATATTTTTTTTTTGTTTTCCGAATTAGACGTTTAGCTGCTCATCGTAAAAAAAATTCAAGTGGAAAGTGGCTTTAATATCATTCAGTCATACGATTTGATTCGATATTGAGCATAAGAAGTCAACTTTACACTTGTTTATATAAAAAAAAATTCTTTGCATTTCCACGGTTACTAAAAAAGCTTGAAATGCCGGCCTAAACTGAAATATAAATTTCTACCCTAATACTTAAGAAAATATATCTGCATTCCGTATTATATGACAGGAAATATTTCTTTTCTTTTAGTTTTTTTTTTTTTTTTTTTTTTTATGAGGCGAGGTTTAAATAAAACTTTCTGTTATTGTCAATATGTTGGTTGTTTATTTAAGGGATTTTGTATCCGCATTTTTTCCTGTTTCTTTTTCATTTCATTCTGTAGCATTTGCCAAAATAATAAAGTTTTGAAAGAAAATAAAAACGGAATGAACAGGATATGAAAGATTGTTTCTATGACACTCTCACATTTGCACTCATCAAACATTTATGAGTATGAAAATTTCGTTTGTATTTAATTAAGGACAAACGTTAGCCTAACTGAGTTGTTATGTTGACCTGAATGACCAGAAAAAAATTCATGGCATAGAAAAATATAGTTTTACGGAAATGAATATGAAATTTAATTCATAAGCCTATGATTAGTTGGGGATTGAGGGAGTTCTCTTGGATGAAGAAAATGAATACAGCAATTGATATATGAATTAATTAAGAAATTAAAAATTACAGCCTACTAAAGATTCTTTAAAATAGCATTTGATTTCTTGAAATGAATCGTAACGCCTTTGAATTATTTCATTCTCATTCACAATACGATATGTTCTGCAGTTAATTAACTCTCGCTGCCATTACACACTTCATTTTATAATCAATTAATTTTGCATAAGAGTGCCCAGGCGTGTACATATTTGTAGGGGATCATCAAGTTAAATGTAAATGAATCCTTTTACCGGTGTATTATGTTGAGATTAAACAATCACATTATTTAACTGTTGTAGTGGGTTTAATAAACGTACACTTTCACCTGTATATATGTACATACATACATACATACATAGAGTAAACGTACACACCATCGTCGTTGCATTAGAGACTCGAAGTTACTATTCAAATAACATTTACACTTTAGGTACGAATTTCTATTAACATGCCCGTTAAATGGTATTACCAAAGTGGCTGCTTGAATCCGTTTGCTGTACATAATAATTGAATTACATCTTTACATACATTCATAAATAGACTTACATATACGATTTTATTTACATACAAAAGCATATATGTAAACAGAGGAAGCATTTACACAAAATCAATAGAGAAACCAAAATTATGTCAGTGTTGTGTGCTAATTATTTAATATTAAATCTCAATATTGTTATTGGAATATTGTGAAATCGCACGCTAAATTTAACAAATACAGTGTAAAGTACTTCTTTTAAAATGCAACTAAATTTGAACGGAATTTATTCTTTTATAATCTATTAAAAAGTTTGCATTTAGAATCTGTACAAATCAAAGTTAAGTTAAAAACAACACAACAATTAGAGTTCAAATCGATCTAGGAATATATTTTAATTATTAAACGTTAATTCGGTTTTATTTGTTTAATTATTTTTAAGCACAAGGTTTAAAATTTTAATTTATTTCCTTACTAAAGCGGTCTTTTTCAATTATTTATGCTTCTGTGGAATCGTATTCTAGAGAATTCATTTTTGTTTTTTTGGTTATAACTTCGCCAAATGAAAAGTTTTGTTTAAGTTGAATTGCACTGAGATCAGTTGATCAAAAAGTTCATGTTCAATTATAACAAACAAATATTCTTTGACTGCATTCAATAGCTGAGTTTCAGTGTGTACGCGTGTGTTCTTAACATCTTTTATACTCTACGGTTTTATATTTTACCCACTAAAATACACATACAAACATGAAATACATTTCGTGTTCGCTTCCATACACCTAAATATTACTATGTATGTATGTTTGTATGTTTGTATGTATGTGTGTTCCTGAGTGTATCCATTAAATAAATGCGTCACAAACACACTCTCCTAACATGCAATTCAGAGAACATTTAATATTGAACAAAATTCGCTCATTTTGTTATCCTCAGATGTGGGTCATTTCATTTTCTAATCAGTTAAAATGAAGTCTCTATTAAATATGCATATGACTCTCGATGACAACCACTATCGGAATCATTGACACACTGTAAGTTTTAAAATTTTTTGTTTTATTTTGTGTGTTTTATTGGCATTCCAGCGATTCATGGAATACCTCACATGAATAAAAAAAATTCCGGAGCCGCAAACTCAATTAAATAGACAAATAGTAGGAACAACTGAAGTTCAATATAATCGTGAACATGCATAACAAAAATATTCTTATAACACACACGCACATATGTACAATGTACATACGTATGTACATACGTGTTGTATGAGAATAAATATCATCGCCATGTCATACATAAACTGAATAGAATTTTGCAGGCAAACAAATTAACAGCTAAACATAGGTGATTAGAAACGAAAAGAGTAAGAAAATTGTAAATAGTAATTTCTCCTGATAAATCGTCATCTAAATTTGATGACTTATAATAATTTATAGTTTGTAACCAACAATTATGTACATAATGTAATAAGTATTGTTACGACAATGAAAAATGTAGATGCTTTAACAAACAATAACAAAACAATGCAAGTAAACAAACTTGTTTGCAAATTATCGTTCGCCTTAATATAACAACAAATACTAGCATTAAAAAATGGTAAACACATAACTTACATACATATATACATAATTGGTCATTACAACCCTTTAGTCTGGATTATTGACCTACTTTCTCCCACCACTTATGCTGTCTGTGTTAATTTTATACTTGAGTGGCGGAATCTAAAGTTTAAAATAAACCCGAACGACAAATTTTTTTTTGAGAAACTTTTCATGGCAGGCTTTTTTTACTCTCAAAGCTTTTGGTAGAAATCTGCTGAGAGGAAATCGCCGAAGAAGTACTTTTTATATTTTGGGGCCCTGACATTACGTCTAATTAGCCAACGCACTGCCTATTAGACTACGGAGACTTCAATGGTAAACAAGTAAACAAAAATACACCAACAACAATACAATAATTAATGTAAACAAAGATATTTACAATTTTCAAATTTGTTTTGATTACATCGTACCTGAAGTAATGAGATAATATCTATACAGTACTGTACTGTATTGTACGGTATTTACGCTTAAATAAAGGGCATTTGACACTGTTTAGTCATACTATTCTATGCCAAAAGTTAAAACACATGTGCAACTTCTCGGATACTGCTGTCAAGCTAATGTCGTCGTATCTGCGGGATAGGAGTCAATTTGAGTATCATGATGGTACTGTATCGGACAGTATTTTAACATCTAGAGGTGACCCACAGGGCTCGATACTTGGTCCACTTTTATATTCAATTTACTCTAATGACCTGCCAAGAAAGTTGAGGTTTTGCAAAGTACAAATGTACGCAGATGACGTCCAGCTGTACATTAGTTGCATGCCGTCTGATATTACAGATTGTATACGAAGGATAAATTGTGATTTGCATAATGTGTTTCAATGGGCGTCGATTAATGGTCTTTGCCTCAATCCGAGGAAATCAAAGGCTTTGATAATAGGCAAGGTAAACTGTACGGCACAGCTTACACAATTAAGGATTAATAATACTGCTATTGAAACTGTATATAGTGTTAAGAATCTTGGAGTTGTCTTTGACAACAGTCTTAACTGGTCCAACCATATAAATGCTGTCTGTGGTAAAACGGTTGCCATGTTGCGAAATCTTTCTCTAGGGCAATATTTTACTCCGTTTAATATTCGAATGCTGCTAGCGAAAACATATCTCATCTCCACTTTACTGTATGGATGTGAACTGTTTTCTAGTTGTGACTCGATGAGTAGGAACAGGCTAAAGGTCACTTATAACAGTATTGCTAGATATGTTTATGGTCGTACAAGGTACAGATATCCTGAGTTCTTATATCAAATTTATGATACATCTTTTGAGAATTTGTTGAAGTGCCGTACTCTGGTATACCTGCATAAAATCATCCATCTTAGGAAACCCCATTATCTGTTTAATAGATTAGATTTTTCACGGTCTAATAGAGGCTTGAAAATTAATAGCGTTAGATACCATAAACGGATATCTGAGAGACACTTTTACATTAATGCAATTCGTCTCTGGAATGAACTCCCGAACAACATACAATTACTAAGCAATGCAAAGCATTTCAAGACTGCAATAATTAAATTTTTAAATGAACAATAATGTACAAACGTAATTAATCATTCACATTTTTTTTTTTTCATATTATTATAAATTTTGGTTTTTGTTAATTTTTGTTAATGTTAATTTATTTTTAAGGTTATTATCTTTGTAATATTTTATGCCTATATCCTTAGCAGTACTATTAATCTTGTTGTACTGTATTTCCGCCTGAACGAATAAATAAATATATAAGTTTGGACTTAGTCGAGCCAGTAATATAACGTAGTACTTGACTTTCAAAAGTAAAAGTTAATACATAGTAAATATGAAACAGAATGGTAATGTTTCTTAACCTGACTATTTTTACAAACTGATATTTTATTGAATACGGAGCTATGTTTCTAAATAGTTAGTAATAGATGTAAAAATAATTTTCTCTACAAACTGTACAATCTCTATTTGTATACATACATAAGTATTTATGTATGTATGTATGTGTGAACCTGTTTATATGAGTGTTCGAATGTGAAATGAAGAACATCAGCGATGCTAATAAACTAAAGCAAAATTTTATTGCTTCTATTTGGTTACACAACAATAATTCCTCTGGTCAATGATGATGATAGAGAGGCAGCAGCAGTAGGTGAAAAGGGGGATTAATAAGTAACTACCTCTATATGGATGAAATAACAACAATTTGTAAAAGCGTATAACAAATTAAAATGAACGCCAATAGGTTTCTATGCATGTATGCTACACGATAGTATGGATGTTCTCATACCGTATCAGAATATAAAATGAGAGTATGTGTGTAATGAAAGGAATTGATCATATTAAACACCAATACAGTACTACGTAAGCGTTGTTTATGAACAAGGAAATTTTTCTCAATAAAAGTTTTATTTGTAATCATTTTATATACGATGCATAATATCATACACAATTTCTGTTAGTTTTTTTTTGTTCTTCTGTAAAAGTTCCAATTGATGGCAACAATTTTAATTAACATTTACAATCTAAAGAGGTTTAGAAATATTCTTACTTTTGCTACCTCCTCAATGAATTAAAATTCGACTATGATAATGATAATAGAAATATGTAATAGAGTTTCTATTGTACCATGTCTTTTATTGTACATGTGATTACCTATGCTTTGGCGTATGTTAGACTGTGATTGAGTGTGTGCTTGAGTAATTTTTTCAAAAGCAGTAAAGTTGCCCAATAGGTATTGAAATACTATATCGATAACTGGAATTGAATTTGTTTGTCGGACATAATCGTTCGTTGACCGTTTATATATTAACTGTATGACAATAATAAGTCATCGCCATCAGAGTTCATCGTTAAGAGAAATTTCTTGCGTTGGCCTTTGCTTATGGCAATCATAATGAGTGACGTAAATAGATAAATGCCACTTGCAATGGGATTGTAGACATTTTCTGTAATTACGAGCAGATTTCTGATATGCATGTGTTGTTATAAAATTGAAGTGGCAAAGCTCTGTAGAAGTTAAATGAATTATTTGAGCAAAATGCGTTTGCAAGTTTTTGACATTGTGACAATTTTACTAAGCATACAGCGTTGTATTTTGAAATTTCAAGTGTACGCTATTTTTAGAATTTAATATTTAATTGATATTCCTGTAGTAAAGTGGATGTATGCATGATTTCGACATGTGTAAATATTAAAAATAGAAAATAATAATAATATTATTCAATAATTACTAATTCAAAATAGCAAGGGAAAACCATTTTAAAAGGAAATAAAATCAATTTAAGTGCGCTGAGAGGCTTACTAGCGGAATAATCTGCCTTATATGCGATATTGGAGCAGTAGAAAGTATTAAGTATTATTGTAGTGAAGGCATCAAAATAATGGAACAATTTTAATTTCACTTCTCCAAATTCAATACAATACCACAAATTACTCGTCTAACATGCTTACGTCATTCCTTAGGTGTATGCCCGTAGGCATCAGACCCTTAATTGGTCTTTGCTCCTTTAACAAATGCACCTGCCTTTCGTATGATTTACTTATTAACAAAAAATATTTTTTGTTTGTTTGTATTTTTTTGTATTTCTAATAAATTCAAAAAAAGTTGTACAAACATTTTTAAATTGACTCTTTTTTGTAGTTGATTGTTGTGTGTTTTTGTTTTTGTTTTTTTTGTTTTGTTATAATTCCTGTTAATTTAGTTTAAATACAATATGATTTTAACACTCTGTTTTTTAATCCGTTTGTAATCCATCATTTTAACAGCGAAAACAGCGAAAACAATGAAAATTTATTGTTAAAATATTGAAATAAATCTATGCGTGTGATGTACGTACATATGTATGTATGTATGTATGTATGTGTATGAGTGAGTCGGACAATAAAGGTGATTGTGTATGTATGTGAGTATACGTGTAAACAGTTTTAAAAGCGCATTTTTGAAAAATAATTTAATTATTATAACATTGTCAAGAGTACTTAAATTATGTATGAAAACATAATAAAAGCAGAATAAAAAAGAGAAAAAATTCTCAGCAAAAAAAGTGTTGCAAAATAATGCAAAATTTAATTAACGACAAATAATGAAATGAAATTAATTCATGTTTTTTTTAGATTGTTTTCTTCTTCTTGTTTTTAATTTTTTTTTTGTTGTTGTTATTGTCCATTATAATTATTATAATTGATGTTTATATGCGTGCACTTTTTTCAGTATGTATGACGATTTTTTTTTGTTGTTTTTTTGTTATTAAATAATACGAAAATTATGTAAAAAATATCTGATTTTTAATCCTGGTGTAGCCTTATCAAAAGGGTGTATTAAAATGTGATTAATAATAATTTTTCCACTTTCTTGCCTAAACAATTCATCAGATAATGTAAAACCGTTTTCAAATTTCCATTTTATCTATTTGTTGTTTTTATTGTGGTTAATGAGGAGCGCTTATCAATTTTTGTTTGTAAATATTTTATAAACCAAATAATTAATTATTAATTTTATAAAATATCCACATTAAAAGTATATTATTTTACTTCAAATGAAATTAAATACATTCGTTTGCAGGTAATCTATGTAATTAAATATTCAACTTCTGTTTCGATTTGGCAATAACGGGGGAAAACACAGTGTTTTTGTATTTTATTTCAAACATTCACTTCTCTATACTCATCAATTCTCTATACTTATCAATATTAAATGTATGTATCATTTAATATTTCTGACTAATTTGTTAGTTTGTTCGAGAGGTTAAGGGCACAATGGGTCAACTTGACTTCCGGGTAATGTACTCGATTCAATTGATCTCTAACCTAACGAAACACGAATTGATTTATTTAAGAAACTACAATATACGTATCGAATGAAATGAACCTACTTACAACTTCTTTTTATAGAGTTTTGTTCGGATTGAGAAATTTTAAAAAGATTTTATCATTGGTTTTGTAATTCACATTCGAGATGTATTCTTCGTGCCCGCAAGTTAAAAACAATTACAGATTTATAGTCACTTATCATATTACTGTTATTTTTACACTGCTTTGACGACTTAACCAAAAAAGCTATTTAATGTCCGCCTACAGCTTAAGTATATATTCTTTAGTATACTTCCCAAGGATCTTGTTTCGACATTTTTTTTATATATATTTATAAATTTATGTAAACAAATGAATCTGTTTATAATTTTCTTTTCAAATAGGGTGATACGACAGCCACAAAAAGATCATTTCAAAATCTAGCGATCATGATTTTTGAAATTAGGAGTGCCTAAAATTAAAAATCAAAATGGGTTCTGAGAAAATATTTTGGTGGTTATTGCCAGAACTAGGATATGTATTTTGAAAAAAATGTTTTTTTATCCTTTTGGCTAATTAATTTGATGGATTAAAAATATCCTTGTTCGGGCTAAAAGTACTCGTCTTAAGAGCATTGTCCCAAATTTCAATGAAGTGGGTCAATTAGTTTTTGTTATATTGTGTTATCTGGTTGGAAAAAATGATTTCGAGAAAAATGCGTTCTAAAATTAAGTTAATCAGTTAGTTAACTCCTTAATATCAAGTTGTATATTATAAACAATTCTTTCTTAGATTTTGCTAACAAAATTTTAACTTTCAATTTAATTGAATTTTTTCCCCTTTTTTATTTTGTTTTTCAACACTAAGTAGCAAGAATAGGTTTTTATTTTTCTTTGTTTTTTCTCATTTTGTCGGACGTATTAAATTGATGATAATTGGATGAATGATATACGTATAGGCTAATTGACATCCTTAGAATGGAGACATGTCAACCTTTTGTGTATGCCTTACTACAGTTACAGTTAAATGGCTTTTAATTAAAAATAGTTCTAGTTTTTGGAAAAATAATTTCAAAATGGATATTTAAACCGCAATGAAAAAAAGAAAGGAAAAATTAAAAACAAAAAATTGTAAACATTTTTAAATCTTTACTTCAAGTACATTAAGATTTGAATTTCGCTTTAAATTTGGCAAATATGTGGGATAATTTCAATTTCATTCCATTCCATTCCATTTAATTCATACATTTTAGACGACGGGACGGGCGATGACTATATTGTTGCCACACTCTTAATATCTAATAATGGCCATAATTGAGGTTATTATCAGCAATTGTTATGGTTTCATTTTATTATGTTATTATGTTGTTGTTGTTGTTTTTTGTTTTTTGTTGCTTTTCTTGTTTTCATTTTACCCACAATTACTATCTGCCAAGGACTCTGTTACTGCATTCAGGCGTATTCGCATTTGTATTCGTATTTGGCCACATTTGTGTGCAACAATCAAAAAATAAAAAAAATAAATGAAATTAAATTTTTACATAGAAACAGCAGAAAAAGTCAAGCGATTTAAATTTTAATTTTTACTAGTTTATGATTTTTTTTTTTTTGTGTTATGATTGTTCAAGTAGTAATTAAATTGTTGAAATAGCTTGCATAGTTTAAGTACAAACAGTGAAATTATTTATTAAAACGTATGTACAATGTATGTTGTTAATTATGGTTATTGAAATTCAATTATTTTTAAAAATTCGCCCTAAGGTTAATAAACGAATACACAGATGTTAATTGATTTTATATTTACAATATCATTAATTACCAGGTGTTAATTTAATTAGTTAATCTATAAGAAATTCTTTGAATTTAGATTTTAATTAAACTTCTAATCTAAAAATATGTTTAAGGCATGTAAAAAAATACCCATGAATTGACATGAGCTGACATGATTTTTTACTTTGCTTCAGCGTTTTCGTTAATGTGAAACCATAACCACACACAATAAGCTAATATCGGTATTACAATTGAACCTTATAGGACCCAGGTAACTTGCACCCATTGAGTGGTTTGCCTGTGTTCAATCTAACCTAACCAGTTTGGCGAAAATCAGAAAATATAAAACAAATATAAAAAGTTTTGAATTCTATTAATAATTTTATTCATTTTTTACTTTATTTACATAAATACATAATAATAGCTTTGATTACTTCATTGTAACGTAATCTCTTTTTAACTAAAACTTAATTGTTCCCTTTTTTATTTGCAAGATTTGAATGAAAACGCTAAAATACTAATTTTTATTCCACAAGCACTCAGTGACAAAAAAAAAAATATCGTATAAATTCGGAAAAGGTTTCGATTGGTACTTTCAGTTGCTGTTAAAATATTTCAGAAAAAAGTTTTCAATTCCTGACGAAATATCCACTCGAATGTAGCCAAACCCAGTATATTTTGCATATATGGGTGTATGGGGTATGATATCGTAATCACTGAAATCTTTTCAAAAATTGTGGTTTCGTTGCTAGTTTATTCTTGTTTTTTTTTTAATTTTGTCGGGCTGTTTAATTAATTAAATGAGACTCAAGGAAAATATTTTTATTTTATGTTTTCTGCTTAAAAAAATACAATCATATTCAAATATTTCTATTATTTAGCACTGCGCTGTTATGAAGAGGAGTAAGACATTAAATCTGATTTCTTTGCTTTCTACACGGTGACACATTAGCTTAAAGAGCAACATACAATTATATTCTCCAGGTAGTAAGTCAGTCAGTCTCATTTGTATTATTAAAATGTTAAAGAGACAAAAAAACAAAAACAGTAAACAAACACAGAACAGAAAAGGTAACGCATACATTTTCTAATTGTTTTTAATTGTTAAAATAAACCACGTGTTAAACACCAACAGTAGACTTAT
Organism: Sarcophaga peregrina; assembly: GCA_014635995.1. Taxonomy (NCBI): domain Eukaryota; kingdom Metazoa; phylum Arthropoda; class Insecta; order Diptera; family Sarcophagidae; genus Sarcophaga; species Sarcophaga peregrina. The sequence goes on from CM025791.1 coordinate 104,735,052, forward strand.
AAATATGTCAACACTTGTGGCAATATCTTAACACATACCATACTCGCTCTTTCTCTCTCTCCACTCATGCCATTGCTACCAACACTAACTAACCACAGTGGAAGTTAACAATAACAACAACAACAACAACAACAACGACAAAAAATAAAGGATTCACATTTAACCATAACACATAAGCCATTCATGCTCGCATTCTCACTCTTACTCACCATATCTTTGGTTTATTTTCATATATGATACACACACGTGTATATATTAATTGTGTGTGTGTGTGTGTGTGTGTATGGGTTACAATAATGCAAACAACAAAACAAGTAAGGAAAAATAATAAAAAAAAACGAATTCCTAAAGAATACATATAAAATTGTTTAAAGTATTTTATGAAGTGTTTGTTAAAAGTAAAAGTTTAAATAACTAACAAGCACTTATAAAGACATAAAAACGCATACACTCACATAAACATTCTCTCTTATACTTACTTAAACGTGCGTTCATACATGTGGAGTGTGTGTGCGTGTGCATAACCCTTTAACACACTGGTGTTGGTGTTGATTTTTTTTTCGTTTTTGAATTGTAAAACAAACACATACACAGCTCTGGTTAAGTAGTCATTTCACACATGTCAGTATGATGGAAAAAATAAACTGTTACTGCTGCTTTTAAAAGCTCATTCATAAAAACGAACATGAACAGACCTCTCTCTCTCTCTCTCTCTCACTCTCTCTCTTTGTATATAGCACATGTACATGTTTACGATGTACACATTACGTACAAATACATCTATAGGTGTAGACGTCAGTCATTGTGTAGAAATAATTTTTTTATTTTCATTTTCATTTTTTTGTTTTGTTTTTTTGTTTTTTTTGTTTATTATTTATAAACAGCCATAGACAAGAGAGTTGTTTTAGTTGAATATATTTTTGTTTTATGAACACTCACACCGCCACTGGTATAACGCTCTATGCTCTTAAACACTTACATTTCTTCACTTATCTAGACACACGTAAAGTTAAGTTAAGCTAAGAGTTGAGGTGCTACAATTTCATTTCAAGTGTTAACACGTTAAATAATGGCAGTGTGTGTGTAGAAATGAGCCAAGTTAGACAAGAGTTATTCAAGCTAAGAAAAACATCTAAAAGCAAATGTTTATATAGAAATTAAGGAAAATGAAGGAATAAGAAAAATAAAAAGCATATAAAAAATAAAATAAAATAAAACACCTGCTAAGTAAATATTCCATCTTTTCATGAAATTGAATTGCATGAGCAAATATTATTTTAAAACATTAATATGTTGAACGTTGTTATTAATTTTTTATGTTTTTTTATGTTTTTGCATTTACATTTACATTTCCACATATTTTGACTTCCAGCCATTTTGTTATTACAGTGTTTGCCATGGAAATAATGCATCTTTGTCAGCCAATGCAACCGACTATTGACGTAAACCGCCACCGCATTTACCAGGCGTTTAATTCACACAAAAATACGAAACTGCAAAAGGCCATCAACCGTTTTCAAATCATTTATAAAAAATTATGAAAAATTTTAAAATCATATAGAAAAGGAAAGCATAAGGAAGCGCTTAAATTAATGCAATTTAAAGAGCACATTGTAGTATAGTTTGTAAAGCTAATATTGTGATAAATTAAGTACACAAAGAGAATTATTTATTATTATAATTGGATTTTCTGTTAAACTATTTTAATGAATTGACGTCTTATTTATTTTTAAAAATTTTATTAATATTAGTTCATAGCATTGTTTTAAAAATATTTGTGAGTTTCTGTACAATGAATAAAAAAAAAATAAGAAATTATTTGGAAATCTGCAGTGAAAGCCACGAACATCGAATATTTATTTGAATTGTGAATTGTGATGGAGTGTGTCACTGTATAAGCAAAACTTACTTAAGTTTCTCCATTTAAAATTCCATGCTCTAATGTATAGACTGTAATCATAGTCATTACAATTTAATCTGTCAATAGCATGTTAGATTTGTGCTATGCTATAATGCTAAGCAAATAATGTTCAAACACAATAACTTTGATTAACTTTTGTACAAAAACGTAATCTTTTCTATTATAGTTGATTACGTTAGTTGGCTTAGTTGATTAAAAAGGGTTGATGAGTTGCTTATTGACATTTAGTGTTTGTCCAATGAAATTCTTATTCCTATGAAATTGATTTGTATTTGTCTCTACCGAGTTGCTAATGCTTATGCAATTGAAATTAAATGTTTTATTCAGACCAAATGAGTTTCAATAAAAGCATTCTTTATAATATTTTTACACAAGCGAAATTAGACAAAAATTAAATTGCATTAAAACATGTTACATTGTCTGCCTTCACTTAGCAAAAGAGCGATCTAAACGGTAGTAGAAATTAAAAAAATATCAGCCTTCTGATTATATCAGTTAATAGTTCCTGGCTCTTTACAAGCATCAGCTAGACTGATAGGAAACAATTGAATGAAAATACAAGAAGGTTAATGGCATTGGATTGGGCACATTCTACCTACACATTTAATTTTACAAACTTGGAAACGACCTGCAGATGTTGTGCAGCCAAAAACCAAGATGATAAGTATTAATCAGTTCTAAGAGTCAAGTGAGAGTTCTATTTTAGGTTTTTGAATATTCAACGATACATGTTTTTTATTATTAAAATTATTTGAGTGTTTTTTTTTTTCATTCTGGCCCTGTGTACTACTGAGTATTATATTAATCCGACTATTGTAATATTTTTCATTCTAATCTTTTTAGATATTTTATTAGAAGCATGAGCTAATCCGCATTTTACCACTTGTTTTATTTTATTACAATTATATTGGAGTTAACGAGGGCAAGTTGGAAAATTCATTGCGAGCTTAGTGTTAAGTTCTTATAATTATTCGATTACAAGTTAATTTAGTTCTCTTGATATACGTTCATAGATTTCTTTCCTTTTTTTTTTGAATTTTTTCCTTTTCAAATATTCTTTAGTTAAAGATTTGTTTGGGAAACATTTAACGCACTGACCTCGTTTACAATTTTATATGCAACAGTGTAGCAATTTGTGGTCTTTTATGTTCTATAATGCTTTTTAAATGCCTTTATCTTCTGACTATTACTTTTGTTGATATTGTTCTCTCTCTCTCTATCTATGTTTTTGTTGTTGTTTCAGTTTTATTATGCTCTGCTACAATCGAGTAAAGGAAATTAAACTATTACTATAGTTTTGTGGTTTAACTTTTGTGCTTTACTTTATTAAATCACACAAGAAAAGTCAATTACATGCAGATGTCCAATACAATACAGAACAGAAACCAGCAATAAGTACACGGAATAGCAACGGCATTAGAACAGAAGTCCGTAAACGTTGAAGCGAAAAAGAAAAAAAAATTAAAAAAAACAACAACAGCAAAACAAATGCATTTACAACAACTATGACAACAACATTGAAAGATGAGAGAGAGAGAGAGAGAGAGTAAAACGTGAGATGAGGTAAGCATAAGAGATGAATATGAGTATAAAGAAAGGTTTACTTTAAATGCAATTATTGAGCCAGAAATACAAAACAAGCTAAAGAAGATGAAGCAACAAAAACAATGCAATCAAATATAATTCCAAAAACAGACTAAATCTTATGAATATATAGATGTATGTATGTATGTATGTGTGAGTATGTAAATTTTAGTGGTATCCAATTAGGCTCACAAATACATTTACACTATCACATAACATTTGTTACTCGTATGTGTGAAATTGCGAGACTGGGAGAGAAAAAGAGAGCAGAGAATGTTTTTGAATTATTTAATTCTCTGTGTATTCCTATTTCTTTTTTTTTTTGCTTTGTTTTACAGTTCAGTGAACTATTATCACAAGTGAATATAGTGTGCCCAAGTCTGGTATCGAGTTTGTTGATTGGCAAATTAAACCAAAATTTATTAGAATTTCGTTTTAGGCAAATGAATTTCTTATAAAGCAATTCCTTTTATTTTATTTAATCTTATGCCTGATACCCTGTTGCAATTAAGATTCTCTTGCTTTCCACATAGATATGTATGCATATGTAGTATATCATACGTGGATAAATCATTCATTAATAATTTTCATGGATAGCTTCAATTTTGATTAAGACATTCCTTAGCCTAAATAAAATGTACAAATTATATTGTGGTATCATAAAACTTTTTTAATTTTTAGTATTTGGAATTGTTAACCGAAAGTATTCTGTTCTCTTTGAGAGAATTTTTTATCCCAAGAAATTGTATCACTTAAGACGTATCCTTAGCACTTTCATTCCACCCACCGCATAGGCTATAAATCTGAACCGAAATGAAAAAACTGAGGTTTTACAGAAAGCAGTAACAATAACAGTAACAGGAATAACAAGTACAACTACATACAGCAATAATAACGACCACATATTTGTGTACAATTCGAATACTCATACGTTAAGCAGCAACAAGGAAGGACAAAAGCAACAAGAACAACAGAAACATAAAACTGCATAAAATAATACGAATACAATAACTAGACATCCATACATACATACATACATACATACATATATGGTTAAGGTCCAATATTCAACATGAGTTGCAAGGAAAACGACAAAAAGAAAACAAAAAAAAAGAAAAAAAAACTGGAACTTATAAAAGCGCATAAAACGCCACAACAGCAACAACAATAACAACAGCAACAACAATAACAACAAAACCATAATAAAAACGTCAAATAAATAAAACAAAGATTTATGGCAACGAAACAAATAGCAAAAGGAGGAATCATAAAAACTTGTGCTGTTTTGTTATACTAGCAGTCACAATTCTGAATATTATTTGTGGTCTTTGCTGGACAAACAGAAAAAAAAACCAGAAAATTCAAGTAAAAATTTGTTAAAACATTCCGATGCACAGATCAATTAAAAAACAAAAACAAAAACATTAAATTGTGGTTGTCTTATACGCAATATGTGCCTCCTTCACTTTGCTGGCCACAGCCAAAACGTTGTTACATTAACAACAAGAAATGAATAGTGAATGGAACGCCATGTTGTTCAGTATCTCACGGTACATTGTAAAGATAACTTTTGGTCCTATTTTCTGTAGAAAAGTACATTTATAATGTTTATAATACTGAAGTTTGTAATCTGTAAGTTAGTTTCAATTTCCTATGTTACGTTTACTACTTTACCAATCAATAACATGTGGTTTGTGGTTCTGTTTCGCCAAGCCGAGACTTCTATGTGAACACAGTGGTGGTATTAATACGGTAGTTTTACTATTGTTTGTCTTAGTATTAAAAGGCCTTCTGTTACTGTTTTATTCTCTCCTATGTTGACCATAGAAGTAAAGCATGAAGAACAACAATCAACGCTTTTTACGCATATGAGTGAGTGTGCATGACTTTTAAAGACGGCCATTTGAAAGCATCATACCTCTCTCGACAATTTGTATCGCCTCCACAACTATGCGTCTATTTTTAGATTTGTGAGACAGCCTTTGTTGGCATGAAGAGTGTTACTGTGTGGGTGTCTATGCGCCTGAAAGCTTTTACAGTTTTTCTTATATTTTTTCTTCGTAATCGGAAACGAAAAGTAGTTTTCCGTATTAGCAAGCCTAGCATCTGCACGAATAAAAGAACAAACCAATGGTGAGCTTAAAATAGAGTGCAAGTGTAGAATGTAAGAGGAGCTGTGATATTTTTGAAAACTTCACCAAAAACGTTAACAGTGCTTGAATTGGCCAAGTACAGTGTCATGTACACTTTGTCATGTGGCTTCTATGAAAGTAAGGAAATTTTAAAAGGATTTTATTACTTGAAAGTGTTGTTTTGTAGGTGCTTTAAGATGTGGTAAATTCTGTCTCTAAGCTACTAATCATTGTTGAGGCAAATATTTTCCTTTTACATATTAAGTTGATCGATTGGCTTTCTTAGAAATGTTGTGAAATGTATTATTTAAGTATACTTCTTCTAGGTTTTTCAACAAATTTGTAAATATTTTTTAATAATTCCTAAATCATATTTAAATATTTCCAAAACAACAAGTATTTACTTATAATGCTATGCATAGCATACTAAGTAGTAGCCACAAATAGCTTAAACGCTTCTAAATCAAGTGAAATGTAGAAAATTTAAATTTTTTTTTTATTGAATTTATTTAAATGTTTAATTGGAACGTATTTAAAAGCCAACAGTGGTACGAGAGTCGCGTGTTAAATTTAATAATGGCCACTGAACATGTAATTATTTAAACACGTATACAACAACGTATACATACATATGCAAATAATTTAACCGTAACATGCATTGGTTTGTATTGCTTTTAATTTCATGGCAATTCCACGCTGAATAAGTTAGAAAAAAAAACTGAAAGGCATTCAAACACGTGTAACATAATAATTATCACTATTAAAGTAAGTGGAAGGTAATCGAAGTAATTTGATGAAAAATATTTTTAGAACGCCTACCGCAAATCTAAGGCTTTGGTAATTTTTTTAAGTGGAAAGCATTTGAAAATGTTAAACTTGTATTGTATTCAATAATATTTTCGCTTTTAGTTTATTTCTTCTTTTTTTCTCTCTCTTTAAAAAATCTCTTCATACATGCAAACGCTTCATACAACTATGTATATGATAAGTTTACTTAAAAATATTCAAAAATATTTTGAAATTCTCGATGGCATTGGTTTAAAAACAAAATAAAATATTATTTTTTTTTTTTATTTGACTGTCGTTTTTTATTTGAAATATTTTTTACTATTTTATTATTTTTTTTTAAAAATCTTTACCTAACTGTATTGTCTTTGGGGAATAGTAGTTGCTGTTAAAGTTGATGCAAATCTAGCACAGCTTATCATAAGCATTGTTAAGTTTAAGTGATGATATTTCAGATATTTAAAGGAATAAATTCTTCAACCAAAACTATTGTTACGAAAATGAAAAAAAAACCGAAATAATGGTGTTAAAATTATAAAACAGCCTACTGGAACAAAATAATGAATATAACAACAAACACCAGCATAAAAAATGTTAAACAAGTAAACAAAAATACAACAACAACACTTCAAGAATAAACGTAAGCAAAATACACAAACAAAGCAATTGTTGTTGTATACATAAAGTTGCGAACAGTAGCATGAAGAATTGTGTGAATAATAAAGAATTTTAATTCAAAACTAAGGACAAATTTATTTTTATTTTATTTTCAATTATCGGGCTAATATTTTAAAAATTTCCAATAGGTAAAAACGTAACACTGTAATAAAATAGGATGGAAAATCTTTCTAATTTCATTGTTGTATCACATTTATTGTTTATTTCAAAATATTTCCATTTTTCCATTACTTCTATTGTTCTTATTATAACATTACAAAATTCCTTTAAATTTCTTTTGCCTGTTAAAAATCTTATTTTTTAAACAAACAAATTTTTGAAACTCTAATGAAAATACGAAAACTGAAAACACTTTTGAATTGTTACAAAACAAAACTGTCTCCAAGTAATAAAAAAGCAACACAATACGCTTAGAAACGAAATTAAACAATATTATGGAAGAACATGATACATCCCAAAAGGCCAAAGCCAATGACAACGTCAATGTTAAGAATCTTAACAAATAAGTTCGTAACAAGCAATAGGTATGTATGTATGTGTGTGTGTATTAATATTTGGACGAAAATTAAAACACAAAACTTTCGTATGCCTGTGGGCTTTTGGGAAAATTTATATCTAAAGTAGTTTAATTTTCTTTTCACTTAAAACATTATCAAATTAAATTAATAGAGAAGCGCAAAGATTTTTCATTTTGTCATAACAGTCACTCAATTTTTAAACAGACTCTATGGTTTTAAGCAATTCAATTAATGTTTTGGGTCGAACAAATTATCACCTGTTTGCTGACGGTATGTTTTTGCCTTCAACGATTTAATGAATTTCAATTCAAAAAACATCCCCCGTATTCTGGTCATATTCCTGAATAATGTTGTAGATTCATCCTTCTACCATGTTTGTGTTCGTGTTTGTTTTGTTTATATCGGTTGTTATTGGCGCCATCATGTTGGTGTCATTGCCTCAGCAGTGTCTCATCTCTTTGTCTGAATTCCTCTTTTTGTTTTTGTTTTTTTGTTATTTGTGTCTGTACCAAAAAAAAAAAAAAAAAAAAGTGACAAAGATTTTCGGCGTCACTTTTTTGGCGTCTGTTGCCAAACTGAGTAAAAAGTTTTTCTTGTTTTTCTTCTCTGTATCATATGAATTTCCAGAAGTTACTTTAACAAATACATTTCAAATCATTATGAAATATTTGTGTCGGAAACCTTTAAATTATAGAATCAAATTTATTTAAATTATAAGTATGTATGTATGTATGTATGTATGGACATGTGATATACTGCATATATTCTGTTTATGGAAATCATGATGGCCATTTTAGCTTAAAGAAACATTTCGTAGTTAAATTATAATTTATTATTGAGCTGTTGCGCTGAACAATACTTTTAAAGGCGTTCGTAAAAAATATCGTTTATCAGGCTGAATCGAATGATATTTTCTACAGAATGAAGAAACGGAAGGTTTAGCTTATCTCGTGTAGATCATTCATTTGGTGTAATCCTTTAACAATTTCTGATAAATTTTGCTTAATTACTACTGACAAATGGATCGTACAACAATTTCGTAATAATATTGATATTCCGGGTAAATTAATTTAATCTCATCAGAGTTGAGCAATGAGTATTGAAAAGGATAAGTAGAATCGAATCATACTTATAACTTCTGATACTCTGAAGTACTCATCATATTCATATTTAACAACACGTATAATGTTGATGATTTCAACTCTCCATAACTCAACGCATACACGAAGCACAAAAGAAGCACCAAAATACTCACTAAATGGTTGTGTATTTACTTTGCTTGCTGCTCTGTCTTTTTTGCTTAAGTGTCTTTTTCTTTTTTCATTTTATTTGTTTTTTTTTTATTAATGCCACAATGATTCTTTCTTAACACATGTTGAAAGTCTATTATTTTCCAGTAGAACATTTTTTTTTTTAGGTTTAAATAGTATTTTGTTGCATACGATAGTCTTTAATTTACTTTTTCTTTACCAATGTCTCCTGTTATTTTCCTCAATTACTATAATGTTGTTACATAATATTATTGTTTTATATTTGTTGAAAAAGAATACACAATTTCTTTTTTTTTTATTCATTTTATGTTAGTCTATAGAGGGTTTCAAGCAATAAATCAAAGAATTTAACCCCGTTTTTATCTTCATTTGAGAGCTGATTTTATCAAAGATATCCTTGGCACCATTTTAATTAAATAAAAGGTTAACATTACAGTGCTATGCTACCGTACAACATGTGTACATACAAGCAAACAATAAAATTAACCTTGAATACAAAGCTAAGGATAGTTAAGATCGAATTTTATTTAAAATGAAAACAAACAAAAAAAAAAAACAAACCAAAAAATGCAAACAAATTTTAATTAAAATCTGATAAAATACATTGATATACAATCAATTTTCATTATATCCTGGCAATTATTTAATTTAATTTATAACTCATTTACAAATAGACAGACAAGCGTATACTATCAGACGTATGTACCGTACGTTCGATTATTTTGTAAGAGCAAGTAATTGCATGTCCTATGAATATGTAAATTGCATGTGTTGTTGAATGCAAAATGGTATCCTCAGATACATACATATCTATCATATAGTTATTGTGTTATTATTTTAAAACATTTACTTAATTTCTTTTTTGTTTATTTATTTCTTTTATTCTTATTTTATTTCTTATTTTTTTTTTTTTGTTTGAATGATATTTTTGTGGTTTCCTACTTAATTGGGCATAAATCAAGTTAAACAATGAGATCTTATAAATCAAGTACCATTCAAAAGTGGAAAAGACAAAATTTTGTCTACACATTTACACAACCGCACAAGCCCCACACAAGTCCGCCCTTATATTTATGCATTCCGATATTAAATGTAAAACGAAAAATTGTCTGAAATTGTCTTTAAGTAGAAAACAAACAAAAACCAAAAAAAAAAAAACACAAAAACCCCAAAAAAAGCAGGACATTGTGAGATAAAAAGAAAAATATCTGGACCACCTGTAGTGTCATGCTGTCAGAAAGAAGGTTGTTGTACGAGCATTTATTATTCTTGTTGTTATTGTTGATTTTGCTTTATTCGCCACACATCCCCTCCCCCCCTCGTCGGTACACACAAAAACAATTTGAATAAATAAAACTCGGAATATTTTTGTCGTTTACCCTGCGATATGTAAATGTAAACGGTAGGAAACGGTAGGGAAATAAATGAAATGAAACAATTTAACCGGATATTAAATGCATAAAATTTCGCTTTAAATTCTCAAGTGTTTCAAAATTAAACATGAAAATATAATTCTTTGGAAATATGTATTACAACGCAAATCATTTTGATAATATTGAAGTCACCCATTGTGTTTATTCACACTTTATTTTGAGAATGTCATGGAATTTATTAAAATTTTTAAAGAAATTATACGCCATCATAAAAACTTATTACTTTCTAGTTAAACTTAGCGTTTAATATAATTGTTTCTTATTTTCTTTTCTTTTTTTTAATTTGCTGAAGAATTATTACCTTCTTCGTAATTGCTTTTGTTTTGGACTCTATGCGTAAATAGTTTTGTTTTTAAGTTTCTCGTATTTGTAAGAGAATTTTCAGATTTTGTTTTAAATGCTTGAAGTTTAGTTTTTGTTAACTTTTTCAAGTTTTTTAATAAACAAGTTTAATTGGTTTTTGTTGAGTTCTAAACATAATTGATCTACTGTGAAAAATATTGAATATTGAATAAATCACTGTTAGTGAGAGGTGTAAATACCCATTGATTGCCATTAAATAAAATGTCGTTTAATAAATTTTAAAATTTTTTTCTCGGTTTTTTGGAAACATTGTGTGTTTTTAATTAACATTGGCTACAATTTCTTCTTAGATGGTAAAAGCAATTTGAATGTTTTAAACCATTTTCTGTGTGACAAAGATAAAATTGATAAAGTTCGCTCCATTAGCAGCGAGTACGCGTCCAGAGAAACACGCATTTACCAACTAATAGTTGCCAACCTTCATTCTATACTTAGACAACGTTTTTTGGTAGTCCTCCAAATAATCCGAACTACAGAAGATCGAAAAACAGGGAACAAATCGCTTAGTTTGACGTGCACTCTGTCCTCTTAACGGATTTAAAATGTATTGTATATTTTAAATGCCAGTAAATCGCGGGTATTCAAGTCGCCATAGTTTAGTATCTTGTGTGTTGGCTTATTGGAGGTAAGACTACAGTTTAAACTCCAGGGAAGACATCAAAACGAAAATTAGAAAAAAATATTTCTTCGTTGACTTCCTTTCAGTAGACTTCTGGCAAAAATTCTGGATGCAAATAAAATTGCCATGAAAAGTTTCTTAAAAAAATCTTTCGTTCGAAATCGATTTGAAGCTGTACGTTCTGCTACTCCTGTATAAAATTAATACTAACTTCATATTCCTGACCGATGGGTTGTACTGTACTGTACAGATATGGAAGATGAAAGGAACGATTTTTAAAGCCTGTTCTCTGTTTATTATTTCTTAGTCGTAGCCTTTAGTGAAATGCAATTGTCAATCTATATAGCTTATGGTCTGTAAACTGCAGAAAACTACGTAGAGGTCAATCACAATTAAATGTTAAATCTCATAATGGATGACAAAAAATTTAAAGAGAATTTAATATACGGAATGTGTCTCAAAATATAAAAAAGCCAATTGTCATGGCTCTAACATTTTTCTGTAAACTATAAACTTAAGTTGGAAATGTTAACACATGTTAATTTAAATTCGTATTAATGGATCAGTCCATATTTCATTACGTATACGTTAACATCTGTCATCGAAATTTCATTGTGTATGACATGAGTAGTAGTTAGTTATTAAATATTTCATAAAAATAAGAAAATAATTGTTTAGATTATTTATTATTATTATTTGATTTAAATTATTCATTAATTCTCTATATGATGAACTTCTCCTATTGCAGATATTTATTAAATACAAGATATTTTTTAATGCATATGTTACGAATTGCTTTTAATTTCATTTGTGTTAAAATATTTTTAATAGTCAATATTAAAAAAGAAAACACCCAAACAAACAAACACAGAATGTGTGCTTAAATTTAAATCAACAACAGATGTACGTACATTCAGTAGAGTTGCCATTAGTTTGTGCCGATTGCGTATGAGTGATATGAATAGTTTTCAATAAGTATACTCTCTGTTGATTGAATATCTTATGTTTTACGATACGTATGTACATATGTATGAATATGTGAGTATTATGTATTCGATACTGTGAACTATGAATATATTTGTAAAATTCTTTAAAAAATTAATAAATAAATATGCAATAATTCTGAATGCATAGCAAATGAATGAATGAATAAATATTTCAAATATTTTACGTTTAGGATTCTATGAATGGATATTCTTATGCTATATGCGTACGTACGTTTTTTATAAAATAATATTTTTGCTTTTTTCAAGATTTAAATTAAATGTGTGATATTCATACAAATGTACACATCTGTACATCTGTGTGTGTGCGTGCGTGTGTGTATAGTAGTATTGTAGAGAGAAGAAAGTCTAAAAAAAGCATGTGCTGTTAATTATGAAGTAAAATAAAACAAAGATGCCCTTATGCTTTACCGGGCATTTTTCATTTTTATTTAAATATTTAAAATAATAAATTATGCAACAGCTGCCTTTCAAACTGCATGGTAAACAAAATCAAAAATGCCAGAAAGTGAAGTTTTATTGCCACCAAACAGACTGATGGTGGTGGTGGTGGTGGTGGTGGTGTTGGTGGTGGTACAAATGTAAACGTTCAAGTGAAAAGTGTTTTAAATATTATGATGAAATCTTAAATGAAATTTAATCTTCTATTTAATCTTGTATGCACAGAAAGTGCAACGCTAAGATTGATAAAGTCAAATTAAGTTAATTAATTAGGCCAAGTTTATTTAACAACTATTTGGCAAACGCACTAAAAGCCATTTAATGTGTAATTACTATCCATAATTGATATTTAACAATGCAGTTCAGTGTAAATACGTGCAAATGTATCATACAATTTGAAATTCTAAATTTGTTTAATTATTAACAGCAAAACAACAACAAAAGGTTTAAAGGAAAAGGCTTGTTTCATTAAACTTTGAAGCTACGATTGAGGACGCCTACCTTTAATCGGATTATATAAATTAATTTATTTTTGTATGTATGTTCACAGAACGCATTTTAAAACTTCATGAATATTGTTGGAATTTCATTTTAGCCTTGCCAGGAAAATATTTAAATTTATCTCATTTCCAACGTAATTTATATTTCACGCTTCTAGTTTGGTTACTTACCACATTTACCACATTAAGTCGAAACAGCAGAAATCTTCTTTTGCCTTCATGACTCCATTTTCATTTCTTCCGTTTTCTCTTTTCAATTTTTTTTTTCAATCACTTTCATCGACCATTTTAGCCTGGAATACTTTAAGCTCATTTACAAATCAATCATCTTAAAGGAAACTGACCGTTGACCTTCCTCAAGTCAAACATAATGTTTATCAGTTTTTCTCTGTTTATGTTCTTTTTTTTTTGTTCCTTTTCCTTTTGCTTTCAACATTGTTTTTTTTAGATTTTCTTTTCTCCTTATTTTTTCTGGTTAAAAAAAAAGGAAGTGTATTTAGCAGTTGGAATACGTTCTAATGGCAAATAAAAAAAAAAAAAAAATCATGCTTAAATGAAAAGCGAAAATCGTACTGAAAATGTACTAAAGACCAGAAATAAATTACATTTAAGTATTGATAGCTAAAGACCTTTTTCCCTTCAACAAAATAAGATTGTTAAAGAGAACACAAGAACAGAAATGTTGGAAATAATTTCCTTAAAGTATTAAGATAAACAAAATGAAAAAATAAAAAAATAAAATAAAACAACTGTGTGTTCAATAATAGCAGGAAAAAGAATTGCTCCAAAGATGTTCGATTCATTCATTCATTTGCAGCAGTAGTGCTACAGTTGTCAACGCTACTTTTCTTTTTTTGGGGGGGGATGTGGTGTTTGTTATTTTCTTGTTATCGTTTTTATCGGTGAACCTCAGTTAAAATCTCATGCCCTTTTAAGTAGGTCTCAAAAGCGTGTTAAATAAATACTTATTGTTACAAAAGGAAGAGAGAGAGAGAGAGCAAGAAAAGAAAGGACCATTTTAATTCGTATATTCGTATATTGAAAACTATTTACTTTCCCTTTATATTGTAAATACACTTAGATTTATATGTCTAAATATATCCCTAGAAATATACATATATACAATATATTCTATCTCTCTCTCTCTCTCTCTCTCTCTCTTTCTGATAAACCATTTTATAGCAAATTTATTTATATTGCTGCTTAAAATTTGCGTTTGTTTGAGTGTAAGTGGTGATTGTTTAGGGGTTTGGTTTGTAAAGTCTCGGAAAAACCGTATTTCCTTTTGTCTGCATTAAATCTTAAATATTTTTGTGGCCAAGTGATAAACTTTTATCATCTGTTATGGTTACGGCTGATGCTATTTTGACCAAAAGCTTAAGGTTATTTGGTTGAATGAATTTCTATGAAATATTTATTTTTGGCTTATTGAAAGTGTTCAAGAATTAAATTGACCTTTAGTTATGCAATTAAGAGATCTGAAATACTTAATCTTAAGGAAACATATCATATTTAAATATAAAAACAAACATGCTGCATTAAAACCCACAAGAGAAGTAGAAGAATTTAAAAGTCAAATGTTTAGTACGTAATTTTAATAGAGTCATATAAGATGTAACAAACGGATTCGGTTAATTATCTCAGATGTGCTATAAAAACTAGTGAAATGAAATGGCCAATGACTAATGAGAAATTTTTTCTTTTTAGGATTTGCCATCAATAGCATTTAAAAAGATAAAAATAGAGACAGAGAGAGAGAGAGAGAGAGAGAGAGAGAGAATAAGTTTATAATGAAAACAAAAGCATAATAAAAGTGAATATTTTCCTTTTATAGGATTAATGACCATTATTGTCAATTCAAATCCCTGCCATTATTAGACTGTCTATTATTTCTTAGAAAAACTATAGCAATTCAGTTGTATTGTCTTGTTGCAGACACTCCCAGAACAATACAAAACAACAGACCAATTGACAAGCAATCGTCATTAAATTTCGATAAATATCGATAACTTGTTGTTTCAAAGTATTACAATTTTTTTGTTCTCTTTCATTCAAGGCAAAACCATCAGCGTCAGCCTCTGTATAGTCACTGTCAATGAATGATTTTTAGTTTCCTTATTTTATCTATTGTAGATGAAAACAACACACACACACACACACATACATTACTGTATATGCTTCATTTAATTGCTTGAAGTTAGTATGCTCCCATTCATATTCGGTTGCTGTTGCTGATATTTTAGTTACAACATACCATAGCATGCATGGCCAAACATCACAGCGTACAGCAGCGACCCACAGCATCATTTTGTTCTATGTTTTCGATCAAAGCTTGCATTGTTTTTCATACGACTCCATTGTGGTGTTACACCAGCATCTATACATACTCGTACTTCCAATATTCCTATACGAATGACATTGATGATGCTTTGTCATGTATGGGGATTTGGTTTTTATCTAAAAGAATCAAAAAACAAACAAAAAAAGGAAAATATTGAAGAGACAAAATACAAAATGACGAACAACATTCATTCATTCATTCATGCCATCATACCATCTTATACAGAGAATATAACGAATATTGAAAATTTCCATCATCATTATTTGTTTAAAATGAGCAGATAGATATTCACTCTGGATTTTATTCAGCAATAGACAGAAACACTTATCTTGGCAATGGCATTTAAAGGAACGAGGGAAAAGTGAACAAATAAATAGATAATCGAGAAAGGCTCGTTATTTCTCGTTTCTTATTTTACTTGCTTTATGGTCTTTTTATATGCCTGGTTAGGGGTGAATAATGACTTCTTAAATTAACGCCTCAATTGAATGTGAGTATGAAAAATGAATTTTTATTTTTTGTTTGTTTGTTTGTTTGTAAACGTTTTCCATTTCCTATGCTCTTGAAGGTTTACCACTAAATGAACATATGATGACAAATTTTATTAAGATTAATCTAAGAAGGAAAATAAAAAAGTCTTTAAATAAATTCTGATTAATTGATACGAATCGTTTTTGATGAAAGTTTGACAAATTAACAATTCAAACGTTTCAGTGATACTTGTGTGGTCTCAATAAATTTCAAATATTCAAATTCATATTGATGAGCGCATATTCATTTACAGAGCGTAGACAATTTTAATTTTATGGAATTTTCGAATAACAGACTTTACTTTTGTGTTTATTAGGTTTTGAAAACAATTTCAGAATTCTTGAATTTAATTTAAGGAATTTGAAAATTTTGTGTAAAAATATCTGCTTTTCTCCTCTAATTTGCAACAAATGACAATGAAAACAATAACATTAAAGTTGAATAGCGATACGCGATGGTTCTTTTATGCGAAAACTAATGTTGTCTACTTTGAAGTGGATTCTTCTGGTTAAACACACATTCCAACATTTATTAGGGCTTATGTGACTGAATGCGTACGAATATTGTTATGAGAAGATGCAAAAATTCAGACGGAAACTCGTGCATGAGCATGAGCATATACTATACGTACGTATGTACAAGGGTTTATGTTTGTTTATTTATTATTTGTTTTTGTTTTTTGTTTTCTGTTTTCTGTTTCTTCATCACTATTTTACTATTCTCTTAAGTATTTGTTTACCTAATAGTATACAACGAAAATGTAAACAAGAACACTAAAGCGTGGTGTTGTGTGTGTGTGTGTTTGTTGTGTTGGTGTATAATAACTTTATACTTTTGCTTATCCTCTCACTCTCCCTCTCTCACCCGGAATATCGCACACACAGCCATATACCCAATTGCACGCAGGCATACATGCTCATACATCGTGATGTTGTTGCCGTTGCTGTTGTTTTTATTATTTTTGTTATTGTATCGTTGTACGTGTTTGTGTTTTAAGAATTTACTTGTTGTTAAAACGTGCGTAAAATTTTAATTAAAAACTTTTTCTTTCTTTACTTGCTGTAGAAAAATGTTTTTGTTTTTTATTTCTTATTTTTTATTTCATTCGTTTCATTCTTTCTCCGTTTTGTTTTGTTGTTGTTTTGGTTTTTGCTGCTATTTTTTATATTTTTTTTTTTTAGTTTTTATTATAAACACATACAAATAGTTATTTGTCTATATTCCATAGACAAAGCACACACACACACACACACACACACACACACACATACGTGTACATGAGAAATAAAGTTGTTAGTATAATAGAGATTTGAGATCTTAATACATATGTATGTATGTATGAATGTTTGTCTGGAAGCATGTACATACATACATACGTTTGTATTGTTGTAATTTTTGTAGTTTAAGTTTAACTGAGGTTAGGTAACATCACCACTATCATTTAATTACCCTTGTTGTTATTGTTCTTTTGTTGCTGTTGCTGTTGCTGTTGTTTCTGTTCAAACAACAAGGCTTCGAGTTTGAAAAGTATTTTTTCCCAAAACACAAAATACTTGTTGTTTCTGCTGTTGTCTTATTTTTTTTTTTCATTATTCTTTTTATTATTACTTATTATTTATTTATTTATTAAATTTATTTTGTTTGTTTTTGTTTTTGTTTTTTTTTTTTGTAGTTGATCCTATGAAATTTATATTATTTTGCAATTATTTCATTCAAACTTAAGTTGTAAAAGAAAGTAAAATACAGAACGATATGTATGTCCGTTCATATGTACGTATGCATGTAGTAGCATGACAAAAAGTTTGTTATGCCTGTTTTTTTCTTTTTTTTTGTTGGTTTAAACCTCAGTTTAGTTTGAACGAATGTATGAATGTGTGCAAACTTGTAGAAGTATTTCAGTCAATTGTTTAGAAATGATAAAATTAATTAAAAAATTGTGTCTTCAAAGAAAATTAATTGAAAAAAAAAGGAAAAATAATAATAATTTAATTTATTATGCCTTATGATATGTGTGTATAGGTCATGTACATAATTAATCCTTATGGATTGATTATAAAAGTTAAAGACGTTTTTGCGTAAAAGTATCTCTTAATAAACTCCACGATAATTTTTATGTCAGCCGGGTCCAAGATAACTTTTATTTTTTTATTTATTTTATTTTATTTCAAATTTAGCACAACAAGATAGACATCTTATAAATTAAAGTGCTAATGATTACATACAAAGAAAATAAATTTTAGCATAATGTAATAATTAAATATAAATATAAATACAAATTAAATTAAACTCAATTTTAAATCTGTTTGCGTTGCTAATTATTTGAATTCTCTTCGGTAATTGGTTCCAAAGTCACATGTCTTATCGAATTTATTGATTTTTAATTATTTTACAAAAAGTTTGAAAGAAATTATGCTTTCTAGTCTCGTCGTACTAGCCGAGAGTTGCAAGTTCAAACCTGATACATACATACATATATTCATAATTGGTCATTACAACCCTTCACACGGGATTACTACCTAACTTCTGATTGCCACTTATGTTGTATATTTGATTGGCGGGACCTACAGTTTAAAGTCAACTTGCCAGAAATCTACTGAAAGAAAGTCGCCCAAGAAATAATTTTTTGTATTTAGTTTTGATATCTGACCTGGGGTTTGAACCATGGCTTTACTTGTAATAAGCCAACACACGACCTTAGAAAAAAGACATATGCAATCTTCTAAGAAACTTCTCAGGTCTATATCAGTAGGTACTACTACTCACAGATTAATATGAGAAAGGCATAACTATTTTGAAAAAGTGATTAAAAATATTTCTGATTTTTGATTCTCATTTAGTTTCGATGTTAATGACTCCCTTTCATTATGTTATCGCTTTAGTTTTCTGCTTAGTACGTTAGCCTTTTTCCGCTGTCATCTACAAAGAGCACAAAAGTTTAATGCTAATTAATTTTAATCATATAAATGACTTTCAAACTAATCAAATAAGAAGTCATTAAACAAGTTCATGATGATGTACATACATGTGCGTTCAGTGTTCATAAAATAAATTTATTAATGAATACATGTAGCCATTCAAAGAATAGAGACATTATTCTACTTTGAACGTACAGTTAGTTGTATACTTTTAATCATATCTACCATATATTCTAGATTTTTAATTATACTCACATAAACACACTCAGATATACATACACACACTTTTGTGTTCTATAATTCAGTTATTGATAAAGAGAAAATCTTTATAACTTTATTCCTGCAAGAGTCGCTCATTCACACGTGTCTACATGCATGTACGATATCATTTCCTTTTTTAGCCTTTTTGGCTACAAACAAGTGCAAATAGTTTTTTCATTCCATCATTAGTATGATTATTATTATTATTATTGTTGTCTTTGTTGTTGTTGTTGTTGTTTCTATTATTATTATATTAATATGTGAGACACATAACTTGCCGGTCATTAGTTGTCATTGTTTTAAGAAAATTTTCAAAATATTTAATTAATTTCAGAGCCATAAACCATAAAGAAAACGAAGAAACAAAACAAAAAAACAAAGGAAAGGAAATCATAAAATGAAAAGCAGCTGTAACGAATACGAGTGAATAATTTTATGAGAATCACATACTTGCTCGCATCATTATCTCCAGTACGATTGTGTTGAGTAGAAAATCATAAAAGAGATGTCAGGACATTGGAAGTGATAATGGTGGTTATAAAAGTTATTAAATTAAATACTTAAACGAAACATATCCATCCTGGCACATACGTATGTATGTGCACATTAACCAGTGAGAATAGATACGTCAGTCTATGTAAGTAAAGGAAAGATGGAAATATGTAAGTGCATTCATTATGTTTGCATTAATTTGATGAATTTATAATAAAAATTAATTAAAAAATTCTACGAATAATGAGATACGAATAAAAAATATGTAATTTATAGCGATAGATATTTTACTATTAAAAATAGGATCTAATATTGCATCGTTGTCAAGAAGAAGGAGATGAAAAAAGAGCGTTGCTTCGTCTAAAAGAATGTTTTGTTTTCTGTGGTTATGAATTTATTTTTTGATTATCTCATATTTTTTTAGAATAGTTTTCTTTTATTACCTGCCTATATAAATAAGCAGACACCATGTCTCAGACTTAAAATGAACACTGAATATTGTGGTAAAGGACCACACATAGATATTTACATACATATTATTTTCATATGAAATAATTATAAAAATTTGTTGGCTCGTTTTGTTTTGTTTTCTGTTTTTCTATTTTGCCATCACATTTCATTCATAACGTTTTCCTTTTATCGTAATGAACAATACTTTTTTTGTAAAGAACTTTATAAATTCACTGGCATCTATTTTGCTCGGTTCATGAATGACAAAAACTTTTGTCAAACATGTGTATTACACTTGTTCGTCTGTCTACAGTACGGTGCTATATTCCGTTTGCTGCCACTCTTGTATTCTCTTTTGTTTTCTATAATTCTTCTCCTTTTTACGTGTGTCATACCTATACAGTGCAAGAGAAAAGCAGGCAGGCAGTGCATTTACAAAACATTAGATTCATAAACTGGAAGCGGTAGTAGTAGTATTAGTCTTGCAATATTGATGTAAAAGCACTTGTATAAACCTTGTAGCCGAGACTCTATTTTTGTATGGTAGTAGAGATATTTTTTACACCTGCTGTTTTGTCACAATTTTTAAATGAGTTCAAAAACTATACATCCTCATGCCAACAAAAATAAATAAAAAGTGAAGAAAAAATGAGCAATAATAAAAACAATAAAAAGAGAATTCTTTAACTTTTTATTTTCTGTTTAACTGTGAAATATGAATCAGAAAAGTTTCTTATTACTTTTGTTTTATTATGCAAAAAGCAAGATTTATACACACCCAGTTGTAAGCAAACGTTTCTTTTATGCAGCAGTCAGTGTTAAAAAATTTCAGTTTCAACCAACATTCATCGTAGGCTTTAAGATGAACAAAAATGTCCTTAATAAACGTAGAATTTGAAAAAAACAACTGAAAGAAATAAAATCATGCAAATAAAGACATTTCACGAGAGAAACCTTTTTGTTATTTACCTCTTGTTATTCGATCTTCTTACTTATTCTCTTACCATCTGTTTGAAAACCGCAAATCAATCAGGATATTATTTCGTATCCTCTTTCTTTTTTGTTTTTGTTTCATTTCTTTGGTTTGAATGCCACTAAAATTTTTGGATTCTTTTAACTAAAGTCCGATTTCATTTAGTTCTCCAATGGTAAAGGATTGCATTCTACTTTTTCTACATGCTAGGCAATTGACTAATTAAAAACTCCTGAAGTAGAATATAAAATTGCATAGATAATGGATAAGAAATTTAATTCAATTTTAATTTGAACTTTTTGCTCAATTAAATTTAAATCAGTTGAAAATCAATTGTTTGTCAACGGCTCCGAAATCATTCATAACAGGATAAGAATGAATCAATAGGAAGTGACAAACGGAAATTGGCTTATATAAGCACCACAGCTGAAAGGACATTACAATGATATACTGCTCTGCTGCTAATCTAATACTTAACTTGTACGATTAATTTCCTATTTGGTTTACAAACAGCAGGAGTTAAGATTTTATATCCAAACAGCGGAAGTCATATTAAATTTAATATATGGTAGGACATGTTGAGCATTCATATGTATGCATTTACGTTACATCTACTATATTTAAAGAAATACTTCACAATAAAAGAGAGAAAAAAAAAACTCGAATAAAATAATAATGATTTGTATTTAATAGCGAATGATAAATGAAAGATACCGGACGACACATTTCATGATTGCAATCCATATTCCATATTTTATTTAACCAATACTCATTCATAAATATTTTATTATTATTTAATCAGCTTAACTATAATGTTTAAAACGTTATTATAGTTAAAGGATTTTTGTTTTACGCCTCACTATTGTTATAAACCAGGGGGAGCAGGAAGTCCAGAACATACTTCAAATGATTATTGCTGAAATGATGCCAGAAATTAAATCCAATATATTTCTTTTGTTTGTTCATTAATTGCACTGAAATGAATATGTATTGTATTTCGATAAATTTATTGTAAATGAATAATTATTAATATTTATGTCTGTATGTATGTATGTATGTATGAATGAGTTTTAATAGCAATTAATAGTTTTTATATTTTCATTTTGGCCCAGGTATATAATTTCACTTGCAGTTTCGATTAACAGAAAATAAAAATTTCCCAATTAACATAAAACATATATTTTTTTCACTTTTTTGTTTTAGTTTTTAATTGTTTAAAATAAAAACAAAAAAAAAACATTGAAATATTTCTGAGCGGTTGCACGTAGTAGTAAAGTGTCTCTTTTTACACTTTTACTCGATGTCAAGAAATAATATTCAATTCAACTCCCAAATTGCTGTGCATTTAAAAAACTTTTTCCAAACACGTTTCAGATTTTCTGTAGCAAAAGCTAAAAGTGTTCCACCAAAGAGCAAAAGGAAACAAAACGCAAACAAATAAAACTTGACCGCTCTTAACACTTTAGTTTGAGCCACTCAAACATTGTTGTTAATCATCGAAAAAAAAAAAAACAATAAAAAGCATCGAAAAGTTAAAAAGTCACACAGTTTTATGTGGTGGTGGTGGTTATGACTTTATATGGAAGCCAAAGCCATGGACGAGTTATACGTGTTTAGAACTTATAGCTGGCTGGGTGATTAGAAAAAAATTCAATTTCAAAATTTTACTCAACAATGTACGCTGTTGAATACCTATTGTACAATACGAATTCGAAGCTGAAGCTATTAACATTAAGTGTCAAACGAGATAGAATAGGTTTGTAATCAGAAACCTCCTTAAAGAATTTGAAATTTGCTTATGAATTTCGAAAGGATTTCTATTTTACCTGTGCTGGTTTTAAATATTTAAATTAAATCGCAGCTTAGATTATTATCGTGTTTTTTTTTTTCTTGCTAACGTTTCATATTTTGTGGCATTTTTTGTTTTTTGTCCTAGAGAGGCCAACTACTTAAAGTCTCGTCGTGGTATGAGAAAACCTGCAACAATAACTAGAACTAGGTATCATACATTTTACTCACGTACAACATGCATTTGAAAAGCAAACAATCATGAATATCAACTTTGCCATGCAATCTGCATTAGAATTCACAGCAAGCAAAAGGGAATAAAAACAAAACAAAACAAGAAAAAAGATAAAGAAAAAAGAAAAACAAATCTAAATCATATCTATAAAATAATATGCGAAGCATAAACGAAATCAATGAGACACTACCACACAATTTACCACAGCATTTAACGTATAATTTTTAATAAATTTAGGAACACTAAATGCTAATAAATGCTCTTAATAATCTTCTATCAATAGTGATCAACACATTTTTATCTCAGGTTTCATATCCTCTCAACATTTGCTTTTGCCACCTTTAGGGGTTAAAACAGTTAGGAAGTTGTATGGAAATCATGAGAAGAAAAACAAAAACTTGCATCAACAGTACCAAGTGCAACAATTACTCAAACACACTACTCGCACACAAATATTCATTCAATTCAGATACACATTTGCACCATCGTTGTTATATTACGTTTGCATACATACGGTATGCAGAGTGTATGAGTGTAGTGTATGGAGTTCCAAAGTAAAAAATTGCAATTTTCTTCTTGCCAGTAGATGTGTGAACATTTCGTATTAAAAATCTTTTTTTTTTTTTTTTTGCGAATAATAAAATGAAAAGAATGAATATCAAAATGATATCGATGTGCTGAAAAGAAATCAAAATTGTTTAGCAGATGCTGGAAAAGTGTTGCTAATTTGCAACAATTTTACAATCCAAACAATTTAAGCATTTATTTTCCATTTCTACAGACATTTATTATTCGACAAATAAATGTGTGAAGGAATTAAATTTAGAATCTCTATGCAAATATTTTATTACAGAAGAGATTGGAAAGAAAGACAGCCTATGGAAAATAGTTAATCAATCAGAATTAGATTCTAGTGTCATATTCGGCTTACTTTGAAGTGCAATAAAATTTTATAATTTTTAAATCGTTAGATTTTCACCGCTGGAATTATTGTTTCAGTCTGTTTAGAGCGAAATGTAGGGCTTACATCAACTATATTGAGTATAGATTGTAAATATATAAATTCATTTTTTCCTTCTTGCTTACATTAAACTGTTTCAATAAAGGCCTTCTGGCCGAACTTAATCAGTACTGTTTAGCAGTAGTGGGCAATATTTGTCCAGGGTTTAGAACATTCAAAGCAATTTAATGCTTTTTCCTTGATGCATCGAAGTTTAAAATTTAAAAGATAATCTGACCATAAATGTAATCAAAAATTTTGTAAATTCACTCTTGAAAATGGCACAGATAGAGTTAGATAAGATGCAAAAAAGGACTTGAGGACTGGTAGTGCGTTGGTTTATTAAATTTAAGCCCACGATTCAACACCAGGGCAGACATTAATATGAAATATGAAAAAAATATTTCTTCAATGACTTTTTCACAACAGATTTCAGGCAAAAACTTTGATAGTAAATAAAGCTGCCATGAAAGCTTTCTCAAAAATGGACTTTAAACTGTAGGTCCTACCACTCATGCATACATATTAACGTGCACAACATAATGATGTGAGAAGCTAGGTCGTAATATTGACTGAAATGTTGTAATGACCAAAGAGAAAAGTTTAATAAGAGCGAAAGCAAGGAAAATTGTAAACATTTTCTAATACTTAATATAATTGAACAGAGGCACTACTCTTTAATAGGAATATTGGAAATTAGTTCTCAAAAATTTGAAATGTTTTAAAGAATATTTATTTTCTTCAAATTCGAATTTTTAAAGTCTTACTTAACCTAACATTTTGAACATTTTCTTCTTTAGTACCCCCTTCGGCTTTAGTACCTTCTTAAGAAAATTTTTTCTTTCTTTCTTTTTTTTTTATTTAAATGTGTTCCATTTCTTTAATCTGAGAAAAAAATCTCTTTAAATAGTTCCTTCAGTTTAGCCAGCCCTAAACAGAAGTGCACAAATTAACTTCTAACATAAGTAATTAAGACAATAGAGTTATGCTGACTACTCCTCCTATTTTGGTAACCGAATAAAAACTTTTCCATTTTATTTTTCTTCTATTAGTGCCCTTCATCTTATTTGAAAGAAAGAAAAACAAGTAAAAAAGAAACAGAAAAAATGAAATTTTCGTACTAAACATGATATTTAATAGGAAAACAAAAAAGGAAAAACGCACAGTATTTTCTCTCTCTTTTTGTAACAATGAAACAAAAGGAAAATCCGCATTAAGGTAAAATAAAAAACCAAAAAACAAAAAACAACAACAGCAACGAAGACGGCGTCATCAACACAAAACTAAGTATTGAGAATGTGGAAAAGCAAAGGAAAAACAATAGAATCGGGCACATAAAAACTAAACATATATAAACTAAATTTTCCTACCTTTAATATAATTGAGTCATAGAGTTTTAATGGCTAATAATACAACCAACTACTGACATGGTTATTTTCATTTTCCTTTTTCTTTTTTCTTTTTTCTCCTCTACGCCAAAAAGAAAAGAAAAACAAAATTTTTTTTTTAGGAGCATAACAACTTTAGTCAGTCAGGCAACATACAATATGTTGTAGATAGACCCAGAATGGTTGTGTGTAGCATTTAACGTCAGGCAGGACGTAAAGTATCAGATGCTTGCGGTAATTGCAGCACTGTTTTATAGTTTATAGGTTCCTTTCTTAACGTTTTTTCTTTCATTTTTTTTTTTTTTTGTTTCTTATTGTACCCTTCTGCTATGTATGTGTATGCCACAATTTATAAGTAGAAGGGGGGAAAAAAATGTGAAAAAGGGAGAAAAGGGAAATAAAAGGTTAATTATGTGAACATATCATGTGAAATTTACACTTTGACTCTTCGCTATGCAAAGGTATAATTATGTTATAATTTCTACTCCGCTACGCTTAAATGTTACAGCCAAAGACCGTAACACTAAAAACGCAAAATGAAAAGGGAAATGCGAGAAAGTGCTAGTGTGAGCTAAAGTTTAAGGAAAATAAAATTTGTTTCACTTCTAGACACGTTCTTCTTTATTTGGGGGTATAATAGAAAAACTAATTAAATGGAAACATTAAATAGATTATAGAATTAATTTCACTCCCTGGCCACACACACACACACACACATACACATTCATACACAATAATTTTACAAGTTAAGGTGAGTGTAATAATTTCTTATAATTTTGTTTTGTTTTGTTTTTATTTTTTTGTTTTCTTTTTGTGGTTATAATATTTTGACCCCGTTTAAATTTAAATTAATTGTTTCTCTAAATAGAATTTTTCCTTAATTAGAAATTTCTATTACAAACGGAGGTTTGAGTATTTTTGTGTAATTTTTTGAATTTTATTTTATGCGTTTGAACTTTGCTTGTTGCCGTTGAACTAAAGCAATCGTAGTTTAATCATTGAAACTTGTTCTGAATAGTAATCGATCGTTTCGAGGGCAATCATGAGTAGAATAAATCGTCATATTACAAACTCGTTATCAGAGTAGTATTAAATCATCTTAAAGGCAAGCATCTTGGTGTATACCAACTGCTACTCAGAAAGTTATTCTTACTGACATCGAACAACATTTTAAATTTTGTACAGGCAATGTCATTTCGGCATATATTATTGAGGTATTCAGTTTAAGCAAAACACATAGAATGAACGGAATACTATTGCAATTCTATAAGACAGTAATAACAATCGTTATAAAGTTAAATGTTCAAACTGGTTTTAGCTAGCCCTATGATAACTATGTTGTACAGATAGAAATCTGTCAGTTTAAATAAAAGTTGTTGAGGACAGCCATTGAATGGACACTTAATGAGAGCAATTAAAATGATAGGTTAACGTTAGACACTATTTTAGGCAAGAGTTTTTGCTAAAAACTAAGAATTTTTTAAAGAAATTTATTTGTGTAGTGAACACTGCATTAACTCACTGACAACAGTTCGAAAGTACAAACATTAGCTCCGGTTATTTAGTAAATCCCATGAATTAATCTAAAATCTAACGATCCGACTTAACGTTAAACTGTAGGTCAAGGTCTATATATGAACATAATACATGTCCAATGGCGATATTAAGTAAATCTTCTGTTAAGAAACAGAAATCAAAAATATGTCCAGAGAAAAATCTAAATGCTTTTTGCCTTTTATCTGTTGAAATAGATCATAATTATATTCAGTTTATACATTTCAGTTTAGACCATTGTGAGTTGAGAGTAACTGAATAAAGCAACATAATTTTTTTCTGTTCCTAAATATGTCACTTAAAAGCTTCATTTTGTTAGTCAAAAATAAAATGCAGAGGCAGACAGACAAACACAAAAATAAGTCACATATTTTAACAAATTCTTGCCCTCACTATGGAATTTTACGACAATATTTTTGTCTCTTCTTCAGATTTTTTTTTGTTTTGTTTGACAAAATCTATGTAAGCACGACTGCACAAATTTGAATATAAATTAGTAGCTTTACAGCATACTAAACAAACGTTTGTCTAACAACACATTTAAGCCAACACTATGCATGGGTGTATATGTGTATAGGAACAATGCATTCTAACCAGAGCACTGGCAAAATGTGAAATAAATTCTTTTGGTAGGAAATGTTATTCCTTATTGGCGCTAACTTAAAAGTTTGACAAGAGAGTTTTACTCTTATTTTTTGTTTTGTTTGTTTTTTTGTTTTCTTTTTTTTAATTCTTGGCAAATAAATATCTCTACACATTGTTTGTATCTTAAACCGTAACAACTCTATTGGGTTCGTAGCTGTTTTGTTGCAGTTTGACTGTGTAGTCTGATCGGATTTTTCTGTAGGATTTTCTTGTCTGCATGGCTGTGTTTTAATTCCCCAACAATTTCAAGTCAATATTGTTTGGCAAATTGTTGCTGCTGCCAGTGTTAAAGCTACAACTCACTGGTTGACTGGTGTTTTATTTTTATTTTCTACTCTTAGCTACACTATACCGTTCACTTTGTATTTTCCTGGTAAACGTTTTCTTAAGTTTCAATCGTTTAAACGTTTTTTTTTTTTTTTTTGTTTTTTATTTTTATCCTAAACTGTTCTAGCAACAAAATATTTTATTTTATAGAAACGTTCACATAAACCTAAGCAAAAAAAATGCTAAAAACATGGTACACCGTGTACTCGCAAACTGAGTATTTCTCTTGCATTTTTTTGTTTCGCTTGCCGTCTTATGATTGTGTCATCATGTTGCAGCAGCCAAGAAAAGCTAGAAAGTTTATATTTTACTTGAAAATTTACAAAGAAAATCGGTTGCCGTTCGTTGTCATGACAATCCTCAAGAGTACAAACGAAATTGTAAAATATTTACGAAATTTACGTATTATTAAAGAACAATTTACAAGACAATGAAATCTATTCGTGTCAAGCCCTTAATGAATGTTGGAAAAAAAGGAAAAAAAAAACTGAAAGTAACTTGGATAAGTTTGAAATTGAAGGTTATTCTGGTAATAATAATCCATATTTGCTTGTGACAGTACGTTTTAATTTTGAAACAGAAACTTAAAAAAAACATTCAATTACATATTTAAATAATTTTATTATGAAAATCTTCAAGTAATATTTTAAGTCAGTCGTAGTATACACCTATCCGATTATATTTTTGAGTATTAAAATGAATTGTTTTAATAAAAAGTGAAACAAAAAATTATTTTTTCAGTAGTTTGAAATTTCAATAGTTTTAAATTTAATATCATTGAAAAAAGTCGCCGTAATCTAATAGATTGATGTCTGACCAGGGATTTGAACTCGACTTCCTCTCAGCAGATTTATGGCAAAAACTCTGAGAGTAATTAAAATTGCCATGAAAAGTTTCTTAAAAATCTATCGTTCGGAGTCGACTTTAAACTGTAGGTTCCGCCACTCATATATAAATTTAACGCACATAGCATAAGTGGTGTGAGAAGCTATCTCGTAATCCTACCATGAAGGTTTTGTAATGGCCTTTTATGTTAGTCTTTCAATGTTTTATTAGGTTTTATCTTTGATAAATTATTTTTGCAAATCTAGCCGAATGCTGCTCAGAAGTGATACTATCCGTTTTTTACTGTATAACAGCACGGAATGCATTTTATTATTTAGTCATATTTACGATTTTTTTTTTTTTAGATTTGCTATAGCGTTACATCGGCACATTGAGCCAGTTACTTGAGAACATAAATACATTTCTCCTCCAGCATGGATCCTACGATTCAAGCTTTCTATTTTTAGCAATGAATGAAATACCGATTAGTAGTCGGTCGTAGCGTTTGTCAACGTTTACATTAAAACATTTTTCTTAAAACTACAAACTTTATTCAAATATTTGGCGTCCCAAAGTCATTTATTTTCGTTTCACCTAGCTATAGAAAGATTAAGGTTATTTTCCAACAGAGGTCTTCTTATAATTTGTGCCGATTTTTTAACAACGTGTTCTGACTTCCTGTTCCATTATATTTGAGTCAAGGTTTTAAAAGCATCAGCTCTACTCATTCAGACACTCGGCGTTATTACAACTTGCCGTTAAACGTGGGTTTAATTAAAGGTACATTTAGCTAAAGGGAACTGTAAACTTTTCATTATTTTTGCACACACAGAAAATATTATTTTATCTTATTAAATTAATAATTCTGTATCCACAAGGGGATTTTCTAACGATTGTAAGCTACACAACAAATTATTCATTCATCCATAAGGTTAAGCTCAGTACAAGCAAGTTTTAATTGCTTCTACCATATTTTCATTAATGAATCGCGTTTATAGATCTGTAATATAAAGATTTTGCCACAATATCGTTTGAAATTTGTTTTGTAATCTAATGTCTAGAGAATTGTTCACATCAAGTTAACAATTAATAGCTTGCCAATGAACGAATATTTAAATGTAAATGGCATACAACAGTATGGTAGTTAAATGCCAACAACTATACAATAATAGTTTAAGTTTCTCATTTAAATTTCATTAGTTTAAAATTTGTTACATTAAAAATCAACTCAAGTGATTGTATTTTAATTGTGTACATCAAAAAGTTACATTTCGCTGTTCTACTTTGCTACACCATTTCTATTGATGACTCTGTGTGTGTGTGTGTGTGTGTGTGTGTGAGAGAGTGTAATTTGTTTTTTCAAGTACTAATAGTTTGTTTAGCAGCTCAAATTTACTCTGGTAGACAGATATTCATACAAACAAAGGCACATATACGAGTATATACCCACAATTCTTGTCTACACTATACGAATATTGTATACAATTAATATTCAAAAGACATTTAGAGAAATTGAAAAAAGAAAAGAAGAAAAAAAATCTTCAAACAATTTTTCATAAAACAAGAAAAGCGGAAATGACAGCCTGTTGAGAATTCAAATTCAAATTCAGAATTCTACTTCCACTGCTAAGCCCCAAACCAACTAAAATTTTCCTCTATTGAAACAAGGAATTCGCTTTGCTCACACCACTTGTGGCATTGCCAATAAATGTTTACAGTCTTCACTTCATAGTCATGTAGTACTCGCATAGTATTCTGGAATAACTGTGAGTGTGTATGAATGTGTGGTTGGGTTTGTAAAAAGTTCATATTCTCTATGAAGTAATGAATAAAGTTGGCAGCAAATATTGCTAATGTTGGCAATTAAAATATGTCAAAAACCATTCTCAAGAAACACTTGTTGTTGCTGTTGTCTTTTGCCTTCACTACTACCATTGCTGTTATTCTATTGCGACTGCTAAAGTTTTTTGTTTGTTTACTGATGCACGCATCAGTTTGTTTCTGCTTCAAATAGTTCTTAAGAGTATTGTTTTAGAAAATAATTTTACCAAAAGACTTTCAATTGAATTTCTGAACTTTTCACAAAAATTGTTCGTATTTTTTTTTTCTAAACTGTTTTTGTTGTTATTATCCTTGTATTGTAGTAATGGTTGTTGCCTCTTTTTTTATTATAGAAATAAAAGCAAAAGTGTCCTCAGTGGTATGGTAATTAATATTTAAATATTCAAATTCAAATTGAAATTCAAATTGAAATAGTTAGAAATATTCGTAGTGTCATCAAAATTAATGGCCATCATTAGAGAGATGCTTGAAAAGATCGCCCTTTTTTTTTTTGAAAACGAAGAACTTGAAAAATATATCAAGTAAGTACATATTTTTGTTTTCTTTTTCTTTAATTTTATTCAAGGATTTAATTTCAATTCTTTAGACTGTATTTATTAAATTTTGTTTGATTTGTAAGCATTTACAGTATTTTATTCATTATATACAGATATTGGTATAGTTTCTCAGCAAAGTCTTTTTCAATGCTATCAATAATCGAACAGAAGATTGACAAAATCCCTTGAAGGCTGTATACCTAAGCGTTTTAATCATTTAGGAGATATTATTCCTTTTAAACAGTGATATACAGTTTTTTCCATCATCATCATCATCATTATTTTCTATTGTTAAAGTGAAGCTTTATAAAAAATTTACAAATTTTCTTTTTTCTAATTCAAAACAAAAAAAAACATGCGATAAGAAGACATCATTTGTGACTGACATGTTAACAATATAGGAAGAAGATTTCGCAAAAACAAACTCAAACTCAAATATCCCATTTTATGCAAAACATGTGTTTGAGAACAACCAAAAAAGGATTTATTCGTAAGATTTTAAAATATTAATGACATCTTTTCTAAAGCAACGAAAGGAACACACGCACTTTCAGGCCAAACTCAATCATCGATAGATCATCATCAGTGACAACAATGTTACATCAGCTCTATGCATATAAGGTTACATGAATATTTTACACACGTACTCGTATTCGCACTCGCACTCGCACTCGCACTCACACTTGCATATTTTTATGTTTATTTTTCTTTTTAAATTTATTTATTTACGCCTTCTTTCATTTACAATTGATGTTATTGTAAGTCACTTAACGATATATGATGTAAAATGCTTTTCTTTTCCTCTGTCTTTTTATATTAAGACATTTCGTACATACATACATACATACGTGTAAGTATGTACATATCATTCATTGTGTGGAAATTCTTATTTTTATTTTCACTTTGCAACACCTTCCAGTTATGTACATAAATACATACTATTACCCACGATATTCATCTGAAATATTTACAAGAAAATATTTAAAAAACAAAAAATGTCTTTGAGATTTTCATACAATCACTCCTCCGGAATATGTATGTATGTATAGAGTACACATAATACATAACAAACATATATATTTATGATGCTTTTGAATATAAATCTTCTAACGCCATATACATACGTACATACATATATTATAAATAGTATATCAGTACACATTATATAAAAAATGAAAAATTTTAAAATGTTCATTTAATTTCCTATGAAGAAAGAACAATTTTAGTTACTTTACCTTTTTAAAGTTTCGTAAATTTATTGCGTGTATTATGAACCACCTTAGTTCTTTTAAAATGAGTGCAACTACAGCATATTAATATGCTGATTGACTGTCAACGATAAAAAGATACCAAGTAGATCTCTTTTCTTGTTTTTATTTTTGTTTTCTTGTAAATTATAAATAAAAATTCTCTAATAAAACGAACGAGATACATATTTTTAAAACTCAATAAAACATAAAACATACTCATGAAATAAGACAATATTTTAACGAAATAAAAGCCTTTAATGGAATATTTTTGGAATTTAATTTCGTGGTTTTTCAAAGGAATTTCTATGGGGTGCTAAATAATGTCTATGGCCATTATTTATCATATTGACACTTACAATTTGAATCGTTCATTGAAAAAAACTATAAAATACTAAAAGTATCGACTAAGATATGAAGTGCTCTAACGTAAAAAGTCATTAAAGAATTTTGCAATAGCTAAAATAAATAAAATATTTTTTCACTTAATTGTCCATTATAACACTACACCCTTTCACCACTTATGTGAGGAACCGAAAGACAGATTTAAGAATCTTTTTCTACAGCTGAGTCAAGATATAAAGCTCTTCGAACCTAGTAATACTGTGCGAGGTATCAGGCGATCCCTTACCATGCGACCGCTTCAAGCAGCCCTTAACACTGTTGAATGGGAGTCTGTCAAGATGGATCTGGCAGTTAATGAGTGCAAAATGAACTAGGGCATACGGTGTATAGGATCTGATATTACGGACGATAACTATACTTTCGTCGTTGTCAGTGAGTATATTTAATAAATATAATATATTTAATAAATTAATATCAGTGTTATGCTAAATTGACTAGAAGATTACCAGACTCTCTCATTTGACGAAACTTACGCTCTACAAATGCCTCATCCTTTCCGTACTTCTTTATGGAACAGAATCATGGACACTATTAAGCACCTATGCAGCAGCCTTCGTGCGAAAAGTCCTACGCACGATATTCCATTTAGTCTTACCAATATTTTGAAAAAGTTCTTAAATTTTTAAGAAATTATGTTTTATTTTGTAATATTATTTGAGTCTTATGCCCCCAATTGATATATTCTTCATATAGTTTTCTGTTTAGAATAAGTATTCACTGAATTAAACGCTCAAAATGTTCTATAAGCTCATTTGTTATTAAATATTCTCCTATATATATATATGCATACTTACGTAATATCAGTAAACCATGTCGGAAAAAAAACTTCAAAAAATTTTATTTAAAAAAACTTACATCACATACTCATGGATATGAATGTAGGCATACATACACATTTTCATTTTAGCATTTTATTTATACTTGAATTTCTCATAAAATATAGTTTTAAAATTCAATTTAAATTAATTTCAAATTATTCAAACTTAAATTATAAAAATTAATTCAATTCTATTACGATTCTTTAGGGCATTATAATGCCTCCCTTAACTGCACCTTCATTTTACAATTTGTGCTTTTCGTTTCGTTTCGTTTCTCTTTTTTTGTTTTTGTTCACTTTCAAATTTAATAATGCTAGACTAGTAATAATAAGTAGTAAACCATCAATTATTTTTATTTTTATTATTTTATTAAATATTTCTTTTATAAATTTTATATTATTTAGTTATTGGTAAACCCTCTATACATTATTAACACAATAAATTTTTTGGTATCCATTGTATGTGAGTGTGAGTGTGTGTGTGTGTGTGTGTTTGTGGTTATTTTACATGAGTACATGAGTATGTTTAAGTACATAATAATATTGTATTACAAAATAAAATATAATTTCTTACTTACAGGCATACATACATACGTATTAAATATATATTGTATTTAGATTTTTTGTTTTTATTTTATTTTATTTTTTCCACAAATTGGATATTTTTCTTTTTCTTCTACTCTTTACTCTAGTATTTTTTGGAAAGTGGCACTCTATGATTAACAGAAAATCTTCTTATAAATAAATCAGGTTAATATTTATTTGGTTTCTTGTGTAATGGCGTCTGATGTTGATGTTGATGTTTTTGGTAACAACATTTTTAATATGTTGTTGCTGCTATGGCTGCTGTCTGCTTGCTGTTCACTTTAATTTATTTGTTTTCTTTTTTTTTAAATTTGTTTTCTTATACTATTTATCCATTGAATTTAGTATGCAAGACATCACCGTGAGGTTTCTTTCGAGAAATTAAATTTTTAACAAGCATGTATGGCAGGCAAATTCGTAAATTCTTAAAAATTTCATGATAATACACAAGGCAAAGAGATTTTAAAATGCCAACTCAAATAGACGAGGCACATTATTAATAAATTCAAGGAATTGGTGGTAATCAATTTAATAGATGCCGTTGAACTGGCGGCCGAAGACCAAGCGGATATTTCCGCATCATTTGAGGGTATAAAATTGTAAAAGAAATCTAAATAATAGAATAAAGCATGTAGCGGGCATATACATAGGAGACAGAGTAAATAAAATATATATACCTTGTATTTGTGTTAGATAGTTGTTTTTCTTTCTTAACATTTCGCTATCCTGTAGAGCATATTGGTCATAATCTCGATCGGTGGGTATCATATTAACCGTATTTTCGCTTAAATACTTGTGATGATATTCAACGTCCAGTACTGTTTTCTCTGAGGACTTGTAGTAGATGTCACCGATTTGTGCTATGCAACGTATCTGTTGAAATATTTATTGTAAAATTCCCTGTCATAAATAATACTTTTAAGAGGCAGAAAAAATAGCTCACCTTTAGTTTTCCATTTTCAAAATGATAATCATTTACCACGAAATGAAGTCCAATGGTTGAGGATTGCATTTCATTTCGAGAATCCTTGTGAATTTTGTAATGACGTACATGCGATGGTGTTACCTTAAAATAACAATACAAGAAAATACATTTACAAAGTTACTATGCATTCGATTACCAGTAAAACTGTTTGCAATGTTTTTTATTTCTATTCATTTCAACATTGATTTCTCTCTTAATTAGTATTACAAATAAATTATAATAGGGTTAAGGGAATTGCAAATGATATAAATTTAGTATTGAAAGCATTGGGCACTTTTAAAACGAAGGGTTTTATTTGAAGTATTTAAAAAATATTAAAACGAAACAAATAAAATTAAAAAAAATAGTTGAAACACATACAAAAAGCATTGATTTAAAAATTTTTTACGATATTACTTTAGCTAACCAGAATTTCTTTTAATATCGATTCCTGTGTGTGTTTTGAGTTATATGCACTTAAAGTTTTCACGCGACATACGACTATATGAATGTGTGTTCTAAGTAGATTTTTCCCTATAACTTCGGAATGGATCTGCGCATCTAAACCAAGTTTTGACAGTATTTAAGTTAGAGAACGTAGAATTTAAAAATGCAAAAACATTAAAAACGTCCTAAGAGCACTTTGAATGTTATAGAATGGAGGCGTCGGTATATAAACCTACTCTATTTGTCCTCTAACGTTTTGGGAACAAAAATTTAATAAAATCCACAAAGGAAAAAAAAAAAAAATTATAGAAAACTATAATACATACACATATACATATACACAGTAAATGCCGGGAAGAAAATTGTTTTCTGTATACATAAATGTATGTACATATGTATACAACAATGTACATGGAAGTGAGTTCATTTCCACATGTGTATGTCTGACTATTTCAGTGTGAATATTGCGTGCATAAACTACACGAAACATTATTAGCGAATAGACTGCAGGGCGCTGTAGAGTTTAAGGCGAAACAATTAAAAGCACACACACACACATAAAATATCAACACTCTCTACATGTTGCATAGATTGCTTGCAACTAACGCCTGAATCACTAGTGCTAACAATAACAAACACACCAACAACAACAGGCTCAAGTTGTGTGCCGTCAACATATTTTGTAACGTAACGTTGTATGTGATCTTTCATACGATCTCTCCCTCACGCACACATACTCAACCGTCTCAATGCAAAGAATGCTGTTGTTACTGAAAAGCTGGAATATGTCTCATAAATTTAGTTTTGTTTACATGAAAATATATGATCTCTTACACATGAAAGAGAAAAAAAACAATATTTTCCACACTATTTTTCACTTGTGTACGCATATCTGTATGTGTGTGCATGTATGTGTTTGTGGTGAGGGTATTCTTGTTATTTTTGAGTGTTAAACAGGGTGCATGGAGATGGTGAAATAATAACAAAATTAAGAATACTTACCTCTTCATTATTTACTGTCCATGTGAGATTTGCTGCTGGTTTTGAGTGTCGCGATGTACAATTGCCGCGTAATATATCACCAATGTGGTAACGCGGTCGTATGCCAATGATGAGTGGTGGATTGTGTGGCAGTTCTGAAATCAACATAAAATATATAGTACATACACATACACACACTCGTACAAAACAAAAGCAAAAAAACTTACACACTGCACAATGAGAATAAATTCTCTTGGAAATTTAAAATAAACAAAATTTTAAATAAAAAAAAAGAAAATCATGGCTCTAATGTTACTGTTGCTATTTACCTACAACTTCCAATTCGGCAGCAGCAATTAGTGTATGGAAGGAGGGTGCATCGGCTGATACTTCACAGGAATATTTCCCCGTTGTAGCCATAGACGCTGATTCCAAAACCAATTGTGTTTCATTTGAGGAAAATCGCTGCAAAAAATTTCAGAGAGAATTGCGTTAATTACACTTAGACTGCTTTCTCTATCTGTTGTTGTTGTTGTTGTTGTTGTCGTTGCTGTTTATAATTTAAATCGTTTGTTTACTCACATCCACTCGTACACCTGGTATTTGGAACACCTTAATGGCAGGCTTTTCATTTGGCGTATAACTATAGAATTCGCGTCGTCCTTTATACCACTTCACGGAGTATAGTGTGTCATCTTCAATGTCATAGTGACATTTCAATGTGATTTTCTGTCCACGTCTCACAGCATGTGGCACTTTAACGTGTACATCACGCAGACCTAATGCTTCTAAACACACACACACACAATGTGACAATGGAATAGAATAGAAAAATATTTAAAAAAAAAAATAAAACATTAAAGATAATCCGCAATATATGGATGTAGTATGTGTAGTATGTATACTACATTTAATTATTAAATAATATAATAAAATTAAAAGAATTTTCTTTTCTGTAAAACGCTTTCAACATTTCCATTTCTTCTCACAAGCCAATGGACTGCCGTTTAGCATACCCATATATGAACGATAAGTGGACTCTTGTTATAAATAGAAATGAAAAAGAAATCCTTTTAGTGAAGGTCTTGACTGAGTTTATCATTTTTAAATCAATCAAAATGTCAAGTTTTTCTTCTTATTTGTTTTTTTTGTTGTAACTTTTAGCTTTGAATGCCTACCTACCTCCTACCCATATATTCTCATAGAAGAAACCGTTTAGTCGGATGAAATCTTAAGCTTTTGTCTCTTGTTTCATTTGATAGGTTCTCGTTAGGTTTTGTTTTTCTTGTGTTTTGTTGGGTAATTCTTTTTCTGAAACTTGACTTACAGAGACTTGCAGTAAAACTGCACATGCTCTTGTAGGATTATAATAAGATTTGACTCGCTCATCTGTCTTGGTCTTTGTGTGTGTGTACGTATGTCGAGTTTATATTTTATCTTTAGTAACTGCCCTTCATTATGCTTTTTGTCAGGCCACCTACACTCACACAGAGGGGAATTTCATTTGCCTGCTTTTTGTCTCATCGTGATGACATTTTTTTGTCACAAAAAATTATTTGTCTGTCTGTCTGTCTGTGTATCTTACTGTCTGACTATCAATTCGTCTATCTTCTCCTTGTCACTCATTCTGTTAGTCAGTCAGTCATTCATTTATTTATTCATCCATTTCTGGCTCAGCCTTTGCCAGCACAAAAAAAAAAAAAAAAAAACTCTTATCCCTTTCTGGTGGTGTAGGCGTGTGTGTGTACTCTCTTATATTTTCATGCATTCACTTGTACATCGTTTATTCATTCTTTCATTCATATATACATACATACATACAACATATAAAATTTTCCATACATGCTTAACAGTCAAGTTGTTGTGAGACTATGAGTATTCGTTGTGAGTATTCCTTGTTGGTTTTGATAATTCAGTTGCATTTCATTTTGTGGCAATAAAATGCGATTTCGTGTTGCGCCTTCTTACTGTCAGTTTTGTTAACGTTTTCTCCCTCTACGCTCTTTTGTCGTTGTTGCATTTTATATGCATTTCGTATTCAGTGCTTTTTTTCATT
Organism: Sarcophaga peregrina; assembly: GCA_014635995.1. Taxonomy (NCBI): domain Eukaryota; kingdom Metazoa; phylum Arthropoda; class Insecta; order Diptera; family Sarcophagidae; genus Sarcophaga; species Sarcophaga peregrina. The sequence goes on from CM025791.1 coordinate 104,773,907, forward strand.
ATTATTTCATATTGTTGTTCACTTTTTATTCAACTTTTTCCTGTGTTATATCGTCAAGTGCATTAACGGTCTCCCCGCGCAACTCTTATGAGACAGAATTATAAAAGAATTGATTCTTCATTGTTATACATAAAAGATGTCAATAAAATCTGCTTAATAGAACTGAACTAAACATAATAATAATAATTGATTGAAAATTTAAGTAATCAATTTTGGTGCCCTAGAGAGGACAAACAATTTCTCATCATTTTCGAACTTTTAAAATTAAGAAGTCGCCTTGGTCTAGTAGATAGTGTGTTGGCTTATTAGACATGAGACGTCAAGTCAGGTCAGGCATTTCCAATTAAATTAAATGTGAAAAAAAATATTTCTTCGGCGACATCCTCTAAGCAGATTTCTGCCAAAAACTCAGGATTACGACCTAGCTTCTCACACCACTTATGTTGTGTGCGTTAATTTTATACAAGAGTGGCGGGACCAACAGTTTAAAGTCGACTCCGAACGACAGATTTTTGAGAAGCTTTTCATGGCAATTTTATTTACTCTCAGAGTCTTTGCCAGAAATCTGCTGAGAGGAAGTCGCCGAAGAAATATTTTTCGTTTTGATGTCTGACCTGGGATTCGCACCCGGGCCTTTTGTCTAATAAGCCAACACACTACCCACTAGACCACGGCGACTTCATCTGACCACTCATATCTAAAATTGACATCCACAACATAAAAAATTGGGTCATAGTCCTGAATAAAGGGTTGCAATGACCACATGTGTATAAACGCATATCTTAAATTGACTGATCGAAACCCCCGATTGTCAGTTGTTATCTTCGATTGAAATGAAGTCATTATTTTAAAGTGCACCCGTTGCACGTATGATTTTGTTTTCTTTTTTTTTATTGCCTCAAATATAATAAAGTACTGAAAATGTTTGCATTTATAGTGACATGAGTCAACATGTTTAAAGATGTACGAGTTAAATGTAATAAATTTTAAATAAATTGAAATTTATAATAAACTTTCCACTCGGTGGGGTGGTTGGGGAGTTGTATGGCTATTCAGATAAGAAAACTGAAATATCATTAAGAAAGAAGGCGTAAAAAATCAAGGATACATAAAGAAGACACAGAAAGATTGCAAGAATGATGTATTATGGTGATTTAATCTTTTCCCGCTAATTAAATTTGTACACCAACGCCGGTTTTACTACAAGTAAAATACCTTTCGTAATGCATTGTCTGACTGTAGTTGGTGCATGAAAGCAATTGCTGTATTTCCGACATTTATTTCATATTTAGTACAAATTGGGCGGCAGAAGATGGGCAATACTTTAATATTTTTTTTATTTTATTTTTTCGCTTAAAAGCATTTCTTTTGAAGAGCTTATTGAAATTTGCCAACTCGGCCATGTTGGAGGGTCAGTCAGTCAGTCATTGATTGTCTCAATGATTATCGTCTACTTATAAATTCTTTGAACATAAAAAGCATTTAAATTTTCAATATTTACTTGGGGTTTATTTACGTGGTTGCACGAAGTTTTTCTTTCTTTTTTTTTGTAAAACGAAAACCCATATCAAATTTCCAATTCAATAGGCGTACGTACGTATATACAACATGTATGTATTTATGTACGTGTATGAATTTCCCTTGTTTTAGTATTCAATTCTCCGCCTTTCATGCGGATTAAATGGTCAAAAGTTTTATTGTCTAAATGTTTGGCGACTAGCAACCAAAGTTGCAAAAGATTTCTTTTAGATTTACTGAATGAAAATCGATGCTTAATATTTAACAAACCAAATATTTAGGCGTAAGTATTTAACAATGCTCCATTGGTTTTTCGAAACGAAACGAAAAGAATTCTATAGAAAGGAAAAGTTTTATGCAGTAAATGTTGTTTATATTGTCCCTATTCTTTTACGTCGTTGCATGATATTATTGAAAACAAAAATGTTGCCCTTTTCTTTAAGTCAATAGGGCTTGTATTTAAGGACATGTTGTTTTGTTGTTTGATTTCTTAAGGGTTGCTTAAGTAAATTTATTCCTCAGTCCTTTATGGATATACTTTCAAAGTCGTTTAGGGGTAAGGGCTTTCCAAACAAATAGTTTTTTTTTTTTTCATTCAATAAGCGTACGATCATGCACAGTGGGCCATAATGAATTTAGTGCATACTGAAAACTTATGGCTAATTACTGATAGACTATCTTTGAACGATTTTCAATAGTCAATAATTGAATTGCTTAGATTTTCAGATACTGACAGCATAGGAATGATTTTATTTTCACAATAAGAAATTAAATAAATTCGTTTGATATACATATATCCATTGAATACAATATCGGATACTTGATTGCATACCATGATCAAACTTAGATTCGTACCTTACGGTTTTTACGGTATTCAACACTACAATTCCTTCTATGCTCTCTAGACAACACACTATCTTTTGTAACGAATTAGAACTCAGTTAGCAAGAATATCCTCATTACTACGCTTAAATCGTGCTCACGAATGATTTAATTTCCAGGCAATTATTAAGCAATTGTGCCACTGTAGATGGTTTATTTTTTTCATTTCATTGCTTTTAAGACTTTTCTTTGCCTTGGAGCTTTCTTACCTACAATGTTTTCCCTTTCCAAATTCTTTACAGAAACAAGAAAAGCATGTTTAAGTTTATCAGGGTTTACATCTTAAGTAAGTATTCCACAATGATCATTTAATCTTTGATGATTGATTCTGATTACATATTTATAAACTCGACTTAAAAATAAGGAAACTTTTTCGGCATGAATAATTCTATTTTGATATAAAAAAGACGCAACAATAAATTAAAAAAATATAAACGAAACACATTTTACAAGAGAGAGAGGAAATTCTTTAAAATTTTTAATAAATCGTACTTTAAAACAAAAACTTTCCGGCTATTAGAATATGCGTTTAGACTATAAGCAAACAAGAAATATGATTTATTATACCCAAACCCCTGAGCTTTAGCAAGCATTTAAGATAATTTCACCTTTATTGCTCTCCGATTTTTTTGCTTTTTTTTTTTAATTTTTGTTTTTGCTCTCCTTGGGCTTTTTCTTCTTTCTGTACAGATAAAGTCTTAAAAAAAATATTGAAAAGAATAGAAAAATGGAAAAACTTTCAAGTATTTAATAAAATAACTGCTGCTATATTTTTCATGTTGAAAAGAACAAAACAGCAAGAAAAATTCAACTCAAGGGTCTACTTAGTCGAATTCTTTATTGCGTAGTAGTTGTGGTTGTACCCTAATAACACAAGAAAACATATTTGTTTTGTTTCTTTTTGCTTTTCCAAGTGGCAAACAAGTACGTACAAATATGTATGTATGTGTACGTGTAAGTATTTGTCTGTTTATGTAATTTGTTGCTTCTATTTTTGATTTCATTTACGTGTAGCATTAGTTGCCATGACACCCGCCACCACCTCAGTAGTTGTAGCGGCGAAGGACAAAAAGTGGCATCCGTGTAATGAACTGACATTTATATGACAGAGGAAATATTTTCACATGTTGCTTTCATAATAACTTTACAAAAATGTCTTCCATGCACCCACACACACACACACACAATACACTTACATTCCTATATTTATACAATTACCAAAGAAAGTTTCTTAAAATGATTAATTACTTACAACTATCAATAGTCATAAGTATACATACGTAGGTAACTACTGAGACATATGATATGATGGCAAATACATGCATGTACATACGCATGTATTTGAGGTAAGACAGATAGGTCGAGAATAAGAACAAAAATGCCATAAGATTAAACATTACTTGGGGACAAATTAGTTAAAACAATAACAAATTGAATTGAGGAAAAAGTTTTATTAGAACATGATGTTTCTCGAAGCAAAATTAAGGTAATAAAACTAAAGGAATTCTGATAGAAAATTAAATTTGTATGCCATTAAATGTGAATATAAAAATTATAAAATAATCTTTTATAACAATAAATTTTTCACGTCACTTTCATTTCTAATACGAAAATAATAATGAAAATTAAAATTCACAAAAATCGTTACATTAATTGTGTTCGCAATTGGCTGCATAACAGTCCTTTCATTTGTTGCATAAACATACATACATACACATACATAATTGGTCAATACAATCCTTCAGTCTGGATTATTGACCTAGTTTTTACATCACTTATGTTGTGGGTGTTAATTTTATAGATAAGTGGCGGGACCTACAGTTTAAAGTCGACTCCGAACGACAGATTTTTTTTGAGAAACTTTTCATGGTAGGTTTTTTTTTTACTCTTCGAGTTTAAGCCAGAAATCTGCTGAGAGGAAATCGCCGAAGAAATAATTTTTGTATTTTGTTTTGCTGTCTGACTTGGGGCCTTTCCACTAATAAGCCAGCACATTACCAACTAGACCATGGCGACTTCAGATCATACATCAATTAAAGCGAAACCAACGGAGTCTAGTAAGTAGAGTGTCGGCTTATTAGACGTAAGGTCACCACGGTTCAAATCCTAGGTCAGACATCAAAACGCAATATGAAAAAAAAAATATTTTTTCGGTGACCTCCTCTTAGCAGATTTCTAGCGAAAAATTTCCATTAAAAGTTTCTCAAAAATCTAGCGTTCGGAGTCGACTTTAAACTGCAGATTCCTCCACTCATGAATAAAATTAACGCACACAACATAAGTGGTGTAGGAAGCTAGGTCGTAATTACCAATTATGTATGTATGTGGAAACTAAAGGGTTTCATGTTGAGATTTATTGATTCTTCATTTTTAATAAAGACCTGACTATTGATAGTTTGATAAGATTTAGATTTGTAAGACAGACAGAATTAGAATATATAAAATACAACACAAGTCTTATTCTTTATTTTTATTCATTGTTCATTCTTTTATTCGGATCTTAGTTTCTACTTTTAAAGTTTCCCTCTTAAAAACTACATATTATCCATGTAGAGGTTATATTATAATCTGACATGTTCCAATTACAAATTTTTAATGTGGTGAAGAAATTTTTATGAAATTAATTACTAACAGTGTTCAAGTATAAAATTATTTTTTTTTTTTTTATGTTTCGCTGTAATTTTTCAATTAATAAACAAAGCTTCACCCTCCTAAACTAACAATTTAGAAGTTTGAAAACCCACATGTTTTACTATAAATTTTTATTTTATTTTCTCCACAAATTCTTAAACTTTGTTCTCTAGCGGGAAGATTTTATATTTTTTTATGTAACAAATAGTACATCAAAACAGAAAAAAGAAAGAAGTTTAATTATTTAAGCCATGAAAAATTTTCTAAGCTCCCCCTTGTATGCTAAAATATATTTTAAATAATTTCCTGGTTCTTGTGTTTTATTTATTATTTCTCATTTTTTATATCCCGCTTATTTATTTTTGTGTTTTTTGTTTTGTTTTTTTATTTTTAGTATAAAGAAACCCACAGAAAGTTTTAAATTTCTTGGATTTACACTAAATTAAACACACATTGCAACAATCGCTCACATTTATGCTTAAACTCGTAACACAGTTACAATGTACCGACATATCTACATACATACAAACAGGGGTTAAATAAATATTGCAAATACAGTGTGTGTGTGTGTGAGTGTCTGTCAAAAGCGAGCAAAACAAAAAAAAAGTCATAAATGAGGTCATATTAAAGTAGATTTACATTTAAAGTTAAACTTTAACATACAGGCACCCCATGTAAAAATATTAAATCATCCCCCTATGTTTGTTATTTTATTAAAAAAAAAAGAAACAAAAAAAAATCGTTCAAAATTTACACTTGACATCAACATTGTTATTGTTATCGACAGGAGGCAAACAACAAGACAAGAAATTGTCTTTAAGTAAATTATTGAGACAGGAAATCACAGTTGATGGAATGAGTAATCAAACATACATACAACATACATACATACATACATACGTTCCTACATATGTATATTCATACTTCCTTTTAAACAATCATACACATACACATACACATACACATGGAAAGCAATACATATTTGCAAAGAGATAAAGAATCAAGACTGATATTATAAGGGTGAACTTTATTGCAAACAGTTTGTTTGTATGTATTTGCATGTGTGGAGGGAGGGGTGGTGTATTAAGTATGAGTCATTTATAATTTTTGTTGAAATTAAATTGTATTGAAATCAATTGATACGTAAATATTGACTGCCAACATTTATTTATTAGTTTGGGTGTGCCTGTGTGTGTGTGTGTGTTTCAATACACGATTCATTTGTTTGCATTAGCAAGCATACATACATTTACACACTCTTTGGAGCAGTCATTCATTCATTATGTTCTCTAATAATATGTGGGTGTGTTTCTCAATAGTTTTTATTATTTATCATTGTTGTTGTTGTTGTTGTTTTACATTCATATTCCTTTTGTATGTAAATGTATGTCATTTTTTATATCGTGTCGTTCTCTTACTGCAATCGTTTTAGGGGATGTTGTTGGCAAAGATTATCATCTTGTTCGAATTATTTTTGTTGTTGTTACTCCCCCTAATAGAATTTTCTTAAGGGTGGGTTAATTTGTATGTTAAACTATCTTTTAAACTGTTCGACTAACTTTGTGTGAAAGTTCAAGAGTACGAGTGTATGCATGTCTGTGTATGTGTGTGCAGGTCTTATGTTTTATTCTGTGTGTGATTTGTATCTCACTTGCAAAGTCTAAAAAAAAAAAATTAAGTTTTTAGTTTTTCCTTTTTGTGGATTTTGTTGCCTTTTGTGGTTCTTTTTTGTTTTTTTGTTTCTTTTGTAAATTTATGTGGACATTTGTATGTACAAAACACACTCACATAGACATATAAAAGGAAAAATATATATTTTCTGTTGTTAAATATCAAGATCTAAGCAGTTATTTTTTTCTTTCAGGGTAATTGAATACATTCTTTTTGTACCTTTCAAAACCCGCATTTTAATTAAAATTAAAACGTATCATTGTACGTCTATTTCATTTCATCATAATTTTTTAAGTGTTTTTTTTTTTATTTCATATTCTAATATCCAAAGTTTTTATCTAAACTTTTATAATAAAAACTCAATTTGATTACAATTTCTTTATTGCATTTGTTTTACAAAATAGTATAAAAAAGTATAAAAAAAGTAAAATATAATCTTAAAAACATCTTAACTAAAGGTAAAATAAAAGCCTGCTGTATTCGAACATCTAAGTAGTTTAGGGCTTTTAGAAGGTTAACCATGAACTTCGCACTACCTCATATGACTATATCAGGACATACTTGTTGTTTTGATGTTAAGCCATCTAGGTCAGAACCCTCCAAGTTGAAGGATTCAACTATAGGCATGTTTGCTTAATTGCTGAGACAAAGATTTCACAGTCTTAACTAAGCTAAGCTTAATAATTTTTTTTTTTTTTAATTTTGAGGTTTACGTCTAGTAATTTAATTTTACTTTAAGTATAATGGCACTTTAACTTAGATACTGATTGATTAGCTACATAGAATTGGTTATTGAGTATACCTTCATTAATATTAAGTCAATACATTATCAAGGGCTAGACATTTTAACTGACAACAAATACTTATTGAACTAATTGACTTTTCGTCTTTTTAATAACGTTATCAATACTAATTAAAAACACACTTTTCCTTTTTTTTTTATTAGATTTTAGGGCATAGATAGACATGGTTTTCATTGTCATTAAAATAAAAACAAAAAGATTTTTGTATAAAAAAATTCTTTAACAAAAACCAATTTATGACCTAAACCACTTTGTTGTTCATTATTTTATGGTAAAACTTGTCTAGCAATTAAGAACGTAATTAATCCCGCCTGTGTTTAAATCCTACATTAAATATTAGACTTTTCGCTTAATGTTACAACATTTGAAAACGTCTAAATATTATACAAAAACTTGTAATAAAACAATTACGATAAAAACAAAACGAAATTTATAAAATAAGGGGCCCAAAATTAATAACAGAATCAAAAACGAAACAACGGCTAAATGCTAGCAATTAAATACAAATCAAATACTACTCAGACACAAATCTAAATGAACGAAACCCAGACTTACACAATCAAACTCAATTTGAAGCACATACATGTGTACATAAATACAAGAATACCCCTCAATACGAAGACCCTGGTATATGTATGAGTGGTAAATATCCGAATGCGTACATTCCTACAGGTATATGTACACTTACACACTACAAAACAAGAGAACAACAACAGTTTAGCACCGGAGTATTGGACAATAAAACAACAACCCTAAATTCTTTCAGTCTATTCTCACTTCTGACAGACACCTCTACAATTGTATACATACATACATTATACAGAGTGTTAAATAAATGCAAATAAAGCACAGTACAATTGAAAAATCAAAAAAAAAAAAATCAAAAAAAAAAAAGGAAAACAAAACAAAGAATTTAACAGGGCAACCATAACACAAAGGAAATGTTACAGGAAACCGTGGCAAATAAAGCAATTACCTACCATGACAAAACTATAATAATATTAAATTATTAAAAATAAATATACAAACACACACATATATACTGCACACCATATACATTCACGGTGTAAGTGTATACCGTTTCATACAGTTTTGTTTTTTTTTTTTTTTATGGAATACAGAAAAAAACCAACAACAACAATAGCAAATGTTATAGTAGTATTATAGCAAAAGTAGCAACATGGGAAATCATACTGTTTTTATTATCACTGGCATTGATTTATACACTCACTCAAACGCCCCCCCCCTCCCCCTCATACACACGTATGTACCTATATAAGAATATACACACTCATTTGTAGAACTACATATTCACAATCCAGTGTAACGAATCAACACGAAGGACTCTAAAGGTTTACTCAGGTATTTATAGGGGTGACAATATCAGAAAGTGTAACTGAATACTGTGGTTCTTAATGCCCTTTCCAGTGAAGTTATGTTAAATTTTTATTGTTTTTTATTTTATCGTGTATGATAATGAATTTATTATTATGTAATGACATCTGGAATATTTAAATTTAGATCATAGCTTTAAAGCATCATTGTGGTTATGTTATGTTCAAAGATTTTTTGCGATATTATTCACAGATACTGTGTACATCGGTGCTGCAGTGTTCAGAATGTAACACAGTGTAACGGCAACAAATCCTTCTTGGTTGGATCTTAGACTCTGTAGTATAATAATCAGATATTATTTTCGAAATTAAACAAGAAAACATTTGTCCCTTCATGTCACTGTCTTTTACATATATGTACGTACATACATATGTATGTATGTATGTATGTATGAGTCAACATGCATTATTATTTTGTGAAAGTATATTTTATTATATTTTCGTTCATTTTATTCTTTAACGTTTTAGTTTTATTGTAACGGTCCTAAAAACACATTAGCACACGTTTTTGTGGTAATAGTAGACTAAACCAATAGACGTGACTTGATATAAATCTAATGTATCAAAAACAATAGTCTATGCAAACCTAGACTTTATATTATACTCGTGTAGCAAAAAAATCGAAATAGAAATACATTTCGAGCGTATTTAGCGTTTAAAAACACATACAAATTCCAGAATGATATTTGAATTTTGCTTACGTTTCCTGTGGTTTTGGCGGTACAACCAAAAACAAAAATTGTTGAACCTTATAGAGCACAGTCATAAATTTAAATTAGAAAATTAAATTTGATTTTGTCTTCCTCCCACACACAACACAACACAACACGAACTTGTAAACTTACATAATTTTGTTGTTTTGGGAACATATAATTTTTACATATAATTTTTGTACAGATGTATGATAAATAGTTAAAAATTTTTAAATATGATTCTTTCTTTTCTTATGTCACGAAATATTTTGCAATGATTTAACGCCTGATGTTGATGGTGATGCCTGATGCTGTCTTCTCTTATTAGGCAATCGTTTGGGCCACCAAAAAATTTACTGTGATATTTTTATTTTCTTTTTCTCCTTGCCACCTTGCCTTATCACATACACAGAAACATGCTCATTAATTTTATTGTGTAAATTGTACAAATGAATGAAATTGTTCGTGACTGTTGTATTGGTGTTGTTGTTATTGTAGTTATTTCTGGTGTCATAAATTATGTTAATTTATTACAACTTACATGTGTTTCTTTTTAAATGGGCACAGTGGGTTATAATTATATTACCGGCAGTTTAAAATTATGCCCGTAACTGTTTACTACACGCATTTTATTAAAGTAATTAAAGCCTTTGGCTACTGCCACACTGCACCAGCCAGCCTATTTATTTAAAAGAAATCTTATTAGCTAATGTTTGTTTGTATTTTTGTTTCTTTAATGTCTGTTCTCTGTGCTTGTAACGTTTTTTTTTTATTTTTTATTTGCTTTTCAATTTTATGTTTAATTTCCACGCATTTCCTTGACACTTTTATTTTCATACTTTTGTGTCTGTCATTTCCTGTAGCGCTTCCGTATTATTTTAGTCCTGTTTGTTCTTTTGCACACGCATTCCTTTCAAAAAAGTTAACAAAACAAAACAAAAAAAAAACAAGGAAAGAAAACAAAATGTTTTTAATTCTTTTTGAAATTTATTGCGTTGTCTGTCTCTGAATTCAGTCCACCATTCCGTCAGGCCGTGATTGTTATTTCAGCTGTATTTGCATTTTAAAACGTTTCAATTTGGCTTTACGTATATAGTAAGGAGCAAAATTTTATAAAATTTTAATTCCCATCAAATTTTTTATTTAATTTTCTTTTATTTTTTCTTTGTTAGGGAATTAGTTTCCTGGAATATAATCAACAGATAATATGTATTGCTAATTAACACGTTCCCTGCCAAGCCGTTTATGAGAAGGTGTCATTTCTAGGCCACGTGTACCATTTTCGGTACACGACAACTACTTTTATAAATCTATAAAAATACATGTTCTTTTTTTATTTTAGAAAAAATCTATTTTATTTTCAAAATTATTACTATTCAAAGGGTAAGATGCACAAAATAACAATAAAAAAATTAATTTATTTCATATAGAATAAGGTACATATGGGCAATGTACTAAAAAAATATATATTTTACTCAAGTTTGAGTACATTATTACAATTTTTCATACTTTCTGCATACCATGGAATGGCTGAATCTTTCTACTGGTCTACCATTACAGTTTTGCAACTCATGGTGTACTTCTAGAAGGTAGGACATGGTCATCTTCTTCAGAAAATCCGCCATTGTTTGTATTACATATATGTGAAATTAGTAACTTTCTATATTTTAAAAGGTGGAATTAAACTATTGTTTCTTGTATTATATAAAGTCGATGCATTTACAACGGTCGTATTCAATAAAAGTTCAAAAGTGGTCCCATAACTAATGACCACGCCACGTGTACCGTTATCGGTACATCACTCTAAAATTGCTCTAAACATCATTACGTTACATAAAATAGTCCTACTAATAATTAAATTTTGGATATAAACATTTTAAATTAAAAAGTTCAGCTTGGTGTAGAAATGAGGTTAAGCGTGCACCAAAAAGGGTACACGTGGCAGGGAACGTGTTAAGGAAGTGTTCTGAATTCTGTGTAAATAAGGATATGCAATATCTTATATCGTAAGGTTACCACTTCATATAGACTGATCTCTTCCTTTCGGTATGAAAGTTCGTGTTTTATAAAAAAGTTTGGGAATTTATACGAAATAAAATTTCGATGCCATTATCGAATGATGTACGCAAGCAATGACAGGTTTAAAGTCAGTGTTTAGGGTTTTAGTGGTTCTACCTTTTTGTAATATCTTATAAAAGCCCTATTGGATGATTAGAATAATTGGGTAATGTGCTAAATGAAAGGGTATGCTGTAGTTGCAAATATGGTAACGATGCAAATCATTACAGAGCATGGAAGAATTGTAGTTATGGTCATACTAAAATCCTAAGTACAGTTGAACTGGATCTCACTATAGACAAACTCGCTTATTATATTAGTTTTATAACGAAAATACAAAGTTGTGTTGGACCACAAAAAATTCTGCTCGTTATGAATACACGAAGAACTACATCTGTAGGGACCTAATGAAAACAGCACATCTTCTTTGTCTTTAAATATCAATTGTGTACCTGATTTTTAAGCATTCTTTAAAGCATCTACAAATTTATTAAACAATCTGGATGATTAAGATATGCTAGCCAAACGCTTTAGACGATAAAGGTATAATTTGTATTACAATGAAACCTATAGAACCGAAATGACCTACGCTTTTAAGGGTGCTGCCAATTTGACCTAACTTTAGTTTCAGTCGCCTCCAAAGTAAAAGAATCAGATATCCTTCGACATTACATGCGCTTGTGATATCAACAACGTTGTTCGCAAGACTTTAAGACAGCGACATCTCTTAATAAAAGGTAGGACTCATGCATACATACTAGGTGGGACCTAGAGAAAGTTTTGAGCAACTTTTTCATGACAATTTTATTTACTCTCAGAATTCTTGCGAGAAATCTGTTGATAGGAAGTCGTCGAAGATACATTTTTTCATATAAATTTTTGTTCACTTTATGTGATTAATAAAGCCAAGGGTGAGCTAGTAAAATATCAAATATTCCTGCCTCCTGCAGGCTAACGACAAGTGCACTCAAATTTGTTTTTTTTTGCTGAGAATCCTGAAGGCATTTCAGTATACTTTTTACGCTCTGTCCCATCAATTACTTTTTCCTTGTATTCATTAACAGCAGCGAAGTTGTTGCATTCCGCAACCTATTGCGAAATAGACAGAAGTTATTGAATTTTGTATAAACTCTATAATTAAATGCTCCCTTCAGAATATATTTTCCTAAATTTTATTTTTTTAATGTTGAAAAGTAAACGTGTGGCTGTGTAGATCTGTTTTTAATTCGAATACTTCGTATTTCTATTTAACGCAAATCATTTTAAAGACATTATTGTGCCGTGTTGTTTTGGATCGTTTTTAACAAAAAAAAAACTTTTAAATTTTCGTGCCAAGTAAACAATATTATTTTCACTACATTTTTGTACGTTTTTCCCGATTTTCTTTGCTCTAAATTATAAAAAAAAAAATTTTACGCAGAAATGACGAGAAAAGTTTCTTACGCAAGAGTAAACAAAGAACACAATGACAAAAGTTTGCTTTAAAAAGCAGAAAAATGACAGCAAAAAACAAAAACAATCTTTTAAAAGTCTTAAAGGATTTAGAAATTTAACCAATTGGGAGAATTTGAATGAGAATCTAAAACCAGAAAAAGTGTGAAAACTTTAGATTTACTTTTTGTTTTTGTTTTTAAAATAAGCCAACGATTGATACTTTACTTTATCAAAAATTTATGGCATAATCTTGGTTTTAAATTTATACAGTGTTTAACGTAAATTCATTGATTTTATATTGACAATGAGCAATGGAATTGGATTATCCTGTTATAAGTTAATTATTTCTTACCTCTTGCAAATATTGCCACCAAAACAATCCATATTAATTGAGTTGCATTGTATGCTGCCTGCATTTTCACACTTTATATTTAAGAAGTAATTTTTCTCTAAAAAAACACTTTCACTTTTTCCCAATGAGGCCTTAAATAACTGCAAAGAAAAAGAAAATTTAAAAGCTTTAAAATACATACATACATATATGCACAACTAAAGAGAATGGAAAATAAAATACAAATACATACATACATACATACACATACTCATACACATGTATGCACTTAAACACATGCAAATTAATATCAATGGAATTTTTAAAAGGTATTACAGAGATAGAGAGAGAAAGAGAGAGAGAGAGAGAGAGATAAAGTAAAACAATATCCATTTAATAAGAGAAACTGCAGTTTTGAAACACCCACAAGCACGATAATGGTGTGACAGAAAGTTTTATCACAAGGATATATAGAAACTCCTTAGAGATCTATACAATTTAACTTTTATACTCTCGATTATCATTTCCTTTTTATATCATATGGATATCCCTTGGTATGGTATTCTATTCCATTGCACTATTTTACTGCCATAGACTGGCAAGATTTTCTTTTCATTTTATGGCAAAAACACATGCATAAGTACCGAAGAAGAAATGAATCTACCGAATGCAATGCAAAATGGAAAAATATGAAATACGATATACAATATATGTACATATGTACATACATACATACATTATCGTATATAATAATAAATCAATGTTGACTGTTTGTTCTACTTATACATATTCCAAGATTCCAAGATTTAAATATTCACACACATCCATATACATACATAATACACTTGTGTATGTGTATGTGTATGTATTTACTTTTTAAATCAAATTGTTGGCGTTAAGGTTAGATGTTAGAGACCAACAAACTGAAAAAATATAACAGAAAACAGTCCTTAGATACATATTCCGTTTTGCTAAACCAAAAACAAAAAAATAATAAAAATTGTTCAAATACTGTACGCTGTTGAGTATAGAATTTCACAAAGGTTTATGTGTGTTTGCACAGAGATAAAGAAGAAATTTTTTATATTTTATTCTTCGTTATCTTTTTATTATAGTTTTGCATTTATCTTATGCATACACTCATTAAAATTATGTTGGTTAATTTGCATAAATTAAATAAATTTTTGTATTTTAATTTACATCCCAGTCTGGAGTGACTTGTATTCAGAAACGAGCTGTTTTAGTTGAATTTATTGTCGCATTGGATCTTAAACTAAAATTAGCAAAAACATTTTCAATCTATTTTTGATCATTGATCTATTTACACTTGTGGCATTATAATAACGTCCGTAATATTTCGAATTTTAACTAAAAGCGCTGTTAACAGGCATATCTACCTGTTGACTACTGCCACTGGGTCATTTAAGTTGAGCTCGCTAGCCATTGGCAGAAAAATTATGGAAAACAGAGGATTTTATTTTAAAAATCAATGAAATAATGGGTTTAGAAAAAAAAAAAAATTATAAACTTGTTGTACCATCCTAGATATCTGAAAATATTTATTCCATTTATATACAATATTTTAATATAATATGGCAAGGAAATACAGGAAATCTTGGGAAGCATAACATGATAAATGCACTCTCACGGGTTATTAACCTATCCTATAACGATATCTTCAACCTAAACATCTTTATCTTTGACTAGAATTGATATATAATTTGATAAACTATCCACCTTTCCTAAACAATATATATTCGAGTGGATAACGATAATAAGTTGCCCTAGAGAGGCTGTTTTGGTTGTTTAATAGACCAATATTTATATTGTAGACAACTGTGAGATTTTAACTTGAACTTACGTTAATATTGTATAGAGAATTTATTAATTTTCAAATTATCGTATTAAATTTAATAAATATTTTATATTTAATTGTAAAAATAATATTATTTACTTATAATAATCGAGCAATTTCTGATTGTTGCTTTGAAGGCTTTAATACGATTTAAATCTCAATTTAAACAATTTTGCCCGCTTCTTTTATTTCATGCGAGGAAAAATTAAAATAAGTTTTAATTTGTATTTCTCTCCGAGTGTAATATTCATTTTTCTTAACAATAAATCAGGTATGCATGTCCAAATGCTAAAAAGGATTTATTATTTATATGCATAATATGCAGGAACAAGGTAACTAAGAATATAATAACCTGGGCTCTAGGATAAAAACAAAATATGAAAAATCGAAATAGAAAGGAAGCATTTTCGTATGCGCAGTATATTGATCAACTTTTGCAATATTTAGAATGAAGAGAGCAGATTGAGAGGATATTTTTAAAATTTCTAAATTTATTATGAACTTAAAATGAAAATCAAAAATAAATTTCCATAGCAATTTCCATGCTAATTGTTGAACAAGCAACAAATTAAACAAAACACATTTGATTTCGTTGTGGCATTTGAAAGATTAGGTAGAGAATGGTCAAATATTACATAATTGTAGAAGAAGTAAAATTTTTAAATAACAACTCTTTTATGGGATAATACGAGTGGCAATATTAGTTAAAATAAATGCCATTGTCGGTAGTGGCATCAATGAATTCCATGCAACAATTTCTATTTAAACACCATACACCTGTGACAGTGCTAAATACACGTTTTTTGTTTTCTTGTTAGAGACACTTCCGTGTAGGGATAAACGATTATAATCTCATGCAATTTTTGTGTTCTTTTTTCTTCTTAGTTTTGTTGGGTTTGCAGCATTCATATGCATTTTAATGTCTCTGCTTAAAAGTGTTTTCATATCCATGGAAAATGTTCATGTTATTCCAACCGAACAGACCATAAACATTTAGGGATTTCATTTCATTACAAAGAGTTTTTTGCTATTTTCACTCCATCTGGCCATTTGCAGTTTTCCTAGCCACTGTCAGAAACCTGTTAAATATGCTGCATATAAAAAAGAAAATCTTGTAATTTTCAAGATAACATTAAGGATTTGCTTCTGTAGTGTATGCATTCAGCACTCGAGGCTAGTGCTGCTGCTGCTGCTGCTGTTATTGTTATTGGAACAAGTAGATGTGTTTCACTTTAGAGTTTAATTTTTAAAAACAATAAAAAATCACAAGGAACACAAAAAGGAATCTTAAATAAAGAATATCTAAACATAATAGTTTTTATATTTTCGTTTTTCCTTATAGATCAGGATGTATTTTGCATTCAATCGGATTATGGTGTAAAGCTTGTTAGAATTTTTTACATTTATTCGTATACATTTACGTAAGAAATATTGTAGAGTGCAACAAACACAATAAATTCTTTAAAACTTTAAATGAAATAAAAATTTATAAGATTTCGTTTTTCTTTCATTTCATTTGCAGATTTGTAGGTAAAAATGTTTCAACTTTGAATAAAGAAAGCCAGTGGCTGTAAAAAATATTTTCTTACAAATTAAAAACTGTAAATAAACTAAGGAGTTGTCAAATAAATCTCTCTATAAATAAATATTTTTTTGTTATTTTCTAAAATAATATTTAGGTAGTACTGAAGCTCAAACTATTTACTTCAAGTAAAAGCCTCAAATGTATCTTATTTGTAAGTGTATTATTTAAAGTATTATTTTAAGATTTAAGAATATTTTTTCTTGTTTTAAGCTTTTAATAGTGTTATATTCTGTTTGATTTTTTCAACTTTTAAAAGGCAAACTCGAATATAATCATTGACAATTGCTTTGTAAAATTTGCCTTTAATATCCTATTCTATAGATACATAGACAAAAACCAAATCAGCTTTAAAAAAAAAAAAAATTGTACAATCTAAGAGAAAATGTAACAAAAATAACACAGTAAAATATAAATAAAAATAAATGCTAAAAGCGAAATAAAATGCATAAAAAAATTACACAGAATAACTTTATGAATTAACACTACTGCTGCGAGTATTGACTGCATAGAGTTTGCCGCCATCAACTTTTATTTTTTACAACAATCCCGAGCACAAAGTACAAACGCTAATGGGGGAGGGAAGAGAAAATGAATAAAATTGCAAAAACTTTTATAACAAATAAAAAATATAAAAAATTGGGAAAGTTAACAAGAAAGTTGAATATTTTTGAACGAAAAGGCAACGGGAAAAATAGATAAACGGACCAACCAATCCAACCAACCACCACAAAATATTCCACTTAAAAACGCGTAAAAGAATGCACAAATAAATATGACAAACAGATATAACAGACGTATAAAAGCGAATCAGCAGAGAAATTTTTAACGAAAGTGGAAATAAAATTGGAAACGAAAAATATTTCTTTTAGACTAAAAACCGTAATAGCAGTGGCAGTGGCAGCAGCAATATCATCTTCTGGGGGAATCACAAAATAAATGAAAGCACTTTTCTTAGTAAAAACTATTTCAAAAATTTGAAATGCAAAAGCATTAGAGGGAAAGGATGTGTCCACTACATTTTAGCAATTTCAGGAAATTTTTCATCAACTTTGGATTCAATTTCAATGCCATGATGGAGGAGCAAAAATCAAAAATTTATTAAAAACCAAACTCTAACTAAAATATTTTAATATCATTTTAAAAATATAAAAATTAATTATAACATATAAACAAAACGAAACTATAAGAAATTGCTTTTTGTGTTAATATTTTGCAAGCATACATATGTACATAATTGGTCAGATTTATGGACCTCACACAACTTATGTAGTGTCTGTTTATTGGGGAACACCTACAGTTTAAAGTCGACTCCGAACGTCAGAGTTTTGAGAAACTTTTTATAGAAATTATATTTGCTCTCAGAGTTTTTACCAGAAATCTGTTGAGAGGAAGTCACCGAAGAAATATTTTCGTCCTGATGTCTGACCTCTACCTACTAGACTACGGCGACTTCTGTTTATATTTTAGTTTTATTGTTTCCGAAGCAATTAGTACTGGACATATATTTGCACAAATTGACATATTTTGCAATATTTCATTCATATGAAACCAATGAATGAAATTCATATTATTGTAATGCGTCCATTATTATATACACATTCATATATGTATATATTGATGTAGAAAACACTTGGCTGTTACTCCAAAGGCACGAAAGGAGTGCACCTATGCGCAAATTGAGGAAACGCTTGAAGTAAAATTATGCACAAATTGCGTTGAAAGTCGTCTTAATTTTGTCGGAGAATCTTAAAAAAACAATGATAACCACGTAATTTTTGAAATAATGTACTTCTCACAGATGAATCTGATTTTAATTGCTATGGTGCCGATGATGGTAGAGTTTTGTTCACAGAAACCATAACCAAGAATATTTCCAGTATATACAATTAAAAAGACCTAACATGGAGGTGATAGTGTAATGGTTTGGTTAGCATTCTCGTCCTACAGAAAGGAACCAATGAATCAAGAAGTTAACAAAGAAATTTTGTTGAACAAAATGTTTCTTTTCGTAGAAGAAGAAATGCTTCTAAAATGCAAACTTTACGAGGACAATGACACATAACATACCGTCAAGGTCTTTAAAGAGATAATTAAAAAAAAAAGAAGAAATTTCATGAATTGCCGGATTTGAATCACAATGGCACAATGTTGATAATCGAATAAATTAAGCAAATACGTCAAATCTGGACCAGCGATGGTAAGAAATTCAATTAAGTAAATATAATCGTTGCACCTTAATATCAAATACACCGCGAATATTATCAGCAGTTATGTATATCAATAAGAGGTTCCCAATAAAGTATTAAAGCCAACAATAAGTCTTGTTCAAATATAAGGAAAAGTTTACGTCCCATTTAAATTGTGTATAAAAAAAGACAATCAAAATATTTTTAAATGATTAATTTTGTATTTTTTATATTCGCAGATAATATGAAACTATTAGAAAATCTAATCTAATAAACATCAATTAAATAATTTATAAGGACATTTTAGTCGACGCTTAAACGGACAATTTAAATCATCATATCATATAATTGTATCAATTTTGGCAAAATATTAATTGATCATAAATTCCAGTTAATAATTAATTTTCCTTAACAAATATTAACAAAAATTAGTCCAATACATATCTGAAGTAAGGGAATAACATACATTTAATTACCTCAGTTTTAACTAATTTTTTCTAGTATGAAACCTAAGGTTGTCTAATATATTTTACTTTATTTTATATATATGTACATACATATGTACACATATGTGTACAATGGGTAATATGTAAACATTACTTATACTAATCGGCAGTCTTACCTATTATCTTAAAGTAAAATCTTTTTTTTATACTCATAAATTTTCTATACGTTCCACTTTTATATTGTATTCTTATATTTTTTTTTCTTTTTAATTTTTAATCTTTTCTTTTGATATCACTTTTAGAACGCAAAGGGCTGTGCAAAAAACAATCAAACGCTTTAATTTATTTCACTTTATACACGACATTTATGTTGTATATCCATTGAACTTTTCAAGTTGCAATTGTAAACTTGGCTGAAGAATGTTACCGGCACGTAACCACATTATTAAACATTTAAAGAACCCAAAGGAAAGATGCAAGACATTCTTCACTTTGAGCAAAGAAAAAAAAAATTAAATATTTGAACAATTTAGGTCAGCCATGTGAGTAGGAACAAACATAAAAAAAAAAACACACACTGAACCTTAATAATGCTATTGGGCGGAGGAATAAGACAACCAAAAAACGATATATTTTTTATGCTGTTACTTCTTTCTATACTTCTTGTTAGTTAAACACTTCAGTTTAGTTTTGTTTAGCCTTAGTTAGCTTAAATGCAGTAACCGAAATGCAATTGTACGACAGAGAGTACCGGCCTATGATGGTGGTAAAAGCACAACCTTCATTAAGAAACTTAAGAAATGAACTGATTTTCTAAATCACAATCAATGGGGAAGAATGTGTGCAGACTACGAGAGAAAAATTCGCCAAATAACAAAAAAGTGGTGAAATGGTTGTTGTCCTTATTGTTTTTTAAGACAAAACGACTCTCATTTTAACGAAGTTATAATGTATGAAGGAGAAAGTCTGAGAATTTGCTTTTATATTCACCACATTGATGATAAATTTCTGCTCTCGAAGCATGTGCAAAACGAAGTTATTTGTGATGCTCCTTTATGCGGTTTGTTTTGATGTAATTTGTTTTGTTTTGCTCTGGATATTCTTAAGTGCACGTGTCAATTGTTATCATTTGCTTCAACAAGTTGTGAGAGACTAGTGGTTTATTTATGTTCAGTTGTATGTGATAAATGGTGAATTTTTGTATAAAGTTTGTGATAAATTACTTCATCGAACTGTTATATTAATTGAGGTGAATTTATTTTCATAATTTCAACAGAGGTTGAAGACTCGTCTACAATAGAAGTATGTAAGGTCATAACGCTAGATGGCATCAGCATTTTGTAGATTGGTTTCCTAATAAAGAAAAGAAGTATGTAGAATGTAAATCACTATTAAGTTGGTTTCCTATGTATGTATGTATGTAGTTTCCTTATATCTTTCTATGAAACGAAAAGGAATTGCAGGGCAGCTAATGCGAGAGAGTCCAAATTTGTTTTCTCATTACATTCAAATATTGATGCACTTTGTATACACAGATGCAGTGCATTGTATAAGATTATAAGTTACAGGCAAAAAGAAGTTGACAACAAACCGAATTCCTCTCTGCAGATTTCTGGCAAAATCACTGAGTAATTTCTCAAAAATCTGTCGTTCTGAGATCACTTTAAGCTGTTGGTTCGGCCATCCATGTATAAAATTAACGCCCACACCGTAAGTGGTGTAAGAAGCTAGGTCGTAAACCAGTTTACGCAGTAATTTAAATAATTTGTTGATTTTTGCAAAAAGGATGGTGGAATAATTCTTATACATAATGCCTTTAAAAATTGATCTTTTAAAATTATATTCATAATTCCATTTTAATACTGCCATCAAATTTACAAAATTTCATATATTTTCTATTGATAAAATGCATAAATAGAGAATCGAAAATATTAAAACTATAAATCAATTGCCCTGCCAAACACGTCTTCAATAAATCCAAATAGAAAAAAAAAAAGAACCATCAATGTTTGCCCTGGCATTTTGTTATGCAAAAAATGAAAATGACAAAAAAAAATATTTATTTCCACCTAAATATGTTTATGTTAAACATTTTATTTAATATCAAGTTGTATGACATCAAACTGTTTGAATCCCTTTCTACTGACTTCCGTTTAACACTTATTGCTACTTTACGTGACACAAACTTGCCATCCCGCGCCCATTCTGCTGCTTGGTAAAATTTCTAAACGCAACTATACATAGGTACATGCTTACTCGGTTTAATATTGAATAAAATGAAGACTGTAGTATAGTAGGAAAAGAATTGAAAAAAAAAAAACAGAAAACGAACATATTGATGTTTATCCTTGTGTTGATAACACAAATTGATTTGATTTGACAATTTTCTTTATTTTTTCTTCTCCTGTCTTCTAGTTGAGTTTTTTGTCGTTCATTTCATATTTTTTTTTGTGTTTTTGTTCATTTCTACGACAATTTAGTGTTTGGGCCCAGGAAAAAAAATATAAAAGGAAGGAATACACCTTAAACGCGTGATGTCATTCAAATTTTATAGCAAAACATATAATACACATACTCACTTACTCTATCATTTCTAAAGGTTTGAATGCCAGAATATTAAAAAAAGGTGGCACCCTCAAGAATTTATAAATTTTTTTTTCGTATTCTTAAAAGGAACATGAAAATTTACACACGCAATACAGGTATTTTGCAGTAGACAGTGGACTGAAAGGTTTTCAACACTGTTATATGATGCATCCAAGTAAATTGGAATAGTTTTTGTCCGGAAGAATAAAAGATATCAAATGATATTTCAAAGGCCCTAAACAAACTTGACCATTTGTTATTTTCTATATCTGCATTGTAAACATATGTATGTATGTATGTATGTACATATTTTATACAGTTTTATTGAAATTGATTTAGTTGGATAGTAGTCATGATATTCAAATTAATTAAACAAAAAAATTCTGTTTACGTTCGTTGCAAAACACTGTTCACAGTGATTGAATAAACACAGTTTGTTGCAAATTGACAGTTGATTTCTCATGTAATCACCCTACAACAACAAAAACAAAAAATGTGTACATATTTCCAATAGTCCTCCCATTCACTTCATATCTGTAGGAGTATAAATAAGCACTTGAATGAAACGTAAAATGTAAAACCAAAGAAAGAAAAAAATAAAAATTACAAAATCAGCAACAAGACAAGATGTTAAGGGTTAATAAAAATATCTGAGAATAAAAAATAATAAAAAAAAAGGTAATAACCTAGAATATAAAATAAGAACCCCTTAACTAAACAGGTGAGTTAAGCATCAAGAGGGTGGAGGATAATGTCGCACCATCATCAAACGTACAAAACGTAAAAGGTCTATCATTGACGATTCTGACTGTAATAGGCGTTGTAGTCACAGTTGTTCGTTCGCATTGGAATGCCAGTTAAAGTTAATAACACAACTTTATTGAATTATATTACTTGGATTATTGGAAAAATTCTTTTACATTTTCATTTCTCATCGCAGTTGCCATGCAATTGTGGTAAATTAAATTCTGCACGATTTTCAATCTTTGTGGATGATTTCCTAACCTCCTCTCCTCTTTTGCCGCCGGTTTGGTACCGAAGAAATCGCAATAAAGGTATTTGATTTGTTTACGTGCCGGTATTAAAAATATTGGATTTTATTTTAAAATTAAATCATAAATAAATTTTTGTTGTATACATACATATGTAGATATACTCTCAATAAACAAATAAAAATTGTATGTACGTAACAAATGCTGGGAATGAGAATAATAAACTTTCAAAAGTTGTAAATCAGTTTTATGCAAAACTCTAAATTTCCTTCATTTATCATTTTGCTTTTGCTCGAATATATATTATAAAATTAAAAAGAGAGAAAAAGAAAAGGATTAGTAGTATAGAATAGCGATGAGCTCTCATAATGGTTATCATTTAAAAATAATAGATACCCGTTACGTTTCCGAATCCAAATGGTTCCTCTGGCAATATGTAGCCAGTGAAGAGTATCTCCAAAAGTCATGTCATATACGAGTACTTAATCATCATGGCATTATTGGCTCGATTTAAAAGTCATTAAATTAATATTTTTCTTTTTATTTCATTTGTTTATGTCATTCTCATGCTATACATACAAGTAAAAACTAC
Organism: Sarcophaga peregrina; assembly: GCA_014635995.1. Taxonomy (NCBI): domain Eukaryota; kingdom Metazoa; phylum Arthropoda; class Insecta; order Diptera; family Sarcophagidae; genus Sarcophaga; species Sarcophaga peregrina. The sequence continues at coordinate 104,797,563 of CM025791.1, forward strand.
AGCCTTATTATCTATAGTACACACATACGTACATCCAGAACTTCTCTGACGCCATATAAAGTTGTTAATAAAAAAAATACTTGCATCTTTTATATTTCCACTCGTCCAATACATACATACTTCCATATATATCCTTTATGTCGATACGTATGTATGTATGTATGTATACACATATCAGTATAATGACTTTAGTTTTATTCTATGGGACTTGTGGTTAAAATCTCTTTTTGTTGCCATACATACATACATCCATACAGAAATTGTCCCCCTTTTGTTGTCATTGTTTTCGTGGCCTATTTGCTCATTCAATTATGATTTGAATATTCATTGGAAGTAATTTACAACTATCATGAATTAATTTTTAAAATTAATATTTTATACATACGTATCTATGCATACATACATATGTATGTACAATGTACATATATATATATTAAGGAAAGGGGGGGGGGAAATTTAATATTTTTCATTTTCATATTATTATTTAATTATGAAATACTAAACTTATTAAAACTTATCGAAATACACAATTAATGAAATCGTATTACATTTCAAATGAGCAAAAGCAACGAACGGTTTTAAAATAATTTAAATCTGGCGTCGTTTCATTTTTGCAACTTTGCACACAAAGGCATTATGGAAATAGAATTATTTGTTGGAGTATGACTAATGTTCTTCACACATTCTATTGGCGTAATAAAGTTTTCCTCATTTCTATCATTTATCATTGTCAAGTTCTTCGTTTAAAAGATTTATTTGCTTAATCGTAAGCATTTAAATTATCATCCCATACGAGCAATGAAGACTTCCGTATGTGATTTCTCACCTTGTACCTATTGTGAGGAATTTCAAGTAGTTGAATTAAATTCAAAATGTATTGTTTCTGAAATTTTTGAAAAACCGCAATATTTTGGTAGATATTTACTGAAAGTCTAATAAATTACCTACAAATTTCTACCTTCTTTTCTGATAGAAATCTAATAATTTTGTCATAAGTTCCCTCATAGAGCATTTGTACGCTTTATTATGTTGCATGTTGCCTTATTAGTTATGCGGCCACGGTTCAAACCCCAGGTCAGACATATCATAATGAAATATGACAAGCAGATTTCCGCCAAAAACTCTGAGTGGAAAATTAAATTGCATGAATAGTTTCTCAAAAATCCGTCGTTCGGGGTTGACTTTAAACTCTTTTTGTTTTTATTGCATCAGCTCTGCTGTTGTCTCCGGAAGTGTCTTCCTTGGGAAAAAGCTTTCGTTTGAAACAGCTTTCTCTGGGTTGACAATCTTTGGCTGATAAGAAATCGGGTTGATCCAGACCATTGATCCGATTGTCGTGGAAACGACTTTAAACTATTTGTTCACACACAACATATGTGGCATAGGAAACTAGGTTGTAATCCTAACTGTATGTATGTATAATATTGAATGCTAACAGCAACTGTCCTTCATTAGGTTATATTATAAATAGTGTGTGTCTATTTCTTTTTAATATATTGAATGCATCGAATTGAAACATAATTATCTACCTATCCGTAAACTTTATTCTTAAGCAATGTATATACAGGTCTTAAGAAATCTTCATCTGCTAGCTATCATCGTTAATTAATTACATGTAAACAGTTTTATAACCCTCTACTTAGAGGTCATATATGCATACATATACACAGATTTTAATTCTCCGCTATATAATGGACAAGTTAGATGGAATTTGAATAAAATTTGACAATTGTCATGTTATGTTTTGTTGGCAGAAAAGTCATTAAAGTTATTTTTTTGAAAAATGTTTTATACATGAAATATAAACGTTTTCAATCTAATCGGGTATAAACAAAGTTTAATGGGAAAAGAAAATACGAGTGATTGTTATTGTTGGGAATACTTCCCTTAACTTAAATAGATTAAAGCGAAATAGTTGTTTTGATTTTTAAATTTGTTGTCAGGACGGCACCGTTATTTTACTCGTTACTTACGCTCCACTTTTGAACTGAGTCAATGAAAGTGAGTCTGAGACTGAATTGTTTTGATTTACAGAAATAAATCGAAACTGACGAATTCAGTGATCCTCTGTCCATACCATCTATCGCTCATATCGCTCATCCATTCACTTAAAATCAAGCTGTTCGAAATAAAATTATTTTAAACTACGATAAAATTCATTAAATCCGACAACATTATGCAAAAAATTTAAATAAAAACAAAAAACAAAACAACAAAAACAAAAACAAAAAAAAAACAAATTCAAATTAAAATATTTCATCTGTGTTATTATCAATTTCTGACTAATTTCTATTCTTCTTTACGATATTCTTACTCGATTGTTGCTTTTATTTTATTAACGCGTTGACCTTCCTTTGACTTTAAACCAGTGCTCCCCGTTTTGTTAAATAATACTTTTGGAAGAAGTGTTTTTTAATTTATTTTTTCAAATTCACTTGCTTCCCTCTTTAGGTTCCGTACAATTCGTTTATTTTATGAATTTGACCAATTGACTGACATCAAAATTAATTGTGCAATTAATTTTTTTTTTTATGTAAATTGTTAAATATTAGAAATTTTCCAAGTGTATCGACTTTAACTTCATAATCGCGTGTTTCTCATTTCTCGTTCAACTAAGGACATTTTCGTTGACGATATTATTGTGTTGCCATTTTTTCGTTTCGCGTTTTTATTTTAAAACCTATCCAACTAAATAAGGTAAGTGTTTGAACTAAAAATGAAATTTTAAAATAAATTTTAGGTAATGGAGTTAAGAATTTTGTTTTCCAAACTATTGTAATATGATTTATTTAATATCTAAGAAATATTTAATATACTGAAGTCTAATACTCAACGTTGGAAAATCGGTGTATTGCGCTACAATGTTATTTAACATGTTAACAAATAACATAAATTTTAGCTTTTCTTTTATAAAAATTCCATTTAACATTGACAGGCTTTTGGTTAAAAGCTTTCAATTCTGTTAATAGGCCTCTATTATACAATGGCTTTTAAACTATGCAATACATTTCTTTGGTAGTGTACAACCAAAACCACCAAAAACATTTTTTTTTTTTTTGTTTCTAAAAGGTCGTTGAACTTAAAAACCGTTAATTTTGTTTGTGTATTCAATGTCCTCTCTAAAGGAGAAACAGAGAGAGAGAGAGAGAGAGAGAGCCATTGATTTATAAGAATCAAGAAAAATTTTATTATTTCATTAGAGAAGGGTCTCATTTCTATTCTATTTTTTCTAATAAATTTAGTTAAACTTGTATAACCTTAACCAGAACTTGATTTTTTTTGCCTTTCGAACGGAATTAATTTCGAATTTGACCACGAGATCGCATGCCATAAATATTGAAAATAAATTTTAAAAAAAGGATCATTTTTTTTTGTAAAAAGACTGAAATTTAAAATAAAAATTATAGATTTGTTATGAACTGTTGTGTTATAAAAATAAATGCAACTTTACAAGTACTTTTACAATCTGAGTAACTCGACTTTCAAAACTTATCTAACATAAGGATATTTTGTAATTCCTTAAGGATTTAAATACACAAAACAAGGTAAGATTGATTAGTTGTTGATTAAGACTTTCCACTACAACAAAAAAAAAAAAAAAAAATAAACGATAAGGAAATAAAGTAAATTAAGTTCAAAAACCATTAAATACATCTTTAAATACAGTTTGATTAAATGAATTTATTTTAGGTATTTTGTCGTCGTTTTCGTTTTATTTTTTCTGAATTCTTCTTCCTTCTCCTGGCAATTTGAAAATTCATTGCAAGAGTGTAACCAGTAGCAAGTATCAAACCTTAAGGACTTTAAAATAATTGTACCGTTAGGCATAACAAAAGTACACATCCAATTCACAAACCATCACAACACAGCATCCCCACACAATGATTTCTTGCATTAATAAGCTTTTATATCCCACGGCGGCTTCAGTAGCTGTTGCTTCAGCTGTAGCCACATTGGCCTCATCTAGTGGAGCCCCAAGTGAGACACAAAGTGAAATTTCTTCAATGGATAGCGATTGGAGTGATATACGAGCGATTGCCCTGAAATTGGGTGTTGCCAATCCAGATGATTTGCACACCGAACGCTTCAAAGTGGATCGTCAAAAATTAGAACAAATGATAAAAGGTACGGGTACTCTTAACGTAAATGCTTGAAGGCTAATATTTACGCTCTTTATGTTCTACAATGTTTTAGCTGACAGTTCCATAGAAGGTATGAATGGAGCAGAATATTTTTTTGAGAGTGTAAGTGCTTCGATCAAACTCGATAAAGGTTAAATTGTTTTAATTTTTGAACTTTTCAACAGGTTATGAAAACTACTGAAACTTATATAAGTTGGCCTTGTAGGCTTAAAATCGGTGCAAAGAGTAAAAAAGGTATTTACCACACAATCTAATTTAACCTCTTCAGCTGCTTATCAAGTTATCTCTGTTATGACCTATAGATCCCCATGTTCGTATTGTGGGTAGAGTCGATGAAGTAGGCAAGGCTAAAGAGCGTATTTTAGCAAACTTAGACTCGAGAGTAAGTTTAGTATTTCAAATTTGATTCGTTATTAAAAGAAAATTCTTTGACTTCCCATACATTTAAGGGCACTCGCGTTATTATGAAAATGGATGTCTCTTATACCGATCACTCCTACATTATAGGACGTGGTGGCAATAATATTAAACGTATTATGGAAGATACTTCGACTCATATACATTTCCCTGATTCGAATCGGTCGAATCCTACGGAAAAATCGAATCAAGTCTCCTTGTGCGGCTCCTTAGAGGGTGTAGAGCAGGCCAGAGCATTGGTTCGTCTCTCTACACCTCTATTGATATCGTTTGAATTGCCGGTCATGGCACCGGGTCGACCACAGCCCGATAGAGAAACACCATATGTAACAATGGTGGAACAGAAATATAACGTGCAGGTACTCACTCCGTTTTTCTTTTAACGAATTTTAATAGTTTTTTTTAATTTTTGGTTTTTATTTTTTAGGTCATATTTTCATCGCGTCCAAAACTACATTCTTCATTGGTTTTGGTTAAAGGCTCCGAAAAGGAAGCCGGACAAGTTCAAGAAGCTACTCAAACTTTAATAAATTTCTCTTGTGAAAATATTGCAGTTCGTATTAAAATTTTTAATTGAATACAATTTAATTGAAATGATTACATATGCATTATAATTACTATTCCTTTCTGATAGAATCAAATATTGGTGAACATGCAATTGGAAATTTCACCGCAGCATCATGAGATCGTTAAAGGAAAAAATAATACGAATTTATTGGATATTATGGAACGAACAAATACTAAGGTAAAGTCACTTACATTAAAAAAAAAAAGTTCTAAGATTGTGTGTCTATCTTTGTTTGTAGATAATATTTCCCGATTTATCGGATGTGAATGTTAAACCCCTGAAAAAATCTCAAGTGACTATAACTGGGACCATAGAAGGTGTCTATATAGCAAGACAACAGTTACTCGTGAGTTTATAAAGTATTCTTTTCCCTTTCCATTTCATATTTGAATTTATATCACAACAGGGTAATCTACCGATTGCTCTAATATTTGACTTTCCCGACAATCAAAACGATGCCTCTGAAATAATGAGCCTCAGCACTAAATATGGCGTCTACATAACGTTGCGTCAAAAGCAAAGACAAAGCACTTTGGCCATTGTTATTAAGGGTGTGGAAAAGTTTATAGGTAAGTTTCTCACTCTCTTTCTCTCTCTCTCTCTCCTTGGAACACTTCCATTGTTTTGTTTTGCTCTCTATACCAGACAAAGTTTATGATGCCCGTCAAGAGATTTTACGTTTGACAACGCCGTTGATTAAGCCAGAAATACCAGAGACGTATTTCATGCCACAAGATAAAGACTTCAATCTGGTATATCGCAGCACATTGACTTCCTTGTTAGCTGGCTATAATACAGAGAGTCCAAAGACTCCATTGCAAACGGGACATGTTCATGTTTCACCATATAACAATAATAATAATAATAACAACAACAATTTGTTGATTAATCATAATCACAGCAGCAGCAACAACAATAATAATATTATTAAAAATGCCAATAATAGCAATAACAACAACAATAATTTAAATAATAATAACAATCACAATTTGAATCAAGTAAATCGCCAAACATTTGCCGGTGTATACCCTAGCACCCCTACAGGTATATGCTCCCCAACGCAGAAGTATTTGCAATTGCATAACAGTGCATACAACAGGCAACCTCAGCAACCACAACAGCTTAACAACAATAATAATTATTTACAAGCTATGCAACAACAAACACAACAGATCCAACAACAAATGCCCATAATAGGTCATTTACAGTCGCAACAACAGCATCCGCAGCAACTCTTGCCCCAATCACAGAATGTTTCACCCCGCAACAGTTGTAGCAACAATACAAGCGGCTATCAAAGTTTCAGTAGCAGTACAACGTCCTTGGAGCAGGCTTATCCTCCGTTCGGAGGTGCCGGACCGAATTCCGGTGGTCTAATAGGAAATAATAGGCCTTCCCCGTTTTCGCCAGACTCTAATTATAGTAGTGAAAATGGTTGCAATCGTCTAGGTCGAAGATCCAGTGATGGAGTTTTATTGGGCATAAATGCTTCAGGACCTGTTGGCCCCATTGTGCCTGGTAGCGCTGAAAGCTATCGTAATTTGCATTATGACTTGAAGGTTAGATCAATGTCACAAATATAAATCACGTCTTAGGTCTTTTTGAATTTTATTTTTAGCATAACCGCACTTTCGATTTCGATATTAAGCGAGCCATGGGATTTAAGGCCATGGAACGTCCTCCAGTACCTGGGGAAATGAGAACACCCACCCCTAATTGGATGGGTATGGGTTTAAGTCGCACTTCACCAGCTCCCATTGAAACTGTAGATGATTTAGCTCCTTGGCAACGAGGTCTGGCGGGAGCTGGTATTTTTGCTTCGCCATATTGTTTGGGTGCCACTACGGGAATTATTGATTCTACACAAGCCAATCGGCGTTTACAATTAACCCAATATAAGGACATACACTCATTGCTGACCGCTTTGGGTTTGGAGCATTACATAAGTACTAACGCTGCTTTATTTTAAGGGTGCTTTTAAAAATCGATTGTTTGTTTGTTTGTTTTCAGAAATCTTTGTTTTAAACGAAATCGATTTGGAAATGTTCTCCACTCTTAGCGAAGAGAATCTAATGGAATTGGGCATAACAGCATTTGGGGCACGCAAAAAAATGCTCACGGCCATTTATACTTTGCAGGCTAATGAGGCAATTGTATCTACGATGCCAGCTGCTTCCTCGAATGCATCATCGCCACGTTTTTCTGGATCTGCTGCACCGGGTGCTGAACGTAGGCCCTCAAATCAATGGTAAATTAACCACCAACAACCAAACAACTTGAAGTTTAGAGTGGAACTTTGAACTTTTCCTTCTTCTATTATTTTCTATTTTCTACATTTTATAGGTTTTAAGATACAATTTTTCCAAAAATCTTCCATTTGCATGCCTTTATTGTATTGAAATTGAAATAATTGCTAAAAGCTTTGAGTTTATAGCATCTAAATATCCTTTATTTTCAAAAGGACTTTCTTTAAACACTTTGTAAATGAAAATAATGAAATCAATTGTTTGCCGATATATATCCCCCTCTAAGAGACGACTGTTGTCTTGTGAAATTTAATAAATAAATTTTATTAACAGAAACCCTCGAAGACACTTTAACATGACTTATACTCGTATTTGTACACAAATTTCTTTTAAAGCAACAGTCGTGTGGATTTTTTTTTTAAATATTTTTATTAAAAAAAAAAACAGAAATTATAAAGAAAAACAATTGATTTCTGTAAAAAAAAATACGAAATTTATAACGAAAGTCCATTAATTTATTTAAATTAATTAATTTATCTTGTAATTATTTATAATACGTTTTATTGCTATTTATTTTTGAAATTAAGTTCTAACAACAAATTAAAAAAGAAGTCCAAAAATTATAAAGATGTATTGTATTGTATTTAGAAAAACAAAAACAAAAACAAAAAAGAAAAGAAAAATGAAAATTATTGAATAAATTTTGAAATTATAAAAAGTTAAGCTTTTTCATTCATATTGAAATACTTTAAGGGGACGGGGACACTATATATTGAAAATGTAATTCAAGTTATGTTGTGTGTATTCGCTTGTGGAAAACAAGTCCTTTTTCTTAGTGCTTTACAAAATTCAGCAGTTTATTGCAGACAATCACCTATGTTTTGTCCTTTCGGTGCAAGTCAAACAATTTGTCTTGTTTTCGGAATATGGTGTGTAACACCGCTTAGGAGGCATTGGATTCTATTCGTGAAAAGTAGGAGATTTAAAACCATTTGTCTAAACTAATATGAGCTACAGAACCTTAAACGTATGAATTCATTGTCCACCACAATGAACCGAAGCGAAATTTTATTCAATTGCTTTTAAGATAACCAGTATAAGATAATAAGATCTTTTTCACTGATTAATGCTTACTTTGCATAGGAGCATGGATTGCAATAAGAGCTCAGCAATGAGTATTCAAAAAGATGAGCAGAATCGTATCATGCTCACAATTTCTGATACTTATATACATTAATACTTATTTTAATATCATGGACATACATACATAATTGGCCATTACAACCCTTCAGTCAGGATTATTGACCTAGTTTCTCACACTACTTATGTTGTGTGTGTTAATTTTATACATAATATCATGGAACCTCTACTTATATTCAAAGCTAGAATTACTCATCATACTTATTCTTACATAACAACACGTATAATGTAGTTGATTTCGACTGTTCATAATTCAACATTTACACGAATTTAAAGAATACTAATATACTCACTAAAAGGCTATGTGTATGCTCTGTTTGCTGCTCTGAATTTTCTGCTTATGAATTTTTTTTCTTATCCTAATCCTAATATATATTATAAATCTCTCTGTAAGTGTGTTTTTTTGTTTGTTTATTAGCCAATCACGCCTGTACGCCTGGACCGATTTTCTTGAAATTTGGCATATAGATCGAGCTTTTGTCCGTGGAGGTTATAGCCTATAAATCTTTTCAAAATTTTGACCAAAATGGAAGAAAAAAATGGGACAAATGGGGAAAAAATGGTAATAGGTAATTTTTTACGATTTAGCTTGGTTAAGTTTCCCAAATAGCTATTGGAGGTGTTTCGTTTATAAAGTTGAACCAAAAGCGGTCCATAAAGGGGGAAATGGGCGAAAAACGGGCAAATTGCATGCATTTATATTTAGGACTTAGAGTACTCAATAAACTGGGTTGTTTGATAAACCTGTTTCCGAATAATTTGAAAAATTGCATTTTTTAAGAAGCCGGTTTCGAGACCGAATTTTTAGTTATTGTTATTTTTATAACCCGCGCAACGCCGAGTACAATCTGCTAGTTTTGAGAACTTAATAAGATAAAAGTGGGCGGTAAGCTAAAGGGAGGATAATCCTGCCGGTAACTATTAAAGTTAAGTTTATGTTTGAACTTGTCATATTATATATTATTTTCAATATGGCAACTTCAAATTTAAATAAAATGGGTATATAAAAAATAAACGAAGCCCGCTGTTTTTTGAGCAGTTTTATCGACATTGTTACGACACTACCATATTGAAGAAAAAGTTAATTTTATTTTATCTACAAGTTGTAATAACCAATTTAAGTTAACGGTAACTTTTCAGTTCCCTTTAGTTTAACGGCAAGTTGTAATAATGGCCCTAAATGAGTAGGCTTATGGATCAAAAATATTTCGAATGATATGAGCTTGATGTTCATGTTGCATGTATACTCATTGCAACCTTTACTTACAAATCAGAATACTTAGTTAAATTTTTATATTGTTGACTCACTTATGTTCAAAATTTTATGAGTGGTTATGAGCAGCGAAAAAAGGATTCATTGTTGACCTCTTGTTGAAACTAATGCTGTTGTACACTCTCAGTAATGTAAGCAGTGAGTGGAGTATATTTTTTCTGAATCCATTTGTATATTTTCGTTATATTTCTAAGATGCAATCATAATCACTTGCTCAAATTAAAACAAAATACAATATATTTGTTTTTTATTTTAAATTTTATTTCTTTTTGTTTTCATTTCATTTCTTTTTTATAATTCACTTAATGTTTTTCTTTTGTTTTATATTTATTTGCAAAATCATGTTTAATTTATATTATTTTTATATCATTTATTCATTTTTTGTGTTAATTAATTTCATTTATATCTTATTGCAATTAATCATTTTCGTTACTATTATGTTTATAATTAATTTTTAGGATATGACTATTTTAAATACATTTTATTTTTCGTTATCTGTTTTGTTTTTAACATTAAATCAATATTTATAACTATTTTACAAGATCATTATGTACGTATGTATGTATGTATGTATGTATTTATGTATGTATATTATAAATTATATCTGTATTATATTATAATTGTATTGTATTATATTATACTACATATATTAAAATTTTAAGCTATCATATACTATGTATGTATATCTGTATGTTTGTGTGTGTACTTACTATGTATGTATGTATATATTATTTAGTTTTTAAATATATTTTGTTTATTTGTTTATTTTATTTATTTATTGTTATTATATTTTTTATGTATGTATGTATGTATGTATGTATATATCTTAACATATTTTCTGTTTTTATTTGTTTTCTTTATTTTATTTCTTTTTTTCGTTTAGTTTAGAACTTTATTTGTGTGTATTTTGTGTCCATTAATAAACAATTTACATGAATTTTATTTCTATTTATCATAATATTATTATTATTATTCTTTTGTGGTTTTTAATCTTTTTCATGCTCATGTCCATGTATTTGTATTTATGTATGTATGTATGTATGTATGTCTAGTGTTATATACAATCAATCATCAATCAATGAATCATCAATAGAATTTATATTCAGAAATAAATATACAAACGACAACTATTTAACTATAAATATTTATTGTAATTATACGGGCGCATTACCCAACAAACATTTGTTGTTGGGTGCAGTCAACAGAAGAAGAATTTACAATTGTTCTTATAATGACTTTTGTTTTCGCAAGTCTTAAGAGCCTTTGCGAATTAACATAGAAATTTTGTTGGGTTATCATCAGTTTCATTTAACGACGATTATTGAATATGAGATGGCAGTTATTTGTAATTAATTAAAAATATTCTATTATTCATTTCCCATTGTAATTAAATCCCATTAATGGTTTTATTTAATTATTTTATTATAATTTTTTAATTTAATGTGAAAATAATATGAAAACGTTATTGTTAAACAGAAAATATGGGAAAGCACATGCCTTTAGCCGATAGCATATACATATATAAATTTGATTCTATTCAGGCTTTCATTAAACTAGCCATTTATCTATTATTAGCCAAGACAACAACCTGATTACATGAAAATAATAAATTTTTGCTTGTTTAAAAAAAAAAATAAGAGATCGTTCAAAGTTTTTCCTTAATTTTGACTACTTTTTAATGAGTAGACTCATTAAATAAATATTTCGTATATAATAACTTAAGGAAGACAATTGGCACAACACTTTCTTGCTAAATACTAGAGTAAATAATTGTTTAAATATTTTCATAAAAAGCTGAAACAATTGCAAACTTAAAGTTAATTTTTTGTTTACTAAAGCGATAACACAATATGTAATTTAAAAAGCATACTCTGAATTTGAATTTAAAAATAATTACAATTATTTATAATTAGTATGCATGATTTTTTGCTTTTTTTTCGGGGTTAAATGATTAATTTATCAATTTAAAATGAAAGCGAAAAAGTGAGTATGTTTTTGTTTAGAAAAAAAACCTTTTGTTAAGGAAAAATAAAATATACAAACATACATTTATATGTATAGGGCACATTACAAATAAAAGGAATTTTAATTTAATTAAAAAAAAAAGAAGAAAAATCAAACAAAATCACTGCAAATCACGTATTATTTTTTATCGTTTTTTTTTAGTTCAGAACCAATCTATTTTACATCTTAATTTAAGGAACTAGTTACCGTTTTTATTTGGATTTTCTCAAATAAACCAATTTCATTTTTAATTATTTTATTTATAATTTTTTTTTTGTGGCCTAAATGTTTTGAAACAATTTTAAAAATTTTTCTACTCTTCTATTTTTTTTTTTAATTATTTTTAGATTTTTGCCAAAGTTTAAGTTTTTATCTTTTTGAACGGTAATTATTTTCCCCACGATGTGGCTTTTTTTGTTCCTATTCATAAATGTGTACAAGTACGAAAAAATATTTAAGAAATTATTTTTATTATGTTTTAATTGTATGTATGTACATATTATTTACAATTGCCAAAATATTGAAAACAATAATGAATCAATTGAATCAATAAATCCAATAATGAATCATTTCTTATGCTAACTTTTTTTCACTTGATTTTAACATTGAGGCTTAAAATTACTTGAAATATTTTTCTCTAATATTATTTTTATTTTTGTTTAGAAATATTTCTTTTACAATTTTTGTTTTCTCTTGATTTGTTTATAACAGTCAACATAAATTTCTAATATTTTTTTATGAGCATAAATTACTTTGACTCCTTAAGAATCTTACAAAAACAAAAAAAACAGAAAAAAAAATTATAACTTTCAACACTTAAAATCTAACGCAATACAACTCTGTGTGAGTATTTCAACTCTCCTTTGTTTATTTATTGTTGTTTTTCTATTTTATTTTTCAATTTTGAATTTCTCATATTCCCCCCCTTCAATTTCTTTGCATTTTTCTATTCTACCAAATGATTTTAACGAACTCTCTTATTTAAATGTGACTTTCTTTAGCGGTATAATGAAGCCTGAGATCGTATTAAAGTCACCACACTTCGCACAAGCTTATGCTCTTGCATCGACAGACGAAGACAGAAGAGAAGATCTACAGAAATAATAGAAATTTTAATTTATTTTAATCCAGTTCCATTTTTCAGTTACATTCTTATTTATTTATTGAAGAAATATTAACGTACGTACGTCTGTTTATATTGTATTTATTTCTTATATTTATGTATATGTACATACTACGTATATTTCATGTACTACATATGTATGTATGTATTTCAAAATAATAATAAAAAAAAACGATGTAAAAAAAATTAAGCTTATTTTGTTGTTGTTGTTGTTGTTGTTATCAAAGAATTTTTAGAGTCGAGAAGAGCAAGAATATGCTGTCATTCATCATCGTTTTAACATCAGCACTGATGCAATAACAATTCTCCAATAAACGCCATTAAATAGTTATTCCCGGCAAAAAATATTGTTAAAGGGAATAACAATGAGAGGAGGGGGTAGAATTTAGAAATTTCAAGAGAGGATACAACAGATGTTCTTAACAACTTTGATTCTAAAACTAATGCTCCTACTGATGCCGATGCTGATGCTGATGCTGATGATGTTAACGGAGATGATGACGATAATGATGTTTTGTATGTGCAATGTTTTGGTGATATTAAGAGTGCCAAAGCACTGGCTGTGACAGAACTCGATAGTGAAGCAAACAGTAGAGTTGTGGAAGTCATTGCTGCTGCAGTTAGAGTAGAAGTCAGCAATAATGTTTGATCCATTGACATATACTTGGCGTTATTGCTTTTAGACGCACCCAGAGTATATAATGGAAAACTATCATGTGAATACGTTTTTCTATCAGCCAAAGTAGTGCTTGACAATAATGATGGCGATAATGTTGATGGTGATGCTGAAGACGATGATGATGATGATGATGATGATGATGACGACCAAGATGGAAACGATGAAAGCGATGGCGACGAGTCCAGCAATGAAGAGGTAAATGATGGCGGCATTGTGTGAATGCATTTATAAGGAGAAAGCAAACGAGCAACGGCAAGTGTTTGTGTCATTTGATGTTGGTAATCGACAATGGCTGTTAGTGTTCGAGCAGCAATAGTAGTTGCATTTTTATTTTTCTCTATTGTTGTAATATTTGTATCTTTTGAAAAGAAGCTTTCATTAAAGACATTTTGATTTGGAACTACTATACAGTGTTTATCTTGTTGTTGCACCAATTGATCACATTTCGCTTGACAGTCATCATTATTGGCATTTTGATGAGAAATTGCTCGTTCTTGTTGGTGCTCTTTTTGTAGTCGATATTGTTTCCTGTGCCACAAACTTATAACTTGGAAATTGTATTTAGTTTGTCTTATCACTTCCTTGATACTTTCAGTGCAATTAAGTGTCACTAGCTCTTCAGCTGTCAACGTAAACGTAATTTTCATTTGAAATGTTTTTCTTATAACTTTCCTTGCAATCTCTGCCAGTAGCAATATGACCATTACGCTTGTAATATATTTTCTAAGAACGGGTTGCTTAAGTTGAGAATATGTTGAGCTGATGTCATATTGATTGATTTGATGGAAATAATTTCTCATATTGTTGACAAGTGTCGTTGTTAATTGGCTTTGCAGAAGACAAGATTTTATGCCGAATAAAGCAAAAGTTTTTTGTTTAAGACGATTAAACAGCTTCGTTAAAATACATTCAGTAGATCGCGAAGCGGAAGATTTGGGAGCTAATAAAATATGAAAAGTTTAATACAAATTAATTTCAAATATCTTAAGATATGTAATCAAATAATATAAGTACAGGTGTCAGATTCGCAAGGAATATAATTTTGGGCAATCATTTACTTACCTGAAAAATATGTCAAATATGATTCATTATGTTCATAACCGTCGCTGTCACCATGAGGATCATAACCATGATCAGGAGGATATGATTGGCCTGAAGCCATTATACGGGGTCTATCTTCCTCAATAATACTTTCGATTTCTTCTTGGAATATATCGAAAATACTTGCTGTACATTTCAACTGAAAACCAATAATAAAAGCAATAACATTTAAAATATCTTAAATACTTGCTTAACACAGTAATTGGTCGCCATAATTTTGGCTTTAGTTGCAGCAGAAATGTTCACTTATCTTACCCTCATTTGGCCTTTAATAAAATGTTGTGTTGTCACCATGAAATGTATGGCACTCATTACGGATTCTAAATTTGTTTCTTCATATTTTTCGATTTGATACGTTTTAATGTGATGTGGAGGTACCTTAAAATATTTGCAAATGGACATACAAAAGAATTAAAAATCTTTCAAATTTCATTTCAGATAAAATATAAATTTTCAATTGCGGTTATTTGAAAAGCTTTATCGTTTTCTTTTTCTGTTTCATTTCAGAATTCATATTCCTTTTCTGTTTATGAATCCATTTCCATTCTAAGTCCATTCGTGAGTAAAGTCGTTGTCATTTTTGGTAAACATTTTTGTGTTTAACCAAAATTGTCACACTTTATGGTGTCTGTTTGGTTTTTGGCCTGTTTGCTGCTTTTTTCTTTTTCTTTTGTTTTTTTTTTTATTATTATTTTTCTAAGTCTACATAAACTATGTGTACTGACATGTTTTATGAAGAAATTTTATGCCTACTCGCCTTGATTTCATTATACATTTTGTTGCCTCTGCTTACATATCCTTCTGTAACAAGTGTTGACGTTGAATATCTCTGCAGCATACTTTTTGAGTAGCAAAGTAACAAAACAAATAAACATTAATGTGGCTTGAATAGGTTTTTTAAACGTTTTTTTTTATGTTGCTTCTCTGACTGGAAACATTATTTGCCAAAGGAAAACACAGAGCAGTGGCATCTCTAATGACTTCAACATGATATTCAAGTTATTTTCTGATGTTTTTCTCTTTTTTCTGTTAACGTCCTTGTCAGCCCTCATGAATTATGATTGTTTTTCTTTCCTTTGTTTCTTGGGCTTGAACTCAACAAATTCTTGGAATATTTTATCGTAAATTTTACACATTTTTAAGTTTTCATCTCGTTTGCTTTATTTAAATGACATTTGGCATAAATATAAGTCAAATGGGAAAAAAAAAGAAAGTGCTTTCCGGATATTCGAATGATTAAAAGAAGAAAAACATTTCATTGATGAATCTGATTTTAGTCGAAATATTTAAAAAAGTGCCTTCTATTGTTTATTATCTTCAAAACTATAGAGACAGAGGTACAACAATTTACTTCAATTCAATATTCGCATATACAGTGTCCCATAACTTATTACGGGTCCCCAATTGTCTAGTCTATAGTAAAATTAAGATCAGTTTTTTGTAATGGATTTACGAATGAAGTTATTAAAGTTTAGTTTTGTTTTCACTACAATTAATCTATTTGTTTTCTATCTGTCCTTATAAAAAAAAATAATAATAATAAAAATAGAGATTAATTAATTAATTAAGAGTATTTGTGTTAACCGCTTTCCTTATCTTGTATTTATTCTTGTTTTAATAAAATTTTCCAAAACATTTAAATAAAATCTCTTCGAAATAGACACGTCTAAACTTCAGTTTTATTAATTACATTTGAGACTACATATTCATAGCAAATGCAATTGGTTGGCTTTTTGTTTAAATCTCAAATACTAAATTCGTAGATTTTTGTATGTATTGATTGTATATACATATGTCCATATGTATGTATGTAGTATTCAATAAAGAGTTATTTTTATAAAAGAATTTAATTTGTTATACAAAAAAATCAAATCTGGTTGCTGCAAATAAAAAAATAATCATTTTTATTGTTTATTAAACAAATCTATGGACACGCATACATACAGACATACATACAGACATATATTTCCACTATGGACAATATTTTAATTCATTTATTATTGTTAACATGTTTATGTTTTCTATAAAATTTATTTATATTTGTTCTCATACATGCCATAAAATAAACCAGAGTAATAAAAAAGTGTAGTTTTCAAATTTTAACAATTTATGCATGAAAAATCTGGCCTCAAAAGATTATTGCAAAAGAAAAATAAAAAAAAATTGGAAAAAAATAACAATAATTTCCTGTACATGATTCACAGACAGTAAAAAATATATGGAAACAAAATACAAAAAAATCAAAAATAAAACTAAACATGACAAATTGGGGAAAATATTTTTTTTTTTTTTTATTTGCACTCAATCCCTCCAATTGTAGAGTGGGAAAGAAAGGATTTTAATAGCTTTGACCGAAAATAAAAAAATGATTTTTACACAATATGCGAACTAAAACTATAAAATGAATCAAAAAAAAAAAAAAAAGAAAAATGAACCAAAACCATCTAAAACAAATAAAGCAATTTCGATAGAAAAACTTAAATTTATAACATATAGACGAGTATGAAACAACAACAACAACGCATACACATACATACATACATTGTAATAAAATAGCACAAAAATATGAATTATGTTTTAGAAATAGCAACAGATTTTCGGCCTTAAATGCCATCCATACAGCGAATTGAAAAGGAAGTAAAAAGCAAAAAACAAGAAAAAAATTTAACTCAAATGTCTAACGTTTCAGGCTAAAATGAAAATGCCAAAGCTACGTGATATCACGCAAACTGTTGAGAAAAAATATGAAAACAAGGGAAAAAAAAGAAAAAATAATGGATAAAATAGGAAAACTGTCCCGCTGCTGCAGACCTCAATTTATAGGCCTGCAAAGTATCACGCATACACCTACACTGTCTCATCTATAGGGTTTATTTATTGTTGCATACTTTCATGGGTTCAAAACAAAAAAAAAAAAATTTTCCAAGAGATGGTACGTAGACTTGCGTTTATTTCATTTAGATAGCAAAGGAAATTTGTGTGTTTTTTTTTCATTTCATTTTCTCATGTTTTTACGATATTTTCCATTTTGGTTTTGTTTGACAAAAGCTGTTTTATTTTTGTTTTTGAATTTTCCTTTTTTTACTCGTTGTTATTAAATTTCTATTTTCATTCCTGAGGTTTTTTTTTTCTTTTGCTGTTACTTTTATGATATACGATCCTTTACACTTTCTATGTATAGAAGTGTGTATGAATTTTACGCGCTACATTTAAAAGTTTATGTCAACGAATTTGATTGACGTTTGGTTTTTGTTTGTACCCCAATATTATTGTTACAATTTTTGGCTAATGATAAAGTAATAGAGAAAAAATATTTTGAAATAAAATAAACAATCTATAAAATAGTAAAATTAAGCAATACGGTGATTAAGCAGAGTTTGATTGTAAATATATTATCTTTCGGCCAGAGCGTGCGTATACATCTATCCGATGCTGAAGAATTGATTTTTTATCGAATAGCTCGATCAATAGCATTCGTAAGTGGCCAATTATACGGTAGATATGCTTCATATTATTTGTGGTCAGTTTTTTAATATTTTCGGGCACTATTTCTAAGGGAATTTCAGTTGTTTCGCTCTCCCGTTTTATGCCTTATTGCCTTTAATGATATGTCTAACAGGCTATTTCCCATGTCGTACTCACTCCTTAAAGATGTACAACTGTTTAATATAATCGTAAATTTATTGTATTTTTATGTTTTGTAATTTACTTCAATCATAGCCATTGTATGGTAAAGAGCGTCCTATTGCGTTGATGCATTGATTGTATTCTGCTAATGTTTTTGTTCTACGATTCTACTCTAATGATTTTCTACACTTACCGCCTTATTTTGAAATAAAGAAGCAAATAATACACAGCCACAGGATTAGTTTCTGTTTGAATAGAGTGTAAAGAAATTGTTTACATTTTCATTCGTTTTATTGATTTGCGAATAGTTCATGCAAAATCTCTGAGTATTTATTTGCTTTGACAGTTGGGATTACGGGTTACAATTTTACATTTTTTTTATGAATTCTGGAGAGATATTCTTTCAAAGTTGCAGGCAGTTTTAACAGCAGACAAGTAGGTGGAAAATATTTTTCATTAATTCAATTGTAAAAGAAATTTAATTAAGTAGTCTAGTCCGGATGTCGATCTTATCTTTCTATATATGAAACGTATGAAAGATAAGTTCCATTAATTTTACTCAAGTCAAGTTTCGCTTTAAATCGTTTAACAAAAAAAATTATAAAAAAGTAAACAAAAATATACCAACAAAAACCAGCATAAAAAAATAATAAATAACCAACCAAAAAACGCTACAAACTCTACAATAGACATAAACAAGATACACTAACAATAATAATGAAACAACGATGTTTATATTTATAGTGGTTTCGAGAAGGACAAGCCATAAACATTCGTGTTTTAGGACATTCATTAGACAATTTACCCTGCCATATAAAAGGCAAGGCAAACCAGGCAAAGTATGAAGACGCGGTGCGTTTGAAGAGAGCAATCGTGATTTGGAAAGGAAAGCAAAGCAATTGTTGTTATTTGCATCAAGTTGTGAACAGTGGCACACAAAACATATAAAAATTTCTTAATAAATTTACGTCTATTATTATTTATTTTTAATTTTTATTCTATTTTTCTCAATTATATTTTTAAGTTCTGATTTATTGCTGGTGTTGTATTTACTAAATAAACGATAAACTATGAAATCAATTTATAAATATTTGTTATTATTTTATCAAAACATAAAATAAGAAGAAATAATACGAACGAACGGGCAAAGGATGTACTTTCCTATGAATTTAATTTATATTTATTGGAATATCTTGGAATATAAACTTATACGCAGAGATTTTAAATACTACATGCACTACAATAAGAACTAAAAGGAGAGTAATAGTACTCAAATTGTAAGGTATTTTAGTATGTTCATAAATACAGAATGTTTCCATTAAATGAAGGACCTCACTGACTCTAAAAGAAAGTAAGAATAATCTGAGCCATTATACCACTAGTTATGGGAATATATTGCACGAATTACAATAACACTTTGACAAAGAACTTTTTTTATTTTAAGAATGAACAATTGTTCGCTATGTTTGCAAAAACAAACTTTAACTTTCAAGCAGAATTTTCTTTTTGTTCCACGTATTTGTTTTTGAAAGGCCTTGTTCTTTACCATTTTGGCTTTATTTGCGAACCAGAATTTTAGTATACGAAGGAAAAAAATTGTTCATCATTGTTGGTGTACATATCTATGTATAAATATTTTTTTTTTTGTTTATTTGTTTATTTAAATACACAAACAGGACATTCATTACCATTACGTGGTGCGTTTCTTCAATATTTGCTTCGAAGTTTTTAGTTTGTCTTGTTTCTGCTGTTTATACAAATTCCTCCTTCTTCTGTTTTCGGTGGCGTCTCAAGAAATGTATTGAAATTCTTTTTTATTCATCTCCTGGCTGCTGTGTTGTGCTTTTTCTAATGCTAAGATTTCGTTTTCATTTGTGTTTCTTTTTTTTTTTTTTTTAACAAAGGAATAGATTTGCGGTTGAGTGATTAAGTAGAGCAAGGAGTAGTCACTCTTTGATTTTCTTTCATGAGATTCGTTGTTGCGCCAAAAAAAACAAAAAAAAAACAAGAATAAAGAGGGAAAAACATGGTAAAAAAAACAATGTTATTGCGGTTTTTAAGTTTAAGTACTGTATCGCTGTATTGTTGAAAGTATGAAGTAAATCTCAAAAAGAAAATTTACAGTATTTTTCTGAAAGAACCGAGAATGCCATCACTACCATTCATTCATTTCCCTCTCTAACAGTCTATCGAATGACTTGACTTGACTTTGACTGGTGGCGTTGATGATAAGAAAAGCACTGGAATTTGATGGTGAATACAATGTTTTGTTCTTGTTTTTTTTTTTTCTTATTTTCTATTTTCTGTTTTGTTTTTTGTTTTTATATTCTTTAGTTTATGATGAAAAAGTACTTGTCAGAAGACAACTAATGATGAGAAATTTATTTGCGAAACAATGAGTGAGTGAGTGAATAGTAGTTAAGAAAATAATAATAAAATGCTATGAAATTTTGTATTTAAAATAAAAACAAATTTTAAATTGTAGTAGCGTAGATTTTTCATTTCCATTTGCTCTTTAAAGCACATAAGCAATAAAATTTAACAATCTGTGATCCCTCAATATAGACTATAAAACTTGAAATGTAATCAAGCACTCAAGTTCCATGTATACAATACAGACATATGCTGCTATATTCAATTTCTAATTCTGTTGAGAAGTAATGTTAAGGTTTTTACTCAAGCTGCCAACATTAAAACAATACAACTCCGTTTGTAGAATTTTGCAATGCAATGTTCTTTTATTTGAACATTTTTGCTTAAAGTTCTAATTAGCAATTCCCTATAAAAGTTTATTTCCAATACAGAAGTTTTTTATACATATTAATCTCAACCGACTAAACCTTAACGTTCCCTTCTATCCATGGATATGATTTTAACGTTTATGCCAACATTTTGATTCAACGTTAAGCCAAAACAAAAAAAAACAAACGAAAAAAAAAAATCATTTTCTCATTGATTTTAATGCCATCATAAAATGTGTAATAAGCCTTCCATACCATTTTACTTTTTCCTTTTAATTTTTTGTTTTTTTGCTGTTGGTGTTGGTGTTGTTGTTACTGCCACGGTTGTTGGCAATGCAAAGAGCGAGTGAGAGAACTTTAATACTTACCACTATGCCATTAATAGTCCATGTCAAATTAGCAGCTGGTTTAGAGTATTTAATTGAGCAATTGCCGTCAACCAAATCACCGATACGATAACGTGGCTGTATGCCCGTTACGGTAGCCTGCTCTTCGGGTAATTCTATAGCAAAACAAATTGAAACGATAGAAAAGAAAAATGTTTGAAAAAAAACGACTGTAAACTGTTAAAAAGTACGTTTAAAATTTATGGTTCAAGTCGAAAATTCATAAAAATTTCTAGAAATCAAGAACTTTCAAGAATTGAAATTTTCATAAACTGTGCTGTAGTTAATTTTAATTTTATTTTTTATTCTTAAATATTAAAGGAATTAAAATAAAAATTAAATAATTTAAGGAAAATGAATTTTTTAATTTACTGTAGGGTGCTTTCAAAAAGTATTCGGAAACTAATCAAGTCTTTCCACTGACTTTTTTCAACATTTTAAATATGTGGCTGTCGATCGCTGTGTTTAATATGTACACAGCAAAAAAAAAGAAAGTAGAGTCTCTAATATTTAATCAAAAGGAGCAGCAGTAAATGTTTTACAGGGTAATTGTGGTTATTGAAAAAAAAAAAAAAAGAATACCAGAAAAGAGACCGGTAATGGTTGCCAAAAAAAAGAACAAATAAAAAAAGAAAACAAAAATGTTTGAAAAGAAATACCACAAAAATTCATTTGTCTAATTAATTTGTTTTTTCTTCCAACACTTTTCGTTTTTTTCAAATTTTCTACTTTTACTCAAGCCACTCACATTTTTGTTTAACACATTTTGGAATCTTTTTCTTTTTTCTTTTTATTGGTTTTCATTAAGCAACCAATTTTACATCCAAACATGTATACAAAATGTGATACAGATACATACGTTTATGCTGACGCTTTCATAGACTAATTGCTTGATAAGAATATATCGTGTACTCACCTACAACTTCCATTTCACCGGAAACCATTGCTGTTTGAAATGATGGCGCCTCGACGGATATTTCACAAGTGAATTTGCCTGATATATTAAGAGGTACAGCTAATAAAACGACATGACTTTGATTGGAAAGATTGCGCTGAAATAGGGGAACAAAACAAAATACAAAAAAGTAAAAAATAATTAATGAAAACGTACATGAATGAGCAACGTAAAGTTAAAATTTTTACTATGAAATGGAATTGAAATTTTCGTACGGCGCTTTCTACATCTTCAACAAGTTATAGCAGAAGGAGTTGGAGTAAGAGTTTTAGGCATCTTTCCATTTTCCCGCTAAATTGTTCCTCCCATCAGTTTTATTTTATTTTTATTTTATTTTACTCTACGTATATTGGTTTCGTTGTTTTTGCTCAATAATGCTTTGAGTTATAATTTTCAACAGAATGCAAATTACAAGTCATGAAAATTAGTATTCTGCTGCTACTTTTTTCTAACTTTTCCAACCACTCCCTTGTCCTTATTGCTGTGGTTTCTCATTAAATTCAAAGCAGAAGACAAAAAAGTGAAATGAGAGAAAGAAAAAAAAAATGAATAATTTATTTGATACGTTTTTCGTTTCCTCTTTTTTTGTTTCTTTTTTTTCTCTCTTACAAGCCCAACTAATGTTTTTTTTTTTGTTTCTTTTTATTTTTATTATTTTTGCCCGACTAATTTCTCTTATTTTTAGACAAGGTTTTATGTGGCATTTTATTTTTTGTTTTTTGTTTTTTAATAAAATTTTCTTGCAGTTGTGATTTATATGAGGAAAGAATTTGGAAATGGGGGGGGGGTTTAGGTCAGCCATTGGCTGAACAATTCATTTGTCATTTGAAACGTGTTTCAAATTTATATCTGCCAATTCAAAGTTTATTGATTAATCTGCTGTGATGTGAAAGGTAATTAAATATTATTTTTTTTTCTTACCAAAGTTTTGTTTTAATTTAAAAGGTGGCCAATGGAATTTGAAATGGTAGAGTAAATTTTTTTTTAAATTTTTTTTTCGAGTTGAGATTTTTCTCATTTTCATTTATTGGAAAATTATTATTTTTAATTTTGAAATATCATTATAGTGGCAGTTTTAAATTTCTCCCATCAGTAATTCAATATAATGAGGGAAGTTATTAGTGTGAATCCTCTTTGACAATCGCTCTCACTGAAGTAATTTAATCCGCTTTTTTTTAAATAAAATTTCATTTTCCTTTAATTAATTCACGCAATTCTGTTTTTATTATGCATTTGCTACAACAACAACAATAACAACAACAACAGCAAAAACAAAAAGTAATCGGTGGTGTTGAAAACGCTGCTCATTAAAGACAAATAACTGTTGCAATGTGCAAATTACGTTAAAAAAAAAGGAAAACAAAAAAAAGTAGGAAGCGGATAAAAAATTTTCAATGAAATTGTGAAAGAGAGAGAGAGAGAGAGAGGGGGAGAGATAAAACACAGAGAAAGTAGATTAAAAAAATATTGGATTATTAACAGCGATAATAATGCTTGTTCAATAATATAATTTTGCCTTTACCTTTACCGTTGTAGTGACTAAAATGCTATTGAATTGTAATTTAAATTTAAAACAAACTGTGAAAAACATAAAAAATATAATTTATTAAATGATTATTATTATGCATTTTTTTCCCCTCTTTAGTCACTCTTTATTTTACTTGTATTTGTGTTTGTGTTTGTGTTTTTGAATATTTGTTTTTTTCTTATATTGAAAATTATGAATTGAAATAATTGCGAATAAAAAAGGATGACGTGAAATGATATGTTATTGTTGTTGTTGTTGTTGTTTTTAATAACTTCAATGTCTATAAAATGTAATCGATCGATCGATAATACATTATTATTAAACGATGAATTCAGTGCATTGTTAATGAGGTTTGTTTTTGACTTGATGCTGATGCTGCAATGTAGTCCATTGCTCTCTGCACATTAAACAACAGTTGCTTTAATTACATTTGTTTTTATTGTTTACTTAAAGTTACGACGAGTATTTATGAAATATTTCGGTAAATTCTTCATTTTCCTTTTCCGGTATATTTTTTGTTTTCTTTTTTTTTTTTTTTTTGCCTACTCAACTCAACTCAACTCTCTACTCTCCACTTTACCTTGTCTCAGTTATTACATGTTGTTGCTCTGTTAGTACTTTCAAACAAAGAAAACAGAAAAAAAAAGGAAAGGGGCAGAAAGTGAGGAATACTTACCTCTACATTTAGACCACTTTGGCTGGGAAAAACTTTCATCGCCGGATTTTCCTTTGGTGTATAACGATAAAATTCACGTCGTCCTTTATACCATTTTACAGAATATAAAGTATCATTTTCCATATCGTAATTACATGTTAGCATTGCATTACTGCCACGTTTTACAGCTTGTGGTATCGTTACCGAAACATCCTTGAGTGCTACAATAAAATCTGCAACAGAAACAAAAATACACAGAAAAGTAAAGAGAAAAAAAAAAAAGGGAAAAGAGACACAAGAATAAGACAAAGTTGCAATGAAAGAGTTATAATGGCTGTTGTTTAACATTAAAAAAATATAAATAAAAATAAAAACTGAACGGCAGAGGAAAGAAAGAAAGAAACAAAAAACAAAGAAACAAAAAATTATATGAAATGAAATGAGAGCAAAAACTAACGCAAGACAAACAGGAAACATTGCTTAAAAAGTTGTATCTTTGAATGTAAATGTATTCTTTGGATATGTGTTGGTGTATAGGTAAAGAATATCTTTTGCCATACATTCACATACATACATACATACACACATAATTATGTTGTTCACATTCCAATATACACCATATACGATTCATGTTTGTACATATGTACATACGTTTATATCTACAAGTGTGTGCATTATGCATACCCATATGCTCCATATTTATGTATATGCAGTTGTGTGGAATACTTCACATAATACAAATATTAAACTGAAATACGAAGGATATTCATGTAAATTATTATTCTTTATACCAACACACACACATAAATGTATAACATTAATATGTTGCAAATTGTCTACATGGTGTATCCTTTTTGTTGTGCTGCATCTTACAAGGGAATAATCTTGATGCGCAATATATTTTGTTTCCATTTAATTTCTGTTCCGAAAAAGACAAACTGAAAACAAAGAAACCCTTTAAATTGAAATATTTTAATTTTTACAAGCGTTAAATATAAAAATTAATGTCTTGTTGTTCCCTCAAAAGAGCAACGAAAATAAGAAATAATATTCATTTCACATAACTCGATCGTTCGTCTGTTCGGAAGGTGACATTATCTTGATTTTGTGTTTTGTGTTCTGTCCTTCCCTAGCATCATTTAATAACGAAGTTTTTCCACTTCACTTTTCGATTTCACTAATCATATCAACATCATAATTTTAACATTAATTTCTGTCTTGACCTAATTTCAATACTCTCTTTAAGAATATTTTTGTTTTGTCTTTTAAGTAAAATATTAAATTCAATTTAAAAGCTGTTGTAAATCTTATGCATCATATAAATGTATATGTATGTGTATGTGTATGTATTTTCTTTGGGTGTTTATTTTATTCTTTTTTTTTTTATACATTTATGGTTATTACCCTTATGTCCATTTAACATATTTACATAAGTTTGATATTGAGTCTCTAAACTCTGGCTCCATTAGTAGTGCCATTCATGTTTTATTTTATTTTTGTTTTTGTTTTTCGTTCATATAGAATGTATATTTTTTTTTTTTTGCGGTTTTGTATTATGTCATGTCTACAGCATGCATTTACATGCATTTTTTTTGCACTCTTGTTCATGATGTTTGGAAAAAAGCGAAAGAACACAAAAAAAAACGAAAAAAATAAAATAAAATATTTTAGAATACATTTTATTTTATGGAATTTGCATTTTAGTTTTTTCGTTCCTCATTTTTTTCATACTGTTAACAAATCATAAAGTTTCCGTTTCCGTTAAATACACATCTATACATACATACATATATATAGACACATTTATTCATTCATGTATAGAGGGTATATTTATACTAGAATTTATGCTTAGAATGATGATAGAGAATTAGAGGAATATATCAAAATACACACACACACATGCCCATGTACATGCTTATGAACACATAGGAATATAACAATATGTATGTGTATACATAGATGGCAGAATGTGTTTGGAATAATAATACACAACATTGTACTCATATGCATACATTTATATGTCTACAGAACACCAACACCAACACCAACACCACTGACATCATGTTCAGTGACATATGCATATGGTGTTGGTTGCTGATATTTTGCTTTATGGATGTCGGTGCCGATGTTACTTCAACAGCAGCCTTTGCACAGACATTAAAATACATACATTATGCAAAATAACTAAAATAACGGCAACAACTAGTTGCATGAAGTTTGAAAAAATAAAAAAATAAAAACAATCTCTTCTCTTTTTTTTTTCCAATGACAACTTTAAAGCATTCAACAACTTTAAAGACAAAATTTTTTTTTCCTTTTTAAATACAAATTAGGCACGGTTTTATTTAAAATTCAATTTAAATTTGATAAAAAAAGAAACTATACATAACTACATACATAGTTTTCTTTTATTCTATTCCTTAATTTTAGTAATTAAAATACAATTAAGAATTAGGGCTCTACCAACCAATACAAGTCGAATAACTAAGACCATATGCGTGGTGTAGAGTAACAGACAAAAGCTAAGAGGCTATCCCGTATTTGTCTTTCATATTTTTTTTTTGTCTTTTACAGAATCATGTCTTTGCACGTTTCTATTGTTTGTTTGTTTACTATTAGAATATAATGTGATTTAAAAATACTATATTGTAATAGTTAAGTTACGTTAGGCCGAGTCATCACACATAGAAACACCTTACGTTGAAAGCCGTAATGTACAAAGAGTCACTTTTCCTACACTGCAGACCGTTCCATCAGTAATGTTAAGAAAGTTGTACCTAGTCTTCCCGAATGCGTTAGCGCGAGTACAGGACGGTGACATAGTACCTACAAAGTAAATGTCAAAGTGAGAGAGAAAAAGGGCTATTTCCTTCTTTCTTTGTATGTTTTCTAGTTCAATCTAGCAGCCGGACAAATCCTATCTTCTATGTAGAAAGCGTTTATTAAAGCGTTGACATTTTTTCTAATTTTCAGTCTAATCCAGTATCCTACCGGTTTTGGACAGTGCACCCGCAGCACAGTTTCCATTTATGTTCGACGAATCATATCTACAACTCGAAGATATAGACAGGACGTCGACGTGATATTCGAAAGAGATTTTACGATAGTTGTCGGGGATAGTTTTGAGTCCGAAGTTTTTCATTTACATTGTAATTGGAATTAATTGAAAATTGATTAATTTCTTTAACTTTCTCTTGTTATGTGAACATTTTTCTCTTTTGTAGAAGCTCTACAATATTTTTCTTTATGAAAATGAATTTCTAGAAACTAAATTTAACCCTTAATCCCAATAATTCTCAAGGACTTTGCAATCGATTGTTTTTTATGTGCAAGTGAGTGTCGTTTGTCTTGTTATATTTTTATATTTTGTTTTATTCTGTTTCGGTTAAATTTAATGTTATTTTTTAACGTTCTTTTAACTGTTTTTTTTGTGTTGTGTTGTATTGTGTTGTGTTGTGTTGTTTTAGTATTTGTTTAGTTATAATTTGTAATTCTAAACATTTATCAACAACTAATTAAAAAGACACATTAAACTAAAACTTTTCTTTTGGCTGGAATAACAAATTTTGCTTCGTTCGTATTTTACTTTCTTACTCGATGGCCACATAAAAGTTTGTTTGTTTTGTTTTTGCAGCAGTTTTACTGGCAGCACTTTCTGTTGTTGTTGTTGTTACCAAAGGAAAGTATCGTGTGTATAAAGTATGAGTAGCACGAGGGGATGTGTAAAATATTGGAATAAGTGCTGGGAAATGTTGTATTTGTGTTTGTGTTTATAGTTTGAGTTAGCAGGATGGTCAGGACTATTTTTCTTTTTCTATTTTATAATTCTTTTATTTTACGACTTTTTTTCTTTTTGTTTTGTAATGGCTTAGTTGGTCTTTTGGTGATGACAGTTTTCTGTTTTGTTTTTTCTTCTTTAACACAGGGAAATAGGAATGAAAATTTAAACAAAAAAAAACAGTAAAACCAAAAACAAAACGAAAAAAAAGAACACAAGTTGATAGATAAATACACGAAACTATTTCAGAAAATACATTTTGTAATTCATACACCACAAGAGTTTATTTTGCACAGAGAAACATTCAATCCTTTTTAAATCACTAAACTGTTCATGATTGCAAATGCTTTCATTTCATTTATTTGTGTTTGTTTTTTTTTTGTTTTTTTGTCTTTCTAGTTTTCTATTTGTCTCCTTTTCAATGGCCACCACGTTACAAATAAAAAAAAACAAGAGGAAAAAAAAATTGCTGTTAAATGGGCAAATGTATTCCTTTTGAACTGGAAGAAAGTGTACAATATTGTGAGTTTTTTTATGTTATTTTTGAACAGAGCAGAGCGTAGCCGGACAAGCATATGGAAAATACAATATACACAGCCTTTTTAAAACAATATTTAGATAAAGTTTATCAGTTTGTTTTGTTACATTTTCTGCATAAAGAGTGATTCCTTTTTTTTTATTTCCAGTTTTGTTCGTTATTCGGTTGTTCGTAGCTAAACGTAAAGTGCTTTTATATCTCTGCCTTCCTATTCGCCCAGCATACTGTCTCTGCCTCTTTTCGTAGTATATGGAGAAAACAAAAAATATAAATTTTCTCTCTCACAGTTTCTGTTGTAACCACTGGCTATCATTTGCAGTTAACCTTCACCTGAACATATCAATTTATAACTTTTTTTCCTGTTGGTTTCTGTCTAAACTTTACAGTTATTTATTATTGGTTATCAGTTGTACTGCTCTTTAAAGCTTCTTTCCCACTCTTCTCTTCTTTTTAGTGTAAATATAATAGGTTGCTTGGTTTTTTTTGTGTTTTTTGTTTTTTTTTTTTGAGGGAAGTTGTAGGGATGTAAGAACGTAGACTGAAAATGATACTTTTCATTCGTATTGAGCTTAAAAAAGTTTTCGGAAATCTATTTTAATGAATCTAAGGTAAACCGTACATTGCACAACTTTTGGACACATTTTTTCAAAATGCACATTTAAAAGGAAATGGTTTAAAGAAAAACCAATGAAATTTACAACAATTTTTTAAATCTAACTATTTATGATACATAAAATAGAATATTGGATTATGTATTTAAATTCTTCAAACGCAAACCGTAAATGATAGTAATTATATATATGTAAAGGAAATATTGTTACGAAAATTAAAAAAAATCTAGATATTGGAGTTTTGCTTTTACATCGCTTAACATTAAAATTATAAACAAAATCCACAAAAACAAAACAATCCAGTAATCAAAACTGATTACAAATTATCGTACTGATTAAAATAACAACAAACACGAGTATAAAACAAAAATTGTAAACAAGTAAAAAATACACCAAAAACATAACACAAAAAAAAATGGAATTGTTGTTGTTTACAAAAAGGTGTGAATAGTGCCACACAGAATTGTACAAACAATAAAGAATTTTAATGAAAACTAAAGAAAAATTTATTTTTAGTTCATTTGTTAACTACGATCTCATATTTAAAACGTTTTTAAATAGTAAAAGCGTAACAATATATATTAACACGTTCCCTGCTACGTGTACCGTTTTCGGTGCACGCTAAGCCTCATTTCTACACCAAGCTGAACTTTTTAATTTAAAATGTTTATATCCAAAATTTAATTATTAGTAGGACTATTTTATGTAACGTAATGATGTTTAGAGCAATTTTAGAGTGATGTACGGATAACGGTACATGTGGCATGGTAATTAGTTATCAGACCACTTTTGAACTTTTATTGAATACGACAGTTGTAAATGCATCGACTTTATATAATACAAGAAATAATAGTTTAATTTCACATTTTAAAATATAGAATGTTACAGATTTCGTTTTTATGTAAGACAAATAATGATGCATTTTCTGAAGAAGATGACCATGTCCTACCTTCTAGAATTACACCATGAGTTTCAAAACTGTAATGGTAGACCAGTAAAAAGGATGCAGCCATTCCATGGTATGCAGAAAGTATGAAAAATTATAATAATGTACTCAAACTTGAGTAAAATATATATTCCTTTTTGTACATTATCCTTATGTCCCTTATTCTATATGAAATAAATTGAAATTTTTATTGTTATTTTGTGCATTTTGCCCGTTGAATAGTAATAATTTTGAAAATAAAATAAATTTTTTCGAAAATAAAAAAGAGATATGTATTTTTATAGATTTATAAAAGTAGTTGTCGTGTACCGAAAATGGTACACGTATCCTCGAAATGACACCTTCTCATAAACAGCTTGGCAGGGAACGTGTTAAATTATTATAATAACTGATATTATGCATTTTGATTGAATAATGTTCACATGTAATTATACGAAATTCTATCTGGTTGGTCTTTATAAAAAAAAAGATCAAAAATGAATAGGAAAAACAAATTCTTTTTGAATGTGTGATCATTTTTCAAATACAAAAATTTACAATATGCTCTACTGTAACCCCTGAGAATGTTAAAGATAAAGTTCATGTAATTCAAAAATTGCCCTTAACAAATTTCGAAATAATTTTCACTCAATTTTCAACACAACACATACAGTTTCATAACATGTTCGCCAATAATCAAAACAAAATAAAAACTTTGTTCAACTTTGTTTGGTTGTACGTATTGCTGTTTATTTTTGTTTTTTTTTTTTTTTTTTGTTTTAATTTTTGTGCTTCGGTACGATTTCATTTTGTTGTTGTAAAACAAAACCTTTGACCAATACACCAATGACATGTTTATAAACAGTCAAAAACAAAAACACACAAAAAAAATAAAAAAATTCAAATAAAGTTTTTAGTCTGTACTGTAGTAGCCGGAGCTACTTTTAAACGATGGTAGTAGTAGTAGCAACAGCAGTAGCAATAACAACAGGCGATACAAATAACAAAAAAAACAAAAAAAATTAGTAACAAACACATGGCGCCATATGTATATATGTATAAGGCAGTACAACAAATAAGTTTGTAACTCTTAACAAAAATAAACTGAAAATCAAATATTCACATAATAACCAAATACACACACACGCACACACACACACATCCACCCATACACAACCATACACACAAGAACTCAAATCTGAAGAGTTACTTCTACATCCACACTCACACATTCAAATGTGAAGATTCAACAACCAGAGAGAGAAAAAAAGCAAAATAAATAAAAAACATGAATTTCATAAAAAAAAAGTAAGGATGAGAGTGACTGGGAGTTTGTGTGTGTGTGTGTATGAGGGTCCTTATATGTTTATAAGCAGTTGTATTCATACAATTTGATTTCATTTTAAATGGAACTGTGCGGAGTATGTGTGTGTGTCATATAAGTATTATCAAACGGAAATCATATATTGTTGCATCTACTACTATATACGCACAGGCATACGCATGAACACGTATGTATGTATGTATGTATGCATATGGTGCAAGGAATATGCGTGTGAGTAGTTTTCATTTTTGGGTTGACGTTGAGATAATCTTAAAAAAATAAAATCAAATATATTCGGTAGTCCCAATAACTGCTCATTTTATTTTTTTTTTTTATATTTTATGTGTTTCGCTCTCAACATTATTTTGTAACAATGATGTTTCCATAGGCGCAAGTGAAACAGTTTCATTTATTTACGTTTTTATTGTAGAATATTTTTTTGTTTTGGTATTTTTTTGTTTGTTTTGCACACATTAAATGTATTTGTTTTCCGCTTTTACAACTTTCAGTGGACTGAGAGGGCAATGGCAATATGTCTATCACAATAGTTGAACGATATTAATTAAGATTGACCGTCACTTAAGCATATGCTTGTTGTACAGGTTTAAATTAAAGTTTTTTTTTTTTGTTTTTTTTTCCATAAAACTGCCATTATATTTCAGTTTTTTCTCTAACATTAAAAAATGAAAATAAAAAAATAGTTGAAAAAGTTACTTCCCCTTATTGCTCCGATTTTTTGTTGAAACAAATGCGCTTTTTAATATCCGGCAGTGGCAACCAAAAGCGGTTACTATAAATATTTATTCATTTATTCATTTTAAATGTTCATTTATGTGCAAATTTAAATGTGTTTTTATAATTGTCGATTTTTTTGTGTGTCTCTTTTCACTGTGTCAGTTAAAAACAAAACATTTTTTTTTTAATTAAAACATTTACTCCTAAAGAGCGAACTTAATACGAAATGATTCAACATTTAAAAAATATTATACGAACACTAGCAAATAATGCTATAACGATAGCTAAGGTCAACTTTACATCCTGCTAGTTAATTGCTACTAAATTAAAGTGGAAGATATTTTTTATTGGAAAAGAAAGTTAAAACTTTTTTTTTAATAGTCGCCGTGGTCTAGTAGGTAGTGTGTTGGCTTATTAGACGTAAAAGCCAGGGTTCGAGTAGCAGGTCCCATGTCCCAGTCCCAGTCCCATCAAAACAAAATACAAAAATGATTTTTTCGGCTATTTCCCCTCAGCGGATTTCTGGCAAAAACTCTGAGAGTAAATAAAATTGCCATGAAAAGCTGCTCATAAAATCTGTCGTTCGGAGCCGACTTTAAACTGTAGGTCCCGCTACTCATGTATAAAATGAATACACACAACATAAGTGGTGTGAGAAACTAGGTCAACAATCCGGATTGATGTATTCTAATGACCAATTATGTATGTATTTAATAATCATCCAAGAAGAATTATATTTTACTGAAAACAGTTGAACATCTATGACTGCATTCGGTGGGTGGTGTGGCTTATAAAATATACAAATCCAATGATGTTATAAAAATACTTTTATAAATTAAAATATTAACTAATAAAAATCTATTCAAATCTGTCTAGACGGGCACAGAACAGTTTTATAATATAAAAAAAGAAGAACAAATATATGCGAAATTCCCATTTGATTCCCTTTTTTGAAGAATGCGAAAAGAAAACTTTGTACATATTTCACATCATTTCAGTCACTGGCTCTATATCGCGATGCTTTTAGGTTGAAAAGAATTTTTTATTTTGAAACTTTTGTTTTTTGTTATTTGTTTGTGATTTTCTTGAAAGTAACTGTTCTGTTTTTGTTTTGACTTGAGGCTATTTATTGTTTATAATTGTCTTGGAGTAGCCTCTGGCTTGAGAAAGCAGAATACATTTTCCTTCAATGTCAAATACATTAAATTAAGATTAATGAATAAATTTGCAAACTTAATGTTAAACAAATAAATACTTGAGAGAAGCGATAAAACACCAACAACTCTAAATTAAAAACAAACTAACTCGAATATCTTACTAAAGAAAAGGACAAAAGAAAGCGAACTGCAGTCAAGTAAATGGAAATTAAATTAAAAATATTTCCAATAATATTTAAATTACAAAAAGAAAGAGAGATATAGAGAGCGAGAGAGAGAGAGAGAGAGAGAGAGAGAAATATATTCATTCGTTCGTTTTATTATTAAGAATAAAATGACTTACAGATGAATTGATATAAAAATGATTAATTAATTGCCTATTTCAGGTTTGATTATATTGTATTTAAATTACTTTGAGAATGTATTTTTAACATGATTTTTGGTAAATGTTTGTTTTGCTCTTAGAGTTAGAGAGAGAACCCTTATCAAAATAAATTGAATATCAAATACTCATTTCAGTTATTTGTCAATCGCAATAAATGGTTT
The DNA here is from genome assembly GCA_014635995.1 of Sarcophaga peregrina. Classification (NCBI taxonomy): domain Eukaryota; kingdom Metazoa; phylum Arthropoda; class Insecta; order Diptera; family Sarcophagidae; genus Sarcophaga; species Sarcophaga peregrina. Next base: position 104,831,822 of record CM025791.1, read on the forward strand.
TTATATTATTGCAGCATATTTACGTTGGTTTCATTTCATAAACCTTTCCTTGTCAGATTGATGATAGTTTTTCGTGACCTCCATTAAGTGTCGTGACACGTTTTCCCATTTTAACAATATAAGAAATATCACTTTACTCTCGAATATAAGCATGATTTGCATACGTAAGATATGAGTAAAAGGAATACCATTTCTCAACAACAACCAACCATCAACAATTGACGACGATTCGTAGTCAACGTTTAAATCTCATCTACGAGACCAACAATGAAACACCACCACCAAGCAGTGTTACAAACGAAAATAACAAGAAAACAGAAAAAAAATTGGAAAAAAACCCCCAAATGCGATAAACAATTGTTATAAAATAAAGTTTTTCTTTCTGTTTTGTTAGCGTACTAGCACCACCTACAAGTTCCTTCTTCTTCAACGTTTGTTTTTTCTCTTCTCTTTTGTTTTTTTTTTTGTTTTTTTTCTTACAACACGATTTGACTTTAAAGCCAAAGGTGATGCTGGAAAATATTATTTTCACATTTTAGCGTTGACACATACACTCACTCACTCACTCTTCCCTCGGTGGCTGAATGTCACGTGTTGATGAGACGGTTTCGCTAAGAGTTTTGCTAACATTTAAATATTTTTTTTGTTGTTGTTGTTGGTTGGCTCCGTTCTATACAATAACATTTCATGCAAAACTATTCGCTTGCAAAAAAAAACCAAATGATGGTGGCTGGCTGGCATAAAACAATCAAATTCACATTTTATATGTGAGAAAATGCATAAAGTTGTCACACAAGTTATTTCAACTTGCTCAGCGAGCAAAAAGTATAACAAACCGTTATTCGTAGAAGTAGTAACAAAAAAACTACGACAACAACTACAGCAGCAGCAGCAACAGCATATGCAGATAAATGTTAAAACGATATAAATTCCCACTTAAAGTAAATTCCCTTCTCAAGTGTAAAAGCCAAAAGCAAAAAAACAACAAAAACAACAAAAAATATGAGAAAAAGGTAAAGTGAGTTACAGTTATTGTCAGCGTGAGAGCATTAGACGGAAAAGGAAGTTCAATATTCAAGGGGTAAGTGTGTGTGTCGGTGTGTGTCTGTGTGTGTTTTTGTTTGTGTAACATAAAAAGTGCAGCCGGCAACACTTTAAACGAACAATTGATATTGTTTGTGTAAACCGCTCAGAGATAGCAAAGTGTATGCATTTTCATGTGAATTTTTATGCAATTTTACTTACCACACAAAAACAAAATGTGACCAGAGTACTAAAGTAAGAATCATATTCATTTGAAGCCTTAAAACGAAAGCCTTTTGTTACTCTATAGCAATCGTCGTATTGCCTAGTTTTTTCGGATATATCCCCAACGAAAGTACAGTAAAATGAGCAGTCAGGCTGACAGTGGAGAGGAATTATGATTGTGTCCAATATGTATTCGAATCACTTAATAATTGTATTCGAATTATTCGATAATTATTCCATTAACGCAAATTAAATCTTTTTAGTTGGTTATCTCAGCCGATTTAATACCTGGAGCTTTACGAATTGCATTGTAAATCCAAATTTTAGATGCCACGTTAGTTTAAAGTTTTTATTGTTTTGTAACCATAAACTATCAAACTAAATGGAAAACTAATGTAATAAAATGTCATTTCGATAATGGCTATAACGAAACGAACGAACGAACTAAGAATTGCCAACAAAAATAAAAAAAGCTCACAATAATTAAATAGATTTATCCCTCTATCCTTTGCATGTGCATATGAATGGGTTAAGTGAGTGAGAGTTTCTGTTACAATACTCCATAGCAGTTAGTTGTTTTGGTATTCTCTGGACTGGCAGTGATGAAAGAATTTAGATTTAAAAGGATTTTTTCATTTTTCTTTCCATTCTCTTTTCACAGATATTTCTTGTTGTTGGGCCCTTTTGTTGAATGCAACGTAGTTGCACTCATACTGCTGCTCAACCGGTTGGCAGTGTGTTGCACAATGTGTAAAAAACGTTATTCCACACTTAATTAAAATTTTGTTCACTAGACCATTACAATGCGGTGGTGGTAACCCTGTCGGATGTTGAGCTATAAACGAAAATCCATGTGTGTTAAATGGGAAAAAAGAAGGCAAAATAATATAAAAGAGACACATAAATCGAATACCGAAAGCGAAACAATTAAATTGCTGCACATAAACAGACAGCAGAGATAGAGAAAAAATAAAAACAAAAAGAAAACAAATTAACAAAAGTAAAAATAATAAATTCACAGACAATGTTCAGTGCTTATAATATGAATTTAATTTTGTTTTTGTTTTGCTTTTAAAGAAGGACAAGACAACAACGTTAAGTGTCTGGAGGAGAAAATAAAATACAAATCTTTTACATTTACCATCTTTGTAATCTTGGAATTGTAGTTATTTTTAGAAATCACCTGTGTCTGACATTTTAAAATATTAAAAATCTCGACAATTGTCTGAAAGCACAAAAAAAAAGAAACAAAAATAAAATTAGGATTTAAAAAGAACTGAGATTGAGAGTTGGTTGTACTCTAAGGTATGTACATTTATGCTGTAATGCCCGTACTAATCATCACAGGGTTTCTTATCATAATTCTGTTGCCCTGACGATGTACAGTGTCGCCATCAGTGTGATTAATTAGGTACCAGGCGGGTTGTTTAATAAGTTCCCATTGATTTTGTTTCCTATTGAAATGCATTAACACCGTAGATTAATTTTCCTCAACCAAGCATTACCATATTGGTTTGAAGCGAATTTTATCTTGTAAAAACTGTTCATAAGTCTACCTATAAAATACTTGGTTAGTACTCTGGTTTACTGAATATTTTGATTTGATTTTAAAACAGAAATCTTTTACATGTTTCAAGTATAATGTTGCAAGTATGAAACTGCTCTTCCTATTTTGGCTGCATCAACCCTCATTTGTTTGGTGCTGAGTAGACTACCGCACTTTTCTTGTGAAAGCATGAATAGTACTGATTTCAAAGTTGATAAGCTTTTCAATTTTTCTATTTTGCCATTAACAAATGGCATACTAGTGCGAATTTCTAATTTTTTTAAAGATATTGTGTTTGCCTTTACTGATTCGACTTTTTTCTTTTTTCATTTGCTTTGTGTTGTCTGTCATTAATATTTTTGATTTAACTTTCAGAAATTGCTATCACAGCTTTCAAATTTTGACATTATTATTGCAAATGCTGTTATTGTTATTGTTGTTGTTGCTGTTGTTGTTGTTGTTGTTGTATTGTTATTGTCCTTATTGTTATTTGTTCAAAGAAATAGTCAATTTTCTGTTTGTAAAAGATAATTTACAGCATTTGAATAATGTTTTGTGATCATAAATCATTTGTTTTTAGCATATCAAACCAACAATAGTTAGTCTATACACATCCATACGTACGTACCTACCTGTACAAATAGCAAATAATTATACGTGTATTGTGTATGTTCAGACACTTACAAGCAAACTAATAAATAACACTTCCATGTATGCATACATATCTATGTATGTATGTACTTATGTATGTGAATTAATACAATCATACACTGTTCAAATGTACACAACATTGGCAGACATACACGTACACATACACCATGTATTTCTATGTATATGTATGCATACACATACACATACACATGTTTGTATAAAAATATACTTGGAGAATGTATGGTAAAGCATATTGCTTGATCATATGATAAATGATGATGATTATTCTATTACAAACAGCAAACAATTCATTTTCATTCACACACACAGTAACTCATACGCATGTATGTATGTATGGGTATGTATTAGAATACATGTGTGTGTGTGGGTTTCTTTGTTGCTGCGTAGAAATTTTCTATAGTACCTGCAGACATTGAAAAATAAAAACCAGAGAATATTATCAAAATCTTAGATGAAAACACAAATACATACATACATATGCAAATGAATATGCAACAACAATCATATTTATTTGAATGAATGAATGAATGAATGATTGAGTGAATGAGTGAGTGAGTGAGTGAGTATTTATGAAAATATATTGTGTATGTTGAGTATATAAATGTGTGCCTGTGAAATGGTAAAACAAAACAATCACCGCAACAACAATAATTATACAGCAATAAATATTTCAACAGAATCACATAAAGTAATCGAGAATACACAAACACACACACACACACACACACAGATAAACACCCAAACAATACGCACACATCCTTGCAGTAAAATAGAAATATTTTATCACGAATTTTGTTTTCTTTTTTCTTATTGTGTTTATACTCTTATATTGTACGTATTTCATCATTCATTCGCTTATATTTGGTAGTTACGGTTCATTTTAATTGAGCGACAATAGAATTAATAATAATTTACAGTTTTGCTCTTTAGCTGTGCATAGCTGTGGTACGGCATACCAACATTGTCAAATTCCTCAATAAAACATTTTATGTACGAGTAAACACTTCTCTTCCTTAGCAGTGTGTTCTACAATAGAAAATTTCAGAATCAGCATTTTGTGAACTTATTTCGTTCGGTTTGTCTCGTTTGGTCGAGAAGGCCATTAAAATCCAATATAAATTATGATTTTGCCAATGCATGATGCATGCCCATGCCTTGTTTATGATTTGCATTTTTCGAAACCGCTTAACTGAACAAAAGACTTGAAATTCATTTGATTTCGTTTCGTTGTTAGGCTTTAAAATTTCATCAAATTTAAGACACAACATTCAAAATTGTGCATTTAATGAAATAACAAATCATTATTACAAAGTGTTTAAAATTTAATTGTGAATTTAAAAATTGATTGTGTGCTTATTTATGATTAATGTTTTCTAGAGAAATTTGTCATTTTTAAACTGGAGTTCATTCGAATTTTTCTAGATAATTTACTTTAAAGGTCGGAAATGATATTCAAAGTAAGAATCTTTATTTTCAATTTGCCGTAAGGATTGGCACGAACAGATAGATTTCATTCAATCTACACGTGCTTTGACCTTGGGAAACTTAGCTTAGGTCAATGTTTAGGACCATTATGATAACATCATTTACATTCGCTGGAATAAACCAAACTCAATCCATAATAAATCTTCCAATTGCAGCAATCTTTATGTTAGGGAACTCAGTCAAAGATGTGTGAAAATGAACGATCAGGAGCATCCGTGTCTTTATGACAGGGAAAGGGAGCGTTTACATGATGTGGAAGGTAATTTCTTTTTACATTCACAACATTTTCAGAAGTTATTTTGCGCAATGGATGATCTCTTCTTTTTAATAACTGACCGATAGAGTGTGAATAATACTCAGTTTAAGTAAGGCAATTGGAATACCTATCAATTAGCTATGACATCTCGGAGATTACGTGGTCTGTACCACAGTGCTATGCACAATATTCCTGTGCCCGGAACTCATAAAAGAATCATCTTATGTGCGTTATAAAATAATTAGGAATCCTCTAACCGCCCTACTACCGACCACATTCCGCCTAAAAATGTCGTCGTTTGAAAGAGAGCTATAATGAATCAATCTTTTGAGACGACTCTACCCTTTCCCAATTTTTGTACTGATCTTAAACTGAATTTTTTTTAAATAAACAAAAACAACTATGCGGATTTCATTGAATAATTTCTAGCAGCAGTAAGCAATAGTTATAAAACGTACAAAAACTCCATAAATTAAGGATGAAAATTAATTTAAAATAAATCCTATTTATTGCTCTTACAAATGTCAGATTTTCTGTCACTGATTAGTGTACAAATAGTTCAGTAGACCTCAAGTAAAATTAATTTCCATGCTGTCCAACAAATACATTCACAGTATTAAACTGTAAACGAGCAATAAAATAAAACCAAATGGAAACAATAACAACAATAACAACACCAACTAAATCGAAAACAAAAGGAGCTGGTAAAACATTTATAAAATTAATAAAACGTCAATGTAATTAATGTTGCTGTGTTAGTTATGACAATACAACCAAAAATCTCTGTGTGTTACAAATAATGACAACTCCTTCGTATATACACTCTCTCTCTCTCTCACTCTCTCTCTCTGTCATCATGCTCTCATTCAACTGTCCTGTCTCTTACATTTTAGCACACACATACACACAGAGACACACACACTTACGCAAATGATAGCATAGACTTTGGCACATACATACATGCATATTCGTATATGTATGTCAGTATGTATATTTCTATGTGGATATGTATGTAGAAATGAATAATTGTATTGAAACTATTTATTTAATTATAATACCGCATCAGCAGGTTTTAATATTTTTGTTGTTGCTTCTGATACTGTTGTTGCTGCAGCTATACGGCAGTAGTAGCAGTTGCAATAAGTTGACTATGAAATGGAAAACCATAAATTTACTCCAAAACATAGTAACCACAAAACTCAATACGACTACACACACACACACACACACTGAACAGCATCATCGACAATAACAAGAAGCAATATTAACAACTACAACAACTTACTACACAAAATTCAATCAACAAAATAACTGCATTTATATAACTCATATATGCACTCACACACTCGCATATTCATGCACTCATACACCAGAGATAGAGATAGAGAGAGAGAGAGAGATGATGATTTAGTTGATTATTATTGTATTGCTGAGAGAGAATCCTTGGTTAATTTATTGTATTTGTGTATGTATTATACATGCTATATGAGAGCATGTGTGAGATATAAATAGATAGATAAAGAGAGAGAGAGAGAGAGAGAGTAGATATAAACATTTATGTAGGCAGACAAATTATATTGAGTCGTTGTATTGATCATAGTGTTGTCGTCTGTGTTAAGTTTTAGTCTGTGCATGTATGTGTGTACTGCATAACTTTAACTTTGACAAATATCTACACCTGAGCAATTTTATTTGTAGGTGTGTTAATTCTCTTGTCGCCTTGTAAAATTAGGATGAAAAATTTAAATTAGAAGACGTTTTAATTTTACAAATGATATCATTTTTTTTTTTATTACTAATGCGCACATAAAATTTAAATTTAATTAAACGTTCCAATTGAGCTAATCTGTTATCAAACTATTTGTATACTTTAGAACAAACAATGGATGTATGAAGTGAATAAAGATTATCGAACGAATATTTAAAATGCAATCAAACAATAATTTTTAGTTGTTTGGATAAATCGTTGCAAATTCTTAATTTACTACTTCGCATACGTAAAATTGCGTTAAATGTTCTTCTTATTGCTGACTTCAGTTTGCTTTTAAAATTTAAGTTTTAATTTTCGTATCATTTGCATCATTAGTTTTACTATTAACTAGGAATACTTATTAAATTTAACGCTGTCAATAGAATAGAAATTAGCCGATTTGAAATGAATGTTATTCACACGTTTTCTTTAGTTAATTTAGTATTCAATGTATTATTTTTTATTGGTAAATTTCAATTCTGTATCTTATACAATCCATGAAATAATATTTTAAACATTGTGACACGTTTTGGAAACATGATACAATAGAAATTGTCGTGAATATTAAAGAAACATGATTACATTAAATCGGGGTGATGGAAGTAAGGAATTTCAGGAAAATTAGAAAAGAATAAAGAACGAAAACAAAAGAACACAGACAACAGACTGCAGTTATAGGGAAAATGTTGATATAAAAACAACAAAAAATAATAAAAAATAAACAATAAAATATTGTCACTATATTGTAACAAATTAGGAATTTGTGTGACTTAAAGGAATTAGACAACAACAACAACAACTAGAATAAAAAACAAAGTAAACAACGCTAATTCTAAAAGAAAAAAAAAACACAACAAAAAAATGAAAATATAATAATTGTTTAACAGCAACAAAAACAAAGGAACTTCAAAAACGTTATCAAGATAGAAACAAATGGAATGAAATAAATACTTGAAATACAAATATTATGTAATTTCTTAAGCTTGTTTTTAGAGGCAACTGACAGTAGGCCGAGAAATTCAAAAAATTATAATAAAAATAATCTAACGATCTAAACAAGAACATATACAAGAGGTTAGCAATGAATCACTTTTTCATTACTCATAAGCACTCATGAAATATAGACAACTATGCTCAAAGTGCTCTAATTCATTCTTACTCACTACAAAGTTGATTTATAAGTACAGATTGCAATGAATATGCGTACAACGTTGTCATCAAATTCGTACCATTCGGAATTTGAATGTTTGACTCATAAGACTACTCATTTAGATTCATAACTTTAGAAAAATATTTACAAATGATGCGAGTGACTGGGATCATTTACCAAAATTTACAGTCTTAGTTGTTGCATTTGCAAAAAAACAAAAAAAAAAAAGAAAAAGACACATAATCAAAAAAGACAAAGCAGCAAGCAGAGTAAGCACACAACTTTCTAGTGAGTATGCGATTCATACTTATTTTGTGATTCGTGTAAATTTTGACTTATTTACAGTCGAAGTAAACAACATCATACGTACTTCAAACATCATAAGTACTTCCAATTTAGAATATCAGTAGAGTATCAGAAATTATGAGTATGATTCGATTTTACTCATCTTATTGCATACTCATTGCTAATCTCTGATAAGTACAAAAATCAGCATTGGACTCTGTATGAAATAAAAGGAATATTTCCCTTAGAAATGCCCACTGTTCACCTTAACTAATGCGTAGAGAAAAATTGTAAAATTTAATTGAGAAGAATGAAACAAAGAAGGCAATAAATAAATACAATATTTTCATGTTGAGGCATTAACTTACAATTTAGAAAAGTTTCAATTCGTTTTGTTTGTTGGTCTTATTTTTTTCTCTAATAAAAAACAGAGAAAACTTTTATTTTCTGTTGTTGATTTTTGGTGTTTTATTAATTTCGGAAAAACACGCAAAACACTTCAAATCAATTTACAGAAAAAAAAAACTAAAAGGAAAAGGAAAGAAAAAAATGTTTAAAAATTGAAATTGGGTGACAAATGAACAGTAAATTCCTATTGCTGTGCAACCATTCATTGTTGGCTGGGAAATGGCACTGGGTGCGGGGATATTTCAAGTGGTAAATGGAATTTCAATTTCTTTTCCTTTTATATTCAACGACAGGTTACTTAAGCTTCTGGTGTTTGACACATGTTTTCGTAACTAATTTTTTCATTTATTTTCTTCCTTTTTTTGTCTTGTTTTGGGGGAAATAAATAATTTAAAGTAAAATTTTTCCTCTCATTGTTTTAATATCGAAAGCGACTTTTATTTATTTATTTAGAGGGAATTTTTCTCTTTCATTTTATTTTAATAGCAGTAAAGTATGTTATTTTTGCTATTGCTATTGCTATTGACTATCCTGGGTTGTGTATAGTCAAAAGTATTTAATTCCATTTCTTTGCTCTTATTATTGATTTGCTTTGCTTTTTTATTTTCTTTTTCATTTCTTTAGAACGTTTAATGTTATGGAAATTGTGAATTATGATATTAGAATCAATATTACTTTTAATTTTTCTTATAAATTGGCATTTTACTGGACATTGATTTGCCATGGAAGCACTGGTACTCAGAAGTGGACATGGTTTATAATCATGGACAATGAAATTAAATGAGGCATAATTGTAGAAAAAATGTTTTCAAACAAAGTTATTTAGATTAAAAGGTGGATGGTAGCAGAAATATTTTTTTTTTAACAAATTTGTTGCTTGAATTCATTAATTTAATTAGAATAAAATATTGTTACGAAAATGGAAAATCTTGATACTGTTGTTTTTTATATTTACATCGTTTAACAATAAAACTATAAACAAAAAGTACAAAAACAGAACAATGCAGTAAACAAACCTGCTTACTTGCTTACTTGCCAGCACGAAAAGTGGTAAACAAGTAAATAAAAATACAACAACAAAGCGCTACGAGAATGAATGTAAACAAAATACACAAACAACAATAATAAATGTAAACAACGATTTTTATTTTAACAGAGATTTCGAGAAGGCGAAGCAACTGCTTACGTTGCTATATAAAAGGCACAGCAAAGCAGGACAACTGAGTTAGTGAAGTTGAGTTGTGGGAATATTAAAGATGATTAACTAAATACAAAATTTATTTTTATATTGTTTGCAATCAATCAGCTCATAAAGTTTTAAAAGTTTTTAAAATACAAAAAACGTAACCATAACATATGAAGGAATCTAGAGAATTAAAATTTATGTATGCTCTGCAATCAGTAATCAGTTAACGTGAATTAAAATAAAATTATTTCTGTCATTTACTAGAATGAAAATTAGTTTCTGATAAAACTTTAATGCTGTAAAGCAGAAGAGTCTAATAAGGTCGATAACTTTTAATGTATTGAAGCAATAAATTCAATTTTAAAATTAAAAATCCGTATTATTTTCAAATAAAATTTCTTTTTTTTCGAATATAACTTATGACTTATGATAAATATGTATGTACATACACACTTAATACCTTGATATATGAAAGTTGTTTTTCAATGTTGTTTTCCTTAGATTATTTCGGTATATAATTTTTAGATTTAATCTTTTTTTATAAAAACGTATAACGAGTTTGAAAAAATTTCCAGCTCAATGAAGCTCAAATAAAGATTGTCAGTTAAAAAGGAAAAATAGAGAGTTACAAAAAAAAATGAAAAAATGAAAAAATAAAAAGTAACCAAGAAACGCAAAAATGAAATGTACGAGTTTTTCTCCCCGTAGCCTTAACATATGAAATGTGTTTACTTAAAATCTTTCTTCGACGTTTTCGTTTTAACTATTTGCGTGAGTAAGTGCGGCATGGAGCTACTAATACAGCATTAAACAAGCTACGAGTATATGTTGCAAACACTACTCACTAGTCCGTTCATGGAAGAAATAATGTTAAAATGCACTTACATGCACATATAGCAACAATAAATGCATATTTATAACTGTCAGCTCTGGAGAATACAGAGAAAAATGCACAAGAGTGGGGGTGGGAGAGGAGTAGTACAAAGGCGTACACTCAAAAGAAGATCGTGTAACTAAATTCTGAGATACAATAAGGTAAACAACAAAGTAATACCAACGCTTTGCTATTGCCTTTTTAGTTTATATTTTATAAACATTTTGCTTGTAGTGTCACTGCTTCCTACTGACACTTGCACATTGACATCTTTTATATCTTCATGTTGCATCTTCGTCGTACCATAAAACTTGTATTTGTTCTGTTTTTCTGTTTTGGCACTAGCACTGACACTGGCACTGGCACTAGTACGAATAATCATACTGGCTGGCCATATTCTTTGTGACTGCCGTTCCTGGCGGCACTGGTAAAAAGAAAAATACATCCAAAGAAACTAAACAATACCTAACAATTGCTTTCCCATTTGCTGATTTATGAGTTTTATTCAATGTTATGGACTTATAGATATAATGTGAACAATAAAATTCGATTCATTCTATCGTTTTATAGTTTATTTTTTTCAAAAACGTTGATGATGTCCATTTTTTGGTATTGTATGACAAATATTTTAAATTACATAACAAAACATATTTTTATATTACAAACATTTACCATCATTATCAGTTGCTTTTTATCCATTTGTCATACAATATAGTCTCTCTCTCTCTCTGTATACATAGATGATTTTATATTTTGGCATTTTTGGTTTGCCATGACAGTTGGACGAGAACAACTTTAACCCCAAAACATATGGGGAGATTATTATAATTCTAAATGGTCCTTTAGTTCATTTGCGAGTAAAAGTAGTCCAAGCTAAATATTCTCTTTTACCAAATAAACAGGACTGTTCGAGTACGTTTTGACATTATCTGCATCCATTTTTACTATTGTTTGAAAAAAGTTTCAATCAATTGTGCAATCAACTGTCATTCTGAGTCGTCTTTAAATTGTAGGTCCCGGCACTCATGCATAAGAAATTAACGCACACAACATATGTGGTGTGAGAAGCTAAGCCGTAATCCTTACTAAAGTATATACGTTATGTATGTACTGGTAAATGAATAAACACAAGAAATTTTCTTTTGAAACTTCTAAAATTGTTTGTAAACTTTTAGGGTTAAGTGTGTTAAAAACTCATGGCTAATATTTTAAAGATTATTTGACTCCATATCGACAATAGGTAACAAATAATATTTTATAAAATTTTATGTTTTTTTTTGTTGTTGTTCTCCTTTTTTGTTTTTTTTAAATAAATCGGAAAATAACAACATCATAGTGGCACAATAACAAATTTACTCTTACACTAACATTGCTGTCATGTATCTGTGTCTTCGTGTATCAATTTCTTTTGCGTTACATGAGTTTGTAGATATGGTGTGTGTGTGTGTGTGTGGTTTGGTGTATTTGTTCTCTATTTTTCATATTACTACACAGGCATCTGCGAGAGTATTAGTGAAATATTGTTCAATATCTGTTAAATTGGAATATTTCCAAGTACTACAAAAACAAAAAAGCACACAATAAAAAATAAAAGAAAGAAAAAAAGAAAAAGAAAATAGAAAACCTAAAATGTTTTGTGTCGTCCAGTTTATCTTACAATAAATATTAACGAAATTACAACAATTCAAACATAGAAATACGAATCTATCTATGGCAACAACAATGGCAATAAAAACAGCAACTATTTGCTAACAACATACACCCAAAAAAGATGATGAGAAAAAAAAAAAGAAAATCAAAAATATTGTAAAAAAAAATATCCGGGTATTTATGAATCATAAATATGTCATGTAAAGCCTTGCATGGGCAAAATAAGCGTTAAACAAATAGGCAAATTGGAAATTTCAAAAGGAAACCGGCTAACAGAAGAAAGGTGTTTAAATAGCGTTTTAAATATTTTTACAAAAATGATACGTGATAAAATTATAGAGATTTCAAAAAAGCGAAACCACGAACATTCTTCTTCAAGAACATTCATCAGACTCTTTACTCTGCCGTATAAAAGGCAATGCAAAGCAGTTGAGTTAGTTAGTAAAAGTTCAGTCAGTCTTGTGTGAAGCCGCGGTATGATAGAAAAAAGTTTGAAGATCTCCTTTACAAAAATATCAGTCGAACAATTGTCTAGTAATAGCTATTGTCTATGCAAAAGGGTGCAAATAGAGGCATAACATACAAAGCAATTATTGTTGCTTATATAAAGTTGAGAACAGTGGCACACAAAATTGTGCAAATAATAAAGAATTTTGAATGAAAACTAAACACAGATTTATTTTTAATTTATTTTCACTCTACGAGCTTACATTTTAAACGTTTTTAAAAGGTAAAAACTTGAAAATTTTTTCATTTTTTTTTTTTTAATCAAATCGGAAGTGATTTAATAACTTGCCTTAATTGGCTGCAATTTTAATTCAACCAAGCGCATTAGTTATATTTTTTGTTCGTTTTTATTTCTCATCAATTAAAATAATTTTTTATTTATTAAAAGATAAACAATATGTTTGCTTTTAGCAGAACAGTTTGTATTTAAATTATTATTATCAACACCACGAACACTATATGCATGTACTATAGCATATGCTATTATAATGAATAAGTTTAGCAATATTATTAGAAAATTTAATATTTTATGCCAATAAACTCGCCGCTATACATAATAAATCGAATTTGCAAGAGCAGCGAAAAAAAAAAACTCGATACCTATGCTAATTTGCATTTATAATAGAAAATCAAACACATGCACTGCTAATGTTTATTAGAAAAGTGTTCGTTTGGCATTTTGATTAAAAATGAGTTATTTTTAATAACAAAATAATGCATTTTCATTAAAATGTAAATTCCATTCATGGAAAGTAATCGCAACTAATCAAATATTTATGATTTCCATAAAATTAAACTAAAAATCCATTGTAATAGACAGACAACAAGCTTTCGATGTCGAGTATTCTGCAAACAGGAATCAAGGGATGGGCGTACGTACGTACCATTGTTGTACGACAGGTTATTTGGTTAAAGATTAAAAAAAAACAAACAATTTTCTTTTTTTTTTATTAAATTTTTACGAAAGCTTTTGTTTTGGGATTGCTATTTTTAACAAAAGGAAATTGAAATTCCTGCCATTGTTGTTGTTGTTAACTTTTCAACCTTTTTTTAAAATGCCAAATTGGATACTTACAAATACACACGTACTAACGGAATACAATAGTTTTCATTTCAATATTTTGCATTAAAAATAAAAAAAAGGAAAAGAAAAAACCAACGAAATACAAAAAACAATGTAATGGTTTTGCAACTGAATATGAATACAAGCAAGTGCGTATATGAGCGGCAGAGCAGCAAAGCAGCAGTGCAGCACTCATTCATTCACTCAATTTCAATTTGTAGTTTTTATTTTAGATTTTCTAAAAAGTATTCTCCATTTACGTTACGTTACGTACGTCTTTAGTTTATTTTTTTTCCTTTTTTTGTTTCTATTGCTGTTGCTGTTTTTTGTTTTTTGTTTTCCAAGTAATTTTAATCTTTTCTCTCATGTTATTGTCAGTTTTGTTATTTTTTTTGAATACAAAATATTGGGTTTTCCTTATTTTCTCCTGCAATATTTTTTCCATCTTTCATTCTTGTTTGTAATACAATAACAATGACAGGTGAAAAAGTAATGTAAAGTCAAGAAGACAAAAGTACAGCAAAAAGCCAAATACGTCGTGAAAGAGAGGGAGAGTTCGACTAAAAACAAAGAAAAACAAAACAAAAAAAAAAACCGTTTCTGTGCGTCATCTGATATTTCATATTGGGTGCGTGTGAGTGTGAGTGTGTGTGTCTGTGTTAGTAATAGTAGTTTGTACATTTGCCCTGCAATTCAATGGGGAGTTACTCTATCAAGGTTTTTATTTTGCAACATTTGTTGTGTGGTTGTGTTGCATGTCATATGATTATGTATGTTTTCTTGTTTTTGTTTTTTTTTTTCCCCCTTCCTTATAGAGCATGGAGCACATCATACTGCCACTGCTGGTGCAAACGGGCTGGCTATTGTATCGTATACATGGCAGCATTGTTGATGCTCCACACTGTTTGCAGAGTTGTTTCTTTATCTTTTATTACTAACCACTGGTTAGTGTTTTTTCTTGTTATTTCGCATTTTTATTTATTTTTGCATAAACATGAGATGCCATCATACTGAAGGGATCCAAATAAATGTATGCGATACAATACTGCTTACACGAAGAAAAACAAAATGGCGCAAAAATGAAAAAAAAAAGAAGAAACAAATATTGTAACATGTTCCCTTGTTGGCATGTATGTATGTATCTATGTATGGATGTTGTTGCAGAAATGAAATGGCATAAAGGGTGAAATGGTGAAATGGTGAAATGCATTATGCATAAAGTAAATAAAAACAATTCTACTGAATTAACATCCAGAGGTATAAGATAGAGAGATGACCTTTCATATAGCGTATATGCAGAGCTGTTGGTAACTTCAATTACACTACCACATACCACTTCTGTAAGGAATTTAAATTTTACAATTTTTTATTTTTTTTTATCCTTTAAGGTCGCTGTTAGATTAGAGCATAAAAGGCGTTATTCTTAGGCAATAGAAATTAAATACAAACAAAAGAACAACGCAGAGATTGTTTGAACTTAAACATTTAATAGGAAAACTTAAAATTTAGTGACCGTAGTTTTGAAAAAAAACTAGGCAATAACTTGTTTTCGATGAAGATGTTGTTACCGTGCAATAAAAAGTTGAACATGCAAGTTGATAGGGATTATGTATGATCATTTAAGATTACATCTGAACTGATTTCTTGGTTCTAAAATAAAACATAATTTAGTAGGGACTAACTAAATGATAGTGAAAGGAAAATATAAAAAATAAAATAATTGAACTGATTTTTCGATGATTTCGAATACATTGTGTAAATTGTTTTAATGCATTAGAAACATTCCAAACACTTTAGTAATATTTTGTGATTAAAAGTCTTTCGTATATATTATATCGAATATACAGTTTACGGTATTCAATAATAATTTTCACTTTTTATCATTCCGAAAGTTTGATAAGTATTGCTTAATAAGTGAAGAAAAGAATATGGGTAACAGCTGCCGAGTGTTGAGTGAATTAATAAAAAATATCATTCTTCTCCCACTCTCTTTCTCACTGTCTCACTTTAGTTCTTTTATTAAAACGACACTTATTAATTCAATATTTTTCTCAAATTTTGTTTCATTTCTTCTTTACATTTTTGTCCACTTCTCTAGCACAAATATAGAAACGCAGAATTTTTTTTTTTTTATTTAATATTTATTTATGGTTTTATTTCAGAAACTGAAATTGAAATTGAAAAATAGCAAAAACGAACGAATTTATTAATAAATTCATAAAATATTTCAGAGTTTATTTGAATTTCTGTATTTCTTATCTTTTTTTTTTGTTTTTTTGAACAATTTTAATATAATCACAGTGGCTGGCCTGCGAAATGGAAATAAAGAATCGAGTAAAAACCTTAAACTGTTTGTCTTGCTGGTATCTCATAAATAAAGTTTAGTTTTGCGGGTAATAAAACGCAAAAGAAAAGTTGAAAATATTTTTCAAAACACAAATCTCGTATTTAGTTATTCTGAATGAAATAAAAGAGAAATATGTTCGTATAAAATTTTTACTTACCAGGCAGCCAACATAAGTAGACTAATATTGTTATAATGCTGTATGCCAACAAATGCCGGGGATATTTTTGCCTTGTATGGAAACTGCTTTTGCCGACACTGCCAGTGTCTCGATGTTCATGGGGAGGTTTATATTGTGGTGGCTGGAGTCGGAGATTCTTGTGAAGACAGTATTTTTCGGAATTCAACGAAGAAATCATATTGGAATAGTCAATGTTTTGGTGTTCGTATACGTAAAAAAGGAATCGAAAAATGACCAACAAAAAGATAAAGAGAACAAAAATGAAAAACAAAAGAAAAATAAAAAACAAAAAATAAAAACAGAAAACAGAAAACAAAAACGAACAAAAAAAGAAGAAAAAAGATTCCAAGAAAAATAAACGGAAGTGGTTGTAGTTGTTTAGGAGTATTTATAACTGTAAATGTTTGTTGCGTTTAGGTTGTTGGGTTTCCTTTTATTACTCTGCGATATACAGTTCTTTAGATGATAGTTGTTTTTCTCTTCTCTTGTCCTTTTATTTACAGTTTCTTTTCTTTTCTTTTTTTTTTTTTTAATTTTACAATTTCCGTTTCCGTTCAAATGTGTACACTTTGTTTATAGTTCACTATGGTTATTTCTTTTAATGGCTTTTATTGAGATTTATTAAAACCGAATTGTCAATTGAATTGTCTGCCGACATGCGAACAAAACATACATTGTATGTATGGATGTGTGCATGTATGTGCGTATGTATGTGTTGCTTGGCAATTATTTTTAAAATATCTCTTCAATTTTGATTGTATTCGATTTAGTTTTCTATTTACATTAAAATTAGAAAGTTATTATATGAAAATATACGGCTGGTTGCAGTCTGAAACGAAACAATGAAATTGAATTTAAATTAAAAATTATTTTCAATAAAATTTTAATTGATTTCGAAAACTTATTACTAATTGTACATTCTTTTGTGTTTCTTAAAATATTTGGTAAAATTTTATACCTCTTCTTCTGTTTCTAGATCAATTCATTTTTTTTTTTTTGTGCTTCCACAAACAAGAAACATCATTTAAACTTGTGTATGTACTTTGTTCTGTCTCTGTAACTGCTGTTTGCCTACCAGAGTCTTAATTATATCGGTGTTTATTTGTCAAATACTTTTTTTTTGTTTGTTTATAGTTTCGTGTGGTTGCATTATCCCTTTTCATTATTCCTTTCTCTTTGTTTTGTTTTGTTTTGTTTTTTTTCTTCTTTATTTTCATTGTTCCCTTCTTTTTACTCTTTTCGAATCCATGTGATGTGATTACAATTATTTGCTTTTGTTTTTATTGTTTTTGTATTTGTTTTATTATAGAAATGTTTTTGTTTATTTATTTTAATTTATTTTTTCTTCTTTTCTTTTGTTTTTGGTGTGTCGAGAATAGTGTTTATTCGTTTTGTGCAATTGTTGTTGCATTTTTAATTACTTTAATGAAAGTTTTAATTGCACAATAGCATCAACACCCACACTTATACATACAAACGCACTCGTACAAATTCCAAATCCGTAATGAGTTCTACTGTCATGGTTTATATACAATCCACACATACATACATACATAGACGAAGTTTTTTTTTTTTTTGGTAGTTGTTACTACTATTGCATTAAGTACGTACATGTTTGTGTGAATCTGTGAATATGTGAATATGTGTTAGTGTATTAGTGTACATGTAGTTGCATTTGTCATGGTCGGTTAAAGGGGTTTTTTTCTGTTTTTTGTTTTCTTTTTTGCTGTGTATGCATGTAATGTTATTTTACTTCCATTTTTTTAATGTTCTGTTATGCTGTTAGAAATTTTATTTAGTCAAAGTATCATTTTATTACGGTAAAAAATTAAGAGTGTGTTGCAATAAATTAATTCTCAATTAGATTGTGTTTTTGTTTTTGTTTTTTGTTTTTTAAAATCCTAAGTAATTATTCTTTACATTTTCCTCTTTTTAAAGGCGAACGTTTGAATCGCCTAAAATTCAATTATAATAGTATGTACATATTACGTATGCGAATTAAATTTTTTTTCGGATTAAATTGCCAAATAATTTACTTCAGAACGACAGATTTAAAATTTCTGATATTTGCTCCGGGTAAATGGACAATTAAATTGACATTAATCGATTACTTACAATCGTCTCTACTGCTACTGGTAATGTTCTAACAACAGTGCGTATACGTAATATTTATTTTATATATCACGTATACGTTCTGTTCTATACTGTAAAATTAAAATTAAATTAATGCAATATTGCAGTATATAACAGCAGTTAAGAGTTGTAGTTTAAGTGTTGTTGAAAATTAATTAATCATATAAATTAAAAAAAAAAGTATTTAAAAATGTATCAATTTATTCACGCGGTAAAATTGAGAAAATAAATTTTGAGTGTAAAAATTCATTATTTTTAAAGGGTCATAAAGAGTCGTCATTATTTTGGCTAAAACTAAATGAAGATGTCATTCAAAACACTTTAATAACCAATTCACCTAATTGACTAGAACTCCATCATTATTGAAAGGTATTCGGTGTTAAGGATAGAATATATGAAAAACGTCAAAACATAATTTAAAATGAAAGAGAATTTAAAAGTAAGTAAACGGACTGCCGGAAAAGTGGTAACAGTTAAAACAAGAACAATTGTTTTGAACATTCCTTTATGTATTAGAACTTTAACAATAATATCTTTTAATAGAGTTTTCATAAAGGGAATGAATTTTAAAAATTCCATAACAGTTGATATCCTGTGCTTGACGTCAAAAGTGTTTAGCACAGCTTTTTATTTAAGCCATTTATAAACATTTTTAATAGATACTTTTTCAAGAATTATATTACATTAATGGTATACAACTATTATATTAAAAAATTATTCACTTTCTCCAGCCAGTATTACATACACCCTTGCATACATGGCAACATAAAAAATCATTTTAAATATTTCACGTAGCTTTATACTCATAATATCATGTTGCGTATTTTCCTTGCTCAGTTTTTCTTTTTTGTTTTCTTTTCCATTTCTTTTTTCTTAATGTATCGGTAAATTTGCTTTTAAAAGATTAAAATCCACTGATAAGAGGTTCAGCCAAAGACATTATTTTGCAATTTTCACATTTTTGCTCGATGATTCACTCGCTCTGGTAAACAGTTGAGGAAAAAATTTAAATCATTTCGCAAAACCACAAATGACTCTCGAATATACAAGTCAAAATAACAACAACAACCGAAAATATTACAATATAAAACTACCGGAACTGTCAAAAGTTAAATAGCTAGCCAGCCAGCAATTTAAACAAAAAAAAAAAAAAATTGAATTGAAATGAAATGAAATGAAGAAAGCAGAAAAGACTTTTATGGATAAAGCGTTCGTTTAAAAATAAAAATTGAGATAAATTTACGAAAAAAAAAACGAAAAAAAAGTCAAAATGTAGCAATCAATGAACCAAACTTGTATCTGTATCTGTGGTTAAATGTCTGTAAGTATGATTGTTCAAAAGAGCAGCAACAAAACAACAATAACAACCGAAAATAAAAATCTATAAAAAAAAAAACTGAACAGGAAAATAAAAATGAAATAAACATTTGCTATCGCTGGCCATTTATCTTTATATATGTACGAATGTATGATTGTGTATGAAGAAAAAGAAAAAAAAATGGATAATAAACCAAAATAAAGTCAACAATAACTAGAGCTGCTGCAATTCCCTTCTCCAATTTCGTTAAATGAGTGGAACTGGGAATAGGAATGGTACAGGAAATTATAAAGAATTTATACTCAAATGAACACAACTATTTTATAATTATGCGGAGAAAATCAAAAGACCTAATTGACCATACTCTAATGCAGTGAAGTAAACGAATTTTTACCCTTTGCTTCCTAGCCAGATGCAAATAATCGACGTATATTAAACCGCTAAGAAAATATGAAAAAAAATTGTGTTCTGTATTCATACGTACACATATGTATGTACACAAAACTGGGATTTTAAATTACAAAAGTTTACATCTGTCTTTGTCTACAAAGTAAATGAAGTTTTCCGAATTCCGAATATCTATTGTACCATTTGCCTGTATTAAGAGGAAAAAAATGACAAAATAGTGGTAATAATTTGGCCACAATATTTGCAGACCACCTTAAGGGCATTCATTTCATATACACTGGATTATATTTTTAAGTGAGTAAAATTAAGAAAAAAACGGAAAATTAAATAATTTCATTTTAGTAGCCTACATTTAGTCTAAGAATTCTAACAATAAAATGTATGGTCTACATTTAAGAATTAAATTGTTGTTGTATGCTGCTCTTTTTTTCTATACTTTTGGCATAGAATAAAGAACAAAACAATTTGCAGACTACTTGTAGGCATTTTAGCAGCCATTTCTTTGAAACTAAGCTACGACTGCTTTTAACACAAAATTTGTGAAGCATAAATTTAGCCAACGGCAACAACAATAAAGCCTGCAAAAAATATATAAGTCTAGTGTTAGGTTTTCATTATATACATACATATAGATGTACATATGTATGTATGGATGTAATTTCGTTTAACGTTAATTTTATTTTTCTCGATTATTTAACTTTTGCGCTAAATGGGGGGGAAATCTTTATGCCGTGTTTGTCTTTTTGGCAACAGATTCTCTTTTAATTGCATTTGTATGCACTCATTACCTTAAATTTGTCTACACATTATATATTACTGCGATTGTTTCTTTATAGGTCCTTCTGCAATTCCATTTAGCTCCGTTTTTCCGTCGTTTTTTTTTTCTTTTCAGTTCTGTTATTTCGCCTTTACTGCCACTTCTAAACGACTTGAGTTCGTTTATTTTTCTCTTTTTCCTCTGTTGCTCGGTAATGTAAATTTAAGCGTATACTGTTCTTGTAATCAAGCATTATAGAATGTTCTGCTAATGTTCTATTACGATTCTGTGATTTTTACTTACGTATGTACGTACGTATCTCTGTTAATAAATACCCTACATTCGTTTCATGACTCCTAACATATACCACAAGTTAATGCACTCCCTTTAAGACAATTACGTTAGATTGTTTTATAGCGATTAACTATTATTTTAATTTAATTCATGCCGATTGAAGCGGATTTATTCACTACTACATAGTATATATAAAATTATAAGATTCTTTTCTTTAGTTTACATATCCTTCTTATGTCAACTTGTCCACTTGTTGCCTGTAATTGAATTCAGCAGCATTATGAAATGTGTCAGCATAAGATTTATGTGGATTACACATACGTATGTGAATCGAAATACGTTTTTATGTATTCCTCTATGACAGCACTCAATAACAGTAATTGTAACGGTACACCTTTCTTCGAAAACAAAAAAAGGAAAATAAAAACAAGAAAAATCGTTAAAAACTTTACAAAAATAAACGGAGAAGGCTGTTCAATGTCGGCTTATCCCTTAAAATTAAAAGAAAAGCTATTTTGAATTTGCACAAGTTCGGTTGGTGCCTCCTTTTGCTCCTATTAGTTGATATTTGTGTGTTGTTGTTGTTAATGTTGCCAACATACACACACACACACAGACAGAAGTACGCATACAGACAATTACACCGAGTCATTGTTAATGCCAAACTTGGCAACTTATTGTTCACTAAAGACATTTTGTTTTTGTTGTTTTTATTCATTTTTGTTTTTCTTTACTGTGTTATTGCTGTTATTGTTCTTGTTTTTTTTCATTGTTTTTGTTTTGTTTTGTTTTTTTGACGTTAGAAGCTTTAAGCGCCAACAAACTTTTTGCAAGTGTAAATTTCTTTCAGCTAAAGGATTATATTGCTTGCCTGCAGTGTAATGTACTAAATACCATGAGTGCTTCTATTCAACAACAACAACAACAACGTCAACAACAACAACGTCAACAGCAGCAGCAGCAGCCACACAGAAACAAAAATTCCAGTCCTAGCCTGCAATGAATCTATTTGTATACAATGTTAGCTAAGGCGTACACACACATACTATGTAGTGAACGATTTTTTACTTTGATTTTCTTTTTTTTTATTTTGATTTTTCAACGTTGCTTCTGAGTCCACAAGAGAAACAGAGAGCGAGAGATTAGAGGACTATGAGTACAAGAATGACGTTTGTGATGATGAAGTTGTTGTCGTTGCCTTGTTTTTCGAAAATCCCAAGTGCGTTTTTTTGTTTTTGTTTTTGTTTTCTTTGGATGAATGTTAAGTTGGCATAAACTGAGAAATGGGTGTAGACAACCAAACATACAAACACACACGCACACACATACCCAGAGGTAAAGAAAGCAAAGAAAACTAACAACACACACACACTCATATATACAATCTACACTCATTTACTCGTTAAATGCGTTCTTTTTTCGCACGCATACAAACATACATAGATATGTGCATACATACATACATACATGCATACACATATTGCGCTCTTAGAAACTGTAATTAAATGCGGATTAATGCTTCTGCAAGAATATAATGAAGAAACAATAATAAATACAGATGAAGACGATGAATAAAACAGAAATGGCGACAACTCACACTAAATATTTAAGAATGCCAAAACCAACAGCAATAGCAACAACAATATTAAAAAGTAAAACAAATTAAGACTCGAGAAGAAAAATAATTCTTAAGACGACATTTAATAGATAAAACTTGACAAAAAAAAAAAAATAGAAACACTAGAATGACAGTTGAAATGTTTATATATAAACAGTATCGTTATGTACATACATACATATGTGTGTGAGTGTGAGTGCGAGTGGTTTTAGCGTGTGAGATTAATTAGAAAAATCTTAAATTAAAATTCAAAGAAATTGTTAAAAAACGAAATAAGGGAAAAACGTTTTCGTGCTTCGTAACAAATGTCGGCATCCTTTTTCTTAGATTTATAATCTAGCAAACATTTTAACGCTTTTTTTCTTTCAGGTATACAGGAAGCCGCGAATACCATCAGTCTTACCTACTTACAGGATTTAATAGGTAGTATTTTGACTTATTAGACGTAAGGCTATGGGTTAGCCATCAAAACGAAAATATGAAAAAAAAATGTTTGTTTCAACTTCCTCTCAGCAGATTTCTGACAAAAACTCAGCGAGTAAATGAAAAGTTTCTCAAAAATGTATCGTTGGGAGTCGAATTTAAACTGTAGTTCCCGCCATTCATGTATAAAATAAATGCACAGAACATGAGTAGCCTAGATTATATATTTAATGGTCGCCTCCGCTTGAAAAACTCCATTTATGGTTGGATTGTCGGGGTTCTGATTCTTCGTTTTATCTTCCTTTTTGTTTAGAGGCATCCGTGTAGCCATGATTGCGTTTCACCAATTTTATTTTTGCTTTAAAGCGTAAATATCATAGTAATTTAAGCCATTAAAACTGTTTAAAAAACTTCAATAAATTATCGATTTCATGTGGCAAGTGTATGGCAGCTTATAAACATTGTTGTTGAGATAAATCGTTCACAACAGCTCTTGAGGAAGAAGAAATCTTATTGATTTAGCAATTTGAAAATATTATCTTAAACTAACCATAAAAATGCTGTGAGAACACACTTATTAAAACACACAAACAAACACTTATAAATGCCACAATATTATGAACCTTATAAGCAACTCTTTTACTCACACCACATACACACATACTCTGCTGTATACGTAGACATAACATAAAATGTTCAAGTGAGAGTCCTTATGTATGTACGAATATTTGTAAGCCAATGAAAAGCAACATATACACACGATTAAATTTTGTATATGATTTTAAAATATTTCATTGCCAGAAATCTATGAAAAACAAAAAAACAAAAAAAAAAACATTGAAAATCCTAAAGAGAGCAGAATAAAATACAAAAAAAGGCTTAAGGCCTAACAGTTTGAACTCGTACACACACACACAGACAAGAATAAATAAATTTCAAATGATTTTAACAGAAGAGTAGACAGACTATTATAGTCCTACTGGAGAGAACCTATTGAACTAAATGGGAGCTACAGCAACTATGCTAACACCAAACACAGGGCATTTAAAGTGTAATAGTAGTAGTAGTGGTAGTAGTAGTAGTAGTAGTTTGTATACAAATACATACACATTCTCGTATAAGAGTCATATCAGTCATGTGGCTGTTATATTTATAAATATATTTCACACAGACTTTGCTATTGTATGCATAAATATGTATGTATGTATGTATGTATGTATGTAAGTAATGCATATACATTTACAAACTTGTAGGTTGATTGTTGCTAAAGTATGAATATATACTGAATGTATGTATAAGTACTTAAGTATAGATTAAGGTCCTGGAAGGCAATTGATTAAGGTTTTCTATTGAAAGAAGAGGATTTTAAGGAAAATGAATTGAAAAGGTTTACATGGTTTGATGTCCAACATTATAAACTGAAAAGAATCCTTTGTTGTGAAAAGGTTGTTAATCCCTTACTGTTTAGCTCCATTCACCCTCTCCATCCATTTTTACATTAATTTTCAGCATTCATCTCAATACAGTTCAATTAAAGACAACCGAAGCATTAAAAAGTGCAGAAACTAAATAATTTATTAAAAAAAATATATAAAAGCACTCGTATTATGTGGTCGAATAAAGATTTACTAGAGCAATAATACATACCAGCCGATGCTTTATAACTCTTAGCTATCTGGGCTACATTATACTGATAGATATCACACTTGAAGTACTCTTACGTAAATAAATCCATCAAAATAAAGAGAATTTTAAGAATTAACCTTAACAGAGCATTGACATTTTAATACAACGTTATTATAACGCATTCGAAAAGCAAATTTTACATTTTTAAATCCACTATCAGACGGTATTTAGCGGAATTATTGTGCATACGAGAAAAAAAAGAAAACAAATCTTTCTTGAAATGAATTTTTTTCTTAATGCAATGCAACGCAACGCAATGAATTTTTTTTTTTTTCAACAAAATACTCTTAGATGTAGCTTGTTGTTATAGCAGTAAAGATATAAATTTCCTATCGAAATTAAAAATTGAAAATTCTTATATAGAAGTATGGTTTGCTAGTTATAGGAAGTTGAATAGTTCCTTCTCTCGATAAAGAGAGGGATTTATTTAGCCAAAGACGTACCCACCTCTTTAAAAAGCAGTAGATGGCTAGCTTTGCAACGACCCAGTTTTCAATTAATGCAGTGAAAAGGTATAAATAACAGACAAAAGGGTAGAGTTTAACGTACAAAACAATCTTTTCAAATTAATTCGAAATCATCACCTTATTTCATAGACAAAATGTATATGACAGCTTTAAAAATGAACTCTTTTGCTGTATCTTTATTGCCCCAAAAAGCGTCTTTAACATTCAAAATGTATTCAAATCAGCCTCAGCAAGTGTCATAGAATAATAACCGTTAATTTACGCCTCTTTCTTAAACAAACAATTGAAGCATTTAAATATACACCCACATATACTAGTACACCTTATATCCGTATCTATAGATACACTGAGCGCTATAAGTGAGTCAACACCCACTATAATTTTAAATTTTCAATTATTAAAAATATACTTGTAGCACAACAATAATTTTGTTTTTTATTTTGGTTTTAACATTTTATAAGTAATGAATAGAAGTTTTTATTTTTGCAAATTTATTCGTCTATTCTTATTTACTTTTCACGCTATCGTAAGAAAATTAATTATTTCAGTGGTGTTTACTCACTTCTGGCGCTCAGTGTATGTATCCATAAATTTATGTACATATGTATGGGCATGCAGTAGCAAATACAATAATTAACATTTAGGCAACATACACTTCATGCCATCGATTCTATTATTATTATTTTACGCGGCTGTGATTTTATTACGTTCGTTTCCTTTCATTTCTTTGAATTTAATTATTAAAGTGAGAATATTAGGCAATAATTCTCCAAAAATTATTTCTTTCTGGATCGATTCTCCTTACCGAACTCGCAGACATTGACAGTTTATTTGGCTTTTTCGCAATCAATAACATCCGCGTAATTCAATAGTAAAATATGCTTTGTTTCAGCTAATAAGCTCACTTTGCTCTAAGAATAGAATGGAATATGTGTTTAAATATGTACGAATTCTATTGTCTTAATTAAGATACGCATTATAAGAGTGTGTGTTTATCGTATCTATAAGTACGATATAAAAATCAATACAATTTACATGTAAAAGAATATGAATATTGTTACACAAATGAAGAATCTGAAATGCTGCAACTTACACTAGCATAAAATATAAGATTTCGAGAAGGCAAAGCCACGAACGTTCGCGTTCAATAATATTCATCACCCTGTTTACACTGCCAAATGAAAGGCAATCCAAAGCTCACGACTGGGTCAGTGACTTGGTCAGTCAGTCTTGTGTAAAGACGCAGTGTGTGTGTGTGAAGATGCGTTGAATAATTATCTAGTAATTGTTATTGTTTATGCAAAGGCTATAAGTAGAGGTATAATAAATAAAGCAATTGTTGGTGTTTACACAAAGTTGTGAACAGTGGCACACAGAATTGTACGAATAATAAAGAATTTTAATTAGAACTAAACACAGATTTTAAAAGTTTTTAAAAGATAAAAAAAACGTAACATTATAATTAAAAAGGAAGAGAATTTATGTAATTCAGTGAACGAAAGCAGTTGTAAGGAAATTTAAAACTTTACTGTAAGTATTAAAATAAGAATTATAATACTCTGTTTCACTACACGTTGTGCTGTTATGTTCTGTGATCGATGGAAAAATTACGACGCAATTTATTAATTGCCGATACAATTTTATAATCTTTATGTTAAGCTTAAAGTCTAGAAGAAGTATTCCTTAAAGGAAACTCCTCGAATGTTCGTACTTATAAGAGTTAAATCGACGAAAAAACAAGAGCAGTAGATATAACGTCTTAAAGTATTTTTAAGAGTCTTTGGTGTATGTTTTCTTCTATATATAAATATGTACATATGTATTGGTAGTTATGAAATTCAAAATATGTATGTATTTTATAATATCACACTAGCATTTTGGTGTAAATAGTTTTTAAAATAACAAGAAAAGTAATAAAGTTTTCAAATAAAAACAGTACCTATAAAACATAAACATGACTGAGTTCGAAAATGTTTTTTTTTTATTTGGAAATAAAATATAAAATACTGGTAGAGGATGTAATCGATGAGATTTTTAACAACTTAAGTGAAAAGTTACTGTGGTGGCGTGTTTATGATGGATAATATACTTGAAAGTGTCTGAAAAGTCCTGCCATTGCTTTCAATGTCTTTTATTTAAAACTTTTTTTTTTTAAATTCATAAAACGTGCCAAGAAAAAAGTTAATCTTTTCTAATTTAATTATTTTTGACTTTCCGAAATTTGAAATTCATCTTTATTTTAAAAATTTACACGCTTACGGTGGCGTATGACTAATATGGAATATATTTTCTTTCATACATCATACGTTTCACTTCATTGAAGTATCGCTTTTTTTAAATTATTATTATTATTTTTCTTTCTTCCTTTTTCACAGTACTTTAGTTTAATTATGGTTTATTATCCGTTTGACTGTTTTATTGAATGTCTCATCGTTGTTTTTTTATGCACACATGAATTGTTTTTATTGCCGTTTGCTTTCATCACCGTTGTTCTCAGTTAAACAATACATAAAATACTATACGAAAAATACAGAAAATACAGAAAAAAAAACTCAAAAATAAAGAAACAATAACAATAACAACAATGGCAGCATAATAAAATTACTGAAGATTGACAGAAATTTTTTCAATTTTTATTTTGTTATTTTTGTCTGTTAAATTATGCAAAATGTAAATTTAAACAGAAATTAATTTGTTTATTTATACAAAGCGAAATACTAAGTGAAAAATAGTACTTTAATATTTTTTATATTTTGTTTTTAATTTTTCTTTCCCCATTAAATGGTCACAATGGCTTTTATTTATGTTAATAAGTGGAGGTGTTTAAAATACATTTTGTTAATATAAAAAAAAAAACAAAAATATTGAATTACTTTGAAAAAGTAAAAAAAGTGAGCAATATATGCTTTCTTGAAGTCATTGATTTATTAATTCTAGCTTTGAATTTTTAGTGACTTTAATAAAATTGAAAACTTTCTAATCACCGATTAGAATAGCGAATTATGTACAAAATACTAACAAATGTCATAATCATCTTCGATTATACATAATAAATGTAGTATTTGAAAACAAATTAAATTAATTAAATGGAAACAATGTGAAGTATCATCATTGCATAATGTACACTTAACACTTTAATAAAATTATTTCCATTTGTGCTAGTAAATTTGTCATCGAATAGCTCAATGTTTGATGATTAAATTCGTTAAAAAAAAAGTTACTACATTTAACTTATGGAAGAAACGCTCTACTTTGCAAATTATAACATAAAATAGAGGATTTGTTTACTCATAAAAAATAAGAAATAAATAAATAAAAAATTAAAAACAAATATTATATTTCTATATAAATATGAGAGTGTACATATGTGAGTGATACTTATGTGTGAGTAATTGTTTTTTCAAGAGCAATGAACTAAACTGACCTATTTTACACTTTTAAATTCAAATTCACACAATTGAAACACATACAAGAGTTTTATGGTTTCAAATGTATGTGTGTGTATATATGTGTGTGTGTGTGTGTTTTATTCTTTTTTATTGCATTTGAAACCCTTTTTTAAGGCAAAAAAAAAAAAAAAAAAAACAAAAACAACAAAATAAATAATGTGAATAAGGAACAAAAAAAAAAGAAAAAAGTATTAACCATTGTGTTCTTTTTTTCTTTACTCGTTTATTGTTCCATTTGTTTTCTTTTTTTTTTCAATTTGCTTTCAAAAAACAAAAAACAAAAAAAGTTGGAAAAAATTGTTTTCACTTACAAACGATATTTTGTTTAACATAAGAATAGAAAAACAACGACAACAAATACGTCTACTAAGAGCACCACCATCACCAACACTACTGCTACTGCAAATACTGCACATTTGTTGATTTAAATACTAAGTTTGTTTGTTTGTTTGTTTTTTTTTTATTATTTTAAATTTAAAATAAAAACATAAAAAATAAAAACAACTTGAAATGTTAAAAGCTTTTAAAATAACAACAACTGCATCATTATGGCTTTAAAGCAATAGTTAAACGGTACTGAGAGTACCAGAAATAGAGAGTATGTAAGCGAGAGAGTAAAAGAAAAATAAAATGTAACTAACACAACAACAGTAATAGAAGCACAAACACCACTTTTTAAAATCGTACTCGTGTGTGCATATGTGTACGTGTATGCCGTTATTGCACTCTCATACACAGTCATACTGTGTATGTATGTGTGTAACATGTATTATTTGTATGCTGTATTACAGCAGCAATCATTTGTGCCGAAATAAAAATGGAAAACCTAAAACATCAACAACAACAACAACAAAAACAACAGCAATGATTTCATGAAGTTTGTTGTTCTAAAACAAATTGTTAGTAGTTTACCATGGGGATTATTTTCAAATACAATATTACACTCTAACATAGTCCACACACAACACACAACACACAAACAGAAGTACAAACTTACATTCTTATTAACAAAATGCTGGTAATAGTGTCAGGTAAACATTTTTATATAACACGTAAATAAATTTCTACATATATGTGTGTATGTATGTATGTATGTATGTATGTATTTACACTATTGTACAAGAAAATCAGTATCAAATACAGTGACTAACAGAAAAAGAAAAACTCCTTTACAACTGTATCTGCATAGCTGATTATAGTTCTACAAATCGTTACTTGTAGTGAATTTTGTGTGTAAAATTGTAGGTACATGTTGTAAAATTTAAAAAAAGTAAGTATTCCAATTCGAGACATGGTTTAAGAGCAATACAAATCTATTTTGTAATATTGAGGATGGCCCTGTATTTATATTGTTTAGCTTGTATTTATTGCAATTGTTTATGCAGCAATATTTATGAATCATGTCTTCTAGTCGAATGCAATATTCAATATAAATGTTGTGCTCAATTTCGAATACTTAATGATAAAGAAAAAGGGGCAATAAGATCCATGTACAGTATAGTTTTATAACGAAATCAGTAAGAAACTATCAGTAACTGGAAATAGCAGACAAAGATAATGTAGAATGTTATTACAATGGTAACTTTAATTAAGCGCAATAACTTTTATTGAAATTAAACTCTTGACAAAGAATGTATTCAGTGAGAAGCATTCTGTTGCTTCCTTTTATTCTAGTCATTTTTAAAAACTATATTTTTACTTTTATTTGCCACTGTTGCCTTCTGTTTTTGTTTTAGTTTTCTAAAAATAGTGCGTTTTTGTTTGTGGGTTACTTTTAAAAATAACAAAAACAATAAAAACATATTCTCTCTTGTACAATCTATGAAAAGAAAAAACAAACAAAAAAAAAAAAAAATTTACAGAAAACTATTACCAACAGAAGTACCAACACGAGTGCGGTATTAATTTTTAAGTTTTAAAGAAAATATATTGCACATACTGCTTATTTATCCGGCAACTACGGCAAGCAAGATTTCTTCTTCACAGCTGGGTTAATATATGTATGTAGGAATTTGTTATATAAACACGTATACGCATACACACATACATACATGCATTCTGAGAATATGTTGTACGTGTATGTGTGTATTCATATTTTATATTTTTTTTTTCCTATTCCTATTTTTCCAAGTGTTGGGGGGTAAAATCTATAATCACACTCACTTTGTCTTTTTTTTTCTTCTTCTGCTTCTTCTTGTTTTGATATTTGTTTTGGCTGAGTAGTATTATACGTTTTCATGCTTATTCTTTATTCTTGCATTTCAGTCTTTATACTCTAGCTAGTTATTGTTGTTGTTTTTATTGTTTATTTCACTCAGCATCAGGTGCATGCTAGAGTTCAAAGTGCAATGAAATCTTTGTTATTTCTTCTGATTTTTGCAACATGAAATAATATATATAAAAATATACATACATACATACGTACGTACATACATATATGGTGGTATGGTGAAAATAATTATATTGAATAATGATTAATGTTCTCTTCAGATATTATATTCCCCTTTTGATTTTAAATAATTTTATTGTTTCATTTTCATTAATCGGACAATAAAAAACGCGAAGCAGAACAAATCACATTTCAATTGCAGTAAATGAAAGGAGTAATAAAAAAATATTTGAACGAGTAGGAGTAAGAGAAACGTTTTTAAATCGAATAAAATTTTGTAAAATTTTTACGTAATATTTCCTTCCATACTTGTTACTTGAAATATTGTGTTTATAGCGTTATGAATACTTTCTATTAATGTGCCATTCATGCCACCATTAACTTGATATTCTTTAAAATCTTTTCGTCAGACAATATCCATCATTATTTGAGCTCTTTAAAATCTCTGTGAAATATTTCATTAGCATTAATTAATTATGATTTTCAGAGATTAATCATTATTAAAATGTAAAGTCTATTACGAGAATATAAAGATAACAATTAAAAGCAGGGAAATGTTTAATTATAAACGACACGTTACTTAAACGTTCTTAAAAACAAGGAAAGTTAATTTGTTGGTTAAGAACTAATTAGTGGTTCTCTATAAGAATTCAATTTAAAAAATCTTTTAATAACATTCATTGTATTTCTCAATTTTAATTATTTAGTTTTAAACGAATGTCAAGAGTAACTTATTATAACTTGAAAAAAGAATATACAAATTTAAAAGCAATTCTAATCGAATATAATACTATCATGGTGAATTGCTAATTGTTCATATTTTTGAATTTTCTTGAAGGTTTTATAGAAAATAAACTTCTTTAGTTAAAGAGAAACAACAAAACTTTTTTCGCTTATCGACATACATACATAATTGGTCATTACAACGCATCAGTCAAGATTAAAATCTAGTTTCTCACGCCACATATGTTGTGTGTGTTAATTTTGTACATCAGTAAACCTACAGCTTAAAGT
Organism: Sarcophaga peregrina; assembly: GCA_014635995.1. Classification (NCBI taxonomy): domain Eukaryota; kingdom Metazoa; phylum Arthropoda; class Insecta; order Diptera; family Sarcophagidae; genus Sarcophaga; species Sarcophaga peregrina. Next base: position 104,864,383 of record CM025791.1, read on the forward strand.
CGACTCCGAACGCAGCTTTGTTTTTTAAAACTTCATTATAATTTTAATTACTCTCAGAGTTTTTGACAGAAATCTGCTGAGAGGAAGTCGCCGAAGAAATATTTTTCTTTTTGTATATTTTCGTTTAGATGTCTGAACTAGAGTAATAAGCCAACCGACTACGGCGACTTCAAATCACTTGGAATCACTCATACTTAAAATATGTCTAAACAAGTCCATTCGGGACGTACATTCGCTTAACAATTTTAAGTTTTAGTTTCCTTTCGAAGCAAATTATGTGTTTTAGTATTTGCATTTCACAACTACACAATAGGATTGGTTGTTTAGAGGTCTATTGACAACGATCTAAAGGGGCTCAGTTGATCCAACTAACTTAGTTTTACTAACAGATTTTGTTTGATTCTGTATTGCTAATGTAGTGTCTCTGTCTAAACTTAGTTTGACAAACAGGTTTTATCAGTTTTACAACAGTTTCAGATACATTATACTGAATTCAATTGTAATTCGTTGTAGTTTTTTTGTGTTTTATTCGGTTTTATTCGGTGTAATGTAATCGATTCGGGGAGAATAGTATTTTCTTTTTGTTTCTGTATTAAAATTTCAAAATTTAAAAAAATTCCTAGTAATTGCTTCGGTTGTCAGTGTTATTGTAAATGAAATGATTTCAAATCAGAAGACAGTAAATGAAAATAAGAATTGTATAACAGAAGTCATTACATCAATTCTTTGTTGTTTGCTAGTGTTGAGAGACGAGTAGGTGGCAAGTCAATTTCAAGTTGTACTCTTATTGCAAACGAACGTAATGTGATTTCATAATGAAATAACAAGTATTTCCTGTCTTTCCTATATTTTGCATTCTTATTTTTGGTATGTTTCCTAGAAACTAGAGACATTTTGTAAAGAGAGTCAAGAGATAGTATTCCTAGTAGTAGTCGAAAAATGTTTAGACTGTCTTTGGTGCGGTAATTGCGTTCGTGTTCTTGTTTGTAATTCAGATTCCGTTTCTAGCAAACTGTCTAAATTTCTTTTCCGTATTTTAGCTTCGATTTTACACTAAAAATCTTTGTGTATTTTTGCAGGAATATCCTGTTTGTATGTGCATTGAAGTACATGTCGATAAACGTTCATATACTCATATTACGTTGTATATTTTTTTGGGGGTGCATGTGTATATTTACCTCTGGGATAACAAATCATAAAGTTTATGATTTGTGGGCAGCAGCTTTACTACGGAGAAAATAACTTTTTTAGTTTGTTTGCTTGATTTTTGCTTTTTATACAACGTTTTCCTACACAAAATTTTCTGTTGATATTCATGATGATGACGATGGCAATGACGATGATGATGGTTTTCATAGCATAGACTCTGGCTATTTATTGCTGTTGATATTAGAAATGGTTTGGATGGTGATGATAATAATATTGCTGCCGACCATCATATCGGTCGAGATGTATCATGTAAAGTTTTGGAGAAACCAACAACTATTTTTAACATTTATAATAACAAAATTTTCTTAATTTTTTTTCTTTTCTTTTTATTTCAAATATTAATTTTCATTTCAGCACAATTTTATTTTCTTATGGCTCTTTATGAATAATACACCAGAGAATTATTTCAAGTATTTCGATTAAATTTTTGCACTTTTTGAAGTTAAGAAAAAAAAAACAATAATTTTTTGCTGTTTTGTTATTGCACTCTAAGTAAACAAATTTGAATAAATTTTTTTTTTCATTATTTTTGTATATTTATTTCAAGCTTAGAAATTTCGAATTACGCTCTACGTTGAATATTTTTGAAATCATTATTTTGATTTGACATTCCATGAAAAATAATTCCGTTTTATTATCAAAACATGTTTAGTATCTGGTGTGTAAAAATAATTTTTATTTATTCCGTGTCTAGTTCAACATCTACTCGTTTTGACATTATCATTATAACTGAAAATAGTATTTACTTCGAGTTTCGTTTTTTTGCTTTTCTTCTTCCGCCACTAAAACGAACGCCTCCTCATGATGCTGATTCCGTTATACCGTTTCTTCTCATTTTTATATCCTCTTCTCTAATAAAATGAGACAATCATTCTCGTATATATTCAACGTTTTAGTACACGAGTTTGTTTCATTCCATTTGGGATTTATTGGAAAAGAAATATCTACTCCTGCTCTTGGGTAAGTAATATAAAGAAAACAAAAAATGTTACAATATTGTTACACACTGTATGTAAGTGAAACGTGATTGTAACCAAAATGTTATGGAATTTTATTTTATTGAGATTGTTCTTACTTGGGGGGGGTTGTTATTATTTTTTTCTTTTTTTCATGTAAGACTAATGGAATTGAAACAGTTTATTTGCTTCAATACATCCATAAAATGTAAAAGCTATTCAACGCTTCCATTTTAATATCTGTTAAGAAAATTGTTTTGGAATGTTAACGGTTTTTATAGCATTTTGAATTTAACAGTATTCTTCAGTACAAATTCATATCAAATGTAGTGTTCAAATTTGTGTTTTTAAAAATAATTTTTATTTCTTTTTTAACTGTACAGTGGTGTTCAATAGAGCAGCCACATCTGATTTAATTGACTGCTTTCTTTCCAGGCTGCTAACTTTGTTGGAGTCAGTAAATCCTTTTCATCATTCACTTCCATGTCTACTTTCATTACTCCTGTACTCTTTACTTTTTTTATTACAATCAATGAAATGGTTTGGCTTAGCACCATAGCACCTTTTCTATTGCTTTTTGTGGACGAAACTTTTGTTACGGGATTCTTCTTAGATGTAATGTTTGTGAGTTTTTTTAATAAAATACAAATAACATTAATTACTTTTTTTTTCCATTCATGCATATGTATATACATACGTATAGATTTATTTTTAAAGATATATTTAAGTTGAATCCGTTTTAATAATAATATTTTTAATTACATGAAAATTAAATACAAATCAATGAATTTTTTTCCTGCGCTTTTATTCGATTTGCTTGGTTATTGTTTATGTTAAAAATGCCAGAGTGTAAAATAAAATTACAATTAAAAAATCGTCCTTTTATTAGTCCCTTATCGCACAACAATTATAATGGCGGCGCAACAAAAGTATGATTGGTTGAACCAAACAAAGACAAACACTTCACTCAGTTCACTCATGTTTCATGCCAGATCAGACAGAATATATGAAAATGGTCAACAGAAACGTAAACCATCGAAAATAGCAAAAAACAAAAAGACAAAATAAAAGAAAAAAATTGACAAGGAAAAAAACACACACACTCTTATACACATACGTAGAGGATTGCTGATGCTGTTGGCATAATTGGTGGTGGTAATGTTTTATTAGTCCTTTGGGAAGCATTACATTTTTAAATGATTTATATTTTCGTGGTAAAATTGAGAACCCCAAATGAAAGATGGCAACAACAAATACGATAAACTCACAGCAAAAAAAAAAACAAAGGGTTTTAAACACGAGAACATAGTGACCAACAACAATAACACAAAAGAACTCTCGAAGTTATTTAAAAAACTTTATTTACGAAAACATTTTTAATTACTTTTGCTTAAAAACGAAATTAAAAATTATTTACCAAAAATTGCAAGCGAACAAAAACAATAGTAAAGACGGATTATTTTTAATATTTCATGTACGCTCTGCTTGCTATGCTCCTTTCCATGTATTCTTCAATTTTCACATGGATTCCACTCGCTCCCACACACCTTTTGATGAATTCCAGCCACTGTTTGTATTTTCAAGATATACAAAAAACAATAAATTCCTTCTATTTGTTGCCATGCAATTTTATTTTAATATTTGACGATCCCGTATATAATATTTCAATTTCAATATTTTCCTCCTTTGTAATGTTCCTGGCGATGACGTTAATTCAGATGGCGTACTCTTCTTGATGACAGCAACTACAATACATATTTAATTTATTATTTAAAATTTTATTTCTCTTCTTGTTTGGCGCTTATAGAATTTTAAAGGTCTCTAAAACAGTAGAAATGTTTGGGTTTATTATACGATATCATATGTATTGTTACGTTTTTACCTTTTAAAAATATTTAATATATTAGCTCTTAAATTGCAAATAAAATAAAAATTTTGTGTGCTTCTGTTCACAACTTTATGTAAACAACAACAATTGCTCTTTTTTGCTATTCCTACGTTTATACCCTTTGCTTACATAATAACAATTATGAAGGCAATTATTTGACAGATCTTTATATCGGATATCAAACTCATCAAACGCGTCTTCACGCAAGACTGACCGAACTTCACTAATTCAATCGCCTGCTCTGCCTTCACGTTCTTGAAGGTAAGTATTTATAACTTCGCCTTCTCGAAATCCTTTTATATTTATTATTATAGTTTTGTTTTGTTAACTTGTTTAACATTTTTTATGCTGGTGTTTGTTGTTATATTAAGCAGTACAATAATTTGTAAACAAGATTATTTACTGTATTGTTTCGTTTTTCTAGCTTTTGTTTATAATTTTAATGTTAAGCGATGTAAAAGTTTTCGGGATGTCGCTTCTTCAGCGTTAACGATTCCACTGCAGCGGCATTCCAGGAATACGTCCATTTCCTACATGGTGCTTAAAATTAATCAGGTTTACTTCTAGTCAACATAGGTGACTGAAGGCTTGCATTGGGTAATCTATACTTGACTCCTCTGGATATTATTGAAGTACTGCATACTGCCTGGTTGGCATCGTAATATGCCAATAACTTCCCATCAAAATTTTAATCACTGTGAAAACAATTTTATTTCAACATTCAATTTCCTAATATTCCAATTGCCAAAATTAATTTCTTTGGTATGAGTTTTTCAGCAATCTTCAACATGAATTTTTTGCTTGTTCTCTTCTGTATTCGTAACCAGCGTGTATTTATTAGTCATTTTTACTTTTTTTTATATTTTTTATTGTGTTATTTATTCATTTATTTTTATTTTGTGGTTTTTCCGTAATATTTTTTTGTTTTTTTAAGTTTTTTCAATGTTGTGTTTACTATTTGGTGGTAATAATAGTCACTGATAGATTTTTGTGGTTTTATACAAATGCCAGACTCTCTGGCTTATGCACGAAGTATACTGAATGTTTTAAGCTACATGAACTCTCATTGAATTGCAAGAATTTAAACTGAAGTTTTAAACAAAATTTCGCATGAATTTGAAATAAGCTTGCCTATCTTTCGACTTAAAATAGTTTAGAATTTAATTGAATTCAAAAAAAAAAAATAGAAATTAGAAATTAGAAAAATGTAAAGAAAATGTATTGAAAGAAACATGTAACCTTCAATCTCCATTGCTCTTTGTATTAGTATTGGTTTTGTAAATACTTACCATCCAAAGATAAAGAAAGAGATTCTTTTTAAGTAATAATCAAAATAATTTGATTATTTGTTGCTTGTTTTTGTTTTCTTTTGTTTTGTTTTTGTGATTTTAGTGCAACAAGGACATTTTACTCTTATTAATTTGATTTTTGTTTTCTCTTCGTTTTGGGATTATTATTATTATTGCAGTTGTATTGTGTGCATGCTGCTGCTGTTGCTGCTGTTGGTAGAAATAAATAAAGATGTTGGCAATTTTAAGCCTCATCAGCTGCTAACACGATTAGTTTTATCTCTTTAACTAATGGAAAAATGAATACAGCTTATTTGCCTCTGACTTTGTAATTTTCTATGGGAGTCTTGCTTGTGCTAAGCTACTCAAGGTTTCCCTCCTCCGACATCTGGTGCTGATAAGTGTCGTCGTCAAGAGAGTGAATGCATGTCTACAATATTGCTGTCTGCCTGTGTATTGAAGTCGAATAGAAGATAATTCTTGTAAAACTATAAACTAGTGAAAGTCTTTTTGTTTATACGACTGGTAATATGGAATGATGATGATAAAGCTTCCTTCTCTTACTTCTTCCTTCTTCGTTTTCTTGCTCTTCTTCTACTTATGTTTTGTAGCAACTTGGCAATATTGAATTGTATTAATCTAATAACCGTAATGCAACAGAGAATGTCAAGACGAAGACATTCTGTCATTATGTTTCTTCCCTTGAAAGTCACACAAACTCAATAAGCCATAAAGAAATTTTGCAATTTTAGTCCTGTCCTGTCCTTCAATAATTATTAAGCACAATAGAATATTCCCTTTGGCCTTATCACTGCTGCACTGTTTCTATGGGAATCATAACTATGTTAACTTTGTTATCTTAGGGCTACAGATGCAAGTAAAAGGAACAGTACAGTTATTGTAAAGGTGTTTGCTTAATTTCAAAGGATATTGGCTATTAAAAGCCATAATATTTAATATAATTAACAAAGATTTCTATGTCATTTCATTATATCCGGATGACATCATTGTTTGCGTCATGTTTATTTAACGTATTTTTCAAAACAATGAAATCCATTTCATACAATGAAGTTATTTTGTCCTCTAATTAAATTGATTTAATAATTAAATATTGTGGCTAATAATTTTCATTGAATAAATTTCTTTAATTTTTCGTTCTTTATGGTTTTTTTTTTTGTTAAGACTACAACTTCTAAGCACTAAAACCTTTTCAATCAAATTTCAAGCACATCATATTATTGTACACTGTTATACTTAATCGTTTAATATCAGCAATTATTCTTTGGTTTCTAGTTCCTTTCCGTTCCTTTCCGTTCTTTACCGTTCTTATCCGTTTCTTTTTAGTTTTTCTAATTTTTCAAATTTCAATTTTTAACCTCATTTTCTCTTTATACATGTGATTGCCTTTTTGTACTTGGATACTGATGCTGAAATTGTTGCCATTGCCTTTACAATTCCTTTTCTGTCTTTTTTTTTTTTGCTTTTCTTTCTTTCGTTTTTTTTTTTTTACAATTTTAATCTTCTTTATTCACATATCCAATAACATCAATTTGCAATCAATGTTGTTTTTCTGTGTGGATGTGCTTCTTACCACAAAAGTGATTCTTTTGCATGACAGTAGTAACAAAGGCAGTAAAATCGAACCGAAAAAGCGAATTGTTGAAGGGTAAAATTACAGCAGCAGCAGCAACAGCAGTAGCACAAGCAATAACAACAGCAACTGTATTTACCGTTTGTATATAATTTTTTGGGTATACGTTTAATACTGTTAGCATTTATTGGAATTCAGACACACTACACACATACATACATACATACATACATACATGTAGATACACGTACACCTCAGAAACAATTTTTACAATTTGTTTGTTGCAGTTTTACGTTACACAAAAGATTTTCTGCATGCCTTCGTAATCCTTAAAGTACAAATTTTCATTTAACCGACTGCAACACATATACACACACACACACACACTCAAAACTCATATATAACAACCAATCAAGACATAAATACATGCAAACATACATTTACGTGTATGTATGTATATCGACTTTAAGCGGACATACATTAATGCATATATGTAAGTGTGTAAGTATGTATGTATGTACGCTTATACAACATCATGCAGACGATCATTGCTACGTATGATAGACAAACAAACATGATTATGTGGTCGAATCAATGAACACAATGATTTGTTTAGTGCCAATAACTGTGGAAAATTCTATTGAAATCTCGATAAGTAGGTGGCAAATAGATTTCATTTTTCCCTATACCTCTCTACCTCCTCTTCTAAATGTCTCTTTCGTCATAAAAGTTTAATTTTTTTTTTTTGTTCATGTTGTCATCTTCGAAAATTTGACAAAAACCATATCCTAATAAACCGAATTCATCATTACATGATGAAATCATAATATTTTTAAGAACGATTTTTCTCTTTTCCTTTTTTTTTTTACTCAAAATTCGATTTATCAGGCATTGTTGTTGTTGTGTTCATTGGTAAATAGAGTTGCAGCTTAAATGTTGTGCATCATTTTCACACCTTAAATCAAAAATAGCCTCTCTTAATTCATTTATGAATATTTAATGAATTTATATACCAGTTGACCGTTCACGCTACACTGCATTCACACATATGCATGCACTATACCATACACACATAATTTCATAGATGCACCCATGAACACATAACATGCATACATACATACATACATACATACATACATACATACATACATACATACATACATGGTTATATGAAAAGGAATATGAAAAACTGATTCCACTAAATAATCTTAAATCACCTTTACACGATAGACAAAGGCAACGACACACGACACATCCTACTGAAACAACATCACAGTATATAAGAGAGCCACCAATATCACTATCATCAATAGAGCAACAACACCATCTCCAACACCGCTGCTGCCCTTATCACCACAGTTATTCCCATACGAAATGACAAAAAGAAAACAAAATAAAATCTACGAACAGATATCTGACCATTGCAGCCAACACAGTAAATTTTTCAGTCTTTTTTCAAATAAATGAATGATTGAGTGAAATGAAATGAACGCGAAATACATACACACATAGACATATATATTACACTATATATGTACATATGTAAGGTTGTAATGAATAAAAAAAAAACTCATCATTATATAGAATGTTTTTGTTTTTTTTTATATTTTGACAGATCTATCTTTTCTCTATACATACTATATGTTGATTTGTATGAACATCATTGTCGGACAACATGCATGGACAGCACAGACATTTACGAATGTAGTCACGAATGAAAAGAGATCCATTTTTAGATGCTCTATTTGGCTTGTGGACTGAAATACATTCTCAACTGTATGCATAACCATAAAGAACAACACAAATTGTAGAATTATATGCGAGACCGCAACCAACCAAATATAACGCCACTAACTGTCGGCCAAAAATTATATACGTTTCTATATACAATGTGTACAATACATATACCAAAAAGAATATACATACATACATATATATGTATTTACATATGTACAATGTACATATGTGTGATATATAGAGACGATTAATTATATTGTATGCTTATTTTTGTTTTGAAAAGGTGTAAATTATATGCACGGGATAAATTTACAGTGAGATTTTCATATGAGAGCATGAGTGCAATATTGGTCTAGCTCAGACGAAGATTATTAAAAATTTCAATTAATTCAAGGCACGCATATATTTTTGTACAATTATTTTAAAAGTGTTTTATAATGCCACTGTCATGAATATGTTAACAATATTACAATAATACACATTACATAATGACGACCTTAAGTTAAGACGTAAAACAATCAAAGTCCTAAAAGATTCTTGAGTCTTTTCAATGCACCATAAGACTTAAAGAGAAATGTGTTTTGAATAGAAGATTTTATAAGACAATTTCTTTTGGAAGAATACTACAATCCAATTAAGAAGAGAATATATGTAGACATAGTAAAGGAATTGCGACCTCAAAACCTAAAAAGATTTAAAATTGTACGCAAAATAAGCAATTTATAGTTAAGAGCTCTCTGTATTAAGGTAGCGCTCTGCAACACTCTGTCAGTCAAAATGGGCCCAGGCTTTTATTCAGTCTATCCGTACATACGTTGTGGTTTAGGTATTGAATTTTAAAATCATGCGTTAATTTCATTTTGAAAAGGCAGGCTAATGAAGAAATCCTGGAATACCAAATACCAACCAACAGCAGCATAACATTATGGGTGTGTTTGTGTACACCTGTATACGCTCGCATGCAGCAGATAGGACACACACGCATCATTATAATCATGCGAAAAACAAAAATTAGCAATAAAGCAGAAGCTATGCAGTTGTTGTTACCGATGACGATGACGATACCATTGATAGTGATGACAACGACAATGATACTGATGACGATGGCGATGATGATGATGATGATGACGATAACAGTGGCATGCATTCATTGGTTGCACATAAAACAACCGCAAATATGAAATTGTTCTCTGTTTATGCAAGTGTATACGCTAAAGCGTACACTATCCATTAATTTTGCATCAAAAAAAAACGAGTAATGCCAGGAGATGTGTTACTTAATGGACTTGTAATAAAACTAAAAAATTGTTTTTTAACATACAAAATACTCTGTAAGCCATGTATGTCAGTATGTTTATTTACACACCCACAAGAGGAATTTGAATATGAGCATGCATTTGCAAGTAATGACACATTTGTTTATTGTCTGTACAGAAATTTTAATATATTTTCACAACTTTTGTACGCTAAAAATATTTTCAAAGTTACCACCAAAGCGTAATTGAGTAGAAAAATTATGCATTCAAAAGCATTCAAATGAAATATTTTATTTACAGATCTACGCTACGCTAAGCTAAAATGTGGGTCAAAGGCATTTAGTGTGTCAAGTAGTAAAGTCAAGATATCTTGATTAATTAAACTAACTAAGAACCGATTTTCAATAAAAGTTTAATCCCCGGCCAGACACTGGTGACAATATAGTGTAATAAAATTGATCGATGTTGAGGAAACTAAACACAAAATTTACAATCAAATGAAATAAAAACATAATATGCATAATATGTATGTATGAACATATTTACGTAATAATAATATGAAAAATTCGAGTAGACAATGTATTTAAGCAAATTTACAAACTGTTTATGACAGCAAACAGTAATTAAAATAATTGCGCATAAATAACAGATTAACAAATCGCAACAATCAAAAATCTATTTTATAATAATGAAATAAACAAAAAAACAATACCAAAGCATACATATAGGCATACATACATGCATACATACTTACTTATATGTGTATATGTACTTTATCTAGATACATACATAGTACAAATACGTTTACGCTTATTGTTTACATAAAAACCATCATAATTTATAATTATGGATAAAAATAATAATAATAACAACAACAACAACAACAATATTATTATGGCATAAACAAAAAATTAATTCCGAACTTATTCATGAATACACATGAATGAGCACAACAACATTAACAATTGACAACAGCAATTAACAATACGTTACATTAAGGCAGCGATATATATCGAAGAGTGAAAAACAAAAAAAAACATTTTTTTTTTTCAAAAAGAGATACGGATATACAACATATTTACACTAATACAAAGGCATCATCAATTCACACATACACACATATTAACACATTTAAAAGCTGTTAATTTTCACAATAGAAACAAGCAAAAAAAAATGCGGCGAGATATCATGATGATTTAAAAATAATAAAAAAAACAAAAAACAAAAAAAAAAATGAAAACAGAAATGTTTGTATTTCTGTAAATATTATTATTATTATTGTTATACAAAAACAAATTCAAAAAAATGAGAAAAACAAAATACAAAAATAATACTAGAAACAAAGTATGTACAACACCATAAACATTTGCCATTACGGCTGCTCACAGCTTATTGACAACGGAAGAGGATGACTTTTTCGCTACTCATGAGTACTCATGAAATTTTGAATCTTAAGTGAGTTAATAATATTGAAAGTCAACTATGTACTCTGATTATAATATTGAAAGTCAACTATGTACTCTGATTCATTCATACTCACTACAACAGGTTGCAATGAGTATGCGTACAACGTTGACATCAGTTTCGTACCATTCAAAATCTGTTTAATTCGTAAGACTGCTCATTTAGATTAATAACTTTGGAAAAATATTGTTACGAAAGTGGAAATGGTGTTGTTAAAATGATAAACAAAAGCCCCAAAAACAAAACAGCGCACTGTTCACGTGATCAATGAATGAGTAGAAAAATATACCAACAAGAATAAAGGATAAAAAGACGTAAATAACCAACAACAAAATAAAGGGAACTAAAAAGTAAACAAGAAACAACAATGTGCAGTATAAAATAGGATAGACAAATAAACCAACAACAACTAATCTACCTGCTCGAATGTAAACAAGCAACAACAAAAATAAGAATAGGTTGTTTACATTTTTAGAATATTCCCGAAGGACGTCATCGTCCTTCAAGGGCATTCATCACACTGATGATCCAGTAATATAAAAGGCAAGTTAAAGCGAGCAGGGCAGAGTTTGAATTTGATCGTGTATGACGACGTCACGTTGGTTGAGAATTAAATTCTATCGAGCTTTAATTCGGTCAGACTTGTGTGCAGACAAGTGCGTTTGAGAAAACAGTTGTTAGTGTTGTACTTACAAAAAGGTTGTGAGAAAGAAGAATAACTAACAAGTGTTGTTGCTTACAAAAGGGTTGTAAGCAGAGTAGTATGAAGAACAAACACATATTGTGAAGTATCATTGTATACGTGAAACAAGTTCGAACAGTGGCACAAAAATTGTGCAGATAATAAAGAATTTATTAAAATCAAACACTTATTTATTTTTACTTTATTTGCAATCTACGAACTCATATTTTTAACGTTTTTAAAAAGGTAAAAACGTAACAATATTTAAAATACTTACAAACGATTAGAGGGGCTCACATCATTCATCAAACTTTACAGTCTTAGTTATTGTTGCATTTGTAATAAAAGAAAAAAGGCACACAAGGACAGAGCAACAATCAGATCAAACTCACAATTTATTAAAGATTCGTACTTATTTTGTGATTTGAGTATATGTTGAGTTATTGAGAGCGGAAATCAACAACATCATACGTGTTGTTAAGTATGAATATGTATGATGAGTACTTCACACTGATGATGGATGGGTATAAGTATCAAAAATTCTGAATATAATTCGATACTACTCATCTTTTTGAATACTAATTGCTGATCTCTGCATCATAATCAAATGCTTTCATGAGTGCCTTAAATGTTGTAAGAACTATTTAATAAAATACCAAAAAAAAAAAAAAAAAATTCAGTAATAATAACAACAGCGGCAAGAACAATAATAACAATAACAGAAAAATTCATATTAGATATTCTCATTATTATTGTTATTATTACTGTTATAGTTTTTTTTAAGTTCGTATTTTTTTGTCTTTTGCATAGTTTTTCATTATTTTACCACAAAAATCAGTGAAATGAAAATTAGAAAAAATAACAACATAAATGACAACAATAAGAGCAAAAAAATATTACATAATAACTGGGAATAGAAATACAAATAAAAAATTTCAACTTTAGTAGCACAAATAATTAATAAATATGCTATCATAAGTAATTTAAAATTCATAAGAATTATGGTATCTTCTACAATTTTAATCAAAACTTTGCATTAAGGTTTGAATTTTGATTAAATGCAGTGCATGTAGGAGAACTTCATCGTACCTAGAATCTGATCTACAGTGAGTCAGCAAGATGCGGACTCAATAAACGAGAGCTTAAGAGTTCAAACTTTTATTATTACTATCATTATCCTAAAGTAACAAAATATTGTTACGGTTTTACGTATATTTGTGTTTAGTTTTAATTTAAATTCTTTATTTTTCGTGCAGTTCTATGTGCCACTGTTCACAACTTTGTGTAAACAACAACAATTGATTTGATTGTTATTCCTCTCTTTACACCCTTTGTATAAACAATAACAATTACTAGACAATTATTCGACAGATGTTTGTAACGTAGATCTTCAAACGCATCTCATCTTCACACAAGACTGACTGAACTTCACTTACTTCTTCGCCTGCTTTGCCTTGGCTTTCATATGGCAGGGTAAACAGTCTGATGAATGTTCTTGAAGGCGATTGTTAATGACTTGGCCTTCTCGAAATCTCTATAATGTATTTATTTATTGTTATTTAATAAATACATCGTTTATGTCTATCATTAGTTTTTTTGGCTTCTAAAATTTTTCACAAACAAAGCGAATTTGTCGTACGCCAATGTCGATGTATTCCAATCTAAATACATTGGCTTCCAACTGATTTCATGTGAGAAATCGTCTACGGTAAATTTGACTATTAAAATTTTAATATGAACAGTTCTCTACTTCCTTATTAAATAAACGAGAATAGATTTAATTTGTACTCTTTGTTGTTTTATTAGAAATCATAGAACTGAAAGGAAGCAGTGTCGTTGTTTCCCAGATAAACAGGCGTTTGTTTCACTGCCGTAGGTGGTGGATAGCATCCATTCTATTTATGATTAAATATTGAATAGATGGATAAATAATTTTTGTACCTTAAATTCCTCTAAAGATGTTAACGCCAAACGCCCCATCGATGTTTGTTATTCAAATTATATTCACTGGAGTATGAATAGTTTCCCCAAATTTTGGATTAAGATTTGGATTTCTTAGAAGCAGGAGCTTTCCTTTTACTTCTCAATTAGCATGGAAATTGCATGTGAAAATTACAAATACAGATACAGAATGAAGAAATTGAAATAGAAATTTTGTTTTGTACTTTTTAATACGTTTTAAAGTGTTTTTTTTTTTTGCAATATTTATTATTCATTACGGTTTTCGTAGTGCACTGTTCATATAAGTTTCGATTAACAAAATCAGTTTATTATTATCATTGTATGATTTTTTTTTTTTTTTTGTTATTGTTTTTTTATTGTTTCTATCCTTAAGCAATCAACCATAAACTTTTATCAATGGACTTATGATGGAAGAAACATTTGCTTCTTCAACTTTTTAACTACATCAACAACAGACATAATACAGACGTACAGAGGATAGGAGATGTATAAACATATCTTGTATCTATGTATGCCGGCCGGAACATATAAATGCTCTCACATATGATTGAATTTATTCAATGTGTTCTTTACTTGCATGCATACATACATGCATGGGCATAAGTGTATGGGGGTAGCGTTTGTTTATCATTTGTTTATTATTAAAAGTTGTACTGCATGCATTAAGTGGACTTTAGTTGCCAGAGAATAACAAAAATCCGTTTTTCATTCTCATTCTTGATATACGTTTTCCTTTTTGTTTTCTTTTTGGCTCTCTTTTTGTTTTGTTGTATCTTGTCTTGCATTATGTACATTAGAGAACATAAAAATATGCAAAAAGAGAAATGAAGAGAAAACATACAAAAAGAAAAAAAATTAAATGCAAAAAAATTTACACAACACTCTTGCCTACACACACACATACATATGGACTTCCATGCATAAACATGTAAAAATTTAAAACGTAAGTATACGCGTTTGTGTAAATACATGCATACATACATGCATACATAAATGTTGGCTTAAACATACTTGTTGTGATACATGACCCTTTAGCAAG
Organism: Sarcophaga peregrina; assembly: GCA_014635995.1. Lineage (NCBI taxonomy): Eukaryota > Metazoa > Arthropoda > Insecta > Diptera > Sarcophagidae > Sarcophaga > Sarcophaga peregrina. Next base: position 104,879,456 of record CM025791.1, read on the forward strand.
GAAACAAGTATTAGATGTTCATCACTCATATGCGCACATACACACACACATACATACACTGGGGAAAACGGAAATAAACACATGTAGCTTTATTACAACCAATAATGTTGTGTTGCTGTTATACCATCTTCAGTGTAAACACATGCATGAGTACAGCACACATGTATGAGATGAATAAATATTTCCTTGAGTTTGTGTGTGTGTGTGTGTGTGTGTGCGTGAAGAAGAAAGAAAATGTGCCTGAGTTGTGATGTTTAGATGAACATAAGCTTTGACATGATGAACAGCATGGTTTGCCATTACATTAAACATACTATCACACACACACATACGGTTGCAGACCTACATAAATGTATGTATGTATGTATGTATGTGTGTATTTCATATAGGAAATGTAAAAAATGAAAAAGAAAACAATTTTGCCGTAATATATTGAGGAAACCAAATGCATCTGCTCTCCGAACGCAAAATACAAATTATCCTTACAATGACGATAACCAAACTAAACTATCTTGTTAGACTCCTGTAACTACAACTTCTCGCAGTGTTATTACTTCAACTACTACTTCAGAAGCAACACAACTGTTACTGCTACTGTTGCTGTTGCTGTTGCTGAAGACTCGACCAGCAGTTTTAGTTTAAAACATGTGCTTTTATATGAACTTGTTAAAAAGTTGCTTTGTTTCTAATTTTACTTTGCTTCCAACAAGTGTAGCCAGCTTTAAATTTTGAATTTAAACAATTAATTATTTTGTTTTATTTCAAATTCAAATGACAAAGCATCTCCTTTCGGTGAATGTTGACATTTGGTATATTTTTAATGATACTTTATATTCGATATTTTTTCTTTTTAGTTTATATTCCTACGTAAATTATAACGAATTCTTATTTTTATTGTTTTTTGAGTCTACTCCCTATGAATGCTTATACAGTTTGTCAAAAAAATCTTTACACATAGAAAAAAATTAAGAAAACTTAGAAAAATTCATTGATTTCTAATATAAATAAACAAAATTTTAAATTTTTTCAAACAGGATTTAATAAACATATGTTTTGTTAATATAATAAATAAAAACAAATTTTATAATAATGACAATATTCTAATGTAAAATATTAAAAAACAAAAACAATCCAATTTTACTGCTGTCAAAAAAATGTTTGCACACTTGATAAAATATTAAGACTTATGCAATTTTTTTAAATTTATGGTGCTAATATTTTGTGGGTTCACCTTGAGCTTCAATTAAAGCTTGCAGACGCCTTCTCATGAATTGAATAATCTTCGGAATGTCATATTCTAATGGTATTTTTTCCCTACTCTTCTTTGATGAACTTTACCAAATCGTATTTTTTTTTTTGTGAGCGATCTTTTTCCTACCTTTTTCTTTAGATGAACCCACAAATTTTCGATAGGGTTAATATCAGGACTTTGGGCAAGAGTATCAATACCTTTGTTCCAGTTGTAAAGGAATCTCGAGTTACATAAATCAGATTTATTTTAAGGATCATTATCTTGATAGTACTTGTGATTAAATTTATTCGGATTAACCGGGTCAATAAAACCAAATTTCCTGAAGCTTGCGATCAGTTCATTTTATAAAATATCAGGATGTACTTTCTAGTCATTATTTCATCCAAACACCAACTCCCTTGCTGGATGTATCGCCGAATACCATTACAGACAGTTTTCCAAACTTTACTGTCGGAATAAGATTTTTATTTCCTAGTGCTTTCAGAGGCTTACATCACACTCTTTGGGGTCCGTCATGATAATAAAGTATTATTTTCGTCTCATTTGAGAAAATAACATCGTCCCAGTACTCCGGAGAAAGTGAAATGTATTCGGTGGCAAATCTTAATTTATTTTCGACATTTTGTGCTGACAGCAAGAGTTTTTTCCTAGTCATGCTTGAAGAATATTTGTGTTTTTGAAGAACATTTCCAATGGTTTCATGGAAAACATGTAACCCAAAGTCTTTTTGAACTTGAAGAGCTAATCATCTCGCATTGGATTGCGCTCTATCATACACGGTTCTAATAATTTTTCCCTCAACTTGCTGCGTCATTTTTTTTTGGACTGTCTGTAGATCCCTTTAAGTCTAGTCCTCCTTCTTTTTCAGCACGGGATATAAAATTATATACAGTCCTGATGTTTAGGGAGAACATAACGACGATTTCCTTGGCAGATTTGCCTTTGTAGTAGTTGAAATAGCCCAATTGTATAATATTTTCTGAAACTCGTTTCCCTGACATTTTTTGTATTCAAAAATTAAGGCACTTGTTACATAAAAATGATTCCTTCGTTACTAAAACGTTATTTACCCCTTTCACATTCAATCTCAGTTGTAAAAAACCCAAAATGCGCAACAGTTTTGGGAAATAACGGCATATTTTTATAATATTTTTATTATCTTCATTCAATATGCAAAGATTTTTTTGACACTTCTTAGATTGAGTAAACTTCTTTTGTTGTTGTAATATGTGTTACTATTAGGAAACTATTGGTGCCATATAGTCGTAGACAAGTACAGTTATAGAATGAGTGCAAAAATAAAAAAATATACAAAGATTTTGTTGTTGGAATTCTTGAATGAAGATCAAATTTTAAATTTTTTTGGTCTGTGCAAAGATTTTTTTGACAAACTGTATGTATTATGCCATTCTATTCATCTTTTTAAATACTTATTGCTGATCTCTGGGTGCATATGTCTGTATAATAGAATTTGAATCTGTATGTTTAAGTAAAAAAGAGCAAAACTATACCTATACTCAGTGATGCCAGGAGATTTTTTCCAAAAATCCTTACGTCAATGGAAAAAACTCTTTTTTTCCTATACTTACTTTTAATTTTCCCTACAAAATTCCCTACGTTTTATCCTACGTTTTATTTCTTAAATATATGTTTATTTTAAATTTGTACATTTTTAATTCAGGTACATACATTAATAATACGAAAATATCATAAAAACAAATAAAAATAACATAAAAATAATGAAAAATAAATTCATGACAAAAAAAAAATTATTTCTACAATTCTATATAAATTATTTCTTTTTTTTTTTTTAAATGACTCGATGTGCATTTAAAATTTACACAATTAATTAAATTAGCTTGTAAATGAAATCTTATAATGCAAATAGAATAGAATAGCTCATGGCTTAATTTGTTTTTTTTTATTTTTTTTTTGTTTGTACATACGTCAGCTACAATAGAAAAGATTATTTCCGCGTTTCAACATCTCATTTAGACAATGTTTATTTTACTTTATATTGCCAAGGAATTACGCGATTAACAAAATTACAATGATACACTTAAAAATTATACAAATTTTTTAATGTATATTGGAAGAAAAATAGGGTTTAGATGGTAAAAATTTGAAATTGAAAAAATTTCCCAACATTTTGAAAAGACTAAGAAATTTTTGAAAAAAAAAAATCCTTATAAAAAAGGAAAAATCCCTACACATCTACACGAATACGTTCCCTGCCACGTGTACCGTTTTTGGTGCACGCTTAACCTCATTTCTACACCAAGCTGAACTTTTTAATTTAAAATGTTTATATCCAAAATTTAATTATTAGTAGGACTATTTTATGTAACGTAATGATGTTTAGAGCAATTTTAGAGTGATGTACCGATAACGGTACACGTGGCGTGGTCATTAGTTATCGGACCACTTTTGAACCTTTATTGAATACGACAGTTGTAAATGCATCGATTTTATATAATACAAGAAACAATAGTTTAATTTAACCTTTTAAAATATAGGATGTTACTGATTTCATATTTATGTAAGACAAATAAGAATGTATTGTCTGACGAAGATGACCATGTCCTATCTTCTAGAATTACACCATGAGTTACAAAACTGTAATCGTAGACTAGTAAAAAGGATGCAGCCATTCCATGGTATGCAGAAAGTATGAAAACTTATAATAATGTAATCAAAAAATGAGTAAAATTTGTATTCTTTATTGTACATTACCCTTATGTGCCTTAATCTATATGAAATAAATTTAATTTTATGTTGTTATTTTGTGCATTTTGTCCTTTAAATAGTAATAATTTTGAAAATAACAAAAATTTTTTCAAAAATAAAAAAAGAACATGTATTTTTCTATATTTCTGAAAGTAGTTATCGTGTACCGAAAATGGTACACGTGGCCTAGAAATGACACCTTCTCAAAAACAGCTTGGCAGGGAACGTGTTAAACTCTAAAATACGCTTCCTCATAGCTCTTTTGATCTCAGTTACATAATGTATGTATTTTTTTGTTTTGCTTTAAATATGGTTAACGTATAATTGTTGTTGTATAATATTTTTAGTTAACAAAAAATATTTAGTAATATATTCGCGAATATGAATGTGAATGTATTTTCGAAGCGTTTTCTAACAACTTCAGATGAAGCATAGAAGAATGTAGAAGAATTTCAGCATATTTAACAGCATTTTATTTGTTCAAGATATGCCCAAGAGTTTTATAAATCAATTTATTATTAGATTTTTATTTTATTTTTGTTCATCCAGTGAAGGGAAAAACAAATAAATGTTCCATAAACATTTCATTTCGTTTTGTCTTCTACTGCCGCTACTGCCACGAACTTTTAAGCCAAAAAACTTGCAAAAACACTTGCTTTGTTGGAAAACAACTGTTAAAGTTTTTATACATTTTAGTACGCAAGTATGTCTATATGTCTGTATGTATGTATGTATGTATGTGTTAGATGTTATTTGTTGTTATTATTGTTTCAATTCTTGTAATTTTTACCAACAAAAATTTTTCTCATCTATTAGCAACTTTTTTTTGTTTTCTGAATATGTTTTTTCTTGCCCAATTCGTTCTTTTTTCGTGTTTTTTTTTTCCGTGAAAGAACTGTTAAATGAAAATAGTTGCACCCTTAGTGAAGGCAATAAATTTTAAACTTGACTTTTATATAAAACGCTGTTTTTTTTTTGTAACTTTCCTACAGATTTGGAACAAAAATGAACAAAAAATAATAAAAAAAAGCAGAAATGTAGCAAAGTTCTTGTTTCATGTCCTTGGAGTATTTGTAAATGGCATCAGCAATAGCAATAACAAAAGTAACAGCAGTGATAATAACATTACGTAGGAGATTCGCAAAGAAAAGTTTAAATGGTAACAAATTTTTGTCGTTTTTTATTTAAAAAAATTTTTTTTATTATTTTTATTTTTATTCGTTTGTTAGAAAAATATTTTCTGCTCTTTGTCCATAAACAACATGTTGTAAAAATAAAATACAAACCAGAGAGTTCCTCTCCAATTGTATTGCTCGATCAAATGGTCATTCGATTGTTTAATCCTCCTAAACGTGGTAGGAAAAGAAAAATTGTTTTTCTTGTTTTTTTTTTTGCAAAAGCAAATCAATTTATCGCTGTGAAGGAGCAGTCTTTTGTATTGAAATATTGGCAATAAAATGAAAACAAAAACTTTTTGCGATATTTTTTCAAATACGAACAGCAAGCATGCCGCAGAGTAGTGGAATTCTAAGCTGTGATAACACTTGTTGTTTTGCTCGGTAAAGGTTCCAGTGCTGGCACAAAGGTTAAGGTCATCCGAATAAATATACGATCTTGTAATCAATTGCTTTTGTAAATTTAAATTTTGTAAAGTTTTTATGACTACATCGCAAAATGGTATTTAACAAAGAGATCTGGATTTTTGCATTTTGTCAAGTACGCTAGAGTGTACGCTAGAGATGTCCACTGTCAACACAGCTAATTCAGTATCGAATATACATATTTCCACATCATTAAAAGCACAATACTATGTAACGCCGTTTGTACCGATTCTCCTTTTAACTATTCCGCTCTGCCATTGCGTTTCCCTTCCTTTTCTACTGAACACACCTGTGTGGCACTTGATACGACGTTATCATAAGAATGGCAACCAGACGTCGAGCTGGAACATCGCTCCGGCACTTCCTTTTTAGACAGGAACGCGTTGCGGAACTAAAGATGATGATGAAAAAAAAAAAATTAAAAAGAATTGCTGAATTTTTGTTCTAAATTTTGACGAATTTTTATATGTATTTTTATAAACAATGGTTTGAACTGAACCCGAAGCAGAATAAAAACCGGAACGAACCGGCTTGTTTTTTGAGAACCGTGAAACGAAGTCCGGAACGTCTTTTTTTGCTGAACTGGACATGAACCGTGAACCCGTACCCGTTAAATTGTGACATGAAACCGCACAGAGTGGCCGCCTATCCAGGATCGTCCGTGTCTATATAATTACATATACGAGTTCCGGTAAAAATAAAATTAGCACAACACCATTAGATATAATGCTTTGAACGTTAAGCCCTTGCGTCACAATTGGGTCGTTTTCTTTGCAATAAAAGCTGCTCTCTTCTCGATGTAACTTTCAAAAATAATTTATCGGTTGACCTCTTACTCCTGTACGTGTAAGGTACACTTGTGATGTAACCGTTTTCCTATGTTTCGTAAATAATTTGTTTCTAATTTCATTAAATTTTTATTCAAAATCTTCAATGAAATTTAAGAAATTGTAATTTTATGTTGTTTTTTTCTTGTAATTTAGAAGATCATCGTGTGTGAATGATCATTAGATAAATTAAACAAAACCTATAGAGCAATATGTAATTGAACTTAACTACGTGCATTACACAACAACATTGCTCTTAGAATTTTATCAATAAAGAATTGCTGCCTGATTTACATTTTCATTGTTTAGTTCTAAAGCCCTCTAAAGTGGAAACATTTTTAATGCCACAAATCTGAGGGGCTTAAATATTAATTGAATTTCATAAACTTTTCTAATCCTCCACAATATTTTTCAATCATATTGTTTGTTTTATCGCCATTCGATAAATGTTTCAATCTCTAAACAAATATCTCACGAACACTGTTCCACAGAAGATGCTAAATAAGGAAAGATTTCAATTACGACACTTTACAACAAATAATATCGACAACAGTTGACTGAATTCAATTCAGGCGGGGACATACATTTCATACAACCATCAATATCAACAACAACAATGCCAGCAACACCATTTATACTACAGGCAACAGCCGCACCAAGAATAAAAGAAAGAAATTAACTGGAGAAAACAATATCAACACCATAGTTATTTACTTTAATTGTTGTACATTTTAATTTCAGTTTTTTGTTTCTTTTTTTTTTTGTTGGTTGGTTTTATTCTCACTCTCCTTTCTTTTTTTTTTTTCTTGAATTTGTTTTTAGGCCCACCGTGTAATGCCTGGGTATTGCTACATTCGAACAGTAAAATGAATGTAACACTGCGTTTAAAATGTTCAGATTTGTGGTAGAATGTTGAGGCAGAATGTAAAGCCAGAAACAGAAACTACATGAAAATATTTATTTTTATTAAAATAAAAAATAAAACAAAAACAAAAGAAAAATGAAAATGAAAATATAAGAAGAAATCATTGTTTTGTTTGGATTTATTTTCCCGTTTTTATTTTCAGTTCTTTTGCTTTTTTTCTATTTGTATTATACTTTGCGAAATAAAATCTCTAAAGTTTGTGTTCGTTAAAAAAAAAAATGAAAAAAAAAATCACGTGCGACAATACTCCGGGGACTTAATTCTGTTTGGTTTGGTTTGAGTTCAGATTTTTTTTATTTTTCCCGTTTGTTGGCTGCAACATTGTTGGCCAGCCAGTTTATGATGTTGTATAATTTCTTTCTATTTTTTTTATTCAATTTTATTCATTTTTATTTTGTATTTTTTAGCAATGGAAATGAAGTAAATAAAAAACAAAAAACATGAAGAACAACAGCTCACAACATACAAATGAAATGTAATTTAAAGTAAGTTGTCATTTTATGATGGTAATGCTGTCGGTGCTGAGATTTTAATTTTGTTGGCCTGTTGTTTTTATTTGTTTATTCTTGTTATTATTGGTCAAAAATGTTTTGACCTCGAAAATTAAATAATGAAAAAAAAATCATGAATCTGATGAGAAAAACTGTGCGACAAAAAAATAAAATTGAAAAATATTTGAAATGGAAATGACAGACAGTTTTTAAATGAATTCGGGCGTTTTTGTTTTTGTTTTTTGTTTTTGTTTTATTCGCGGTTGACAAAATTTCATTGACAATATACATAGATTTACAAACAAATTTTACGTACGATTTATTTACACAACATTTAGGTGTTTTAAAATTAATTTTATTTATTAAAAAATCTTCTGTGTTAAGAAATAACTGTTTTAATGCTTAGATGGTTTTACTTGTTTTCATAAGCAAGACTTCAGGTGAATTTTAAACGCTTGGACTAGATCAAAATATAATTCAAGTCATTCCCTGTGTACTTACTTATGTACTGATAAAATAAATTAATAAAAATCAAAAGAAACTTATTCCACATTTTAAGTTTTAGAATTTTTTGAGATAGAAAATAAAAAAAGAAAAAACAAAGAAAAAGGCAACATGAATATAATGGTATACGAACAAACTTGTTTAATTATTGTTTTTATTTATGAAACTATAAAATAAACCTCTTTTAAAATCATCTTTGCAAATATGGTATACTACTCGTAGTAGTGTTTGCAAGATCAGTTTTATTTTAATAAGTATGAAATATTTGAAAAATATCTTTACCGGAAATTAAAGAGCTTCCGACTTTGTTTTGCAAGTCGAGAATGTGTGAATCTGTGAGCCATTTTAAGTTTTATTTTGTTATTCACAACCGGATGTTAATTGTTATGCAAGATGCAAGTAGTTGCTTGGGAGCATAAAAATACCATGAACACTAGCTCTGGCATCACCACCATTAACTTCCTCAGCAGTAATGGCAAGAGGGGCAAAAATGTAAAATAAACAAAAGCATAAACATATACATATACATACATCCACCCCAACATTATTTTCTTCTTTCATTTTATTTGTAAAGTTTTAATGCAACTTTACTTTTCAGTTTTCGTGTTTTTCTTATAAATTTCCTTTTGAAAATGTACTCTACACTAAAAAGGGCCATAATAGTCTGACATAAATACATCGATAACTCATATCCTTCTTAATCGCTGTTCAAATACATCTATCAATTCAATATAGAATTACTTTTCTCAATAAAGAATACCTGCAATCATGCGTTTTTCAATTATCGCTGTAGTAATCCTTGTTGTCGTTTATTATTGAGAGATGCAGTATATTTTTTTTTCCTACGATTTTGATAATTTATGCAGGATTAGTATGTGACTTAAGTTTTTTTTCTTTTTTATATTATACACACAAAAGCAGAAACGAACGAGTGTATGTTTACAACTTTATTGCAGGCAACGGTATGCATGAGAAGAAGGCATTTAAAAAAACAAAAAAAAAAAAGATATTCAAATATTAAATATTAAGGACCAAATTTACAACCAAGTTTAATTTAATGATTTCTTTTGACTGTGCAGTTTCATAATTTGCCATGCAAATCTATAAAATTGTCATTGTTATCGATATCATTAAATTGCATTCCATATGATAACGATTAGTTAGACCGACTACTTTACACTTTCTAAAAATTATAGAAACAAAAAAATATTAAATTGTCACTTCTATTGAAAAGAAAAAAATATTCAAAATATATAACATAAAATATTTTGTAAACGATAAATTGTTTTTTAAAATGTTTCCCTTTTCCTTGGCGGCTATATTCTTTTTGGTAGGTTTTTCATTCATCGTTGTACTGCCTCTGGATAGCGCCATACAACTACTGATGTATCTGCTAATACTCCTTCCATCATTGGTTTTCGTATCCATCATGGCATCAGTTTTACTAATAATACTGAGGATTTTAAATTCAGCTTGGACAAGAATGACTCTTACCTTACTGACAGTTCTTGGCGCAGCGGGTTCAACGTTCCTAGTGTTAGTGATCACTTTGGTAACACTTTTTGTGCGTATCGTAATTAACTATAATGTATAATATTTCAAAATCTAAATTGTAATATAATAAAATTTATATAAAAACATTCTAAATTAAAAACTGAAACTTGTTGTTATTTTGGAAATACAGGTAACCCCAGTATTTTAACACTGTAAGTAGTCTAAAAAGTTTCTATCTGCCAACAATAATTCACTTAGCTAAGGCAAAATATAAGTTAACTTGGTTAAATATTGAACTTTCCCTGCTGTTTTCTTAACATATTTCTGTGTTGGCAAGCTACGATGGCTACGACGTAAAACCATCCACGCAAACTTTGTTCCAAACAGCATAAATAATTCAATTGAAATTTATAGCCGAAACTCATAAGACTTATAAGATGATTTTGAAGTTTTCATTCAATCGTTACATTTACAATATTTTTATTTTTCTCGCCGCTTTCAGTAGGTCTGAGCGTCGTTCATTTGTTCATATTGTTTTACGTCAGTAAGACAAGCAACTAAAACAACACATTGTTGGTTAGAACTTGGAAAGCCAAAACATGCATAAGTAAAGCTGTATAAATTTAAGCTTATATTAGAACAAAAACTTTATAGAAAAATAAATATTAGATCTTGCACACATGTACTACTATATATACATTATGCACGTCTTGTATTCGTAACCAAAATGTCTATTTTCGATAAACTCCGATGGCAAAGTTTTCTGCAGACACAACATGGAAACAAACATTTCTATTTAGGCGAATTAGGAAAGGTTTTGTTTATTTTTTTTCTTGGCTTCTTAAGGGGTTAGCCATAGAGTTAAGGCAGAAATCTAATTTTCCTTCAAACGATACGAAGGAAAAACGTAAAATTTTTTGTTTCAATGAAATGTTTATTTGTAATTTTAAAATTTCATAAACAATCTATAATTTATGCATCCATCGTATATATGTACATACGAACACAGTCTTATGTTCTCGTATAAAGAATAACATTTTACGTCGCATTTGGTGACCGACAATCTCTAATGGAACATATTTTTTTCAAAACAATTTCCACGTTCAATACTTTAACAAAAATAAAATATTACCCACGGTGCACATTTTTTATAAATTGTCAGCCAAATTGATTTACCATGAAATCAAAACACCATACAAGCGTTAAAAATTAAATACATATGTACATACATATATATGTATATATGTATATAAATGGATAAATATGTATGTATGTATATAAAAATACAAAGGAATGTAATGTTGTCTGTTAAAAAAGACAAAGAAAAAATAACTTTCAAGCACACATACTGATATTGTGAAATAATCTCAAAGCGCTTTAAAATTCTTATTGTTATAAAGTGATCTATGAAACAATATGTTTTAAAACCATACATTATATATTCGAGTATCGATAAATTGATAATACATATGTATATAGGTATGTGTGTGTGTGTGTATATTGTATAAATTGAAAAAATATTCAAGTGTATATTAACAACACGCACGAAAAAAAAGAAGAGAAAACAGAATTTGACAAATAGGCAGACAAATATGCAATAAAATATTAAATTTAATGATGTGCACGTAATAAAGTGTCAAATATCAACAATATAATGACGATAATGATGATTGTAAATGTACAACAATAGCAATGGGCCAACAGCAATTGAAGATAAACAGTAGAGCAGTGGTAGAGCTACTAACTTCAATTGCCAATGATGACTATGTCTACGATGATGATGATGATGATGATGACGGTGACGGTGACGGCGATGATGACAATGACAACCGAATGATTTGCTGTGTAATAATAATAATAATCAGATGTATTGGCATACCATTATATTACATTACATGACATCATTTTGTATTTGTTTATAACAATGCAAACGTATAAATGTATACTCGTTCACTTAAAACTGACTGTCTGAGTGCCAGTATGCTGTCTGCCTATCTGTATTTGCTTATTTTCACTAACAAATAATAAAAATATACTCCCGTCAATTTAGTTCAATAATTTTTTTGTTTGTTTTTTGTGTTTGCACACAGGAATGTGTGCATTTAGAGGAGTCTACCAAAAAACAAAAATGTAAATGATGTAAAATATGTAGATGTAAGTGGCTTGTAAATGTATGAAATAATGTGCTTGTGTATTTGATTGTTAAAATAAAATTTTTAACAATAAATTTTATTCACAAATTGTTTCAGATATTTGTTGTATGATAAGAACTGCAATAAAAATTTACAATTTGAATATCACTTTGACTGTTTAATATTTGACAAATATGTAGTGTGTCTTCATGTTTTAAATTAAATATTAAATTGTGCAATACATGCTACACAATCTAAAATGGTCTTGAGTCTTTAGTCAATATCCAACAATAAGTTTTACGTTTAATTTCCAGTCTAATATATTGATTACCTATTTTAATATTTTTCCGTTTTTGCCTATTTTTTTATACACTCCAGCCATACCATTTTCATGGCAATGTGAAAATAAAACGAAAATTATATTTCTATTACTGCGATGACATGTTGATAATAGAAAGCAGATATTTAAAGTTAAATAACTATGCACGCCATACCCGCTATACCCGCTATACCTATATTTATACATATGTTCCTATACTACTCGTATATTAGCTTACTTAATGTGCAGACAAGACTACTTGGTCGAAATACGAGTATGTATGTATGTATGTACGACTGTGCTTGCGGAATAATAGTGTCTTGCAACCATTGTGCATCTGAGGCTTTGTTATGGTGAAAAGTTTCAAGTGTTACTGCAGCAGGTCATAAAACATTTTCCAGTTTCTTAACATTTTCTGTTCTTTGAGTTCCTTGGTTATTTCATTCTTTCTTTCAATATTTATACGTTGGACATAGAAATAAAATGCTGCTGGTATTGTTGAAGCACACCATTGCAAAGTAATATTTGTGGTGTACAGTCATAAGACGATGTAAAAGGAAAGGAAAGGGAATTGTAATGTTTGTCTTTCTAATTTAATTTTTTCCTTTTTTCTTATAAAAATATTGTCTGCAGATGCCTGTAAGTTGTATTTATTACGTGTGAAAGCATTATTTACTTCTTACTTAAACTGTTTAGTTCAGCAAGAAAGAAAACTACTCGTACACATTTCATAAAAGCATCGTTTGGGTACTTTTCACAACTTCTTTTCAGTGAGATACAATCATTTAAGGCCACTGTATCTATTTTTAATAAATATCTTCACAAAAGTTAAGTTTTTCTACTGCAAATCACTTCAAATTTGAATCATCCAATTTGTTTCTATTCTATTATGCATTCTTGAATTCTGTGTATGTAGATATTGAGACAATTAAAAAATATTCTGAAGATACGATACTCTAAAAAACATTTTTTCGTAATGTGAAGTTTATTTTTAAAACCTCTTCATATGAACAGATTAACACCCAACATTTAAACTGAAGCCCATCTAAACGTGTTTAAATATCAGAAGAGTGTTAGGAACGTGCAAACGGGATTAGATATAACACTATGTTGGAAATAGAGCGGAGTATTTGATTTTGTACAATATGCTTGTGTTCTTTTTTCTGTTCAGTTAACAGAAATGCTGTAGCCATTAAAAGATTTTATTGTTATTTTTCCATTTCTCTATCATTTTTTGCATTTTTGTTGAATCTCCTAACAAAATTGCTGCTATTTACACTCATGTATTGTTTACTCGGGTTTTTTGGAACCTTTTTTTGGACTACTGTTTCTATCGCTATTTTTGTTGCTGTTGTTGGCATTGGGTTATTTTTCACATAACATGTCTGTGCTAAGAGCTCTTAAGTCTTTAAGCACCATTGCACTCAACACTTACATTTGAATGTTTTAGAAAATATCTATTTTTTTTTTTTTATCATTCAGCATCTAAATTACAGGGAAAAAAAAAGAGCTCGAAATATTTATAATTATTATTATCATTCGTTGTATTATCTATAGAAAAATCTCGGAAAATATTTTCATATGTAAAAAGTAAATGGAAATAAAGATGAAATTGGAAATGTAAAAAAAAAAAAATAATAAAAAAATACCGCCAATAATAATACAGATTTGAAGTCTATAAGGCTTAACTACGTTCCAAGTCCTGTATTAATGCATTGAATTCGCTCTTCTCCTCCTGTGTTAGTTAGTAACCAATTAACATGTCAATTCATGTTTTCATAGTCTTTTCGCTTCCAAAGATTTGATAACAAACTATCACCAACGCATACACGTAAGTTAACGTTTATTTGCACAAAACTGCACTTCCTCTATTCACCACAAGCAAACAAAACAAAAAGCAACAAAAAAAAAAAAGGAATTAAAAACGAAAGTACAAAATTCAACACACTGTTACAATTAGAGCGGACTGTTGACAGCATTTAGCAAACAGATTGAAAAGAAGCTCTCCCTTCCTCCCCGCTTCAATGTCTGCTCGAGATCTATACATTGCTGGCCAACAAACCGCAGAAACCGTATGAACCGACAGTATGGAATAATGATAACAACACAGCACCTTGTTTACATTTTTTCTCTCGTTTACTCCTTCGTGTGCAAATCCTTGTCTTTGTTCTGCTTGTTCTATTGTCGCCCTATTCCCCTTCACCCGATACAAAGACAAACATTAGCAACTACCGTCAAATATGCCCGAAATGACTAGAAACATTGAAGTAAGCAGTGAGCATATTTCAAAAATATGAGAATGTTTTCGAGTGTGAGACAGCGTGTGACTGATTGCAGCACATTAAGATTCGAACACATAGCACACGAGTATTATTCACGATGATGTTTATTGGGTTATATGCAGGCATTGCTTCAGTGTGTCAAATACATGAGAAACCTCAATTGGCATGACAAGTGTAACGAACATTAAACTCAGCCACTTTATGGTAGAATTGATTTATTTACTCGTCAATTATTATCCAGTATAACTGTTTAGCAATGAAATTTAAATTTTAGAGAATATTTTAATTAATATTTACAAATTATTTTGATATATATACTCTTAGTTACTCATACGTCATTGATATGTATCTCAGTTAACAGTGCACAAATAGAGAATGTGAATGAGACGGTGCACTTCATGCTCTTTGGCGACTTTGGCGAATAGGCTTATCGCATTACCAAGTTTCACAGGCGTAGAAATGAAGACAAAGTAAAGGCAAAATGAAGTTCGTTGGGTTTATTTAGCAGTATAAAGTTCTCTGGCCTCTGCTGCAGCACTGTAGCCACACTGTGGTTTTAAGACATTTGGTTAATCCCCTAAACATATATGGATAATATAGATAAATCTCTCAGGGCTGAGGTTTAAACTAAACGTCTACAAAGCCAACACTTTAGTCACTAGACATACACATGCATAATTGGCCATTACAGCCCTTCAGTCAGGAAGCTTTTCATGGCAATTTTTACTCTCAGAGTCTTTGCCAGATATCTGCTGAGAGGAAGTCGCCGAAAAAATATTTTTCGTTTTGATATCTGAATTGGGATTCGAACCCGGGCCTTTCGTCTAATAAGCCAACACACTACGCACTTGACCACGGCGACTTCACTAGACGGTGATCACATTAATGCCTTTAAAATTATAGCAAAATGATGCGCGTGTTAACCATTAATTATCCCAAAACAATAAGGTTGCACTTGACCTTAACTTCACTTACCGTTAAATTTATGAGCTTCAGCGGTATTCAACTGTCTGCATAATATTCAAAGGTGTTATTGAATCGGGAAAACTGCTCGGAGCACCTTAATAAGCCTGTTCAGTTTGTCCGCATGGTTACCCTGTGATTGATATGAATATTATAGATTTAATCACATGAGTTACAAGGTATAGGGACGTCATTGAGAATTGCCTTGCCAATGAACCGAACATTTCAGGTACAGAATTTGAAATTTTCGATCATACGAAGCTTATTGGGCACTTATTTTCTGTCTTACTATCTTTTATTTCGGCTTTGGAATAATTCTCTTTATGGACTGCTAGAATCTTGGATCGGACACTAGATGTAGATCAACTCTCTGTCTTAAAAGGAACCTTAAGCTTCACAAAAGGTTGTTGGCTAATTACACGTGAGGTCGCGGTTCAATCCCCAGGTTAAAATTCTTCAACTAAGCGAAATATGAATTATATTTCTTTGGCAACTTCCTCTAAGCAGATTTCTGGAAAAAAACCCTGAGAGTAAATGAAATTGCAATGAATAGATTCTCAAAAAATCTGTCGTTTGAGCCCACCACTCAGGTATAAAAATGAACACACACACAGCATAAGTGATGCGGGAAACTAGGTCGTAATCCTCACTAAAAGGTACATATTAAGGGATGCGAATCGGGAAATCCCGAATCCCGGGATTTATAAAAATTTGTTCCGGGATTTTTCGGGATTTTCGGGATTGTGAATTCATATGTATTTTGACCCTACAAAATGTCCTGAATAAAAATTCTATATCACTTGACTCCGATAATAGCATCTCAGAGGAGGAAAACCTTACTTCTATTGATAAAAAATTATTTGATTGCATCGAACAATGCAAAAGTCCTATAAAACGAATTAAAAGTGCAATTGATTTAGATACTCAACTGTCCAAAGAAATAGGTTTATTTATATCAGGAAGTGGTAGAGATGAATATTTATAAGCTGCATACAGCTATCTTGAAACTATTTTACCAACAAATAGTTGATTGCGAGAAGTGTTTTTAAACGGCGGAGTATGTTGACAAAAAAAAAACTCATTTAAGCCTATCAGATCATATGATAGATGCTTTAATCTTTTTTGGAATCCAAATAATTTTGAATATGAATAATTTTTATTTTCGTAAATTTACGCTTTTTTGTTACATTTTGTCTTACTGTTTTATATTTTATTTTTAATGATAAATAATTCTGATACACATAATTGGAATGATCAAATGATTTCGTTAACAAAATATTTTTATTGTTAAGAGAAAATCGCGATTTTTCCCGTGATTTGTCGGAATTTTTGGATCCCGAATTATCCCGAAATATCCCGGGATTTTTAAAAATCGATCCCGTTTGGCATCCCTATATCCTAAGTCAAGGCCTTGGGGATCTTAGATCCTGCCTTCTACTTTAATTAAATTTTAAGCAGAGAAATGTGTTGTTTTAGTTGTTTCTTATATCCTGTGTGCTTATTAGTGTTACATAAACTACAAGTAATTTAATTTTATTTGTTTTCATTTTTAATGGTTTGTTTTACACTTCCTGCAGCATTATATTTCGTTTTTTGCTGTTCTTTCCTTGGTTTAGTTTTATCTTTTTTATTTTATTTTCTAGAATATTACATTAACCGAATAGTAAGTAGTGTAGTTGTATTGTTTGGTGTTGTTATCGTTAGTAGATGTTGCTCAGTTTAGTTTAGTTTTAATTTCTCTTGTCTTTTTTTATTTTTATTTTTATTTTTTTTTTTTCTTAAACATATTAAAGTGCCCAGGTATTAGTTGGGGTGGGTATTTGTTATAAAGTTGTTCTATGTTAGGTTTAGTATTACTATTAAGGTTGTCTAACGGATAAGCTTAATGTATTTTTCTTGCTCATAATAATAATGCAATAGAGCTAGAGAATGCATAAAAAATAATTTACTTTCATTATATTTGGAATGATTTGTCGCTTTTTTGGTTTGTCGTATTTGTCCATACAACAACTCAATTAAAATCGAAGTTAAAACAGCTAAAACAGTGCAAACATTATTTTATCGTAATTAGTTTCAGAATAAATTTAATAAAATAATGTCGTTGTAAAAAAGCACTTTACAAAATTACAAACTTCTTTCCTTAAATGCTGTTTAAATAAGAAAAAGATTTTTTCTTTCGTTTTGGTTGTGTTGCATTCCCTCGAATTAAGGAGTTATGTGGTGGGCTGGTATTTACACGACTTGACGTTTTGAATGTGCAAAAGTCAAATAAACATTAGCGGTCACGTCATTTTGCGCTGACAGTGACAGGAGGCATTGCAACAAAAACAACATCTGTTCTACGCATATTCTAACATTTGGAATTCTTCCTAAATATTACAAACAACTTTATTCATTTTGAAGTTTTGGCGAAAGAGAAACAAAAACGAATATTTTGCAGTGCACATGACGTTTGCGGTGAAGCATTTGACTGTGACGGATGGGGACTATGACTATGGGAATGAAAGTATAGAAAGCAAGTTTTTGTTTTTTTTTTTTTGTTTGGTTTTAAAGTATTTGTTTATTTTTTAAAGTTTTGATTTGAATTACTTTAAGTTTTTGAGCGGAACAAGTATTGTTTTTTATTTACAATCTTGGAAGGAACAATTTCTTATTATATTATTTTAAAGCAAAGAAACTTTTTTTGCATATATATATAGCAGACCGCTTAAATAAATTTAAAATTATTACCAAATTTAATGAAAGGAGTCATTAATACATTATGCTTGATAGTAATTAATCCTATTACCCTCACACTGATAAAGAATTAAACAGTACCCATTACACCACAGCAGTAAGCAGCAGAAATATGTAATAAATATTTATTTCGGTAACTTCTACTCAAGCCTTTACTCACAAAATTTTTAAGTGTGAATAAAATTGCTACAAAAAGCTTCCTAAGTCTGTCTGACGTTAGGAACCGCTATTCATGGACAAAAATTCAGACACACAAAACATTCGTGATGTAAGAAAATATATCGTATTCCTTATTACAGTTTTCTAATGGTCGATTAAGTAAGTAAACATACAATTTTTTATTTAAAATACTGAAAAATTCCACGTATTTAGTCTTTTTATAAAAAAAAAAAAGAAAACAAATAAAAGCAAACAACATTTATGTTACCCTACAAAATCTTTCAAGCCAATTGCAATTTCTTTGAATAAATGTAGATCGACATTTATTTTAGAACTATTTACCAATACCGAAAAATAACCCCAACTGCTTTTCCATTACTTGCCTCTTTTTATTTGTTTATTAGACTTAAGTCACCACTGATTTATATAAAATACTTCGTATGCAATATTATAAACTTGAAAAATAAAGAACTTAAGCACTCGAGGTAAAATATTTAGGTAATCCAACATTTTATTTTCATCATCATATTGTCTTCATCATACCGTATAATCCGATTTGCATTCATAAATTTTACTTGATATCCCGCTGACTACTGAAATATGCTTATAATTTACTTAACGATCCCAAAAAATATTGAAAACATTTTCTAAATTGCCAAAATAGGGGGCGAAAATAAAAACAAACAAAACGAAACAAAACAAAATAAATTGGACAAAATTGAAAAAGAGCTTATCTACAAATCTTGTTTGTAATTAATGTCCTTAGAAGTTTTGTTTAGACCATTAAGACATTGAGATATTTATGATTGTAAATATAAAAATTTTTTTTTAAATTTTTGCTCGAATAAGAAATAGTAAGTGGTATGAATACATTCGATATACTCTTAAGCAGTTATAAACGAAATCGTGCGGAAACAATGGAAATGTTAAGGACTCTACTATTGGATACGGAGTTTAGTTTAGTAAAACGAGTACTATAGTACTGTAGAAGGCAATGCCACAGCGAAATTCTAAAAACACGTCACGAAAAAACAAATGAAAGAAAAATTCCAGTTTGATCACAAGGATTTGTTAAGCTTCTACTTTTTACTATATTTAAAATAAATAATATTAAAATAAATCTGAATGCGTGTAAGTATTAGAAATTATGAGTATGATTCGATTCTACTTTTTTTTTTTGAATGGCATTGCTGATCTTTAGTGTATACATCCAACGGAGATATCCGTTTATTTTGTTAAATTATTGTGATCACATAAGGAGCCCATAGAAAATATGACGCTTAGGAATAGCGGGCCAAGGAGGCACTGCCTTTTAAAAACTAAGATTCTGAACTGTTTCTAAAGACATCATTGCTTGCATTAAATTATACCATCACAATATTTCACATATATTTTTTGTTCTAGAGAGTTCAAAGTACAAATGTAGAATCTTTTATATTTTTTTGAAAGCATACTCCTGTTGCGGTTTGCTTTCTATAAATACACAAGAATTTTTTAATTAATTTATTTAATTGTTGTTGTCTCTCCAACAAAAACTTTAACGAATAACCAACAAACGTAATTAAACCAGAAAAACAAAATGTGATGTATAATACAATGGAAACAACAAATGAGATGATCTAGATATACTGCCTAGATATAAATATACTGTACTGTATATGTCTATTTGTATATAATATACATATATACATATGTATGTACACTGAGCGCCATAAGTGAGTCAACACCCACTAAAATTTTAGGTTTTCCATTATAACAAATATACTTGTAGCACAACAATAATTTCTATGATGAAAATTAAAAGCTTCCTTCATAACCAACTCTCACCACAAAATAAAAATTTTAAAAATACAACAACAATATTTTTTTACTAGTTTAAAACAAAAAACTCAAAATATTTCGCAGCAAAAGTGAGTATACACTTTTCCTCTCATTACATTTTTTGCTAAACCCGTTAGATTTACTGCTAGTTTTCTTAAATTTTTTGTAAGAAAGTACAATTTAAGCATTCTTTAAATTTATTAGAACTAATCATTTGCTGTGTAATAATCAGACAAGAAGGTTTTATAAAGATGAGAACTGAAATTTTAATAGAAACTCGAAAAATTATTGTAGAACTAAGGGAAAAAGGAAAATCTTATCGTGAAATTGCGTCAATTGTCGGAAGGTACCACACTTCAGTGAAAAAATCATCGATAAATATAAAAACTTTAAAAGAATAGAAAATTTTGATCGAACAGGTCGGCCGAGAATATTAAATGAAAGGGAAGAAAGAAAGATTGTTGCCACAGTAAAAAATAATCCTGCTTCTAGCGCAGTCCAGATTGCCAAAGAGATTAGTGAAGAGTTGGAAAAATCTGTAAGTGGAAGTACAATACGGCGTATATTGCATAAATCCGGATTTCATGGCAGACGTCCCAAGGTAAATAAAGCAAAACGGATAAATTACGCCAAAAAATATGAAAACAAGGACATTAAATATTGGGAAAATGTCCTGTTCACGGATGAGAGTAAGTTCGAGATCTTTGGAGGTAAAAAAATGAAAAAAATTTTGGAGAAAAAAGAATGAGGAGATGGCCGAGCAAAATATCCAGTGTACAATTAAGCACGGAGGAGGCTCAGTAATGGTTTGGGGGTGTTTTTCAGCATCTGGAGTTGGAGAGCTTGACTTTATTGACACGACAATGAATGCTCAATGCTACGTTAAACTTTTGGAAAAAATTCTTGCACCAAGTGTTTCCAAATTGAATTTGCCTGGACATTGGATCTTTCAACAAGACAATGATCCCAAGCATACCTCCCGTTTGGCGAAGGAGTGGTTGAAACAAAACACACCAAACATGCTGGATCACCCTCCACAATCCCCGGATCTTAATCCCATTGAAAATCTTTGGGATCATTTGGACCGCCAGATCCGAGAAAGAAAGATTACAAGCAAAGAAACATTAAAGGAAGCATTACTAGATGAATGGGTCAAAATTCCACCCGAATATACCAGAAAATTAGCAGAATCTATGCCAAATAGGCTAAAATGTGTAAAAAATGCTAAGGGAGGTTCAACTAAATATTAAAAGTTATTTTTTTTTAATTTTCTTTATTTATCTTTAATAATCATGAAAGTGTATACTAACTTTTGGTGCGAAAATTTTGAGATATTTTTAATTTTAAGTATAAAAAAATTCTTCGTTATCATGAATTGTTGTTTTTGTTTTAATAGTTTGTAAGTAATAAATAAACGTTTTTATATTTGGAAATTCATTCGTCTATTCTCATTTACTTTTCTCGCTATCTTAAGAAAATAAATTATTTCAGTGGTGTTTACTCACTTTTGGCGCTCAGTGTATATCACTTATATGTGCATTTGTGTGAATACATTTTGTTTTGTTTCATATATGTACTCCTGCAAATATGTACTACTATATCTACGCGTAGTTATTTGTGTGTGTGGGCTTGTATTAAAGCTGCCTTTGATGACACACACTTTTAATTAGATTTTCTCACAGTGACACTTTTGTAAAACATTCTCATTCACTCTTGTTGTAAATGAACATGGGCTTGCAAAGTGTTTTATATAAAGCACGTATACATACATATATTGCTATACATATTATGTTATATTATCTCATTAGCGTATAAGCATTTGAGTTAGCGTGGTGAATTTGTAACTGACAAATGTTTTTAAATTCAAACATAAATTGAAAATTTTAATTAAAAGAAAACCCATATCCGAGTTGTCGTCAACTATTACAAAATACTGTCAAATTTTAATTTTATATTTATACTACGTCTATTTAATTATTTTTTATTTTATTACCTACAAACGGAACGGAAAACTATAAGCAAGTCTATCAAAATGAGCTTTCTTTTTATTCTTGATAAGAAATTTAAACTTCCAAAAAATTTTAAATTGAAAGAAATTTCCCATGCAATTGGTGTTGGAACACTTGAGGCTTGGCTTCGTGTGCGTTAAAAAAAAAAATAAATTAAATTAAAATATTCAAATTAAAGTTATTAATTATTTATTTTAGCAGATGCCGTAGTCTAGTAGGTAGTGTGTAGTCTTATTAGACTTAAGGTCACGGTTCAAACCCCAGGTCAGACATCGAAACGAAAATATGGAAAAAAATATTTCTTCGGCGGCTTACGCTCTACAGATTTCTGAGAGTTTCTAAAAACTCTGTCGTCCAGAGATGACTTTAGACTATAGGTCTCGCCATATTGACATCAACAAAATAGGTGGTGTAAGAAACTAGGTCGTAATTCTGACTGAAGGGTTGTAATGACCAATTATGTATGTATATTTGTAATTATTTATTATGGATTATGGATAATTTCACACAGGCTAAAATGGGGTAATTCATAAAACTTAAAGTATGTATTATGAAAAATCTAACCAGTCGAGTTCGTTTGTAAAGTGAGCACATTTCGTTGTAGACGACGAAGTCGCCGTGGTCTAGTGGGTAGTGTGTTGGCTTATTAGACAAAAGGCCCGGGTTCGTATCCCAGGTGAGACATCAAAACGAAAAATATTTCTTCGGCGACTTCCTCTCAGCAGATTTCTGGCAAAGACTCTGAGAGTAAAAATTGCCATGAAAAGCTTCTCAAAAATCTGTCGTTCGGAGTCGACTTTAAACTGTAGGTCCCGCCACGCATGTATAAAATTAACGCACACAACATAAGTGGTGTGAGAAGCTAGGTCGTAATCCTGACTGAAGGGTTGTAATGGCCAATTATGTATGTATGTATGTATTATGAAAATCAATTAAATGATAAGTTTCTATAAGTTTTGAACTCATCTGACCGACATTTATAAGTATGAAGATATCACTATTAATTCTAGTTTAACAACTAGGCTGATGAAGATATTAGAATTAGAATAAATAAATATAGATTTCAGAGAAAACCAAAAGTGATTATGGCGTGGATTATTTTTTGTTTAACTCTTCTTGGTCAAAGTACGCAATTAGTTTGATCATCATTTGTAGGGGAACTTTGGAAAAAAGATTATTTAAAAATTAACACTTGTTTTTATTTGCTTTTACAGATCCAATTCCAGCTCCAAGTTTCACAACATTGCTTATAGTTTTACAATGTATTTCTTATTAAAAGATTATAAATATTCCAGCAGGTGTGAGATGTTGTCAACAAAGTTTGAGCGTCGCTTCATATTTTACGAAATATTTATGCGTGTTACTGTTATCGTGTCATCTCAAAATCAACACTTTAAGCTTCAAAATGCCAGTTGCTGTATCCAGCCGGCTTAATATTCTGTTTTATTTGCGTGCTTATGGAGTCACTTTTGTTTGCTTGTGTGTGTGTATATAAGTGTTTGGTAGTGTGTGCGTGTGTATGTATGTCGGTTTTAAAGCGCTATAATGGTTTTATAATAATTTATGCGTTTGTAATGGTAACAGACCACCAACAAGAATCATGCAACAAACAGTCAAAAGTAAGAATTGAAAAAAAAAAAACGCACTACAACACATTGAAAGAGACAGCCAGCATACATGCAGAAAATAATAAATAAAACCAGCACAAGTGAATTTGGTTTTCTACTCTCCAGAGAGAGGAAGAGAATGCCAACCAAATTAAAGTGAAGAGTATTTTTCCTTTCTCTTTCTCTTTTTTTTTCTGTTTTTTTCTTTTTATCGGCAACAAATTTCGAACTTTTGCCTAAAAGCAACAGCCAAAAGGCAGTGTACAAATAAAGCCGGTAGGCATTGTAGTGAATTTCGTATACATAAACTGAAACCGAAAAAACACGAAAAAAAAAGAAAAACAATATATAAGACAGACAGGCAGACAAATAAAACAAGGAAATCAACAACAAAACAAAAACACCAACCATCACAAACGACCAAATAATGTAAAACTGAAAATGAAATACAACATCAACTATACAGGACATGTAAACGGATGCGTGTTAAATGTTTCGTACATTGCCTATCCTTACTTGCATATCTAAGATGTGTGTGCGTAAGTGTGTGTGTGTGTCTGTGTGTGTATAACATTACATGTGGATATGGATGTGTATATGCGTACATGCAAATGTATCCTCATCACCGTCATCATAGTCAGCCAATGCAGTAACAGTTACAGCTACAGCTACAGCGTCATCGTCATCGTCATCGTCATCATCATGAGAATGATCGTCAACGTCATCAACATGTCATTGCGAAAACTGAAAAGATGAATTTGTGCGAATATAGTCAGTCATATAGAAAATGCGTAGACAAATTTCCGTTTGACATGGTTTATTGTCGTCATTCTTCACTTCATTTTTTCATTGTTGTCGCTGTTGTTGGTTTTAATGCCGCACTATTAAAAGGAAATGTCATTCCAAATGTAATGGTGTGTTGACTACTTGTGAAATTAATTATAATTTTAAGTGGGTACACAATTTGTGAACAAAAAAATAAACAAAATCTACTAAAATTAAATGAAATTTACGAGCAAAAACTATGCAAAACTGAAAGTATTAAAGCAAATTATAATTTTATCTCAAAACATACAGATGTATTAGAAAATAGATCCTTAATATAACACCAATCCGATCCAATAGATGTCGACCATAACCTGATAATCGAATTCATTTTGTTTTACTTGCACATGTTGAAATATTTTAAACTAAAGCCCCCTATAGAAAAGTGTATCAAGCATTTTTAAATATTATAGAGCTTTACTGCATAACTATGTATGTATTTCAATATATTTTTGGCTTCTTATTTTCCTTTTGTGAGAGGAAAAATTATTTAAATTCAAAACTATTTTCGTATAAGGAAAAATATTTTTTAAGCATTTCATAATGATGCGAAAAACTAAAAGAACTCCCACAGACACATATGCATACATAAACATATTCCCACACAAACATATGCATATACATCTAGAATTTTACAGACAAACTCCATTTTATATGTACATAAACAAACAAACAAAATGTACATGGAAAAATAAGTAAATATAATAATAAACCCCATCATGATCACCGAAAATGTGGAGAAATTGTTACATTATACCACCGTTTATACATACATACACACATACATACATATTCGTATATGTATGTACATACATATGGACATATAAATGTATATAGGAAAAATAAGAATACAAAGAAAAGGGTAAGGCAAAGAGGCAAAGAGGCAAAGGCAAAGGCAAAGGAACTAGGAACCATTGGAATATGAAGAGAATTCTAGAACCGAAAAATGAAAGAAACAATCAAGGGAATTTCGACAATTTATTTACAAACTCTAGCGCATAGTTATCT
The DNA here is from genome assembly GCA_014635995.1 of Sarcophaga peregrina. Classification (NCBI taxonomy): domain Eukaryota; kingdom Metazoa; phylum Arthropoda; class Insecta; order Diptera; family Sarcophagidae; genus Sarcophaga; species Sarcophaga peregrina. The sequence goes on from CM025791.1 coordinate 104,905,138, forward strand.
AAAACTGTTTATGCAAAATAATGTAACATTATATTTTTATCGCAAATACCATGGAGCTACGAGACTTGATATTCATATACAATACATAGTAAAGACCTAACAACAACAACGGCAACAACAACTCTTACAGTAGAGAGTTATAAAAAAAAAAAATTTGGAATAATAATAATAAAGAAAAAAAATGTAATGTAACAATAACAAAAATTGTGGTCTCTTCGTTTTTAACAGTTTCAGACAAACTCAAACTCCCTCTCACCCTCACCCCCACAAATACAAACATAATAACATGTCCCTATACATAGAAGTATGTATGTATATATGAATATGAACTGTTTTACTTCTAATACTACTACAACTACTACTACTATTACTACTACTACTACAACTAAAACTACTACTTTAACAACAACTACATTATTTTCTACTTCTAAGTATGGTTAAAGCTTTTTAACTTTGCTTAAGTAAAATATGTATTCTACTTCGTATGTATCGTACACTTTGCAATTATTGTTATTTTTGGCCTCACTTATCCCGCATAATGTTGTTTGACAATATATTTGTGTCCTTTCATCTGAGATCTAGAAAGTTATGACAAAATATTCATGAATTTTTCGGCGATGGTTTTCAACAATTTTTATTTACTTCTTAACCATAAAAGTAATTCAATTCATCCTATTTGAAAAGGTCACTTAATAATTAAGTTTTAAATGGAAATTTTTCATTCCAAAGATAAAGACTCCTCAGATGTTGGTAAATAATACAGCGATAATTTATTACCAATATTTATTTGACTACACAAAATCTTGTTCAAAATTAAACTGAAAATAAAATTGATTAACCAAAAATATCTTAAAAATTTAAATTTAGTATGCATTTGCCTGTCATTACGCTACAAAGATAATAATTCAATAATATTTTACAGCCAGTGATTTCATTTCAGATTAAAACTTATTTACTTGCTGCAACTAAATATTGCCAATTGAGTGTACTGGATGAGCTTTATTACAATTTAATTAAATAAAATGTTTCTAATTTTCATTTTAACATTTGTTTTAAAACCATTTTCATAAAACACATACTATTTATCACACATCCGACTACACACTACACGTCATACACCCGTTAACAAATTTTAAACATCAACTTACGACAATAACAATAAACAAATACCAAAACTTTAATTTACTTGTACTATTAAAAAAAAAATCGTATTTACATACATACAGACATACATACATATATATAATAATACATATGTATGTACAGGAATACAGAATGTAAATGTAAATGAAAATGAAAATGAAAAGGAGGAATATTTAATTTACACCATAATTACACTTTTTGAAATATGCTGGGTGTGATTGTTTGAAAATAATGCCAGTTTTTATTATTTGTGGCGCAACTAACACCAACACCATCAACAACAACAACAACAGCAGGAACAATAATAACAATACAACGAAATATTTTAAAAACTTTCAAAGGCCACGCTTTATCTACAGATTTGGGGATCGTTTCTAAGAGGAAGACTTTGGGTGGGCAGAGCCAGTGTAATAGTCATTACAAAGATGGGTGGCACTGCAAATGATAATGCCACAGATACGACCGCATCTCCAAGTTAATATCTGATGCTGGTGGCAAAACCGTTTGTTGTTGTATGCTAATAAACTCAAGTACAATTCACTACAACAACTTTTCCGCATAAAAAAAAGATCAAAAAACGAAAAATAAAAATTTGCCCATAAACATACATACATAAATATTGAAATTGCTATGGCTGGAGTATGAACATTGTTCTTAATTTTTTTTAATTTCATTTTAGCGTTTTCATTTATTTCATTTCATTATTTTCGTTTTTTTGGGGAAAAAGTTTGAAATTTTTGTTGGTGGTAAGGTTTCGTGATAATTTGTAAATTATTACGAGTGTTGGCAATTTATGCACAAACAACATTCAGCATCATTGTTTTATAAACTTATTATTATGCTAAAGGATTATCTGCTTTTGTTGTTAACAACAAAACCAGTTAACAACAAAATGTTTTCATAGAGACATCACAGGGTAAGAGCTGAAAATGGAAATGGAAAATTTGGTCCAGATATGATGTGAGAAATGACGGGTTAATAAATTGCCTGCCCAAAAAAATAAAGCGGAAAAAAACAATAATTTAAAGCAAAAGAAAATTATAATACCAAATGTAATTAAGGTTTTTATTTATCAAAATGAAAAAAAAAAAAATTTTATAAAAACAGAAATGATGAAATATCTTTCAATGATATTTTAATTTAATTTCATGTTTCACAATGAGGCGTTTATATCTAGCGCGTAACTGTTTGTCTTGTCTTATCTTGGCAAAACATGCACGTACAATAATATGCTGCATTTACTTTTTACATAATGCAACTCCTGCACCAGTTAAATTTTCATTAAATTTGCCAAAACTTCAGTATTTGATGTAGGCATTCATTTTTTTACAACTTTTTATTTTTTTTTTTAATAAATTATAAAATGTTCTACAAACACTAACTACGCCACTGTTTCTGCGTTGTTTCACCTGCTTTTCGTCATATTTCATAATTTGTCTTTACGTATTTTAACAACAATAAACCCTCATGTAACCAACAAGCGACGTGAATGAACATCCGGACCTCGCTGAGATTTATGCAAACAAGACAGGAAAAAAGAATGAAAAAAACCTGCCAAAAATGTATGTGTTGTTTATATTTAACCGTTGTTACTGGAAAAAATATATCGGCCGAAAGAGTTTTCTTTGGTGTTTTCTTATGTTTTTACTCGTTCCTTTTTTTTTTTTTTTTTTGTCTTTTATTGAAAAACATTGTCATGCAGTAAGCGCATAATCCATATTTGTCAGATGACACTAAAGGGATAAGGAAGATAAAAAAAGAAAAAAAAGAAAAATTAACGAAGAAAAGAGCTTAAAACATTATACTATATATGTTGGTAATATACAGAGTGGATAAGTGGATATAGCCATAAACCAGATAATCTCGACAATATTTTAATTAATTCTCATTTGAAATTTGCAATTTAATGAAAATCTTAGGCTCTAAGAATAATTGGCGAAAAAATAATTTCCCAAAAAGGAATTTATTTATTAATCCAAAACAAGTATAATTTATATGCAAATTATTACGAGCAGACAAGATTTGATTTTATGTAGTCAAGCAGATTACCCACTAGACTACAACAAAATCCAGAAAATTAAAAACAAACATTTTTGCAAGAGGTAAAAACGTAACATACCTTTTAAAAACGTTTAAAATATGAGATCGTAGATTGCAAATAAAATAAAAATTAATTTGTGTTTAGTTTAAATTAGAAATCTTTATTATTTCCACAATTCTGTGTGCCACGATTACTTTCTTCAAAACACACCGCGTCTTCACAGAAGACTGACTGAACTTCACTAAATCAGTCGTCTGCTTTGCCTTACCGTTTATATGACAAAGTAAATAGCATAAATAGCAATTTGTCATTAATATGAAACAAGGTTCTTAATTATTGCATTTGTTAATTACAATGCAAGTATAAATTATATGCAATAGAGTGTTTTGGATCCATGATACCATGATCGCGACACTACCACCCACACTCGTCTACTAGGTTTTATTCTTATCATAGAATTCGAAGTGTGATTGAAAAATAAACTCGTTCATTTAACATTTTTATACACAATAAAACTTTCAATGCTCTCATTCACACACAGTTATCTATATTTACAGCATAGATACAGACTCTTCGCCCTCAAATTCAAATATAAAATTGAACAAAAATATAAAATCTGCTCGTTTTCAGGATATCAACTTTGTTCATATAGATTGCATATGTTCAAGTGTGCATGTGTAAGTGTGTAAGTGTGTCTGTATTGTTTGTTCGCTACTCAAGAACTGTATCAGGTATTTTCTTTATCCCTTTTTTTTTCCTCATTTCCTTTTATTGCTCTTGTCTACCGAATGATGGTGACAACAATCACCTTTTGCACCAACACACAAGCACCGATAACCAAACATACTGTACACTTGGATGTATGAGAACACCTACACAAAAGATTGTTCCACTACTACTACTACTACTATTACTACTACGTACACAAGTCTTCCTGTACTTAATATAATACAGACAGAGAGTGAGTGAGTGAGCCAGTAAGTGAATGAGTGAATGAGTATCAGGGTTTTACTTTTGGTCAATGCATTTTCATTCAATTCCTTTTTTTTCGATTTCATTTTATTTTTTTACCTTCATCTTGTTTTTGTTTTGTATGGTATTGTTGTGTCATGATGTCATGTACACTTTACAGTTTAATACAAAACTTTTTATTCTGTCATTATTGTTACGATCTTTTTGCGACTCTCTCTCTCTATATATGCACATAGAGTCATTTTGTATTAACGCCGTATGAAAAAAGAAAACGTTTATAAAAATTTTACTTGTAAAGACATTATATAAATAATAAAAATTAACTGTGTTCTAACATTTGATTGAAATTCAAATTTATGTTTCGATATATTTCTACACAAGATTCAATTCAACGGAAATTGACTCACATATGGGAAAAATGTTGCTTATTTTGAATGAAAAATGTTATAAAAATAGACATCAGAGGAGATTATTTTAAAGTAAAACTTATAACGATTGCTACTGTACCGGCATCAACAAAGACATGGTTATGATAAAGAAATGGTTACAATAAAATAATGTCAACGTGTCAAAATTATGTCAGGGGTGTAAAATTAAGCGAATATAATTTACCTCAAAACAGTGATTGCAGATTTTGTTTTCCTTTTTCAAAAATCAATAGTTTTCAATATAGATATCGGATGGTTTAAGAAATTATATCGTAAAATAAAATCATAAATAACTGTAAGTGTTTATTTAATTCACTTTAAACCAATAGCATTTTAACCCATCGTTATTTTATGAGTATTTTTTTTTTTAACTTGTTTTAATTGGTTCACTAAACACTGTATAGGAAAGGATCTACGACAACAAGTACAAAATGATTTAAACTTGATAGCTAATATATGTACATACATACATACATACATACATACATACGTGGGTAACATTGTATAAATAAATAAGAATTTTTGTCAAAGAGTTTTTTTTTGCTTTTGTTTCGTTTATCTGTTTCGGAGAGAAAAATCGGAATTAAAATAAGAAACAAAGTTGTTGCTCGTGTACCAGTTATTGGTTTTATTTATAATGGACTGACTACAATTGCAATATTGAATATTTGTAACAGCAATTTGTATGTGTACAGTGTTGTGCCTCCATTTACCTCAAACATTTTTGTTATAAACAAACAATATTGTAAACATTGTAACTCGCCTGCAACTGCTGCCTACAAGTTCAACGAGTACTACATGAAAAATCCACAAATTGGTACAATCATGAATGACCAATATAGGATGAAAACAATTTTTTTTGCTAAATTTTTTTTTTTTTTAAATAAACAAACAAATAAACGAGTAGAGCAGAGTAAAAATAAAGAACTGCAGGTATGCTGAAAGCATAACAATGATACAATAACTACGTACACTGCACTCTTGCTCCCACATCATTCTACACACTATTACCTTTAGTCACATGCTGCCGCCATGCATAGGGTCAGCCATATATAGTGAATTCTTATACCTTTCAAATAAATTCAAATTGTAGTATGAATTATTGTAAGGGTGTACCACCACAGGTTGCAAATTTCCTTTATTAATTAAATATCAATTATTGTATATAACAATTAAATCTTTATAAATGGAGTACCCTTTCCGCAGTTCGAGATCTATTGTGCTCGAATTCACACATGTACATAGACTTATAAAATAAATGTATAAATAAATACGAGTGTTTCATTTCATATCCTCAAAATTCAGTTACCGTAACGAGATGTTTTAGTTACGACAACTTATTGTTCTCCTACTTGGTTTTCTGGATTATACGAAATTTATAATCAAACATCACCAATAACATTGACTTGGAATGTTTCAGTAATTTAAACGATATACCGCGTATGCTTTAATAATAGAAAAGAAAATTGCAAAATTATTTGTGACTCACGTATGTATATATATTTGCTGTTTTTATAAGAAAATTCTTTTTGGTTTCTGATTGAATGCTAAGTTTCTCACTTTCCCTACCATGCATCAATTTTCCTCACACATACATACATACATACATACATACATATGTATGTATACCGTAATAATGTATTATGCAGCATGTGAATGCCTATTAAAAAGTCTATGTCTGTGTGTATGTATGCATATATGTATGTATGTATGTAGATTAATTAAAACTTTTGTAAATTGTTAAATTTTTGATTCACTCATGCTCATGTGTGTATGAGCATTCAGTGGCAAAGGACCGTATAATTCTAAAATTTACATCCACTCTCAGAACTATTCTCACTGGTATTGTGTCAAATGCATGAAAAACAATTTTTTTTTTATAATTTTCTGTTTGTTTTTGTTCTCCTCTCTCAGCCATGTATAAACTTTATACTGATTGTTAGTTTTAAAAAATAATATTAAATTAAATATTGTATCCAGTTTATTGTATGTATTTTAAAGATATTGTTGCAATGAGGCTTTAAAATATAAACTTTTCCATAAAATTCATCTACGGCTTTATTTTATTCTTACAAAATATCCTCGTGTGTGCATCAAAGCATTTTTTGTCTTTTGCCAGCATCACTAAATTGTGGTTCTTATTCTGTAGTTAGGTTTTTTTTTTAATATTTGGTAAGAAAAATGAAAATTTTTCGAAAAGTCTCTTTACAATTAGTCATTAGATGCCATTAGCTTAATGAATTCATTCCAGCTGGGATCATATTTGTCAACACATTCACTTACATACAAACGTACGAATTTGAATATGTATTGCACGCATAGAATTCACGATGTTTTGTGGCAAGATGCATGCATATTTTCACATTTTGAGATTTTTTTCTAATTATCGTAATGACCTTTGTTGCTGGGGGAATTTAGCAAAGAAAAACAAGTTGTACACAGACTGTGTGTGCAATGTAAAAGATGTGCATGAAAACTATTTCTCTTTTGAAGTTAAAGAAAATTTCTAAGAAATTCCATACTAAAGTATTAATAAATATACGAATGAATAGAAATATTCTGCATATTCGGTTCAACTTATAAGTTGACAACGTTTTCTGTCCTATTTCTAGGTGTCTAGGTTACAGCTTTGATCATTATAATCAACCTACTTGATTGACATTATGATCTGCTTTAAGGAAAAGCTTTTTTATCTATCCTGCATTCTCATGCTTGAATTCAATAAGGACTGCCTCATACCCCTAACAGTTCCCGCGCTCATTCCACAATACTCTATTATTGAATTATACAATTCGGCCGTTAGTGAAGAAAACTATTTCAGTATCAAATACTGTACGAGTATTTAGGATACCATAATCTACCAAAACCCCCTAATATGACTTTCTTGAGGTCATTCGTCATGTTTGAGTTCTCGGTAATCCTGACTGAAGGGTTAAAATGACCAATGATGTATGGAGGTACGTATATACACACAAAAGACTTACACTTTCGGATACGTGAATCTGGACATCTCATTTACCTGTAATTCCTGCCCAATTTATGGTATAATGGATCAGAGAATGCAATAGATTTCATAACAACAACAGTAGTAAAGAATAAAATTAACATTTCCATTAAGATATATTCACTTTTTTAACTAGTCCTCGTTGTGCTGTTGTTGTTCTTTTAAAAAGTTGACGTGTGTGTCCGTGCAAGTGTATGTAAATTCGATTATGCTCATATGTACGTATGTATGTATTGTAAATCTAAATAGATTTTAAGATTATATGCCATAGTAAATTTCGCTTAAAATCACAGCAATTTCTTTGTAACAATTACGATTATATGTGAAGCGTAAAATGTGAAAGCGGATTTTGATTTAGAATTGAAGTAAACCAAGTAGACAATATCATCGCATACGACACAAGTATGACAAATGAAAATGCAAACATATGTACATACATACACACAAGCACACAATATCACTCTTAAACGGCTGATTTAAAGGCCAACAGTTTTCCTTATCTTAGGGAAAAATGAATTTCTTTCCAAATTAAACTAAAATAGCACTTTCTTATGTTACTTACACTCGTAGAGTATATGGATGCTTATTACAGTATTAAATACGTTCAAAGTTAGATGCCAACAGACATCTAAACATTATTTTATAAAAAAAAATTACAGATTTTAAGAAATTAATTTTCATCATAACCAATATTTGTAAACGGATAAATTTTTATACGTTTTTATTACTTAAAATATGCAGAGGCAAGCACAACTATGCCTCAGCAAAGACGGTTTGCTTCTTATAAAAAGACAAAAGTACGTGAGAGAGAGAGGGAGAGAGAGAGAGAGAGAGAAAGAGAGAAGGAAAAAGCAAGAATTTATTTAATACTAAATCCGTGGATAAATGGCAAGTATTTTCAACATATTTATAGTGAAGCACTTACAACCAAACCAAGACAAACCCTTGAGTACAGACAAAATGAATTTCCAAAATAGAAAAAAAAAAAAAAAATGAAAAGGGAAAATACGAAAAATGAAAAAAAATTGTTTTAAAAGCTTATAAATGTGTTTTAATATATTTTTTATGATGATGTTAAATGTACAAACGAAACATTACATTTGAAATTGAATACTGAAAAAATTGCTGCAAAAATAATGATGACACTGGTGATGATCACGATGATGATGACGGTGATAATGCTAATGGCGAAGGTAAATATGTAAAGACATTTTTGGAAGCAGTAGGCAAATAATATAAATATTAAAAGAAATTTTAATACATAAACACATACGTACCTACGTATGTAGAGGAAAAATCATTTAAAAGATTTATTGGCAATAAATTCATTCCTAACACTAATTCTATGCTGGGCCAATTCTAAAGTCTGAACAAAACATGATCCCATGATTTCCACGAAAGAAAAATATTTCTATGCAAAATACATATTCGGCGAAGATTTGTTTCTTTTGTTGCAAAGTATGTTATCCAAATTACATATCGACACAGTTCAAAGTTTTCACGCGAAGTACGACTTTATGAATGTGTATTCTAAGTAGATTTTTCCCTATAGCTTCGGAACGGATCGGAGCATCTTAACCAAATTTTGACAGTTTTTAATTTAGAGAACGTAGAACTCAAAAATGCGAGAACAGTAAAAATGTTCTAAGTGTACTTTGAACGTTATAGAATGGAGGCGTCGATATAATACTTGCATATTTCGACCAACGCTTTTATTATGGAAATATTTAAAAGTACCAGCATACAAATTGACTGCATTCTAGTAAAATGAAACTTATATTCTAAGGATATAATGATACTTTCAAACACACATTAAGAAACATGGAAACTTTTTTTAGTTTAGTTTTGACATTATTACCTCTCTGGATAAATAACTAGTAATGGAAATTTGTAGCACATCAGTGCAAATCAAGAGTATCCCGCCACAGTTGTTTTCGGAACTTTTTAAATTTAAAACACAGAACAAATGAACTAAACCAACTCGTAAAATATATGGGTTTAGAACGAATGTAAATTCCAATTGAATCATTATAAAATTAGAAGAGTTTTTCATGTCTTTTAAATAAATACAACCGCCCATATTTTATTTAGATTTGTTCGACAGCTCTGCTTTATATTTTAAATTTGCTTTCTCTGATATTTGTATTCGAAATCATTTGACAACACTGCTATTGCCGTTCCTTTGCTCTTGCTTTACAGACTTTCAAGCAAACCTAAACGAAATCGCAAATGAAGTGAACAAAAGTACATTTAAGTTGACAAAGATTTATAAAAAAGAAGGGAATAAGGAAAATTATGTAGAAAATTATTATTTATCTACTGATCAACCATATACAGTATATACTTACATATATGTATGCACGTATATATGAATATGCTCTTACTCTTCTTTATACTTTTACTTCCCTATGCGAAATTCCTTCCTTAATACAGTACCTACAACATACAAGTGCTGATGTTTAAAAAAGTAGATAAAACGATTTATGTCTTATAGAAAGTAGACTAAGAAAACGTATTGCCAGTAAGTACAAGAGAAATGTAGTTGAATGAATGAACGAATGAATGACTGAATGAAGAGTAATGAAAGTAGTGAATAATCTAGCCATTACTTGCTAACAAACTAAAAAATGCTACTGTTGCTGCCATTACCGCTGTTAATGCTAATATTGCTGGCGATAATCAAGATAATGATGATGAAAATGATGGTGATGCTGATGCTGATGCTGATGACGTTGATGATGATGAAAATAATGAATATATATTCGCAAACGTATAAAACATAAATAAATACAGATTGAAAAATCATGCATACTAAAATGCTTTCAAGACTTAAACTTTATCTCAATCACTAGTGGAATTATAACGATGACGATTTATGACGCCAACAATAATTTTCGCATATACTGTATGTGTGTGGAATATCGTTTGTATATGAAAGTGAATTAATATGAATATTTCATATTTAATTTGTCACGAAAATACAATATTAAAATATATTTAAAAAAAAGAAAAAAAACATGAAAATTTATTTGTAAAATGAAATTTATTTTCACAGTATAAATTTATATTTAAAGAGGAAAATCACTTTTTATAACTGAATATCATTTTTTCGTATCTGCAATAAAAGCGTTTCATTCTTTATTTAAAATTTATTTTGAAAGCAAACATTAATCATGTTTTTAGAAATGCATTTGACTTGACTATGAAGTTGAGTTTTTTTTTTTTTCATGTTTGATTTAACGAAATACAAATTCAAATAATATTCCTCATGAATACATTTATTTCACTTATTTTTGTGTTTTTTTTTTTTTTTTCTTGCACAATTTTTGATCCTTCAAACGTACTTGCATATTCGTTCGTTCGCTCATTCACTCATTCATTCATTCATTCATTCATCTTCAAATGATGAATGCAAATATGTGACGAAATCCCAAAAGTATGTAAGAAAAATGCAAAGAGAGAAGCCAAACGAAACCTAAAGCATATAAATTCACATGTGATGCGCACAATATGACATAAGTATGTATGTACTTTCGAATAGGACAAACAATATATAAAATTAAAGCTTGAATCAATATTTGATATAAGAATAATAAATAAAAAAAACAAAAAAAACGAAAAACCTTCAGGATTTTATCGACATTAAAATTATTCAAAATAAAGTTCAATGGACCGGAAACCGTACTAAGAAAAAATACACAAAAATGGAAATTAAAAACCTGTATATATACTAGATTCATTTTGTAAATTTAATCCATATTAATTTATATATTTTTTTTTTTTTTTAATTAATTTAAAAGATACGTATAAAAAAAAATGATCTTTATCAAACAAAATAAAAAACAAAACAAAATAAGTGAATATAATTATTAATTTTCGGCCTAAAATAAAAAAATGTATTTAATTATTTATTACATTTTAAATTCAACAATTAAGGGGTTAATTGATGACAACCACAAAAATTTGTTCATAATTTATATGCAAGTTTATATTGTTGTTATATGTAGCCGATATTGTATATACGTACGTACGTAGTTATTGTGATATTTTTTTGGCTGCATAATTATTTGCATTTTAACTAATTAAATAATCATTGTTTCTATTACATGTTTATATTATTATACCTTTGTTTTGGTTTGGTTTTTATTTTTTTTGTTTTTGTTTTTAATTAATTAAATCATCTCTTTCATTATTTTTTTTCATCTTTTTTTATATACATTCATGAATATGTGTATGCATGTACATACAATATGTTGCCATTTTTGGAACATGAAAATAATTTGCTTGGCCTTATTAATTGCATTCTGTCTGCTGCAAGTTGTCATTTTAGTATGAAAAGGAAATATTTTGTTAAGTAGTAGTGAGAGGAAAAGATTGAAAAACTTTATTAATTATCAATGCATACATTTAAAATTCAAATCGAAATTACAAATCCAACTGTATTAAATAGTAGCGTTATTTAAATACTTGGTTTTCAATTTTTGAAGCTTAAAAAAATTAAATTTAAATACGCGGTATTATTATCAATAAACAAAAATACATTTATCTACATACGTACTAACTATACGCACATTAAATACCACATAAATACAATGTATGCGGTTGAAATGGTTTTCGAATTTACGAAACAAAAAATTAAAGACCAAAAGCAAATCAATAAGAGTTGCAAATAAAAATATACGTACATACACATGTACATTGTACATACGTATACGCATTGTGAATAAAATTTTTTTTATAAAAAGTTTGGATATTATTGATTTTAATCAGATTTGCGAATATACTTTATAATAAAAGGCTTATTTGTGCTGCAATGGCTATTATCTAAATAGAAAAACAAATTGGGAAATCCCATACTGCTGGAAACCAAACTAATTTTAATATGAACACAATTTAATGCACTCTTAGTTACAAGACTGTTTATATTTAAATGAAAGAAATGACGGAAATAAAAGAAGTTCATCTGTAAACATTAAATTTTGATTCTAGATCAAATCGGCAATAACTTTAAAATAATCAAGAATTTTCTAAATCTTATTTTTATTCTTATGACTCAGGGAAATATCAAATGAGTTTGTAATTTTCAACATATGCTGGCAGCAAAAACAAATCAACAATTTTGCGAAAACAAAAAAACAAAAAAAATGTACAAGAAGTGATTTTTACACAAAGGAAACCAAAACGGGAGCAATAATAAAATTACACCGAACGGAAAAAGAAAATAATTTTCATTTAATTTAGAAGAAAAGAAAAAAGAACGAAAGGAAAGGAAACGAAACGAAATTTCTATACAACAACAACAACAACAACAACTCTTACCAACAAATGCTACTTGCAGAGAAGAATAATAAATTGACAAATGACATGATATTTCAAACCTTTATACGTTCTATGGAACTGAGAAGAAATAATAAAAAGAACTCTGTTTGCAACATATATATGTGTGTGTGTGTGTGTGTGTGTGCGGAAAACAAACTGTATACATACATACATATGTAGGTATGTATGCATGTATGTGTTTTTTTGCGAGCAAAGGTGTTTTGAAGTCATTCATTGTACTGGTGCTCGCTCACACATCTATACAAATATATGACAGCGGACCATATTATCGTTAGTTAACGCATCTAAAATTTCAATCACGTTTTTTATTAACATTAAATTCATTACATTATAATTCTTGGTGGCAGTACTTTTTCGTTTTCATTTTCTTATTCTTTTTCACTTTTTTTTTTCTCTGCCACTACCTCTACCACTACCGCTACCATGTGTCAGTCAGTCAGTCAGTCAGTCAGTCAGCCAGTATTATTGATATTCATACGGCAGTGGCTGTAGCAAAAAAAAAAGAAACACAAAAAAAAGGTACACTCTATGGTTTTTCTTCTTTTGGTATTTGCGTGTTACATACAATATTTTTATTCAGCATCTCCCGTTTTTTGTTTTTGGTTGATTCTAATTCAATATTTTTATACATTTTGAAATTAAATTTTTCTTCTTGATGAAAAAGTGTCAAACGTTAACAAGTGCCAGTGGTTACTGGAATATGAATGAGTTTCTTTATAAACGTACATACATACATACATACATACATACATACGTATAAACATATATATCGTCTTTCTTTTGTTTTTTCTCTTATTACAGCTGTTGTTGTTGTATTTTCGTTGCGTTGTGTTTTGTTGCGTCAAATTATGCCGCTAACTAGATTTTATTCCAGATTTTAACACGTCAAAAGTTTCATTTTTACCACTTCAGCGTTTGTTCATCATTGGCTTGATTTTATTTATTAACATGCTTATTCACTTAAAATTATGCCATCTTTTTACGTATTTTAGCAATTCCTTTCTTTATGTTTCTCTTTCTCGTTTTTCTTTCTTTCTCATTTTGTAAAACAATTTATCATAATTTTTGTTTTTAAACTTAAAATAGAACAACGGTGACTACAAAGAAAGTTGTGCCTGCGTATGGTTTTTCGTACACTTTTTGTAAAACTAAACGAATAAGTTTCTTCTAAAAATGTTCTCCCTTAAGGGTTTAGAAGTTTTCGAAATAATGGAAATGTTGAGTTTTTATTCAGTTTAGGCATTTCATGGTTTCGTAAAGAAAATTTCTTTACGAATTTCGGTTGAAAAATAATAAGAGAGTTTTAAAATATCATTTTAGGGCAATTATGATATAATATTATAGGCCAGCAAATGTTCTTTCTTTTATTTTCTTTCTTTGAATAGTTCAATCACTTAACAAAAATAAAAACCAACATCCCCTGAATACTAAGACATAGTACATAAGCAAAGTTTCGAAATTTTACCGTTATGTATTAATTTTCAGAATTTCCAATAAATTTTACTGTTAATTTGCTTGGCAAATATACTACAAGTATCGCTGCCAATCAGTTTAGTTTTCATTCATTAATATCTCAATATTGGCTACTCAAAAATAGTTTTGGTCATATTATTTTGATTGCATATACTTTGAAATCGCTATGCTACCAACTTTAACACAATATTTTCACCATTTTAACAAAAACACATGCAGACACATAAAATTTTATCGCTTGTGTTGTTTTCATTGCCAAAAACAATTTTACGAAAGCAACGCAGGCCACAAACACAAGTGTTAACAATTGAATTGGAAATTCTTAACGATTTTTCAATTAAAAATTGAATGCTTTAAATGCTTTTAATGCATTAAGTAAATCCGTGTATTTACACCGCCTCAATGGAAAAAGTGTGTCTGGCAAACCAAAGACTAATCTTTACATTTTTATGCGCAAAAAATTTAAATTATTATAAAAAATTTACAAATTTGTTATGTAGACGTAAATAAAATCTCAAAGTTATCAACACTGATGCATAAGAATGTATGTTGGCTATTTTTTTCGTTTTTTTTTTTTTCATCCACAATATCAGTTTAAAATACTAAACCTCACTTTGGTACCGCATATATGAGGTAAAAACTCGAAAGAGATGGTAAATGAAAAACAGAATTTATAAAATATACTGGTGGCTCCTGTAGAACTGAAAATGAATATGTCCTGTCCACGTATGTGGCAGAGCTTTAATAGTCCCACTAAAAGGGATGCACAAACAAATGCCAGATAATTTTACTAGACAACGAATATAAACGTGGCAGCATTAAAAAGGCAAATAAAATTCAAACTGATTTTAAAATGAAATAATAAACATTGCTCTGTACACTCTTCAGGACATAAAAGCATATGAGACGTTAAAATCATTTTTATCATGCAGCTGTATGTACATATAGTACGTATGTATATGCATTTGGTAATATTCCAATTACGGTTCAAAACCACGACAATGTACACGAGAGATTGAGCCACATATTTGCACTCCAATCAAAAGGTAATCTGTTGTTATTTGCTCTTTTTTTTTAGAAAAATTCTTTTATTTTTATTAATGTGTCTTTAAATCCTAGACTTATTCGATTTGAAATCTTATTCACAATCACGAGAATTACCCAAAAATACATATATTTTCTTACGTATACAACACAAACATATAAAATAATATTAATAAAGAGCAAGAATGAAGAAAGAATGTTATTTTGATCATGGCATAATATTTAAATGTACTAGTAACTTATTTTGCTCAGTGTATATTACTGTTTCTGCTAGTTGGGCGTTGTTGTTGCTATCGACCCAACAACAGAGTCCGGGGAAAAAATTTGGACACTTTGAGGTGCACAATTTGAAAAACACGTTTTGTTATTACTCATACCACATCTACTGTTCAAAATTGTATGCAAACTTCACCGATATGAAGTATAAAAATGTGCGTGAGCGTGTGTGGTGCTACGTGTGCATTGTGTTTTGTATACATGCTGCATTAGTTGCAACCACAGTGATGACAGCGTAACGTAAACAACCAACTTGTGTTTTGATGACCATGTTTTACATTTATGTCAAACTAAACACACAAACAAACCAGGTCCACCCAGTTGGGCGCACTTTAGGTGAATGCATATGAATGTTAAAAATTTCGTAATTTTTACCCACATCAACCGGTTCATTTTCCATTTTAAATGCAATCACTATATACACAATATATGCGATATTTTATCCCTTTTTATCACTCACATGCATTTGAAAATGTTGAAATTTAAATTTAAAGATTCATTTAAAGAGCATAGTCATATGGAATGCAAATAAAGAGAGAAATAAAATAGAAACACTTACTGAATAAAATTAAAAAGTCATACAGATTTAGTCACACTCAAACCAATAAAACTAAACTCTTAAATCAAAACGAAATTAAAGAAGTATTTGCTTTCCATTGAAAGTTAATATTTTTTATTTTTTTTTTCACTCGTTGGGCTTGTCTTGGTTAGGGAAATATTGAATCGAACAGCAGTCCACTGTTACGTATGCGTGATATTTTTTTGATTGAAGTCTGTTTTATTTATTACTCATACGTCACAGTGAAATGTACTTCAATATCTATTTTAATAACTTCAATTAAGAAAAAAAAAAAAGAAAACAAGAAATAAAGAAATACAAAAACTAAGAAGAAATAAGAAATTAATAAAACTTTCGTGTGGAATTAAGTTATCTGTGATCATCAAGCTCACGCTCCTTTACGGTTGGGAGACATGCAACGCTGTATCCTTAAACATGCAGAGAATCCAAATTAAAAGACGTAAATGACATTAAGAAAGTCATGAAACGTTAACGTCAGAAATGAAAGACAGAGCGGAAAAAATCTTTCTAATGTGGTGAATGTAAATAATGAAGAATTAGTTTGTATAGCGGAAGTGAGAGCGTTTGGTTAGGTTAGATAATGTAATGGAACCCCTTGAAGATAGGGAACCTACTTAGGCCAACATTTAGGTATGTTGCAATACCACAAATAAAAATCTTGCTAATGTACATACATACATACATAATTGGCCATTACAACCCTTCAGTCAGGATTACGATCTCGCTTCTCACACCACTTATGTTGTGTGCGTTAATTTTTATAGATGAGTGGCGGGACCTACAGTTTAAAGTCGACTCCGAACGACAGATTTTTGAGAAGCTTTTCATGGCAATTTTTACTCTCAGAGTCTTTGCCAGAAATCTGCTGGGAGGAAGTCGCCGAAGAAATATTTTTCGTTTTGATGTCTGACCTGGGATTCGAACCAGGGCCTTTTGTCTAATAAGCCAACACACTACCCACTAGACCACGACGACTTAATCTTGCTAATGTAGCAATCTTTATATTTGAGAGATCGCCCAAGGAATAGTGGACAGTGGAACATGTGAGTCGCTGTTGTCTGACGGCTGCAGAGATTGAAACTCAGTAATTAGCGTTCTTCTGGGAAAGCGCTGAAAGTAAATTTATTGCCTTAAAATGTATCTGACATCTGTCGTCAACAATTTTCACTACTTTTCAAATTATTTCAATTTCTTACTCTAGTAAGGAATTGCAGCATTCTAAAATTCTGTCATCTTCTTAATCGGGGCTTTAATATGCGTTCTATGCGCTTATTATATAACAGAACTCAAATCGATACAATACTTGGATATTTTTCATATAAAACCTAGTGGCTGTAGTAGTGAATTATCACTTTTTTTTAAGTTTACAACAAATTGCTTATGGAGGTTATAATGTGAATACATTTTTATTATGTATCACTATCGTTGTGATCTTAGAATGTATTTTTTACATATAACATTTTCAGAGAGTGTAACAATCGTTCAATTAAAATAAAATAATTATTATTGAATTTTCTTTTTCTTTTTTTATTGTATTGATATGACTGTAACAAATTTATTATTTTTGTTTTCATATAAAATTTTATTTTACGAATAACAATTGTATTTCAATAAAATATCTAATTAAAATTCAATTCAATGTTTATAAATTTGTGTTAAATTTCAATGTAATAAAACAATATAGTGCGGCATTTGTACATCGAAAATTATTTTTGCTTCAAATAACTTCACATAATTATTATTTATGAGTAGGGAAATAGTAATCAAAAGAATTTTTCATAATGGTGTTATTTTGTTCAGAATTTTGAATTATTTTCAATTTTGAACACCTTAATAAAATTCAACAATCATATCAAATATTTTCATTTACATTGTAAAATTTTTAAAAATTCAAGCAAGTGTTTATAACAAAAGCAATTGGAAATGTGCCAAAACCAGTCAGTGTTTAAAATCCTTTTACGATTCGTAAACTACTATTTCAATAATAAGAGTATATATTTCAGAATTTTCAATAAAACAACAGATACCAACATTTCAGAATTCTTTGAAACAAATTCATGACAACAAAACCAACAACTCTCAAATGTCAACCTTCCGTATATATGTACGTATGTTTATATTGTTTTTAAAGAACCTTGTTTCTTATTTACTGTAAAAGAAAAGGAGAGTAGAATATAATATTTTATTTATTCAATATGACCAATAAGTAACCAAATAAAAGCTTAGAAAAGAAGAATATAAGATAGAGATTAAAATCATCTCCATACTAAAATAATACAACGAACATTTTCCGCCTGCTGATGTCATACAAAGGCATATAAAAACACACAAAACGTCATTATGAATTTTAGTAACACTTTTGGAATAACAATCATCAAAAGATGAAATCAATTTCTGTACAAAATTATTAAACCTAATGTTAGTAAACGAAATATGGTTGCTAGATATTGAAAATATAATTGCTTAAGAAAAGGTATTCCATTTTCCTATTAAAAGTTCACAGTGCTTGTTGAAAATATGTATTTAGAAAAATTTATTAAAATATGCTTTACGGTTTATTTACTAACATATCCTACCTACAAACATACATATTCCATTGGATGGACGCCCACCCATGTAGATACCTTATTAGAAATACCCCACTGGCACTTACATACATATTCTAGCTGAAAAGAAATGAATTTGACAAGGGACTTCTCCGAAAGTTGTTTATTTTCTTTATGAATGTGTATGGAATAGAAAGTAAAATAAAATTCTTAAGACTTATTATAAGAGCAATAAGAAAAAGCATCACATCTTTAAAAACAATAAAAACAAAATTCGAAGAATTTCAATTCAATAAAAATTAAAAATAAAAAATCAATAAAAAAAAAACAGAACAGAAATAAAAAATTGTATAAAGAAAACCCAAAACTCATGTCAACGACAGAATTTATTGAATTTATAGAAAAATTCCTTTTTTTTAGTTATTTTAGAAAATTTTATTTAAATTCCTAATACCAAAACAAAGAAAAACGAAATTTCATTCATTGTTTCATTAAAAGCAAAAACTAAAACTGAAAACAATACATACATTCTTACATACATGTATGTATGTATGTATATGATAAGTATGATGTGATATTATTTTTTTAATAATTACTCACGTGTATTAATTATTCACAAAAATGTTTTATTTTTTTTGTTATTTTTTTTGAATAAGAATAAACAAAATATAAATAATAAAGTCAGATTGGAGTCTACATGCAAACTAATTCGTTTAAAGTGTCAAAACTATTTTTAGTTAATTGTTAACGCTTCAATTAATGGCAAATCATGTGTGTTGTAATATAAATAATGTGAAATTATAAAGTAATTATGTTGTTTTGGCTGAATAAGTTAAAAATAGCATAAAATTCTCATAAAAACACATCATCGAAATTAAAAATAAGAGTCATATCGGGGGCTAACAAAGAGTTCAAGTACATAGAAAAATTATGTATTTAACAAATGAACGTGTAATCCTTAGGCTTAGAAGCAGCAGATGGGGAACATTGAAGTAAGTACTGGAGAGGACATTGTCGAAAAGAAATTTTTCTTATTTCGTTTTGTAGTAGATGTCTAGGCTGTGGTGTGAAGCTCTGCCACACGTCTAATGAACCGCCACTACCTACTAGACTAAAGTAAATTCACGTGTAAGTAGATACTTGTACTTACCTACACATTTTATTATTGTAGTATTAGAGTACCAGAGTGTAGTATTAGAGTATCAGTGATTAGGATGTTTCCTCTATGGAAGTCTACATTGAGGGGTTTAAGTCCTTTTCATATCATATATAGATGCGTTGACCTGATACTTTCAGAAAGACTGTGTTATTTTTTTAGGATAAAGTATGATAGTACACTTTCCAGATGTCTAATTATGTCTTTCTTTTGTAAACGTATGTATGTAAAAGCAGTAATTTGCAATATTTGTGCATACACTGCAATAACGTCGATGGTTTGAAGACCAACATCTTCTTCCAAAGAAGACATTCTATGGAAGTTCTCGTCTTACTTAGATTGATTCTTGATGGACTTAATGCAAATTCTGTTCTATACACATATAAACGTATCGAGACAGATCTGTCTGTCATATTTTATTAATTAGAAATCAGCCACACTGATACACAAAAGGGTTTTGTACAGAACATACACTGAGTGCAATAAGTGAGTCAACACCCACTATAATTTTAAATATTCTATAATAAAAAATATTCTTATAAAACAACAATAATTTTGTTTTTTATTTCTGTTTTATAAGTGATTAACGAGCGTTTTTATTTTTGGAGATTTATTCAATTATTCTCATTTATTTTTCTTGCTATCGTAAGAAAATGAATTATTTCAGTTGTGTTTACTCACTTTTGGCGCTGAGTGTATAACTCTAACGGCAACTCTGTTAACAATGTTTGTTTACTTTCAATATAAGTCTATTACCTGTGTATTCTCCTAAACTGCGTAAGTTATTGCTCCATGGCATATATCAAAAATACTCTCTTCAACAATCGTTATTAATATTCATTGTAAAATAAATTTTTATTATTATTTAATATTTTATTTAATTTGACAATATTAGCCAGCTGGAAAAGTATAAATTATAGAATATTTGTATATAGTGTAAATAGGTGCAAATATAAGAACACCTACTTTCCTTAAATATGTGCCCAGTCTGAAGGTAGTTTTTATACGCTAAAATTTTAACACAGTCTATATAAATACTAATGTAACCATTAGGTTTAGGTTTCCAAAAATTTTTTATGCGCACTCCTTAATTGTATATATGTACATACGTACATATGTATATGATATTGCACAATGTCATTTAAAAATCCATAGATTTATATTTACCATAGTTATGGTTTAACTTATTTTCAATAACCGTAACACTAATTTTTGAAATTCATGTTAATCAAATAAAAAGTTTCCACTTGTTAAGCTTTACAAATATTTTAATACACATTCGCTTGTAAACAGAAATGTTTGTATGAACAATATCACGCGCATACATTGAGTAATTGAAATACGCGGTGATATCAGCATCAACGGTATTAAATAAAGTCATAAAAATTTATTTCATTATATTTCATTAGAACTAATCCTACTTGTCGTTTTGTAACTGTATTAGTATTGTAAATATACATGCAAACATGTACATATACAATGTATTGTATGTGTGTGTGTGTGTGCTTGTGTAAAATGTGTTGTACTTTAGGAGCTTGTATTATGATTATTTCATTGATTATATTTATATTATGATTTTGTAAATATTTACATTCAATTTATAATAAAGTTGCACAAAATATTACTAAACTAATATACAATTGCCATGGCATACAAGTGCTACTGTTATTATTGCTGCAACAATAATAACAACTACACCAACAAAAATAATAATAATAATAGCAATAGCAATAGCAACAGCAATAGCAATAGCAACAGCAACAATAGTAATAACTAAAGTGAGTAAACACTTCAAATAATTTAATGAATTTGTTTTTCGTTCGTATTTATTTATTTGTTTACTTAACTTAAAATTTATACGTACTGGTGTACTAGTGATGGGTGGCGGTGTAGTTGTGTATGGGGAGTAGTGTTTTGTGAATATGTTTGTATATGCAAGTGTTTAAACATTCAAAATAATTACATCTCAATAATAAATAGTAAAATACACAAATAAAGTTAGAAAAAAAAAAAACAAAGACAACAATAAAACAGTTTTTGATTAATATTTTGTAAATACTTTTGCAAAGTAATTATGTTATCAAATAACATCATCACCAACAAATACCTGCAAAGTAATTACAATACAATCAAGAATTGTAATCGACCTTAAGTAAGTCTACTTCATATATTGAGTATTTCTTTTCATTTTCTATTTAACATTCAATCTCTCATTTTTGTTATGTTACATGAACACACCTTTTTCTATTTGAAAATAAATGATGAGAAAAACTCATCTGTACTGTATAATAATAAAATAATGCTGGTAATTTACTATTAGCATTTATTTAATTTATTTCATTTATTTGTTTTTGAGCTTGAAAGTAAAATTTTTATTATTTCTTAGTACATCCTTATCGATTGCTAAAGTTCCCTTAAGAATACTTTTAAAATATTTCAAACAAATTATCTTGTTTCTTGTGGTAAACTTTGAAAAATCTATAAAATTTTCTATTCAAATTATTCTTTTTTTTTTTGTTTTCTTTAAGTTTTCATTAAAGTTTACATGTAGTTCTGTAATCAGTTTTAAGTGACTACCGTTTTGATATTAATTTTTTGAAATCCTTTACCGTATAATTTATGCAGTAGTTGCTTGCATCATTTAATTAACTTTTGCAAATCATTTTCTCCACTTTGCACCTCAAGCAAAAATGTATATACAAACGCCCACACCTACAGTGACACGCAAAAGTGTCATTAAATTGATAATTAAACTTTACTTAAAACATATAAAAAAGCGATAGTAGAAGGAAACCCAGAAAAAAAAAAACAAAATCATATCCATAATATTAAAGGATTGTGATTTTGAAAATCTTTCCTTTTTGTAATTTTATAGTAGCATTTGATTTTAATAACCATTTGAATAATTTAAATAATTCGTGCGATTAAATTTCATTTTCCTTATTTTTTTATATCATTTTCGCTTTTGTTTAGCTGGTGGTTTGTTGGTAAAATACTGTAAAAGTACGTGACAAAAAGTGATGTCTTAGTGGTGCGTGTTCATTTCAATGCATGCGTGTATGTATATATTCGTATGTTTTGTTGCTTTTTTATGAATCGTTATTTAATACAATATAAGCATAAAACTCAAATTCTCATACATGCATGTCGGAATGTATTTAAAAATAACTTTAACTTTACCCAACTATTCCCAAACACATACCGCATACTACTACATCACGTACTTATTTCAAAAGTACAAAGCCAGGTGGCACCATATTCCTCTGAGTGCACGCGTTTGTACAGTTTTAGAGAATACAAACTTTTATTTAAATGACACCTCTGGAGGGAATAAAATAACTGTAACATGCTAAAGAAAAAAACTCGTTTAAAAATTAGAAACCAGTGAACAGGACGATAGGAACAATACGTTGGCTTATTAACCCATTAAAGTTTAAAATCAATTTTAACAATTATCCTTCAATGATATGTTTTACATCATGTAAAACGTGTTTGTGGTCGTTCTATATTTCGTATTGGTGAATTCTTATTAGTTTTTCTATTTCAAAAAATTAAATTTCCATATTTCAAGGTTCGAACTGAATTCTCTGTTAACTAATGTACCATGATGTATGCATGCATTTTTTCAAAACTACTTTGCCTAGCATTTTTGACAGCTGCTACGTTTAGAATTTTTAAGATGTTATAATTTATTTATTTAATTTTTTTGTTTTTATTTTTTTAATTTTTTTGTTTTGGGCAAATATATCAATAATAAAACATAAAAAACATGTTGTAAAATATTGTTGGTATTTTTTTTTTTTGTAAACTATCCTTGAATCAGGTGTTTATTTCTCACACATACTTTATTTCATTTTTATTTGAAATATTTCCTGTTCTTTTTGTTGTTTTTAATACTCAAATTATTTAAACTTCAATGTAAATTGCCTATGCTGTAGTTTTATTTACTTTTTTTGTTTTTTGTTTATAACCACTCATCTTTTCTTACTAAAAAAAAAATATTTTTTTCTTCTTTCCATGCTTTTGTTTTATATAGTTTTTATAAGAATTTACACATACACTGGCATATGATATACACGAGTAGTTAAAGTTTTCTTTCCTATGCAGATGGGGTCCAACATGTAATACATACTTGCACTAGGCATAATAATACTCATAGTGAAGCATGCTTGCACACTCGCATGCACACTCATCACACAAGTCGATTTTCCAATGTTATTTTTCTTATTCCTATTTTGTTGTGAAAGTATGTGTGTATGTATGTATGTTAAAATTGAGGAGATAGTTTAACAACATGAACTACAAGATGCCATAATAAACATAAGACAGGAAAAGCCAAGACCAAAATTGAATAATGTACATGTTCATTGATACTACCAGTACTACTACTACTACTAACACTACTACTACTACTACTACTACTACTACTAGTACTACGGATATTGATAAGGATGCCACTACCTCTGGCACTTTCACTTCCAGAACACACATGTTACTACTACTACTGCTACTGCTACTACTACTACTATTATTGCTAACATTTCTCATATACGATAATATATGTATGTATTGGTATAAGTGTACAAATGTATAGGATTTGCTGTCTTCATTTCATATATGTTTTCGGTTTCATATACCTACTCATGTGTACGTAAAGTGTTTTAGCATCAACAGTATACAATTGTTTGATGAATAGTGTTGCTTGTATTAAATATCTGTTCACATATAATTTATAAACATAGGCTAGTATATACAGTGGCTCCCAGCTTATTTCAACCAGCAGCACCTCTAAAAAAATTAAGCTCGTAGAATTTAGAAACGAAGCAAGATATTAAAAAAGTTTGAGTAAGAGTTTATAGAATGTGTTTAAAAATTAAGAAAAAAAAAGTTTTATTCAGTCTCAAATGTAAACTTACAAACTAACAACCAACAATATATGAACCAAATTCGTCACAGCTTATTTTAACCACTTACTATAAACAAACAATTAAATGATCAATTAACTAATAGTTTTAATTTAAAACTTGGCATAGGCTCCTATTTGCTTAATCACAGTACATACATGTGTCCTTGAGCCGACATTCGAATAAGAATAACTCGATTAATTATGAATTATTTAAACTCTTAAGAAAAATTAAGAGAAATAACACACCTACTATCTCACTTCTTTTGTGAAATGAGTATACGATAATTACTCGATTTTTATCCGATTAATCATAAATTTCTAATCCCAAGATTCATCTAAATAAAGTTTGTAAATTTATGTAGAGCCGTGTTTGTGGCCTGCTATTCATGCAACATTGTTATTAATTTTCTCTTGCCAGAATGGAATGGATAAGTACAAATTGTTTAAATTCAATTTATTATAGTCCATAGTCGACGTCAAAAGAGTTACAATAATTGTATCATGATAAAAACTTACTTATTTACTTACTCGGGTTCTTACGTGCCAACGCCAGTTGATCACCTTTCAACGCAAACTCGCACTGGACCGAAGATCTTAGATAGAACTTTTCTCTCGAACGCTCTCAAGGCTAATGTATCAGTGCTCACTAATGTCCATGCCTCTGCGCAATCAGGTTAAAAAGCAAAACTTAAATAAATTTGGATTGCAACAGCATTATTGCTTACACTATTATAGATTTTCGAAATAATGAAAAGTAAACATTAACATACATGTATACTAAGAGTATCTTTAATTGATCTTTTATTAATTTTTGATTTATTTTCCATTAATTTTTCGAATTACATACATTCGAGTGTATCATGCATAATGGATCTTAACCGTAATCTGTAATGCCAAATTCACTTAGGCAATTATTTAAACAATTTAAAAGTCATATTATCTTATCGGTTTGCCTTTAATGTATAATGTATGTATGTACATACATATATTCAAAATATATTCTATTTACCCGTATGTTAATAAGTGTGTGTGTGTGTGTGTGTATATATGTGTGTGCGTGTGAGTATCTGTTTGAGGTAATTTGTGTGGCCAAAACCCGCATTGTTAGAATAAATGAACAAAGAGATAAAGACTTGAAAATAAACCCCTATTTAATAGGAGCATAACTTTTTAGCAAAACAACTTTATCTAAATGTGAATTTAAAATTAAATCTTTGGCAGGCGAACAAAACAAATTTTGAATAACTTTTTGCTTGCGTTTAAGAAAATGTGAATATTAATTTAAAATTTATGAACACAGTTTCAAAAATATGTATCGATGTATTCGGTTCAAAAGCCTTATACAAGCTTTTTAATTTATTGTAAATTAGAAAAATAAGATTTCTTTTTTTAAATATCTAAAGTGTCTTTTCAAACTAAATAAAATAAAATAAAAAACAAAAATTAGCTATTCATAATCAATTCAATTATATTTCTGAAGCAGCAATTATAGTAAAATACAATTAAAGTGTTTAAAAATTAAAATCTCATCCCTATATTAATTTATTATTAATAAATTTGCTTATCTTTATTATATTAGTCTCGTATGTGTGTAGGTGTGTATTTGTTAAACTTATCTGTACCTCTGGAAATCAGTTTGTAGCTGTTTGTGTTCTTTGGTCAACATCACAATTGTTTTCTCTGTACTTATTGATGTTAATAAAACTTATACGACAGATTCCCAATTACCACGTCAACTGCATAACCACTTGCTATTAAAAGTCTTGGCTTGAGGTCATGATCACAACCAAATATCACATTGATAACCACATGATATAACATATACATATGTATGTATGCATGTCCATATATATATATATATGAGTTACACCACATTTAATCTGAGAGAATTAAATCATTTTCAATTATTTCGACAGTAAATAATCTTTAACTTTCCACAGATATTGAATTACTCATAAAATTACGACTTTATTTAATAATTAACTATTTTATCTGTGTTCTCATATTTTGTTTTCTTTAATTTAAAGTGCAATGACCCATATTTATTTACATCTGTATACATTCTGTGTTTTTTATTTATTTTTCGTTCAATGCACGTATTTTATGTACGGATATGTTAAATGTATGCCATTTGTATACGAGTACATGTGTGGTAAATATTTTAACATCCTGTCACATGGATAGTTTGCTGAGTCAATCGTTTGAAAAATTTTATAATGCCTCAAGTATACTTATGTTCATTATTTTTTCATTTTGCCTTCTGGTTACCTTCAAATGAAATGCAGTAAAATGTCATGTGTGTTTAGATTGTCACATTATAATATCAAACATGTTACATAAACGATAAAGGAACACAAGTGGTAAATGTGCTGTCACGGCAAACTTAAATTAAAACATTTTATATTTTATTATATAACATGAACTCCAATAATACCGATTTCAATATAATATTTACTGAATGAGCACAAATCGATTCGTTAACACATGATTATTCAAATATATTCATATTTTAAGCTCGAAAGATATTTCAAAGAGATTCTGTCATATTCTTGGAAATTATGACAATTTAAATGAAAACTCCTGACAATCTCTAAAGGCAAAATAAATAAATTTTTGAAGCGAAATTAAAAATACACATACAAAATGCATTCGAACGATATCTGAAAATTAAAATATCATCTAATAAATAATTGTTATTTAAAACAAAGTAATCATTAGAAAATTATGCCCTTGACACATGTCACACACCAACTGCTTTACACCTAAACACAGGGCAAGGTTTGTGTCAATACCAATAATGGAAATAGAAAAAATATAAAATATTCAACGACTGAAACCATGAGTACATTTTCGCTTTCAATACAAGTATTTAAATGTTAATGACAACGAATCTTTTATACAATGTTTCGTTGATAAATATAGAAAGGCATCAGCAGTGTTATTAAAATTATCAACAGCAATGATAAACATCAACGAGACCCCTCCAAACGATTATCATCATCATTGACAGTGTCAGTGTTTGTATCATTGTATGGCACTAGCAAAAGTAATAGAAATTCTCAAGTGGATTATTTTCGAAACATTCATATTGCAAGTGTTTTAAACAATTGCACGCCTCTAAAGAGGTTTTACTTCCAAACAAACAAAAAAAAAAAAAAAGAAAATTACAAATACATGACAGTTAAAGAGCAAAACTGACTAAGTTTCTACAATAATCAAATGGAGATTGTATGCGTATATGTATACAACCCTATCCATATTATCTTTATGAATTTATACTGACATTATACTTACCAAAATCTCTTCATACATATGTTTCTTATAACAGCAAATTAACAAAATCCAGAAGACAAAAAAATATTTTTTATAAGCAATTGAAAGGAAATTAAGTACTTAATTGCAATTTTACTCCAAACACTGACTACAATGTCTCTTAAAAGTCTAAAAATGGTTAACTTTGTTTATGTCTTATCTATTATTAGCAACATTTTCGAAGCTATGAAACTTTAACAAAATCCTCCAACCAGATGTAACAACAATCATAGAGAAGTATGATAATAGTTAAAGCGTTCAATATCTGCTTCTAATCTCGCCACTGAGACACGTAAATGCACGAAATAACCAATATCATCAGTTTTAATGTGTCCAGGTGGGTAAACGTAAAACGGTAGGTGTTCATCTGTAGAACGTGTGCGATGACACTTTCAATGGCGTTATTTTAAAGCCGTTAGCCTCATATACAGCGACTGCATACTCGAACAATATAGGCTGTTGTCTAAGGCAACCTAAAAATGTGAGAGCAACACAAGCCATTTATCTTCTGCAACAGCGACTTGTTGCAAAAATGAAAAATTCCAACATGCAGAGAGAGCTTTGTTTTGAAAGGCTATTTTACATATTAGACACATAAATTTTTCCAAGTGAAACACCATCTCTGTTTCTTTTATTTCATCCATTAGCAGCATAGGTAGGCAAAAAATATTAATGCGATATTGATGATGAAAAATTTAAGAGTACAGACACACTATCTCCCTTTACTCAGGATAATGCTAGAAATTTATTAAATGGAAGACTTTTTTTTTAGTATTTAAAGGAAAACAAACCAAAAATTAAGTTATTCTTTGCATTTTTTTTTTTTTTTCTATTAATTTTGTCAAACGCAGAATTGTTCTTGTGTGTTAATTTTACACTAGAATTGCGGCAATTTCTTATTTCCACACTGCTAAACTCATCGCAAATTATTGTCATCACCGCTAAAAACAAAAATAAAAGCGACAAAAATTAAAGAGAAATGCAAGCAGTTGAAAACTTTATTTTCCAGGACGTGCATGCTTCCAAATTACTCACAAAAACAATGAAAACCACCAGAAAATTTGAAAGATTTTTGTCAGCGTTCAACACATGAAAAACGAATTCTTTAAGAATAGAAACGTAATATCAAAGGAACTGTTAAATGCAACATTAAACTTGATGTTTTTGTCAACCGTTTTTCTTTACTTTACCCTTTGCTTACGTGATGACATGCGAAGAGTAACAAATTGCTATAAAAGAAGAATTTTAATGGAAAACAGCAAACATTGCCCTTTTAATTTTTCATTTCTCTTCTCTTTTTCGTTTTCGTTTTTGCTTAATTTAAATTTATAAATTAAGATTTGCAGACAAATTGAGTAAAACAGATATTTTCATAGGAATATAGTGGATTTATAAATTATTTTTCGAATTATAAAAATTAGATTTCTGGGTGTTATCATTAGGTTTGTGTGCGTTTCAATTTCAAAAATTGCATTAAATTGCCGACAAATACATATTTTCATGCAAAGGAGCCTTTTTATGATATTTCGGGGCGGTAAAGGCAAAAGACAATGTTTTTTTCTTACATTGAGAATATTTATGCAACTCAAAGCGCTTAACGTACATGAACATCCATCTATCCTGAATATAACGATTGCCAACGTACATGTAAGTATATTCCAATTTGTATGTGGGTATGTCAAAATGTGAGTGCCGCTTTTGTTTTTTTGTTTTTTTTTTGTTTTCCAGCGACACTTGATGACCCTTCAACTTCAAACTGCCTGCTGCCTGCTGCTTGCCAGTTTTATTTCCATCATACTTTCTTTTTCTTTATAAATTTTCATTATTTTACTTTTTCTTTTATGAGTTTTTTTTTCTGCAGCTACTAATGTTGTTAGTGTTGGTTGCATGGTTGTAGTAGTTGGAAGAAATTACATTTAAAATGTTCTTAAAAGTAGGCAATGTCAGTCGTCTTTTTTCTTGCTTTTCTTGTTTTTTTTTTTAGTTTTCATTGTATTAGAGCAGTGGTTTTTCTTAGAGATTTTTTGTTATTGTTATTCATGTTCTGTTCATTTGTTTCAGTGGGTATGTTTGTATGCATAAGCATGTAATGTAAGAGTGTCCTTTGTGTAATAATATGCACAATGCACATTTTGGTTGTTTTGAGGGTGAACACTGACAAAAGTTTCTATTTCTCCACTTGTGTTTTACTTCTTTTCGTTTTTTCTTTCGTTTTTTGTTATTTTCTGCATAAACATTGTCTTTGTGTCAACATTATGTTGGCTAATGGGTTTTAAGTGTTTTTGACAACAATTGTAATTTCTCGTTTCCTTGCGGTATCAACAGCAACTCTATGCTATGCCGTAGTAAAAGAAAAAAAAAACAAAAACAAAAAACTGGTCATTAGGAAAGTTTGCTCTTTTCTCGTTTGCTCAAAACAATTTTTTACTTCATAAATAAGTTTAAAGTTTTACTTTTTTATTAGTTTTAAAGGAGTTTTACTTAAAGGTTATACACTTTGGTACAATATATATAAAAATTAACACATTTAAATAGAGCACGAAATAAACCTTTTTTAGAAAATTAAAAGAAAACAAAGAAATCGCTATATTAGCTGTTTGGGGCGTGCTATTGAACTTTCTCTATTTATAATGAAATAATTATTGACTTATCCGTGTTTGCATAGCTTATTAGCTTACATAGACCAGGACATGTCAACATGTTAACAAAAGATGATTAAAGGTTAGGACACTTAACAATAACAAATATTATCTTTGACACTTTCATAGCTAAGAAATTCTAAATACATGATGAATGGCAATAAAAAAAAAAAATAAACACGAACCCATTAAGTTTCAATTCGCAACATGTTGAAAAAAAAAATTCTTACATTGTCCTTTTAAAAACGGTAAAACATTCTAAAGTCCTAAGAAATGTACAAAGAAATGAATAGATTTTTAAATCCTTTTTAGAAAATATAAAAATAAAAAATTACATCCAAGATCTCTGGGATATAATAACCCAAAGCGCAAACCAAAACACAAAAATTCAATCACAAATGAAAATAAATTTTAAGAACAAACGTTTTTTCTTTCCTTGTAAAGAGAAAAAAAATTATAATTATAATCTAAATAAATACAGAATATTTGAAATATTAACTAGGTGGAGCTTAAAATAATAGATGAGGCGTATTCCTTGATGGTTATTCTGTATAGAAGGCTATAATTGAAACTGAATTTCCTATAGAGTTGTAGAGATGAGGAACAGGGAAAAAGGCAGCTGGGTCCACTAAACTACAAACATGATTTAAACAAACTATCAGTGAAATACATTGGAAATCTAATTTGCATCATCAGAAACTAGATAATATGGAACTATGGAATCACAATGAGCCTTATGTGCTCAATGTAAAATAAAGTTTTTTTTTTTCATTTCGAAAAGGCCAAGCGTTTAGCTTGGAATGGATTATTTAATATGATATGAAATCAATTCATACAAAATTTGTATGTGCACTTGTTCGTGTTTCTTACTCTGTCATACCTAGTAAGTTGTAATTATTATTATTATTTAAGTTTTTAATTAAAAACAGAAACAAATATTATTAAAATCTATATGAAACAGTAATCCTTAATTACATTTCTTAATAATAGCGATTATGTGTATATAGTATGTATGTATGTATGGGTATACATAATGGAATATTAAGCATTAGTCACTGGATGGCTTATTTTAAATTATACGCATAGTTTTTAAAGTCTAGAATTAATTTTATCTTTTCACTCATTCACTCATTAAAATAAATATATACAAAAGCGAACCACGCACATTCCATTCAATGTTTTATTGATAAATGAAAATGGAAATAAACTCAGCTTACCGACCGACCGTCATTAGCATAAAATTGTTTGTTGAGTTAATTTTTTTCAAATACTCGTATATTCTGCACATAGTACTTGTGCTTTTCAAACTTTTATTTCGTAGCTAAACAACACATTAATTAAAATTGAATATCAACAAACGATTTAAATTCAAACAAAAAATTTCAAGTCAGAATAATCGAATGGAAGTGGAAAACAAATATTCAACCAGCCCACCAACACACGAGGTGTCTACGTGGACAAAAATTATATTGGATTTGTTTTGTACCTTATTTTGCATACAAAATTCTCACTTTTATTTGCATTCATACATACATACGCACATGGCTTGATCGTACGTATTCAATAACGACCATATCCAAATACATATGAATGTATGAATACATATACGGCCATAAAATATACAGACAAAGGAGCAACAGCACCAGCACCAGCATCAGCATCAGCAACAGCAGTAGCAACAGTCAATATGTTGTTTATTGCTGTTGATGATAAGCATATAAAATTTTAAAAGCAAACAACAAAATCAGTAATAATTTTGTAATTTGTGCAGCACACAATACGGTTTAAAAATAGTTTAGTCCGTGTCTACACATACCTTCTTTCTTTCTTTTTTTTCTCTCGTTTAGCTCTACAAAACTTAGAAACGCCTTTTTCAGCCCTCTTATGCAAATGGCAAAATATTCATTTGCGATTAAAACACCTGTACATACATACACGTGTACGTACGTACACAGTACGTATAAAATTATAGATGTTTTATGTCAAAGTATCGTTGTTGCTGCTGCTGCTGCTGTTGCTTTAAGCCGACTGTAGTAGTTGCTAATACCCAGTAATGGTTGGCAAGTTGCAACATTATTAAGTCTATGGAATAATGTTTTTCTATCGTTATTTGCACATATTTTAAGTGTTGAAAGTATTAAATATAATCAGCCTGTTATTTTACATAAATTATCGACCAAAAGCCAGAAACAAAAACAAAACACGATTTTATTTTTTTTTAGTTTTGTTTTAAATTTTACCAAATTTATAAAAATTATCTCAATAATCGATTTCTATAATCAATGGTTAAAATTACACCAGCATAAGAACCTAAAAGGTTTCACTGTTTTCTGCGATACAAACTAAACGTGGGGGGTCTTACGAAAGGTTATTTCAAATGAACAGTCTGCCATTATTTACCTTAATATGCACAATAACGACAAATTTTAAATTCCTTAAATTCCATAAAGCTGAGATAATTGTCATAAAATGTAACTTTTTAGATATTGGTTAACTTCACAAGTATACATAGCCGTTGAAATCCAACAAACCATTGTGCATCTATTATTTTTCTTTCGGTTTTTTCATTCTTTCTGGCATCCTTCCTCACCTCATAATAAGGCATGAATAAAAAAATAAAATTAAATTTATAAAACAATAATGCTTAACGTGCAAAATATTATTATCAACAATAATAATAAAAATTGTTAAAACAAGTACCGTCTCTAACAACCCTAACTGAAATGAACAAATAAAAATATCATCATCAAAACGAACGAGCAACGGGAACGTAAATGAATGAATGAATGAATGAATGAAAATAACCCTTTTGTTGTACGATACGAGTATAATATTATCATATTACATATGTATATCGTATGTATCGTATGTACATACATACATACATACGTACAAATGTATATTAATGTCATACAAAATCATTGTATTGTGCCAGTAATAATACGCCAAAACGCGTTTGTATAATTCTTTGAAAATGTTTATGCTCTCTAGAAGAGCAGAAGCATTGTGGATTTCCTTTGTATATTCTTTTTCGTTTTTCTTTTTTTTTTTTTTTGTTAGTTTTATGTAGAGAGTGTAGACACCCACCGTAGGTAGCATGCTGGCACTTAAAACTTTACTTGTAGTCAGATAGACAGACAATCAGACAGACAGCCAAGCAGTCTTAAATATAAATTATAAACATATACAGAATTATTATTGCTGTATTCATATCCTTTTTTCTTTTTATTTTACTGTTACAGCGGAAACGGAAATATGATGTAAGCATTGCTGGCTTCTTTTCCATATTACCTGCATCACCGTGCCATAGCAGTAAACATATAAAAAGAATAACAGGGCCCAGGCAGGGAATTCAGTTGTTCATAAGGATAAGGATAATTTTAAAGTAACATTATCCTTAAATTCACAACTAATTTTGTGTTTTGTAAGCGCGGGAGTTTGTGTTTTCATCATACATATGTATTGCATGGAACTGCCCTTATTTGAAATGGTTAACGGAAGAAGTGTCTCCAGGTAGTTGTGTACACTTACATGTTCGCACACACCTTTAAATGAAACTGTTCAACTACATATTAGCATGTGTATGTAGGTGAAAGAAAGTACGATTAGATGATAGGAGCAGGCAGATCAGTAAAAATGAAATAATTTTCACTTACGTAAATAAAGTGCAAATGTTTCTTCTCAGTCTGCTAATGTAGTAGATATGTTTTCAAAGAGATATCGTTCTTTAAGTAGTAGTTTGTATGTATTTTGAATAAAATAAGTACACATATACATGCATACATATGTATATATAATGCCTATGAAGACTACTCACAGTTTCCTATAGTCAGCAGTATAAATTTGAATGTATTTGCTTATGTATGTATGTATGTATGTATGTATGTAACAATGCTCATTACACTTCCGCTTTTATTTGCAACATTATTTTAATGTATGAATACAATTGTAAGTGAATTTATAAAAGAGTATATGCCTGACTCTTTTCTTATTTTCTTCACATATTTTTGTTAGAAGGGTTTCTTTGTTCAGTATTTTCTTTTTTCTTTGATTCCAATTGTGTCGCTTTTAGCTTCAAGGTAATAAAAATAATTATTTCATATAATTTGCTTGCTTACTCGACGGTGTACATTACCCTCTAGACCATAGTTATGTATTCACTGTATGGCACAATTCGCGTTTACAAATCTGAAACAATTTCTTCTCATCAGAACATAAAATTATTCACTTATGTCCGCATGTATGTATTTTGTAGTTTTGACACACTATTAGTAAGTGAAAAGGCTAAATTAGACGCACATAAGCTGCTTGTAGTAAATTCAATAGAAATCTGCTTAAGGAATATTGTGTATAATACGCCAGTCATATTTTAAGAATACTAACAATGATGTGAACGATACGGCCAGCTAGACATCATTAATTTTTTTTTATTTTTTTGTTTTAATAAGCATCAAAAGTTTTTTAGATTGAATCATATTCTTCTATATTTTCGTTTCTAATCGAGTATGTTAAGCTAAACAGATAAGATGGTGTTATCATAAGGTACGAGCTAGAATGAATACCCCTTAAATCTTACAGATATTCCTTACGAAAAGATGCTGCTGCCTTATCTTGCTATACTACTTGCTATTCTGTAGTTTTGGATGGACAAATTGAAAGGGAATGAAACCTCTTAGGAATTTTGTATTCTAACCTAAGTGCTAAGGTTTGCTCAACGTCAATCTCCAATAACCATTATGAATGACGATTTACGATCATTTAATGCAATTCAGTGACAAATTAAAGTCGCCTAATTTTAATTGAGTTTATTGGTGTGCTCAAAATTAATGCATTCTTGAAATCTTTAAGTGGTGTTAAGGAGTTTTCATAGAAGTTGAATATTTTTTTAAAGTAAAACCTTCTATTTTGTATAAAATGGATGCCATATAGTACAACAAACTAGCCGCAATTTTAATTTGAAATTAAAACTCTCGGATGGAAAACATATTGGCGCACAATATTGAAATAAAATAATAGAAATTATAGTATATGCTGTTTAATAATTGCAACTAATAAGGTAAAGTAAAAGAATCATTATCATTATTCTTAAATTTTGTCGTTAAATGTATAATTTTTAATTCATTATGAGCAATTAATAATTTAGTTATCTCCAAAGTATTCTCCTATAGGGAGTAATGTAATTGATTTATAATGTTATTGTTTTAAATATATACATAGTTGGTCATTTATTACAAGCTTTCAGGCAGGATTACGACCTAGCTTCTCACACCACTTATATTGTGTGCGTTAATTTTATACAATACAATATTTAATTTTATTTACTCTCAGAGTTTTTGCCAGAAATATTTTATTAAAATTTCCATTTAATTGAATAGTGTTACATGCAGTATAACATAACAATACATTGGTCTAGTGGTGGCTTTAATCTCTATTTGTATACTTTTTGGACTCATTTATCTTCTAATCGAATATAAGGAAACAAATCAGTTTAAATCTTTTATAAACTCCATAAAACATTTATCTAAAGGCCTACGTACGTAAAGACAGACAAAAATGGCCGCAATCAATTACTTTGATTAAGTGTGGAGCATTAAATCAATGTGTATAATGCTTAGGCTATAACATATAATTATACCAATACTCTTACTAATTTTGCCAAAATAATGAGCGAAAATATAACAAAAAAACATAACACATGTGTTCGTTATATAGTATTAAGGGTCCACAAATTGTGTTACCTTATATTATCAATGAATATTGTGTGTTGATAGTATGTGTTAATCTTATAACAATATATGATTGCAAGACTAAAGCAATTAATGCAACTAAGTATCACCCTAATAATATTACTTTAACAAACGAATCTATATTTTTCTATACATTCTATACACACACACACAGAGACACACGAACACATATGGTTCCATCTTAATAATAACGCTTCTTAACTGGCTTTTGTCTAAATCCGTATAAATTTGTTTCTTTAAATACGCAGTGTATTTAAATGTAGACTAAAAGTGCGTGTTGAGCATATTTTTTATGCTCATACGCTCATATTCATTCATACGATTTAACGGCCGTCCGTGCCACCACTTTCACATACACTTACGCCACAGAAGAAATTTATTATTTTTAGTAAAGCGAACTCCTGTGCCACAATAGAGACTATTTATAAAAAGAAGAAGAGAAATCTCTTTCTGTAACTCTTTACGTTCTAAAATTCCTTCGTTTTTTGTTTATTGTTTTTTGCTCCTTGGAATAGGGAATAACAGTTATAAAAACAACAGCAACCAAAAAGGAAGAAATAAAAAACGTAGCATTTTGTAATTAATTCAAGGATTAATTTTACCAAAGGGATTAATTCGCCAACAGCACTGGAAAATGGTTAAGAGAAGAAAGATAGCACAAAAAAATAGCTAAGCTAAGGAGAACATTTGTGCATACTTGTATGTGTGTGTGTGTTTGAGTGTGTATGTGTCTGTCTCACTGTAGAAATATTTGAAGAGATTCTGTAAGAGTTTATGAAGAACACTGTTAATAATTTCATGTTAAGCGATGATACATGCAGGATATTTCATAATAAAAGGCCTGCTTGAACTTATTTACACATTAAATATTTTGTATCTCTCGAATATCTTCGAATTATGAAACTCTGCCACAACACAGTATTTATTTCGTAGCAAAATAAAAAACAAACGAAAAAAATAAGAAAATAAGAAAATCAAAAGAATTAAATGATGATAAAGTGCCATGTTTTATTGCGATTGGGTTGGCGGTAATTGTGGGTGTTTGCAGCGGTTCGAGATTAGTCATTTAAAAACACATTTAATTTGATTTGTATTCAAATAAAAAAAAGAAATAAAATAAAATAAAATTCCTTCCTTTATAGACCACATACCTAGTTAAAGTGAAAAAAATATTTTTTGGTTGAGTACGCTGTATAGCCTATATTTTATTAAATTTGAAATTCAAAAAACAATTTAAAACAATAAATTTACCCTTGAAATAATTTATAAATTAGCAATGAATTTATTTCCCCAAGAAAAGCAATTGGTTATTCAGTCACTGGATAGAAGGGGTTAAGGCATTTAATTTCTAAGTTATTTTCTAATTTAACAGACCAATTTATTTAGCTTACAACCGGAATAATCATTAAATCTCATATACACACAACATGGGAACGAGCATACATAGTTATTAAATCGTGCATATTTGTCTAATAAAAATCAAATCAACTTGTATTATACAACTTGCCACATCTGTCAACTTAAATCTACACCTACGTCAATCCCTACGCACACATTCATATGGTATGGTATGGTATGGTATAGTATGGTAACAAACCAATTTATATGTGAGTTTTATGTATGTGCGTCAGTATGAGTGTGAGTGTATTTGTATTTATTTAGCAGCATTATTTATCTTCTGTTTTAAGTGATTTACGACAATTAATTATATTTATCCAGATTGATTGGTACGTTGATGTTGGCCTACAACAGCATGTCGTAACCAACAAAGGAGATAATGTACGAGGATGCCAACTATATTTGTTATAAGATAGGTTACACTTCGCTATACATACATACATACATGCACAACACAGTCTATATCTATGTATGTATTAGGGATGCCAAACGGGATCGGTATTTAAAAATCTCGGGATTCGGGATTTTGTAAATCCCGATCCCGAAATCCCGGGATATTTCGGGATAATTCGGGATCCAAAAATCCTGAAAAATCATAGGCTAAATCGCGATTTTCTCTTAATAATAAAAATATTTCGTTAACAAAATCATTTGTATTCCAATTATGTACATATGTATATCAGAATTATATACATACATAGACATACATAATTGGTCATTGCAACCCTTCAGTCGGGATTATTGACCTAGTTTCTCACACTACTTATGTTGTGTGTGAATTTTTAAACATAAATGGTGGGACCTACGGTTTAAAGTCGAGATTTTTGGGAAGTATATGTCATTAAGAAAATTATTTGGATTCCAACAAAAAGATTAAAGCATCTAACATGTGATCTGATAGGCTTAAACGAATTTTGTTGTCAACATACCCTACCGTTGAAAAACACTTCTCGCAATCAACATTTGTTGGTAAAATAGTGCCACGATAGATGTATGAAGTTTGTAAATATTCAACTCTACCGCCTTCTTATGTAAATAAATCTTTTGCTTTGGATAGTTGAGTGTATAAATCAGTTACCCTATTAATTCGTTTTATAGAGCTTTTGCATTCTCCATTGGCATCAAATAACTTTTTATCAATTAAAGTGGGATTTTCCTTATCTGAGAATCTATTATCGAAGTCAAGTGATGTAGAATAGTTTTTCCAGGACCTTTTGTAGGGTCAAAATAAATATGAATTCACAATCCCGAAAATCCCGAAAAATCCCGGGATAAGTTTTTAAAAATCCCGGGATTCGGGATTGTGTAAATCCCGAAAATCCCGGGATTTCGAGTTTCGGGATTTCCCGATTGGTATCCCTAGTATGTATGTATGTTTATGAATGTATGTGTATATTTGTAATTGGATATGTATGAATTTGTAATGAATGTTTGTAAGTATTTTCGTAAATATGTATACAAAAGCGACAATCTCTTTCTGTATTTTTACTGATGTTGTTGTTATTATTGTTATTGTTATTGTTATTGTTATTGTTATTTTTCATTTGGCTTAAATATTTTAACAATTTCAGTGAGAAAGAAGTGTTAACAGCATGTCAACAGTATTTCCTTCTGCTGTTTTCGTTCTTGTCAATCAGTTTTTATTGTTGTCGTTATTTACGGCCACTCTTTTTCACCACTCAAACCGATAATTTAATAAACTATTGCGATTAAAATATAAACAAAAATGTTAACAATTTATTGCAAAAGCCAGCGAAAGAACTATTGAAACAAATGTAAAATGAAAATACGTACATACACATACATACGTATGTACATACGTATACGCATATCAAAGCTACATTCCATAGAGTTCTTACAGACTTATTGGCAGTTAAAATTTTGATGTGTGGTATGAGTGTGTGTAGATCTGATTTTACCATGTCGCTGACTATGGTTTTTTCAGTTATTATTGCTGCCATTGACGACAATTACAGTGATGTAGTGGTTAAAGTTGTTATGAATTGAAAAATGGCATTCTTATCGTAAATACCCATGTTTTTATTGCCACGTTTGTATCCGCAGTTCCAATTATCTTCAATATTTTCGTACTCTTTTGCTGTCGTACGGTACGGTATTCCGAACATTTCGAAAAATATTTGTATGTAGTGTTTACAAGTGTTTAAATATTTTAATTGATTTTACTTTTTTACCTTTTCTTTTGACTTTAAATATCAGGTATTGACATAAATTTCGGAAGTAATATTTTATGTGGACTCAACCATAAAACTAAGCACGAGTTTTAAAGAATATGTTTAAATATTTGACTATTACTCCACTTAGTCCTTTGAACCCTTTATGTTTTACTATATGCTTGTATGCCATTTAACCTGCTGATAACTCTTAAAAGTTTACAATTATTGAATGCTTTTGACAATAAATCCATGACATTAAAATATAAATAAAATTAATTGATATACATGCCTACATACATATGGACGTACATACGTATATATTGTTTGGTAAGTTGGGGCTACTTTATTTATAACCCAATATTTGTATGACATTTATATCGGGTTGTATTCAATAAAATTTGTTGCCATTCATGTTGGGGGGGGGGGGGGCTTTTTGCATTGATTGTATCATATTGATTGAACAAAAAGAATACAATTATTTGAGGGTTACAAATAAAAGTTTTATGCGAAATTTTTTGCAAATAAATGTTTTATTAAATGGAATTCTTTGTCTCCAATTGTATTTTGCTTTAGGCTATTGTTACGTTTCATTTTTGTTTGTGTTCTGCCATTAATCGTCAACAACCAGTAAAATGTGCACAAATACCATATAAAGGCTTGATAATAGCAGCATGCAAAAGGTCTCAACTAAATTTTTTACTATTTATAAAGCAAAATATATCATACGAGTTACAAAAATGTGTATGAATTTAAATTTGTCTATTTCTTAGTTGAAATTATTTAAATTTAGAAATATTTTTTTTTTTTTTTGTTTGTTTTTGATTTAATAAATTGACTTCTACTTTAAATTATAAAAATTGGTTTCATAATGTTATGAATCTCCTTAATGCTGTCATTTTCGTTGATTTTATTATTTATTCCTTACTGTGAATTATATTGTATTGTACTTATGCTCTGTAAGCAGATTGTCAAAGAAAATATTAATTGATATTTATTTTGTATGACCTTTTAGATTTAATCGTACTCATTCATTTGGGATTTTTAAATTTGTTATAAAGTACCTATACCTACTCATACCTTACGCATGGTTGATTGAATTTCAATTTAAATTGAATTTGATTGTGTCTAATTTTATATACGAATGCAATTAGTATTAACAAAGTCGAAATACAGTTCATTAAAATCAGTTTTTCAAAACAATATATAGTTTCAATTCAAATATTTTTCTAGTGCTAGAATTGGTACATGTTATGTATTTGCCTATCAATCTGTCATTGTCTTAAATTTATATAACTTTGGGTTCAATTACCCGCAATTATCGAGCGCTAGTCTAGTCACATTCCTTACATACAGTTCTTTACATCATTTGTCTCTTTGAGGCTTTTTTCTTCTTTCCTTTCTGTTGACTGTTAACAAAAAATCTGATTATTAATCAAAGTATGAATTACGTATGTTAAGCATGCTGTTTCTTTCTTCAACAGATCAAATTCCTCTAAAAAGAGAACACTTTTGATGTGAAACAAATTCATACAAGTCTTACAAAACCGATTTGCTGAATGTCTGCAATCAATGCAAGCACATTTTGCTAAACGGAATATAATGAAATATTAAAAAAAAAGAAGCAAATCTAAAGTCGTAACTATAAGCCAATCATTGAAAATTAAAAAAATGAATATCAAAAACTTATAGTAACTGAACTTACAGCTTGTAGGAAATGTTAGTGAATTATAATTTTTTTTTTTTTTGTTTGGTTATTGATTCCTTTATATAAATGACAATGAATGTCTAACATTTTGCACTCTAATAGTTGTCACTAAATGTCAAAGTGAGACAGCTTACAAAAGACGTTAGAACGGACAGAAATTGAAGACAAATAATAAATTGTGTGCATTTCTTAACATTTATTCTAGCGAATACTCAGAAAAAACTGTTAGTCAACCTTAAATGAGTTCATAGTAATTGGTCAGAAAATTGGCATGCATAACTATGCTAGGAAACAAAATAATAATCCTGCAAAAGTTATCACTATGTTACCATTAAGCCTTTACAAAATCATTTGTCATATTATGTTCCTTTGATAATGTAATTAATACGGATATGAAAACTACAAACGGAAACAAAAATTATTATATTCTTATTGTCAATTTTCTGTGAGTGTCTGATATTCAATACATACGTATATACTTTCGTTACGTTGAGCATGAATGAAAAGTAACAATAGCATCAGTTTTTATATTTTCAAGATCGTTATAGATTCATATTCATACATACATATGGATGCAAGGATAAATGCGAAAATGAGAATCCTGGCATTATAATCAATGTAACAAAAAAAATGTGACTTTAATTGCGCACATGATGCCATAACGCCAAAAAGTGTTAGTGCCATTGCTCTTATTACTTTTGTTCAATGGCTCTCTCATTGATGTTCGAATTATTGTCATACACAAACACACAAACAAACGAACAAAATGAAATGCACAGATATTAGTATATCCCTTCAAACGGAGTTGGCTATAGCAGTTGGTGGAGTCGTAGAAATCAAAATGATAACAGCATAGGAACTTAAACGGGTGTATCCATAGCAATGATTACAATGATTACCAAATAACAATTGAATTGAAGGGAAGAGCAGCTCATCTTGCCAATGAAATACTTTTATTTGCCGTCACATAATTTTTAAATGTCTTCTCTGAAAACAAATAGAAAAAATCATATTTTTCACAAGACTTTTTTTTAAACACATTTCTCAATGGCTTCATTTCTGTTAACAAAAGATATTTTAATTGATGTCATGTTGAGTTTTCTTTTAATACATACTCCCTTTTTTTATTTGCATTTTGTAAAATTTGTCTGCATTTATGCCTTGGGTTCATCGTAAATTTCCATTTATTTTTTCGCAATCGAATTCTGTAAGGGTTGTGATTTGAAAACGATACGCCAGAACTTTTCCT
Organism: Sarcophaga peregrina; assembly: GCA_014635995.1. Taxonomy (NCBI): domain Eukaryota; kingdom Metazoa; phylum Arthropoda; class Insecta; order Diptera; family Sarcophagidae; genus Sarcophaga; species Sarcophaga peregrina. The sequence goes on from CM025791.1 coordinate 104,948,271, forward strand.
CTTTTCGAGTATTCGCATTAATTGCATCTCCCCTTATTTCCATTTCAATTAAAATTTTTTTTTTTATTTTTGTTTTTTATGTCATTTGTCGTAATATTATTGTCGTATGTATATGTGCATTTTTTATTCAAAGGACATTCAATGACTGTCGACTAAAGACAAAAACAGAATATAATCAAAGCTTTAGAATTTAAAAAGTGTCAACATGATAATAACAGAAACCAATTACGGTGGAAACTGTTCTTTCTTTTTAATTTAATTTGTTTGAAATGACTTGAATACAACAAAATAGCATTAATTTGGGACTAATTAAATCGGATAAGTATTGTGATATGTGTACATACATTTGAACTGTATTCGTAGGTTTCGAAAAACATATTTTTGGTCGTGAGGACAGATATTTGCAAAGGCATATAGTTCCCTTGGAGTTCTGAAATCCAATACTTTTGAGTCTATCATGCTCAGAGGAGATAATACGCGTTGAGACCAATTTGCATTCTGAAGATTATTAGGGCAATAGACAGGGTGCCCACATTATTAGTTTAGCCTACAAAGATTACTGTACTACAGTACCATACCATACCAGCCAATAATACTACAACCAACCAACTAAAAGCGCAGTAACGGACCCATGGATAAAGATGCAGTTAGCATGAAAGTTTATCACTTTAAGGAAACAACTCACATTTCACTTCCCATATCAAAATGTTGTACATTATCTTCGTGGACTTTGTCAAAAACTATGAATAAAAGAATCAAAAATAAAGATGACACAAGTTAAGGAACCGAAAGGAAAGATTGAAAAAAAAAAATAAGCGAACAATGTGAAAATTTATATCAATCAAGCAAATTCTAGAAAAGAGAAAAGAATTTAAGGAAATAAAGAAGAAGAAAAAAACGAGGTAGATTGCTAGAGTTCATGGATAAAAAAAGGCGGAATAAAATGCGAATTTTGCACAATTATTTTCTATAAAAGAGAAAAAATTACACACGCACACACACATTTTTAACAAAAGTTACTCCCATACAAACTGGTACTCAAATTTGTAGGTTGTAGCTTTAAATAATACACACAGAGAATGAAGTTCATACGGATTTTTTTTTTACAGGAGTGCATACATTTTATTGTTGCTATTGTTGTTGGTGTACACGTACCTACAAGTCAAACGGAAGCGGAAACAGCCGCTATAAAATGTAATACCAGCATGCCAGCATGTTTCCTGCTTGTTGCACATGATGTAAAGCTACTCAAATAACACTCATACACACATACAAACACTCACGCACACAAGTATACTTACACGTGAAATAAGCGGACATTTTTCGACATTCACTTTTGTACACACATAATCTATTTTACTGTACTATCGCTCACACTCTCGCCCTGTCTCTCTCTCTCTTGCTTTGTATATTTCTGTTTTCTGATAGCAAATGTACGAGTACGTAAGAATGTGTGTGCACGCTAACAAAGATCCTTTTCGTATATTAAACAAAAAAAAAACAAAAAAGAAGAATAGTGAATGACATTGTAATTTTGTTAAATCGTTTCCCGTGGAATTTTTATGTGTGATATTGTAATATTTCCCTCTTCCCTCAGTGCTCCTCTGCTCACCGCAACAAAGTTGTCTTCTGCCAACAATGTCTTTTTTATTAGCTTTGCGTTTTTCTTTTTTTCGTTTTTTTTATTTTTTGCTTGAGAACAAAACAAAAAAAAAATAAAAACCTGGGCGTATCTCAATGAATGTGCATTTTTCTGTAGAGGTTTTATCATTTTGTCATCATTTCGTTGAATCTTAATTTTAATTCTTTTCCAGGACTTTTTTTTGTTGTCCTGTCGCCAACCTTCTTAACTGATGCCACTAAATTAGTTGTTCTGCTCTTGTATCACATCGTTTCGTTCTCTTTCATTTTCCTTTCCTTTGGTACTGGCGGGCAAGAATCAACTGCCTGGCTTTATGAGGCTGTGGTGATGTTGGCCAAATATTAATTTTCGGTTTTCGTTTTTGCTCATATTGCTTTACTCTTTTGAATATTTGATCTTTATGGCAATAAAATTCTAATTTAGTAAAATTAAAAATGAATAAAAGGCCAGAAAAAGGCAACGAAGAATATCTTTTATATTAGCCGAATAAAACTTACTTATTAACCACATGAAATGTTTAATGCTGTAAAGTAATGTTTAGGACATGTATCATCCAATATTTAAACGTCAAAAAAGTCTGTCAAATAAGTATTTAATAGACGTCCAATTTATGAATTGAAACATTATGGTAAGTAATGGAATATGTTTTATTGGCAATTTGTAATCGTTTAAAATTTATTAATCTATTTTATTCGCAAGAAAGATCCTTTTTAAGCCCATTATCCGATTGTCTGACGTATTCAATTGTTTTGTTTTAGTTACACTAATTAATTTTTTCAAACAAAGCCTTCTGTCGTTGTCTAGAAGCAATGCACTTTGTGACAGCATGTATATTAGGTTGCTGTGTTGGGTGCAGAACATAAAGCTTGAAGAGCCGGTGCTGTATTAGAACTCAACTCAGAAATCTTTCTCTCTAAACATCTTTGAGAAGGAGATGACTGAATTGAAGACTCATAATTCTTTCAAATCCGAAAGTCTTAACTTTTACGTTACGCCAACCACAAAACCGTCACCTTAACCCATCATCTGAACATTGTACGAGTATTTGACCTTAGAAATAAACCACATAAAAATGTAAAGAAAATTTTTTTATTTTAGCTTCACTGTAGATTTATAAAAATAACTTTAAATAAATTCGCCTATTTAGATTAGCATATAAAACTATACAATTGTTGTGGTATAATATTTTAAACATTATCCTGGCATCATTCTCTTTTCTTTCTTTTCTTTTTTTCTCAATGCTATAGCCATTGTTGTTGCTAAAGTTCAAAAAGTGTACCATTTACAACAAGCATAACGACAACAACAACAACATCATGGAATAACATATATAAACTTATAGTCTATATACTGAACCGACTCACCGACTATTACTTGTGCCATCAACTTGTATCAAGTACTACTTTTGCATTGATGCTGCAGTTGTTGTTATTGTTGCTGATAAAGAATATAAAGCTTGTTGCACGCCGCCGGAAACAGGAAACCAAAAATTGCTCCATTTCGTGTTTAAGACAGTTGTAGTAGTAGTAGTAGTAAGTACAGTAGTTGCTGCAATAGTAGTCTTGTCTATTTTCATATATTTTGTGTGTGTGTTTGTGTTTGTGTTTAAGTGAGTGTTTGTGATTTTTATTATTGTTTCTATTCTCTTTATTGCAACAGTAGGTTATTGTAGAATTTTCATGCTCTCTCTTCTCTCTCTCTCTCTCTCTCTCTCTCTGTCTCTGTATCTGTATCTCTCACTTGTTTTCATTTGTGCATTTGTAGATGAGTGTAGCTGTATTTGTATGAATCCTGTATACTATTTGGTGTATTGTTGTTATTGTTGTCCTCTACAGATAATGTCAGTTATTTTTCGAAATTAAATTGTCAGTAACATTGCAAATTACCATTTTTATGGCGTGTTGCCTTTTTTATTTGTTTCTCAACTCTAAGAAAAAAAAGTCCCTAAAAGAAATAAAAAATAAGACGGTAAACAACAAACCAAAAAATGCAAAAATTAAACTTCATAGAAATTTAGCAGAAAAATTTAAAAAATTCGGAGAATTACATAAAATACTTGTAAAAAAAAAAGCTCAATGTTAATAACAAATATATACATACATACATACATACATACATATGTATTCATTAGATTAAATAGATATTGTGTTTATGGTACGTCGGACTGTCCATAGTTGTTGCACTTATGACTGTCTTAGAATTAAATAATCATCTTAAATGGCACTTAATTAACGTTAGATTTCAGGGTTTTCTACATCTGCACGTATTTGGTATCATTTGGCAATACTAAATTTGGTTTTATAAAAATCTCACGTATACATAAATAAAAATTGATTTTGAAACAAATTGAGAACGGCAGTAATGTAGGCTCTAAAGCTTAATAAAATTTAGTGTTTCAAATTTGGAATAGCTTTTTTTACCAATATTTTTCAAAGACTTTTTGATATGGATTCACAATCAATTAGATGCCGCTGCTTAGTAGGTAATATGTTGGCTTATTCGAAGTAATCCCACGGTTTAAATTTCGAGTTCAGAGATCCCCAACAAATTGAAATATGAAAAATGTATTTTTTCGGCGACTTCCTCTCAGTAGATTGCCGGCAAAAAAGCTTGAAAGTTCTCAAAAAATCCGACTTTTGCAGTCGACTTTAAACTGTAGGTCCCGCCACTTATGTAAAAAAACTAACACACACAGCATAAGTGGGGCGAGAAACTCCGTTTTTAAGAAATTTTTGTTGTCAATTTTATTTGCACTCAGGATTTTTCTCACAAATCCGCTGAGGGGAATTCGTTAAAGAAATATTTTTTCATATTTCGTTTTGAAGTCTGACCTGGCCAGCACACTACCCACTTGACTACGGCGACTTCGAGAGAAAAAAAGAGTTTTTTGTGTACACTTGGCTAATTTCAAATACTATTCTAAAGTATCAGTACATTCACCAAAGCCATGAAATTTACCTTTAGTTTATGTGACATTATTTTGCTTCTCATTCAAACAATAGGAAATGGAACTACAAACAATAAATTCACAAAATAAAAACCAAAAACTCAAAAGAATGACACGAGAACACGGTCATGCAAAGATAACAAATCGATAAAGATACAAAATGACAAAGAATAAGAAACAACAGGCAATAAAGGAAATGACAAAAGATAGTATTCATAAGCACTCAAAAAAAAAAACACAAAAATATATTGATGCGAAGCAATGAAAACTGAGAGTTTATAAAATATTATTTCGTTATCAGTTCATATTTCTTAATTTTTTTTTTAAGAACAGTATATCGTGTGATAGTACAGAATATCGTATTGCAATAGCAGAACAACATGTGCTGATCAATATAACGATATTTTTTAAAAATTACAATAAACTATTAAAATTGCCTGGAGACTTACTTTTTGTCACAAAATATTCTTAAAAAATGTACTACTGCCCACAACTATTTTTATGAGCACAATTGTGCCATATTAATATTTTATTTTCATTCAAATTGTGCCCATTTTTATTTTGTATTCTTATAGAGTTAAAAGTCATTCTGTTGGCAATTGTTTGTCTCTTTGTATATTTTTAGTGGTCATACTTTAAGGAATACTCAACATAATGGGCATATTTGAGTTGTGTGTACGGAGGGTTCCTACTCTCCTCAGACAATAACAATCAGTGATTGTGGCACAAAAGAGTCAAGAAAAGAATAAAATCAATGATAAATAGGCAGACACATGGACGGCCGGCCAAGCCACTTTCCTTTTGTAAAGAGTTTTATCAAACAGTATTATCATATTGATGTATGTATACTTGTATATTGTTTACGACTCTTTAATATGTAAAGTATACTTACATATATGTATATGTATATGTATGTATGTACGTACAACGAAAGGAAAAGTGGAAAAACCTATAAAACTGTTTCTCTGCTTCTTTTTTTTTATTTCTTTTTTGTCTAATTCCAAAGGCAAAAGATGTTAAACGACAAAGAGGCTTAAAGTGTTTGTACGTATTTGATGCGTGTTTAGTGGTTGTATACAATAGTTTAACTGGTTACGTGATATGAAAGATTTATTAGATGTTAATACACTTACAAAGAAAAAAAAACAACAAAAAAAAGATGGTCAATACAACAAAAAAGAATCAAATCTGGAAACATACTCTTTACACTGTACAACATATAAGCATATATACATACACATATGTATGTTTGTATGTATGTATGTATGTATGTATGCATATATGAAAATTCAAAATTGTATATACTAATCATAAGCAAGAGAATTTAATTATTTAATCGCTACTAATATGCTAATTAACATTTACTTTTCTCAAAATGCCAATGTTTTAATGATTTTTGCCCATTAGTAATCTATTTATATTTGTCCGATATTTGTTTTATAGAGTCGCTGATAGCAATCCTTTGCATGTCAAAAACCTTTGCATATTTTATGATACATACATGAATGCATAATAGGTCCCATTTACTTTCTTTACGGTTTTTGTTCGTTTCTTAAATCTTCGTTTCAATATGATAAAGGATAATGGATATTGTGTGACTATTTCTAATATATAAAGCAAAGGGACGGTAAACTTATAATTTTATGTATAGATTACAAAGGTAATAGTGAGTGGATGTTACAGAGGCTATTTTGGCAAAGTATTGTTTTATATAAAAATATGTACTTACTTATTTAGTTAGTTAAGTACAACTCTAGCACTCATGAGCAGTGGGATTCTACAGTTTAAGGCCTATTCCAAACCACAGATTTTAGTTCTATTCTAAAAGTTTTTGCCAAAACGCTGCTGAAAGCAAGTTGTCGAAGAAATATTTTATTTTTCCTATTTCGTTTTATTCGCGATGTTTGACCTGCTGCTTGAAGCCACGGACACAACACACTTTTTATTAGACGATGACGACTTGAAAATATACAATTTCTTTGAGATTCATACGATTTCTATATACGAACTTGTATTTGGTTTAGTTTTCGATTCTTTACCTTTGGTAAATGAAAATTAAATATGATTAATATTTGCACTGGCTCTTGCTTATTTAATTTTGTGTTTTTTTAATTTAATTGAGTCTAATTTTGCATAAATTATTTAATTAGCTGTAGCAACGAATGTAAACTTGGGTAAATTTGTTCCCAATTTACGAAAAAATAATAAATACTTGCCCTTTTTTAATTTACAAATTATTTTTTCTTTGGCCTTCTGTTTTAATTGTCCGTTGCCTGCATACCACCGGTTGTTGCTTCTTATCTTGTCTGATATTTTTTTATCAAACACCTTATGTGTGCGCGTTTCCTTTTAAGAGTTCGTTGTGTTTTGTTGGGTGTTTTTTTCTATATTTTCAAACACAATTTTCATTCTACTTTTCCCTGTTTTAAACTTCAATCATTTTATTTCTTTCGCGTGAGGCCAAGAAAAGGAATATTTTTTAATTTTTTTAAACTTGTTAGGCAAAAAAAATTGCGGAACGAAAAGTCTGTTTGTTTAATAATCTTGCGAATAAAAAGTAAATTTTCTTAAAAGAGCAACCTAACAGCAAATAGCAACTTTGCATTTTATTCTGTTGGAAAATGACTCTCCTAATGTTTTTTAGCAAGATTTTTTGATAATAACATTAGTGTTATAAAGTCACCAGTACATTCATCTGATCGTAAGCTAAAGGATTTCTTGGAGACTTAAAAAGTCAAATCAAGAAGTAATCGTGTTTAAAATAGAAATGATTTGTATACTTACGTGGCTCTACGGATACTTCCCGGATGTTTTTTAAATTTTGATTACCCACATGCAGATATACATTTCGAAATTAAATTTAAATTTTTAAATATTACGACTGAACAATATTGTGAATTAATAAAATAATCAATAAAATAAATAATTAAATGCTATTAAATTTGCCGACTCCTATTGTTGTATATGTTTCCACACATTTTCTAAGAACTTCAAAGTGATGAATAATAAATGATTTGAATAACAACAAATCATTCATCGCACATACGCCTTCATATAACAAAACTAAGTACGTAATGCTTATTATCTTAACAAAATAAAAAATAAAAAATAAACAAATAAAATACAATAAAAATAAACGCCTTCGTATTATTGATATTACATTTTATCATACATACTTTATTATTTGTAGATATCGAAACAAAATAAAAACAAAAAAACAAAAATAAAATCGAAAACAAAAAGAAAAAAAGGAAAAGATATACAAACAAATTAAGCTACTAAAGCAAATTCAATAGAAGAACACCATATAATTCCATACATGAGCAGAGATGGAGGGGGGATACACACCGGAAACTTGATGACAAGCAATTTATTTAAGTGTTGTCACACAAATAATAACACAACGACAGACATTCCTTGTCTTGTTTTCCTGGAAAGTGAAAACATGCCCGTACATATAAATTTGCACCTTTTAAATAAAGAGGAGTAGTATAGTGTAGAATAAACAAAATGTGTAGATACAGATGAAACAATGTTAACATTTAGACAAACATACAAATATTTGTTCGAAGCCAAATAATTGAGCAGGTTGAGCAGAAAAGGTTGAGAGACTTAAAGTGATGGTGGGTGAACTATCAAATGAACTTAAATTTGTTCTTCCTTTCGCGTGCTTTGATGTCACTCAGACAACTAGACTCACATAGTTAAAGAAAATTATAAAAACAAACATTTACTGGCAATTTATTTATGTAATCAAAACATAAAAAACAAACAGACAGACTGGGAATAAGGGCATAAGTTAAAATTTAGATATAATAATTCCAATGTCGTACTTTTTTTTTTTATTTTGCAATAAAGCCCATTATTTACAAGCTTAGTTCGTAACCATACATAAGCCATTTTTCACTTGTTCGCCATTGGCTAAGATACAAAAAAAAAAAAAATTCGTTTAAACGAAAAAAAGAAAAGTTTAAGTTGTGACATTGACATTAATGCATTTAAGATTGGCTTTGATTTCTCTTTACGACAACAACAAAACAAAAACAACAACTTTATTTGCGATACTTTTAAGCCCACACACACATATTTATAGTTGGCCAACTATTTGTAGTAAAGGAAAAACAAAACACAAAAAATAAAAGAAAATTTATTTCTGTTTATCTTATTTATTTATAAGAGAAGTTTTCCTTCTGTTGTCTCTTTGATTTGTTAGTTTTATTTGTTCGGTGAACCAAAATATGCTTTAGAAGGATTTCTTTTTTTTTTCGTTCTTTGTTGAACAATTGTCTGACACGTGTCCTTTTTATTTGGCTACACTTTCAAAATGAAAACGAAAACTAAACTAATCAAGGTTGTGTCTGTATTTAAAACAAAAACAATTCATATGCCATTGTTTATATAAAAAAAAAAACAATATGTATCCAAATACTTATTTCTAACCTCAAAATCTACCAAAATTTCTCACATATTTAAGAGTTATTTGTATTTAAAATGATCAAATAAAGTTAAAAAAACGAAAATGAAAGATAATCATTTGAAATACCTTTTATATCATTCTGTTGTTGAATTCAATTTTTATTTTTTTCTTGAATATTCTAATTACAAACGAATCGAAAAAATATTAATACACTTTAATTCGGGAACAGTTTTCGCTTTACAGACCAGTACTCTCGTTTCGATTCTTGTCATTTGCAAATGGTACGGTTCTCATTTCGTTTGCACTTTCAGTTGTCGATGTAAAAAGCTATTCAATATAATAAAGTGCATACATAGCTTTAAGGGAGGAGGATAGTAAGGGGCATTAATGAAGAAGAGAAGAAAACGTTGTACGATCTTAATGCGAATCTGAAATTGTTTCCAATAAAAGAGAATGAAAGTCACATTTATGGAAAAATAAAAACAAAAATAGCAACTAAAAGAACTACTTTATATATGCACGTAATTAAAATGTAATGTCGAACCATTAAAAGTACATTGAAAAAGAAGAATAAAAGGACAAAAAATAAAAACAGAAAAGCAACGAAATAAGCAAAGAATTGTTAAAAATTAAAAAAAAAATAATAAAATACAATAACAATTGTCCTACTTTATAGATGTGAAAGCTGAAGTCGCCATAATCTCTGCTAGATAGTAGAGTATTGGCTTATTAGACGTGAGGCCTCTGTTCAAACCTCAGGTCAAGCAACTCCAATTAAACGAAATATGGCAAAATATTTCTTCGGCCTCTTTCCCCTCAGCAGATTCTGGCAAAAACTCTAAGAGCAAATAAAATTGCCATGAAAAGTTTCTCAAGAATGTGTCGTTCAGAGCCAACTTTAAACTGTAGGTTCAACCACTCGTGTATAACGCACACAACATATATGGCGTGGGAAACTCAGTTGTAATCCTGGCCAATCATGTATGTATGTTATGTAAGCTATTTGTTTCAAAAATTTTAGAAATTAATTGAAAAACCAAATAAAATAGAACTTTTCCTTACAAACCGATTATATAAACGATACTCATAGTAGCAGAAATATTATACAAACAATAAATTTGAGTTTGTGGTACAATTTCTGAGTAAAGTTATGAAGCATTGACTTCACATTTTTGCCTTCAATTTTATATATTTTTCTATAAGACAACAACAAAAAAAAAAAATTAAAACTTTTTATACATAGTGGTTGTTCAAAGAAAACTGCAATTAGAATAATTGTTTGTATTATAAGAAATAATTAAATTCTTCCTATTTTCTTCCTTTTTTTTCTTGATCCTAAACTCAAACTTTGTTTTATTTCAGTTTCCAAGAACTACAATATTTTCAAAGATTACTCAGATCTGTTCATCAGATAGGCAAGTGCCAATAAATTCTTATTATTTTTAAATGCAATCTTTTTTTTATTTTTCTTTTAAATAATTATAAATAATTTTGATTCTTTCCTGGTTTTCAAGCATTAAATTTTGTTTTGCTTTGTTTTGCTTTGTTTTTTTTTTTTTTTGTTCATTTTTAATTTCCATTACAACTCTGTTACAAAATAATAAAGTAAACCTTTTGTACCATTACAGGCTCTATCCTTTTTGTTTTTTGTTTCTATCCTAATTTTAAATATTAACTTGTGATTTATTTAATGTTTTATATTTTATAATAATGTTTCAACACTCTGCCTTGTTATCTGCTGTGCCGAGCTACTTTATGGCCATTATTTTTAAAGCCCACCAGTGCTTCTTTTTGCCATGAAACAATGAGTCTGCAGCAAAGTTTTACTGTGAGTGCGTATCTCTGAGGCTACGGCAAGGCAACCACCTGTTGTTTTTGTGTAATTATTTTTAACGTATTTTTTAATATTTTCTTCTTTCTTCTTTCTTTTTTTCTTACATTGTGTTTCTCTTTCTAGCATACTGGATGCCTCTTTTTTTTTTTGCTTTTCAAAAATGGTCTTTTTTTGTACCCCATACAGGTGTATTAAAGTCGCATATAAAATGTATAAAAAAAAAGGTAATAATATTATGATAAATGCTTCTTACCAAATGCTTGATGGTATTCCTTGTTTCACTCTTACCGATACATACAGTTCGTACGTACACTTTTTCTTTTTGTGGGTTTGTGGGTCTAAAGTTCATTTTTTATTCTCTTTCACATTAATAGTGTTGGCGAAACAGCAGCTCATTTTAGGTAATACTGTTGCTGTTTTTGTTTTCCTTTATGGAAGTAAGTTCTACAAAAAAAAAAAACAAAAAAAAAATTAAAGAAAAATGCAATAAATTTTATAAAAGAATTGTATATTTAATGCAAAAAATGATTTAAGTCTTTAATGAATTATTATATATTTAATGTGTTGAGGTTTATATCGCCTTTCTGATTTCTTAATAAATTAAAATAAGTGCCATTATCACCATATAAATTATGTAAATGGTAATTATTACATAATTTTTGTTTCACAGAATTCAACAGTCTTCTCTTTTCTCATTATTTGTGCCTACAGCACTATCTATAAACATGGCTTTATACCATACTTTAAAAAACAATTTAAAATATTCAATTGATATCAATGAAGTATTTCTCATTCATTTAATAATATTAAACAATTTAAATTTTTTAAATTTTTTTAAACGATTTATCTCGACTTTTGACAACAATTTTATAAAAAAAAAAAATTTTGCTTATAAAAGGATTACATATGTCTGCTTTAAACTTAAATCGCTTCTATTCTAAACGATTACATTTAGAGTGAACCACAGTGTTGTGAACTTCTGTGTGTGGTAAATAAAATTTATCGTTTTCCAGAAATTATGTTTCTGTGTTGATTTTTTATTTGAGAATTCGTTTTTCTTCCTCTTCCACGGGTTTTCATGTAACAATCATGAAATTCCTTTCATCCCAGTACAGTTATTGTTTTTTTGTTTTTATGTAGGACCATTTATTAAATTGATTACGAATAATTTTTTGTATCCTTCTCTCTAGCTTCTTACAACTTTATCGCACCCTGTACTCATTCTTCAAATATTCTAATTTATGTGCTTAATTAAACTACCCATAGGAAAATTATAACCTCAGAAGCACAAATCTAACAAAGTAAGTTTTCTAAAACTTTTAGCTGTGGATAGAAAGCAAAAAAAAAACAAAAAGAAAATAAAAGAAAATCTGTAACAAATCTGTTGTGTTATTGGCAAAATTGTCAGAGAGAAGGAGAGAGAGAGAGAGAGAGAGAGTGAGAAAAACTGGGAAATGGAAGAGAATACATATTAAGCAAATGGTCACAGCAGGACATTTCGAAGATTATTTGCTGCTGTTTGATTTGTTGTAGTACTTTATTCAATATCCTCAAGAGCTAAATCTACAAATTATTGTTGTTGAATTTTTCATTTGCCATTCCACTGTCCGTTCCAACGTCTTACTGTCTTTTATATCGTTGTGCGTTTATTTTCCCTTTCCCATTCCCATTCCCATTTGTTTTTGCTTTAGCAATAGTAGGGTAAATTATTTCAATATTGCAAATGTTTATTTCTAGTTAAAAAGAAATCGGAAACCAATTAGTTTTCAAGTGATTTACAGCAACAATACAATACACAGCAAAACAAAAATAGGGCACAGGACTGGCTTTTGGTATATACGACTACACATCACTCTTTATACATTACCACTACGCAGAGATGAAAAGAACAAAAAAATTAGTTTTCATTACAAAACTTCAATACTTTATTGATCGAATTAATATTGTAGGGTATCGAGAATAACCAGCTATAAAAAATATTCACTCTGAGCCGAGAATGTTAATACTTCGAAACGAAGTTCTAAAGATTTACGCACTTTGTTTGCGCTTTGTTTGTTAAGAAAAATAAAAAATAAAACAGACTCGATTAAGGCTATCAGTATTAGATACAAATAAATAAATACATTTACTGAAAAATAAAAAAAAAACCTGAACCTCTTAAAAAAAGATTTTTGTTATACTGTGTCATATTATTAATCGAAATTTTTTTTTGTTTTTTTCTTTTGCCGCTAACCCTATGATAATGAAAAGTCAATAATTGTTATTAAGATTACTATTGTTTTGTTTTTTTTCTTTCTTTCAACGTTTTATTTACTTGATTTCCTGTAAAAAGATCATTGCTTTAAAGTCCTCCACAAATTAGTAACGAGTGTATTCAGCTAAGCCATCAAGAAATACGTAACAGCTAAGGGATAATGAAATTTTAAAGTGGACTTAAGTGTTATCCTAATGAAATAAGCAATTCAATTAAGTAAGTTCTACAACACCTTAAACGCGCTGATTATAAAGTGTCTGAATAAATATTTGGACACGTGAACTATTATAAAGAACCGCGTTTTTGGAAATGATCTTAATTTTTATAGCTTTTCAGCACTTATATTTAGTAATGGGATTTTTAAAAAGTATTTTCTTTATCTTGAAGTCGCCGTGGTCTAGTGGGTAGTGTGTTGGCTTATTAGACAAAAGGCCTGTGTTCGTATCCCAGGTCAAACATCAAAACGAAAAAATATTTCTTCGGGCGACTTCCTCTCAGCAGATTTCTGGCAAAGACTCTGAGAGTAAAAATTGCCATGAAAAGCTTCTCAAAAATCTGTCGTTCGGAGTCGACTTTAAACTGTAGGTCCCGCCACTCATGTATAAAAATTAACGCACACAACATAAGTGGTGTGAGAAGCTAGGTCGTAATCCTGACTGAAGGGTTGTAATGGCCAATTATGTATGTATATGTATGTATTTTCTTTATCCATTCGGTACATTTTGGTCTCTGATATCATAAATCATAAAATTAAAATTATTTCTTTGAATTTATTTGTTACCCAACAGAATGTTAGAATATCCTCAGTTGACCCCAATAATAATCGCAAATTCATTCAGGAAAATTGGTCCCTTTACCCAATATGCCCCAAAGAGATTTTGTTTTAAAATTATTCTCGCTTTTTCATAAAGTATTTTGAATAAATATTACGAAGTCACACTTATTTAAAGAAGTTCTGAAAGGACTATATGCCCAAGTTTATTGCTAACTACAAAGGAATTTATTGGTTCTAATAAATAAAGTCGGTTTTAAACTATGAAATTCAATTTGAATTGCTTTACAAGTTAATTTGTTTGGTTGGGTGTTTTTTTTTTACTTTGTTTCCCTGCAGATAGGTTATCTATTTCTTGTAAACATTTAACACATATTCCAAATGACCCAAACTTAACGAAATTGCACAATAACTCCTCAAACTTGCCAAATTAAAAACAAACAGAAAACATATTTGTGTTAAAGTAAAGATTTTACCAGGAAGATAAGGAAAAACCGAACAAAAATTGCACACTCATACTCAATTTTATTTGAAACGAGCACATACACAAAAATTAGAAGATGGCATCATGATAAAAACTCAATGAATTAATTTATACTTATCCGGCGTATATACATTCTTACTTAGATAAATCCGTATGTATGTATGTATATGTAAGTGAAATTTGTTCTAAGATGTACACATCGATGCCTCCATTCTATAACATTTTAAGTACACTTAGAACGTTTTTAATGTTCTTGCATTTTTTTTAATTCTACGTTCTATAACTTAAATACTGTAAAAATTTGATTACGATGCGCCGATCCGTTTCGAAATTATACGAAAAAATCTATTTGGAATACTCATATGGTCGTATGTCGCATGTGTCAAAATACACAATCGACTTAGAATGTTATAGAACGGAGGTGTCGACATGTTCTCACATAAACCATAAAAAACAAGTCAACATAAGTATGAAGAATACAAAATAATTATACACCGCAAAACATACATTTAAACTTTCCTAAAGATGAAACAAAAACAATAAATAAAAGAGAAAGCAAATCTCTTTAACGGACTTAAAGAAAGAGGAACAGAAGATTAAATAAAATCCGTTTACTTTTTGTGGTTAACGGATTCATACAAGTGATTCTAAACATTTGTTAACTAAAGAATACAACTAAGACTACTACACAGCAAAAACATTATCGATAACAACATAATAGGAAAAGAAGCAAACCAAGCAACGTATCAAAACAATCGATAACATATCTTTGAGTATTACACTCATTCGGAGTCTTCATTGTAACGAGAAGAACTGAAAAAGAAACAAAAACAAAAAAGCAAGAAGAAATAAAGAAGAACAAAGCCATTTATATGGCCTTATGTTGTATAGACAATACGGTTTTAATATGTTTTTAAAGGTCTTAGTACAGGTTTAGGTGGTGCTATTGCAAATTGCAACAACATGAATATACATACATACATAGAACATTACTAAGTTCTTTATGAGCGTATATGTTTCTTTGAGAACATATGCTTACATTATCAATAACACTTTGATGTTCTAATCAAAAAAGAAATTCAAATATTGAATATTTATTTCTATTCAAACATATAGAGTACAGGTCAAAAGAAAATGCTTCCACAAAAGTAATTCGTATATTCATTAGAATCTTTTGAATCATGCCACGTTACTGTCTTACTCTATAACTGTGTGTACATATATGAATCTTTTTATATTGTGTTCATATGTACAACGTACTCACATATGTACATACATACATACATATATACGATGGCTTTATATTATTTTGTTTTTAAGTTTTTAGCGTAATAGAAATTGTATGTAAGTTGTTCGTGGAAAAACAAAATATAACATGAAAACGAAAATACGAGGCGAAAAACAAAGAACCAAGAATACGTTCACAACAATATGTTTTACTAACATGTTGACTAAAACTCGAGCTTTACTGGCTTAAGCGTGGCATATATTTCTTTTTTTCTTATTGTGAAATCAAATTCAATATCGTTTCTATAAGAAACACAAAACTTTTTTACTTTTCCTTTGGTTTTATAGGGCATTTCATGAACATAATATGTCTGCCTGGCTTAGGTGTCAGTAAAAACAAATCAATAGTTTTTGTCTTAAGTTCAATGTTCTTTAATAAAGAAAACGAACAATACAAAAAACTTTAGCAATTTGGAAAAACAGAAAATACAATTTAGAACAACAATAAAAAGAGTTCTTAAATTTAAAGCTACCAGAGAAATGTCTAAGATACACATTAATTTTCAAAACAATGCTTTATGATTTCTAAGTAACCTTTAATTAAATTTTAATTTCCGATCTCTATCCGAATAATTCACGAAATTCACTTTTTCGCAATTTTTGTTTTTCAATTATTTATTTGCGATCTATTTTACAATAATAATCATATTTTGTTAAATATAAAAATGACATTCATTCTAACGTTTAAGTCTATTGACTTCATCACTGTTGACAAAGTAAATGAATGGCAAAAAACTAAATTCAAATTTTATAAAATGAACTGAAAAAAAAAAAAAATACAATAAAATGATGCCAATTCATTTACAGTTTAATAGGTTTTTTATTCATATTCCTTATTGTTATTGTTCCATTCAAATTGGCAAATTAATCCTTTGTCTTTAAAAATCACTGAATTCTGTATATCGGAGTAGAGGCAAGAGAAAAAGTCACACATCAATTTATAATAGAAAACTGAAAACAACAACGGAAAAAAATAGAGAGCTTCAAATCACAAAGTCAACTTTGACAGCTTGTTTCAAACTTTGTACACAAGCATATACAGCCAAACCTTGCGATAACTCTCGTATTGTGTTTGTAAATGTAGAGGAGGAATATAAGTAACAATACGTTCACATTGAGGCTGCATTCAACAAGAATGAGTTTCTGTTTAAATCTCTAACACAAACAAGCCAGTTTATTTTCTATTTTTTTTTTCGTATTCAACGTACAATAACAAATAAAAGTATGAAATATTTTGACTCTACAGTTGTCCCTACTCTTTTGACGGCTATTTGCACTTCCTCTTTCACTCACTTTCTATGTCTCTGGAGCGCTCTGTGTGAGACTTGGTAACAAACAACAATCTAATTAGTATTCTGTTGACACTTTAATCGTGATTACGCCGGAAAACGTACGCGTCAACATGCTGGCAGCCAATTTTTCCCCTTCATATTCTCGATTTGTTGTTTTTGTTTGTTTTTTTTTTGTTTTTTGTTGAAAAAATTTTACATTAGCCATCATATAGTCATGCTTACAAATACACATGCATACAAATACAAATACATACTGGAAAAAGATATCCGGGTAAAAAGAGGCGAATTGAACTTCAAAAGCAAAAAAAAAAAGATAAATCAACAATGGGAACCCAAAATAACCTATTGTTGTGCTCAGCATATGACAGTAGGCAAAGGTCCAAAACAATCATTTTTCAGAATTTTTAACAGACAAATATATTATTAAAATTGTATTTTAAAAGTATCGCCCATTAGTACACCATGACTACAACAGATTGAATTGATTTAATAAGAAGTCAACATTATCATACAACATAAATAATTCGTTACAACCCTTCAGTCCTAATTATGGATCTAGTTCATCACACCACATATGTTGTATGTGTTAATTTTATGCAACTTAAAGTAGATTCCGAACGACAGAAACTTTTCATGACTTTCAGAGTTTTTGCCAGGAATCTGTTGAAAGAAAGTCGCCAATACACTACCTACTAGACAACGGCGAGTTCATTAGTTCTCTTAAAAGAACTTAATTAATAAAACGTACTCATTGTATTTTATTTAAGCTGTTTATAATAATTATTATTCTTCTTATACGCATCAATCTGAAAAGGAATTTTTTCATTGTTAGCATAAATGCAGTTTGTTACACAAAAAAAGAAAATATCAGACAGTTTCTGATAATAGATTCGTATGTCAATTCTAATAATAATAATCAAATAACTTCTATTGCTTCACAGCCAGGTAACCAAATAAAAAGCTTTCATTTAAAAGGTAAAAAAAAAATACAAACTACTTTTTCACAACAGTGGAAACAGACTGCTAAATAAAGTAGAAATTGTAAAGGAACGTGTTTGAAATACAAATTAAATTCTATAAGAAATTAAATTAAATTAAATAAAAAAACGAAAACGAAAATCACCAATAAATTACATTCAAATAGAAATAAAAATTTTAATAATAAATCCAATTAATTTCATAGTAATTAATGTTATTGTATACGAAGGATTATTTGTGGAATACATTTAATAAATTTTTAATATTTCTAATTAAAAAAGATTTTTTATTAAAATTCATACAACTGCTGCACTTAACCTCACTCTGCAAACACACACACACACACACACGTACACAATTCAGTTTGTCAAGTGTTCTGTTGCCATCTGTATACGTGTACCTGTTTGGTACGTACATACATACATACATATATAGAAAAATGAAAATGGAAAAATGAAAAATAAAGTTTTGAATATCAAGTTGTAAACATTTCAGTTCATATGCTTTCCTCAGAACTACTACTGAAAAACAACACAGTAATAACAGCAACAACAACTACTACAACAGTGAATAAAAAACGTAACACAAAAACTATACCAAAACACAAACAACTTTTAGACAAATTCAAAATCTCTGTCATCAAAGGTTAAGCCTTTATAAAATAATATAAACAAAATGTATAATCCTCATAAGGATTTAAACATAAATATCATGTATTGTGTATGTGTGTATGTGTGTATATATGTATGTGGGAGTATAGTACCCCCACATGTAAACACCTAACAGAACATTCGCTCACAGATAACAGAAAGAAAACATAAAAGTTTTGTTGTTTGTTTGTTCATTGGTTTCGCAAGCATCAGGTAAATTACCAAAAAAAAAACCCCAAAAAATATTATTTCATATGAGATTTCTATAAAGTTTAGCATATTAAGGATTCAACTTTCATTTCAAACATATTATATAGTGTTGCTGTATTTTTCTGTATTTTTCTGTCTTTTTGTTTTTTGAATTTCTATTCTTTTTGATTGAGTAAAAATCCTTGATTTCCTTAATGGATTGCATAACTTAATTAGAAAATCTAAAGTTGTTTTATAATTATTTTTGATTTTTTCACAAAAAGGTATTTACATTTTAAATTGAAATTAAAATAAAAATAAAAATAATTAATAAAAGCTGACAACAATTTTAATAGTCTTAAGACCTACTAAAAGTCTTTAACAACCTTTTTTTTTTTCATATGAAACAGTTTCATAGGAAGTAATTTTTAAAAGTTAAACTTAAAGTTACTTTATCACTGTGTGTGTGTACATTTTATTTCATAAAGTCTAATTCCATTAAACATAACAAGCAATAAGAATTCCCATCTCTGATCAAATCACAATCATTATGCCTCTTAAGCTTACCTACCTGTTTATGGTATGGCCAGTGATGGAAAACATCAAAATCTTTGAGAGATGAAAACAAAACAAGACAAGACAAAACCATTCATCAACAGTTGTCAAATGTTGTGTCACTTGTCTGTCTCCATGTTGAATTTAACATTATCTGCCTGGATAGCTGTTCTGTTCTGTTCTGTTCTGTTCTGTTGTCCATGTGTCTAACTGTTTGTCGGCCTCTGTCTAAATATCGTTCTTTTTTTATTTTCTTGCTGTAGAACTGTTTGTCGTCTTGACATCTTTAAATTGTAGTTGAATTGTGCGTAAATTTCCAAAACGAACCCTTGTCTCTCAATACACAAACAACACAAACAACACATACTTAACTTGTATTTTTTGTTTTTTTTTTTTTATTTCTTTGTTGTTGTTATTTGTCGTTTCCTGTACAATCTCTGGTAAGTACGAAGTTCAGTTGTTCAGTTGTCACTGGCGTTGTTGTTTAGACAAGCTGCTGCTGGTTGGTTATTTGATTGGCTGTCTGTGTGCATCCGTTCGCTTGTCCGTTGTTCTATTTGTCTACCTTTTTAGTTGACATTGATGAAATGGTATTTTATTAGCATGTCAGTTATATTTGACTGTTTGTAGTTTTGAATTTTGAAAATTGGTTTATGATTAAAACGGAAATTAGTAATCACTACATGCGAGCGAAAATTAGTTGAAAATTTCGAGACATTAATTACATTGACATTATTGGTTGGGATCTTTGCTGGTATATATGTATTTATCCTTTGAAAAGTTTTATTTCAAATGCGAACAATAGTTAAATGTGACAGTTTTGTACTCAATCTCAGAAGGAAAGTAAATTATAAAAAAAAAACAACGGCTTAATCCTGTCATCGATAATTGAATAAGCTTTCGGCGGAAATTAAGTCCATGTCCAAAACGATTTTTTACAATTTAAAAAATATCTTCAACCCCATCCTTATAATTCTCTCCAATCTGCAAATAGAAAGTAAACCGTAGCTAATTAAGAATATTTTGTTGAATCATTACCTCAAGCTATTTGCTAATGAACACTATTGAGTATTTTCGCTGTTGATCTCAAGCTTTAAAGAAAACTCAACGTGAAAAGCCGAGTATATTTTCTTTATTGAAATTAATACAGAAAGTCAGTAAAACAAGAAACAAACATTTGTGTCTCCTAAATTTGTAATGAACAGCTTTAAATAGAAACGTGAACGTGTTGCAACATTAACTGCAAGTGATAGGAAAACCAGCAGCAGCAATGGCAACAGCATCAGTAGCAATGGCAGTGGCAGTGGCAACACAGAACGTGGTCTGCAACTCTAAAAACAAACCAACAAATGGAAAATGTGGCCAAGAGTGGCAACTAATAACGAAAACGGACTAAAAATAAATTAGAGTGGCGAAAACCACATCGTACATTTTAAACAGGCAAAATATGAAAAATGCTACACAAAATATTGAAATGGCTAAGCAGTTGCAAATTACGATCGCTGCCAAACATAATGTTCCAAATATACATCCGACAATACCTCTGCAAGTTGCATAGAAATTGAAAAAATAACAAAAACAGAAACAAACTCTGCATATTTTGTCAGTTTGAAGCCCTGTGGTGTTTGTGTTGATGGCTTGTTTGGTGGCCAACGTTTTCTTTTTTCTCTCTTTCCCTCTCTTACCTGAATAAATATAAATTGTGTCTTTCTGTGCTTTTGTAAGCAACATTAATAATAACACATAATGCAACATGATGCTTATGATGATGATGATGATGATGATGGTGATGATGACGACCAACCAATAAAAAATGCAAAACAATAACAACAAAGAAAGCAAAAACCAACAGAAATATTATTAGCAAAAGGTGATTAGATGGCATTTTTGGGGTGGCATTGTGGTGAACTATTGTTGATACTAAGCGCTGCTACATTGGTACGTCTGTCTGTCTGTCTGTATGACAGGAAATATTTTTGTGACAACTAAATTTTATGCTTCAGTCATTTCACTTCTCCATATTTCACTAAATCTTACTCACTCTGGCTCACTCACTCATAGTTAACGAACGAGTGATGCTTTTGTGTGTATATTCTGTCTGGTTGAATATTTCATAATTTTTCCAAGTTTGTGTATGAGAGATTGTGGTTTTAGTGTTTGTTGTTGTTGAGACAATAGTAATTTTGCTTGTTCATGTTCATGTCTTTCTTTTTTTTTGTTTTTTTAGCTGTGGTGACACCAACTAAAACGTCATCAACAATACAATAAACAACATGAACATTTTCACAGCAACCGTTTGTACCATATGGAATAAAGTAACAATGCACGAGAAGCAGCAAAGAGCAACAGCAACAGCAATTGCAGAAAACTACTTTAATTTAGCGCACACTCATCATTACAAGCCACAATGCACGTTCGGCGAATTGGTTGGTGAATTGTGCACAAGTACAGACAGAATGTAAATGACAACGGAAAAAAAAAATAGAAAATGTAATCGAAACTGCAAATGACATTCGTCTTGTTCAAAACAAAAAAACATATTAAGCTGCTGCTATAATTATTTTCAATTATACTATTTGTATTGCATATTAAGCGGAACTTAATTGAAATCCGAATATTAATTACCAAGATATTGAATAATAACCGCTACGATGTCAAACTAAATACAGGAACATCAGTTAATAAATTTAAGTTTGTAAAAGGTGAAACAAAAATATTTGATTCAATAAAATTCAGCCAAATTACAAATTACTTTGGGTTTGTTGAAAATTATTACCACAAAAGGAAGTCAAAAAGTTAAGGTGGAAAATTATTCAATTTATTATTTAATCTCTGCTCTACCGTTTTTATATTTTATTATTTAAAATTAATCCACAACATAATTGCTTTCAGTTTTTCTCTATTCTTTGCTCTTCCACTCTATTGTTGTTTTATAATTACAACAAACTAAATTGCTACGAATCCTTAAAATAATTAAATTGAGCTTAACATTTAATACCAAACGATTCAAATCCTTTACTCTCACACTTTCGTTTATTTTTCTTTTATTTCTTCCTTTTTTTTTTCCTTTGGTCTTTCTCATTTATTCTATCTCCATGCCTTCCAATCTCTCAAGTCATGTATTATATGACAAAATGCTTATAACACTCATATATGTACATACTTATGTATGTATGCATGTATGTATATCTGTATTTATATGGATGTTATCCTTACATAACAGAATTACAGAATTTCTTTACATTTATGTTTGCTACTGAAATACATTTACAATATTTTGAATTTTACTCGTTATTCAACATCATCCTGATCATCATCGTCATCATCATCTTCATCGTTTTCTTCATCATAATGGAGATTATATTTACAGGCTTGGATTTATATTCGAATGCAATATTTCTATTTGAATGTTGAAAATTGTACATACATACATACGTCAAGAGGTAAAATTTTATTAAATCCAATCTAAGAGTATTCTTATTAATTTATATTAGCAATGCTATGTATTGCTACTCCCATTTTATTATTTATTATTATGTACTCACCCAACACCAGCATTTAGATGCCTTTAGAGGCCTGACAAATGTATGTATGTATGTATGTATGTAAATATGTATACATCCGATTGCAAAGGAATTGTTATATTGTAATATAATTATAATCCTTAGAAATTTGCTCTTGAAGTCATAAATCTTTATATTGTATTAAACATTCAAATGTAATACAGGCATTACAATTATACTTTAGCAATTATTACAAATTAATTAACATATAATTATTGCTGTATTTTAGCAACATTATTGTTTTGTTTAATTTTATTGCATAAAGATTTCTAATGATTATAATTTTCTATCATTTGGCCAAGTCAATTTAATTATAAACCCATTAAATATTTCTACTACAATATCTGAATACACAAATACAAATGAACGAAAAATTATGAAATAACCTCAAGTTAATAATAAATAAAATTATTAATAGAAACAATCAAAAAATATTGCACATTACACAACATTGCATACATCATACAACACAATACAAAACAAATTTCGAAACTAATTAGTTTTTAATCATTTCTCATGCACAATATTCAATAATTTCAATAGATTTACAACTCAAAAGACTTACTCTCTGTATGAGTTCTATGAATTCAATTTATTCAATTATTATTACGATATTATTTTTAGTTTTTAGTTTTTATTTATTTATTTATTTTTTATTTTCAGTTTTTACTTTAATTGTAATACATTTCAGCATGATTACAATGTACAATGACTGGCTAAATAATATAAAATATTATCAAATTTTCATCTTTCATTTTCTTTGTGCATTTTAATTTAAATTTATTTTTATTATTATTGTGTCCATCTGAATCAGGTCAATTTGAAAAGCATTTATTTTGTAAACAACACAACACAACACAACACAACACAATGCAACAGCAACAGCAACGGCAACAGCAATAGCAGCAGCAATAAAATCTACGAAATAATAAAAACGCTGGCACGTTATTATTGTATGAATTGAATGTATGTATGTAGGAATGTATGCAATACATATCATTTACGCATTTTGTGGTTTGATAATAGTTGTAAAATTCACAATTTTTTTTTTGTTTTTGGTGTTTTTGTTCTTTTTTTATTCTATTTATGCAGTTTATTTTTTCGATTATTTTTTTTTTTTTCATCTTCTTCTATTTCACTCTATCTGTGGTCATGTGCATAAATGAATATTTACAACAAATACTGTGTTACTAAAAATGAATACAAAACAACCGCAAAATAATATCAACAGAAAACAACAACAACAAAAGAAAACAAAAAACAAAAAGAAAGACAAAAGCAACGAAACAGTCCACCATCATCAACAAAATAAAACAACACAGTATAGCCATAACAGCAGTCATTGTTCGAGCAATAGCAATAGCAATAGCAATTGAAATGGCAGTTATAAATGCAGAACATACATACATACATACATACATAAAAATGTACAAAAAAGAAGGACAAAAATCTAAAAATTTATATAGAAGCACAAACACAAACACACAGATGTGAATTTGCGTGTATATGTGTGTGTAGACACACAATTACATACAACATACATATACGCGTTAAACTTTAGCTTATTTATAATGACAAAGAAATGTTAAAACCTACTTTTATGGAATAATAACGAATTGAAAATAAAATAATACAAAAACAAAAACAAAAACAAATGAAAGGAAAGGAAAGGAAAGAAAAAAATATATACTGAAATAACAATAACAGTAACAGAAGCAGAAGCAATAGCAGCAGCAGTAAGAGAATATTTATAGAGGCGCACACATGAAATATGTGAGTGAACAATTCAGATGACCATTGTCCGTGACCACTTCTATTGGACAGATAACCGTTCAGAGCATATAGAGCATATTAGACATGTATTTACCCCATAAGCAAACAATTTTGAAATGAAATGATAATTTTTGTTTATGTTTATATCACAGAATGCATTTGGATTCCGCCAAAAATTTATTCAGTTTTTATTGGAAATATTTCCAATTATTCACCAATTAATACTCAATTCAAAATCTCTGGATTTTGTAATAGTTTTAAATTTAAATCTCCATAAACAACAGCACTCCACAAAAAAGTTTAAATTTACAAAACAAAAGTATCCTCCTATACAATATTTTAAAATTGCCTACGCTACTGTTTTTTAAATAAAATTAAAATAAACGATACAATGTCTATACAGTTTGCACATCAGATAAAGGTTTTAAAAGAAAAAATAATGCCAAGCAATTGAATTGCTAAACAGTTGACTTTAAAAGCGAGATAAATAATGACAATAAACAAGTATTCAAGACAGATAAAATTATTGCCAATTGGAAAATTGATCTATCACAACATAAATTCAGTAAAAAATATTCCATCACCCGATCAACTATTTCAGGGACTATTTATAAATTTTTGGATATTACGAGTACATTCAGCAGGACGTCCAAATAAAATCGTACGTCATAAAGATATTTTAATCACAACAACGGCAGAACAAATTGAGGTCAAGTAGTGAAAAACTCACAAAGAACAAAAGTCTAAATTTGAGTTGGTCTAAGCCGCTACATGTAGACGAAGGAAATGAAGTTTTTCACAAAATAACGATCCTAAATACATTCCTAAAGTCTATAAAGAACGACTATAAAAATAGGAGTCCCCTCTTAGTTTACTGATCTCAATCCTATTAAAAACTTATACCAAGAATAATAATAAGGAAGATTTATTTTCATTTAAGAGAATAGTCCAATTTTATATCATAAGTAAGTGCTTTAGGTTTCTCTTCTTAATTTTATATTCCTTTTAAATCACAACAAAAGTCCAGAAAATATCATATATATTATTCCTAAAGCACTTTTTTTTTGTCGGTTGCAAATATCTCCCATACCACCGCATCAAATTTAATGAACGATATCTCATTTTAAAGCTTATATCTAATACTAATTGCGAAAAATAATTAGAAATTGAAAAATTAATATTTTCATTAATAAAAATTATATTTTATATAGAACTGCATGATAATACTGTTGTCATTGTTATTACATGTTTTTGTTCAAGTGTGCTAATACAGGGTCGCTTAATAGTAATGCAGTTCTACATAATATAGTATGTATTAAAAACCATTCTGGCAATACCGCTATTTACTATAATGCCGTTTATTACTAAGTCAGTTACATATAATATGCATATTAAGTTGTAAAAAGCTGTTTTGGCAATTATTTTTATGTTACAATAATGACAACTAACGGTGCGAAATATTCGCACGGGTCATCTAGTTCTTCTAATATTTTGCAAACTAATAATGATTGTAATAATTTTGTGAATTTCATTTCAAAGCTTCAAACATTAGTAAATTTCATATTTCCACTGAGTAAAACAATTTCCAAATACCTTATGGACTATTGTAACTTGTTTTTTTTTTCCCTTTTGCTTTTAGTGCGCTAAAAAAAAAGGTTCTTCATTCTTTCCTGTTTAATTTTTTACACTTGTCGCCCCTGTCAGAATTCATAATACTTGTCATCATTATTAGCGAAATCCTTCTCTAGTCATTGCGCATCAAATCACATCAATAAATTATTTGAATGACATTTGTATTGACAGGCATTTGGCTTTCTCTTTTTGTTTTTTGCTTTTTTGTTTTTTTTTTGCTATCCAAATACACACACAACTTTAAAAATTTTAACACATACATACATACTCATGACAAAATATCCTAGTATTTGATTTTCCCGACCTTTTATCTCTGCTTTTCGATGCTTCCTTTTTGAATTTCTTGTGAAATTGCAGAGACATTTTTTATTGTTGTTGTTGTTGTTGTCGTTGATAATAAATACTTCGCTAATATTAGAAAATTCTTAAGATTCTAACAGAAAAGATTTTTTTTAGAAAATTCATTCGAATTTTTTCTTTTTTCCTGCTGCTGTTGCTGCTATGGATTTTGTTGCAGAGGTTGTCATGGCGAAATTCCTTTAATGGGTGGAATACTTAGTGTATGACAGAATAAATAAAATGACATTATCGGATAATGAAATTTCCACTTTTTTATATCGAATAAAATTGTTGTTATTGCAAAAAAAAAAAAAAAAAAGTATACTGGCTTTGTAGTCATTTGTGACAAACTGTATAAAATATTCGAAAGTTTGTCACACTATTTGTACAAATTATTGGTAGGGGAATAGTTAAAAATAAATTCATTGAGAAAAAAAAAGAACTCAGTGTCGTAAAAATAAAAAAAAAAAATATATATTGTTACGTATAATAAATTTAGGTTTAATTTTAATTAAAATTCTTTATTATTCGCACAATCATATGTGCAACTGTTAACAACTTGATGTAAGCAACAACAATTGCTCTTCTTTCTAATTATCCTGTTTACATCATTTGCATAAACAATAACACATATTTGTAAAGGAGATCTTCAAACCAAGATTACTCCCTTCGCACCCACCTCATCGTCACATAAGACTGATTGAACTTCACTGACTAACTCGCCTGCTCGTTCATAATTTCGCCTTCCCAAAATCTCTATAAATGTAAAAATCTTTATCTCAATATTGTTGCTTTGTACATTTATTCTTCTAGTGTTTAATGTTATATTTTTGTTTATCCTGATACTTGTTGTTATATTTTTGTTTACCATTTTAATGTTAAGTGATGTAAAAGAAAAGCACTAGTATCTAGATTCTTCATTTTGGCAACAATATTAATAAATAGATTAAGACAATAAAACCTAAATGATGTTGAAAACAAATATAAATCAAGGATTTTATCAATAGAAGAGTTAAACAATACAACTAAATTTAATAAGGACTTTAATAATTTAAATTGTTATGAAAACACTTAAGATATCTTAAATCTTGTTTTTTACAATATTGGCGATTGTTAAAATTATTGTCTGTTTGATCATGTTGCAACATTAGAGTTAGTAATATTAAATAGAGTATTTTCAACTATGAAAAATATTATGTCGATAAGAAATGTAGTAAATTAAATTAATACGTTACTATATTAAAAACAAAGGACCACAAATATGCCATAAAATTTAATTAAAATCTCTTGCATACATGTTCCGCATGCTCATACATATGAGAATTTAAAAACTTATGTATGTATGTATGTATGTATGTATGTATGCATGCATGTATGTATTTATGCGTGTCAAAAGTTATTAAGTTACGTACCGAAATTAGTTGAAAATTTTCATAACGAACCAACAGCTTTATATGCATGCATTCTAATATAAACACACGCATTGTAATATAAACACATATGTATATATATACATATATGCATACATATGTACTTATGTATATGGGGACCAGATATTTCCTTAGCTTTGCGTACGCTTACATTGCATTGTAATAACTGAAGACAGTGAAAAGCCTTATTGTTTCATAATTAGATTAAGATCATCATTATGTGGCGTGTTGGAAATTACTATCGGGTTGAAAATTAATTATAATTGAAAATGGATTTTTTTTCTTTTTGTTTTTTGCACACCAAATACTAACTAAGAACATTTTAAGTTTATGAATAAGATGCCTCAACGTATGAGTAACGTTTAATTGATGATAATTTATCAATTATACGTTACTGTGCACACATGCAGTAACACTGTATCGAGGGATTAAAACAAATCCATACAGATATGTGTGACCGCACGTAATATTTTTTAATAAAAACACTTAATTATATTTAGTTTTTAATTGAATGATATTGATGTACAGAATAATATTGTTTGTTAAACATTCTTTCTCTGATTATGTAAAATTATTACTGAAAAGTATAATTTACATACAAAAAGATCAACGTTTTTATTTCATTTTTTTTAATTTTAATTTTAATAAATAAAACAGATGTTTCAATTAAACCAATGCATATGCATATTTAGGCCAATGCAACAAGGACAATAATGCCATACAAAGTTGATGCTCATTAACTGCGGTTTATGAAACATAATACAAAGCACTCAAAACTTTTGTACTTGACAAAGCACTGCTCAGAAAGAAGAAATAAAAGTAAGAAAATGCAACAGCTAGCAAGCAGCATGTATATACATATGTATGTACATAGAATTAAAAAAATATTATTATGCAACTAATAATAATGATAATTATAATTAACAATTTGTTACCCCAACATCAGCAGCAGCAACACGAACTAAACATTCAGATTTTGAAGTGATGGAAGCAAATATGACATCGTGTGAACGTGTGCATAAAAGGCAAAATATAGTAAGCATACGTAAGCAGGTGTACGTAAGTATATACATAGTATTTCTATAGGTGCATATATACATATATCTCTATGTACACGATAGTACATAATAGCAAAACAAAAAATTAAAAAAAAAAAAATAAAAGTAACTTACCACGAAGCCCCCTTGCATCACTGTCATGTTGTATGCTGTGCATAATTTTTTCTAGCTGCCAGAAAAACAGTCGAATGAAATTTTGTAGAAAAATTTTATTAAAAAAAAACAAAACAAAAAAATCAAAAGGATGTACGAAAAAATTCTATAAAAAAACAAGCGAAATTATAATTAAAATGCTTTTTATAAGAGTACAAGTGCATTAACATTGTATACGATGAGCAAATAATGAATGCAACTGGAATGTTTGCAAACAAAATAGCGAGAAATAAAGAAAAACTCTTTACTCTCTTTGGTTTTATAGCCGTTCATCATTTCGTGCTTTTTATTTTCATTCTATTCTATTTTCATGTTGAATGAATGCATTTTGTTGCAAACTTCTTTCTTTATTTATTTGTTTGATTGTATGTTTGTTTTTTTTTTGTTGTTTTACATATGGTTGCTGTAACTGATTTTCATTTGTTTGTTTGTTGAATGCTGCAAACACACAAATAATTTATGATGTTGTAAATTGTAAAATGTTGACATGATATACCAAGGCACATACATACATACATATGTACAGAATCCTCACTATGTAACCAAAAACACAGACAAACAGTAGGCAAGTGTGTAATACAATGAGTAGTAGTTGACTGATGACAATATGTCATTGCAAGAGTATGGAATATGGTCCAGCAGTTGCCTTCTAAAATTCATAAAAACTGTGTTCTCTACTGTAGTATAACTGTGGAATGAAAATAATAATTTTATAGAAGTTGTGTTAATTGTGATTTTCTAACAATCTCTATACATTTCAAATTCATGAAACTGTTCAATAAATCAATGAAATTTTTGCATAAAAATGTTAAAAACATTCAGTGAGGTTAGCCTTCCCGCTATGAACTGACCAAACAACAGACAATGCTTCAAAGACATTGAATTTTATTTTAGAATTTGTGCTGAGTTAATAAAGTGCTTCTAGCGAAACACTTTACAGTTAAGTTAAGAATTTTCGAATTTTGTATTAGGATCAGTATTATCGACATTTTAAGAACTCTTAATGCACCATTATACGACGCAATGATTGGTGCAGCTTATGGCTGAGTACCAACATTCAACCGTACTTCTTCAAGAGCAATTCATTTCTCAACACTATAGTCAGTGAATCCAAGCACCGAGCTTCTAGGTTAACATGCGGTTTGAAAAATGTCACACGGCGTGCAGTGTAATAAACGAATAGAGTTTTGATACGATTTGAATTCACTAGAATACTGTTTGTGGGAATACCAGCCTCTGAACACAATAATTACAGTCAAAATTGTAGAAAAACCTTTGCCATAATTTGAGCTTGCACTCTGAAGCAGTTGTGGCTCATGATTTATTTCTTCTAGGGAATGTTCATTTTCTATAAGGGACATCCGATGACCAGGTTGAATATTAATTGTGGTATCATAATGAGCCTAAACACTGGACTAAGTGGAACCTCGTCCTCCAAGAAGAACCTAATTGGTAAGCATTAATGCTTTCGTTCCTAATAAATATTCTTTCATCATCTTTAATGGAATATTTAATTCTTTATTACACTTCATATTCCACTGTCCATAGAAATAGCGACGGTGGTCCCATATATTTAAAGCAAATTTTATTTTTCCCTTTCGTCAGTTTTTTCATGGTTTTAAGATTGTACATAAATTCACACACTTTTTATTCATTTGTTCACAGTATCTTCTAATGACTGTGCATAAACATTCACACACGTTCACCTTAGGCTTCTTGTTTACGGGAATCCATGCAAAACTTAAGCGTATGTGAATACATTTTTTCTAAATACGAGGCATTATTAAATGTTGCTGCTTCTGAATTGCAGCAAGTAATACCAGGTTACTTCTATTGTGTGAACCTTCTTGTTTATTGTACCTTATTCCACTCACATGTTGCAGAGAATAGATATTCAAAAGATAAAATACTAGATGAGAGTGAAGTGTACATTACGTCAAATAAATTATGTGCACATTTTTAAAATCATCTCCTTACAGAGCCAAAATTCAAAAAAAAAGCAAAAATATTTTAACAAAATTTATTAAAGAATATCGAAAACAAAACAGTATTATGTTACAGGACATAAATATATTCACTCAATAGCGTTTGATTGCATTCATAGCAATATCACAATAATGATTGGCAAAGAAAGCTATTGTTTATTGAGAAATCTTCAATTTCAAATTATAACTGAATTTGCATATCAGTTGTGACCCATAAAATAATTACACCGGAAATTATTTTGAAATATTTCAGGATTTTATTTTCTATCCAATAAATAAGATTTTAAATTAAAAATTTTGCCGTGTCATTAAGGCTGTTGAAATTATTTAAGTACGTACACATTTAGCCACACAGGGCTGCTTACCAGTTGCATGAGTCCTGATATTATTTCAAATGAAGTCACGTTTAAGCCATAATGAAAATCAGTTAATCACTTAATGGTATTTAGCTCTTTAGATGGCTGACTAGCTGGTTATTATAATGGTTTATAAACAATAATTTACCGTCTAATACGAGTTTATGAGAAATTAAGTGCGTGGTTGTCTAGATACTTCAATGCTTATACATGCCTACATACAAACATATGTGTTTGTATTTCATCATTAAACATTATATATGCGTGATTACTGATATATAAATTAAATAGGCATTTAAAATGATAAGACAACAATTATTAAAGTAACTATAACATATAATTCGGCTAATGCTAGCATCCATAACCATGCTTTTGTGCAAATGTCCATTAGAGAGCTTAGGAAACTGGGAAAGCTTCAAACCCAAGTTTAGATTAGCCCTGATATCAAATGTAGGTT
This sequence comes from Sarcophaga peregrina, assembly GCA_014635995.1. Taxonomy (NCBI): domain Eukaryota; kingdom Metazoa; phylum Arthropoda; class Insecta; order Diptera; family Sarcophagidae; genus Sarcophaga; species Sarcophaga peregrina. Next base: position 104,980,318 of record CM025791.1, read on the forward strand.
GCCTTTATACTGCAGGAGCCATTCACGCGTGGATATAATTAACACACATTACTTGGATGTTGTCGGAAGGTATGTGGTAATTTTGACTAAACGGTTGCCCATAATGTATGCAACAGAGATCACCAATGATCAGCGTTTTTCTCTACTTACAAGCATTCATGAAATTTTGAATTTAAGTGAGTTCGCAATACTGAAATTTAACTGTGTACTCTGATTCATTCTTACTTACTACACACGTTGATTTACAAGTACAGGTTGAAATGAATATGCATACAATCGAAACAAGTGTGATTCATAAGCCTACTCATTTAGATTCATAACTTTAGAAAAGTACTTATAATACTTATAAAAGATCCGAGTGGCTCGCATCATTCATCAAAACTTACAATCTCAGTTACTGTTGCATTTATAAAAAAAGAAAAAGGACACATAAGCCAAAAACGACAGAGCAGCAAGCAGAGAAAACACACAATCATTTAGTGAGGATTATAGTGTTCGTACGTGATTCATACTTATTTTGTTATTCGTATATATGTCCTGTTGAGTTATGGGTAGTTGTAATATTCAACATTATACGTGTTGTTAAGTATGAATACGATGAGTACTTTAAACTTTTAATATCAATGAGTAAAGGTTCCATAATATTAAAATAAGTATGAATGCGTATAAGTATCAGAAATTATGAGTATGATTCGATTCTACTTATCTTTTTAAATACTCATGGTTGATCTTTGTTTAGTACCTTAAGTATTAAAAAGTTGTTACTATTGTGTCGTTGTTTGATGTCACTTTTAGTAATAGCCGATGCACTCAATGTAGCCTAGAAACAACAATCACTCTCTGTGAAAATATGGGAGTAAGTAACTTCTACTAAGTAAGGAAGGATGTTCGTTGTTAGTGTTATGTTCTTTGACTGGCAGAGATCAAAGAGTTTTGTAATGTTTTTAATCTATTGCCGTCTATCTTGACTAGGGCATTAAAAAGTTTAGCCTTTCCTATTTCTCCCTATATCTCTTTTCTCTCTCTCTCTCTCTCTTTATCACTCTGTCTCTTTCGCTCCCAACATTTAGGTTAACAATATGTCTAATTCATTCGTACCAATCGTACCAAATGTAATGCAATTGAATTAAGACAAGAAAACTGAAGAACTTATTGGGTTATGATATGGCGTATGAAAGGAATGATAAGTAATAAAAACTAGTTGTGTGTGTGTGTAAGTAAATTCCAATATGGATGCGTGTTTGTGAGAGAGCATGTATAAGATTGAAAAGAGAAAGCTCTTTGTTTTGTTTAACTTGCAATTATGCCACAGGCATAAACCCAAAAACAACAAGTTCTTCTATTGGCTTTGTTTTCTATACATCCTCTCCCCATACAATCTTTTATCAGTCTCAAGCTCAAGTCTTACAGTAAATGAATAAGACACTGGCAATTACACGCCAACACAGAAGAACACAATCAAACTTTTGTATGAGTTTTTAAATGTTTTCATAACACTGTACAGACAGAGAGAACTTTAAAATAGTTTTTCTTTGTAATTTTTTCACTTGTACTGTTGCTTATTTCTTTCTCTCTCGTACTCGATTTCTTATTGTTATGCATGTGATCGCCTCCTCCTGTACATGTGTGCATACGCGTATGTGAATTCTAATTTTCATTCCAAAAGAAATTGAAAAGAAGCAAAACACTCTAAAAAAATCTATTTTCCTTCTATTACACTTGAGTTGCAGGTTTTCATATTTTCCATTGCTTTGTTATTCTCCATTAACATGTTTTAGTTTTTTTTCTTTTCTTTTTTTGTAGAAAAGAAAAAATCCGCCAGCCTTTGCGTGAATAAGACAATAATCATATAACATTTGTGCATGCAAAAGAATGTGTGAAGAATCAGTGGCTGTAAGAATTGCCTTTTAATGCTCACAATTTTATGTAGAACAACTGATGGAAGAAATTAGATTTTTGTCTAATCCAAAATGTTTTTTTGTCATTTTTCAACTGTAATTGATTTGCCTATTTCTGCTTATGTTATATACAAGTTTCATGCCATAATAAAACGATGCAGTAGTGTCTTGGAAAATTTTTTAATAGAAATCGTCAATATTATTATAGTCTAAGGAGAAGTCGTGAAATTGCCAAGAGTCTATTAGGAGATTTTTAAAATTATTTGTATTAATTATTGCATATGATAAAGAACTGTCAATCCTAAAAGACTACATCTTCATTATTATTGTCAATTTTGTGGTCTAAGTCCTTTCGGGATATACATATGCGCCCATTTATCCAAAGGTATTATACAAATTTTTTTAGCCCAATTCCTCAACTTAACTTCGAAATATTGATTTGTTGAATTCTCCGTATGTATAAGTACATTACGTTTGCAAAAAAAAAACAATTCTACGAACGATTTCTGTTGCCGAAAGCAATCGAGGTTATCAATGAATTATATTTACTAATTCGTAATTCATTGCCGTTGATTCTGCAAGAATAATGAAAACCTTTTCGACAAATGTTTAGATTTCGGTACAAGTTCTTCCTCATCAACATTAATCATTTCATATAGAATTTAATTAACACGTCTAGCTGTTGTCACATTATAATTTTAATTTCTCTTTGCTTACAACTGAAATTATTTGCTAATGCAAGGCCTTTTATCGATCGTATGTATATCACGTTTTGATACAAATACATCGTCTTCCACATCTCGTATTAGAAAAATATGCTAAAAACTAAAAAAAATTAAATTCAATAAATAATTACTTTGAATACGATGTAACACTGTACATACTGTTACAATTTATGTATACATACGTACATACATACATATGTATGTATGTTTACATAATGATACCCATGACTTATACGCGTACATAGGTTTTCGACAAAACGTTTTTTTCCCTTGTAATTTAAATCTCTTCAAACAGTAAGAAATTATTCTTAATTAAACTTAAACCAATTTTCTGAAGAATTTAACTAATTTTCCAAACAAAAACAAATTAAAGAAAATGAGAATAAAACTCCAAAACCTACACACACACACACACACCCAAACAAGAGTTCACATGTTCACATATGTGAGCGAGCATGTTTGAGACTAAGAATGTGCGTGCATGTATGCGTCTATTAGTATGCCTGTGTATAAGTATAACAAAAACACAAAGTAATGTAAAAGAGAGAGAGAGAGAGAGAGAGAGAGAGAGTGAGAGAGAGAGAGAGGATTCTTGCATATTAACACATACAAACATTGAACCCAACACGTTTTCACATATGTCTAATGTCAGCTGCATTGTTGTAACAAAGTTGTTCGGCAAAAGAAAAGAAAAGAACAGAACAGAGAAGGAAAATTATACATGGAAAGGAATCATGTTGGAAGAAAAAAAAAAACTCTAGCAGTTGAGAAAGACTTAAAGACAGGAGCCGACGGCAAATACAACAACAAAACTTTACTACAGATTGTCGAAAAGTTTGTCCTTTGACACTCTTTATAAGAACGCATGTTTTGCACGTTTTGTACAACTTTTCCTTCGAATATGTCTTTCATAAGCCTAAAAATGTTAAGATAATTTCAAAGAAAATATTATTTTTATATTTAGACCTGAATGAAAGACGAATATTGCTTGAAATCCTATCCTATTATTACAATCTGAAAATATGAATTCAAAATTAAAGTTTCTTACATGTCAAAGATAGGGGGATTGCAATGAAATTGTAAAAACAAAACAAAAAAAACTTTCCAGTAGCATGACAACTTGTCGTTGTTATCGTGTAATAGCGAAAAAAAAAGCAAAAAAAAACAATTCAGTTCTATTCTTCAACAATTTTTCGTATTTTTCTTATTTTTTTTTCCTGTGTTTTAGAAGCTATACCCCCATATAATTGTAGAGAAGAAGAATCAAAAGACAAAAAAAAGCAGCACATGACTATGTTAACTAGCATCTTGGTGTCTCAACTTAAACGCTATGACTTTTTCACTCTACATCTGTACGTTTGCGAGTATATGTGTTCATGCGTAAGGAGTGTTTAAAGTGTGTATCAGAATTTGTTTCTTGTCTTATGTTATTTGTTGTTGTTGTTGTTGTTGTTGCTGGTAATGCTGCTACTGATATATTTTACTTTTTCAGTACATATTTTCCTATTCTCACACCCCCTACCCCCTCCCCCTCCCCCTCCCTCCACGTTTTTTTTGCTTTCCTTGCGTTGCTTCCTTAAGTTGTTCTATTCATTATTAGCTTCTCATAGGGTTGTTAAAGAGGAAATCAACTTTTAAATGTCTTTTATTTCTTATTCAGATTTTTTTTGTTTCCTTTTTCTTCTGTTGGTTTTCAACATATGTTTTGCGTTGTTTCTTATAATGTTGGCAATTGCTATTGTTGTTGTTGTTCGGTATGTGGCTAAATGTTTGGTTTCCATTGTTGTATACACATACATACATACATGTGTTTGTGTATGCGAGTGTGTGAATGCATGTGTTCTTGCAGCGTTCATTATTGTGAAGTTTCGTCTCTCTTATCATTTTATATTTGCTGTCATTAATTTTCGACAAAACGTTTTTCTGTGGCTTTTTTTTTTTGTTGTTTTTTTTTAACTTATTTTGTGATGTTTGGTTTCCCTAAGCTTTTCTTTATTTGTTGTCTCATGTTTTCATTTTTTTTTTATTTTTATTTTTTAATTTCTTTTAGAATTTTCTTAACTTCAATTAATCGGATTTCTATATTTCCTTTAATTTAAATTTAAATTGTAAATATAAAATAAATAAATTCCAAATTATATCAAAAATTAATCGAATTTGTAAAGTAAAACACAAATAAATGATGATGGGTCGCCATGGTCTAGTAGGATAGTGTGCTGGCTTATTAGACGTAAAGCAGAGTTCGAGTCCCAGGCCACACGTCAAAATAAAAAATACAAAAAGTATTTTTTCGGCGATTTCTTGAACTGTAGGTCCGGCCACTTCTATATAAAATTAACACACACAACATAAGTGGTGTTGGAAACTGCGGGCTTCTTGGGGACGATTGCTGTAGACTGTCTAATGATGAAGGTATAGCACTGGCCATTTTACAGTCACCAGTGGCAGCTCGTTTCCTTATCGTTCGCATCTTTCCTCTTTCCACCTTTCCTAAACCTGCACAATGCATTGCATGAGTAGGTGTCATCTCCTGAATGCTGGTTTAATAATAAAAAAAAAAAAAATTAGTTCCTGTCATATTATCATATTTACAGGATTTTTATACAGTAATCTTAAGAGATGTATGTTTGTATTTATACCACAATGTATTAATATTTCTTATTATTGTTTAAAAGTTATGAAGTATACATGAATACATAGTTGACACAATAAAATTTTCAATTTTACGAGAAAGTATACCGACTTGGTTGTGATTCTAATGTGATTAGTACAATTTGGATGGCATGTAAAAGTAATATTTTTTGAATTAACGTCTAGTACAAACCAGCAAATGAAATAAGGTACGTACATACACACATATGTATGTATGTATGTATGTATGCATGTGTATATATATATTATAAATTAAATTAACCAAGTTTCCTTGATTAAGCACTTATTGTATCCCATAAATCCTAACCTTGGCGATTAAAAATAATACATTCATATCGATAACGATAACTGTTCATGTGTGTTTCAAATCTATTTCATTTCATTTTTGTATGTACACACATACATATCTATTGTACTTTTTATGGTGATTGATGAATATGTCAAGAACTTATGACATTAATAGTTATAAATTATAGTCTCTAAATTCAGAAGTTATGGAACAAGCAAATTCTGCCACATACATACATTCATTCATTCATTTACTACAAGTAAAGTGAAGTAAAATAAGAATGTAAATAAATGCCAACAACTTTTATTTCAATTTGCTACTGATGATGTTCTAAATTTAATAAATACACGGAAAAAATTTCCAATAATACCAACAAATAAATTAAGAACGTATTTCGGAGTTTCGCAATGCTTCAAATCTACAATTTTACGCAACGTTACTGCCATGTGTATGCAATCATTTTGAAAAGTTTTCTTGGGATTTTTATTGAAATTTTTTGAATTTTTTAGCGTGTATATCGATAAATGTTGAATGAATACGTGCAAGTGTTTTAAGGCTTTTGCAGTTGCTTCTATTTACGCCAATGACACCACACTGTATGTGTGAGTGTGTGTGTGTGTATGTGAGTGTGTGTTTGTCATGTGTGTCTAATTCGTATTAATGAGTTAAATTTAACTGCGTGGGTTTGACGAGAGTGATGGCGCCTGAGGTTAGTTTAAGAAAAAGCCAAAATTTAATGAATTTTCATTTAATTTCAAACCAAGTACTTAAATTTATATCAATACGTTTACATTTTTTAAACTTAAAGTTTCTTTCTGCAACTTCTTTCTTCTTTCATCAATGCCCCCTTTTTCTTAATACCATTTAATAAAACGCTCTTTTTGTTCAGTCTGTCATTATGTGTCTGTTAATCATTTGTTTGCAAGTTAAATCCTTCCTTTAACACCTTTATTTTTTTAACTTTCCTTTCATTTTTACTTTTTGTTTTCGTTCTTGTTCTTGTGTTTGTTTTTTTTTTCCTTTTCCTTCGCGCACTCTTTCAATTGACATTTTTATTTAATCTGTTGCACTATTTCCTTTTATTTTTTATTTTTTTTCGCCATAGTCTTGTCGTAGTTTATTTTCCCCTTTAGCAGAGTGTGTAAATAGTTACTTTAGCATTCTGTATCTTTGTTGGCTGTGCTTCAGTTCAATCTGTTTTTATTTGTAATGAAATCATTGCAATTTACCTTTTCAATCAATGTTAAGTAATTTGTTTATATTTTCTATTTTTTATTTTGCTTTCCATTTAATTGATGTTTTTATTACAGTTGAATCTTCTATTTAACACCCGTATATTATAAATTTCTTCTTCTGTTTTTGTTCTTTTTATTATCAGATTAATTCATTTCGATTAAAACCACAATTAAATAGTGGACAGAAATCTGTTTAAATTTAAATGTTTCCCAAATAGTCATGGCAATTGATAGAATGAATATTTCAATGTATACATAGCAAGTATATTTGCGGCAATTATCATAAATAAATAATAAAAGCAATTATATTTTATGATGCCATAAATTGATTTCGTTCTACCGAAATTTTTCTCGTTTTTTAACATCATTTAACATTTTTTATTCTTTTTTTTTTTATTATTTCACACAAAACGGTATTAAATACTCGCCTCTTACAATATAATCACGCATAATATTTATGGTACATTAAAAACAATCAATATCGGGACGAAAAAAAATTCCAGAATTTATTCCATTTAAATTTAAATGTCCCTCACATTTACATAATAATTGTATTTATAGAGCAAGACAAAGTAATAAAAATCAAGTTTAAAAAAATATTTTCATTACACGACTTTCGCTTTAATTAATTGATTTATTATTCATATTAACTTTAGCAATTTGTCTATACCATCAACATGGCATTAAAAGTTTTATGGTCCAACTTTAAATACAAATTAAAAAACTACACAATACATGCCATGCACAGCATTCGCGAATAACTACTAAAGGTCCATGGGGAAGGAGGAGAGGACAGACAGAGGACAGGCTATTAAGGCTGGGAAAAACGTTATTATTTTAGTTAGCTTAAGTAACACATTAAAGTGATAACTATGACTTTATTAAAACTCTTAATACTTTACACGGTTACTCACTCAATCAAACACCCACAAGGATGTGTCACAAAAAAGTATTTACAACTACAACGATATAATTCTTATAACTAAGAATATGGGATGAAGTGTTAAAATTTAGTGTGCGGAAAAATTATGGATTCCGGGACACAATGGTATACCGTGCAACTGCAGCGCGGGTGGACTGGCCAGATGCGGCACTACCATCGAACTCTCCGATGAATTCTTCAATATTGGAGTCCCTTTGTTAACCCGCAAGCTCTTGATTGACAGCGAGATTACGACCAACGTCAAGTGCAGGCGGTCGGCTTCTGATATTTGCAGAATGACACACATAATCTGGTCAAGATTGGATAGGGGGCGCATTACGAGCTGCTTAAACTCGATTATCGGAATCGTGACGGGGCATTGCATTATTGGGGCGCACGCGAGGCTCATTGGTCTCGCAAATTATATCTGTAGAAGCTCCAGAGATGAGGAGGAAGAAGCGACTGTTCTTCATCTACTGGGAACATACCCGGCACTCTGTCAAAGGAAAAAGAGACACTTAGGCGCCTACTACATCGTTGATCTAGATGATATGTCGAACATTGACATCGGCAGTATCAGTCGCTTCATTGGATGCGCTAAGAGGGATTAGGACTAGGGAATAATTCACATGAAATGTGATATCACAATGAGCCCCATGATGCTCAAGGGCGTCCATCCAATTCCTTGGCGAGACAGCCACCTACCCTTTACTATCGTTGCTTACTGTTGCTTGGTTGTAGTTTAAAATAAAATATATTTTATGAATATATTAAGCGTACGTAAGTGTACGCTAATAATAATAATTAATTTATAAATACAATGCGATATTTCAAAGTGATTCATAGTTATATTCGATTGCAGCTAGTTGGTATTATTATTTAATTTATGGAAATATTAACGTCACAAATATTTTCGTAAAGAACTTTAAATTCAAACAAAAAAGACAAAAACCTGAAATCTAAATCTGTATATTGGGTGACATTCCAAAACCTACGAACAGTTAAGTTAATATCATTTTAAATGTCGGACCTTAAATGAATAAGCCACATTAAGTAATTCTTATCAAAATTAATAAAGCATTTTGTCTTTAGTGGCTTCCAAACCAAAAATAAATCATCGACCGTATTCGGTTTTCAGTTTTCCTGCCATTCATAACGAAGAGTTTTCTTTTAACTTTTAAGTGAACTTGAATAAGAAAAAAGAAACCATAAAGCTGTAGAAAATTGAAAGCTTACAGAGCAAAGCCCTTCTAAGATTTAACGTACACATATTGAACCAAATAAAATAATGATACCCACTTTTGGCTTAGGAAGGAATGAAGGAGCGCAAATCTATAAAAATGTTGATACATAAACCAAGGATTTTAAAAAATAAAATTGAAAGAAAACAACTCACATACACACCACATACATGTGTATGTATGTATGTATGTATGTAACATTGCTAAAGTCTTGAATTAGGGCTTATTTAAATATAAATAGACAGACCGGCATACCGAATGTCAAATGGAAGAAAGAAAAAAATCGTTCGTAAGATTATTGTGGGAGAGAAAATTGAAAACCCTGAACGCTTTATAATACAATACATTAAACGAGTGTATGTACGTATGTATGTAAACCTACATAGCCGTACATGCATTTGACATAACGTATCGTATGGGTAGTAAGAAGTGACTGACTTAGTAAGTGTGCGACTGAGTGAGTGCGACTGGTGGGTGTATGTTTTTTGTTTGCTCTGAAATTGAAAGCAACACAGACAGACACTGTCTGGGTCCTTGTTTGGCAATAATGGTTTGTTGTTTGCAACACTTATACATGTGATGATTGTGTTAATAAAATTTATTGAAAATGAAAATAAAGGCAAGACCTTTCAAATTTTTAATGCCAAAGGATTTGTTTGCTTTTTTCTTCTTCTTCTATTTTTTTTTTTCTTACTTAAGTTCATTTATACATACATACATACATATAGTATATATGTATGTGCTTTAGATATGTAAGTATTATGTACTCATGAGTGTACATATTTACTTTCACTTAGGAGGCTTGACGTTTTATTTTCTATACCCATGCCATTCCATACCAATTTTATTGAATTTAAATATTTTTGTGTGCATTCAATATCTCAAAGGGAACATTTTTTTTATTTTCTATTCAATATTCGACAGCGAAATAAAGGAAATAAGACAAGTAAGTTGTAGTATTTACTCGTACAATTTTCTTTTATGATATCACGTTACTGAAATAAACGCGCTTTAAAGATTCAACCGCTATAAACTCTTCTACTTTTACTTCTTTTCAATGTTGAGTTCGCTTCAACTCAATTGTTTTTGTACTTTTTCACTACACATCCATATACAACACATTTTGATGTTTCACATCACACTACCTCATACGTTTTTTTCTTTTTTTTTTGGTTTTGTTTCTCGAAACTTGTATGTCCTTACCTTAGATTGCCTGCCACTGGAGGGGATTTGTGGGGGAGAGGGAGGGAGGAAAGGTTTCTTTTCAGAAGTTTCCATATACATATGTATGTACACTGTGGTAGTCAGTATTCAGTATTATTCAGCTTCTGTATTATTTATCGTTTTTAGAGCCATTTTCACTTTTCCTTAACTTATAACGGAGTACGTTCGTTTTTTATATTTGCCCTCTGAAGTACTTGTGCTTGCATTTATCACTCATGCTAAAGAACATTTCGTAGACTTGATGTTACACTTGTTGTTGTTGTTGTTGTTGTTATTGTTGTTATTGCTTTGTAATATATGATACAAGAGGGCTGGTTTATTTAGTAAATTTTGTTCGGTTCTGTTCTTCTTTTTCATTCAAAGAAATTCTAAGAGTTTCAATACACTCTTAGAACAAAGGTGATGAAGGTAATTTTAGCTTGGTTAACCTTTAAATGTTTATTTCTTTTATATTTAATTTATTTTTTTTGTTTGTTTTTTGTTTTTTTTTTTTATTAAATTCTTCTTGCTAACGGCAGACTACACAAGTGTGCAATTTTTAATACCAAGTGACAGATGGAAATTCTTTTATTATTAACAACAATCATCTCAAATGTATTTTAATAAAGGATTCCTCAGCAACTAGGTCTTCAACATTCACTAAGGCTTTGGTGTACAACTGTTTTTCGAGTCTCAAGTGTTTGTTGTTGTTAATGCAGTTAATATTTATACAATATTACTACACTTAAGGGTTTCTTTAAGATTTCTTATCATTTGAACCATAATTTAATCCTTGTCGATTTTATTCATGCTATACGCCTGAATAGACTGTTGACATGCGTTCATAAAATATCACACACACACCTACGTCTATATATATGCATCCATACATATGTATGTATGTATGTATGTATAAATACATAAAAATATCGGTCTAGCTGTCAATGAAAATATTAACATGATATGAGAATAAGATTAAGGTGGCTTTATCAGAGATGTTAACATTCATAAAAAGGGTAGACCATAAATTATATTTTACACAAAGAATTGTGGATTGTGTTATGTTCAATAGGACGCGTATTGATGAATTGATCAATATTTATTATGAGAATAATGGCAACGGTAATAACAATAAAGGGGTTCTCGTTTTCATATCGCCCAAAGTAAAATAAACAATTTCAAATCAATCGTTCGCTTTGAATTTACGATACCACAACCAAAATTAATAGATTTTCTTGTGCTTCATGTTTTTTGCTCCGCATAGGAAATTTTAATTTAAATAATATGGACAATGGTAAGTAAATTATTGTACGATTTTCAATTGTTTTTCTTTTTTTTATATCCATTTCTTATTTTAGTTTTCTTTTATGAAATTTTATTCGAAATATTTAAAAACCAAATAAATTGAATTATTCTCATATAGTATGTAGTACCTAAAATTAAGCAAATTTTTGTAAATTCGCCAAATGAATAAAATCTAATTGGAAATTTATTAAAAGGCATACCAAATAACTCTCAATTTAATTTTGATTCATTTTTTTCTCCAATATATGTTTTTTTTTTCTCTATTATTTCATAAATTTAGTATCAAATCAATACAAATCGTCATCATTTGATTACAAATAAATCGTAAAATGTATTCCTTGTTTTTACATTTCTATTACGATGTTACTCGTAAATGCATGTTTAAATGACGTGCGAGTATCTGTGGATCTACATATATGGCCGCCCGTATCGTTTCGTTTTGCGAAACGTTTTACTGACGTAATTAGAAAATCTAAACCATCTATAATTGAATTTTACTTGCTATCGCATAAATGTAATTGATTACATGGTCATTGCAAATGTTTTGCTAAAGCTAATACTCACAAAACATAGACATATCGACAAATAGTATGTATGATGATACTATATATACCATATGTATGTACATACAAACGTATGCAAGTAGCCGTATTAGTATCAATAAAAGTAGTTAGAGTTGCATTACTGCACTACACCTGCTAAAGTGGCTTTTAATTGTTTGGATAAATGGTTGATGGTGATATTTGATGCTTTCTGCGTAAACTGATAAATTTTTGAAATGAAAAATTCAAAGACACGTTTTTGAAATATCACAGTTTCAATAGCAATAATCAATTGTGAATTATTTGTTTAAATATTTCAGAAATATCCGAAATAAATGTCACTGCATAGAGCACTGGTACACTAGTACAATAGAATAACATGTAATATTAGTTTTAGATTTAAAAAGTAGTCATAGATTAGTAGGTAGTATGTCGGCTTATAAGATGAGACATAACATTTTTAAAAGAAAAGAAAATGTCTACAGTCTAGTCTCCAGTCTAGTATATAGTCTAGTCTATAGTCTAGTATATAGTCTAGTCTATAGTCTAGTCTATAGTCTAGTCTATAGTCTAGTCTATAGTCTAGTCTATAGTCTAGTCTATAGTCTAGTCTATAGTCTAGTCTATAGTCTAGTCTATAGTCTAGTCTATAGTCTAGTATATAGTCTAAAAAAAATACTTTTTAAAAAAGGGGAAAAAAAGGGTCAAAAATCTTGAAAAGTGTCAGATTTAGTTCATTTTAGTAAGGGGGCACATAAAGTGGCGAGGTCGCTGAAAAAGTGTCAAATTGCGACTTTAGTCGCTCAACGGTAACGTAGCATGTGGAGTCATATTAAAATTTTTATTGAATTTTAACTGGACTGCGTATTTATCAATCAAATGAATTTGTTATTAAAATAAATTCTTTATAACATTAAAAAACTAAATTTCCACTCCTTGCAAGCGAAAGTCACAGTTTAAAAAAATATTCCTGTGTAATATGAGTTCAAATCTTTTAAAAAAATTTATCATAAATATCATTAACACTTTAGAACAAAACAATCTTGACAATCTCTGTACCTTTTCGAAAATAAAAGAAAAAAAAACAGAATATAATTTAATTTTATATGAAAATTTCAGCACTCATAAAACGTGACCAGAATATTTAGAAAAATAAATAAAAAAAATTGTCGTGAAATAATTTTTCTACATTTTTCTGGCAACTCATAAAAACTCCATAACGAATGAAATAAAAACAAAAAAATTGTTACAAAAAATTTACATAATTTTTGATATGAATTTATAATGTTATGCAAAATAACAAAAATTCTGGAAAAAAAAAAAGCCAACAAAAACAAAAACAAAAAATTTTGCTTTTCTAAAACGCTAATACAATGAAAACAGTTTCTGCAGTTGACATACTTTTCTTTCAATTTGTGATTTTCTAAAGGCCTTCTGCCATTTTACCGTCTGCAAAAATTATTACCTTTTGCAAAGTTTTTCGATTTTGTTACTATGAACTTGAAATTAGTCATCACTTTCAATTTAAACTTTTCATATGCTTTCAATCTTTCACTACAAATACTATATCATTGTGACCATTTGATATTGATTTAGGGCAATAGATTCTTTTTTGTTTTACTTTTTTGCTATGTTTGCAGCGTTAATAACTGAAGTTTATTTTCAATAGGACGAATATAAGTTTTATATTTCAATAACGAGTTAGAACTTTTCTGTTACACCAATAACATGATGTTTACAAGGCTAAATTGTTGTTTGGAAAATTTATTGTTTTCTCTGAATCAAGCACTTAATGCGTCATACATTTACAAAAATAACAAAATGTTACCAAACCAATAGTATGTAAAGGAAATTTTATTTCAGGGAATTAACATTTTTACTGCTTAAAACAATTAAAAAAAGGTCAATTGCCTGCCCTTCTCCAATAACATTTTGAGTTTTATAGAATGTAATGTCATAGCCTGTCTTCTATTGAAATATTATAGTGATTATGTTTCCTTTTTTCTTCTTTGTTTTTCTATTAAAAAGAAAAAAATTTATTACTAGCAAGTGTTACTTACGCTTGGGCTCGTAATGCTATCGAATGAAAAGTTGTTCCCGCAATATTTTGTTACAAAACAAATAAAGTTTGTAATTTGAAGTCAATAGTTCAAGTTCTTTTCTCTTTCCTTTCTCTCTTTCTCTCTTTCTCTTTCAATACGCCAAAAAGTTTTTGACAAAACGAATAGGAAAATGGGAGTGAAAAATGAAAAACTATATTTTTATTTTCAATAACGAATAGGGAATGATTGAAGGTACAATTTAGGCGTCACTCTCTGGAAACAATAACAATTTAAGACTTTTCTTTATCATATTATAATAAAATCAAACAAATGTGTATCTCAATAAATATACAATATTTTACTTTTCTTTCTTTACTTCTTTCATTTTTTTTTTTTTTGTATTTTGTTTTTAATTTAAATAATGGCCAAGTTAAGTTCTTTTGTGTAATACTATGCAGATATCGAAATATCTTAATAAAAACAAAAACATTAAAAGAGTGCTTCCAAAGGTATTCAAATCAGAGAATAGTTTCTGTAAATATTCAGAATAAGTTTAGGCTTCATATACACACAAGTGAATGTGTTTCTATTGCACAAAAAAGTTTTCTTCTCTCTCTCTCTCTCTGTGTAGTAGTATTTCAATTAAATCAAAATAACATCATCATTCTCTCAATATTATTCCACACTTATTACACTCTTGCTCGCATACATACATCCATACGTACATACATAGATTTCATGCAGCTGCATTTTACAAAGTAATTTAGTAAAGAAAAATTAAAAACTAAAAAAGTAACAGCAAAAAGCAGAAATTGTTTTAAATTAAAAAAGAAGTTGTTTTTTAAAAGTTTTAATTGACTCGTTTGCATAAAAAGTGCATATTTACATATGGTTCTGAAATTTACAACAAATACAACAAACTTTTACTACAGTAAAGACACTCGGACAGACTCTGAAGTCGAAAGTATCATCATCCGACAGACAAATATCGATTCATATAATCACAGGATTGTAAATTATTAATGAAACTAAAAAATTTTCTTTTTATTGCAGATTTAAATTCAAGTTTCAATATCTTTCCATTTCAAAAAACTTAATTTCGATTTCATCTTGTGTTCACTTGATAACCATAAATTGGCAAAAGCAAACAAAATACAATATATTGCAATAAAATAAATTAAAATTTTGGTATTATTGAAAATTGTAAGAATACGAGTTCCGTAAATAAAACAAAAAACAATTTAAAAGAAAAGTACAATTTGAATAAAAATCATAATTATCTAGTCTGTCACACAATTCAATTCGATCGAAAGTGGGATTAATTCTGAAACTAGTTTTCACAGAACACGAAAAAACGAAAATTTTTATTTATTTACTTAATTGACCATTAGCAACCGTTAATCGGGATTTCGGCCTGCCACAACACATCCCTTCAGGCATTTCTACCAGTTGGTGACACCAATCACTGACAGGGCTTCATCGATTTGGTCCTTTTAACATAAACCAGGTCGTGCTCTTTATCAACTTACGCAGATTCCAGAATCACATACCCGTCTCGGCTATTGAGACCATAGTAGCATCTGCTGCAACAGTCATCCTGGGCTTGATCTCCAGAATGACATCATTTTTGGTGGCGTCAAAATAAATTCCTTGACTACATCGAAAGTATAGTTATCGGTCATTATCTGGAATCCAATACGCCGCACGTACCTACTTGTCGACAGCATATACATACTTTGTTTTGCTCTCATTCACTGCCAGGTCTACTTTAGTAGACTCCCGTTAGCACTAAAGGCCGCAGTAACACCAGGCTTGGCACTCCCTACGATGTCAATGTCGTCCGCGTACGCAAGCAATTGGACGCTTTTTTGAAAAATAGTGTCATCGCGAAACACTCCCGTCGCATGATATCAAAAGTTCAAAAAAGTTAATAAAACGCCTTGTTGTGTATAATATTGTCGTAAAAAAGACTAAATCTATTATTTGCTGAAATGAATTTATTTTTCAATAAAAATGTTTTAAATAAGTTTCTTTCATTTCCATTAAAGTCTCTTGTATCGAATTTATAGATTTGTAAAAAAAAGGATATATGGTGAGCTCTTAAGTTTTTGAATGAAATTGAAAGAAATTCGCACTTGATATAAATCAGACATTTACACGTTCTTTTTGAAAATTTTATTTCAGTACGACAAAAAAAAAGAGATATCTTCTTATCTTTTTCATTTAAAACTTTAACGCAGAATATATCTGATGTAGGCATACATACAAGTCGGGATTAAGTCTTAGTTTCTACAGTTCCAAATCGAAACCGAACTGCAGATTTTTGAGAAACTTTTCATGGCAAATTATTTACTTTCAGAGTTTTTGTCAGAAATCTACTAATAAGCCGACGAAGAAATAATTTATTCGTGTTTTCGTTTTGACGTCTAACCGGTATTTTGAAACGTGGCATAAGGCAACAAATTTAAAACAATTCCTCCTTTTTTATTTTATTGTTAGTCATCATTACATCATTTTTTTTTTTTACATTAAAATCAAAATTTAACTGAAATCATTTAAGTCCCCAAATAAAAACTCATTTTTTTGAACAATAACTTCAAACGCAAAAAAAAAAAAGAAAATTAAAAGTATTTTCGACCACAAAAGCATTCTCTTAAAAACAAAAGCATCAGGTCATAACTTACGTTAAGAAATAATGTTAGAGCAGATAAAAAAACCACTTGAGGTGTAAAAGATTAAAAAGCAACAGAAAAATTTCTCTTCTAACCACATACCAAAATAATAGAAACAACACGCAAAACCTGCATGCCACACAATGACTATTGCAAAAGATTTATTAATGAAAAATACCAAAAGTGGACTTGACAAAAAAAATAAAAAATAAATAAAAAGAAGGTGAACACAGTGAAAAATAGAATTTTCGCTACAAACAGACAAAACTACTACAGATTTAGCCCTTGAAACTGAAGCAAAAATTTATAAAATAACAAAAATAACTAGAAATTGTTAACGTAACAGGGAAACAGCACTCATATTCGCTGATAAGGGTCCATTCAACTTTAAAGACTCAATGTAACTGCCACCATAAACCAGATACTACAAAAGCAAACAGGATTTGTAACACTGTTTAAGACACTTTATTCAGAGCACTATTCCGGTAACGTTTTATGCAATTACTTTGAAATAGCAATAAGTAAAGGACTAGTGTAAGTGGAGGTACCGATAGACCAACCGTTGTCACACGGTCGGACCATTAAAAATGTCTTTGGTTTTTTTTCTTATTCTATTTTCATAACACAAATTTTTTATACACTTTAAAGTAGCGTTCTAAATGAAGATGTTATTGGGCAGGAGTGGTCGATATTCGGCTTTCATCTCCATACTGTGCGGTGCGGTTTCTGATGGTATGCTTAAGTAGAATATTTCCACTGATTTCACTGTTTGACCAATAAAACCAAATTTCATACATATTACAAGCAATGCATGCAGATGCCTACACGTACATACATACTCGTGCATACATATAGTCAGCATTCGCAAAATTTAAGGACAAAAGAAATGAGAGTTGCTACAAAGAGTAAAAGTCATACACGGATTTGACTTTGTACGCACACATACTTATGCATGTTTCTGTTGGCCACTTTGTTTGTTAAACATCCACACATTTACACCTATAAAACCGACAATTACACATGCAAATAAAGGAGCAAACTCACATACACACTTGTTTAGATTTACGAGGTCAAGTGATTTAAAAGCTTTGAGGTGTGTTGCAAAACAGAAAATTTGTTTGCATTTCTTCTACATAAGAGTGTGCTTGGAAACTTGATAGCTTTTACACATGAATTCTTCTCAAATAAATTGGGAAGTGAAGGATAATGCGACATATTTTTGTCTTATTTAAATACATTTTGTTGGATTTAAAAAAAAATTCTCTTTAAAAATATCAATTATTCTTCTGATGCGATTTTGTCATTTTTCACATTTCTGATTTGTTTTCCTTTTAATTAATTTCAAAAACAAAATTGAAACTTTGTTTCATGTGGAAGCTTGTTTATAGTTGTGTGGGAGACTTTACAATTTAAAATTCCCAATATTTTTCATGAGGGATTAATGATTTCAATGGAATTTATTATTGATTATAATGTTTGGCATTTAATGGCATTTCAAGAATATTTATTTATTTAATTTTATGATTAAATTTGATAATTTTCATTTAAAATTCAATGGACACGCACAAAGGCTCACACAGCAATGCAAATAAATTGTAATTAACTTGACATTTACAAAATGGCGATTATTGAGCGATTGCTAACGATCGTAAATTATGCACCTGCCAATTTTTTAATCCATGCTATAAACAATTAAAAAAGATAGATGTATTTACAGGATTTTCTATTCGGTACGTTAAAGTTTTGGTTAAAATTTGTACATGTTATAATTATTTCTTCTAAAGTGCTTTAAATAAAATTACTTTACAAATGCTTGTGAAAAAATTAATACTTTGGTTAATTGCAGGTAGTAAAGTAACTCAACTCGCCGTAGTCTAGTATGTAGTGTTTTGGCTTATTAGAAGTAAGGCCACCGAAGAACCGTGACTTCCTCTCAGCAGATTTTTGACAAAAACTTTCAGAGCCAATAACCCTTTCCCTGTCGTGTGCATCACATGTGATTGTTTCATGCGCTTATGCAACACATATGATTCACACTTTAAAAATCGTTTTAAACAAAAGTAAAATTTTAGATGTACGGTATAAATTTTTGAAAAGTATCGTACCAGATTTTGCCTATTGCCTGTGATTTAAATGACTTATTAAATGATTTAAATTCTTATTTAGGATTGGTTATAAACAAAAATTTAAAACAATTATAAATGAATTTGCTTGCTTTTATATTTGTTAATATAAAAATGTCTATATAACATTAAAAAAAGCAACAATACATACATACCAACAACATATAATCATAATTTTCATTTGCTTGTATATTAATTAAATATGCAAATAAACTTCTTTTTTTATTTTATATCATTAAACGAAGTTCAGTCAAATGATAAAAATGTTTTTTTTTTTTTGTTTTTTTTTTTTTCAATTCAATAATAATTTCGTTGTTTTCTACTTTTGTTTTTAAAACAACAACCTATTTGTATGTAGACTTGAAGCAACGAAAAATTCGTTATGATTTTTACAAAACAAAAAAGTTCTATTAAATCATATTGAGTATGCAGACAGGCATACAAATATATATGTATATACATACATACATATATTATATGTATGAAAACATGCATTCATACTCAAATTGCATAAAAACAACAACTGTTAAAATATATATGTATGTATGTATATGTATTTTTATTAAAATTAATTAAAAATTTTAAATTATCAATATCTATTCAAATTGACCGCAACAGCGTTATGAAAATATCAACAATTTCATAAGAAAAAAATTTTTAAATAAAATAAAATAAAATAGAAATATAAAGCCTTTTGACCATGAACATCCGTGATTGTTTTTTTTAATTAGCATTTATTTGTAAAGACGGAAAGACGATTTATAAAAACCTTTATCATCAAAAGCACGACAAGAAAATTAAAAGAATGAAAAAAAAAAAATGTTAAATTTTTTTTATAATCCTACTACAGATTAGCTTGCAATATGAATTTAATATATTGCTTAAAAATAAATGGATTTTTAATTCCAATAGTTTACCACAAAAAAAAAATCTGAAGGTATAAAATCACTGTAACATTGTAATGAACTTTATTCGTTTTTACTATATTTACGTTTTTTTTTTTTTTGTATTATAATGTATTATAAAATATTTCTTTTAATATATTACTCTTAAAAATTTTCAATTCATTTTATTTGTGAGAAAAAGCAACAAAAATTGAGTGAATTTTATTGACGAATAGCGAATTATTTCCTTGCCAAAGATTCATAAAAAATATTTGCTTTTAGGTTTTTCTAATTTTTATTTACAATTATAATGAAAATTTAAAAATATTTTATAAAACAACATTCGATGAGTATCTGATTACAGAACTATGTTTAAAAAATAAAATAAAATCGTTTTATTTTACCTTCTTCCCTATATGTTTATTTAAGTGTCTGCCGGGTGGGCTAACTGTGTTACAATTCTTGAACAATAACCTCAACATTAATTTTTATTAACTCGGCAATCATCATAAGAAAATGTCATAACTTTTGGGTTAAAGTTAAGGCAGAAAGATACTTAAGCAGCACGTTCAAGCAAAATAATCAACGAAAGTCCAACACCAGCAAAGCACATCCACTTTCGTTCCCACAAGTCTGCACATACATTCCCTTATAACGCTATCACAATCACACACACACACACACACACAAATACAATAACATTTTACTGTTGTGTATGTAAAGAAACACTTAGAAAATCATAACCTCAATAACATTATATTGCTAAAAGTAAATGCGTGTGCGTGTTTATGTCTTCCATTAAAATGAAGTTCAGCCTGTGAATGTGATTATTAGTGAATGTACTCCTGTGTTTCGTGGGATGCCTTCCATATTGGAGATCTCACTAAGTAGATGAAAAGTAAAATGCCATTGATTTAAACCATTTAGAAAGCGTTTTCAATTGTCGCATATAAATATTATTTTTTAGCTTTTCTTATTTACTAATACGTAATGCTAAGAGATTTTTAAACAATGCTTAAATATTTAACTTAAAAAGCTAAAACTCTATAGTAATAAAAAAATTTTGGTCTTGATATGATGTATGTTTCTAACGTAATATTAAATATCACATCCTATGCTACTCTCTCTCTCTCTCTATTATTAAAATTAATTAGCCTATTGAAGTGACTAGTAAAGTGACTAGAAAAAATTGAATATTATTTGGCATTAGGAAACAATCTCAATTTCAGAACTTAAGGTGTATGCCCTATTCTATACGATATTTAATGGATCATGCTTATGTGTTCACTTCATATTCTTAACGCATTGCAGTATGTCAAGGAGTGCGACGCTACTTCTGTCTTCTTATTGATACAATTTATTCACAAAGTCATTTCATTTTCACTCACACACAATTAGCGTATGCGATGTGATAGTTTATTAGATCGGATACTTAGGTCACTGTGGTGAAATTGTTAATAAAATAAAAAACACAATATAAATAAATGACACCATAATGAAAAATTTAAAATTTCTAAATAGAACACGGATTCATAAGCAGAAACATAGTCACCGTAGTCTAGTAGTGGCTTATTAGACGTGAGGCCACGGTTCAAACCTCAGGTCAGGCAGCTCCAACAAAACGAACTATGAAAAAAAAAATATTCTTCAGCTACTTCCGCTCAGCAAATTTCTGGCAGAAATTCTGAGAGTAAATAAAATTACCGTGAAACGTTTGCCAAAAATCTATCGTTCGGAGAGAAGTTTAAACTGTACGTCCCGCCAATCATGCATAAAAGTAACACACACAAAGTAAGTTGTAAAAGAACCTAGGATCTAATCATGGCTGAAATGTTGTAATAACCAATTACGTATGTATGTAAGTAGAAACACATTGAACGTTTGTAATAATAATTAAAAATATCAGATACACCATGTATATGTATCTATTATCCAATATATGAATATAAAGCATAGGCTCTTTTGCACGTCTCTACATTGAACCAAGATTTTGGGCAATAAGTTCTGACTTGTCTTATAAAACTAGCACAAGCAATAAAATTATAACGACTCTTTTTGGATATGGTATTTTTTTTTTTTTTAAACATACCACTGACATACTTATGTGTGAATTCATAAATAATTTATAACACAGTTAATTATTTTTATAAATTTGGTATATTTGAATAAATCAATGTCTGAAATTATAAAAGAGACACAAAAATTATGTGATTCCACGATTTTTATGAACTTCGCCAAAACCATAATTTTTGTATCTCTAATATGAACTGTAATGGCAACAATATGAACTTCAACACTGTCTAAGTAAGTGAAAACGGCTAATCGTAAAATCGTTATTTTTATATTCCTACTTAAAAGAAAAAAAAAAAAGAAGAAAACAAGGCAAGCCGAAAAACACAATAAAAATGTATCGTAAATATGTGAGGCAATATGCGAAGAAAATTTATTTTGTTTAACTGAATGTATCTATATTTCTGATATTAATATATGAGTTCATGACAAATATCGCATGACTGTAATGATAATATGGACTACTACCTATAACGCCTTATATCTTACAACACCATATACATATGTCTAGCCTATCAGAATTAAGCTTGTTACAAACGATTAAAAGTATTTTGATTTTATGAAGATAAGAATACGAGAAAATACGTAAATCCCTTTTAAATCGGCTTTGAATTTCATAATCAATATGAAAGAAAATCACTTTATTTATACATACAGATATAAGCATTTGTGTGCATATTAATTTATTGCTATTATTAATTTATTGCTATTGTTTCATAGTTTTATTAACAATTAAATTTCGAGAATCAGTGAATTAAAGGAAATCTACTGATGAAATAAAACAAGAAGGATTCAAACAATCTTTCAAGTTAAAAATCTTTAAAGTTAAAAATTAAATTCATTCTAACACAAAAAAAAACTTTTTATTTATAATATCCCAAGCCCACAATAATCAGTAATACTGCTACAATGTTTAAGGATAGAGACGATAGAGGGGCAAAAAGTAAGTATTTCTTAATATCTCTGAAATAATCTGTTGTAACGTTTTTTTATGAGTCTTTGTTGGTTCTTTAACCATAATACTGATTGATCTCTGGGGAAATTTATATATCTGTGGATGTACACTACTGTGGTTGTTTCTGTTTTTTGCCTTTGCTCTTTTTATTTCTCTTTTTTACACTTTCAGTCCTTAATTCTTGTATCTGGTATTCGTTTCTGTATGTCCCTTTTGCATATTTTTTATTTCACAATTTCTCAACATCACACATTAGAGAAGAGAGACAAAAAACAAAAAATGTGGACAAAAAAAACTTAAAAGGAAGCACAAGTATTAAGTAAAATGTTGATATAAAATACTCTTCACTCGCCACACACTCCCTCAGTCACACAACACTCAAATTCGCATGCACATAAATAAAATTAACTTAATGTCTCTTACACTTTAGTGTTTTGTGTCTGCTTAATTTGGTCAGATTATTGGGAATATCCAATGGGACCTGCAAACAGAGATCAACACATAAATATACTCATATTCATACTTTTAGAGATTTAGTGAGAGAAACTTACTAAAAAACGTAAATAAAAATAAAAAATAAAAACCGAAATCCTAGAATAGAAAGCACAAAAACTTAATACGATTAACTTTAATCAAAACAGTCAGTTCTCTGCTTGAATCTTTAAGAGGGGGTGTCATAAAACTAAAACGTTACAATAAAATAAAGAAATCCATCACGCTAAAATGTTTATGGCACCTTCCGGTATTAAAAATAAACCGGAATGTATAATTTTTATGAGTTTAATGAATACCTTTAACGCATACACATGTTTGAAAACTTCAATGGATTCAGTGCAATAAAGCACTGAGCAACAATATGAAACCGTATAAATCAACATTTTAAGAAAATTTATTCCAACAACTTTGTTTAAATTTACTTGAGCATCTACCAGACCATTTGCCAGCTTCAGCGTCAGTATTATTGGCAATGTCGGCATCGGCATTGGCATCACAGTCATTGTCATCGCCATCATGATTATCATCACTACTTTTGTTGTTGCCACTGCCATTATTTAAATACTTCAGCATGTGTTTGCATATCATTGCTAACAGCTTGAACTATGTATGTAGTCTACTTCGCAGTCATGTTCAATATTTGAAATTTACTTTACAAATATTTATGGCCCATTAGCTGTAAATCTAAGAAACAAGTATCTTATACACATGCCATGACGGCTAAATAAAGCACATGCACCAGCACTCAAACTCAAACAGAGATGTTCTTTTGCTTAACTGCCGAACTGCCTTCAAGTTATTTACCTTAAACTCGGCCCTATGTACTTGTTTAGTTAGCATTTTCCTTTGCACAGGTTAAGCCTATTATACAATTGAATCTTCTATTTGGGTATTATTTTAAATTAGACGGAATGAAGTAAATTGCTCATATTTCTCTGTGCACAAACATTTACAGTGTACACACTTGTCTATTACTTATTTACTTAAAATACTCATTTCAGTTATATTAACAGGTAATCCTTCGAAATTCAAATCAAACTACATTCTATCTGATGAAAATTGCATTAAAATTGTGCATGAACTGATATCCCAAATCAGTTTTAAGAATAAAATATTAACGCATATGATTTCAATTAACCTCGAGACCATTGAATGCAATGTTAAGGTCTTGACGTTCTCTAAAACTTTAAATCAGATTATCAGCTAAATATGAATGTGTATATGATATCGATCACCAATATAAAATATACAATGTAACATGTAATCTAAATACATAATATAACATATAGTGGTGCGTTTGATTTAAATTTCGAATATTTCGAACAAAATAATCGTTTCGGACCTATGCTAATAAACGACATTCTTTTAACACTCATTTGCAGTTTCAATGAATTGAATTTTTTTGTATCTAAGAAAGTCACTTTTAAATAACTGAGAATCGAAATATATGTTCACAATAAAAATATTACTTTGGAGTATATACGTATATCATTTGGCAGGGCCTATGTAGAAGGTAAGTGCAAATAAAAGTATTTAACTTTTAGCCAAGTTATCAACGCTATTCAAAAAGTAAGAAACAAAAGTATTAAGACTACGATTTCACCATCAACAACACTGAATATGGCAACATATTCAGATAAAGGAACGCGTACAACTACAACTCGTTATTAGATAAACAAACATCAAGGTGTGCAATTAGCCAGGTTTATTAATTGCGCTACAACAATAAATAAACTCATCACAAACTAGCAGTAGTAGTAGTAGGACTTTGTATAAGGAAAAAACAAGGTTTTCTTTCAACATCATCTACATTTGCCTCTCTCTTTTACTCCCCACACTCTTTCCATTTCAATTTAAAATTCTTAATTAAGCTGTGATTCAGTGATTTTCTTCTTCTTCGTTGTTAGAGCTTCAGTTCGTTTGTGTTATGACTTCTATTCGTAGTTTATATGTATGTATTTATGTATGTATGTGTGTGTGTGCGTGTATAAATATATATTTTCCATTTAACGAAGTACAACGAAGAAATGTTGTTGTACTCATTACAAATGTTCATTCAACAAAAAATAATTAGCATAATATTTAACAATTACAAACACACTAAAATACAAACACTGACACTTATACACACACACACACACACATTCTCGCATTCTCATTCTTTTCTAAAAATACACAACAATTACAGTAGCATCCCTAAATAAAGCACAAATACAAATACAACAAGACCCTTAATTCAACATAAATTTTAAGCTTCACCTGTAAGCGTAAATGAGAATGTTTTTGTGCCTTTAATGGCTGCGATCGTAAGACAATCGTTTGAATGTGAATGTGAATGTGAATGTGTGATTGTGCCACCACTATCAGCATGCATACTTAAAGAATTTTTGGTTTGAATCTCGTATTTTTCTAATTTGTATTCCACCAGCAGCCAACACAACAACGCAATTATATTTTTGATAAAATAAATTTTTTATTAGAAAAATATAATAAATAACTAAAGAAAAAGAACAACAAAAAGAAAATAAAAAGACGAAAAACGAATCAAAACGAATCAAAACAAACAAACAAACAAAGAAACGAATAATAATAAATGATGTTAAATTATGCACTGATTGCATAAATTAAGAAGAGCGTCGGTGTCGGTTAGCAAGCAAAAAGCACAAATGGAACGTAATTTTTGATTTATAATTTCAATAAATATTTCGTATTTGATTTAATTTACGTTAGAAATACACAATCATAATATTAATTAATTCAAATTGAATTTCGAATCGACGAAAGGGGAAGAATAGTGCAAAGCAATTAATAATATGTAATGTATAAACAGAATGCTTAGAATATAAAATTAAAATTAAAATTGAAAATGATTTTTACTTTCAATAAATATTTCACATGAAATGTGTTGGTGACAGAAAGAAAATGCAAAAAATTAAATGATAAACTGCAACATATCATAATCCCCATAGCAATTACAAATTAAACAGAGCATAAATTGTGTAATGTTGGTAGAATTTAATATATTTTTTCTATTTAAGCGTATTTAGAAATCCTAAGAAGAAGAAGAAGAAGAAGTATTCGCCCCTTATTTCTTATTTAAATAATAAAAATTTAAATTGTGTTAAACACTTACAGTATCCTGCTAATCTGTAACTAGTATCCATGTATCCATAAATCCCTCTACCTTTACAAGGAAAACAATATTTTAAAGACATTTTTTTTCCATTTCCAACACTTATTGTCGCTCCCTTTACGGTTTCCTTCCCGCAAAAACCAAACTGACTGCCAAAAAGGAAGTTTAAGAAAATTTACATTTCTCTGACAAGTATTTAGCATGTCCTTTTGCCAGTCTTCACCCAGCGAAAGGAAAATAGTATTCAAATAAGTTTATTCCAAAAACTACAAAAAAAGAGAGGAGGAAGACATGCAAAGAAAAGAAAAAATAAAACAAAATGGCATAAAAGGCAACTTCAAACTATGACATGGAGTGCGCGTATTTGATGACCCTTTACTTAACACTTATCTAGACAAGACAGTGTGAATACATTTTCCCCATTCCATACCATTCCATTCCATTTTTGCTACAATTTGAAGCGCAACAGCAACAGCAACAACAATACCAATAGGAAATGGCTGGGCGTTCGGTACGTTCAGCTGTACGATATTAATGCAAAAATATAGAAGAGTTTGTCCAAGTAACAGTAGTGTGGTGCAAAACGACAGCAATTGTTTGTTGGCAAAGGCATTTATGCAAAAATTACTATTTCAATTTTGCTAAACCCTCTCTGTCTCTCTCTCAAGTGAAGTTTATAACCCAGTAAAGCGGTTTTGAAATAAGATGCCGCTTTTCTATCTTTGTAATAATTTTTATTAAGCTTCCTTTTATTTTTCATGGAATAAGGCTACAAAAGTTTAAAGTTATAATACTCTTACTATTCTGCTTCTATTCTTGGTTGAATTTTTTTCTTTTCTTTTCATTTTTTTTGTGTTTTTCGTTTGAATGTCTATAAATTTTTAACTAAGACTAGATTTTTACTTTTTTTTTCTTCTTTATTTGTGTGTGTGTTCGTGTGTATGTGTGTGTGTTCGTGTGTATGCGTTACAGTTTTTCAGTTTTTACTCTTCTGCAAGGGGTTATAAGTTCAAGTATAAAATGTGTTACAAATGGTTTTTAAGTGTTTTTGACAACAATTTCTAGTATGGATGTGGCCGTACGAATTTAGCGTTGTTTTTTTCTTTACCCTATTCCTATAAAATTTGTAGTCTTGTTTTTTGTTCTGTTTTCGAAAGCTCCACCATAATCTGCTCAACAACATGAAATCTCTACACTGTTGGCTGTTATGGTCATTAGTATTTGGTTTAAAAACGTTTTTTGTTTTCTATCTCTTATTACAGTTTTTGTGCATCATTTTTTCGTTGTTTCGTCTAAAGAGGTTTCAAAAACAATTGTAAAATTATTAAAAACAAAAAATCCTCAGAGTGTTTTTGATGTAGTTTACACAGCAATTAAAACTTTTTCTCCCAAGTTCTATTACAAAGTAAATTATAACAAAAACAAACAAAAGAAAAAATAGAAATAGAAATAGTAATAATAATAATACTAAAGAGTAATTTAAAATTTTGTATACGTTTTTTTTTTTAACTTCTTTGCTGTAAAATGTAAGTTCAAATAAAATCTTGTATTACTACCTCATGTTGGCTATTTAAAAATCCATAATAGTTCTCACCACATGCGGTTCAATTATTGCCATATCCATTCACAGTTTTTGCTTTTACAGTATTTCCTTTTTTCTCTCTTTCCATTTTCTAACCATACAAGTGCCTGAATGTGTGTGTGGCAGCAATTTAATAAAATAAATTCCAAACTACCGCTATTTAATAGCACAGTTATAACTGTGGATAACTGTGGTAGATTTCCGCATTTACAATATATTTTTATATTTATTATGCTTAAAGCGGAGCATACATACTTACATGCATACTCTGAGCAAAAGGCGGTACAAGTGGTATTAAGATTTGCCCTCCGACTCTCTCTCTCTCTCCCTCTCTCTGGTTTAGGTACATGGATGCATTTAGATGGTATTTGCACTAGTATTCTAAAATGTTTAGTTAAAATTGAATTAATTTTTGCAATAAAAAATGCTGTGCATACTGTGTATTGAAAAAGTATTATTGAATATGGATTCTAAAAAAATTTAACTTAAACTAAATGAGGACTTTAATTTCAACGTTGTCAAATAATTATTTTTCAATATTTTTAATGTGCAAGAGCACAACAAATATGTTGCCTATTAAATGGATCTTGTCAACTGTGTAGCCTCGCTATCACCACCTCATAGTCATGGTTATTAAGGATGCATCAAATTTGTATTTGCATAAATTACACGGCATCTTGGAAGACGACTTGATTAATGAAAATGTTTTCAGCATCTATTCTACTCATATGAGGTGAACACATGACAATGTGTTGGTAGGTAAGAGTTGCCGTTGTTGCACAAGATAACGCTAAGAATTGTCAACAGCAATTTAAAATATATTCTGTAATGTAAGTATAAACGCTGCTGCTGCGTCAAATCTGTGAATAGATTAAATAAATTTCACAAGGGAATTTCATATTTGAAAAGAAACAAGAAAATTTTAAGAAATAAATAAGTGCACTATGAGAATATACATTTTTAATTTTCCTCTTACATACATACATACGTATGCATACATGCAGCATTAATATTGTTGCAATAAATATTCATTTACATCTATGAACATACAGTGATGTGAAAAATAATAAGGACACAAATGTGCAGCAACTATATTCAACTATAAAATAAGTAAAATGAGAGAATTGCTAAAACGTAACTGTATTAATTTTCAGCTAATATATTACAAAAACGAATTCCATTACGTTCTGTAAAATTTTTGTTTTTATTTGAAGTTTTTTTAATAAATTTAACTTAAAATACAAATTCACCCTGTGAAAAAAAATAAGGACACTTCGTGTTATTGCCTAAAAAGAATAAAATATTACATAAAAAGAAGAGATCGACAATAAATACTATCTTTAAGTGATTAATAATAATAATTAAGTGATTAATAATTAATAATAGAGTCAACAAGGTTCTGACAAACTGAAATTGGTATATCATTCCACGCAGTCTGAATTATTTTCCATACCTGATCGCAATTCGTATGGCACTTTCCTCTAATTGAAGTTTTCACCATGTTCCACAAATTCTCGATCGGATTTAGATCGGGAGACTGAGCAGGCCATTCTAATAAATTGATCTTATTATTCACAAATCACGTCTTGGTGCACTTTGCCGTATGTTTGGGGTCATTGTCCTGTTGGAACACCCATAGCAGCGGCATATTTTCCTCGGCATAAGAAACCATACAATTTCGTAGAATGTCAACATAATATGTTGCTTTCATAATGCCCTGTATACGATACAGTGGCCCAAACAATGACGTTGCCACCGCCGTGCTTTACTGTCTTAATAGTGTATTTTGAGTTGTATTCCGTATTAATTAGTCTTCTTACAGTATGAAGACCCCTATCCGAATTAAATAAATTAATTTTTGCCTCATCCGACCAGAGAATATTTCTCCATTTTTTTTTGAGGCCAGCATACGTGCTCTTCAGCAAATTTTAGCCTTTGTTGTACGTTCTTTTTCGATAACATTGGTACTTTTCTAGCACTATGAGCTTTAAGGTTCTCTTTAATTAGTGTTTTTCGAATTGTTGATGAGTCAATGTCAATGTTTAAATCATTTTTTGTCTGTTTCGATGAAATAAATGGATTGTTTTTAACACATCGAACAATTCCACGTTTTACTGCAGGTGTAATTTTTGGTTTTCTACCACGAGTTTCTCTTACAGGAATCCATTTGACTGCATTTTCTAACATTGTTTTTGAAATTCCAAGCAATCTAGAAATTTTTCTATAAGAATTTCCATCTTTATGTAAATCTTTAATAGTTTTTCGTAGTTCTGGGTCACAGTGCTTCGATTTTCCCATTTTTTCCTAAAAGACTACGAAATTAAGCTCTTTTTAAGTTTGAATTGAATTTAAAGTTTCACTAAAATCACTTTTCTTAACTTTTGTACACCAAAAAAAAAAAAAATTTAAAAACTTTGATATTAATTTATTTTAGTTAATCGACAAACTGTCCTTATTAATTCGCACAACCAAAACCAACTGATCTCTGCCTAACAACCTTTTTTTTATTAAATGTATTCAAATTCTATGAATTTTTGTAACGGAACATGTTTTTGTGATGTATTAGCTGAAAATTAATACAGTTACTTTTTATCAATTCCCTCATTTTACTTATTTTCTGATCAAATATTATTGCTAGACATTTGTGTCCTTATTATTTTTCACATCACTGTATATTAACTTTGTATATGCCGTAGTAATGAATGCATCATACCTTAGTTATATTTCAAAATATAAATATTCTCTATCTCTCTTTTCTTTTATTTCCATCTTTTTTGTTTGTTTGTTTGTTTGTTTGTTTGCACATTAATAGAAATATTTTTGTGCATATTTTTATGCAATTTTTTTCTGTAAATATGTATGTACATGCATATATTATTTATATTAAATTTTTCTTTTCATTTTTCATCGTTTCAACTTTCTCAGGACCTTATGTTTGGGTTTTTCGGTTAAAATGAATATCAAATAAAAACAGAAATATGTCTTGTCATATGTAACGAATTGTAAACGCCCTTCAAAACTTATTTTTATTTTAATAAATTTAGCTGGCCACTGGTATTTTCTAGGAAAACCTTTTTAAACAAATAAATATCCAAAAAACTAATTCAGGAAGTAAAAATATTCATATGAATTTTAAATACGAGTATAACGATTTACTAAATTCACCTAGAAATAAAACTCATCGTTAAATATGTCTTTTGCAATTTATTTACTTTTAAGAATTCTCCTACCATCCTTCTTAAAGCAACCTTATATTAAAAAGAACTTTCAGTGTTTCTACCAGAAATATACTCATGAGATATTATATTTTATTATACTTACAATACTTGAAAAAAACAAACAGCAAAAAAAAAGAACGTTAAAACAAACTAAAAAGATATATTTTCATATTAAAAACTGCTGCAAAGGTTGTTTGTAATTAACATATGCTCACAACCATATTCGTGTAATTAAAATTACATAGACTCTTATGAACTTTTCCGTTTTTTCAGTTTCTTTTCTCTTTTTTTTCATTATTTATTTCTTTTTTTCTTTTACTTTTCCTCTTGATACATGTTCTTTTTACGCAGTTCATACAATATTTTGTTTTCTTTCCTTCCCTACAAGATGAAATTCCACATTTAAGATTCCTCTTACGTGGGTTTTGTTCGCTTGGGAAGCTATTTTCAGAAAGCCAACAAGTTTAATGTCTCAAATCGCAAATAAAGTTAATTTAGAATTTCATTCTTCATTTTTATTCTTAAATTCATTTATATTTAGAAGGAAAAGTAATACTAGGCGAGCAAACATCGCTTGCAAAATGTTTTTCTGGAAAATAAACATTACATCCCTTCATTTAGGATTATGGCCTTGCTTGTCACACCACTTATGTTGTATGTCTTACATGAGTGGTGGGACCTATAGTTTAAAGTCGTCTGCGAATGACAGATTTTAGAGAAACTTTTCATGGCAATTTTATTTACTCTCAGACTTTTCGTCAAAAATCTGCTGAGAGGAATTCACCGAAGAAATATTTTTCCATACTTCATTTGGACCCTCGCCTTGTCTGAAACCACGCACGGTATCAACAGTCCAAGAAGTTGTTACAATGCTAAAGCTATTGTTTGCTGAAATGAATTTATTTTTTAAAATAAATGCTTTAAGTTTGCTTTTTCATGTCCATAAAAGCCGCTTATATCGAATTTATTGATTTGTAAAAAAAGGATATATGGTGGGCTCTTAAGTTTTTGAACGAAATTGAAAAAAATTCGCACAGGATATAAATTAAACATTCACACGTTCTTTTTGAGAGTTTCATTTGACTACGATAAAAAAAAGGATACCTTTTTAACTTTGTTATTTACAACTTTAATGCAGAGTATGTCCGATTTTTAGGAATTGTCAAAATCGTGCGCAATTTGTAGAAAGTTAAATAAGTCTATCCGAATTGCGTCCGAACGATAGATTTTTGAGAAACTTTTCATGGAATTTTTTTACTCTCAGAGTTTTTGCCAGAAATCTGCTGAGAGGAAGTCACCGATTGTTTCCCGATTTTTGTTTTGGGGTTTGAATCGTGGTCTTACGTCTAAGCCAACACACTACCTGCTAGGCTACGGCGACTTTTCTGGACAACTCTAACTTTAAATCGTTATAATATATCACGTTATTGCATTAGTTATTGTTGAGGACAACAAGGAGAGTATAAGTGATAAAATCCCCTTTTTTTAAGCACCCAAGAACAGGCATCAGGACAGGCGAAAACGGGAACAAATCATATTGTGCAGATATAAAAATTGTGTTCAACAATCGTACAAGGTGGACCAAGTGTCTAACTGAAGTTTTATGTTCAAAGTATGTTATGGAGACAAGACGGCTATCTCACTCATATCGTTCAGAAAACGAGTAATTAATGGGAGGATCAGCAGTCGTCGGCATCGAATATACTTGGCTGTGTTAGAAGGATCAAGTTGTGAAGAATTCCGCGAAGAGCAAGAGGCTCTTAATTGAAATACATCAGTAAGACAAAATCAGTCAAGAAGTTTTGTAGTGGCCTAATAAAGAAGTAAGCTTTATGGAAAATAATTAAAACAGATGAAATTAAAAAACAACTTTATTTATATTTATCAAGATGTTCACTTTTAATCGGAGACATTTCTAAATATGTACTACTAGATTAATAAATATTTTTACGATATTATTTGATTAAGAGGAAATAATAAAAAATAATATTAATATTCTATGAATGCATTTATCTATGTACATATATTTTTATTTAATATTTAAATACATTACGTTATTATAATATTGACATTGACATTTTTTCAATTCAGAATAAACATCGTATTTATAATCATTTAAATACTCGTTATTTACCTCAAAAGAAATTATTTGCACGATTAAAATTTTAATATTTGTGTGTTCATGTGTATATAAACATGCATATATGTATATGTATATGTATGTATATACTCTAAATATATAGTACATATGCATTCATATAATATACTGTCTTTTTTTTTTTTGTTCTCACATATGGACTAATTTATAGTTTGTAATGCTCTGGTACAGTTTTATACTCTGTTACACTCATAAATAACCAGTACTTAGATGCAATTTTATTATTTTAATGCGACAACTGTCAGTTTAAATTATTAACTCCAAAATAAAAATCCACAATATGTTGACAGTCTATTTAATTAGTTTAATAACACACTCACATACATACTCGAATACAAATACTTCACATCGTTATGATTATTTGCAGTAACAGCAGCAACAGCAGCAGCATCCTTATGCCCCACTTAAAATCCAATACAAGTTACATTTCATACATTACATACATTGTTTCTCTTGCTCTTGCTCCTGCTCTTCTCTTTTATTTATTTTTTCTCAATTTATTTTTATTATTATTATCATTTCTTATTTCATTTTAATAATAGTGTAATGGAACTACTACTGGTACTATGGACAAACATATTGTATTAAACTACATGCTACATGCATACAGGGCATATAGTTTTAGAAAAAACAAAAAAATAAAATGGAAAACGTAGCATTTTTAATTATAAAGTTCTAGTTTAGAAAGAATTTTTATGAGATCTATAAATAGATTTCTCTTCAAATAAATTGCTTTAACGCAAAAGTCGAAAGCCGGGAAGTGAATTGCGTAGAATGCACCATAAAGGCATACAATATTTAATAGAAGTAAATTCTATGTTTTTGTGTAAAATGAAAGTTTAATTAAATTTTATGTTAAAACAAAAAACAAAAACAAAAAAAAATAAACGCCAAATGACACATCTTAGTTCTTATCTCATATTTATGTATAGATGTATGTATGTATGTATGTCTAATGGTGAGATTTGCACTCCTCTATTATTGTCCACTTTGATAGCAAAACACATTTTAAGCAAAAAGCTGAAAACATTTTAAACGGACATCCTGTTTCCAATGCACATTTCGCTTTATGCTCTTCTTAAGAGGACATTTTATAAAGACTGTAAGAAGTAAGAAGAAAACAGAACAACTGCAGAGAAAAACTTGTGAATACAAGAATAAATGAGGTGTCGCTGAACAAACATATCCTGGCAACATTTCTTGTAGGTAAATGCACAAAAGAAGAACTAAATTAAATGTCTCCAGTTTTTCTTGCTTTTTTCTACTGGTCCTTCATTATTCTTTCGATTTACTAACGGAAGTCAACTTTTTCGTTTCTTCTTCGTTTTTTTTTTTTCATTTCTTTTAGTGAATGTAAAAGGCATACAAGCAAAATTCAGTTTTTTTACGAAAAATGTTGAGTTGACCGAAGAATAAAACATAAACGAAGTTTGAAAAAATGTTTTGAAAAAGATTTTTCACAAAAAAAAAAAAAAAGCAAATAAAAGAATTGTTGTTTTTGTTGTATAGTCCCTAAAGTTAATCTGTTCATTGAGTCGGAATCATAGACATTTTATGTGAAGCACACACATTCACACAATTGTCGTTAGCAACTGGATTCAGGCAGAATATAAACAAGCATGTAATGTGTACAACAGAACAAAAACGATTTTAGTTGCATGCAACCTGTACATGATCAAGCAACAATTGCACAAACGTACCTTTAGATTTGATGACATTTTCATTCAAAGCAACATAAATTTTACAAATGATTGACTCAGCAAACTAACCATGTGATATACGATGCATTTTACTGGGCTTAGATCATTTAACATTTGTCATTATACACACACACACACACATACACAACAGACACACACTTTCGGATACTAACAGACATTTGAACAGATAACGTTGTTACCGAACTTGTTTTATCGACAAATTTTCACAACTACACGTATGTACAATGCATGTACATATGTACGCTAAACGGAGGGGAGTGGCAACACAAAATAACAAAAACAAAAACAAAAAAAATAAAAGGCAGTAGTAAACGAATGACAAGCCAAATGATGCAGTCAATTGTAGGTTAAAGTTATTTACGCAAATTGAACAAAAACATTTTGTAACCTGAAGCCTTTAAACTCATGGATAATTTGTAGCAGCAACGACTACTCATTCACACTCACACATCACTACTGTATACACACGCATGACTTTATATGTATATTTCTGCGTACAGTACAGTATAATATAGTATAGGTATCTTTGTATGTATGTATGTATGTAAATATTTAACATTAACCAGGTGTAAATTAAATGAAAACGTATGCAGTTTTTGTGTGCTCCAGTTCAATGAGTGAGTGATTTTGTTATAAAGTTCTCTCTCCCTCTCCAAAACAGATGCATTGATTTTAATTGCACAAACACAAGTCGATGGTTTATCTAACTGTTATGGAGTTCATTAAGAAATTGTAACCCATACAATTTCTTCTAACTAAAGCTGAAAGAAAAATTTCAAACTAGACCGTCAACTATGTATACATATTTTATAAAAGAAAAAAACATAAAATCTATTCATACATACATACAATACATACATACATACATACAATACATACATACATACTAGGGATGCCAATCGGGAAATCCCGAAACTCGAAATCCCGGGATTTTCGGGATTCACACAATCCCGAATCCCGGGATTTTTAAAAACTTATCCCGGGATTTTTCGGGATTTTCGGGATTGTGAATTCATATATATTTTGACCCTACAAAATGTCCTGAAAAAAAAATTCTATATCACTTGACTTCGATAATAGATTCTCAGATGAGGAACACCACACTTCCATTGATAAAGAGTTATTTGATGCCATTGGAGAATGCAAAAGCTCTATAAAACGAATTAATAGGGTAACTGATTTAGTACTCAACTGTTCAAAGAAATAGATTTATTTAGATCAGGAGGTAGTAGAGGTGAATATTTACAAGCTGCATACAGCTATCTTGGAGCTATTTTACCAACAAATGTTGATTGCGATAAATGTTTTCCGACGGCAGCGTATGTTTACAACTAAATTCGTTCAAGCCTATCAGATCACATGTTAGATAATTTAATCTTTTTGTTGGAATCCAAATAATTTTCTTAAAACTAATGCATTTGCATATGTGTGAACAATTTTTATTTTTGTTATTTTACGCTTTTTTTTTTTTACTTTTTATCTTATTGTTTTACAATTTTATTTTTAATGACATATAATTCTGATATTTGCCATGAAAAGTTTCTCAAAAATCTGTCGTTCTGAGTCGACTTTAAACTGTAGGTCCCACTACGTATGTATAAAAATTAATACACGCAACATAAATAGTATGAGAAACTAGGTCAATAATCCTGACTGAAGCGTTGTAATGACCAATTATGTATGTATATGTATATATAATCCTGATATACATACATAAATGGAATACAAATGATTTTGTTAACGAAATATTTATATTATTAAGAGCAAATCGCGATTTAGCCTATGATTTTTCGGGATTTTTGGATCCCGAATTATCCCGAAATATCCCGGGATTTCGGGATCGGGCTTTACAAAATCCCGAATCCCGGGATTTTTAAAAATCGATCCCGTTTGGCATCCCTAATACATACATATATACATACATGTATTATGGAATAATAGAATTATGAGTGCCCTAGTGATCTAGTGGGTAGCGCTTTGGTCTACCCAAACTGAGTCGTGAGATTGTGTTATACAAACTTAGGTAGTTGGTTTATATATGTAATTCGTCCTAATTCGATTGTAATAAATGAATGTAATGAATTTTTGTTTTTTCATAATTTTTATTTATACTGAAAAGAACTTCAAATTAAAGAAGCAAATCCTGATAGAATTTCTCTTAAAGGTGCTGTTGCTGCACTTCGACTTATAGAAAGCTCAAGTAATAGAAGTTCAAATTATAGAAGTTCGACTGTATACGTAAATTCTTTTCGTATAGAAATTTTAATTTAGAAATACTCCGTATATAGTATGATTTTGAGGACCATTCAATATACATATATACATACATACAATTCAAAATATATATATGTACATATTAACCTTGTAAGGACGGTTATAATATTAAATTAATTTATGGTATGATGTGAAGTACTTCACTAAGGATTAAAGCGGTTTTTAAATTACTGAACTGGGCAATCATTAACAGTGAAATAATACAACAATTGATAATTGCATACACATATAATACTATGTATGTATGTGTGTATGTATATGTTAAGAATTCTCTACCAATCCCTTGCTACTTTTGTTTCATACGCTACCTCACTTCTTTAATAAAAAAAATTTTATTATTGAAATTTAGAGTTCTGCATCCTAATTTAACAATTTTGTAAGAAATTCTTTTATTAGAATTCCTTTCCCCTATTTTTTTCCTTTTTGTTGTACTTTTATAAGCATTTTTTTTTCTTTGCAAATTTTGCTTTTCTTTTTACTTTTTTCAAAAGAAAATTAAATTTTTATTTCTATTTGATAACTTTACCACCAATTTCATCTTTATGATTTCTTTTTTTTTTAATATTTTCTTGCCTTTACATAATGCATACAACAACAACTATAAACAATTGCAACAACATTAACAAATTTTATAAAAAGACAAGCAGAGCAGCAACAACAACCGCAAAAATAATAAAAAAAAAAATGAAAAATAAATAAAACGAACGCAATAATGTTACACAAGCTACTTCTGCTAACGCTCGTTGTACAATTGCATTTACACTCTTTTGCATACACATTTTTTATGTCGCTGACATACAGGGCCTTTAAACTATGAATTCATTCATTCGACTAGGATATTATTCGATTGTAAATACACTACCATTACAACCAATATCCTTATATTAAAATTATGGTTCAGAAAGGCATTCGAGCCTTAGAAAAAAAGACTACAAATTAAATTCAAGTAAAGGGCAATATTTGTCTACGGTTAAATATTTAACGCACTACTATGGTATTGGTTATTAAGTATACTCCAAAAACTATGAAATATTTGCCAATACATATTCGAAAATATCCCAGGTCAGACATCAAAACGAAAAATATTTCTTCGGCGACTTCCTCTCAGCAGATTTCTGGCAAAGACTCTGAGAGTAAAAATTGCCATGAAAAGCTTCTCAAAAATCTGTCGTTCGGAGTCGACTTTAAACTGTAGGTCCCGCCACTCCTGTATAAAAATTAACGCACACAACATAAGTGGTGTGAGAAGCTAGGTCGTAATCCTGACTGAGGGGTTGTAATGACCAATTATGTTATGTATTCGAAAATATATATAAATCCCTAGTAATAATAAAACAATGCATTTGCATTCGATAGAGTTTGAAAAGTCAAAGCCTAACAATAATCGCATCTCGGTAGAACCTCATTGGTTACGATATCCCCTTGTAGGTAGCGTGTTGGCTTAAGGGCCGAGTTCAAACACCAGGTCAGACATAAAAAAGAAAATATGAAAATATTTCTTCGGCTTCTTCCTCTTAGGAGGTTTCTGGCAAAAGCTCTGAGAGTAAATAAAATTGCCATGAGAAGCTTCGACCTTAAACTGTAGGTCCACTCCACTCATGTATAATACTAACGTACACAACATAATCCTGACTGAACGGTTGTAATGTATGTATGTATGTGTGTGAATCAC
The DNA here is from genome assembly GCA_014635995.1 of Sarcophaga peregrina. NCBI lineage: Eukaryota > Metazoa > Arthropoda > Insecta > Diptera > Sarcophagidae > Sarcophaga > Sarcophaga peregrina. The sequence goes on from CM025791.1 coordinate 105,019,329, forward strand.
ATTTCGCAATTGAATAGATAACTTGAGTTATCTGGCCGGCTGTAAAGTGAAACATGTTCTATAATTTTGTTTCTTGTGCTTTTTTTTTATTATGCTGCTTATTTGTCTCATATTGCACCACAATACTGTAAAGGAGAGCAAAAGAGAAAGAAAAAATGATGAGAAAAGTAGGCAGTCAGTGTGGCATGACATTCAATTACGATTTTTTTCTTCTTTCCTTTCTTTCCTTTCTTTCTTTCTTTTCTTTTTGCAACAATTTTATGCCAACAAATTTTATACTTACAACACAAATATACAATAACAACATGACAAAACACAAACACAAACACAAACTCAAAACACGCTCACAAACGAATAGAAAAAAGTGTTTTATTGAGTGTACACGTGCATGAGTGTATGTTAGTGTGGGTATGTATGTATGTATGTCGAGAAGAGTAAATAAATTGTATTTACTTTATGAAATTATAATAATATAAAGAGGAAAATGAAGAGCGAGAGAAAACAAATTAAAAATAAAGAAAAAACAACAACAAAAAAAAAACATAAATACGAGAAACATAAGATTTAAATTAAATTTTCTTATTTAACAGCAATAGAAGAGAAAAAACTCCACACACAGCGAAATGTTAAGGATTTGCTTATGCAACAAATTGATTTCTCATGCAATAAAAATCCATCAATTATGGAGGAGGAACTCGATAAAACCGTAATCAGAAACCAGAAATGAAATAAGCGATAACGTTGGCAAAGATAAAATTAATTTACCTTTCTTCAAGTGTTTTAAGCCACAATTGAGTAGGGAATTCAATTATAAGAGTAATTATTACAAATATAATAATAAAAAATATGCAAAAAATAAATAGGATTATTCAGTTTAATAACATTAATGAAATTTATTTTATTTATTTTATTTATTTATTGACTTCTTAATTACAATACAATTACAAATTATATTCTAATTATATACGAGCTGAGCAAAGTAATAGTCTAGCACACTACCTACTAGGCTGCCAGGGCGCTCTAATGAAATTTAAATTAATTTAATTGTTTAGTTCACATAACTAAAATAAGATCATTTTTATTTAAATTTAAATAATTCTCTTAAAACTACAATTTGTTTTCTTTGCTTATGAACATGGAATTTGTTTAAATTTTGAAACAGATCTTCTTATTGATTGTAACGTATTCTAATTTCTGTAGCAGTACCGGCATAGAAAAGTTCTCATAATTTTATTTCAATATTTGGGAACGCAAGCATTCACAAAATGTACAGCCAATGGTTTTTATTTCACTTCAGAGATGTTTTAATTACTTTTAGCGTTTATTTAATGTTTCTCGACTATTTGTGCTCTTTTAATAATTTACAGCGTGCAGTAAAAATTTATAAAAATTAATAAATAGTGTTCGGTATATACACATACATACATACATACATATACGTATGTATGTATATTTTATGTCCTATAATACATCCTTTAAGAGTATATGCATGCATATACATATTTGTATATGAATGTAGGTATTAAATATATTATGAGTGTTTGTGAAGTCAGTAGCAGAACTGCTTTTCATAAAATAAATATTAAAGCGTGAATACAACATGTATGAGTATGAAAATTAATAACATATAAACTGTTGACATGCCACATAATGACTTTCATTATATGCCAGCCATATATTATACAGGTAATTAATTTTTTCAGTCTTAAACTGAAACCAACAACAACAACTGAAATAACCAATCGACAACACTGAACGTATAATACAAATACTATGCGTATCTGTATGTATGTATGTATGTATGTACAACACAGTCTTTATCTGAAAGTTCAAAACAAATAAAGTATACATGCAAGAGCAACAAAATAGCAAAAAAAGATAATGTATGTATGAATAACATAAAATTTAAACGATTATAAGTTAAAAATTAACTGTTATTTTAACCCATTTCTTACTGACAAATTTCCCTTATCCAAATTACAGAGTATTTCTACCATTAAACCTTTTAGCAATACCTTTCAGTGATCCGGAATAAATCGTTTTTTCTCTTCTCATAAGCACTCATGAAATTTTGAGTCTGAGTGAATCAATAATATTGGAGTTTAACTAAGTGCTCTGATTTGTTCGAACCCACTACAACGTTGATTTCAAAGGACAAGTTGCAATGAGTATACGTACAACGTTGACATTAAACTCATACCATTCGAAATATGTTTGATTCATAATCCTACTCATTCAGATTCATAACTTTAGAAAAATACTTGTACTACTTTGTTGACTTCAGATGAGTCGATATCATCAACATTATACGTGTAGGCATACGGCATATAAAATAAAAGTAATGAAATTTGCTTATGATATGTTAGACTTTTGCTCTGTTGTACCGATTTGAACATTCAAAAAAAGACCCACAGTCTTATGTTAGTAAGAACAGGGTTAAAGAGAAATATGTACGCGCGTATTTTGTTTAATTATTAATCGGTACTGCATTTTATAGCGCTACTATAGCTTTTGTTGAATAAACAAACAAACCTGACATAAACATAAATTTATTATTAACAAAACCCAAACAAAAAAGGAGGACGAACAAAAGGAAAAGCATTCACCAAATAAATGGAAAATGTACGTTGCATGTATGATGTCCATGCAAACATGCAAGAATAAAAGTGAAACTGTTTTTATTCTCTTATTATCGTGTTTTCCTTTTTGTTTTTCGCTTCTTTTATTTAATTTATTATAAGTTGTTAAATAGAATGATGTGTTGTTATTAAGAGTTAATAACAATTAAAAAAAAAAAACAAACAAAAACAAAAATAAATTTTAATTTATTATTTGTATTGTGTGAGTATATCTTTTTTGAATTAAAATTAAATTGCTTTCCTTTTTGCAACCAAAACCTTGAATGATTTTAATTAAATAGTCCAGCAAATTAAATTTTATTCACACGTGCTTTTAATGAGTTGGTTTTTAATAAATTATAATAATAATAAATAAATTATTTAAAACGTAACAACCATACACTTGCAATATTGAAAAATTTCATTTTTTAATTTCCATTTTTTTTTTTTTACCAGCTTCATTCAATTAAGATTTCTCTTTTCCATTTTTATTAATTTGACATTAATTAACACACATTGAAAGCAAAGAAGTCTGGTTGTATATGCCACATAAAAGAAAAAAATTTTAAAATATAAAAATCATTTCACTGTTGCCTTATTAAAAAAAAAAAAAACATAACAAAGCAAAAGAATGATTAAAGACCCACTTAAACACCAATAAAATAAAGAACAATAAAGAAGAAACAAATAAAATAAGTTAAAAAAATAAAGAATTTAAAACCCTTTTAAACAAAAATCGACTCAAACAACGTACAAAACAACGACATTACGACACAACGACATTAAATTCAATTCGAAACCAATTGTGCACAAAAGCGAACAACACAATAAAAAAAAAACTCTAAATGGAAATGAAAAATAAAAAATATAAAATAACAACAACATTGAGGTAGAGAGAAAATAAACAAAGTTACGAAAATTGAATCCGTTTAATGTAATTACCCCTCATTTTAATAGGAAATTAAAAAAAAAATAAAAAAAGAAGCTTTAACCGAAGAAAAAGGAATACTTGGTTAAAATAAAATGCGACAAGAAAAATAAAAACAGGGGATGGGGAAAAATGTTAAAGAGAAACAAGAAAAAAATTTCAATTTTGCCTTTTGTCTACGGGCAACCAAATGAAAAACAATAAACATCATTTAATACGAGTTAAAAAAAGAAGAAGAAACAGAAAAAGAAAACAAAACACGACACAAAATAAAACCGCAATAGAATAATAATAAAATAAATTAACGAATTTTATAGTATTTTTTATAATCTGTTTTCTATATACATATCGCTCGTTTATTGCAATATAGTCATACCTAAATTAAAAATTTGTAGTTACTTAAGCAAAACTGCTCTTTTAGATGTTCTGTACATGTTGAAAAAAAAAATCAGTTTTATATCCCAAGCTGAACCGAAGTTATAGCAAAAAGTGTTTGCGGCAATTAGATCATAGGACTTATGTCTTGAAAACTTAAATCGCATTTTGCCAAGTTCAAGTTTTTTTGAGATATGACTATGTTGCAATAAAGGAGCGATATGTACATAACATACATAGATATCTACCATATGTACATATGTATGTAGGTAGAAAGCACAAAATTAAATTTAGTTTTAAAAGACCATTTAGGAGCACTAAAAGAATTTTCTCAATTCTGAGGACGACTGTTTCAATTAATTTTGGCATATAAATACGGTGGCATAGACGATTTGTCATACCATTATTTCGCACAGTAGTTTTTTGTTGATAGAAAAGCAAGTTTTCGAGAAATATTTTTTCCAAAAACAAATAATTTTATATCCGTAAGAATAATAAGCATAATTTGTTTTAGCAGAAAAATGTATACCAAGCAGAAGTAAATGATTGTAAAATATTTTCACTTCACATTATAGTGCTGCTTTCAACACAATACAACACTCTTCTAGGTATGAGACGGAGATCAGCAACGTGTATTCAAAAAGATTAGTAGAATCGACTCATACTTATAATTTTTGATACTTATACGCATTCATAGTTATTTTAATATCATGGAACCTCTGCTCATATTCAAAGTTTGAAGTACTCATCATATTTCGACTCTCCATAACTCAACATGTACAATAATCACAAAATAATTATAAATCGCGGACGAACACTAAAACGCTTACTGGAAGGTTGTGTATTTGCTCTACTTGTTGATCTATCTTTATGGCTGATCTTTATACTGATACTTGTTTCTTTTTTTATAAACGCAACAATAATTAAGTCATATCCTTAATAGGTATTATAAGTATTTTTCTAAAGTTATGAATCTAAATGAGTAGGCTTTTGAATCAAACACATTTCGAATGGTATGAGTTTAATATCAACGTTGTACGCATACTTAATACAACCAGTACTTATAAATCAACGTTCCTGTGGGTACGAGTGAATCAGAGTACACAATTAAATATTATTGACTCACTCAGGTCAAAATTTCATTAGTGCTTATGAGTAACGAAAACCCGATTCATCGCTGATCTCTGGTGCATAGGTATGTATGTAGATAGGAAAGTTACGGGAGAGGAGACTGATCGAGGATCTCGTTCCAATGGACGTACACCTAACATATCATGTAGGCGTATTGTTCCCTCAACATTAGGATTGTCACTTTAGTCTGTATCTTATACAAACTTCCTTAACTTCAGCCAGTCCAACAAAATTCAAAGAATTTTACTTAGATCTGAACAATTTTATGCGAAAACATCAATTTCAATTGTATTTGGCAATTGGTGACGTGGTCAGTGCCAACCTTCATTAATCTAGCACCAGTGGCAGGTTGGTAATTTTGTTTATTTTTTAAAAGTAAACTGCGAAATTAATCACTCTATATTGACTTCAAGGCCTACATTATGGTTTTCTCAGTAACGTTGTTTCTTTTTTACTTTAAAAAAGTACTTCAATTTGTTGTTATTGCTTCTCACACACTCTCTCTCTTTCTCCCTCTCTTTTTAATTGTTAATGCATTTATGAAAATTAATACTCTGCGACTGTTTCATTTGTTGTTTTTTATTTTAATAATGTATATACATATGTATATATGCATATGTATGTATGTATATTGAAAACAAAAACAACAACAGCATCAGTTGCAGCAGAAACCAAACTTTACTTCAATTGCATTCATTTAAGTGTTAAAAGATTCGTAAAAAAAATTTTTAAGAAAAAATTCCACAAGAGAACCACAGATTGTTTTGGTTTGTGTGTGTGTGAGTGAGTGTGAGTGTGAGTGTGTGTGTGGGTGTTTGTGTTCTTCCTCACACCCTATTGGTGAGTTTGTGTATCCATATGTGAGAGTGGTTGTGTTTGCTTGTGTTTAAAACAATTTTATTCAATTTATTTTTTGTTTCTTTTGTTCTCTTTTTTGATTTAAACAGAATTTGTGTATAAATTAGTGTTTGTACGTACATATGTGTGTGCGTGTTTGAAAGAGAAAATTAAAAGAGTATTTAAAAGCATTTCTTATTCAATTTAACGTTTATTTGTTAAATATTGAAAGCAAAAATACGTTTTACATACGAATCATAAAATTTAAATAATTTCAATAAACTTTCAATAAAAACTCAAATAATTTCAATATTTAATTTCTGTTTTTATAACATTTTCAATACATTCTGCTTCTATTGGTTAAAGAAAATAAAAATAAAATAAAACAAAATTTAATTGATGGCAATAAACGACAAAGTGTAATTAAAAATAAATAAACAAACTTTCTAACTTACTTTCGTTCTCGTAAAATTTTATAAAAGTGTGTATTTTAATTAAAGACTGTAATGAACAGTAGTTTTTAATTTTTTATTATACTCGAATACATCAAATTTTTGAATACATAATTAGAAAAAGTAAACAAGGTTCATATCAACCTATATTCAGCAAGTATTTACTTCGGAACATATTTAAATAAAATTAATACCTCTGAAATATATCAGAGTCTAGTGAAGACAGTAGTGGCCAAAAAATTCATCGAAAATCAATTTAAATGACTCTATACAATCTCTATCTCTAGGAAAAGCTAACTAAATATTTTTTCAATAGTAACAATAAAGTTGTTGTACATCTTTCCCAAGTTATCACACCAAGAATTTGAACTATCTTCCATTATTTTTATTTCATATTGTTACGTTTTTACCTTTAAAAAATAAAATAAAAATAAATTTGTGTTTAATTTTAATTAAAATTCTTTATCGTACACACATTTCTGTGTGTCACTCTTCACAACTTGATATTAACAACAACAATCGCTTTCCTTTGTTATTTTTATGCGTAAACAATATTAATTACTAGACAATTGTTCGACAGATCTATATAAGGGAGACCTTCAAACCACGATTACTCTCTTCAAACACCCCGCATCTTCACACAAAACTGACTGAACTTCACTAACTCCTCGCCTGCTTTGCCTTGCCTTTTATATGGCAGAGAAAACAGCCTGATGAATGTTCTTGGAGGCGAATATTCGTGTCTTTGCCTTCCCGAAAACTCTATAAATGTAATCATCGCTGTTTCATTATTGCTGCTTGTGTATTTTGTTTACATTTATTTTTGTAGTGTTTGTTGTTGTATTTTTGGTTATTTGTTTACCATTTTAATGTTAAGCGGTGTAAAAGCAAAACACGAGTATCTAGATTCCTTAACTACGTATCAAATGTTATTTTTTCGGTCAACTACTTTAATTTTGTGCCCTGAATTAGTGGAAATCTAAAACGCGGTTGCCTCCTGCATTGCCGGATTATATCGCGTAATATATTCCTATTATCATTGTTTCATCTGTCCATTAAAACCTCCACATATGTTTTAAGTTAACTAATTAAGTGAATGAGAGAGTGAGAAGAACAAGAAAGAAATTTATTTATGTTCGTGTTCCAATATAAAACAGAAATGCATGAGAAACATTGAAGCATGCATATGTTTTTAATACAAGTTCCGAAAGTAAATTGAGTATTTCGAAAATGAAACTTTTCTATTTTGCTGTGGTCCGGAAGCGTACAGACAAGTTGCTCCATTTATTTGAAATTTTTAAATTTTTGCTCTTTTGAAAAGCATTCTATTTGAGTTTGTGTACGGAATGCGTAAAGGACTTTTTAAGTCAGAATATTAAAAATGCATGTAAACTTTGATGAAAACCGCTATTTATCTTAGACTCTGACTCTGAATTCAAAAACGACTGTCGCTATGATAGGATGTCGAAAAGACCGTCTGAAGCCGTCAAGCAAAAAATACAATCTTTAAAAAGTTATGTTATGGTAGACTGCTTGCAAAATTGTATTGCGTACCAGTGATCCTTTGACTAAACAAATGTGTTTTTTTTTTAGTTTTTGGCAAACATTTGAAATACTAAATAATTGCAAACATTTTAACACAATTTCAGTTGTTCAAGTTGAACTGAATTTTGTTGGAATTCAAATTTTTTTTGTTTCTTTAACCAACCAACTTTAAGCTGTTGCAGTCAACTCTTTTACATGCTTTAGTTGAGTTTTATTCGTTCATTCCCTTCATTTTTCGAGGTGTTTTATTAGTTTTGCTCCTTATTGTTGCTGTAGTTGCGGGTCTTTGGCTCAACCACAATGAAAACTCTCTCTCTGTCTAGTGGTTTTCGTTCAACATCAGTAGCACCATACTACAAATGCTCCGAATAGTCATTTACACTAATCCTTAGATTTTGTTTATTTTACATTCCCTCCCTTTTTTATCTCTGTGTGCTTGTATGAAATTAATTTGTTTTATTTGGACTTTTTGAAAAGTTTTGCATTTAATGTTTGTTGGTTTGTCGATTTAATACTGTCGAATAGATAAAAAAAAAAAATAAAGTTTTTAAAGAGATTTTTCATATGGTTTTATGAGCACAATTCAAGTGCCAAAGTTTAAGTACTTTATATATGATAATCTAATTTAAGTTGTATCCGAAATACATATATTCTACCCAAAAAACAAAACAAAAAATTAATACGAAATCACAAAAGCATTCATCTAAAGTTCGTATAGAATTTTCATTTTATTTTATCAAGTACTCAATATTCGCGTATAATATTTAAGATTTTTATAAATTTATCTCTCACCTTTAAGTATGTACATATATCAACAACAAATGAAAACTACAATTACTTGACTATTAATAATCATTTTATAATTTATTTGTAATAATTTTTAAATACTTTCTTTTTTGTTCATTTTCTTTTTTTTTTATTAAATATGATTTACAACGTTCTCAGAAATCTGTAACTAAATTATAAAAAATATTTTGAAGTAGAATTTAATGAATTGTTCATTATTTGCATATGAAAATGTTTGAGGAGGGTTTCTTAAAAGATTTAAACAGCTTGTAGCCTATAAATATTTCATTAAATATACATTAAAAATACGGTTAACTTAAACTTATGAGTTATTTACATAAAAAACACAACACAAAGTGATAGTGGAGGCCTCACTTAATTCAGCTTTATTGTAAGTTTGGCGCATTAACTACCTCAACCGACACAACATATTGAATAAAATCGGTTGTCAATTGTGTTGTGCCAGCAAACCGCAGCCATCCTACAAAAACCATACGTAGTTAGTACCTCCATTGTTTCGTCTCGCAGTACTTATTGTAAAAATAGTCTATATATTTATGTATGAATACATACATAGGTATGCATATTGTAGATTTAATTTCATTTCTTTTTTTTTATATTTTCTTAATTTTTCATTATTAAATAAATCGTTATAATGCTGCTTAAATACTTCCAATTAATACTTATTCGTTTCTTTTGCACACCATCTTCTGACTTTATATTCATCGGTTGTCGCTTCTTAATTAAGAAATTAATTATTTAATTTATTAAATAAATTTTATTTACTTTTTATTCTGATTAATTAAATGTTTTGTAAATTTTTTTTTTTTTCTTTCATTACTGTTACTATCATTATGATTTTGGCTTTGTAGAGTTTTATATACGAATATTAAATATACATACATTTACTTAGTATAGTTGTAATAAAAACAGTACATACATATGTATATACATATGTAAACCACATACATATACACAGAAAAAGGAAACAGGACTGATTAAAATAGATCAGATTATTTTATATTGTTTGATTTTTTTTTAAATGCGTATATATTTCAGTTTGTATGTGCATTGAATAATTAAATTCTCAACTTTTTGTTTTAAAGCAACACACATACACACACTCAAATACATACAAAAACAATTCATTAATAACGTACATACATACATACGTAATTATTTGCATATCTTTAATAATTATTCTCACTTTTTTTCTTCTCGCTCGCTCTCTCTCTCTCTCTCACACACACAGACAGAATTTTCGTCTTGCGGGTTATAATTTCTTGTAATTATTTGTTGTTTTTTTTTTTTTTGTCTCACTCAGAATAACTCTGTAGATGTGTAGTTGGATTTATTTTATTTAATTATTACCACATGTACACATACATACATACATACACACATACACACATACATACATACATACATACATGTGTATATATTTATTATTTATTTAATAATATTTGAGAAAATTGTGTAAATTAACTTATCACCGTAATACGTGTCTCATATCTGTGGCATTAAGGCCATTTGCGATTAAATCAGTTGCCGAAGCTGAAATGATAACAGCGAAGGTATTTGTATTGTGAGCAATTGTTTGAACACGTCTTTGGCTTATGCGGGCTGAATGTGAGTGTGAAATTTGGATTTCATTTTTATTTTCCTCCTTATGCTGTGGTGATTTTCTTAATGCGTCCTTTATTGTTGTTGGTTTTGCTTTAATTTCACCTCTGACAATGGCACTGTCTGTGTCAGTGTTGCCAATATAATTGCTGCTGTTATTATATTTGTAATCATTATAATCATCATTATTATAATTATTATTATCGCTATTATAATCATTGTGATTATTTTTAAGGCAATTGATGTGACAATACTGGCATTGTTGTTGCTGTTGTTGTTGTTGTTGTTGTTGTTGATTCTGTTGTAGAGGTTTTGTTTTATGGTTTTGTAAAAAACTCGTTGTATATTGTTGCTGCGGTTGATGTTCTATTTGTAGTTGATTTTTTTGCTTACTTTGTTGTCGAACAGCTCTCAAAGGACTCAATATATTATTGTTAAATATTATAAAAAATAATCTACTTATCGTCGGTAGTATCATGTACATAAATCTTGTAATACTATTAAGATTTGTTAAAGTCGATTGGGCCGCTGAATTATAATCTGAAAATATGATTGTAATGTAGAGAGTAAATTTTAAATTTTTAATTTCAATAAAAATTGCATGTTAAAAATGTATTAAAAGATATTTTAAAATAATTTTGAAACAACAAAAAAGAAGCATCAGTCGCCTTACTTTTATAGTGTGTCAAATATAAACCATTTTCATCATCAAACTCATCATTATGATCGTAGGGAAAAGTTTCTGGTGATCTACCTGAAGCCAAAATTCTAGGTCGATCCTCTTCTATATATTTTTCAGTCTCGGCATGATAAATTCGATGTATACGTGCAGAACACTTAAGCTGAAAAAAGGTTGTTAATATTATATGAAGTAAATATAAAATCTATATAGAATTCACTTTTAGTCTGCCTTTAATAAAATGCTGTAGAGTTACAATAAAATTAATTTCTAACACTGAAGTCTCTAGCTGCTCCTCTACATGTTTTTGTATGTCATAGATCCGCAAGTAGTTTGGTGGCACCTGCAAAGTAACCAGTAAATTCTTTTTATAATTTCAAAGTGGTTTATATTTTATAAAATGTATCTCTAAGAGACATTATGTACTCAATTTTGTGCAATCTAAATACGTGAATTTCTTTATCGAATACCTTCTTAAAAGCGATAGAACGTTAGCTAACGTAACTTGTCGAAATGCCGAAAATAAATCACAAACACAAACACATCCATTCCTGATTCCTACAGTCTGTTCACTACACTTTAGTTTCAATAAGAAAAACCAAAAACACATAAATCTTAGTTGAGGTTTTAGCAGCAAACATGAATTATTGCAAAATATTTCCAAGAAATTTCACCATTACAGTTGTGGTAATTAAGCAATTTTATATTCAATAATTCATTTCTAATATCCAACCAAATAACCAACCAAAGAAAAACAATAGCAATGGAAGAAGGAAATATTATATCGTGCAAGACATTTTATGACAATAAATTGCAATGTTATGTTATTCAATATGTATTTCAACTTCAAATAATTGGTCCATTTTTATAGGTTTTGCCTTTTTTTTTCGTCCTTTCATTCTACGTAATTTGTTCGTTTACAGGACTTACTTTTGGATTTTATTAACGCATTATATTTGCAAATATTGAGGTCATAAAATAACGTTTAGCAAATAGCATTGGTAGAATATTCGTATGGGAAGTACGAATCTCAATTACGAAAATATGACTCCTATAATGATCACATTGTTGTTGTTACAATGGCAATTTTTTTGTTGTCATTGGGTTGGTACATGAGTATTTATATTACAATAATAATTTCCTCCGTTTCTCTGATTGCCGTTTTTGTTCATTGTAGTTTTCTTTACTCTTAACTTTAACATTCACTTCAGATATTTAAATTATTGAATACATTGCTAAAAACAATTTTCAGAAGAAAAAAACTTTTGCTTTGATATCATGCAACGCCCAGTACACTTATAATGAGATTGTTAGCTTCACAGGACCTCGACAAATCATGCAAGTTTAGATTCTTTTAAGCCACTGCCATAAATCCGACTAAAATCAGCATTTGTATTAAACTATACACACCAAAGCGGCAAAGAGAGCTAAAAGACATATTGATACTTAGGAAAAACGGGCAAAGGGAAAAACATGCAAAATATATTCAATTGGTAGCCATAACGTCTATCATTTTAAATGACTTTTTCGTTAAGGAGAACGAAATGAGAAAAATACAAGCCAAACACTGATGGTGGAGGGCTACGCTACATTCCAACATCCAACTACAAATAAGGAAACCTAAGGATTTTTTTTTTCCCATAGCTTATGTTTGGTAATGGCCAACTGAAAATCCAAAAAAAAAGAAAGAAAACGAATGGAAAAAAAGCTGGTAAAAAAATATCAATAACCATCTATTATGCATTTCAATATTTTGCACAATTTCCATTTTAAGTGCAGCATAAATCAAATCTAAACCAAACTAATGAATTTCTTTCTTTTCAATGTTATTTTCTCAATATTTTTCCACAGTTTTTTCGTTTTTCTTTTTATTTTCTTTCTTTCTTTTGCATTCATTTTTTATGGTTGCTAAACTTGGTTCATACTGTGCGGCATACACTGAGATGCTATTTACACACAGATGTAGCCAAGTATTATTAAACTTAAGTGATCAGGAGTGGGTATAGTTTGTTGTTTTTTTCTCTTCTTTTTTTTCATTGGCATACCAAGAAAACTGTCAAATGCATAAACCAAAGTTACAATATTCGATTGAAAGAGAAAAGCATGCAAAAAACTAAAAATAAACGAATAAAAACGAATAGCGCAAAAGAATTTCAAAAAAAGTATCATTTTGTGAGGTCCAGCGTACTAAAGAATCAACAAAAAAAAATGGAAAAAAAATATTAAAAGAGGATGGGAACTGCTCGTAAATACAATCGTACGCAATAACTTCCAATACACACGTACATACATGCATACATATTTCTATTCCTGAGACACATACATATGTATTATACTTACATATATGTATCTATATATGAATGCATCTGTAACGGTATATATGTATGTATGTATATATGTATGTATCTATGTATGTACATTTGAGTGTATGAACTTACAACAACAACAACAAGCATAAATGAATGAGAAATAATAAATGTTGGCCAACAAAAGGATGAGAATTTGAAAATAAGAAAAAATATTCGTATATTGCTTGCTAATGAATGCTATTCCATACAACTTCGTTCGAATCTGTTTTTTTTTTTATTCGTTTTTCATAAGTTTTTATGTTAAATTTCCTTTCATGATCTCATTTTTTCTCCATTATGCTTGTTAAGTGTGTGTGTGTGTGTGTGTGTATCTGTGTCGAAACGTGTAGATGTGCATGATATTGTGCATTGAGGGTCTGAGCAGTTCGATGGCTGCTCACATAAATGTTGGAAAATTCAATTTTAATGTCAATGTGTCTGTTATTTAAATGGTTTTTCTATTTTTAAATCAATTTTTATGAAATTCTTTTCAACGCCATGAAAGTTATTGCAAAAATATGCTTCAAATCAAAATGTCAGTATTAGTTCAGCTATTTATAGTGAAATATCATTTCAAACAGGCAGTAATCACAACTGAACTGAACTGAAAAGTGTATTTATTAAGATGACATTTGTTTGAATAGCTCTCTAAAACAAAAAAAAAAAAAAAACAAAAAAATAGATTTCTTTAAACATTAGCCATTACCAATAACTGATTCATTATTCTTTACGGCATTCACAAGCAATTGGAAACATTGTAATACACATAGTGAATTTACCTGTATATCATTTATCCACCATGTCAAATTTGCAGCTGGTTTCGAATAATCCGATGAGCAGTTACCATTAATAACGTCGCCCAAACGATAACGCGAATGGATTCCAGTTATAATCGGACGTTGCGTTGGAAGTTCTTTATGATAAAAAGCAGTAAAATTAATTGAATATTTTAAAAATTCTTTTTTAACATCATATTCGAAACAAACAAAAAAAAATATTCAAAATAGTAATAGCAACCTACCAATTACATCCATTTCTCCCCACATTATTGACGTATGAAATGAAGGAGCATCTGCCGATACTTCACAAGCATAGCGGCCTGTTATAGATGTGGAAACATTGCGTAGAAAAACATGACTGGCATTTGATTGAGTGGTCTGTAGAAAGAGAAGTAAAGTCTTTAATTGCTAATAACTAAAGGAAAATAGAATCCATTGCATATGGATATTATATTTATAACGAGCTTAAAATTTATATGAAATTTGCATGTATTGGTAATTTATGCAACAACAACTATAATATGAAGTGCTTTTAAAATTTGCGAAAGCGAACATATGTTAACAAACTCTCTATTTTATTATATGGCATGCTTTCAGACTTTGTTCAGCTTTATTTTTTTTTTTCGTTCTTTTGTTTATGTTATACACTCGTTTGTGAAACAAACTCATTCAATATTTATATTAAATTTCATAGTGCATCTGAAATTATTTCTATCTCTATATACATACATACATACATCCATACATACGTGTATGTACATACCAATCCGATAAAAAAAATTAAAATCAATTTTTATTTAAATTCCGTTGAAACAATAGCGTTATTTAATGTATTTTTATTTATTTCATTTCCTGTTATTTTTTATCTCTCTCTCTCTTTCTTATTTTTTATAAATTTTTTTTTTTTCTACTCACAACTTCCTTTTTATGGTCATTGTTGCATATTTACTTACACATAATTACTGACACACTGTTATTGCAAAAAAACAAAAAACAAAAAAAAAAACCCTTTAAAGCAAACGCATTTATTTTTTTGTACTCAGTTGCTATTGCTCAGTTGTTGTCATGACATAACGTATGAGAAAAAAAATTGTTGGAATATCATACACAAACGTATGTACATACATATGTAGAGTAATGCTGTTGGTTTTTTGTTGCCATTTTATTATTATTATCCATTTTCCCAACCATATAACAATTTTAAGTATTTATTTTATGCAAAATAGTTTCAGAATGTATGTTATTTGGCACGTGTTTTTTATTTATGTTTGTGTTTGTGTCTGTGTCTGTGTCTGTGTCTTTACTTTCTTTTACTTCAATTTCAGCAGTAAACTACACAAAAAAAGTATATCCACATTGCCACACAAAATATGTATGTATGTATGTACGAGTGTATATGAATCAATTGCAAATGCTGCTGCATGAAACATCCAAGGACCTCGACAAAAAAGTGTAAATAAAACTTTTCTCGGTAATGTTCTACTGGCCGTATGTAAATTGATTCGCTAGTAAAAGCACTTATGTATGTGTTGGTGTAGTTTTACACGCATACATACATACATACATACATACATATGAATGTATGAATTTCAGTTTTACTTCATATACATATTTCCATTGCTAAATATTTACATTAAATTGTTTGCAAGTTCATGTAAATGTACTTACGTACGTACATCCATATATTAATAAATGGTATACTTTTAATGACCGTCGATATTTGTATTTCTTTTTAATGAATAATTACTCGCATCAAAAACAAACAAAAAAAAAAATAAATAATTATCAAACAAAAATAAATGAAATTATAGAGTTTTGGAAATTTATTAAATGCGCTTACAGGTATAGTTCTCTTAACTAGTTATCTATAATTGGAATCAATGTTTCAATTTTAGAATTGAATTCCTACAGGAATAACTGTACCAAAGATCAGCAATGCATCGTTTTTTCACTACTCATAAGCACTCATGAAATTTGAAACATAAGTGAGCCAAACGTTGATTTATAAGTACAGATTGCAATAAGTATGCGTGCATTAACGTCGACATTAAACTCATACCTACTCATTTAGATTCATAACTTTAGAAAAATACTTATAATACCTAAAATTGATACGAGTGACTCGAATACGAGTGACTCGAATCATTTTTCCAAATGCACAGTCTTAGTTATTGTTGCATTTACAAAAAAATAAACTAGACTGATATGCCATAAAGACAGAGCAACAAGTAGAGCAAATACACAACCTTCCAGTAAATATCTTCGTGTTCGTAAGCGATTCATACTTATTTTGTGATTATTGTAAACGTTGGGTCATGGAGAATCGAAATCAACAACATCGTACGTGTTGTGAACATCAGTAGAGGTTTTACAATATTAAAATAAGTATGAAAGCGTAAAATTTGAGAAATTGTGAGTATAATACGATTCTATTCATCTCTTTGAATACCCCTTGATGATCTCTGATAAGTATATGCATACATACAGTTTGTCAAAAAAATCTTTGCACAGACCAAAAAAAATGTAAAATTTGATTTTCATTCAAGAATTTCAACAACAAATTCTTTGTATATTCTTTTATTTTTGCACTCATTCTATAACTGTACTTGTCTACGACTATATGGCACCAATAGTTTCCTAATAGTAACACACATTACACACAAAAGAAGTTTACTCAATCTAAGAAGTGTCAAAAAAATCTTTGCATATTGAATGAAGATAATAAAAAAATTATAAAAATATGCCGTTATTTCCCAAAAATGTTGCGCATTTTGGGTTTTTTACAAATGAGATGGAATGTGAAAGGGGTAAATAACGTTTTAGTAACGAAGGAATCGTTTTTATGTAACAGGTGTCCTTATTTTACTACAAATGCAAATCTGCTAAGGAAATCGTCGTTATGTTCTCCCTAAATATCAGGACTGTATATAATTTTATATCCCGTACTGAAAAAGAAGGAGGACTAGATTTAAAGGGATCTACAGACAGTCCAAAAAAGATGACGCAGCGAGTTGAGAGAAAAATTATTAGAACCGTGTATGATAGACCACAATCCAGTGCGAGATGATTAGCTCTTCAAGTTTAAAAAACTTTGGGTTACGTGTTTTCCAAGAGACCATTGGAAATGTTCTTCAAAAACACAAATATTCTTCAAGAATGACTAGGAAAGAACTCCTGCTGTCAGCACAAAATGTTGAAAAGAAATTAAGATTTGCCACCGAATACATTTCACTTCCTTCGGACTACTGGGACGATGTTATTTTCTCAAATGAGACGAAAATAATGCTTTATTATCATGACGGACCGCAAAGAGTTTGGCGTAAGCCTCTGAAAGCACTAGAAAATAAAAATCTTATTCCTACAGTAAAGTTTGGAAAACTGTCTGTAATGGTATTCGGCTGTATATCCAGCAAGGGAGTGGGTGTTTGGATGAAATAATAACTCAGAAAGTACATCTTGATATTTTATAAAATGAACTGACTGCCAGCTTCAGGAAATTTGGTTTTATTGACCCGGTTAATCCGAATAAATTTAATCACAAGTACTATCAAGATAATGATCCTTAAAATAAATCTGATTTATGTAACTCGAGATTCCTTTACAACTGGAACAAAGTTATTGATACTCTTGCCCAAAGTTCTGATATTAACCCTATCGAAAATTTGTGGGTTCATCTAAAGAAAAAGGTATGAAAAAGATCGCCCACAAAAAACACGATTTGGTAAAGTTCATCAAAGAAGAGTGGGGAAAAAATACCATTAGAATATGACATTCCGAAGATTATTCAATCCATGAGAAGGCGTCTGCAAGCTTTAATTGTAGCTCAAGGTGAACCCACAAAATATTACCACTATACATTTAAAAAAATTCCAAAAATCGTAATATTTTACCAAGTGTGCAAACATTTTTTTGACAGCAGTAAAATTGGATTGTTTTTGTTTTTTAATATTTTACATTAGAATATTCTCATTGTTATAAAATTTTTTTTAATTATTATATTAACAAAACATATGTTTATAAAATCCTGTTTGAAAAAATTTAAAAATTTGATTATTTATATTAGAAATCAATGAATTTTTCTAAGTTTTCTTAATTTTTCTCAATGTGCAAAGATTTTTTTGACAAACTGTATGTTAAATATGTGATGAGAGTGAATATAGAAATTATTTTTATTTTATTTCATAATGGATGACATCATTACGCTTTTAAGCGATCATTAAGAATGATCAGAAACCGTTTTTAAATTTTGTCGCAATTAAATTTGTCCATAAAAATGTTTTTTTTTTTGTGTGTTTATGTGTACGTGTATACTCTGTGTGTTGCTTATTGCAAATTGTGTGTATGTGTGTGTGTGTGTGTGTGTATGTGTATGTTTGAGAAAGAAATCTGAAAATCCTTTTATAAGTTATTGTCATTTTCACTTTACTCGTTTTATTAACCATTGTTATCACATTAAGTCGATGTTTATCCATTGGCAAATGCTTTTTCCCTTTAGATTTAAAACCCTCTTTAACCGTAAAAAATCAATTCACTTGGATTTTTTCCTTTAACGCTTGTCTGTTTTCCAATTCCGTTTAAAGTCAACTAATAGCAACAACAACTTTGGTCATTTAAAAAAAGAAAAAAAAAATCGGTGAAAAAATTGTTTTAAAAAATTGTTTTTTTTTTTTTGGTAGCCTTCTTGTTTATTTTAATGTTTATGTTGGTTTTCTTTGTTGTTGTTGTTTTTTTTTGCTTTTGTTATTGTTGTTGGGTTGGTTGGTGTTCAAAAGTGTGTTTATACTTACATCGACAGTTAAACCATTTGTTGATGAGAATATTTTCCAGGCTGGATTCTCCTTTGGTGTGTAACGATAAAATTCACGACGTCCTCGATACCATTTAACCGTATAAAGTGTGTCATTTTCAATGTCGTAATTACAGATTAAAATCGCATTATCACCACGTTTAACAGCCAACGGTATGGTTACACTGACATTACGTAGGGCCAATATGAAATCTACAAAAACAAAAGACAGATAAAGATAAAAATAAAAAACGATACAAAAGAGAAACACAGTAAGTTAATGTGGTGGTCTGACTAATGGAAAATCCATGAGAACCGTTTTATAATTTTCACTTTTACTATATCACAAGGAAAAATTGATATTTTATAACATCAGCATTAATTACTGCAACCGGGCGATATTGTATCTGATTTTTCTTTACTACACATTTTGTAAAATTTAAGGTATAACTGAAACTGAAAAACAGTTTGGAACAGTTAAAGTTTAAGAAAAACATTTTCGTGTTATTTTTTGCAATAATCATGTATAGGAATCCACAATTATTATATGAAATTCTAATAAATGCCTATTTAAGACTAATCAACAAATAATTTTCGTTTATCTTTCACAATTACTTCTTAATTTCAGTTGAATTGCACATTCTTACATACATATTTCAGCAATATTCCTTATTAACTATTAACATAATATTCGTATTCCTTTAATGATTATTTTGCCAATTATAACCGACTAAACATCAATTAAAAATAAATATTGCCTCACAACAAAACCAATCACTGAATTAGAATTTGTCTAGAGAAATCTCTTAATCTATTCATATTTAAGTAAAGCAATGGGGGAAAAGGGAATGTCTTTATTACATAACATTATTGCCCAATTAATGCTAACAAGACAAGGACAAAAATAGTTGAATTCCGAAACCAATTTGTATGCCACTGCCAGTGCCATTGTTACTACTACTACTTTTACTACACCCTAATTAATTAGATTTCTGTTCACTTTCTCTTCTCTTTTTCCACTATGACTACGGTCTTAAACTGAAACTGTCTCATACACTAAACGCTTCTAAATCACAAATTATATTGATACACCATACACCCATGTACCATACCAACGTAATATTTTGTATATAAACATACACGATACAGAAAGGTGAAGAGCACGACAGGAAGTGTGAGAGGCAGTATTAAGGGCTGGACAAAATCATTATATCGAATAAGTAATTGTAATATTATATGTACTCTTAAGATGTACATACAGCCGTTTGCCAAGGAATTAGGAACAGTACAGTTAGATATCAGAAGATTAGAGATTATGAGTAGCGTAAAAACGATTCATTGCTGATCTCTGATCTGTAGAGATATGCGGATAACAAGACTGTTGAGGTTGTCTTAATGTATACTTTTTGTCTTTAAAACATATGTTTTGGATATCAGTACACATACTATTTCATCTAATTAGAAGACCACAGCTGTACTATACGTAGATTTCCTTGTATTTTGAGCAAGTCTTCGTTTATCTTAACATGAAGGTCATATGCTCGTTTAATAAACTCAGACACAACAACTTTAACTAACAACCATTGCATTACAATACAATTCTCTAAACGATTCTATATACATATCTATGTATAGGTGTTTTAACATATGCCTCCATATTTGTTTTATAGAGAGAGAGCAGCATATCCTTATAAATCTAAATCTAATATGACCTCTTATTAATTATAACTGATTATCATATGTGCGTACGCACACATACATATGTACATATATACAAGTACGTGGTATTTCTATGCTACCAAAATGCTCATTGTACCTTGCTCCATATGCATGTGTAGACATTTAAAAAGTAATAGAAAGAAATATTCACTGGCTTACTAAAATAATTTCCCATTATGATGACATCTGGTATACTTTACTAAAACTAAGAGAAATAATTCATGATTATATAATAAAAAAATAATAAAAAAAAATATTCTTCTGACACTTCGCACTCACCCAAAGGATCATAAAAAAAGTGATAACTTTCTGAATTTTTTTACAATTCTGATGGTTTTTTGTCGCTGTTTCCAGGACTATGCAATAATAAAAGCAAAGCAATAAAAACTGAAAAAGAATATGGAAATTATTCAGACTGAAGTGTGATTTCCTGTGACACAAGTGTCTGACTTTTGTATTTGCATAACCTCAGGCATGCCACACAGAAAAACAAAAAACAAAGAAAAAACTACAATTTATTTAAATATTTTTATTGTTGTAACACAAAAATATAGAAATAAAAAATACATACATTTAAATATATTTATGTATGTACGTACATTGTACATATGTTTATATACGTCAATATGTATGTACGTACATACATATATGCGGGGGCATGAAACATAAATTGTTCGTTTAAAATTTGTTGGACCTATGACGAGAACACAAATTATTATACGTGGAACAAAATTTAGACATCAAACTGCATATTTAAATTTTTTTAATACATTTTTGGCAAATATTTACAAAAGCCTCATCTAAAATAAATTTCTTTACGTCTTAAAATCAAAAGTGGAACAGAATTTACCAATCTTATTTTTTCACATCAAGGCCGTTCTGTACTTTAATGTGTTCCATGCTCAATGGCAGCTGTTGTCGTTCGTAAGATCTTTGTTTTCGTTGCGAGGCTGAGCAATTTTTTAAATGAACCCTTCAATACCATATTGATTTATAAAGCAAAAGACTATAATTCTTCCGATTAGCAAACCTCATCTTATCTCAGGATCTGAATGTTGAGCTTAAAAATGTTCTTCGATAACTTTAATAGCTTTCTAATAGTTAAGGTGTGTTTAATGGAAGGTATTATCTTAATTTGTGGCAATACATTCGTGCATATATTTTTTGTTAACTATTCCTCATTACCTTTGCAAATATACATACTTGTTTGGGATCATGATAACTATTTAACTTTCCTTTCCATTGGATAAATCATTATCACAAACTGTTGCATTGAAAATAGCGGCCCTCTCAAGTTCATAAATTTCAAATTCAAAGGTATAAATGAAGATCCCTAAAATAACCCACAAATGCATTTTGCTTTTATTATTATTGTTTTCAAGGGGGCTTATATACGATATTATTAATTGTTACTTCAGTGATAGTTCGTTCGATGAAAATTATCTTTTCAACGATTTGTTTTACGATCTTCTAAGCTTGATTGTATTTATGTATGCTTTTTGAGCGTACTGTGTTTTGTTCATAATTTGAATTTGTTACTTCGTTTTCTAACAGAAGAAAAATTATTTAAATTAAATAAATAAACACATAAAGCAAGCATCTCACAACAGTGGACAATCACAATCATGAACACTTTGGTGTTACATTGTTAAAGATTTCAGAAAATTATTTTATTTATATTCACACCATACGTGTTATTAACGATAGGAATGGATTAACATATGAAACTCATTACCACTTAATATATTCCCTAATTGGGAACGTAAACAAAATTAAAAACATGAACATCCTTTGCTAAATTGAGTTCATATTCCGGCGAGTTCACTGTAGAAGAGTATAACATTTATTTCTGTGTGTATTTTTGAATGCAGCTGTTATAAATTATTGTGACTGTTGAGTTTTTATGGCCCTCAGTTGGCTTTTTGATGTTGTTGTTGAAATTTGTTGGCTTAGATTTTATTTTACTATGAATGCTTCCTACAGCGTAGTATAATTGTTAAGTCTGTAAAACTAGAGTATGTAGTTATTTGATATCAAAAGCTGAAGAAAAGTAGTGTGGAGTACTGAAATATTTCTTACACCCATACATACTACGTACACATGTACTATGTTCATATAAATTGTTGACAACAATAACAAATTTATTTTGTATAATTTGAAGTTGTATTATCCTCTCACTCTTACTCATTCGGGCTCATTCGATTTGGTATAATGTTTCCTGCTTTTTATACATTAGATTGCTTTAATTTCTGTTGTTGTTTTTACGTTGACAACAACAGCAATAAAAATAAGCAATAACTGATATTTTAATATAAATAACCAAAAACAAAACAGCAAAACAAACAAAGTAGCTCAAAAGAAAACAACAAACATATAAAATATTTTATTGTTCACAATCATTTTAACACTATTTATCTGTTCTATTCCGTTTTCATTTGTTTTGTTTTGTTTCATTGTGTAGTAAATTTTATTTTTTTTTAATTTACTCTGCTCGTTTGTGTCACATTATTTAATTTTTTTTTCCCCCTCTTCGATTATTTTTACTCTATTTCTATAACTCACAAAATTTTTATGTTTTATTTTGAACTAAGAATAGTTATTTTTTCATTTAATTTCGTTTTGTTTTGTTTTGTTTTTTGTTTTTTCTATTTTTATTTCATTTAATTTAATGTTCGCTTTATATTGCATTGTATTGTATTCCATTTCATAGATTTAAATTTTATTTGAATTTTGGCGTATTTAAATCGTCTGTGATAAAGTGCAAATTGTTGTTACTTTTTTATTGTAAATTTTTATTGCCCGACAATAATAAAAACTGTTGATAAAACGCCTAAATCAATAATTTGAATTTCAAGTACCCTACCGTTGTGCACTTTAAATTCAATTTTTTTTTTTTCTTTTTTTGCAGAAATGCAATAAATTTCAGAATATTTGAAAATATTTATTTTGAACTGTAAAACGATTGATTGAGAATTTTTTTTTTTTGTGTGTGTTTAACTATGTATGTACATTGTTTTCAAAAAATACTTGTAATAACGATATAAACTTAAATAAATCCTGCGGAAATATATACATATGCACATATGTATAGAAAATATATGTAGTTTGCCAAGAAAATCGTTTTCGTATCGGCAATAAAAATCGTTTTTGATTTTGCCTTTTGCAGTAATTATTCTTTCTTATGAACTGAAATTTATCTACAAAATTTTAAAAGTGAAAATTAAAAGTTTAAAGACATAAAATTGAATAAAAAAGAAAAAGACATTGTTTCTGTAAGGCGTATGGATTCACACAATTTGATGTATGTATTCCATACAAATAGACGTTATGGCCAAGCAGCGTTACCGCTGGAAATTTTTAAGAAGGCGCACAAAAAGGGGATTTTTGAAAAAATAGTCGCACAAAAAGTGTATTTTGGCAGTAAAAAGGGGAAACATTTTTAAAAGAAAAGGAAATGTCTATAGTCTAGTCTAGTCTCTAGTTTAGTCTCTAGTCTAGTCTCTAGTTTAGTGTCTAGTCTAGTCTATAGTCTAGTCTATAGTCTAGTCTATAGTCTAGTCTATAGTCTAGTCTATAGTCTAGTCTATAGTCTAGTCTATAGTCTAGTCTATAGTCTAGTCTAGACTAGTCTCTAGCCTTGTATATAGTCTAGTCTGTAGTCTTGTCTTTAGTCTAGTCTTTAGTCTAGTCTGTAGTCTAGTCTATAGTCTAGTCTATTCCATACTAAAGTTTAGTCTATAGTATAGTATATAGTCTAGTTATTGTCTAGTCTATAGTCTAGTATATAATCAAGCATATAGTCGAGTCTATAGTCTAGAAAAAATGCTTTTTAAAAAAAGGGGAAAAAAGGGTCATAAATCTTGAAAAGTGTCAAATTTAGTTTATTTTAGTAAGGGGTCACTGAAAAAGTGTCAAATTGCGACTTTAGTCGCTCAACGGTAACGCTGTGGCCAAGCCCTAAAACCATATTATAACTTTTATCGTAAATGTCAGAAAAAAAAATTAATCTTCGAAAAACTAAAAGTTATTTTTGACTTTTATTTTTTTGAGCAGAAATAAAAATTATTTTTGTTTTAATTCGTGATGAGTTCATAGTATTTATTAAAAAAATTTTAAAAATTATTAGAATTAAGTTTTGCCTCCAAATTTGAATTGGAAGAACAAAATTAACTTTTATTTCTGCTCGAAAAAATAAATTCAAAAGATGACTTTTGGTCAAAAATAACTTTTATTTTTTCTCGAAATAATAAAAATCAAAAAATAAATATAAAAATTTGATCCAAGACAATCGAAATGGTATATCCGACATTTATAATATAAGTACATACAATAAGAATAAAAGTAGCTCAACAATATTCACATACATAAGTAAACGAAAGTTTTTCATACAAATGAAGTTTTTGTCATACAGAAACAAAAGGTAATTTTAAACTACTCTCTGATGCAATTTCAGCCATGAGGCTGTATGACGAGCAATTTCAAACGTTCGAAGATTTTTACGATAAGCACTCAATTAATCAAACATTTTATAAGAAGACAAAAAACTTTGATCGTCTGAAAGCTTTCCGCCTTTCAAAAACAGATTTTAAAAATATCAGAACTTAAATTTTATTAAAATTGTATGTAGTTCCTTGTAGAGAAAAAAGCAAATTGATTTATTTATTGTACAATTTGCAAAACAATTTAACAGAAAAACAAAAAATAAATATCAAAAATATTGATCCAAGACAATCGAAATGGTATATCCGACATTTATAATATAAGTACATACAATAAGAATAAAAGTAGCTCAACAATATTCACATACATAAGTAAACGAAAGTTTTTCATACAAATGAAGTCTTTGTCATACAGAAATAAAAGGTAATTTTAAACTACTCTCTAATGCAATTTCAGCCATGAGGCTGTATGACGAGCAATTTCAAACGTTCGAAGATTTTTACGAAAAGCATTTTATAAGAAGACAAAAAACTTTGATCGTCTGAAAGCTTTCCGCCTTACAAAAACAGATTTTAAAAATATCAGAACTTAAATTTTATTAAAATTTTATATAGTTCCTTGTAGAGAAAAAAGCAAATTGATTTATTTATTGTACAATTTGCAAAACAATTTAACAGGATAATTTAACAATAATTTTATTTGTTTAAATAATAGGTTGGCAGTGAAGAAAAAACAAAAATTTAAATAAAATGAATATGAACACAATAATTTCAGAGCCACAATTAAGTAAATATTTCGAAACAATAAATGAATGTAAATAAATTATAATACAAATATGTTCGTATGTACATATAAATGTACGTGACGAGTTAAATACATACATACATATCTACGTCAATATATGCTTACCATATATGCTTACCATATATGTATATTCATAAATATGGACTGATATAAGCAATTTTTTATGTATGTATGTATGTACATAAATATTTAAAATTTTAACTGCTTAATGATAATGAGTATGAGGTGTAAATGAATATACATACATACGTATGTATGTATGGAATAATGACAATAATAATAAACGGGTTATACAAATATTGAAAATGGTATTTTTATAAATTTCTTATACAGTACGCACGCACTTAAGCTCACCCATAAAGGGTTAAATGCGTACACATTACGTAGCCAAAGTATGTGAAACAAAGAAAAAGCTTACAAATTTAAACTGTATACTGTAAACTGTTATATTGTAAGTATGTACATAGATATGTATGTACAAATATGTTAAATTCCCTCAAATTTAGACTTTCATCTCTCACTCTCTCATATATGTATGTATACATAACGACTCGACGTTATCATATTCGTTGTTGATAGATTCGGTTTAGGTGTCATTGTTGAAATGAATTTGTTGTTATTTTGATTGGTTTAAGAAAAAGCAAAAACAAAAATAAAAAGAAAGAGAAAGAGAAAACAACAACAAAAAAAGCTGCGCGCGTTTAATCGTCAATGCTTTTGCCTTTTAAAAAATTGTTTAAACAATTTTGTTGTTGTTGTTTTTCTTGTGTTTTTATTTAAAAAAATGTTCATGCCTGCTTCTAAACACTGACAGCCTGGTATTTTAGCAAATTTTATAAAAAGTTTCAAAGTTTTTAATTTGTTTTTGTTATTTTTTAAACAATTTTTAAATAAATTTTTTAAATGCTTGCGACTTCTTCTTCATACTATTCCTATAGACAGTGTTGGTAAAATAAAAATTTTAAATAAATTCATTACGCTTTATGCACAATTTACGGAAATTTTGGACTTTTTGTATGAAGCTCTCATGTAGTACCAGCACGTGAATTTAATTACCAAAAAGTCAAAATACCAACAAAACGACTAACGACGAAAATAAAATGTTTAACAAAAAAAAAAAACCAAAAAAGCTTGAGTCATATTAAAAAAAAGTACATTTATGTGTGTACTTGACACACACAATATTTGAATTAATGGGCATGAAATCATTGTGTCACCAAGTCACTAAAACGAAAGTTTGCATGTACAGTCGCCGGCCAAATGATTAAACCTGCTGTTTATTATTATTTATGTTGGATAATAGAAAAATGGCTTGTAAAAGCAATGAAGCAATCAACTGCTGTCCTATAGTGTATCTAATAAATTGGTCAGAGACTGTGATCATATTTAATCAATTCCTTGTGCATTTTAGGCCCTAGTCGACTTATAAACACAGTATGTTAAATATATACAAACATTACAAACAATATATATACAAACATTATTATTATTATGTGCACAAAAAAGAAAAAAACAAAACAAAAACTCGTTCAGGGTAGAATTTTACTAATGAAAAATGATTAAATTGTAGCGTAAATTGGATGTGCATAGTATGTACATATTCATATTCATATACAGGGTTAAGCATTTCTCAGAATTTTATTTTAATTTATAATTTGTCAGAATGTGCGCATATATTTCGACTTGTTCATACAAATGTATTTAAACATACATATACATATATATGTATATATGTACTTTGAAAACTAATATACATATGTATGTACATATACTATTCGCACATCAAATTATATCTATAATACTATATGTATGTATGTATGTACAAATGTACATACATATGTTCAAATATTTACATATTAAATTTTTTTATTGACTTTTATGTTTTTTTTTTTATAAATTAAAAGAAAAGAAATCATTTAAAAAGCCACAAACAACAATGATAAATACATTGTTACGTACATACATACATATGTATCTATATTATTGTGATAAAATTCGTCTTCCTTCCATGTTATGTTCGCCTCATCAATTGGATACAAACAACCCATAAGACTTCCTACAATATGAGGAAAAGCGAAAGTGTTTCTTTTCTCTTTTTTAAAGCATGTTTGCCATTCTCGCAAACTTAAATTCAAAATTGCATAGTTTGGTAGTAATCCCATCCGTTATGCTTACAAGCAGATTTGGTAGCGTATGTATGTAAATGACATCAAGTAGTCGAAGTCAATAGAAAATATTTGAAAGTCTTTTATCTTCAGTTGCCATCTATTCAAAGAGGTAAGTAGCCTAAACTCTTCGAAGCTCAGATAAAAATCTAAACCAAGTTTATACAGTAACAGTCTTAATATTGTGAAAATGTACTGGAGATATAGTATATAGTAACGATCACACATGGAGTTTACACACGTCAAGTCTGACAATACAATGGAAAGTGGTACAGAATTGACCGTAGCATCAAGTTTATAGGTTTCCTCTTTCCTTCTTATGCATGATATTCTATACGTAGCTTGTTCAAAAGAGAAATCAACAACATTTGAAAAAACAAAAAATGAAAAATTTCTTGTAATTCTTATTTATACTCACAATCATCTTTCACGCTCCTTCTTTTTTCTTAAGATCATTTGCTTTCAGTACAGTACGTAAATAATTAGTTGCGTTCTCTTTTTTGGAAGGGAGGAACTCATTGAAATACCACAATACATATGAATGAAT
Source organism: Sarcophaga peregrina (assembly GCA_014635995.1). Lineage (NCBI taxonomy): Eukaryota > Metazoa > Arthropoda > Insecta > Diptera > Sarcophagidae > Sarcophaga > Sarcophaga peregrina. The sequence continues at coordinate 105,047,891 of CM025791.1, forward strand.
GTACGCTGTGTTTGTTTCTTACGGCAGGTCAATAAACTGTTTTCTGGAACAAATATTCGAAACAATGTTTCAGTGATGTGTCATGATAAAAAAAAAACCCCTACGAAATATAATGTGACCCTGTTAACAGCATTACTTGTATGATTTCCTTTTTTTTGTGGTGATCAATGTCAGAGCATTGAACAAATAAAATAAATAGTATTTCAATGATCAATGATGGTGGATGAATTCATGACCTGGTTACTGAACACGCTTATATAAAAAGCATGTCAGGGTAAGGGCATTGACATAGAAAATCTTTGGCCCATTCAGCATTATTACCAGTAATGAAATGCGGACACAGCCCTGATCATGACATTATAACTTCAAATATAAATGGAACGTAAACACTGCATCCAAAGTAAAAATCATCATACTTATATATCGTTTGGGAAGAATGACTTTCGTTTTCATCAAAAAGTCAATAAGTTGACTTTGTTTTTATGCCAGGAGATCATGAGTTCTTAAAAGTAAACAAATAAAAAAAATTAAATCACAAATAAATACAAAATTTATTTTCTTTGTTTCATTTCTCATGTTTATTTTATTTTTTTATTTCGCGTTGTGTTTGTTAGTTGAACCTTCTGTTCCTGATCATTATTATTTTAAAATAATTTTTAAAAACACAGTCAGTCAGTCAGTCAGTGGCACAGCGTACATAATGATCACTTTCATTTTCAAAATGATCAATAAGATCATTTTGTTTTTGACTAGGCTCTCAGAAATAATCGCACGATGTTTGTTTTTCAGTCCTCTTGTGGTTTATTTTTGATAGTCGCTCCGCTATTGTTGTTGTTGTTTTCATTTCGAAATTATACAGTCTTTTAAATTCAAAATAACAACAACACTCACACGCAGGGGTACCAAATCGTATTCATCGTACACATCATACACACATTCATACACAAGTTATTTATATTCAGTAAACGACTGAATCAGCTTATTTCATATAGCAAAGAGGCATTGTTTATTGCTGATGATGATACTTAACGGTATTGGGGAACAATAAAGCAATCAAGAACTGGTTTATAAAATATTTTCATCATGTGACATTGTCTGACATTGTTTGAACCGATTTAGCGAGAGATTTTAATTCACAGTAAATGCGTATAATGTTATTGTCTTCTGATGATATTATTACGCTTGAACCAATCTTATTAAGGTTCGACTATCGAAATTTCGAAAAATATGATAAACATCTTTCTAACCTTCACGTCCTGGAAAAATCTGAGATTAAAAAGGCTAAAACAAAGCAACGAAATAGAAAGAAGATGAGAGGCTAGGAGGCTGGTAGGCTGGGAGGCTGAGATGTTTTCCGACAATCCCTGCATTTCTTAAAGCATTAAAAATATACGCTATGTCGCTTTCATTGTAATTCTTCTCCACACCGCAGTGAGTCTCCAATATCATTTTCAAAACTTTCAACAGAAAACCAAAAGAAAGAAACGAAACGCTTTTATTCTTCATAATATAAATTTCAGGCCAATGAACCTTTTGAAAATAAGTTCATTTTTTAAACAAGTTCATTGACTTTTCATTATAAAGTTAAAAACCTTTTAACTTAAACATCAAAATTTCGTATTGAAAACGATTTCAGTTTTTGAGAATTTCGTAATTCTGTTAACGGAAACCTTGAACACGGTTGAAAATGAAATCTTTAAAACTTTAATATAACAAGAGTTCAGAAGGTTTAGGCAGCTCCAAAAAGCGTTTCATTGTTAAAAAGCGTATTAAAAATAAAAATTGTTTTAAAAACTGATCGTTAAGTTTTCGTATTTTGTGTACAGTTATGACTGTGGAATATCCATCCAGTGTTTTATGTTTAACTTAAACAGTGGCTTCAATGAATGAATGAATGATCAAAACCGAATTGCTGAAGTATGTCATGGTTATTGGAGGGCATAGTGCCCATTAAGGGTCTTTTAACTTTAACTGAACGAACTCCGATTTAAGTTATAAATAAAAGAAATGAATTTCGTCCGTTTGAATGCATTTTTTAGTCTCTTCTTTAATAGCAACTGAAGATTACTTTCGCTTTTCCGCATTTTATAGGAAGTCGCATGGACTTTTGTATCAATTTTATTGGGATAACATAAAGAGTTGAAAGTGAACAAAATTAAGCATAAAACTTATTTGGATTAAACACATACGATACACGTCGTTAGTTGTTATTCTCTGTATTCGTGAATGTGCAAAATTTTTTGTCAGTTTTCTGATCTGGTTTTTTTTTTGGCAGTTCATTGAACTTTTTTTGAATAAAATTTTTATACTCGCCTCGCTACTTTATGTTTTAAAAACAAAAAGTTTCATCGTTCTAGTTTCAGTTTATTGAACTTTAGCAGAAAAGAAAGCTTTGAATACGGTTAAAAGCATAAAAAAAGAAAAAACTTACGCTTTAAGAGATTAATTTTATTATTTTTTATTTTCAAAGGTTTTATCTTTCATAAAAAAAAAATCAATCATTGTTCAACAATATCTTAATTTAGATTATAGATTAATTATGAAAAGGGACTTTTAAGAAAAGGCATTTTTTTATTGGAGCAATTAAAAACACCAATACGTCGTAATCAAAGCAAGATTTATTTTTTATTTAAATATACAATTTTGGAATTTCTTTCTGAAAAATAATACGCACATAGGTAGATAAATCTTTTAAATTATTTATGAGAGCTCGAAAAGTAGACTTCATTTTTAGAGAATATTTGCTATTCTGGTGCTTGCGTTTAGAATGCGTTATACGTAAATCGCACAGTCGTGTTTATTTGCATATCCATTAATATGAAGCAATATTTCATCTAAAATCAGGAAATAAGTTTTAATATCCGTTTATGCCGAACTCTACAGTGTACAATATACGCTATGATCTTTAGAAATGCTCTACTCCACCTCAATTCCCAGAAATCACGCAATAAGATAAACAAATACTACTGTTGCTCTAGTGTTCTAATATTTTTACAAATGCTATCACATATAAAAGATTAATTTATTTCTAAATTGGACATTAACAACCGGATTAACGGATTTCGGCCTGCCTCCTTAAAACATCCTTCTTGCACGCCTACGCCAGTTGGTCACACCAATCGATGACAGGGTTTCCTCGATTTAATAGAACTTGAGGTCGTCCTCTTCGTCGACTTGTGCATCCGCATCCGCAACATATCCGAGCCAGCACAACCGCAGGATTTTAAACGCTCCACAATATCCACGTCGTTGAGGAGATCATACAGCTTACTGTTGGATTGAATTGGATGCGGAAATTCTTGCTAACTCGCATTGGACCAAAGATCTTACGTAGGACTTGTAACTCGAATATTCTCAAGGCTGCTGCATCAGTCCTTAATACATCTCCGCCATAAAGAAAGACGGAAAGGAAAAGCGTCTTGTAGACTATTAGTTTTGTTGTATGATAGAGGTCTCTGCTTCTCAATTGCCTACTGAGAATATAGTATCACCTACTGGCAAGAGAGATCCTGCTGCTTGGTCTCCAGACTGGCATTATTTTTGGTGGTAGCGGCAGAGTCCAAATAAGATGTTGTTCGGGTGTATATAATTTACTTTAAATTTTATGAACTATAAATAAAATAATAAAAAGGTATGCAAATTACAGAACCAGTCCTATTTCATTCCACTAACGAATTAACTTTAGTAAAATTAAATAAACTCATCAAATCGAATTATAATGAAGTAATTTATAAATATATTCTTGAATCGATGAACTCTTAGGTAATTTTTTTCTTTTTCTTTTTTTTTTTTTTGCTGTGAATGTGATTTGTGTGAAATCAACGCCTTCCCAATACATTCCTTCATTGCTGAGAATTGTAGATTGGTATTACAATGCGAACTCAAATGAGAAATCTTTAATCTAACATAACCTGCATTCACCAAAATCTCTCTCTCTCTTTCTCTCTCTGTTTCATCGTTTACTTCATTTATATGATGATGATGCATATCCTCATAAGCGGAAACAAACCTAATTGCTGCCGCTTTCACATTTACAGACGCATTCAAATCCATACGGGCATTTACAAACACTTTTACTTACACAGTACGAATGAACTGCTACCAGTGGCTCAATGCACACTCTCATGAAGTACAAGACTTTAAACGTTTTGTAATCCGAAAGCAATTAAAGTTAAAGTTTATTAAAATTAAAAAAAGAAACATAAAAAAGTATAAACATAAATAAATTTTAATGAGTAGCCAAAACAAAAATCCACAAAACAATTCATAAAAATTATCATAAATGGGGTTTAATAAACGTGCTAATCAGTGCTGGAAGCCTAATAAGAAATAGTCAACAAAATCTAAACAATCTAAACAAATACATAGGGTAACAACAACAATAATCTGCATAATATAGTTAGCAAAAACTATAAATTCGAGGTGTTTTTTTTTCACTGCCAATAAATAGAAGCCACAAGGAATGTACACAATTCCGAAGAGCTTTAAATAATCTTTAACTAATTAACTCATATTAAATCATCGACATACTTTATTTTTATTTTTTTTTTTTGTAATATTATTGGAGCTACAGAGAGCTGCTTGATTTTATGAATTAAAAATCCTAGTTCTTGTTATTTCGCAAAGGTGGTTGTTCTATTTTATACAGGCGATCATATTATTTAGCTGGTGGCATCTGTTATTAAAACAAAATACATATAAAAATCAAAACATTTCCTCTCTCTAGTAAAAACAAATCAATTTTTAAATCAGGAAAACCTTGAGAAAAACCTTAAAAATATTTCATATTAAATTATACAACGAAGTTGTTTTATATTCATAAGCGCGTCCATACGTACAGTGTTAACGCTTGTATGTTAAAGTGTACGAATTAATTTCAACAAGGTTAACATTTAAACAAAAAAAAAAAAAATGTTTCATTTTTCTCATGACTTTTTCTCTTTTTTCTTCTTTTTTGCATTTCAATTTAACGTTTACACGCATGCCGAAAAACAAATTGAAGAAAAAAAAAAATTGTTCAATTCCGGCAACATGCCATAGCTACTCGTATGTAATGTATTATTTAGTTATGTATGTATGTATGTATCCATATATGTATGTACTCCTCATATTATTTTTTCGGGGGATGTACTTTTGCCTTAACGATCAATACGGTGATTTGTACATCACCTGATCGTCACAAGTCAGAAATACAGTGTGTAAGATTTTCAGTTACCTGTGTGAACTTGTAAAGGTCAACTGGTTGTTATAAAATAGATCGTTTTTAATTTCAAGACCAAGTCTCACGTGAGATCTTTTAAGTTTGGCTCAACAATTTAGTCTTGCTTATATACTGACATGAAAAAAAATAAACAAATTGATTGATACGCTCACAAAAAAATGTTTTAAATTCAATGCAATCATTTCGGAAATTAATATATTACATGACCATTAAGGTATTCAAGAAAATTTAATGTTGAGCCAAATATTTATGGTTGCAAATCCATGCATGCATCCAGATTATAGAATTAATTAATAAATTTTATTAAATATTATGTTTTATTCTTATTTTTATTTTTTTTGTTTGTTTTTTGTAATTTCAATATGTTTCTAAATTCAATGAAAAATATTTTAAAATATGAACTCTGACATCATTCGCGGATGGAAACAATTTAATCTTCAACATTTAGTTTTATAAAATTTTTCGTATGAATATGCAAACTAGCATTTATACTAACATTTACCGTCGAGTGTAAAGATACAAAATGATCCGAGAAACTTTACAAAACTGGAAAATGTCCTCCACTATTCTAGAAGGTATAGGCAGGCAGAATCTAAAGAATACCTGTAAGATTTACTATTTTTCGAGAAATTGCCTTCACAGCATTATAAGAATAGCAAAGTGTTTTAAAGATATCCCTTCGTAGAATCAAGTAATTGTAATTTTAAAAGCTTTACATTGTTCTATTTTACCTAGGCTAACAGAAATGGTAGAGAGTAGTATGAAACTAGGCTTAAATCTTTGCAAACTACAACTGCGTATACAATGTGCAAAAGAGTATTAAGAAAAGAAGTTCATAGACCTCTTCTATATAAGATTGTACATACATATATACGTATGTACGTCGTAGATACAAAATAAATAAACTGAAGTATGTATTTCATAAAGGCATAAGCCCCTCAATCATACTAATTGATTCTAGTTCTTTTTACTGCTATTTGCTGTTTTAGCTGTATTGCTTAGATTTTAGTTGAGAGAAGTTGTTCTCTTTTACCTAGGCGATCAGCTAGAGATAGAAGGGTGTTTATTGAATTCACAAAATATTAAAATAAATGGCCTTGAAGTTCTATACGATGTTGTCACTTAAAAATCCTACCAGACTAAATCATATTTCCAGCAGCATAAGCAAAAATTAGTAACCTTGTCGTCTGCCGTTCAACAAAATACAATCAGAACGATTAAAGAAAAAGACCACAATTCGTTTACCTGCATTCATATTTCGAAATACATTAAGGAGTTACTATTACTTTTCGAGGATTTTAAGGTGGTGGAATGAAAACAGGATTAACAATTAATTATTTGTAAAATTAACCTAGTATATAGAATGTGTGGCTGTGTGTGCTTCTTATTATTTGACTAAAATTGTAACAAAAATAATTTTCTTTTATTGTTCTATTAAAGGACCTAGAAAAAGCTGTTCTATTTAAGCTAGGTCTTCATAACTTTATAGCAAGAAACATTTCATAAAAATTATTTTAAAACATTTTGTAAAAAAATTTATTTTTGTATTAAAAGCCTTGAAAAATTCAAACGAAACAAAAACTGCACAAAATACAAATTCAGTATATAATTCCAATACGAAGTTTTTTTTTCTTCACATACATACATTTACTCATATACGAGTAACAATAAAAACGCCTCTCAAGGTAAAATAAATAGTAGATCATACAGTCATGCCATAAACCAAACCATTGTGGGCAATCTACCTACCAAGTGATGATCCAACAACCTAAGCAGACAAACGCTGTTAAGCCTTCGTATCCCTATAGTAGTGCTGTACCCAATCAATGTAAAATTATATTTACATTTATTTAAAAGAGTATTTAAACGTTAATTTTTCTCTCAATTGAAACTTTTTCGATTTCGATTACGACTGTTTGATCCAACAACAATGAAGAAATCAAAAATAAAGTAAAAAACAATGACAAATAAACACACCAACCGAATAACCTTCATATTTTTAACATACAGATTTAGCAACTATGCGCGTATATTCATATAAACAACTTATCCAGAAACAGAGGGACCAATATCATTGGGCCAATATCTGTTACATTCAACCAACGTTCAACATTCAAAGTCAAATTGTACTACTCAGTCCTCCTCTATACAAAACAAAACAAAAAACAAAAAACAAAAACCATATAAACACACACGTGACGTGAGATGTTTAAGGTCATCCAATTTGTAAATGTTTGTGTGACAAGCGGTGAGACCGAAACTGAGACAGAGGCAAACTATGAGTGTGAGAGTTTGTGAAACGTCTGCACGTTTGTTTTATTGAGGAACGTAACTGCAATAAAAATTCATTGGCATCGTATTTTTAATGGATTTATTGCAGTTTTGGCTTAAAAGCCACACTAATTTAAGCCAAACTGGGGAGTAAGTCTCTAGACTGAAGAGCATCGTACATTTGTATCGCCTGATTAAATAAAAAAAGAATAAAAAATCTACAAAATTATAGAAAAGGAAACTTTGCCTTACCATTTATTTACACATAGAATGCGAGACTCTCCAAAAATGTTTATATTGACAGTCTCATTCTGTCCGTCAATTGTAGATGTTAACAACCATTGTAGCTGTGGCTCTGAATATATTTTATAATTATCGTAGCCATAGAGACACACACATACTCAAACGTATGTAAAGTAAAAATCAGTTCGTCTGTGCAAAAATTAATGTGGGGTTTTGCCTGAGTATGAACATTGTATGCATAAGACAGGCCTATGAACTTGAAATTCTCAAGGCTAAATTAAAAACATTCATTTATGTAGATTATATACATTCACATACATATGTACATACATATACCGATGTACTATTGCTGATGTTAATATGTATGTATGCACATACATTTTTATATACAATATATAACATTGTAATAAAAGATTTTCAGTTAACACAAAAAAGTGAATATTTTCTTAACTCTGCCCACAAAATGCTGAGCGCCTAGGTTTACAAGAACAGAGTCCTTTAACTAAAATCTAAACGTCTTACCATGATGAATGAAATGCTATTGTTTCTAAATTTAAAATAAGTGATCATTCATACTTAAATTATACAAATATGCCAATATAACTATGTGTAAACGTTTTCAAAGCAATCATGTTATAGAGTTTTAATATTAATACTATCCTATTAATCATCTGTTCAAACTACTTGTAGAAGACTATTGAATTTCTATTGGGTTTCTCTCTGTCTTCTAAAATATTAAAAAATAATTTGTTATTATAAAGGAAATTAAATATAATTTATTGCAGCACATTCCTAACGAACTATTCTCGGAATTGCGTATATGTTTGTATTTATAGTATATATGCTTGCATACGTACATACATACGGACCCACAAATTCTGAAATTTCTAAAGAAAACAATACAATATACATACATGCGTATGTGATTAATTTTATTATAATAATATTCTATTAACAATTACTGCTAAAATTCAAATAAAAAGTTGGCAATCCATAATTTTGTTTTGCTTCCAGTCTAAACTAGGGGTTTTTGAACTCTAACGTGGGCTTAAGCACAAACTTAGCAAAACAATGAGTTTCTTTTCTAGTTTTAGTGACAAGTTCATTCACCTATGCATAGTTAATTTCATCTTTCAATAAGTGCTGTTGCCCCATCATAATTTTCCTTCATGATTTCCTTTATTTTGCTTATGATACTTCAGCAACTCTTAAAATTGATATTGACCCTGACATTGGGACTCAATTCAGTTAAATGAAAAAAACAAAAAAAAAACAAAGTAAATATTTTGAAATCACTCTCGCTTTTAGTGTTTAGGAAACTCAATATAATTTTGTAACAGGCAGACATAAAACTTGGCTAGCAGTAATATTCAAAATATGTATTTTTTTAAGCCCTAGTTTAGTTGTGTTTGCCAGTTAAGCGAAAATTTTTAAAAATTTCTTCACAAAAAAAAAATCAATTCCGCTTAGCAACTAGCAACATTGTGAAGTATACCCGTCTGTACGTATTGTTACCGCGTCGTTTCTTTTGGTATTTAACTGGAAGTGAAATCTGTTTTTAATGACCTCATTATAAAAAATTTTTGACGAATTTCATTTAATTTTTTTACGTTTATTGGTGTCAAACAATTAACCACTTAGGGGCATATGTCTTGGCGATATTTGCCATACCACACAATAGTTGTTGGCCTTTCGATTTAAGTCATTCGAATTGTTTACCTTGATTGTGCCATGTCAGATAATTTTGTTAAAGTTTTACCTTTTTACTACTAATTTTTGTGCGCTGCCCTATTTATTTATCCAATTTATCCTTCATTATGTTACGCATTTCATTTCACCTATGTTTTCTTAATTTTTTTTTTTCTGTTTTCTCAAATTCACTTTGATCCCTTAACTGTGTTTCTTCCTTCTACTTCTTCTACTGCTTCTACTGCTCGCTTTGGCTCTAGCTCGTTGACGATGTGGTTCTATAAATTTCGAAAACTGTTTCGGAAATGAAATTGTTAAAATATTTACCCAATTGATTGACATTTCTATTAACTAAATTCTGTTTTATGCTCTTCATCACAGCTCCTCTTGGGGTAGCACCTTTTATCTCGCTAAATTCGAAAGTGTTTGTTTGTTTGTATTCTGTTCTGTATTAGAAAAAAAATTGGCAATAAATGGAAAAAATAAACATGCCCCAAAAACATTCTGTGTAATGTTCAATCTAAACCATAAAAATGATTTGTTACTTCTTTTTTTTTATCCAGAAATGTGGAAATAAAAAGTAACGGCAGTGGGGAAAAAAGTAAGAAAATCGATTGAAAAGAGAAAGTCAACTCTAGTACCAGCAAATTATATCAACTGTTTCAGTTCTCTTTATGTTTTTTGTAAACACAACAACAAGAAAAAAAAAAAACAAATTTATAAATAGAAAATTTTGTTTCCTTTTTCTTTTTATAAAAACAACGAACTGAACACATAAATTGGTCGACTTAAACGAACCATGCAATATGCCTGGGCAGGTTTCTTTCATTATTTCGAATATGATTCGGCTTAATTTTTCAAAACTAAATACTCTGTTGGGAACTTTATTAAATTTAAACAGAATATTTTTAATTATAATTTTTCTTATACTACTTTTGACTTCAACGAGTTTGTAATGTCTTGTAATTTTCATGGTGCTCGTATAAACCAAAGAACTCGTAATTTTACATCCGATAAAAATCAATAAACACACGGAAGTAACTGTATTGCTAATATTGCCAAAAATGTCTCAGGTATTTGGTGTAATACCTCAGTAAAGGAGAAAGAAACAAAAGCAAAGAAATCCATCAATTCATACATATGTTGAGATAGACAACTTAATCAAAGTGTATGAGCTCTAAATCAAGGTTATGTGGCAACAAAATATTTTTACTTCATTTATTTTATTTTTATTTTTTTGTTTTCTTTTGTTTTCGTTTCAAACTCACTTTGTAGAGATTTGATATTGAAAGTAAACCTTTAGAACAAAATGAAAATTGTTCGACATTATTTAATACAATCAATACTTAGAACAAAATTTGCTTTCCAATATGCGTTTTAAACGAATTTTTTATTCTACATATACATACATACGTAGATTTAATGAATTTCTAAACCAATTAAAATCATAGCATCATTTTATTTATAAAATTTAAAAACTTTAATACTTTCATTGAAATTAGTTTTACAAGCTACAAAACCTGCAGACTTGAGGACTGAGACCTATGACCATTAAATACAAGTTACTTTAAATGCAAGAATATAATAAAATTAAAGATTAACAAATTTCTTTTACAATTACCTCAAAGGAATACTTATAGTGTCATTGAAACAACCTTATTTGATGCCTCCTAATGACACATACAGCTCCCACTTTAAGTCTCTTGAACATGTTTCTCAGAGCAAATTATGCCCATGAATGAAATACAATTTATCACTTAAACGCATTATCATACCATGAGAAAGTCGTCTCTTACACTCTTACACCCACAAATTCATATACCGCATCTGAATGTTGAACACCATAGGATACCGAATACAGAAAATTTTGTTATTGCCAAGGCTCTACTTTGTTTTATAGTTGGAGAGATGATACAAGCAATCTAACGGCCGTTAAGGATGTAGGTAAGGGTAAGGTAAGGCACGCAAAAATCTAATTGCGTATCATTTGGCAGATCCCGTGTGTATAGTGAAAGTAATGAAAATGCTCATTTTCTCAAAGCCATAAAGGAAATTCAACAAACTAAACCACGATGAAAAAGAAACAAAGATTCTGTACACTATACTGTACTCTGTACTCTACTGGAATGTTGGCCATTATTCTATTGGAGGTCTAATTATGGTTTTAATAAGTATGCCAGCACAAAAGTGTGCCTGCCTCTGCCTAAGTATATATTGTGAATTGGTAAGAAATGAAATTTAATAAATGCGTGGGAACTCTCAGCAGCCGTACAGTGTACATTCAATTATGTTTCCATGCGCCTGCCATTAGAGCGAATTCTTTAAGAAATTCTTAAAGAAAACAAAAAATGTTTCTTAAATGTTTATGAAACCATTTGCAAAAATGATAATTTATGTACAAATTCACTTGTCTCATTATAGAAAAGCGGAATGAGTGGAAATTTTAAACAAACATTTATAATTAATTTCAAGGATTTCATTGTTTTTCGTTCACTTCATTCATTCCGATGGAAAGAGAGAGAGAGATAGAGATAGAGAGAGAGGGGAACCGAAGTGTGGCACATTTTCCAATTAATTATCATGGTTAATTTTTATCTCTTTTGGTTTTTAAGACTTTTATCAGCGAATATTTTCCTATTCATTGTTCTCATTGTTGCGTCGCTTCGCCTGGTAGATAGTCGGTGTAGGAGACAGAGCCAAAGCCAGAGCCAGAGCCAGAGTTTATATCGAGAAGTGAGATTTTCATTGAAATATGTGCTTCATTAAGCAACAATTTTCACATTTAATGTCAGCGTAAATTGCTGACAAACTTCTTTTCGGCTAATTTATGAAAGTCATGCTCTTCTTGCAGTCTTTCTACTTTAAATGGGAATATAAAACTAAACAGACGATGGCTTTTTAGCTGGTGGCTGTACATAAATTATAAAAGGTTATAAATTTTACAGAATTTGACAAGTTTTACGGTATACAAAAGCAAACCCATCAAAAAAAGATTGGGAAAGGATACTTGATACATAACAACAGACATTAAAAGAGTACAATATGTGCATATATGAAGAAATATTTCGATTCACAATATATGTAGATATTCAATTTGAATTTAAAGGAAATTCCTATTTGAAATTCTTCCTTAAACCTAAAAAATAAAATAGCAAGTTTGGCATTAAAAGTGACTTTAGTACAATGTACATATGAACGTATGCATGTTAATTAGTTTATTAAATAAGAATTCGTTTAATCGTTTCCAAAACGCTTTGGTTTTTTAATGTAAATTAAATTACTCGAATGTCTTGTAAATAAAATATTTAAGCATAATTTGTTTCTTATTTCACAAAATAATTTTCACCGCTTTTTTCAGTCATCTTTATTGCATACATACATACATATGTATATAGACACATATATGTATAGATATATATAGATATGTGAGTATCTAGAGGATAAAACAACAAACAATAGCAGTTGTATACATAATATGTAGATAGTAGCTGTAGCATCATCTTGAAAAATTCACTTAAAAACCCTTAGAAGTAAAACACAAGAGCATACCTCTTGTCTTGTTGTTTCTTTGAAGACTTGTCTTGCAAACGAGATGAATACGTTCAAGTTGAAATATCACACAGAAGAGGTGGAAAAGAAGTACAAAAATGGTATTTCTTGGCGAATTCTCCTCGAAGAATTTTCACTCAACAGATAAGCAATTGCAACAAACTGTAAGATGAAAATTTTTTCTTACTTCTATCTCTTTTTCCCCACTCTTACACGCTTTCGCTGTCATCCATGTCCATTTTCCATTTATGTCTACCATTTACCATCAAATGAAGAACGTTTTTAAGATATATTCTGGTGCTACAGCTACTACTACTGTTACTCTACCCGTTGGTATCGAAATGGCAGCAATAGCAACGGCGGCGCTAAAGTGTTTGGTTGTAATAATGCAGAAATTAATAAACATTTTTTCTTGTTGCTACTATTCCTATATTCATGTTGTTATTGTTGCTGTTGTTGCTTTTCACTACTATTTATGACTATGGTTGCAACGCCAATACTACTCGCCAATAGCCGATCTAACGGAAGGCAGGCAGTCAAGGGTTTTGTGCATTCAGCACAAGCAACTACAAGCAGTGCCGTTGCTGTAAAGGCCTGATGCAGTCATGTGGAAATCAATTAATCTTTGCTAAGATTTTTCAGCTTGTTTTTTCTCTCAATGTCTTTGACTATTTTTGTAGTTATTTTTTTTTTTTTTTGCTCTCTTTCTCTTACCAAAAATTAGATTCCTTTTCTTTGTCTATTTCTCTCTGATTACATGCCCAGTTGGCAATGCATAATGCAATTCGTTTTTGTTTTTTTTATTTTTTCTGTTTGTTTCCTCTTCTGGTTTTGTCGTTTCATTGTCAAAAGGATCTTCCTTTTTCCGCATTTTTTACTCAATACTGTTGATTTAGCAAATTGAAGATTTCATTCTATTATTAAATCACATTTAATTTGTTTGCAACTGGTTATTATAAAAACAAAAAAAATCGCGAATATTTTTTTAATTACAATTACAAATTGTTCTCAAGCGAGAGCAGTTTTACTGTCATAAAGGATTTAGTTAAAAACGAATTTATTCTCTTTCAAAACAACATTTAATAATTATTTACTGAACCTTCATCATTAGAAACTACCAGTGTGTGCTTGTTTATTTGGATTTGGAATCGCTCTTTGGAAAACCTGACTATCAGTGTAATTTTTTTTAATGGAAGTAGACGTCGTCACTTAAGGCATTGCTGACTAAGGGATTCGATTATTTTTAAAATATTTTTATTCATATTTACCACTTTCTTGTTTAATAAATAAACCTTAAACTTCTTGGAGAAGGTTAAATATTTAATCAGTTCGGCTTAGACTGTTATTCATATCTGAGAACCATTACCATGTATGGGCTAAAAATTTATTAATATCAGCTTGTAAAGTAATAAAGGTCTGTCGAGAATAGTATCCAAGTATTTTAGCTCTGAATGTTGACTTCACATCTTGATTATTAAAAACCGTGAAGACAGGAAAACTTATTTCCGTTCGATATAATGTAGCATGAATGCATTTCTTATAGTTTACTATAATCCTCTATTGATTTATCCTCATTTTGGGAATTAAATATATGATTTCGTAGATATTACGTAGGTGATCTAGCATTTCCAATGGATGGTGAGAACCATTTAGTGAGGATCATTTACTTAATCGTTTTCCCTAATAAGTTAACATAATAGAATTTCTTGTATAAAAAAGAATGACTTCAACGATCGAATTGAGTTACGATTAAGTTACAGTTCCTCTTAACTATGTAGCCTAACTAAAATTGAGAAGTTGTGCGTTAAATTCTAACTTTTGTGAATTTTCTTTACTTTTTAGACTATAGGAAATTGTATCCAAGCGCTGTACTTCCCTGTAGTAAGAATATAGTGCCCTATAATTCGAATATATTAGGATATTAATCTCCTACTTAATCTTACTATCAAACGAAATACGCACTTATTTTTAAACGATAGCCTAGAATTTTATATATTGAACTCTTTTGTGGCTTTAACTTTGTTAACTGTGGAGATAGAGTGCAACAATAGATTACTTAGGAAAATTTTAAAATTGTTGTTTCAATGATTGATGTTGTATGCTTTAGATTTACTAACTTAAGTTTTCTGCTAAAGTGTTTTAATTAAAATTAAAAATTATTTTAAATTCTGACTAAAATTTATTCTTCACATTTCAACGTTTTTGTAGATTTAAATTTATTTGTTTTCTGTTTCGGTTGGCATTTGGTTTTACACCTTTTACTTGTACGCTTTTTATTTTCCAATAAATTTCCCTCCTACCACCTTAGAAATTGGTTGATTCGCTTGCTTTTTTTGCGGAACAAAGCGCACGCCTTTATATTTTATTATGCCATAATATGAAAATTACTCGAAAAACTCTTAAGTAAACATTTTTTATGATCTCAGCTAATAATCTTATTTCTGAGTTTCACGAGATGCTGTTTTAATTTTTTTTTTCTTTTTTTTTGTTCTTTTTTTTATTTTCTACTGATTGTTGAAAGACATAAAATATTTTTTATGATACTTTACCTCCTTTGTGGGTATGCAAATCATCGATTTCACCTTTTTTATGTACGATTTTTTAATAATAAAAAATAAAAATAAGAAAATAAAGCAAAACAAGAAATATACTCCTGGTGAATATAGAAAATTAAATTTATATTCTTTCCCCAGTTTTATTTTAGTTAACAGGAGACGGGGGAATATAAAAACACCAAGAAAATGATCTCGTTTCTTAATACGACACCTGAATTCACATCGAATTCATAAAACAAAACAAAACACAGGTTAGAGTCAGGATTGAAATGAAAATTTATAAAAACCAATTGTACGTCAAAAATGGCATCTGAAAATTATTAATTTTTTACATCATTTTATACGTAATATTGTAAATAAATAAACTTTTAACATTGCGTAGGTTATTCGGAAAAGTCTTGTTGCTTTATTATTGTTTTCCGGAAAACTTTAAGAAAATTGAGCAAGAAAAATATTTTTTATTTCTTTTTTTATACCAACAAATAACAAAAAGAAGAGAAAAAAACGAACACACTTAAATTGTTCGTTTTGTTCGGTTTTGGTAACATGGCTGCTTACTTACATTCTCTCTTAATGATAATAAATCAATATTACCAATCTTAAATTGGCTGGTAGCACTTGCACATACAAAATATCACATACATACATACATACATACATACATTATACACTCAAGACTTGAACGAAGCAATATTTTACGGATTGCAAAATTGACTCGATTGGATTCTGTGTTCGATTTTGCAAAGGTACATACGTCTGTAATGTTTGCTAAGTTTTTTTTGGTTTTCTTACTCTCAACTCAATTTTTAAAGGCAAACATAATAAAGGCATACAAAAACTCTTTTTAAAATGTTGATGTGTACGTTTTTTGTTTTTTGTTTTTTTTTTTCAAATTTTTCATTTTGTTTTTACTTTTTACTTTGCCTATTACAAAGATAAAATTCAAGGGAATTTGGAACACTACTAACTAAAATGCACACCGAGCCTTACCATGTAAAATCTAAAGATAACACAACCCATCCAGGCAGCTCCTTCGAACATTTTAAAATCGTTGCAAAACAAAAAATAACATTCTAAAGTAAAGTCAAGAACTAGAGGAACGAGAAAAATAAGCTGAGAAGAAATCGCTGACAATGCAGCCTCAGACGTTAAGGGAACTAAAGTCTACACCAGCGGTGTATACATATTGTATTTGAGCTCATATTTCACCATAAATGTAAAGGTAGTTTTACGCCATAAAAAATGTTTAAAAGGGAGTCTACAGCACACCATTAGAGTTCCTTTGATACACACACACACTGGCTTACGTTTAGAGATGTTTAGTCGCCTAATATACTTCTCTACCGGAGTTACAGACTACAACTGATATAAAAACTCCTGCTACGTTCGTTTCTCTACAACCCTCATGTGACGCAATGTTGTAAGGCCGTAAATGTAAAATTCAGCTGTATTTAGATGAAAAAAAATAAAATAAAATAAGAAGTGCTACAACTGCCAAAAAAAAAAATGAAAAAGAAACGGATAGAAAAATACGATGAAATTTCTATTAAAATAACATTTGTCGTTATCTTGAAATTGAATGTAGACTTTTGTACTTCATGTGTCGAAGATGAAAAGAAAAACTTTATAAAAAACATTTCTGTATCGGGAATGCATTTTCCCTAAAGTAAAGAGGGTAAAAGTCACTTAATAGCTAATGGAATCTATTTTGTATTAAGAAGATATATTTACCATTCCAATACAATAGTTCTTTAAATAAATTAAATATTGTATTGAATTGCTCCAAGAATAAACATGCACAAGGGAGGCTGTTTCTTACAAAGTACTTTGTATGTGTTAACAAAATTTCGAATATATTTTTCATACCCACCCTCATTCTTACTTACAAATTAATCCAAAAACTGTAGCAAAGCTGCAATATGTGTATATGAGTATATGTGCATCTGAAGAGTCCTATACATTACTTGCTTAATTGGTTATTAACAACATGATTAACAGATTTCCGTCTGCCATAATACATCCTTCCAGACGGCTCTGCGCCAATTGGTCACACCAATCGATGACAGGACTTTCTCGATTTAGTCCTTTCAACGCAAAGTTGCACTTTTCGCCAACTTACTGTTGTATCGGATACGAAAATCATCGCCAAGCTGTACCCTATACCCAAGGCCTTTCGTACGAGTCTTTTCTCGAATACTCTCAAGACTGCTGTGCTCAGTGCTTCATAGAGTCCATGAAGCTCAGTGAGGATGGGCGCCTGATGTTTAATTATTAAATAAACCAATTATTAACTGCATATCTTTTTTCTATTGAATACAATACACTCCTAATTATTTTAATTATTTTTAATATATTAATTAATTTAAATCTCATACGGTATTCCAATAAAATTTATAATTTATTTAACTTTGTCCACAAAGCAAAAATATTCAAACAGAAATCATTAAAAGAAATCTAAACCACACTCTAGCCTTGAAGCTAATGTTCATAATTGAAATTGAATTCTATTTTTTGTTTAATAAACTAATTAATTATAAATTTATTGTAAATTATGAACTCCAAAGATCAAATCAATAATAATTGATTACTAATTAATCGTTTCGTATATAGAATGTGTAGTTTTCGTATTAAAAGCAGATGACTGGCAAAATACAGTCCCCATTTAAACTCATTTATTATGCATCAACTATTTAATCGCTTTTTAAATTAACTAACTACACCCCCAATAAATTTAACAAACCCATTTCAATAAATTGTTACGCACAACTCTTTTCACCCGTCTAACAATATCCTATCAATCTCTTTCAACACTTTTCTTATTGTTACCCAAACCAAGTCTACTTAATTTATTGAATTAATCTTTTTAAAGAACATCTTCTTAAGCAATTAGTACGTACTCAATGTAATATATGCCTATTTACAGGTAGATTTAATTTAATAGAGGAAATATGTTTAAACGTCTATTTATTTGAAAATTTGAGGAACATACCGTCGTTTGACCCCCACTTCTTCTAACATTTTTCTAAAACTACATCAATAGGAAGATTATACTAAGATATATAGATTATACAAAAATTTTAATTATTTTAAAATTAAATTCATTTAATTTAACATCTCTATATAAGATATTTGAAAGCACAATTTCTGTAACAAGCTCAAAATCCAAACAAATCTTCGAACAGTTCCTGTTGTTTAATGACCAAAAATTTTGATTTGCTAGTACAATTAGTAGATAATGTTGTTGAGAATATGCATTTATTATTATATTTTCAATAAAATACACAAACATACATCAGGAGAAGCAATTGTAGTGGAAAATTCACATCAAGGAGTCAGTGACCTGCTCTTGTCATAGAGACATTTAAGTTCTTGAACTCTCATTTGTTGACAGTTTAATCCCACCTCTCTAATATATAAGTTACAGCAATAATAAAATTTATTTTGGACTTGTAGCACTTTTCTCTAGGACATTTTTAATCCTCGGGGGAAATTGATTGCGGAAACTCTTTTTTAAGAGGAGTCCGCCATCTTAACTTACTTAACGTAATCTAATCTTACCTATAATCGTAATTCATTCTTACACAGACACAGAGATTTCATATTCAAATATTCGAATAGTTTGTGTATTTGTGTTTGTTGATAATTGTAACTAAACATGCGACAATAAAACGGAAACAAAATAAAATAAATGCTTCCCGTTACACCTAAAGAGATGAAAAATAAAATTAAACATTTAAGTGTCTTGTTCACTTGCGTACCTTACTTCCGCCTTTCATGTGCAAAAGGAAATCAAATCAATGTTTTGTTTTATCATGAATTTGTATGAATGTCGTCTTGTTAGTGCTTTTTTATTATTTATATTCTGCTGAATATTTTAATTGTTTTGTTTGTTTTAATGAAAATAATCCTCAATGTTCATAACAATATAAACAATAAAACAACACGACACACAAATCTTAATAAAGTTATAATATATTCAACAAAACAAAACAAAACAAAATAATTTATAATGCACTTGATATTGTTATAAATTTAATAAAGCTTCTATACTTTTTTAAATCGTATTACCACTATCTTTTTGCTTTTTTTTTTTGCGACAATTTCTTATCTATTCATTAGTTTTGAATAATTCTTTCTATACAAAAATCACAGTTTATTTCTTTGGTATTTATTATAAACTACCAAAATAAAAAAAATCGAAAACTTTTTAAAAGTTTAGTAAACCATATCAAAATACCAATTAAAAATTCTACGAATGTTTGGCGAAAGAAAACTTTTTACCAAAACCATATCGTAGTTTCAAAAACAAAACAAATACCCAATAAATCCACTTCGCATTCTTTATATTCCTTTATAAATTCTTTAATATTAAAGCAAATATTTAATTAAACTTCATTTAAAGGATATTTATTAGTTTGTAGGATAATTTTTACAACAACATAACCGTTTATCTTACGTAGGTAGCAATTCGCTCACTCTAGAGGAATTCTTGATTATACTGCTTCAACTGCAGTGTACATTGTTAAATGTTGAATTTATTTATAGAAACTCAAGAGGCATTAACATTATTTAATTATAAAAACAATTTTTAATGTTTTTTTATTAATAAATTAAAAATAATTCATTAATTTCAGCCCATTGTTTAATTATCTGATTACGCTATTGGCTTCCGTTATTATTGTTACAATTGCTGATAGACTTGTATGCTGTTGCATGTGGAAAGCAGCAGTACACATAAGGTGTTCGTTAAGTGTCATTTAATTATTCAACAGTGGCAGAGAATTTATAAAAAAAAAATTACCTTCAAGCAGTTCTTTTAAGAATCAAAGCATGCAAAACTATGTACATATGTGTGTATGCAGACTGCGTAAAAAGTCAATTAGATTTTGCATTTGAGGGTAACTAATTTATTTTAAAAAGAATTGGTCAGTTAATCAGCTTTAGAACAATATTTGGATTGTTTTTATATGCGAATACGGAAATTTTTTATGAACAATTTTTTTCGGGTGTACAGTTGTACATTGTTGAATGTGTTGTAAAAAAAAAAGAACGAAAAATACTTCTTTTTACTATTTAAACAACATAAAAACAACACCAATTGACGATTATACCCTTATTGTACTTGTATTGTAGTTGTACAGTTGCTGTTGATGTTGATGTTGATGTTGCTGTTTTAAATGACTAAGTAGTCGTTGTCGTCGTCGTGTCGTCATTGTTGCCGTTGTTGACGATGACGTTATTGCCATAAACGCCCATATATTTCAATTGAAATTTTATTATTGCCGTTGTTGTTGAAGAATAATGGTATTTTATATGTTTAACGCCTGAAAGCATGCAATATAAATTGCAACTATTGCATGAAATTGCTAAAATAAAAAAAGAGAAGCGAAATAACCCGAGTAGCAAACTTTTATACACGAACACTTATTAACGCAAGTGTATCAGTGCAAACATGTACATAAAACAACAACAAATTTAACAATTACTTCTCTCATATACATACATAAACAAACACATGTCCTCATACACAACCAGGAAAATATTGTAAATTGAAACAAAAAAAATGAAAAAAAAATCAGTCACGCATAACACCTACATATACATACATACATACAGGAATATCAGTCAACAGTTAAACAAATATTGAAACACTTTTCTCGGTAAAAAAAAAAAAAAAACAACAACAAGAAACACAAAAACAAAAACAACATACACACGTTGTAGTTACGCGTAGTTTCATTCTATCATTGCTTGTTGTATGCTTGTATATTTTTGGTTTTTTTTTTTTTGTTTTGTTTCTCTTGTTTTCTGATCGGCATGTCTAATGCGGGCCAATGATTGTAATCTGTAGGTGATTTATTACCTTATTACAGGCAATATGTACAAATTGTCTGTTAAAGTGACTGCATTCACTACAAAATAATACGCTCTTATGCCTGCTTGCACCCGAATAGAGCCAGAGAGAGAGAGAGAAGAGAGAGAGAGAGAGGGAGAACGGAAGCGAATCTAGTGTAGCATGTTTAAGTATTAGTGCAGGATTTTTGGGTGCTTTACGGCGGTCTCTTCACTCGCTTTACACTCATGTACCGATAGATGTTTGGCTGCAATGGGCTTTTAGAGTGAAACAAAATCAACAGAAAACCGAGTTTGGCATGTCTCGCTATATTTTGCACATTAACCGTGAAGTGTTTTATTATACGATAGAGGCGTATTTGCCGCAAATTATTGTTGGTTGTACTTTTGTTTCTGGACTTTTTTCTCTTTTCTTTTCTTTCCTTTTTTCAATTTATGTGTTGTGCTTGTGATTTTGTTTGTATAGACTAGCCTAAAGTGGCGATACTTTTCCCAAAGTGAATTTTAAAGCATGCAACTGACTAAAGTCGGAATAGTTGAACCTTTTATAATTGAATACAAAGTATTTAAAAGTAGATCATTGCAATTATAATGGGAAATTGATAATCAGATTTTGATAATCAGATTTATAATTTGTCACAACCTTTGATTACAATTAATTTTAAAAGTAATGAAGGATTATGAATGCGCGATATTTCCTTTCAGATAGAAGTTAGTCATCTGTCGCATAATCGTTAGCAAATAACTTATGATTGTATTGTAATTCACTAATAAATGAACAAATATTCAATCTATTAACAATAATAATATATTTTACAGCAGTTTAAATTTAACCATCATTCACGAGGCATATTCTTAAACAATAGCTATAACCGTTTTAAACAAGTTACACAAACTCGTTATTATTGTTGAAATAATGCTGTTTTATATTTAAAATGATTCCTAAAGGAATACATACATACATATATTGTAAAGGCATTCGAAACGGAATTGTTTCGTGTAAAAAATTACTTCCTAAAAATTGCAACAAAATTTTATTGAAAGTTGGCGAAATTCTCCATTAGTTCAGTTTCCATAGTTCAGTTAAAAAAGGGAATTATGAATAGTATTTCCATAATCTTGGCACATTTTTAAAATTATACGTGGAACATGTGAGTAAAAGGGTTAGTGTTATTATGAAATCGTCAATTATTTAGAAAACTAGTTGCATTTGCATGTATAAGCAATATACTTTGGTTGATTTTTTAGTTTTTCGTTTTTAGTTCTTATTTTAAATGCTAAAAATTCAATTAAAGTTCAATATGAACATTGTTTGTAAAACTCATACGTTCGTTTAGTAGTTGTTGTTTCAAAATATTTTATCCTCTCCTTTTTGGCGTGTTTAAACATGCATATGATGCTTTAATAATATGCTCATATACTCCATACAAACATACGTATGCACATGCATGCTTATGTTCTTCCTCTACATACATAGTTACATTATTTCACAAAATTGTAAAACGAAAATAGTTTGAAAATATTTTGTTGTATAAGTTTTATTAAAATATTTGTTCTTGCATTTTGCCAAGCAAAGTTTCAATCTTAATTAAGCTTTTGCAACTTTTCCGAACATAAAAGGCTAAAATCAAATATTTGCATTAAAATTTGTATTCGATTGGGTTGAAATCTATTTTAAATTCAACTTTCGGTTTTAGCCAAAAATAAAAAACAAAATTAAATTTGGTTACACATCCAGTCACCAAGTAGTAACGAATTGCTATTCCATTAACACTCAAATATGATACATTGTATATATGTATGTACAGACACGCGTTAAACAATACATATGTATGTACAAGCAGTAGTTAAAAGAGGTGAATGCATAATAAATTATTGTCTTGAAGTCGTAATATATTTAATAATAAAATTGTGATTCTTGTTTGTTAGTCGTATACGAAAATTTCTATTTAATTTATTAAGCGTTAGCTTTTAATGCCTCCGATTGTGGATTTTATGCAACAAAAATAAAATGAAGATTTTCTAAACATTAAATAAATGAAAATATAAAAAAAAATACAGTGAGTGACAAAACAATAGGAAACTTTTTCAAAAATTTATTTATGTGTTCTAACTAGACAAAATTGAAAATTAGAATGAAAAAAATTGGGATTTACAGTTCATTAGTATGCATAAAAATATAAAAAATGACGTGTTAACAATTCTTGATTATAAAATATTTTATCATTTTTAAAAGTTCTGATTTGTTAAGTCCATATTTATCACATAGCAATGAAATCGTTTTCTATTAAAAAACAGCACAAATATTTCGCGAATTTCTTGAGAATATTTTTAATTTTTAATTCAATTTTGAAAAAGTTTCCATTGTTTTGTCACCCACTGTATATATATGTATGTATATTTTTATATATATGTACTCTTGAATGTATGTATATTGGCATGGCAATAAAGTTTTGTAAAGTTTTTGAAATATTTTGTCAGCAAAATATAGCAAAAACAACCATCATTATTGAATCTCATTTCAATAAACAGTCAAATGAAACGCAAACAATTTCTGTTAAATACAGATGCACTACTAAATGACTGCATCAATTTACTTTGTATTGGAGAACGAAGTTGTATTGTCAGCTTAATACATATTTTTGTGTTTCTCCATCAGAAGAGTAACTTTATTCAGCAAACTACGAACACTCACAGAAATAAAAAAAAAAAAACCTAAAATGCACTAATTAAGGAAACCATAAAGTCTGAAAAAGTTACACAAAGAAGGGGAGAGACTATAAAATCAAATCAAGTTTGATGAGAAGCAAATGTGCATGATAATAAGAAACGATGAATCAGAGAATCAATATTAAAAGTCTTTAATGAGGTTTCGTAAAATCATTTAAAATGAAAAAAAATATAAACAAATTAATGATTTTTAAATTCCAAACCAAAACAAGGTATGTAGCTTTTAATGCTTTGGTGATTTTGACTCTCTATCCAATCTTTAATGTGGCAAAAAGAAACCTCTTTTCTTGCTTGAACAACTTCAAAAGACTTCAGATACGTTCACAAATATTTTCAAACTCCCTTGGGGCTTAATCATAAGCGGCACTAGTTATACAGAAACTACGGACGCTATTTTAACATTATGTAAGCCAACCAACTATTTAACAAACTAATTAATGTGTTCTGTGCAATTTTCCCTTTCATGTGAACCAAAAAATGCCATCATTTCCCCAAATAATAAAAGCGACAAAAAGTTTTTTAAGCAAATGTTTAACTTTGAAAAAAATAAAGAGAAAGTAAAAAATTAAATGAGCAAAATATTGTTTGTGGTGGTGGTAAATGGTAAATATGAGAACCAAAAAAAAAATAAAGGAAAAACCAAAAGTTTTTGGTATTAAACTAGCAAAAAGGACATCTATTTACTACATACAGTACAGTACGATATGATATTTAATCACGTTTTTCAATTGCGCCAGTATTTTACACATTCACACAGATACACACACACACATATTTACATTCATTTGGATGAATGTTGCAGAACGGAGAGGGTTAGGGAATTAAAAATCACATACATACATACATACATACATACATTCATACATATTTGGAAACTTTAATAAAGTAATAGAGATAGAGTGAGAGTGAGAGAAAAAGGGAGAGAGAGAGACACATACATACGCTTTTGGAGAAAAGATTACACAAGAGAATAATTTTTGCCACATTAATCATGAATGTTTGTTTATTACACATGTAGGTTGGAAGGGAAGAACAATGAATTTTTCCTCTATGTATTAACATTATGCCACACATGCATACAGCTTAATATGTATGTACATATGTACGTATGAGTATCTATGTATGAGTACATTGAAGTGTGCATATGTGTGTGCTTTAGATATATTTGCCGTTATTAAATATATGCATGCATACATGCTTTGATATATTGTGTCTATTCCCCAAGAAATTTAAGAAAATGGAAAAACAATTCCAATGTGTTATTTGATGCTGATGATAAAAAATTATGATGAATACGCAGAAAATTATATAATAATTTTGCTCTTCTTCTTTACCATAACCGAACAACAACAACAACAACACCAACAAAAGTCAAAGTTACACTAAATTCATCTACATAAAGTCAGGCCAACCATCACACTCCACAGTCCACAAATAAAACTGCTTGAGAAAAAGAAATCATTTAGAAGCAAGAAAAACTAGAAAATAAATATCAGGAAAGAAGAAATTAAATACAATAAAATAAAAAACAAAAAAATGGAAAACTATTTTTAATGTGGCGTCATTGATGTTTCTGGGAAATGTTTTCTATTGAAATACATCCTTCAAAGTGGATGTTGTGTCTGTCTGATCTGCTATCAGAAAGTCATTGAATTGACATTTTTGCTTAAGAAAAATGAAAGTAAAAACTGTTCATAGTGTGTGTTTCTTTCTTTTTCCTTCTTTATTCTATAGGCATTTGTCGTATTCAGCCACAAAACCCCACCACAAATGAAAAGAGAACAGAGATAATTCACATTTACCACCCATAAACCATGCATTAGCACATTTTGTTCATTAGATGTGACACTAATTTGATTTTCAGCATTTTGATCAATAAAAAAATTGGAAAATATAAGTTTTTTATGTTTCAGTTTTTAGTATCATTTCTACTTCTTTTATAGTGTGTTCATTGAATATATTATAGGATGGCTAACTTTCTCTCTCTCTCTCTACTTTATGTTCTTTTACAATCAACGTACGAAAAAAAAACAAAAAAGAAAACTTGAAAACTTTTTCTGGTTTCAATTTTTACGTCAAAGTTTTTGCAAGTCAGTATGTGACATTCATTGTCTTAGTGTTCCTTGGGAAAATCAATAAAAACTAAAATGGCAACATTAAAAGTTTATTTACCTCGAAATGTTATTGCAAAGAAATTTCTCAATATACATACATACGTACAGAAAAGAAAGTAAAAATAAAGTTTTACCAAATCCTTAGTGGTCCTGTTATAGTGCAATCACAAGGATCTTAACTGTTATTGACTTGATCCCTTGGAAATTTCTACACACAGTCATTAACGAATTAAATTAAAATTTTCGTTGTTAATTGAACCATAAAAGAAAGTAATCCAATGTTATTATTTGTAAACATCCTTTACGCAATTAGTGACTTTAAAGAATAACAAAAACCATTTTAAAGGTTTCCACTTACCTGGTACAATCATCAACAGAAGCACAACATACGCTGTGGTATGCACATTAAAATTTCTGTAATTCCACATTGTGATCGTTGTAGTGCTTTCACAAATAAGTTTTTAAAAGAAATTTCATTCAAGGAATGAAAATTTTCTTATAAAGAACATATCCCCTGAAAGAAATATTTCAAATCTATAAGTCACATCATTCAACAATAAAAACAACAAATGAAATCATACTAATTAATTTAAATTGGAAATTGAATAGAAAGAAGTTAAAGACATACTACTACTTTGAATTTTATTATTAAATGTACAACAAATACATAAACATTTATATGTACATATTTACATACGTACATTACGTACATACATCCATACAATACATCCATATATTATAAAAATAAGAATTTAAGGACACATTGGATTTCAAATGTACAAATAGATGCGCCCATCTGTTTAACTATAAAATACTTTTACATACATATGTATGCATGCATATGTTAGTTTGTAAACTTATGCATACATACATACATACATATATACAAGCATACATACATTATAAGAATTTATTTATATGCAGGATGTAGTAGTAATGGCAGTAGTAGTGGTAGTAGTATACAAACATCACAAGAAAATCTTTTGGGGCTCATGTGAGATCTTAAGGGATTTAAATATGAATCACTAATGTGGTGCACTCAAACACACATACTAATGATATTTACATCTATGTATATTTATTTGAATGTGTTCTGGTGTATAAATTCTTATAAATTTACATACCAACAAAACTACCAACATCTCTACTCTTTAAACACTTGAGCATAAATATATATATATGTATGTATATATGTATGTATGCGCGTGTGTGTATGTGTGTGTGCAGATTTAAACTTTTATATAAACATGGTAGAATTTCATTTTTTTCCATTTCTATCCCTTGTTGTGAGCTTTAAAATTTATTTATATGAAAATTACAAAAAAAAAAACAAAGAAAAAAAAATGAAATAAAAATAAAAGTAAAATAAAATCTCTGCAGTATACTACTTACTGCTGGCAAAAATTCCTTTTCGTGCTGTTTAATACTGGATTTCTTTCAACATTTTATTTTTTTCGCTCTTTTTTGTTTACTTCTGTTTTCCCAACAACTTCCTATTTATTATTGTTATTTTTTACACTCTTGTTGCCCTACTTTTTTTTTTCCTTTTTCTTCCCGCTTTGCATATACATATTCATTTACATACGCACGTACTTAATAGTATTGACTTGAGCAAATAACGCACAGGACACATTACACACTCAACATTAGCGACAAACTCAATGCGTTTTAAAGGGAAAGTTTTTTTAAAATATCAAGAATTTCAAATATGTGTAAAGTGGACGAAATAATAATATAATAACAAATATTAGAGCCATGTAACTATTAACCATATGCAGTAGATATTAATCTTAAAGCGATAGTATTTTAATTTAATAAATTTCGAAAGGCCACTTTCACTGATTATAAAATATAATATTTATTAAATATTAGTCGTTAATTTATTTACATACTACATAATTGGCCATTACAACTCTTCAGTCAGGATTACGACCTAGCTTCTCACATCACTTACGTTGTGTGCGTTAATTTTTATACAAGAGTGGCGGGACCTACAGCTTAAAGTCGACTCCGAACGACAGATTTTTGAGAAGCTTTTCATGGCAATTTTTACTCTCAGAGTCTTTGCCAGAAAACTGCTGAGAGGAAGTCGCCGAAGAAATATTTTTCGTTTTGATGTCTGACCTGGGATTCGAACCCGGGCCTTTTGTCTAATAAGCCAACACACTACCCACTAGACCACGGCGACTAATTTATTTGGCGTTAACTTATTTACTACTGCCATATATCTATATACAATCAGATAATTTTGTTAAAGTCTCCTGTACAAAGTATGATAAGTTTCCATCTACTATTACACCACATCCATTGCACTACATGTCATTATCCGTGCCTTCGTGACAATAAATATAAACGTGTCTTTAGAGCTATGAACCGGACTGTAAGTTGGTCTATTTGTAGAAGCCTTGTTTGCTTCAGAATGTCTGAGCATATATTTCTTAAATAAATACTCTTTATCCTTTCGTCTCTCTTCTCATTCACACCCATACTCATTTATATTGTACATGCATACATAAGCATCAGTGTAGAGTATTTCGCGAGAAATAACAAAACATACACAAACACATAAACACATACACGTACACGTACAATTTTTAATGCAAACAAAAATAGAGTGGGGAGAGAGAGAAGGCAAGAGGGAGAATGAGAGTGCGAGAAAAAAAAAGAAGAAACTACAGCAGCAATTTTATGGTTGCTTGAGCTTTCCTTGTGCTCCATAGCTTTTGTTATTACTCGACTACTGCAAATCTTATAGACGTTAAAGAACATGAGGAGGAAAAATTATTACGAAAAAAAAAACTGTTTATAGCCAAACAACAATAGCAAAATAGCTGAACGAACATATTGATGTTGTACATGTTTAGGGAGACATGGTTTTTAATAGAAAAAATCTCGATTCAATTACAAAACATAAGCGATGCAATAACTTATACTAAGAGAAAGACAGAGAGAGAGCGAGAGAGAGAGAGAGAGAGCGAGAAAAAAAAGATGAAAATATGTGACATTAAATCGATTTCAATTAAATTTGAGTAGAAGAAAATTTTTAGAATTACAGTTTCCAAATTGATTTCCAAAAATGTGTAAACGACTTTGTATTTTATAATGAAAAATTTTCTTTCGGTTCATTATTATTATTTTTTTTTATAGAAACTCTTTTTACATTAAATGGCTTGTGTTTTTGCAGCAATTTTTGATTGCATTCTCAGTAGCGAACAAATAGAAATTATTATACTCAAACATAATCGACATGTACATTCGTACAGTGAAATATTATTTTAATTTCCAAAATAAATAAATTCAATCTTTATGTCCATAAATAAACTTAATTTTTCTTTATTATACAATATTTTATAGGAACATCTCCACAACAATAAACGAAAATATCAGAACAAATAGTGAAAACTTTTAAGCAACACTTTTATTACGCAGATGTTGTTGTGGCAAGTGCGTAAAGTTTGAAACACTTCATTATCATTGACTGTAGAATAAAATTAAGACAGTTATTAAATTCATGCTGAAGAATGTAATGGAAAAAACTTTACAGTTTCTAAATTATGAACGATGTGGACGGTTTTTGTTTTCCATTTGTTGTAATAAACTTTTACCTTTCAATATACGAAATTCGGTTCGAATTTAAAGTTACAAATTATAATAATTTTTTACCCTTACACTGAATGCTTAAAATAGAATCTTATGATAAAGTGTTCTCTTTATTTTTCAAAAGTATTTGCTGCCACATATTAATACATATTCAAAAAGAAGGAATTGCTCCTTTGAATTGTTCCGAAAGTCTATGGTTAAATGTGATGCTTTATTATTATTTTATTTTTTGTTGTTGTTATTTTGGTGTTCTTTGTTAAAATTGTTTAGTTTAGTTGCTAAAACAGCAGTGTTGGCTGAGCAACAGTGGCATCATCAGCAGCAGGTGTTGTATGTTGTTTATGCAGCATACTTATATGAAAAATTAGCATTTTGGTGTACTTTTTTATTCTGTAACGTTTTACACCCTCCCCTCAAAAGACTGCATATATGCTTTTATACTATCTTAATTGAGTAAAATACTGTATTTTACGCTGACTGCTCCTTTAATGTATAAAAAAATACCTTCGAAGTCGTGCGTACTTTCTAATATTTCTTAGCTGCTATGCTGTCATCTTTTCTAAGTTTTAGCTTTTTACCCACCCCCTCTTGCTACGGAAATATTGTGTACCACACTGTAGGATGTATTCGGGTATGTATGTATATATGAGAGGCATACTACAGGTAACAAGAATAAATGAAAGAAAGAATACAAAAAAAAAGAATTAAGAACCAAAAAGTAAAATATGCGGTTTTCAACAAAATTGTTTTTAACTTTTAAACAATATTGTGGCATTATTAATAAGCCACTTAACGCTAACTTTCTACAAGATCTATACTCATGTTTGAACGTCTGTTGTGTACTTAAACAGTATTTGCCAGAGAATCTTGCAACATCGGTTGAAACAAAATAATATGACGAGTTGTAGCAGCATTTAGCTGTTTTAGAAGTTTTAAAGAAATGCTTTTGAGACATATTTTATTGTGGTTTTTGTCTTTTATGTTCTTAGAAAGCAACGCAAAGTCTACAAATTTATACGAAATGTCAATCAAAAATGTTTAATAAAATTAAAATTTCAAATATTTGGCAGTTTGGCAAAGTTGCTTGCTGCTTCCGGTAATCTTTAGTTTCTTACATTATTGAAAATTACCCAAGTAACTCTATATCAATGGAGCAAAAACGAAAAAGAAAAATATATTCAAAAATATATTCTTCAATATTTTAACGTCAATATAATTAAAATTTCTCTCAAATCAAGTGAAATTTTATAACTTTTTCAATAAATAAATACATTAATAACATACATACATACATACATATATACACATGTAAGCCTACAATGCATATGAAAAATATTTATTTCAAAAAGAAAATAAATTCAATGGTATTGTACTGAAACAACGATTGAAGTTTACAAGCATTTGAAGAAAAATCAATACAAGTGAGGGTTTAATGTATGAAAACGAAATGAAAACGAAAAATATCTTTGGACTCCATATACACACTGTTCAAGTATAAAATCCAGCAGCTACAAATGCTACTCCATTTTTGTTTATACAAACATATTCTCCTACTCACAACATATCAATGTTGTTGTATTAAAGAGAAGCTGTTTAAGAGAAACTCATACATCCATACACACGTATTCTGTCACACAAACCATAGAACGTGTAGAGCATCGTATTAGATTTTAACAATTGAAACCAAATGAAAACTACTAATACAGCAGTAAGTAATGACCACGTGTCCAACTACACTATGCGAAAGGCACAAAAACTGTGTGTATATATGTGTGTGTGTGTCTGTGTGTGAAAGAGAGAGAGAGAGGGAGAGAGGATAAGGAAACAGAAATAGTGATATAATGGTAATTGCAATAACAGTAGTTTTCTTCTTCTGTAGTACCCATGTACATAGTACTTTCGTATTCTTGGTTTCAAAAGCATACACGCACTTACATACATCCATTCATAGCTATTTCATACTAAAGTACTCCTGTCAGTGGAGTTACTTTTTATACAATACTTTTCAAATAAATGCTAGAGAATGTATTTTCAACAAAAACCAAAAATAAGAAACTCTCCAAACGAGTGATTCTCTCTATTTTTCTATTTTTTTCTTTTGCATTTTTTTTTGATTTCGAAGACATTTATTGTTCGTACAGTTGCTTGAATGAAAGGGCAAACGAATGAATGAATGGCTGGATGTTTAAGTTTATAAAAGAAAAGTCTTAAATGGCTGCATTACAATTAGAAGTGCAATTCTATATAGTTTTTCTTTCTTTCTGGTTCTCTTTTTGGTTCGTTGTGGTCAATTTAAGTTTTTCGTAAAATAGTTTCAGCAAAAATAATAAAAAAAAAATTGATTACTTCCGAAAGAAATAAAAAAAGGGTTTTCTAAAACACAAAATTGAATGAAATGGCTGTTAGAAAATTAGCTCAGTTTATAATTTGAGTTAATGGATACAACTTTAGCATTAAATGAATGGAAAGGAATGGAATGGAATGGCTGACTAAACAAGAAAAAGAATTTTAACTTTAAACATTCAATATTTCTTTAGACCGATGTTAAACTCAATTGAACGATATATTTAAAATGAAATTAAATTAATGTTTAATGACGAGATCTAGAAAAGATCGAGTTGACAGAAAAGTTAGGAAAATTTAATTTTAAAATAATTTCCATGTACTTTTCCATTGCATTAGGTTTAATATAATGACCTCCACTAGTGATCACCCATACATAACACAGACTACTCTCTATTTTTTTTTTGTTTTAATTTTCCCTGCTACTTATAAAAACGTCGACTGTCAGAGTTTCAGCATTTCTTCTTCTCCTTTGTCTTCATGCCACTGACAAGACAATCAAATATTACTTCAAGAAATTGTAAATGTATGCGATTTACAGTATAAAAAAGATAATGGGAGAAGAAAGGAAATAAATGATGAACAACAGACTTCAGATGACAAACGGACAATGTCAAAAAGTAGCTTTAAGTCAGTAAAGAAAAGGCATTAAGCTTTTGTTGTATATTACTACTTTCAAAAAGTGATATGCACATAAAAAAACAAGCAACAAAGTCAACTGTAG
The DNA here is from genome assembly GCA_014635995.1 of Sarcophaga peregrina. Classification (NCBI taxonomy): domain Eukaryota; kingdom Metazoa; phylum Arthropoda; class Insecta; order Diptera; family Sarcophagidae; genus Sarcophaga; species Sarcophaga peregrina. The sequence goes on from CM025791.1 coordinate 105,080,783, forward strand.
AAAATCCCTGAATATAAAATGAAACATAATTTTTTGTTCGTTTTTTTTTTCGTTTTACAAAGAAAAAAAAAAGGATTTTTTTGCTTTAATATTGTTGAGGTTAAATGTTTTCGACAAAGAAAATATTCTAATATTTATAACAAGGTAGGTAGAACATAACAAGATACTGGCTCAAAATTGTTGGTATTATAACAAACATAATGTACTTCTTCCACCGTCTATTGTTGTTATTGTTATTGTTATGTTCTCTCACCACCAAAAAGATATGAAGAAGGAAAGTTGCAAGTTTGAATGAAAACAGACAAGATGAAGAACAAATAAATTGAGACCCCTAAGAGGAAGGAAACAGCAGATAAGCTTAAATATGTTTTGGCAAATGATGTCATTTATTCTTATAAAAAAAAAATAAAAAACTGAAGAAGAAATTGTGAAATGAAAAATCTTTTACTTCTTGTGCACCATGAAGACCAACATAAGACACGATGAATGAATATAATTCTCTGCCAAAGGAAAGAGAATTGAAATTTAAACACAAACATTTTATAAATAAATATTTACTTTTTTGAGTAGGGTTTCTCTAACAAATGACACAAAACTGATCTATTTGATATTTTTTTTAAGCAGAAGAATGCAATAATTAAAAATTTTTTTGAAATTTAAAAAAAAAATGCACATTTTTTATTAAGATAAATCCTCAGTATCCAACATTAAAGTCAGATTGCATTGCATTGCTTTTATACAAAAAACATTTGTCTGCCATGATACTTGTACAATCTGCATGAGTGAAATACGGTCATTTTATTATGCTGGAACTTAGTCATCACTTGTCCACTTACTGTTTCTCTTAAGTGCTTCAGGATTTGTTTAAAATAATCCTTTATTTACTTTATCCTTTCCATCCACTCCTTCGTCTCTCCATTCAACTTCCCCAGCGGACTATGATGCCAAAGTCTTGCTTTATTTTATGCTCAAGTTTTAACTGCAGTTCCTTTAATTCTATAATTTTCTGCGTTTTTCGTCCATTTTTTTTTATTTTTTGTGATGTCTTTTCTCGTCTCATCTTAACATTGCCATAAAGAAACGTTAGTTATCTGGTTGGTTTCAAACTAAATAAATGAATGATGTTTCTTTCATTTCATGAAATAAGTCAAGTTTTCATTTTGTTTTGCATTTCCATGCTCAAAATACTGTAACAAAATATATAATCGGTAATCTTATTGGAACTTGGAAAGAGCTAAACAACAACTTTAAGGGATACAATAAACGAAATCGTCTTTTTGTGTAACTCAATTACTGTTAGAGAAAACAAAACTCGTCGTACAACTACGAAATTAAAGGACTTGTAGTTCAAACGTGTACATCAAATCTTAAGTTAAATCATTTATAAGCATTTGCCTTTAACCTGGCTGGTCAACCAAATAATAAATGATCGAAAATCTTTTCCAGTAACACCAAAAAAAAAAAATAATATAAAGAAGAAGAAAAACATTAATAACCTGCTGTGCCTAAAGCGACCCACACTTGTGCCGACCAACACGCTCACACTTTGTCGATATTAACCAAGAGCAAAACTCATCCTACGTACGCCCTTGTTAACAAAATGGTCAACTAATTGATGATAAATTTATGCAGACATCCAAAAGCAATGGTCAGAGTAAAAATGGAGAAATGGACGTAGACATGTTTGGACTTTCATTCACGCCACCAGAGAAATAAAATAAAAGAACATAAATATTCCAGCAAATTGAGATAATCTTGTAATAAGACAGAGAGAGAAAAATAGAAATTTATATTCGAATACAACTACTTATAATAAAATTATACCAAATATACTTAAGATACTTAAGAGGCCAAAAGACAATGAACGCAACAAAACAACAAAAAAAAAATCGAAACGAACTGAACTGAACTGAACTACAACCAAACCGAAACGGAATAGGATGCCCAAAAAAAGAAAAAATACGAACAAAATGAAAACATTTCGAAATTGATTAACATAATTTAGAAAAAATTACTAAATATAGTCATACACATACATATGCATACATTGGTTTGTCAATAAGTCAATCAAATCATTCTCTCAATATGTAGTATTTTATTGGGATTTACAAGATTTACCATATAAAACTAAGAACGAACAAAAATTATTAATTCAATGTGAGAATTATCAAAACTTTTTTTTTATTATGCGACTTTCCCTGTAAGCAATATAAGAGGTAGGAAGGAGTTGTGTTTTAATACATCCTCAGTAAATATCAGACGTTTCATGGCATTCTTCAGTCGTGAAATCAGGAGCAGGTAACGATGAGCTATTAGATCCGTTATCGTATAATATTCTTTAATAATTATCGCAATAGTTGGTGATAAAAACGCCTTAATGAACTCCATAATTGTAATGGGAGAAGACAATTATATTACTTTTGCACAATTACGCGTTAGGCTTGCATAATTATAAGTTCATCAACGCCCCTATATCGACTCGAAAAAACATTCGAAATATTATTTGGAACTTTCTAGTCGAGATATTGTCAATACTTCAAGCATTTATGTAACTATATAATAAGTTTTTCCTTCAGATGTGTTATAATTTTTATTTTTTTTTTAGCATTTGAGTTAAGCAATGAAAAATTTTCTTAGTTCTAGTCCCAAGCAGTAACAGCTCAGGTCGACTTCAGTCAATTTGAGTTGTATACCCATTTCTTTAACAATGCTTTTTAAAAAGTTTCTGAAAAAACATGTTAGGTTAGGTTAGGTTAGGTTAGGTTAGAGGACGTGCACTTGTCGGTTAAGACAAGTACAGTACCCGGAAATCGAAATTGACCCATTGTACATTGTCCTTAGGGGAGGAAGGAAATAGAGGATATAAGAATGTAAGTAAGGGGAGGGAGAATGGGAAACGGAGGAATTACACAGAAAGAAACAGACACAAAACAAAAGAGGGTGAGAGCTGGACTACACTTATGAAGCCGTAGCAGCTCTCAACCAGGCCAAGCTGCTAATGAATTTGTGGAGAGTCTTGATGTCGGCTCTCGACATAGAACTCAAGCTCTTAAAGAAGGCCCTGCCAAGGGTCCTCAACCTCAACCTACCAAGAGCTAGGCAGTTGGAGAGGAGATGTTCAATAGTGTCTAACTCCTCCTCTTTGCAACATACCCTGCAATAGTCCGGCTGAGTTCTGTTCTAGATCCCCGTCAGCGACCTAATCTCGCAGTTTTAAAAGGTATCATTTTCGACTGTTAGACCAATATAGACCAGTAAAGTGTCAATAGCTGACCCACCGTTGAACCCATTGAGAAACGTTTCATTTTACGAAATAAATTACTACTGTCAACGACAGAAAAAAATACTTTCTCGTAATATAGATTTATTGGATGAGCGTGTATCATTTGAATGTATTAACTGGAATGCTCAGAGAGTGTGAGTGAAAAGACTGTGTTCATATTATTGAAAAGATAGGGGACTTAAAATTGAATTTTTCCTTCTTTATTATTTTCTTCTCATTCCGTTCAATTCATTTCATAAGCTTATTGTCAACTAAAGCTTGACGATAACAATGACACCGAAATGGGAGACTGCTATCCTTGTCGATGACATTAGTAATGGTATTGGTATTGGCTGCCTCATAAAGTGGCATACAACTACCAGCAGTATATTGGTCTGGGCTGACTGAATCCGTTTAGAAGTGTGTAAGAATGGGCGGGCTTCTTTTTTTTTTTTTTTTTTGGAATCGAAATTCATGTATTCCATAAAACAGATTTTCCTCTTTTTAATTTTCAACTTGGGCTGGTTGACTGTAGCATGTTGTTGCCATATTTTTGAAATATTTTTTTTTTTTTCTGAGAAAAAGGATAATCGTTTGTATATTAGTAGTAGTATGAATAAATGTCGATATGTCTGCCTGTCTGTCAGTCAGTTAGTAACAGCATAAGGGAAGATGTATATATGTATGTATGTATGTATGTATGTATGTATATAGAATATAATTCAATATAAGTATATTGGTTTATTGGTCAAGCTGTTGACTGTGGATAAAGTGGTTTAAGTCACAATTGCAATAAATTCAATGATGGTCGTCAACATTGTATTTGCTTGCTGTCGTTATAGCTCCATAGAGCACTGTATCGACGCAACCATTTGTCCGGTATAAAAGATATGCTGGGTATATGATCTCACAGCAATTTGCCAATTCAATTCATTTTGATGGACAGAACTGAAAACAGGAAAAAAAAGAAACTTAAACGGAAACAAAACTCATATTTTTAACACCATTTGGTCGTTGATAAAATAATAAAATAAAGAAATCTTAAGTAAAGACCAAGTCTATAAAACTTACTAGGAGCCGAAAACCCAAACGGCAACAGCAATAACAACACCGACTGAAAATATTATGTATGTATATAAATTTTATTCAAAGACGAAAAAATAAGTAATATTTTTACACCAACTCAAAAGATATTTAAGCTAAAGTACTTTTTTATTCGTCCTTTGAAGGAAAATTAATAAAAACTTTTCGAGAAATTTATTTGTTTTTCAATTCAAAATATCCATTCGCAATTTTCAATTGAAATAAATATATTCTCTCTTTACTATGTATGTATGTTGTATATAAAGTTTTCTAATATTTCTTTATTCTTTATTTTTTTCTTTTTTATTTTGCCTTCATCTGCAATACGATTATTATTCTCACAACAGTCAAGCCAATACCCTCGCTGTTATTTGTTTTGCTCTGCCATAACCTTTCAAATGTTAATGATTGGCATTGCTATTGTTGTCAATCTGTGTTGCTATTGTTGTATATGATTTTATTGCTTTTCAAGAGCTACCACTACTAGTGTCACATTTTCATCCCTTTTATTTAATGTCTGTCTGTCTGTCTGTCTATCGGGTAGGGGGGGGCTTTGTGCAAGGGTGTGTAGGATTTTATTAGAATTTTGTTCTTTCGCCCCCTTAAATGGTTTAATTTTGTGCAATCATATGTGTACGATTATTGTGGCTCTTCAATACAATGGCAGATAGTTTAAGGTCCCTATAAAATTGTAAGTGTTTTTTGATGATAATGAAAAACCTCTTAATAGTACACACATACACATACACATATATGCATGTATATTTGAATTTAATGGCATTGAAATTAGAAATAAGTTGAATAAGTGGCATTTTTTTCTCTTTTTTTTTTTTTGAATGATATTTACACAGCGTTACACAATAAAACGGAAACTGAATTTCAATAGTTGTTCACAATTCGGTAATTGCTTCTGTATAAAAGTGAATTTCATAATACATATAGTATTATTATGTTATTATTGCGAATATATGTATCACATACATAAACATTTAGAAAGAAATTAAAAATTTTTCTATGCCAATAAAAACGATACATTGATAAAGAGGACTGACTATACAAAATGTTATTATAATTAAGAAAATATAAAATAAAGTACGAGATATCTCTCTCTCTCTGTTAGAATAATTATTTTCTTAGAGAAAATGTTACTTCTAAAATGCAGATCGTATTTGTGTCCATAAATTATTGCCAGCAAGACCAGAAGTGTTTTACTTATTTTTCAAAAAAAAAAACATAAATTCTGTAACAAAATACTTATGCCACAATAGTTTTCCAATGACAAAAAATTATATTTAAAATACAAAAATGCGTTTGTAAAGATTTTTAATCAGTAGTAGTAGTAGTAGAGTATTCATATTTAAAAAAAAAAACTCTAGATAAATATGGGTGTTTCCCCTATATTATGTGAACGATAATACGGCATCATATTGAACTAGTTAGACTTACAATTTTAAAACATCGATAGAAGGCATAAAATTTTAAAATATAACGTCTCATAATTTTAATTGCAGTCGGCAATTCATGTAATCCATAAAACATCTCGAATTCGAAAATTATCTGCGCTTGAACTAAGAACAACTTCGAAACCTTATTATTATATTTGACGTATTTATTTATGCAGAAACTAGAAAAACAGCATTGATCATTCATTGCAAAGATCGGATTCGGATCGTCCAATTACGAAAGAGTTGATGAAATCTCAGAAAATTAAAGTAAAATCGAACCATGAGAAAAGAGAAAACTCTGCCAGGGAACTAGATATTTGTCAGATCAAATAATTTATTCTGGTCTGATTTGATTCGCGATTAAAGCAAACAATTCTGTTAAAACGGGCAGAGTGGTTCATCATATGCGTTTCAATTTTGATGCCCTGGAGATAACCTGAGAAATTATCTATAAAGTTACTACTTTAGATTACGATTTGTTCATTTGCAAAATCAAAATATTATTACGTTCGAACCACTACGTAAATATTAAGTACAGATCTGAAAAAACTTTCGATTTAGTTTTCGTTGGAAACAAAATTAATTTATATAATGGGAATAAATTCCATTGATGAGGCAAATTAACTGAATATTTGGTACTTAGAGTGTAAAGTTGAGTATGTATTATAAATCGATTGTAAAATGACTCATAATTTGTTGTATTTTTTTCTTTTTTTATATCATTTACTGCACAAATATTCTACATATGAAATATATGGCAAACCAATGTGAACATTTGTTTACAAAATCTATTTTCAAGCATCATATTCGTTAACCCAGTTTTATTTAACCAAAAAGTATGCTACAGTAAATGCACATACATACATATATACTTTCACAAGTGCATACATACATACATACATATATACTGAGAGTAGTTAGAAACAATTTCCATTTGGTTTTTATACTTTTTTCCTTTCTTGTTTTGCTTTTTTTTTCTCTCCTTTTACTCTTTTCAATTCAGATCTTAGGTTTGTGGTATAAAATAACATTGAATAGAATAGAAAATACACTTTAAAATGCATCCATGCATGATGTATCATATATAACGACATGACGAATAATAAAACTAGAAAAACAAAATGAAATAAAAGAAATATTATTAACAAAAAATATATATACATATGTACATGTGCATATACAGTAATTTAAATAGAAATTAAAATCATCAAAATTAAATCATACATACATACGTACATACACATTAATTTATAATAAAATATATAACATAGTACTCCATATGTCATGAGAAAGCGATCACAAATAACCGAAACTCGGAATTTTAATCATCCATATGGATAGAAAGTAAGTTTTAATTCTAATAAGAATGTATCAGAAAACAGTTTTTTTTATTTTTTTGTTACCGCGTATATTAAGATCCCTACGCAGATTAAAAATGTTTCAACGTAAAAGGAATTGTTCTTGTTCAAAATACACAATTCAAAAGTTTATTATCCAAAGAAGAATGCTTTTGGTCATAATTTCTGATAAAATGAAAACATTTTTACAGAATATTTAAGAGAAATTGTTTTTAAGGCAAAGCTACTTTACCGTTCACCACACTAATTAAATAAGAGGCTTTTTCCTTTCTGTAAAGCCCTTGCAACCAACACACGCATACACTTTTTACTGTACAACATCTAATTAATTTATACCCTGTTCCCGGGCCACCTGGAGTTTTTCTTCGCTTTTTGCTGTTTTTTTTTTTATTTGTTTGTTGTTATCTCCGTCACCTTTACTTTGCCAAGCAATTTCCTTAAGAATTCGTTTTCTCTCCCTGTTACTTGGTTTATTATGCAAACTTGTAAGCAATCAATCAATATTCATGAAGTGAATAAGAAAAAAGCAAAAAAAAAAAGAAAATAAGAAAAAAAATGAAAATACAACACCAACAACAAGAAGCCGAACATAAAAAAATTCCCACAGAGTCATCATCATCAACATCATGTAAAAAAATGGAATGGGAAGGATGGTATGAAAATGTTTTACTTTTGTGCCAGGACCTAACAGTTTCAGAAATAATAAAAAAACGTAAAACAATGTCAATAAGGTTTTATGCTGAAACTGTCACCTGGGTCTTAAACATTTATGGTTGATTTTTCTTTTTTATTATTTTTCTTTTTCTGGTGAGAGAAAATTCTAAGGATAGAAACAAGTGGCATTCAAGTATATTTTTTTGTTTTTTTTTGTTTTTTGTAACCTTTAATATTCTTTATGAAATAATGAAATTATTATAATTTAATATCCAAAACGCATTTTTCGATTTCAACTTGTACAAATCTGAATCGGTTGTTAAACTTGATTTTGAATGTATCTTAACATTCCTAGTTCATACAATGCCCTTCACAATGTTGTAGCGTACCAAGACTTGTTATTGTTTTCATTATAAAGTGCACTGAAGAAAATTTACTCAGTTAAAATGTAATAAAAAAAATAAAAAAATATTGACAATGAAAAGTTGTTTCTAAAATGAAAATCCTTTTAAGTACAACAAACACATAATGAGAGATGCGACTTAATTTACTTAAGCTTTTAAGCGAATAGAAAAGTATTATTTTAGTCCTACTCATCTGATTGTTTAATAAGCGACTAAAAACCTTATTTTTTTTAATATTTGATTGAAAATATCTAATCGTTTTTGAAGTGGACCAATTGTATGACTTGTGAGTTTTCTACGTATGCCTTATGTCGACCTAAACCAAATTTTAATTTAAACTATTAAGCAGTGGTCCAGCAGAGTAAGATTATGCATTAAAGATGTGTGCATTTCGCAATTATCATGATGAATCACAACACCTTTCCATTCTTTGCGACAAACCCTGACTTTGACATTGTCTTTAAAGCTCCACCTTCTTTTCATTCGATGCAATAATCAATTACTGCAACAGAAAAGCAAAATATGACGGTAATGTTTTGAATTTTCAGCGAATTCGGCATTCCATAGTCTTATTTTAACTAACAAAAGACAATTATTATGAGCAAAGCCCACACACCAATAAATTGCTGTTCAGGAATACATAGTTGAGTAAGAAAGAACACCATTTTTTAAGGAAAATAAAAATTTAATTATTCATCGAAAACAGACCTTTTATCAACAAGAAGAAGAAAACATATAAATATCAAAATAAATGAAACAAAGTTAGATTCATAACGTAACACTAACGTAACTCTAAGTACAATGCTATAATTTGATCACCGAGGGTCACCTTTGCATTTTGCCTTGCGCTCGTTTTGAAATAATTTTCTTAGACATCACTGCACATTTTTAGCAACTTATCGATTTCTGACTGCATTTGTGAGGCATGCCGATAAAGTCTCACATTAATCGTGTTTCGCATTGTAAAATTGTTCATCAATATCTAGTACTTAAATGGTTATATTCGCTTTCAGAAAATTTATTTTATTTGTATTGTTATTATTCTTATTTAGCATTTCTTCTCTAATTTTTTGTGTTTTTTTTTTTTGTTTTTTGTGTGTTTGTTTGTTGTCTTTTCTTTTTGTTAGTTTTTCGTATAAAACTTTCTACACAAGCATTTTCTTTTTCCTTCCGCCAATTGTGTTCAGCAGAAAAATATTTATTTGCGGAGAAATTTTTGCATTTTTTCCTCTCTAACTGTTGTTGCAAAAGAAAAACTCAAGTTGTTTGTGGTATACAAGGCAAGAAAATAAGTAAACAAATTCCTTTCTTTTTTTCTTCTTCTTCTTCGTCTTCAAGATATAAATATTTTAGTTTTTTATTTATTTATTTATTTGTGCTCAGCTTAAATCTTTTTCATATTTTTCTATTTATACTAGAATTTTTTGTCTGCGAAAGTATTTTGTTTTTGTGGTTTCGTACGTACATTGTATATTGCATTGGTATGTTCAAAATTTGCTTAACAAAATATGATAAAAATCTCAAGTAGATTTGCATTTTTTGCCGTCGTTTCTGTTTCTGTTTTTTTTTTCTTTTTTTCTTTCTGCTCCTAGTATTGTTGGTATTGTATATTGCCTAGTAAGTGGAAATAAAATACCCAGATAACAGATGTTTATGAAATATTTGTATTTCGAGTATATGCAGTGTATAAAAAAAATATATTTCTTAAGACGATAAGACGATCCTTTTTAAATGAATTGAAAAGTGAGCCAATTTTGAAGAAAAAAAAAATTGAAGGAAAAAAATTGAAAGATTTAAGAAATATGTATTCCATGTTATTTAGTATAAGCAGACACAAAAGTGAAAAGTTAAAAAAATAAGTGTTAAAAATCAAATGTGCACTTAAAGCCTTAAATGCTGGAAAACTAAACTTTATTTATTTGAATATTTCATTATGGAAATAATATTTAAAACATCTGTATTATTTGGAATTTGCAAAACCAAAGCAAAACATTCAAATGCATAATTAAATCAACAAGAGTCATACTAAGAATCAACAGGGGCTTCATTTTTTATATATTTATATTAGTGAGAGGAAATCAATTCATTTATTTTCTTTTTTCTTCGATGAAACTTGACTTGTAGACCTACGCTTTCCTATATACATTTGAATAGACAAACTTAACCAAAGCATTACAACAACTAGGAACCCACAACAACAGCAAAAACAAATTAAGAAAAGTCTCAAGCAGAATAATGTCCACAAGCAAAGCCATCAAGTTTAACAAAAGCTCACAAAAGAAAAACAAATTCGTCTGTACGGAGGAGGAATTTAGGCAAAAAATTAGTACAAAAATTATTAAAAAAAAAAAAAACAGGGAAATTTGTCAAGAGCCACAAAAGAATATTTTCCAACTCAGTCTGTCAAGTGAAGTTGTTTAATAAATATCAAAATACAAAAAGAAGGTCTACAATTGAAATTCTAATAATAATTGAATTACTTTAAATTTAAGGACCAAAAGACGAAAATAATAAAATTTTAACAACCTACTTTTATGCGACATAAGAAATTGCTAAGGAAATAATCCAAAATAGATAATTTCATTATCTTCTTAATATCAGAATAACTTTTAATCCCAATCTAGTACCTAATATTACTTTACTTTACTTTATACAAATAACATTGGCTGTTGCGCAAAGTTCAGACATTATTACTGCTTTAAAGGGAAGCAATAGTAGTAATAGAGGACACGTATTTTCCACTTTCATTTACATTTCATTGATTTCGGAGAAAGTTCTTTACTGATGATTACACTTAGAAGATGCGAGATAATATTGTCCTAACGCATCAACAATATCGCCTTAAGTTTAGAATAATTCGATACGCAGACAGGCAGTCTGGATCTCTCTAGTTCCATCTATACACAGTATTGGCATGACACAGTATTGGCATTTCCACCCACTACTAACTGACCATGATGAAATCTTGTACGACATTGAATAATCAAAATTTACAACTTCTGTTAAAGATCAAAAAGTGCTGCTCAAAAAATGGTTAACATTGCTTTGGGCTTATAAAGCAACAGGAAGAAACACTAGAGTTCTGAAAGTAATTTTTCAGTGGTCTTAGCAACACGGGGTAAAGACCTAGCCCTCACCAAATTGATTGATCTGGTGTGGAGGCTGTTATTTTCACCAAGTCTGCCAACTTTCCAGTATCGTTTAGATTATTGGTAACCTTATTATAATTTTTCAGTGAAAGACTGTTAAATGCTAGACGATTTAATCTTTGTTCTTTGAAATTGAAAGAGATCTTTAGAACTTGCTAAAGAACTTCAATTGATGTGAGGTTCATTGCCTCCTATCCGATTGCTTACTGTCCTTAATGAAGGAAAACACCGAACAGTTTCTTGTGGCCTCCGTATGAGTGTGATAGGACACTATAACTTATTTAGGTATTTAATAAACAGTCAAATCATCCAAACTTGTAGATGCAATTAAAACGTAAAAATAAAAACCATAGCCATTTAGCATTCTATGCTATCTTACTACCTTTTATGATATTTTAATCATTATAAGTTATTACTAAGGCATTACTTTTATGCATTACAGGATTCGTAATAACCTTTTAATGATGCACATACATACATATGTGTGTAAGTATTTTTATAGTTTAATTAATTTAAAAAAAGTCACCATTTTTTAGTGCTTCTGATGTTTCTTCGCTTATAAAAACATTTCAACATAAATATGCTGCACTCATCAGTCTTACTCCGCTGTTAATGTTTCCTTTAACGTAATCGTATATCCTTAAAACATGTAACGAGTGAAATGAGAAATTAAAATTCTATCTTTAAAAACTTAACCCAATTTCATGTGGATGCAATTCACTTTTATGCAACAAATACACGCAAATAAATATGGAAACATAAGACTGTGTCTGTATCTGCATCTGTGTCAGTGTTTATGTTATTTTTATTATTTTTTCGTTTTTTTTTTTTGATTTATCATAAGAATGATAAAGAAAATTCAGTTTTGGTTTGTTGTCTACATGGATATGCTTGGTATAAGTATAATTCTTTAATTGTGTGTATGTGTATGTAATAAATGGAATTGTAATTCTCTACCTATTCGTTACTACAATTTAATTTAAAACTTATTACGCTCTGTACTCACTCTGTCATCCATTTCAAAAATTATAACATTCTCCCATACATACATACACACTCTGTCAAAAAGAAAAAAGCAAAATACAATACATCTGTGTGAATTGTGATACAATTGCCAATGCAAAACCACTCGCATACATACGGATCTCGACAAGTGAACATGCATACATACATACATACATGCATGCATGCATGCATGGAATGGAATGGAACATGGAACATGGAATATAAACACAATATATTGTATTTTAAGTAGACTTTATAATGAAACCATCTTTTAATGTTCTTTTCTCTTCGCCATATTTTTTCTACCTCTTCAACATAATGACTCGCATTACACTTTAATTAAACATGTGTTTCATATAATACATACATATACGTATGTGTGCATTTGTGTTTGTTTGTGTTTATGCTTGTATTTATGTTTTTATACAACACATAGAGAAGGGTATGTTAAGAGTTTCGTATTGCTGAAATAGTAAAAAACATTTCAACATACATACATACGTACACACACTCCCGCACACACACACACACACACACATTAATGTTCCTTTTGCTCGTGTCGCATGTTGTAACATTTTTGGTTAGTTTTTCACGAGTGTTATGGAGACGGCACAAATGTAAATATTTACCTTGGGGTTGGGAAGCATGAGTAAAAACTTAATTTTAATTAAATAAAAGTGAAGAAAAAAGTGCTAAACGAAACTGTAGATAAATGCAACAGGAAAGATGTCGAAATGATAACTTTCAAAAAATCTCAAGGGGAGAAATAATTAAAAATATCAAGAGCTCTTGCGATAAATAATCAAAAAATATTAGAGAGATATCCATAAAAATTCCATGTAATTGCGGTGGCGGCCTATTTTTACTTATCCATGTACATATTCGTTTTATAATTCTTCTAGTCTGTATTACTTGGCAACAAATTATAGGCTCAAATTCCTAAAGAAAAAGTCTCCTTTTTTTTTTGTTTTCATTAATTAAAATTTTAACGCTTAAATTTGTTCTTTTATCTTGAACTTTTTGACCTTAATTTTCTACTCATTAACCACTTTTTCCAACCCAACTGTTTTCTTTTTAGCTTAATTGTTAAATTCTTATTAAAAGAGGCGAATATACATAATTTTATACACACTTTCTCTTTGTTGCTTTCCTTTCTACTTAAACTTTACGTTCAATGTAAACAAACACCTTTACTTTCAAGCATAGAAGGAAAATTAAAAATAAAATCCTTCCCCCTTCAAAATAAAAGAAGAAGGCATGTCTTTAACTGCCATGAGTTTTATGTAATTAACACACTTGAGGGAACTTCAACACTTAGAATAATATTTTCATGCATATATTCGACGCAGCGTACAACAAATTGCCTACCATCAACAGGATCAAAATCAGAAAATGACGAAAAATATACATATGCACGGTTACGTACATACGTCCCTAAGAGTTGTTTCCATGAAATCACTTTAATACCTTACGCGTCAATGAAGAAAATCTTCATAAATAAATGTTTCTGAGCCCACACACTTTTACACGGTCTACATACATATGTACATATTATGAATAAAATTCATCAAAGGTACTACTCTGTTAACAAAGATTCCACTGTTAAAAATATACCCGTTTTTCTTATGGTAATTCATCTTCTCCTCCTTTCCAAATATTTAAATTAGGCCGTTTCGAACATTTCAATTTAAACTGAACTCGTATTATGTAATGTAACAAGAAATTTAAGTCTTCGTGGGAGATATTAAACATCAAAACAAAATGGTAGACAGCATTTTCAATAATTTTTGTTTTTTTTTATACCAAATGAAAATTTAAACGAATTAAAGTTAAATTAATCTGAATACGCATAGCTCGTCAATTAATGTGATTTTTAATGATAAAGAGAGATAACCAAGTACATACACGGTTTCTGTCTACTAAAACACAAAAATTTTATTGAATAAATAAGTAAATCGGAATTTTCTCTTTAACAATTTCAATTAAAGTCCATTAATTGCTTTCTATTTATAATATTTTGATTTTTATTTATTTTATGCATATCATATGTACATAAAGTTTCTATAAAATTAAGCCACTCCACTACACATAAATACGTACGAATGTATGCATCTACGTACGTGTATATGATCATAAAACCCAGAAAAAATTCAAATAACAATGCATACAACCAACCTCAAGCTATTTAGAAAAAAAAATACAAACTAAATTGGATTTTTTCTGTTTACGTGGGTTTTCATTGCAGTTTTTGTTTAGCAAAACCATTTATGGAAATTGAAAATCAATTGGAATTTTTTTATTAATTTTTTACAGTTATTTTTTATAATTTTTAAATTAGTAAGTAATTAGCCTCGTATAACGTTGAATTTATGATAAAAATGCAATACCTATACCATAACAAAAATATGTTTGTAATGTATTAAATTATATAATTTTTTTCCTTTATACCATCTTCTATTCTATAGGGGTTGGTTTATTGTTTTTCAATTTGTTTTTTTCTAATTCTTTAATAAAAATATCAAATTGAAATAATATTTGCTTTTTGTTTAACGTGCAACGCCAAAAACAAAAACGAGAAAAAACTGAATTTTATTAAATGAAAATATTTGCTAAAATAGCGAATAAAAACAAAGTCAAATTAAATTTAAAATATGTTACTGAGTTATTTTTCTAACAGAACCTATTCATTTACATTAACAATTACTATTATCGTAGATGATATTGTATGTTTGATTTAAGTCTAGGGGAATTTTACAATTGTTATCCCTCAATTTAAAAAATTAGAAAAATTTTAAAAGCAAAGATAATAAATACCACAGATTATTTAAGAAAAAAAAAAAAAAGAAGAAATAAGTTGATTTATTCATTTTATATAACGATCTCCAGAAAAGCCAAATATAGGATTACGTCCTAGCTTTTCTCACACCACTTATGTTGTGTGTGTTAATTTTATACATATTATGTAAGGGGCAGGACCTACCGTTCAAAGTCGACTCCCAAAGGAAGATTTTTGAAAAGTTTTCCATGGCAATTCCATTTGCTCTCAGAGTTTTTGCCAGAAATCTGCTGAGAGGAAGTCACCGACGAAATATTTTTTCATATTTCCGTTTTGATATCTGAGCTAGTATGGGAAATGTGGCCCTACGTCTAATAAGCCAACACACTACTAGACTACGGCCATAAATAAAATAAAATCAAAATTTCAAATTGGCGTTATCTAGTAGGTGAAGTTGCCGTGGTCTAGTGGGTAGTGTGTTGGCTTATTAGACAAAAGTCCTGGGTTCGAATACCAGGTCAGACATCAAAAACGAAAAATATTTCTTCGGCGACTTCCTCTCAGCAGATTTCTGGCAAAGAAAAATCTGTCATTCGGAGTCGACTTTAAATTGTAGGTCCCGCCACTCTTGTATAAAATTAACGCACACAACATAAGTGGTGTGAGAAGTTAGGCCGTAATCCTGACTGAAGGGTTGTAACGGCCAATTATGTATGTATGTTATCTAGTAGGCAATGTATTTCATTACAAGATCCGAGGCCGTGGTTCAAACCCAGCCTAAACGTTCCACTCAACTAAATAACTTCCACTCATCTGATCTCTAGCAATAACTGTGAAAGTAAATAAAATAGCAATGAAGAAGTTCTGAAAGAAGGTATCATTCGAACTCAATTTTAAGCTGTTGTCCCCACCACTCATGCGTAAAATTAACATACATATCATGGCTGGTGTCAAAAACTAATCGTAATCCCTAGTAAATGAAAAATTTCAAGAATTAAATCAAAAATTTTCATATTTCTAACTAATAGTGCTCAAACATGCAACAATCTGGCTGCTGTTATTAAAACCTAGATCTTCAACACAGCAATTTATTTTGTGAACACATTGCTTATACGCGATCGTCTCTATAAAATATTAGTTTATATTGTGATTTATTTTGAGGTGATATACTTAAAATATCTACTTTTTATATACAATTTAATTTACATAAAAATGTATTTATATGCTCTATGTATGTAGACTGTTCTAATCAAATACAACTGATTTGAAAATGATCATTGTTTTTTAATTATAACAATCGAAATGGAAACATTCAGTAAATAACTAATGATTGTACATTAATAAATTAAAAATTTAATTTCGCATTAATATGTAACCAATCCATACATTACATACATTCTTCTCATAGGACTTTCTCCTAGGACTCTTAGAGGGACAAAAATTTAATAGAATAATTAATATAATTAATAATAATTGTTTGATTAGATTTATATGTAATAACAGTCTTTGAAATGCTCTTTTTAGTAAGTAATTGGCATGAAGTTTAATCCTTAAAATTTTAAATTTCTTCTTAAGTTTTTCAACAATTTTTTTTATGTTTTATAAAGGCTAAAGGATCTTAATGAGTGCGTATTTAAATAAATTAATTGCTATTAATTAACAGACATGACTACACATACATACAAATAAAGTGTTATGAAAGAGTTAAAATTGTGTATAAGAATATCGAGTAGGAAATTGACCCACATTCGTGTTTTACAATCCAAATAAATTGTCATTAATTGCTTAATAGTAGTAAGTGCTATTAAAACTCACCCAAATTGAATTGGACACATTAATTTTTGTGAATTATGCTGATTTTAAATGTTTTAAATGTTTGTATTCATAAAAATATGCTGTCATTACGAGTTTGGTTGCAAACATACAGTAAAACATTAAAAATCGGTTGGTTTTTTTTGTGTTTGTTTGTACCACTTCTTCTTCTTCGTACTTTCTACGTTATGTTGTTAATTTTATTTTATGATGGTCCTTAAATAAAATTATATTTTAATACTTTATATTTTAATTTTTTTGTTTGATTTCTTGTTGTTTTCATGAAAGTGACGAACAGTAAGAAAAAATAATATCCTGCATAGCATTATCATGACTGTAATTATTTGCACCTTTTACATTGACGTTAAAAACGACGAGAGAAAAAGAAAATCAACAGCAGTTTCAACAACAACGCCAACGATGCTAACGCCAGCTATAATAATAACGCATTTGAATGGAATGGAATCATAAATGGTGAAATGTACGTACGTACGTAAATTGACCGTTACCACTACGACCGCAACGACCACAAAACCATTAAAGCCACATGTGGACACACACTCTCTCTCTCTCTCTCTCTCTCTCTCTCTCAGTCTCAGTAAATCCGACATGAACACACACCTAGGCGTACATGCATCATACAGACATACATGCATACATACATGTAGTGAATTATCAAACAAGAGAAATTAGGTTAAGAACTATTTTCATATTTGTTTACTCGTCGTTGTTTTTGTTTTTTGATTCTCATTTGTTTTGTTATTCGTTTTGATTTAAAGTTTGCTTTTTTATTTTTTTGTTGTTTTTCCTCTTTTTTTTTTTTTTTTGCAAAATTATTTAAAATTTATTAACATTCACACACACACACACACACACACACACAAATTCAAATTAAATACATTGAAAAACATT
The DNA here is from genome assembly GCA_014635995.1 of Sarcophaga peregrina. Taxonomy (NCBI): domain Eukaryota; kingdom Metazoa; phylum Arthropoda; class Insecta; order Diptera; family Sarcophagidae; genus Sarcophaga; species Sarcophaga peregrina. The sequence continues at coordinate 105,098,643 of CM025791.1, forward strand.
TTGAGTTTATTTTTGGGTTCTTTTCTTTTATTTGTTAATAACAACAATCGTGACAAACGAAATAAGCAGAGAATTTATTTAACAATTTCATTATACGCCTACGCCCGTTTCGTATGGATGTATGTTTTCAAAAGCCTGGCATTGTTTTTATTACTATTTTGGAGCAAATTTATTGCGATTTCTTGTCAAAATATTTGCTTTGCGTCAATATATTTGGCTACAACACGTTCTATGTTATCAAACAAACTGATTTTGCTCTTTTCTAGCCAATGACCAGACCAAATCAGCCAACGAACATATACGGTTTAAAATACCTTTACATACACTCTTTTATGCTCTCAAAAGGACGAAGAGTACAACATACACCAAAATCCTTAAAATTTTAGTACATTTAGGTCTTGAACAAAGAGTAGTAAACGGAATAAAAGGAATGAAACATATTCATACGTTTCGTATTCCGAAATTTTGTGGTGCTTGAGCGCATGTCTTACACAAATGGTCCTCCAATTGTGTTGAGATGCTGTGTTGTCTACGTTTCTCAATTGCTCTCTGTCCTCTGTACTCTCTATTCTGGTGCTGTATTGAAGGAATTTGAAAAACTGAAACCTCATTTATGGATTGTTGATTTTTTAAGTGTTATAGGTCATGAGTTTTTATTCGTTTCTTATATTATTTTACGAATACATCGTCATCATCACCCCCATCATATAATAACTTTCATATTAAATTGATATTACTACTGTGAGATTTTATTTCAAAAGCGATTTATATTTTTTTGTTTGTTTGTTGTTTGTTGTTATTATTGTTATTTTTGAATTTTATATAATCTGGCTTTCACTTATTTCTCATCATTTCATAACCATCTCTATATCTGTCATTTAGTTTAGTTTAGCTCTCCGCCCTAATGATTAAGAGTACATTATAACCATTATTATCGTCATTGGCTCCCTTTTGTTAATAGCGTTTCTTGTTTTGAGTTTGTTATTTAAAGTTTACTTTAATTTTTTCAATTCGAAAGGTAGAATATAAAATGAAGGCATTTGTAATAAAACAAGCTCCTCTTTAGAGTCGGAGGTCAGCTGTACTCTCAATTAAATACCGCGATTAAAACTATGTATTACTTGAACAAATCACAGTGAAATGCTTTAAATATATTTCTTTATTTCTATGAAAACCCTTAAAAATTACAATGTTTTCGAAGCTGATTGTTATAAAATTAAAATGAAATTAACGTACATTGTCTAAGATCGTGTTGATAATTGAAGCGTTAAAGAAAAAACTTTTAAATACTTCTACCACCAAACTACTGATTCTTTTGCTTATAGGTGTATGAATTGATTATAGCATATCAAAAGTACATTTTCTAGCAAGTAACCATAAAATTCTTTTACTTGCAGATACTGTTATTTTAACAGAAGTGTAAAATAGTCTACTGACTGTTCAAGGAAGTGCAAGTTTTAAAAAAAAAAAAATAACTCCATAGTCGAAGGGGAATAGGAAATACTGCACTTTGTACTGTATTAACGTCTCATTCAAATTAGTTTTCGTAATAATTTTTTTTTTAAATTTTTATCAATAATTATAATTATTTCATTAAATCCACTAAACATCTACAGAAAACATTTTTTCTTAATTTCTTTGAAATGAAATGGAGTGAAATGAAAGTGTTAATAATAGTTTTAAAAACGAAAATAATAATCTTTATCAGCCACAAACGACGAAATGAGAGCTGGTATTCAAAATACATTATACATACATATATTATGCGCTGAATTTAAGGATTTCGAAAAACAAAAAGATGAAATCCTCACTGATTTCCAAAATGCTGGTTCTTGATTTAGCCAGTGGGTGTGAGAACGTACCAGGATGTATGTGTTAAAGTTACAGTTACTTTGTTACTTAAAGCTTTACATCCGTTTTAATACATTCATCAACGTCGCAACATGTTTGCCGATAATGTGATTCTTTTTCTCTCTTACTTCCAATCTTTCTTCCCCCATTTTCTTACACTTTATCCTCATATTCGGCTTTACAGCCATTTATTATTAGAGAATGCATGTCTTTTGCTGTTTTATAGCAGACAGAGCAACAGCAGTGTTTGTGGACTGGTGGGTGTCTTGCAATTTTTCATTTCAATTTTTATATGTTTTTGAGCATTTTGTTGCGAATAAAAAATCATACCGGATATAAGCGGAAATTCAATTAATATTTCTTTCTTTCTTTCTTTTTTTTTAATTTTTAATGCGTTTTTCTCATATTATTCTAAAATATAACACATTTTTATTTTTTTTTTTTGCAAAATATTTCATGATTCTATCATTCTAATAAATTACTAAAATTGTACATACAGAGGGGCTATGAATATGCTTATATGTGTGTACATGCGTACATATGTATGTATATGTATACTGTGTTATATACAACAAAATAAAAATACTTATGTATTACTATACTGCGTATTCGTATGAAATACTAAATGAAATTACGTATAGAGAGAGTATTTTAATACAATTTGCCTGCAACAAATGCTTTGTTTAAGAAAATATTTACTTTAGAAATTGTTGTTAATTTCCTGTTTAACTGAAATCGACTATTTTATTTACTGATAAATTACGATAAAAGGCAAAATTTTCCAACATTCAATAGGACGCTTTAAATAAGTAGATTAAAAAGTAAACAAAGAATCAATCAATAACAGAAATATGGAATATATTGTTGAGATTAGGAATGACTCTTTCCTGCAACTCCATCATATGCATCAATTCACACAGAAATCGATACAGAAACAATTTTAAATTTGATATGCACCTTAAAAATGTACGCAGTAAACTAAGATTTTAGCTTTTGAATTTAGTGTTCTGGAAATGCAGTGGGATTTGGTAACCCAATTACTAGAAAGGCATTAGGTCGTGCGAAAGTAATCTGTTATCCATATTTCCCGTCCCTTGCACTTTATCTATTGGAAAATATGGATAGCCAATGTTCTTTTTCCGAAGAAACAGGCAACTGAACTTATTTCAACAAGAAGAGACAATCGACATCCTTCACATTTTCCTCTTCACAGTTTACAAAAGGCCTGAAGGTAGCAATGCATAAAAAGAGCAAAAAAGAAAACGTTTCCTAAATCTGAATAAAAATTTTAGGACGCAACAAAGAACGAGTATAAACCATATTCATGCATTAATTTTTTTATAAAATAAAAATTACATTTTCATTATGCCTTTAACCCCAGAAATGGTGAAATAATTTTTATAAACTACAACACCACCAAGATTCCAGGGGAACAAGACTAACGAAAATCTCCATTCGTAATAAAATTTTAACTTTCTATTGCTTTAGAAATGGTATACCTTCGTGGGTATTAGCGTTCTAATCTTTTTATTTCCACATGAATATATTTTTATTAAAATTTTGCCTAAAAAAACCAACTGAAATGATTCACCCCACCCAACATCAGTTCTGCTCTTACGCAGTCTAACATGCAACGGTAACGGAAAGAAATTTATAATTCTTGTTCTACCACAACAAAATCAGAATAGGGCACCGGAGTAAGACAGTATAATAGAGGAGACCACAGAAAAAAGAAATTGTTTCACTGAATGACTGAATGAAAGAGAAGGAAGAGAAAACAATATTTATAAATTGTATTTTTTTTTGTGTACAATACAACAGTTTATAAAAATAACGAATAAAAATAAAAAATAAAACAAACAAAACAACGAAAATCCCACAGTAAAGCTGGTATTGTAACCGATTGTGCCTAAAACCATGCAAATTAAATTTAATGGAAAATTTATTGCGTTATACAATATATTTATGTATGTATGTATGTACGTATGTATGTATGTATGTATGGTTGGCGGCAGTCCATGTGTAGGTAACAAGCTAACCGTAAAATAGCGAATAACTGTAATTCTCTATGTAATATTTAAAATACAGTAATAGCGATAAAATTTATTACAAAGAAAATATGAAATCTTTAACGCATTTAAGAGAACACGTTTGATATCTAAATTTCAGTTCACACTGTATTGTGCTCGCATTTAAATTTTTTAAAGGCGGCCGGTCTATGGTATTTATTTCACATTTACTTAAATATCCCTGCACATACATATTTATTTACTTTGGTTGGTAGTAATACATAATTTAAATACGTATTTTAATTTACGATTGTTTTTTTTATTTTTCGTTTTGTTTTTATATTCTGTAATGATTTAAAAAAAAACAAAATATTCATAAAAATTATGGTTAAAACGTTAAATGGTTTTATTGCTGCTGTTTTTATTGTTAATGTTTAAATAATAGAACAATCAGCCTTAAAGTATTTAAACCTTATTTTTATTATTTATTCCCTTTTTTTTTATTAAAAAGCCTGTAAAGAATTATGATACTTAAGCACTTTCGAAGGGCAAATTTAAATGAGTTTTCAATTTTAAGTCCCATTACTTTAATAATCGTAGCAGATTTCCTAGTTATTCAATTAAAAAGCAATTTCAAATACCATCAATTTACCTTTAATATTAAACTCAGGTCAGTTTAAACTTCAATTCGTTCATTTTGTCTTTCTTTCTAGATATTTCATTTTCTCTTCTTCTTCTTCTTTCCATGACATCTAAATATGGGTTTTTAAATGTTTTTTTTTGTTTCTGTTTTTTTTTGTTGTTTTTGTTGTTTTTGTGACTATATTGTTATAATTCCCTGTTTAAGTAACATTTTACAATCTTTTATTCAATGACATTGCAGACAGTTTTTGGCTAACCAAATGTACAATGTCTGCCAAGGCTTTAAGCAATATTACAACAATAACAACCGTCAACAGAAGCAAAACACAAAAAGCATAGTGATGAAGACAGAGACGGAAACAGAAAGCCATAGACAGAAGAAGAACAGAAGCAAAGATAGTCATAGAAATGAACAGCAGGCAGCCGACTACTGTCAGTATTAGTTAAACAGCAAATATGGTTAGAAAAGTTATACAGGGGACAGCTAAAAGTAAAAATATTAATATTGGGGGTAAACAAAAATTCAATTGGATTTTATTTAGTTCAACACCTCCTCTCGATTTCATTTCTTTTCATCTGTCCTGGGATTATCATCTGCGGCTTATCACCAGCTCCAAACTCTCATGATGGCTGAATTTCCATTGACATGAGTAGAAAACTTTTTACATTTAAACATGCTATTCGAAAAGATAGGAACGCAAATGCTTTGTCATATCTTGACTATATAGAACAATAACTGAACCGGTAATGCTTTACAGAATACTCATCTGGTGGGAAGCATTTTCCCGACATCATACGTTATTCTATTATGCTTATGACTGTTGCACGATGCTTTCTCATTGCTAAATTGGACTACGAAACAACACGTATTTCAACTAGCCACCAGTCGAAACTTGATCACCTGCTGGCCTTAGCATCTCAGTATACATGCAATGACTAAGCGACTGTCATCACATTATGGAGACTACTGACTTGATCCTGTTAAAATTTTAAATTCTGTTCCTTAAGTTAACTTGATAGGTTAATGTCAACAATGTAGCTCCTTTTTTTTTTCTTTAATCAAAACACTAGGTACTAAAGAGAGATGTTGCTATTCGGAGGAGAAGGAAGTGATTGTATGTATTGTATGTACTTGTTCTAAAAGGCCTGAGAATAATGACAACCGCAAACTAAACATCACTTTTGAACGTACCGGAAATGGATTTAAAAAATACACAAAAGTAACGAAATTACACAAATCAAGCAAGCTAACACTAGCTTTAACTCAATTCTTACTTTTATTTAAAGGTTAAAAGGAGATTAAAATTTAATTTTAATTTTCTGGTCGAGGACTTTATTTTTTTTTATACCCCTGATATTAGAAATAAAATTGCAACTTACAATACAAGAACTGGCAAATGCAAATGAAATTTTGTAGAGGGCATGCCGGGCAGAAGGAGTGACAACATAAAAACGGAAGTCTAGGTTAAAGACAACAAAAAACAAAAGTAAAACAATACAAAAAAAAATTACAAAATAAAAAACAGAATCTGAAATATGAACTTAAAAAAATACAAAACGAGACGAGACATTATAAAACAGCACTGTTTTGAAAAAATTCTACATGCTGGCTGTAATGGTTATTTTTTCGCTCTCTCTTTCTCTCTCTCTCTCTCTCTCTCTCTATCTCTTTCTCGTATTATGACCAATGTTGTGGGCGGATTTATGGTCGGTAATAAATGTCTTTTGTATTACACTAAATTAACAGGAGTCACAAAAATACAATGACATCAAGAGAAGAACAGAAATGATAAAGAAATTGAACAGAAAAACTGAACAGAAAAAGTAGAAATGAAAAGAACTTAAACAGGAAGTTAAAAATAAATGATTCTCATCTCAGATACGGTAGAATTTAGTATTTTTTCTCGATCTACCTGGGCTAGTTAGCCTTCATGGAGAATTTTGGTTAAAGGAAAAGGAAGTACAAGCCAGATAATGGCCATAATTTTATGATAATTTCTTTTAAACCGATTTAAAATAAAAATTAATAGAGCTAAACAAAGAATAGCTACGAAATACAAAATATATTTAAATTAAAAATTAAAAGACTGTGGACTTGTCTAAACAATTAAGAAATTTGCGAAATTATTTAAGATTTAGAAACGATAAGAATAATTTCACATGTCAGACCAAATGACCGTTTTCCATCATTGAAATTTTTTAAGCAATTATTTATTTATTTATTACAAAAGCGTAATAAAAAATTATTTTAATTATTATGTGCAGAGAGTGTTTGATGCTCAGGAACAATAAAGAAAAATAAAAACTAAATTGATTTGAATATTCTGCTAAAATAAAAAATATGAGCTGGATTGCATTCTCACGTAATAATTAAGAGGATATGTGTTTCGTCATTATTTATTATTTCTTGTATTTCTTGTAAAATTCCATCATTGGCTTCATTACTTTTAGCGTTTCTCTTAACATAACAATCTAGGAAAAAGACGAGAAGAAAACAAATGATAAACTATACGTAGCATTGATTTGAAAACTCCTTTGAGAACATTCCCAAACATTGAATTGAAATGTTTGCTGAAACATTAGATTTCGATTGTTGCATTTTAATTAAAATTGCATTTGATGTACAATCTTTAGCCTTAGATAAAGACTTTAATTAAAACGGAATGTGTATACACATGTAGATACATACTTCCGATGTGAAGAACAAAAAGAAAAACTTTTTGAACCAAGAACCAAATTATCAAATATTCACAATTCTTATACAAAACTGGCACACACAACAAAAAGGGAATGATGAACAGTTGAAGATGTTAAAGAAAAAAAACCAAACCGTACCGATACGATTCAGTAAATTTTCATTTGCCTCAGTGAGACTGCAAGAAAGCAATTTACGAAATAAAAATTTTAAGTCTAAAATACAAAAAATAAAAGAGAAGAGATAAATACACTTTTTTCTTGTATTTTTGTTTTTTTTTGTTTCAAAACTTTAAAAATATTTACTTTTGGTATTTTGACAGCTGCTCAAGTCTTAAAATAGAAGAATGAAACAAAATAAAAAAGAATGAAACATGAAGAATGACAAAATTTAAAGTAAATACTTGTACACAGAAGCAGATTGTAAATTGTGTAAACATTTACGCACACGCACATATACTGTATATGTGCATGTATATGTGAAAATATGTTGATATCCCAAATGCAAATAGACTAATATACATACATATACATATATGTATGTACATATGTATATAATATTTCTATATTAACACACATAATGGTACACATCTATAGATACATATACATATACATATACATACATGCAAATGTGTGTGTGTGTGAATAGTATGAATGTGTTGAGTGCTAAATAAAAATATTATTTTATTATATTGTAAAAATCATTATCCTTAAGGGATGGTGTGCCCACAACCATATCAGCACACTACTGCATAGTGTGCATCAGTGCGCTATCCTCTGCTTTGTTCTGCAGTACATAATTACTTTATGAAACCATTTTTATGTTGTTTACGAAAAATTTTCTAAATTTATCACAAACAAAAAAAACATCTAAAAGTAATAATCGATTAAAATAAATCCCCTCTTATAGATACGAGTCCTACTGCGTGACGATGCATGTCGAACGTATTGCTTGTTGCACATTTCGATATTAAAACTTCCCAATTTGTTGTTAAATTCTTAATCTGTGAAAATCTTTTTCTCTTTGTCTTACCAATAACATTCTTTTTATTTTTTTTTTTGTTTCTGCCTGGTCTTAAATGTTTTTTCAACACTTTCGCATATTTAAACACACACTAGCACATGCACACACTCGTATAATAATTTTGGCAGAATAAACTATAAAGTTGCACAATAGATTGTCAGTATATGCCATTCTGAATCAATTTGTTCTTCGTTTTTTTTTTTGTTGTCGGTTGAATTTTTTTTTTTTCTTTTTCTCTATCTCTCTCTCTCTCTCTCTCTCTCTCTCTAGAAGATTTCCACATTTAATCTGTTTAATAACAAACACTTACACAAACACTCATACTATGTATGAGCAAGCAAATCTATGTACGTATGTATCTGTGTATTTAGTATACATACATCCATACATACATACATACATATGTTGATGTACATACATATGTACGTATGTATTAAATTATATACAAACATTCTCACTTGGTCATATAATAGAAATGTTTACATTATCTACTCTGTCACTACATGTACGTGTGTATGAGTGAGTGTAAGTAGTGAGTATGTGTGCAAAAATCTATACTTGAGACAAAAGAATGACGATGATCATCATCACCATCATAATTGTTATTGTTACAGTATATGTTTGTAAGTACATGTGTGTGTGTGTATCTTTTGTATGAATATGTATTATTCAAGGATACACTAGTGTACAGTGTACAGTGTAAGTGTGCGTGTATTTTTTAATGTTTATTGGTATTTCAATGCATGTTTCATTGTATGCATATACATGTGTGTGTGTGTGTGTGTGTGTGTAAAATAAGTGTGTCGTTAGTTTATATATACGTATGTATGTACATCCTTTGATAATCTCTTTGAATAACAATTTTAGGGTTATAAAATTCAATTAAGCTCACATTATGTCTCTTATTGCATCAAATTTCAAGTACATTTCGTCCAATAAATGTAGTGCGTTCTTCTTCACTCGCATGGATTTGTACCAACAACCAACAATAACAACCAATATTAAAATTAAATCTAAAATAAACTCATTTTTATTCTTACAAGCAAACAAAGAAGAAAATCACCAAAAAAAAGTTTTGCTACAAATACTTCTAAATTGTATTCTTTCGTCATTTTAACTCTCCATTAGTTTATCCAAGAACTATAAAAAGAGACCAATTGAGCTAATGCACAGTGGTAATATTTGATTGAAATTTATTAGGACCAAAAAAGTTTCTTTTTTCATGAACCTTCCTTTTAGTAAGAGCTGATCATAGGCTGCTGTCCTTTTTTTAAAATTCTCTTTTCGCATTTAATATACAGTTTGTCAAAAAAATCTTTGCACAGACCTAAAAAAATGTAAAATTTGATCTTCATTCAAGAATTTCATTTTGGGTTTTTTACAAATGAGATGGAATGTGAAAGGGGTAAATAACGTTTTAGTAACGAAGGAATCGTTTTTATGTAACAGGTGTCCTTATTTTTGAATACAAAAAATGCCAGGGAAACGAGTTTCAAAAATTTTATACAATTGGGATATTTCAACTACTACAAAGGCAAATCTGCCAAGGAAATCGTCGTTATGTTCTCCCTAAACATCAGGACTGTATATAATTTTATATCCCGTGCTGAAAAAGAAGGAGGACTAGATTTAAAGGGATCTACAGACAGTCCAAAAAAGATGACGCAGCGAATGGAGAGAAAAATTATTAGAACCGTGTATGATAGACCACAATCCAGTGCGAGATGATTAGCTCTTCAAGTTTAAAAAGACTTTGGGTTACGTGTTTTCCAAGAAACCATTGGAAATGTTCTTCAAAAACACAAATATCCTTCAAGAATGACTAGGAAAAAACTCTTGCTGTCAGCACAAAATGTCGAAAAGATTTGCCACCGAATACATTTCACTTCCTCCGAAGTACTGGGACGATGTTGTTTTCTCAAATGAGACTTTATTATCATGACGGACCGCAAAGAGTTTGGCGTAAGCCTCTGAAAGCACTAGAAAATAAAAATCTTATTCCTACAGTAAAGTTTGGAAAACTGTCTGTAATGGTATTCGGCTGTATATCCAGCAAGGGAGTTGGTGTTTGGATGAAATAATGACTAAGAAAGTACATCCTGATACTTTATAAAATAAACTGACCGCCAGCTTCAGGAAATTTGGTTTTATTAACCCGGTTAATCCGAATAAATTTAATCACAAGTATTATCAAGATAATGATCCTTAAAATAAATCTTATTTATGTAACTCCAGGTTCCTTTACAACTGCACCAAAGTTATTGATACTCTTGCCCAAAGTCCTGATATTAACCCTATCGAAAATTTGTGGGTTCATCTAAAGAAAAAGGTATGGAAAAGATCGCCCACAAAAAACACGATTTGGTAAAGTTCATCAAAGAAGAGTGGGAAAAAATACCATTAGAATATGACATTCCGAAGATTATTCAATTCATGAGAAGGCGTCTGCAAGCTTTAATTGAAGCTCAAGGTGAACCCACAAAATATTAGCACTATAAATTTAAAAAAATTCCAAAAATCGTAATATTTTACCAAGTGTGCAAACATTTTTTTGACAGCAGTAAAATTGGATTGTTTTTGTTTTTTAATATTTTACATTAGATTATTGTCATTGTTATCAAAGTTTTTTATTTATTATATTAACGTAATTTTAAATTTTGATTATTTATATTAGAAATCAATGAATTTTTCTAAGTTTTCTTAATTTTTCTCAATGTGCAAAGATTTTTTTGGCAAACTGCACATATTCATTAATTAATTTTTCTTTAATAAAAATGTAAAGGAAACGATTTCACAATTATTTGAATGATGACATTAAAGATATTGAAAATATTAGCAACAATAAAGCTGTCACTTTTAATAGAAATTCCAATCACTCTTATTGCAATGCTAGACAGAGGTTAATCAAGGTACTGTTTTATATGATATTGCTTTAAAATAAAAGCTGCCTGCCTTACATATCATTCTTCCACTGTCGTTACATGTCTCTCGGTTTAAGTTTAATGTTTACTGGTTTTGGTTTTATTCTAAGATTGAACTTAAAGTTTTTTCTATCTCAACTCTTGCTTTTATTCTATAACGTTGACCACACAAACATGCATGAAATTGTTTAAATACATGGATACGCCCTTGTGTATGTGTACATAAATAACTACATGTAATATACGTAAGAGAAACACTCTTCATGGTCTTTTTCATGTCCAGTATACCATCGTGGTCTTAAATTTGCATCTTCAAAATATGGTTAGTTTTAACGAATCCATGCTATGAATCGAATGTTGCCCAATAAATAAACTATTTTGCTGCTGTTAAGCATTTCAATGCATTCTTTCAAGGAATGCCTTGATTGATGACCTCTTTTTGTTGTCTAAGATAGCATATGTACTTTAAATCCGTTTGTTGATAATGGGAACTGTGTTTATAAAATGGATCTGTTTAGATGGGGGGACTCATAAGGCAGTTGTATTTGTATGCTTGATACATTCAAATCGTATTATGAACGATTAGAATTGCAGACGAAGTAAATAAAAACACAAAATACGAATATTATTTCTAAATTTCAAAAATGTTGAAAAATTTTCTCTGCTGCCTTTTTCTATATTTTTTTGCAAACTACAACATATATTATCTGTTTTATCAAATTCAGCTTCATCATTGTTATAATAGAGAGCATCACTAGTATCGAAAATAACGATAACAACTGGGAATATATCGACATGGTGACTACATACACGTATAAAGTAGACAATATGCGCATAACTTATGAGAACAACCGCTTAACGGAGTAAAAAATAATAACAAAAACAGTACAATAAACTGTTTATTCATAAAAATGTCTAAAGTATTGAAAAATAGTGTGTAACACTGTAAACACTTTTCTCTGCTTACATTCTCTTTCTGAGATATGTACATAGGTACGTAATATGAATACACGGTTACAAGGACATTCTAACATCACTGGCAAACTTGAGAATGCGTTTTGTTTATCGGGTGGTACTCTTTGGAATTTGAGTTCATAAGCGAATTGTCGCTCATCTGTTGTACATTTTTTTTGTCTTTTTTGCTTATCCTTCTGTTTATTTTGTAACAAAAATGTTTTAAAGATGACAACATGAATATGCGTAAATTAAGTTTATATGATTTTGTGTGTTTGTGTGTTCAATATACATATATATACTACATACATATAATTATTTTTTTTTTTTATTATAAAGAACGAATGAACGAAATTTCGATAAAAAGCAAGTCAGTTTCCATCCAATATAAACAACAGCAACAGCAGCTAAATAAAAATAAAAGAAGAGGGGAGAACAAATGTTAAAATTGATTGTGATCTCACCTGTACATAATTTTTCAATTTTTATAAGCAATTTTGCTTAAGCTTGGCAATATTTTTTATTGCTTTGACTAAGTTCACAACATTGTAGGTTGTAGGTTGGTTGATATTGACTTGAGCGTTGCGTTGTAACACACACAAAGTGAAGGTAAACCTCTAGTCATTCACTTATTCTTACAATCAGTCATTTATATAAATGACTGTATGCGAAGGTATACGTATGTGAGTAAATTTTATTTCTTATTCTCATATCCTTTCTGGTTTATAACTTTATAAATTGACAAATACTTTCTTTTCTTTTTCTTTTTGTTTTTTGTTTTTTTAAAGTTGACTTTGGTTAATTTTATTTTCATTTTCTTTCTGCTCTACTGCTACACCAATAGGAAATTTGGAAAAAAGGGTAAATTAATACATTTCATTAGAGTAGACTATATTGTCGTTAACGAAGTCTAAAATTCAGTTTATATTCTTAAGGTACTTCAACTGCAGTTCACTATACCTAATCGGAATTTTGAATAATGTATTGTTATCCTACTGGTACATATTGTTGAAATCCAATTTACCTTTTCATGTAATTCGCCCAATCCCCATACATTTGTACATATGTTGTATGCTCTGATATTTTAATATCTTATTCGAAAATGATAAAGCATTATAATGATATTGAAATGCATATCATGTCGCCTTCATATACGAAAGTTACTTCATTTCATTCCATTTAATAATACACACACTTGCAATAACACATATCGATAAGCGAGATAAAGACAGAGACAGAGAGAGAGACAAACAAACTGGCAATTTTTCTTTAACTTATTTATAACAATTTGGTTACAATTTTCTGTTACATTCTTTTTTTTTTTCTACTTGTTGTTGCCTTATTTTACACAGTTTTTCATGCTTCAAGTCGTTTTCATGATAAACAAAAAAAGAAATTGTTTTCTTTTTTTTATTGGAATTTCATTTTCATATTTTATTTTCATATTCAATAATAAATTTTAAGCTTATGCACGTGCTTAAACACTTAACATTTTCCTTAAATATAGGAAATACCAGCACATTCGAACACACACAAACGTACACCGTACCGTACATACAGAAGACACATTCACACCGAAATTATAAGGAAAATTGAATGAATATGAATATAATTCAAACACACATACATACATACATACATACATACATATGTATATTCATTCAGGGAAAAATATGACAGAGAACATAAAGTGTGTGCGTGTGTGTGTGTATGCGTATGTGTTAACCATTTAAAATATAATAAAATTTTTCTGTCATTATTTTGTTATAAAAACCAAAAAAGAAGAAACAACAACACATTATTTCCAATCATACGAAAAGCAAAGCAAAAAAAAAAGCGCACAAAAAAACGCAGTTCATTTCAAATGAAAAATTTTTAAATGAAAATGTGATGTTTTTCTCAATAAATTTTTTTATAATGTTCACAGTGAAAACGACAGATGAAACGAAGTTACTAAAGCGATGGTAATGATTGTTTTGTCTCTACATTCATTGTATACGTACATGCATACATACTTATGGGTATGAAAAGGAAATTGTTTTCCTTTTTATGTTACAATGTTAAGTTGAAGTCAAGTTGAAAAATCATAAGTGAAATGAAATATAAAAACACATACACAATATGGGGGCGTTTTGAGATTGGCGGCAGAGTGTTAAAGTGGAAATAATTCATGTACTCCAACCAATGCTAATAATAATCATCATAATAATTTGATAACACTTGAATAATTTAAGGATTATCAGTGAACTCTTAATTATCTCTAATTACATACCTATACACTCAAACACACACACACATACACATACACTTATAAACAAGTATTTGTTTTTTTTTCAGGACGTTACGGTATGCGAAACTATGAACATAATCTAATGGTTTGGTGGAGTAGTTCATTTGTGGGGGAACGTAAAGTCTTTCGTGACCAGGGGAAGACCAGTCACAACACTTACATTGGAAAAAGTTAATTTAAGAAGATTTTTAAATTTTCGTCCGTTTAGAGAACATAAAGGAATTCGTAAATCTGAAATCCTCGAAAGAACTCTGGGATTGTATGGCCGTAAGTCATAAAATGAAATCCACAAGGAAGACGTGGAAAAGAATGTCATGTTCATGAATGCTGTAGGCCGAACGATTCCGAAGTAGACACAATGGTGAAAAGCTGGGGCGAAATAAAGGTGTTGGCATGAAACTTGAATATGATTGAACACATTCGATCAATTTCGATGATTACAACTAGATATTAAGAAAAGGCAATTAATAAAATTAACTTACAAAAAAATTAAGTATTTTGTTTGTTATATGGCTTGTCTGACATTCATATATTGTAACGGAGAGTTACTAATGTATGATGAAAAACTAAGAATACTCACTATAAGTATCTTGAAATTGCAAACATATTAAGCCTTTGGCAATCGGTTTCTAGAATTATCTTGAAGAGAACAGAATAAACATAAGATTACTCACTGCGTAAGAACGTGAGTTGAATCCCACCAACAAGTGCTATTAGAAATATAAAATTTATCCTATTTAGCGCGCACTGTCAAAACGCAAACAAGTCATATTTTTGCTTTATACTTAAACGCTAGATTTGTGACTGAAAAGTGAATAGCGTTTATGATCGTAATACTATAAAAGGCAAACATATGGAGCTTAAGTTTCACTAAATTCGTATTCCTGTACAACCAATTTTCAAAGTTTCTATTTTATGTTTGTTCTACAAGAATATAATAAAAGAAAAATGTTTTAAGCTCATCTAATTTCAGCATTATTTTGAACTTGAAATTTATGATCAAAATAAATAAATACATAAATATATTAAGTATTAAGGGATTCATTTATGTACTCACGTGTATATGTACATATGTCTATGTAAAAAAAATACATATATATACAAATATACAAGTTTACCGTTTCAATTATTATTCTTGAAAATGAATTCCTATACAAATATCGTGAAAATATCATTTTAAATTAAAGAATACCACATAATGTCCTAGTTATTTGAGAATTTCAGAATTCAAAACGTTTAAATAAAAACGATATTGAGATGGAATAGAATATTTTGCTTTTCTCCCTCGATCTGTCGCTCTTCGGTAGAGAATTTTGTGAGAACAAATTAATTTTTTTGCACTCAATTTTTAACCACATGTTGACGGCTTCTACGAAAAATATTACATTTTCCTCTGACTTCAATTCAAGTTCATTTTTGAGTGCAATTGTCATTGCATTCACTCATTAAAATCGAATGAATTATTAAAAAGCAGAGAATTAATTTGATTGTATTTTTCAGTAGAAAATGAAAAATTTTAATAAATATTGCACCACTGTATTAAAGAAAAAGCGTTTAAAATAATATTTTTCTTTTTTGGAATTTGCAACAAGTGCCGTGTGAAATCAGAAATTCATTGATTTCAAAAACTATTGCCATTAATTGTTATTGACATAAATTTTCTTCAAAAATACGATTCTAATTTAAAGTAAAGTTTAAAGTTTAAATTCGATGTTGATTAAAAAGACTGACAACAACTTTAAATTATAATAAGCCAAAGAATCACATTTCTGACATCGAGAAAACAGATACAAATAATTTTTTTTACGCCTCGGACAGTTGGTTTTTTGCCGTCCACAGAATATAACGTCAATCTCAATTATTATTAACTAACAACAAACGTTTAGGGAACAATGGGTGGAGTTATCATTATTCCATTACTTACTAGGGTAGATTGATCACCTGCTTGAAAAAAAAAACTTGAAGAATATCATTCAAAAACAAAGCGAAGAAATAATATGAAGATGGGGGATGATTTGAGAAAAGTCGTAAAGTTTGCTTGAACGAATGAAAGGAAATAAAAAACGTGATACTTTTTACTTACATATGTATGTAAAGTTAATTACAACCAAACTATTCTCCTACACAATCGCTGCACAACCTATCACAGTAAAACTACTGCCTAAGAATTAGAAAGGGTCTACAACCAAATACAGATCCTCATTATTATATTTAAGAGCAATAGTAATGAAACGAATCATTAAAATTATGAGTGAAAAATTTATTGTCACTAAATGAATTTAAAAAGCTTTTAAAACTTTATCCCTAATTATATAAAAAAAAATTATTAATTTAGAAATAATTAGCATATATGTAATATATATATACAAAAACAATTTGTGTATACAGGGAGATTGAGTGAGAGAGGTAGAGATAGAGAGAGGGTAGATTTATATTTGCGCAATATTTACGTAATATAACGCATCATTAAATATCAAAATAATTGCAATTTTCTTATTATTTTAAGATTTGAATTTAAAAATAATTTTTATTTCGTCTTTCATACTTTCGTTTGGTTTCCGATAGTTTTTCTAAATAAATTTTTCAAAATATTAATATAAAAATGGTTTTTTTTTTCATTTGTAAAGCACTTAAATTACGCATAGATGCATATATGAAGGTATGTATGTACGTATAAATGCTTTTCATATATGTATCTATAAATAAAATTTTACAACATACATACATACATATATATTTTATAAGATATTCATGAATCTATTTTAATTTTATTATTGACGTTTTTTAACACTTCCTTACTGATTTTCAACAGCTTCTTGGATTTTATTAAGTTTTATTAATTTTATTTGAAGATTTAACTTTATTTACGTATGTATGTATGTAAATACATATTTTTTTCGTATTTATCGTTCAACTTCTGCTCACCAACTAAAATAGTCAATGGTCGCCCTGCATTCAGTAGCAATGCAAAGAATGACTACAACTTTTTGGGATTCTATTTTATTCTCAAATTGGGTGAAATTTGTTGGCGTTTTCATTTGCCAAATGCATTGTTAACGCGAGAATAAATTTCTCTTGTGGTAAATAATACGAGAATAAATAATCGATCAATAGACGTTTTGGTAACATTTGAATTCCTTCTTTTGCAAAATTAAGACATCACTGGCGTGTACTCGTATATAGTGTAAAACAGACAAATAATCTCATGATGTTTGTTTTGCTTATGTTATTTGCGTAGGAGGAAAACAGCAATTTGTGAATCGATCACAACAGTCTCAACACTTGATAGATTATTAGATTATTTCAAAATCAAATTACAAATAGCTAAGCAGGCAAGTAGGTAAATTTATTATAAAAAAAAGGAATGAAGAACAAGTGTCTTATGTAAGCCGGCAGAAGAAAACAGTTTTTAAAGAAATCTGAAAATCAATGTTCTCTCTCAGTCAATCTTCTTTTAGTCCATACGCCTATGCTCGGTATGAGTATGTGGAGGCCCATCTTGTGGAATTGGACCAGTCCTGCTGCCATCTATCCATAGCATCATCAGTTAGTTGAACAGGGTTCGAAAAATCTGTTCCTCTCTTTACGTCACATTTTCTTTTTTCTATATCCACTACTAGCTTCAGGGGCATCATCCCCGCAATCATTAACGCTGAATCAGTAGACACCGTTCGGAAGGTAGAAATCACCCTGAGAGCTGATCTCCGCCAAACCAATGATTTGTGTACCTCTAGGGAGTCTTAGCCTCAGTACACCATCATACGTACCCTTGCGGGACCCTTGTCGATACCGCATATGACTTCCTACCGTCATCCGTATCATATAGGAGCACTCTATCCTTAAAATAGTCCTTAACGAATTTCAATAAATAGTTCGGTACGTTCTTTCCATCCAGGGCAGCTAGCGTGGCATCCCAATCCGCAGAGTTGAATGCGTTTTTGACGTTCAAAGTGATGATAGCACAGTATTCCTTATCGCCCTCCAACCAGCGCTCACCGCTGATAGCATCCTTTTCTATAGTCATTGCATGTATGTACATTTGTACATATCTATGTCGTATGCATGTATGTATTAAATAGTGTTGATATTATATTGTTTTTACCTTAGTGCTGTAATTTTGTATACATGGATTGCCACTGTAAAAACTTGATGAAATATTTACAAAGCCAACAGCCAACAGCAGAAAATAAACAATGACAATCACACATGCACATACACATACACATACACACATATGAAGAGAGATGAAGAGAAAGCAAACATATGTATGTATGTATGCGTGGGACAAATTAATATGTAGAAAACTTAACAAAAATATCATCAGTCTTTTACTATGTATAAGAGACGAACGAAGAATGTATCTCTCTCCAAATAAAAACAAAACAAAAAAAAATCAACAACAACCACAAAAAAAAACACGGATAAATAGAGTAAGTGAAATGTAATTTTTTATACGTATGAATTTTAGAGGTGGAGAGACAAACGAAACTAGAATCAGTAGTGAGGGCGAGAAGGGAAATATGATTGTTTATTTGTTTATTTTTACACACATTTTACAGCAATAAAGAACAACAAACAGGTGTGAGGGTATAAGTTTGAGACCATGTTGTTGTTATTGCTGTTAAACTACTGAATGCCTGTTACTTGCTAATACTTTAACAATATAATTTATAACACTATCGCCAGTACTGACAGTTAGCCTACTACACTTTTAACATAACTATACAGCAGATATAAAACTATTCGCATACCGGTTACATGCCGTGTTTACATTGGCAAATACATGTATTTATTTTTAACACACACACACACATATACATACATACACCTACATATATATGTAATACTTATACGTCAACTCGAATAGGTTCACCCACACATATGTATGTATGTATTATCCATGAGTACGCAGCGAAGTTGAAAGCAGACTTCTATGAAAGTGTTTACAAGCAAACAAGCAAACGCCTAAAGGTGTTATTTATTTGCTGTACGTATTCGTACGTATTCGAAAAGCTAAAATATTAGCAACACAGGAAAGTGCAAATGGCATAGAAAATATTACAGGTTGCTGTCGGTTATTTGAGATTTATTTTTCTATTACGTATCATATCACATCGTTCAATTGTGGTGTACCCTACACAATATTTTGAAACAAAATCCAAAAATTATAAAATTTGATTATAGACAGTGACTGTAACTTTGTATACACGTATACATACATACATATGTATGTACAACTTGTATGTATGTATGCACAAGTAGAGTGACACAGTAGTCGGTTAACTGGAAGTACATTTCTTACTATATCCTCTTCATTTGCACAATAAAATCGTCTGAAAGAGTGGGTGTATCCTGTACGCATGTTTTCGCAATATTTAGAAAAACTCGTAGAGTATGTTACAGTGATGATACATATAAGGTTGGTGAAAGGAGAGAAATATTGTTTAGTAGACAAGCTCGTTGTTTTATTAGCTTTTTGCAACAAGACTTACATACGAGTATGTACATACACATGCACTTGTACTTTGTATATGTGTGTGTATTTATTTCTTTGTTTATTTGTTTGTTTGTTTGTATTTATTTTGTATGTCTTTGTAAACAATAACTACAAAAACAATACGAACATACCATGGCAGAGCATTTACTCGTCTTTATCGGCATGTAAATGTACGAGCGAATCTGTGTGGTGATGTGTTTGATGTGCGTAAATATTTTCTTTCTCGTTGGCATTTCTATTTATCATTTTCGCAGTTAAAAGCTAATTATTCTCCAGTTTCAAGTTGTGAATGCGATTTTCCTATTCATTTTGCTTTTCTCCTCTTCAGTTCTCTATACAGTACAATACAGTAATTGTAATTGTTTCCGTTTTTTGCATTTTCTTTTTAATTTCACTTTTAAATTGTAATATTTTGTTTCAATGTGGCAGTCGCGTGTCTTCGTTCAAGTTTACAATTCTCTTAAAGTTTAATAGTTAATTAATTTAGCCTTGATTTTTCTCTTTATTTCTATTCTATTTCATCTCTAGATGATGACGATGATGATGGTAGTTGTGTGACCATTTTTCTTCTTTCTTTCTTCCTTTTATGCATTTCCTATTAAAGTCTTGTTTAGTTTCGCCTTTTTCCGAAGGAAATATCAAGTGCTTGTTGACATTCCTTTTAGTCTTTTATTATTTAGTTTTGCTTTTATGTCGAGCTTAAATATAATTAAAAATTTCTAATGATTTTATTCTTCATGACATAATAGATGAAGAACAACTTGAAAATAGAAAATGCTGCACATTTATGTTAAAGTCTGCTTCACAATTTTTTAAATTAAAATTTTAATTTTGTAAGCAATACATATAACCACAATAGAGAATAACCACTGAAAAGCTTTAATAAAAACTTTTTTGTATTTTTACTATTAAGAGCGCATTGCCATGACTCGTATGACTCGTTTTGTAATTTATTCGATTATACAAATAATTTTTCCTGAATCCACCATGAAAAAATATTTTAAACTTTAATAAATTTAATTAATTTTAAGAATATTTTCAATTCCAATTGTATACATGTGCGTATGATTAACTTAAATTATCTCTAGTAGATAATAGGTTGATCTTAAGCATCTTAAGATATTTTTATAATCCCAAAGTCGTAAATGATTACTTATTACACACAAACACCATTTGAACGATGTTCAATCTCTTGTTTAACACAGCGTCAAGAACAACATGGAATGATGTTGAAGAAAAACATAAGAATTCGAGGAAGACAAAACAAATAAAATAAACATTTGACAAACTACATGCATATGTTAAAATATCTTAAAATCAACAATATCAACAACACATATAATAAAAGTAAAAAAAAAAAAACAAACAACTATATGAGGCGTTATCAATCTTGTTTTGTTTTAAGGCTGTTTAAATATAAATCACACACTCATTAATATCCTTGGACAAAACAAAGATACATGCATACACAGGAACAAACAAACAAATATGTATTTGGTTAATTTCACATACGGAATTACCTTATAAAAGACCATTTTAAGATATTCTTGGAATTGGAATTGCCTTCGAATGTGAAATGACTTACATTTCCACTAGACATCATTAAAATAAATGATGAAATGATAAATTTGAGGAGCAGCACATGAGTAAACAATGCGTAAATGCCTTAACTATCGTTTAAACAAACGACAAAACAACAGTTCTACTCACTTATAGGCTTAAACGGCTATCTGACGATTAAATCTAAGAGTTAACCTTTGATCCTATCACAATTTCTTCCATCTGAAGGTTATCTTTCTACCTACTTATGTTTTACACTTCCTAAAAGTATTTTCTTGTTTTTTTCCTTTCTGTGGCTTTGCATGTGTAATGAATTATTTATTGTTTTCATAGTCGATTATTGTTGGAGACAAACCTCATTGAAAAATTGTGAGAATATTTACATCGTATCTTATGAATTTAAATCATAGATTTTTTATTTGGTTAAAAATTTCATAGAGGTTCCTCTGTTATTAGTTCTGTTAGTTCTGACTTAAATCATTGCATAAACGGGGTTCTGTTCTTAATTCGAGATTTTTTAGTTTGTTGGTTTACATAATAAAATCCTTATGAAGACAGTTTATTGCCTAGTGATATTAGTAAAAATTTCAAGAATAAACGTTTTGCCCAAAAGCAATTAATTTTAAATGTTGTTTATCTTTTTTTTATGGGGAATTATGGTTCAATTTTAAAAATTAAAGTTTGTTTTAGAATAAACGTAGTTTCTAAAATTTAAAAACAACTTAAATTTCAAACAAAAAATTTAATGATAAAAAAAAGTTTACTTAGTTTCATTTAAATTCTTCACCAATATGTATACTATACGATAATTTTGTTTAAGTATGTATACTAAAACTAATTATGTTTTCTGTAAGTAATGGCAGTAATCTATAAATATTGTCTGATCAAGAAGAAATTATTTCCTAATCTCCTTTTGGTTCGAAAAATTTTCTCGTTTCCCTCAGATCCGATAGAAAAATATGTATTCTAAACGAATTTACTTTGTTCTCAGTATCACATTAAAAAATAATACAAAAACAAAATTAAAATCAAAAACGAAAACGAAAAATTATTCCTTGAATGTTGCATGTTGTGGGTATGCATGTACTCTGTTTTCTGTTGTTGAATGTATGTATATACATGTGTATATAAATATATAGACTGTAAAACATTTTGTTTAAGCAAAACTATAACATTTTAATTAAAAGTAAACACTTTTGAAATTTATTCGACATTTATCCCTTTATCCATGATTGGACATGCTGCTGTTACCACTTAATGTATTGCATTTAGAATATGATGCAAAAGAATGAAGCAACAGAATTAAAGTCAACGCAAAGGTTTTCCAAGTGAATAGAACTAAAGATTAAGACTACTACAATAGGAAGAAGTAAGTGGAAAAATAAGAAAAATATTTAAACACAACTTAACTAAAAGCAATTACAAATAAGAAAATATTAAAAACAGAATTTAAATGAAAAAAATTTATTATGTTTCCTGTAAAAACAAGAACCGATTGAGGTACATAATAGACTTAACGATTAGTAGATCTTAATTTTTAGCATTTAATTTCTAAACAAATACGAGTCACGTAAATACATCATCACAGCAACATTCGATTCTGTTACATTAGTCGATGAAAATTTTGAATTTTTGTACACACCTGAAATGCATTAAGACCAAGATTTATTTATTTTTGTTTCCTTTCCTTTTTTTTTTTTTTTTGTTAGTATTTCAATGCCCGACGAATAATAGAATCATAAAAAATGACAATTATCTTTCACTTTACAACATTTTATTACTCCATTTACGTCCGGATGCATTAAGCAATATCACTTCATTTCTTATTTAATTTTT
This sequence comes from Sarcophaga peregrina, assembly GCA_014635995.1. NCBI lineage: Eukaryota > Metazoa > Arthropoda > Insecta > Diptera > Sarcophagidae > Sarcophaga > Sarcophaga peregrina. The sequence goes on from CM025791.1 coordinate 105,121,921, forward strand.
TCTTTTCAAAGTTTTTTCTTCGTGCTTTTTGTTTAATTTTCTTGCAACTTCCTTTATTTCTGCTACTTTCGGTTCCTATTAATGTAAGGCTACTTGCCACCGGATCACCGGACGTCCGTACAGTAATTTTATGCATTTCAGACATTCTTTTTATTTTCTAACACATCCGTTTGCATCTCTTTTTCTTGTTTTTTTTTTTTTTTTTTGGTTTTTATTTTCTCCACAAAAGGAAAACACCATGTAAATGTGTTTACTTAAAAACCAAAAAAAAAGAAAAAAACACAAATAATATAAAGACCAATAAAGCGAAGGCAACGAAATGGAAACATTATTTGCAAATATATAAAAGGGGAATATGGCATGAAAAAGATTGAGAACCAAGGAATATGAAAATATGGATAAATATAGAAAAACTAAAAGGAGGAATAACATTCGAAAACAAAATTCAAATATTTGAAAACTTTATTAACAGATCTATACGTATAAACGATCATCGATCGATTGGTAAACGTGTTAATTAAGTTCGTAATCTAAAAAATAAATAAAGGCGCATTGATAATGAACTTTGTTCTCTCTACAAGGCTTGCAAAATGATATTTTAATATGTGTTAGAAAAATTCTGGACCTATATCATGATCATAAAATGTATAAATTTATTCACAAAAAGAAAGAAAACAAAATTATTTTCAATTATGGATTGCATTCATGCCAAAAAGTTAATGGTACATAAATATTAGACACATATGCAGACAAAAGACTTAATTCACACACTCATACCAATACTCAAATGTATACATACGCACACACACACGCACACACACACACACACACACAAGCAGTAAAAGGAACTTTAAACAACGACTTACTACAAAATTGTAATAAGAGCAGTCCGTAACAAATATAAGTCCAACCACTACCAAATGTACTCGTATCAACGCACTTCTGTTGACGCAGAGATCTTTTAATACACATACACACACTACACTCACACACAAATGAGCATAAATTTCTACACACACTTAAAATAAGTACAAACGATTCCATTTGGTTGCTCAATGTGAAAAACTTGCTGCAATACTTGTTGGGTTATTGTAGTTTAATACTCTCCATTGCATTTTGGTCAAATTGTCTGTTCTCTTATACTCGCATTGGTGTTTATGGGCACAAATAAACAACAACGACAACAAAATCAACATCAATGTTAAAGTAGTGTTTATATTCACACATACACAACACATACATATATCTACATACATATGTTTGTATGTATGTACATTTCAACAAACAATAATATGGGAGTGAGAGTGAGAGTGAGAGTGTGAGAATTTGAAAGACCAACAAACAAAAAACGAACACTCTATCTACTATTTTATGACTGTGAAAATATATGGAAGAATAAATGTCCAAGCAGTTTTTTAGCTATCTATATATGTTGCTCTCTTGCACCCGTTCCCGTTCCCGCTTCCGTTCTTGATCACTATTCTTTTTCTGCTTTTCAACATTAATCTAGGAGTGTGTGTGTGTAAGCGTTGGTATATATGTACATATACTACAATTTTATGTTAAATTATTGTCCGACCAAAGTAGTTTCATGTTCCAAAAGCATAAATAAAACTTAAAAGCACTGAAAATGAAATTATACTCTTATTAAACGAGAATAACAACAACAAATACACAGACACACATACACTTTATATGCTTTTAATACCGGCAATTATTTGTAGTTGGTACACTTTACATCAAAAGTAGTTCTACTTTTGGCTGAACATAGCTTTCTAAGTGTGTATGTGTATATATGTATGTGTAGCTTGTTGGTGGTAGAAAAAAAAACTCAAATTTTCGCGGAAAAAAGGTGACCAAAACTTTTCTTAAATGAAACATTTTGATTTTTAAGTTAAAACTACGATAAACTAAAAGCATTTCAAGTTTTAAATTACTTTCTTTATTGTCGTAAAAGGTGAGTTACTTGGCTTTAGATATTCTAATTAATTTTTCTGTTCAATTTCTGTTTTTTTTTATAATTCTCTCTAGAATTATTGCTTCTCTTTGCTATTTAAATTATCCTTGAACTATAATTAATTTGGTCTGTTTTAATTGTTTATGTTGCTTCTTAAATTAATCTTTCTTTATGATGCATTTATTTTGTTATTTATGAACTGCGGATGGTGCGGAAAACGAATAAACTGTAATAAAACACTCATAATTTTTATTTGTATGGACTGTAATATTTACGTCGTTGCTAACGTCAAATTACCATTTAGAAAAATACAAAAAAAGGCTATTGCCCATACACCTTAGACGCTTTTGAAGGCCAAAACAGAAACAAATTTATGCGAAAAATTAAAATACATAGAACGAACACATCAAATAAGAATTGTAGCTATTATTATAAGATTTCAATAGAAATTGAACTTAAAAGTTGTACAATGATATATGCCCCCAGATCGCCAAACTAGGTATCAGTGCTGTTACAAACTCAGTATAAACGCTGTGAGTTTCATTCAAACAGTTATTTATAATGCATTTTACATTTCAAACAAACAAATACCACCACATTCTATACGCAATGTTAGTCTCGTATATAAGTGATTGTAAAACTGCTCTTGCAAACAAAATATATAAATTTTTATGCTTGAATATATATATATATATATATATGTATATATACATATGTATATGCATATATGTGTGTACTTACAAGTGCTTGGGTCCAACTGTATCTGGCTGTGTGTGTCTACACACACAGAGCTTGATTGCGTATTTCTGTTCAAAAAGGAAATCGCTATAAACAATAAACACTCAATACGGATGTATGTGTTCGTGTAAATGAATGAATGTGTGTGTCTCTGTGTGTCTGTGAACAATAAATATAATTGTTTTATGATGCAAAATTTAAACAATAATCATTCTAAGTTTCCGTTGTAATTTCTGGTTATTTGTCGACAGCTAGGATGTGTGTGTTTTGGTCCAATATATTTATGTATGCTCAACATGTAAATGGTGTATGTCGTACATGTTACACTAGAATTTTGACAACACATTAATTGTTATTTAAATATAATAAAAAAGAAAAATACAAAAAAAAACAACAAAAACAAAAATTAGCTAATTTATTGAATAATTTGTTTGTAAAATTGTTTCAGAACGCAATTATATTACGGAAAATAAACAATTACTGAAGAAGACAATGACGGGCCATGTATAGTAGGGCTTTCATGTTATACATCCCAAACAGTAACAAAATCATATTGAAATCAAACAAAAAATATTAAAATTATTTCAAAATTATTCTGCGCAAAGGATTTACAAACTTCATAAATTTATAAGGAGAAAAAAACTTTAATTAACGACTTCCGCTCAACAGAGCTTAAACTATGTACATATGTATGTACATATATTACATATAGTGATAAACAAATGAAAGAAGAAATGCATTTTCTAGCATTAATGTTTACATTAATAATTTCGTTTACACTCCTCTACGGGTATTGGTAATTAGAGAAGAAGAACCTTTGAGCAAATTAGCCACCCTGACCGGTTTAATTAAACCGTTCAGAAAACCTAACCTTGCGCCATCCCAAAGAGAATAACAGGAACTACGAACATTAAAGGACTGTATCAGCAAAGTTTCTTTACGCTACTCTCAATAGATGATTGCAGAGAGAATTATTGCTTATGAAAACGAATCACTGAAATTGGAAGAAATAATAAAAATAAGTTCCTTAAAGGAGCGAAAAGACTCTAATAACAGTAATATAAATAAATATGTATGCACACTGCTGTAATTTAGAATATTAAATAGTTTGAAATGTTAGCGTTTATTTTTTACCCTGGCAATTTATTATTATTCAGTTTGTGCAAAGCATGCTCTTGCTAAAAAACCAAAAGACGCCCCTTCTGCCAAATAACACATCACACATAATGGAAAAAGAAGAGGAAAAAGGTTAAATTTCATTATTGTCTTGTCACCAAATAAAACTAAACTGTTACAATTTCAAAAGTTTTTAGATTAAATTTTACACGTTGTTAACGCCATCACACCAATTCAAGCGATATGAAAAAGGTAAGAATTTCACATTCATAAATACCTTTTCATTAAATTTGTCAACCTATTCCTTTGCAAAACGTAAAGAAGGGAGAAATATGAAAATAAAGCAGCAGCCAATTTCATCACATTCCTACATATGTAATGTATTCGTACGGCTATCCCTTGGGAACAGTTAGGCATAAACACAATATAAACAATTCGAAAATATTATTCACCTTCAGCTTGCCCGTCCGCTTACCAAAATTAGTGTTTCTCTATGTTTTTGAAAGTGCTTGAAAGTGCGTTGCTTTATGTCTATGCGTGGCAAGCACATAATTTGAATCATCATAAAAATATCATCAGAAATCAGGAAATAAGAAACAAAATGCGGGAAACGAGAAACGAGAAACGAATGCGCAAGACAACCTTTTAAATGTACGAGTATTCGCTTGGTATCAGGAGTCAAAGTGTTGAAAGATGTTGGGTTTAAGAGTGAAATAAAAACAAAAAACAACAACCCTTTGATCCCATAAGATAATAAAAACACAACAACACCAACAACACATGTTTTAAAGTTAACAAACAATTTTTCATTCTCTTGCTCCTTTTGAATTCTTTTCTAAAATACAATAAAATTTCACAAATTTGAGGGTGAAATTAGAATCTTTTTAATCTTAAGAGAAGTCTCTGAACAACTTAAAGAACGACTTAAAGAATCTAAAAGAAATATGCTTTATTTTTACTTTTTGTTTATTTGCTTACTTTCTCTTTTGCATTTTTCCTTTATTATGTGGTAATAATGAAGATATTCATTGTATTTAGAAGAATACAGTAGACACCCAAACAAATAAGACAAGATTGAAATTATTTGCCTTTAATTAAAGGTTTAAAGATTTTCCCAAAACAAAGGAGAAACCACTTCTCGTTGATGGATATTTTGCGCGGTAAGCAGGCACGTTTGTCAAATATTATTAAATCCGACTATATGTATTCCGTAAAGTAGTAGTGGCAACGAAAGTGCCACTGAATGCATATTTGTACGTGTAAACAATGTCCTTTCATGGTTGTTGATAGTGAAAGTAAGTCGTGTTTTTGGTAGGATGAAGTAAGTCAATGGATTTATTTATTATTACATTCGAAGATTAAGTGGTCAACTGCTGTAAATTGGCTCTTACTTCATTGAAAATGCTTTTAAACAAACATCATAGATGTCTCAAAGAAAATGTTTAAACAAGTAATTAAAATGATTCCTGTGCAACATTACCAGCCTCCCACCACAGAAAAGACGTAACTGATAATAATGATTTACAAGAAGCAAGATAACATCATAAAATACAAACTCTAGACATTGTAGGATGTCATTTACTAAATAGATGAAATAGAAACAATTTTATTTAATATTTCTTGTTTAATATACCCACAACATGTTTGGTGTGTAAAGCTATTTGCTTACACAACCTAAGGTATACTATTTACCTTTTAATACAGAAATAAATGTCTGATAAGGTCTTTTTCAAGCCCAATGTGCATTATTTTCTCTTCCTTATATTTTATGCTCAATTACTTAGTTTATTGATCCTTAATACCGTTTCAATACATTCCATTCCATTTAGAGATATTTGGCTGCGAATAAATGACAAACGCGAGAGATATGAAGAAAAACTGTTGGAAAATCATACAAAAATACCATGAAAGCCAAAGCTTAATGTTCAAAGTAAGACTATAATCGAAAAAAAATAAAATGTTGCATAATGAAACTGCAACAAATTATGGTAACAACAGGTTTATGAAACAAAGAAGCCAAAGATTTACGTCAGATCGACCGTTCGGTATATCTATCACAAGTCTATTATCCCACGGTTCTGGTTTAAAGTAAAAGCTGGTTGTGCGCTAAAACCCAGGAGATTGGATCTTTTTTTTTTATTTTAGTTGTACAACAGGATAAGATTTCCGTGCAGGAATTTTCTCTTTAAATTCGCAAATCTTACGACGATTGTCGCCATGCTGGTGTAAAAATCACGAAATGGAGAATAATTATAGTCATAGGATGTCAATCAGCCTCATTCAATCGTTAACGGAGAAAAGCAGGACTCATCTTAATCCTCCTGTTGCATGGAGTTAGTATAAACAGCGGGTAATATTTGTTAGAAAAAATGAGGAGGGGTTTACATAAACGTAAACACAATCCAACAAGATATTATCCTATATAACATCATTGGTAAAAACCTTGTGGCATACCTCTATATTGACTTCTGTCCCCGCAATAAGCTTAACAGTAAACTATTTATTGAGACTATGGTGTTAGATATTTTCAAACTATATACTAAAAGTAATAATGATACTAATATTATATTAAAAATTGAAATGGAAAAATCAGTAAATATTCATAATCATAAAAAACATATTTGGTGCATTTTTTCTTTATGTATGAATCTTTAATTTAATCTTCAATATTCTAAAATATTTTCTTTGTCGTTCGGATAACATTGAAACAATATTAAAAGAAAGGGAATTTAAAATATATGTAGAAACAAACGACAAGAACTGAGACAATATTGACATCAAATAAACAGTGTTGCTTTTATACTTTTTTTTTTTATTATTTTCTTTTATTTTCATTTGTTTTGTTCACATACAGCTTAAAGCTGTTTTAGACGCCTGTGAAGTTGCAATAAACTGCTGTATCCACATTCATTTTCAAAGAAGGAGACACAACAAACGACTACACATTGATGCTCTGAACTAGGAATTGTAAGTGAAAGTCTGTGCATTTACAATTTAAGTTTTAAAAATTTGTTTCTATTTCTTTCCTCTTTTTTCTTTTCTTTTTTTTTTGACTCAAATTTTATTTGAATGTGGAAAATCCAAGATGTAATCGTGTATGGTACCGTATTTGTATATAAAATGTGTGTTTGTGTATGAATTTCCAACTTTATGATTTCTTTCGATGATTTTTTATCTTGTTTGGTGATTTGTTTTTCCTTTCTTTCTTCTATTGTGGGTGTTGTATTCATGTTTTCAACATTTCCTTTTCACATCATGCATGAATGATTCACTTTAAATGCTTTTTTTTATTTCTTTTTTCTTAATCCAAAAAAAAAAAAAAACTGATGCTTTTATGAAATATTAAGTGTGTTCATTTCTCGTTTATTTTCTATTATTGTTGTTCTATTATTGTAGTTTGAATAACAAGCACTTGAAAAATTCTAGTTTCACAATTTAAACTTACATTCACAATTATTTTCTTAACCAATTAGTTGTCATTTTAAATTCTCATTCTTTCTTTAAGAGTGACTTTTCCTAAAGATATTATACATCCTGATTGTTTTCCTTTGGCATATTGTTAATTAATGTTCTTTTGGATACTTCGAACATGATACTTCGAAAATGATGAATCGAAATGCCTCTTTTCTATTCGTTCGATAGTTAATCGAACGGAAATTAAATATTAAATTTGTTTGACTCGTTTTTCAATTTCATTGTATTTCTTTTTCTTTTTTTTATATTTTGCTCGTCTTAAAGTAATAATTTTAAATGGCTGCTCTGCAGTTCAATGATGTGTTTTCAATGTCTCTTAAATTATGTAGAATTTTCTTAATATTTTTTTTTTTTTTTGTGTTTTGTTTTCATTGTTCGTTATGCCATGAGAAACTGCAACAGTTTTAAGGACGACACCGGATATCCGGCTTTTGTCTTTCCTTTCTTGTAACTGCTCTTTTTTCCTCTCTCTCTCTCTCTTTTGGTTCTGTTCGTTTTCCCTTGTACTTGTTTCGCTGTTTTAAACTTTACAAAAACAGCCACAGATAGTTATTTAAAAGAACACAATAAGACGTCTACAACAAGTAGAACAATGGTAAAGGGAAACTTTTTTTAAATAATTTATAAAAAGCCAAAAGAAGTAAAACTTGAAAAAAAAAATAATAAAAAAAAAACTGTGAAAAAGGAGAGAAAAAACAGTAAGGTTTTAAAAACATTGTTGCATATTTAATGATATTCAAGAGGTGAATGATTAAAGAGTTTCCATATATAAAACTCAGAAGTTTTCTAGTCTACATTGAAATCAATTAATCAGGTACAGTGTGTTGTTGGCTGGAACAGATCGGTCTTAATCAATTGTTAAGATGAAAAGTTTCACATAAAATTTCTTAAAAATTATCTACAAATTTAAGAAACAAAAAATAATCAACAGATTTTTAAATTAATTTTCAATTATTATTCAATTTGCAAAAACTTCACCTGCATTAATATCCGTTAAACCACTTAAAAGCACATTTTCACCTTATTTTTTACACTGTGTTATTATCAGTATATTTATGTGGAGTTTCATGAAGTAAAGTATTCAATCTCATTCTTTTCCTTTTACGGTATGGTATACAAGGTAAAAGAGTTAAAATTTATTAACTGCCAGCTCATAACTTTACAGACTATTTTAACTCCACACCATAAAACACTTTAGGACACACTCGCAACCCCTGTTAAATTTTACTTTTTTAAGAAAAGAGAGGAATAAAATAATACACAGTGCTTTAAGATAATGCAATTCCTTTGAAAGTGTTATTTCTCCTCTATGCGTTTTTTGTTTTTGGTTTAAAGTACTTCGGGGAACACCTTGGCTTGAAATATTTTCCATCATCATCAGCAGCAGTAACAGAATGCTCCAAAGGAAGGATGTTATTAGTTGGTTGAAAAGTTTATAAATAATAAAAAATCATTTTCATACAGCGACTACAACAACAGCAATAACAAGAACAACGAGAAGGAAAAATGTTGATTGAAATATTTCGTTAATAATATCAATATTAATGGAATGTTTTTGAAGTACGATAATTAAAATATAAACAAGTAGAAAAAAAATTAAAATCGATCAGTCATCACAATATCATACAGTAAACTTTTATGTTCAATAGCAGATCATATTTAGAAAGTTGACTTCTCATAAGTTTATGAATTTTTTTTATGGAAAACTTATTATTTCGTTATGCAATGTATTTAAACAAACAAAACTTATTGGTTTTATATTTTGCCTCAATTGCAGCTGATATTTTATAAAGATGAAGATGAAGTTGATCTATAATTTGCGAACCCAAAACATACTTAAATACGTAGTCAGCTTTATTATTTTCTTTCTCCTATTGTTACACATGTACACACATTTTATATACATACATATGTACATATTATATGTATAGTATATTAAAAATACAATTATTTGCATAATTTATTTAACACTTAATAGGTTTATCCGCAAATTGATGTATTTTGATTTAATTTTTGTTAAAACTAACAGCAGTAGTATGCTGCACATCATCACACATTTTAATTTTTATGCAATTTTAAGAGGAAACTTTTTCCACAATACATGCATATGTACACACTGAAAATGAATGTCTGCTTAAGTATAGATAGACGACGATAGATGCCAGAAACGCTGCATTTTTGGCATCATAGTCATCGTTTAAAATCATCATCATTATCATCATCATCATCATCCGCAGATGGCATCGTACACAATGTTAAAGATGTTGACGCTGCCGTTATCGTTATCGTTGTCGTAGTCATTGTCGTCTTTGTTGTAGTTTGGTTGTCACCGCCATCTTCACCGCCATTTTGATATGAACAGTAACATATATTCCATTTAGTTTAAGTGCAAATAACATTAATGCACTTCCTGTGTTGTCACACGCTTTTTATTCCTCCTGCAACTGCACTCTTAACACTTTTCACAGCATGTAAGTATTTAAAATGCTTAAAGGTGTCTGCATTAAGAATGACAATAACAACAACGACAACAACGACAACAACAGGTAACAACAATAAAAAAAAAAAAACTATACTATATACATATACTACTATATACATACGTATATATGTATGTACATAAGTACTATATACAAATATTTGTTTATATGTATGTAAACTACAACAACAATGACAGTAGGTAGCGATGAAAGTAAAATGTATTTTACACGTGAATGTTATTAAGCGTTAAGATTATTGCGAATGACAGTTACATTTGACATACATTTTTGTCCCTACACTAAACCAACTTTAACTGGAACAATAACGCTTCCATACACAACACACACATACACACATACACTTTGTACTGTTGTAAGGCAAAGACAAAAAAAATTAATTTCATTTCATTTATAGAACAAATTCCCCCCGCAAAAATGTTAGCGCAGCTATAATATTCACACTATAAAACTATAAAATTGCTGCAAAATAAATCGTGATGAGTTCGTGAATTGTTTAAACGCTTTCAAAATTAAAATGGAAATGGAAAAAATTAAATAAAAACTACAAGCATGATTGGAAAACAATGTATTTGCCACGCAAACCCATAACAAAAGAAGAACTATATCATAGCTCAGTTCTGCAAGCTGAATGCTGTAATATGTTGCAGTTTCTAGTTTCTAGTTTTCAACGCAAATTAATAAGCAAGTTTTCCCTCTCTCTGTCTCTCTCTCTCTCTCTCTCTCTCTGTTCTTTCTAATTCCTGTCAAATTACTAAATATAACGAAAACAAAAGTAACATTCAATCGAATCAATTCAGTGGATTTTGTTACCAATCATTTAATAAACTATTGTACGAGTCTTATGAAATAAAATATCAATATTTTACAAATGATGTATGTACAGATATATGTATGGTATGAATCAATGAATAGAGAAATAACAAAACGTTTTTCAAATACATATGTATGTACGTATTATGCATTCTTTCATTCGTTCACTCATTCATTCATACGCTGATTCGTTCATTCATCCATTCATACATTTTTGGGTTTGGAGTTTGTTGTATGCATAACAAACGAAACGAAATAGTGTTCAAACACGTGATGACGAAATTTAAACAAAACTCTTCAAGCCATTTGCATACCGATAGATTTTTTTTTTATTACATTTTTTTTTATTTTTAGATTTTGTTTTTCCACTTCCATTTTTTATTTTTTATTTTTTCTTTAAATGGGTACCGTGGAAAATATGAAATTGAATCTCTGGAAAAGTGCTATTTTGTATGCAAAACATACATGTGAGCTGAGAAACATTGTATTTAAACAAAACAAACAACGATGAATAGAACCAAAAAGGGACCCAAAACAAAAATAACCACACTCAGTAAATGGATAAAAAATGATACGAGGGCTATAAGAAAACTTAAATGAAATAAAAGAAAGATGATATGAAATTGATTTTTGAAAAGCAAAAAGAAAAGAACCAAAAATATTGTTTCATGAAAATCCGCCTTAAGATCGAGCACGCTGTCATGTGACAGTCATGTATGATGTTTTATTAAATTTTGTTTAATAAATCTTTAGGAAATATTTAATAAAACTTACATGAAATGATTTACACCAAAAAAAAAAAAAACAAAACAAAAATTCAAAACTTCATATATTTATTGTTCTTCATTAACCTACATTTTATTTAGAAATGCCAATAGTTTGGAAAATTTTGTGGTTTTTCTAATGTATTGACCATTGGGTAACGAATACTTTTCACAATCATAAACAATTCAATTATTTGACCATAAACAAATAAATCTTAGAAAATTGTTAACCTATATTAAAGCAAACACAACACAAACACGACACTACACATATTCATATATATTTAAATGAATAAACAGTTAAACTTACATACATACATACATACATACATAGAGGACATTCAGTGCATATAACCAATACATAAATATTTTTATGAACGTTATCGACAATAGTTAATGTAAAAACCACAAAAGGCAATTACATGTTTATTCAGGAATATGCAATTTTCAAAATATCAAAATTTAACTACTCAAATACATACATACACACACACACACACGCACACATATATATACTTAGAAGTGTGCAGCAGCGCTGCAAATCTTTAGAAGTATAAAGTGCTTTTTAACGGGGCCTTAATTGTTTTCCTTTTGGAAGTATGTACATGACTTACAAGTTTCTTCAAATGATTAGATTTCAGTAAATAGAACCCCAGCATCAGAACTGTTACTGAAGCGAGACGTGAATGCAAACATTCTATGCCTAAGGAGTATTACAGGAATGGGGAAATAAAATAAAAGGAATAATAAAGTCAGTTAACAGATCTTTAAACTTATTATATAGAATGTAACTCTTAGATGCGATTAAAACTTCTCACAAATTCACATTATGCACTGTATACACAGTCTAGTAATTGCAACACCAATGCCTTAATAATTTTTTTTCGTTTAGTTTTAAGAAAAAAAGAAATTAAAAAAATAAGAAATATTATTACACAAACTGGCACATTAATGATAATCATAAATGAACATGTTGAGTGCATGATGCCCTGTTTTGGTTTTGTCATTTCACTTTGAAAATATTGGTCAAAGTGATCTGATCCATGAAAGCAAATTTGTTTTCAACAAATATTCTATTTGTATTTTACACCTGATGACCCATAAAATGAAATTCTTTTAAACATGCAACATAAACATGAACAATTCTTGCTAAATTTTGTTTTTAGCAATAAAATCCTTCGACAGGAGATAAACGAAAATACCGGAATTGCTGAATTTGCATAAAGAAGATTTAATTTATTCATTTGTAATCAACAAAAAAAAAAGGAATTTTGAAAAATTTTCAATCATAAATCATTGGGAAAATGTGTGTTCAGTAAAGCAAAAAAAAAAAAAAGAAATACCAATGCTCAGTAATAATGAAAATAAATTTAAATTATTCAATAACTGATTAATACCCATTGGGGCTTAATAACAAACAACAAACCAGAACAAAAAACGCAAAGTTTACAACACACAGAGAGAAGGATTGCCTTTCTTTCCATAAACACAAGGCCATACACATAATGCAACAGCCTAGAATACATAGCTTTGATCATAATCACCAACATCGTCGTCACTCCATTTGTGGTCATCTTTGAAACATAATAAAACAGAAATTACCAACAGAACTCCATAGTCTGCAGTAGGTTTACTAAGGTATTATGAAAAATTTTTGAATACGGAGAGAACAAATGCAAGCTTCTCATGTTTTCCAAATGTCACCTTATTGTGCTATGGAGATGTTGTTACCAATACCGTAGCACATCACTCACTACCCTCTTAGATGGTCATTTGAACTCTTACATTACATCGCCTTGTGAAAAATTTTAAAATAGCAATAATCTATGCTTTATTTACTGTGCACCTATAGTATATATATGGATATGTGTGTGTGAGTGTCTACTCCTATGAATCCTTCAATTTATTTGGATAGAGAATATTTGCAGAATGAATACCAAAAAAAGTTAAATCTTAAATGAAATGGATTTCATTATTAAAACAGAAAATATGTTGAAAACACTCTTATAAAGTGTGCCTTTAAGTCGACTACGTTCTTTCAAACTTGAGAATAAAACGGTCAGTTGTAAGTAATTTTATGTATTAGATGTCCAATTGAAGAAGGGTCCAAGAGAACCTGACCTATTGCGGAGCTAGAAACTCTGTTGGATTTGAGTCTGCTGTCAAGGCAATAGTAGTGGAAGCTATGGTAGGTATAATGAGATATAAAACTAAAATAAAATTTATTAGTCGCTTTTGTGACCCAATGAGTCGAATTCTTCCTTAACTCTCCCCTTGATAATACCAGTAAATCGTATGATTTCATGAAATACTTTGCAACGACACTCCGTGTCGAAAAGGAAGGGCGAAATCTAGAAGACTATACATAGCAATACTATGTATCAGTCAGACCGCTCTGAGAAATATGAGCTTAACTTGCAAATAGTATGGCACCGTCTGGCAAAGCTGAATCATCCAAGTAAAGAAGACAGATTACAATCTGCACTTTCAATTCTTTTAAAGCAAAAACTTTAAATTTTAAACAAACTTCTTCTTAATGGACAATCAGAAACCAAACATTTCCACACTTAATATACATTTTTTTTCACCCTCTTTTATTACTTCGTTGGCTAACAAACCCAAACAATTTAACACGTCCAATAACCCACAAGCCAAAATGTTGACTAACCAAATATTCACCGTCATTGTGTTCAAAAGCCTTACAGTAAATTAACCATGACAAAATCAGAAACTAAGCAAATAAAATGAGACAATGAGACAGACAGACAGACAGAGAGACAGACAGGGTGAGGCGAAACAGCAAAATGATCTAATAAATGCATTACCTTTAGAGGAGGTAAAGTAATCATTAACAACGCTTTTAGCATAATGTTGTAAATATTTTATAAAACGGAAATGAAGTTGTAATTTTAAAACCATTATAATCTCTGCTCTAATCGTCTTACTGAACATACAAATGATGATGCCGTCCGTTATTAATATCAACTTCAATGATTTGCTTTACTCCTTAGTCTTTATAAATTGTTATGCTCATTATAACCGAATTATATACGAAAGAGGAAAAGGGAATACAACAACAACAACAACAACTACAAAAGAACAATAGCAACAATTATATCATAAGATAAGATATTATTATTATTAAACTAAGGCCAATACAAAAAATTTATATAAAATTCTGTATTGAATACGAATACGAATAAGAAGTCTCACTGGCTCTTCTTCAATTAGAAGACTTTGTCTTCTATTTCTCTTCTTAACAAGCTCTTGTGTTTCAGTATGTCTGACACTGAATATTATTCGTTCGTATGCTTGCCGCCTGCCTTCCTTTGCAGTAGTTCAAATCACTATCGTCTGTCTGTTTCCGGTCTCTTCTATGGTTTATTAGATTTAACGCATTCACGCATTAATCCTTTGCGTTGAGGCTTAAGTGCAAAATTGTTGAGTGTTTGTAATTGTGGATGTTATTGTTGTTGAGAAAATTAATTGATACTCTTACAGTTTACTAATACAACAATTATAATGACAATAACAACAACAACAATCAGTAGATAAATTTTACAAATAAACACTACAACAGTACCCCATTCAAAATATAGAGTTTAGAATTTGTTATTGTTGTCATTGCTATTGGTGTTACAGTTGTTGTTGTTATTATTATTATTTAAGAATTAATTTCGAGAGGAACGTAAAACAAGAGATAAAACCACAGTAGAATTTCATAAATTAATTCATTGGCATTCCTTTAAAAGCTTTAATATTTTCGTTGACAACAAATAAATTATCACGGATTGTATAAGGATTTGTGTTGTAATTTTCAGCATGATTTTATATTTAAAATCAATTAATTAAAATCGTAAACTTCCTTGTAATGACCGGACAATAATTCAATGAATTAGCGAGCAAACGAGAAAAAAATTAAAGTATTAGTTTAGGTTTGACCTGGAATATGACACACAATTCAATTCATTTTCATTTGTAGTGATTATATGTCAATGCTCTGCAATTGAGAAGAAAAAATACTCATGTTTATGGCATAACAATCACAGCTTTAATAAAGAACGTAAATAATATAGTATACGTATGTATGTTGGCTTTTTTTGTTAGTTTATCTAGCACGCTCTTACTTATACTATATACATATACAGTCAACCCTCCTATAACGTGGTACTATCAGACCACGGTTTCCATATAACGCGGGGCATAAATTGCAACAGCCCTCTTATAGCCCTGTACTCTTATAGGGCGGTTTACGTTCAACTTCATCCCATAAATTCCTTCCGCACAGTCTATGAATGAATAGTAACCAGATATTGTAAGAGGGTTTAATATAAGTTTTATTTTCGACGCAAATGCCCAGCCGAGATACAGTACCGCGCAAAACAATAGCAGTTGGATTTTCAATTTAAAAATATATGTTATACTGTTCCAATGAACCCTTCTTCAAATTTTATTTTTACTTAAATCAATTCCTTACTAAGCGGTAATGAATGAAGATGAACCAAGTGAGGATTAACTTTAAAAAATTGCATTATTTCACATACATACATACATAATTAGCCATTACAACCCTTCAGTCAGGATTACGACCTAGCTTCTCACACCACTTATGTTGTGTGCGTTAATTTCTATACATGAGTGGCGGGACCTACAGTTTAAAGTCGACTCCGAACGACAGGTTTTTGAGAAGCTTTTCATGGCAATTTTTACTCTCAGAGTCTTTGCCAGAAATCTGCTGAGAGGAAGTCGCCGAAGAAATATTTTTTCGTTTTGATGTCTGACCTGGGATTCGAATCCACACTACCCACTAGACCACGGCAACTTCAATTATTTCACAAGTCTTTCTTAATTCTGTTGGAAACCAGTCTTCTAGTTTAGTTTTAATTTCATTTTTTTTTTTTATCAATCCTTATATGAACTCTTGAATTCAATAAAAATAATTTATAATTTATCTTGCCTTTTGTATTTCTTCGTCTCCATATAACGCGGAACGAATGATGTGATTTGTACTAATTCTGTGTTTCTAATAGCGCGGTTTCCATAGAACGCTTTACGAATTAGCCTGGTTTGTGCCTAAAATCCGAGTTTCTTATAGCGCGGTTTCCATATACCGCGGTACGCACTCACCGCGTTATAGGAGGGTTGACTGTTTTCATTATGTATTATTAATTAATACATAGATGAGCAGAAAAAAATTTAATAAATAAAACTGTGGACCTGATTTTACGTGTTTCATTTCCGTTTGTTGTTTTTTTTTTTTGTATTTTTACTACACATGCATAGCAAATTCACTAGTAAATAATTAAATGCAATTAAATGTTAAAAAAAAAAACATCAACAACAACAACAACAAATTTGTTAACAAATTAAAATTCAATTAAACACAAAATACGAAAATAGAAACAACAACAGCAGTAAGAATAAAATTAAAAAAAAATAAAATAAAATGAAATAAAATTAACAAAAATTTATAAATTTATATACGCAATGACACAGTCAAAGCTGAAAGAACAAAAACAAAAAACGATAAACGATAAACCAACCACACATTTAATATGCTTTAATAATCATGGATTACAATAACAGTAACAACAACAGCAACAGCTATGGTAACAACAACAAAATAAACAATAAAAAAAAGCAATGTAAACAATAAGTATTGACAACACAAGTAAAAACTGCAATTGAATACAATTGAAATAATCCAAAGCTTACACAAAATACTCTCTCATCCATACATACACAAATATAAACACTTAGCCATCCCACACACCCACAAAAGTAGTACGTACCATCATCCCTATGACAACATGGTTAAATAAAAATTGCATAAAATATTTACAAGAGAATAAACAAAAAATAAGTAAAAAATTATCTCAATTGGATTCAGCAGAAAAACTGAACAGAATTCAGCAACAAAATATGATAGGAGATAGAAAGAGAAGAGGGAAGACAAAAAGCGACATAATAATTAATATTTTTTATTATTTTTATTTTTTATTTAATTTTTTTATTTTTTTGTTGTTTAAAATGTGCGCGTTTTTTATGCATGATCCTACACAAAAATGATTGATTGAGGTTTAATGTTCAGGCTTTCATTTTTAAATATTTCCACATATTTTTTGCCAACATTATTTTACTTTTATTTAAATAATTTTGTATATATTTTTCTGATCGTTAAATTGCTTTATAAATACATAGCATTTTTTCTCTATCGGTTTACCCTTTTTTTTATAACAATTAATATTATTTCGTTTTGTTTTTTAAATTGTGGTTTAAATTCGGATGATGAAAGAACATTTTTTTATTTTTGTTGTTTACTTTATTCAAAATAAATATTAAAATGCATATAAATTCTGTATTAAGAAACAGTCCACCAAACTTATGATATTACCAAAATATTAAAGCAGCACATAATAAGCCCCTAATATATATTTGTTTTATTAGCTTAGACTGCCAATATATTGCCTACTGTAGGATATTTTCTAAATTATTAGAAATACGCCATTGTATTGTATTCAAAAAATAATTACCAATTATTTATGTTTTGTTGTTTCTATCCTCGTCTGTAAAATAGCTACAAAAATAAATATTTTTGAGTAATTTGACATCGTTTACAACTGTAAATTTTTTTCGGAATAAAATTTGAGGCTTAAAATTAAATTTATCGTAACAAGTATTAAGAAAATTTTTTTTAAATTTTTGTGGCACTTAAATTTTAAATCCATTCAAAATTATATAGAAAAAAAATTAGTTTTGATTGATTAACAGACAAAATATTAACAGCAAAATATTAATCAATAATATGTACTTAATATATATATAAATGTACATCACAACAAAAAAAAAAAAAAATATGTTTCCTGAAGGAGCCTTGTAGATTCTCAACAAAACATAATTTACATTGAGTAACTTCTTGTCATGGCTGCAGTTGCATTATAGTTTATGAGGTTCCATGTCAGTGATTTGTGTAGATTTTCAGTTAAGGCGCTTCTGGTGAAATCTTTGGTGGTCTGAGTGAAATATAGCTGACCTAATTTGCCGTACGTTTCCTTATGTCAGTTGCAACCGGTAGTTATCTAGTTCTGGTCTATATGTTTGACAGCCTAAGGTTTACAATAAAATTTTTGGAATCGCAAGCTTAAATAACAGAAATATATAAAGCGATGGATTTTTTCAGTAATTACAACGTCTTTGTAATGTTACTCTTGCGGATTTGTGGACATTTTCCCGAACAATTTTATTATGACATCAGTCTACCACTCTTAAATAAATTATTTCGTTATGCTTCTTTTAAGAATAACTTTTCAACAATATCCTATCGTTATCTGACTTGTCATCGTTTACATAAGAAATTAGTACGCTTGTGTTACGATTGAGAGACGGAAAAATTTGTAAAACTTGTAGCCAACGGGCAATTGAAGTAGACGTTTGTAATAAATAGTAAGGACATCGACTATTAGAACTATAAAATTTATTCCCATTCTATCTTAAGCTTTGGCATTTAACAAAAAATTAAAACTTGCGTGTAAACATTCCATTCAACTGAAAAAGAACGGTTCTGGTACAAACTAGTATCTCACTGACATCACAAGCGTAATTCAATATAAAAAGAATGCGTTTTCTCTTCGATGCAAATAAAGAGAAAAATATTTTTTAATATGCTTTAAAAATGCTTGTGTTATGTAAATATGTGCCACAAAAAAAAAAAACAAAAACAAAAATACAAAGAAATAGAAAACAAAATAAAAATAACTGCTAATCCGTACATGAATTTACGTTTTATATTTCCTTCTCGATTACCATTATTTTGGTAAAATGTTAGAAATATTACCTGCTGTGTTAAAAAATATATATGAATTCTTTGCCAAAGAATGAAAAACTTTCCATTTCTACTGCATAATACATTTAAGCACTAGGCCTACATTATCATCATCATTATTATTAAGCTTAAGGAAAAAATTTTTATAAAAGTTCTACAAGGTAGTGGTAGTGGTCATAAGGAAAAAGTATAAATAAGGAGGCAGCGGCAGTAAATATAATATCCCATGATAAATGTTTACCGACATATGTAAATCATTTCTATAGGAAACAGAAAACAAAAAAATCCCTCAAAAAAAATATTCAAAATGAAGGAAAAAAAAGCAAAACTTGAAAAAGCTTAACAACATGACAGCGTACAAAAAAAAAACAAACAAAATTAACATCAAAATCACCCTTAACGGCCCCAATGCTGAGTGCTGCGGTTGCCACACTGGATTATAAACAAACAGGAAATATCGACGCGTCCTTTCTATAACATTCTAAGTCGAAAAAATGTGTTTTGAGTTATGAGCTCTCAAAGTTTTCACGCGCGATAAGACTATACGTGTATTCCAAGTAGATTTTTCCCTACAACCTTGAAACGGATGGCGCATATTAACTAAATTTTGACAGTATTTAAGTTAGAAAACGTAGAATTTAAAAATGCAGGAATATTAAACATTCTAGAATGGAATGGATATATGTTCATATATACACGATCATTCACTATGCTTATACAGCAAAGAGAGGTGTAAGTGTAAACTGTATATACATATGTGTATGTATATATACACACTCACAACACCATATTTCTTGCTCTTGATATTGTTGGTGCCCATTCAGATGTGTGTGTGTGCCTGTGTGTTTATGTATGTATGTGAATAAGTAGAGCAAAAAAAAAACAATATGTTTGTTATTCCTGCTGGGTAATATTAATTCACACGCACACACATACACATACACAAACACAAATACAAGAAGTTTTTTCTCTCTATTATGCTTACACACACTGACAGTAAACGCTTCTATTTAAACTCTGTTTTATAATATGAATAATGATCGACAATTTCTTTTTCCTCCTTTTTTTCCTTTTTTGTTTTGTTGTTATTTAAACTGTAATTCAGAATTTGTTTATCCCAGACACAAGGAAGACATCCATTGCAGCTTGACTATTTAATGCCCTACATACATACATAAAGGCGTTCGTTTCGTTATACTCTGATTCCGATTTACCTTGATGTCATAAAAATTTTATTTTAATAATTAAGGATGAATATTCGAAGGGAACATGTTCCTCATTAGCTTATTTTTGAATTTCAATAATATAATACAAATAATACAACTCACATCGTATCGTACTATACTTAAAGCAAAATACCACGACAAAATTCATATATTTCAATGTGCAAAAAGAAAATCGTTTTGAATAATATTTGAATAAATACATCACAATCCAATTATTATTTTGTTTATCTCTGTTGTACTCGTATTTGTATTATTAACACTTTATAACTTTATAAAATAAAAGAATTCAAAGAAATAATAATGATAATAACAACTCAACAAAAAAAGTCAATGCAAATCCAAACACAATGAACAATTTTTTCTGTCAGACCAAAATATTTTAAAATAAAAGCCATCAAATAAAAAGGTGAAATACAATACAAACAAATAAAATTGTTTACAAAATCTATAGAAAGGGAATTATGAAAACAAAAACTAAACAAACCGTTAGCAAAAAAAAAAAATTAAATCTTTTTGTAATAATCTGACAATCAAATAAATGTGATAAATATTTTAAATATGTTTTCTTTAGCATGTAAGAGCAAAACACTGTCCTTAAACTTAAATTTAACTACGTACGAAAAATATCCAAAGGCACAACTAAAACATGAAGTGTATTTTATTCTGTTTTTAATTTGTTTAACTTTTAATTGAATTTTGATAAATAGTGTACATTATGAAACATTGTATACCCAATTTAGTATGACGTTAACGTTGGAAACTTTTTATTTTTTTGACCATCAAATATTAAATGCTCTATTTTTATAGTAAAAGCAACTACTTATGTATATGAGAAAAAAGAGTGTCTCTTGATAATATTGAGCTAATCTTGTCTCAACACAAGGTGTAGCCAGCCTATTAACCAGAAAGCTAGTGCATATAAAAATCGTAGGATTGCGCAGGGACAGTCTCAGTTTACTGAGAACTCATAGAATATTGTTTCACTACTTACAATTTTTCGTTAGTTTTTGAGAAAATTTGTCTTTGACTAACTTACATTTTCTATTTCTTTTGACAATCGATTTATAGATATTATAGAAAGCGAGGAAATGTTTTTGGGCTGAATGTTCACCTGTCATAAAAGGCATACAACAATGTTTTGATGTAATACTCGTAAATTCAATGCTTCAAATGATAATTCTTTCTGCATGTTAATATATTTTCAAAACTTGAAATTGTTACCTCGCCCATGATCTGATTTTTTGTTTTGTAATTTATGATAAGGGACAGCCTAATAATTCTATCTCAATTACACTCCAACCAATACTTCTCTGAATGTTTCTGTTTCCATAGAAGTTCGCCTACATATGGATGTGTGCGTGAATATACAAGCGCTTATGTGTTTATGTATGAACATTTACAGTTTGCTTATCTGTTGTTGTTGTTGCTGTTGCTGTAGCTTTTATTATCTCTATAATATTCACCACATGCAAGTAATGGCGCGTATAATGATGATTACAGTCACACCTTATCTTTTTTCCTTTCTCCCTCGTCCAATTCGACTGTTGACTGAGTCTCTTACTCTTTTTTCTCAATTTAATTTTTTGCTCTTAGTCACGAAAAGCCATCAGTGGTAAAAAAAGGACGAAGTTGTATTGCTAGAACTTCACATGTTTATAAAAAGAAAAAAATATTGTTTTTTTCATTTTTGTTTTTGTCGTTGTTATTTTACTCGCTCTCACACTCACACACTCGCTAACTCTTGCGGTGTTTCGCTGTACATATTTGCTTATAATATTTTTTTCTAACTCATCGTAGTCGTTACAATGCATATTGTTGTTGTTTACAATAGTATTGTTCGTAATTGTTTTGAATTTTTTTTTTTTTTTTTTGTGTGTTGCTCGGTAGACAAAACTTTTTGTTCTCTTTCTCACAACTTACTCACACACACACAACACTTTTCTCACGTACTGTAACATGTTTTCGTGTTATTGTCATGTTTTGCTTCCGTTCAATGTGTTTCTTTTTGAATTTAAACACAATAAAATCAATGCTTAATTTTTATATTTCGATTTCCGTGCATTAATCGTGATTGTTTTTATATAAAACATAAAATTAATTGATCGGTTAAGGACTAATGAAGCATAAACTGTAATTTTAGTTTTGTTCAGTATTCCATAATTTCTTGCCAAATTTATTTCTATTTAAAGAGTTTTCAACCGCTTTTTTCTGACGCTTCTTGTGACTTTCATTCAAATATTTTTATATGTCTTTTTCATGTTCATTTCGTCTTATTAAAATTCTTGAAAATAATTTCTTTTTATACATTTTTTTCTGTTTTGTTTTGTCATTATTGCTGTACAAAATATTGTTACAACATTAGTCTTTGGCTTCATTAATTTTAACTGAAAATAAATTATCATTTTTCATTTTTAATTTTTTTTGTTTTTCGTATTTTGTCTTTTCTTTTCTTAGATTTTGTTTTCGACTTTTAGTCGACCAGAAAAAATTTCTTCGCTGAGACTTATTATGCAAGTATTTTTTTTTTTCTGCATTTTGTGTGATTTTCTTTTCATTTTACATCGAAGACATTGTAACTTTATTACTCTTCTTTTATTTTTTGCAAAAAAAAAATCGCATGGAATGCAGTTCCATTTTCAACTTTTTCTTTTTAAATTTATTTTGAGAAAAATTATAGAGAAAAGAACAAAATCAAATAGAAATTTTTATAAGCAGTCTGTATCAGCAACAAAAACAAGAAAAAAAAACAGAAAACAACAGAAAAAATATATTTTTTGTAAACGCAATACGAAAACAAAATAAAAAAAAATAAGAATAATGAATTGGTTTCGAAAGTACGAGTAAAATATAAGTATTATTAATCGCTTTTTATACAATTTTCTGTAAAGCTGCTTATATTTTAACAGCATGGAAGGAAGAACAAAGAGGCAAAATAATTGAAAGAAAATTGAAAGTAAAAACAAACAAAAAAAATAAATTCTTTGAATTATTATTTATCCAACAAATTATGAACATTTATTACGCTCTTTTTACACGATTATTAAGGCAACAATAATATTATTATTTAAACATTAATTATAAACTATTCATTTTAGAAGTTTCAAAGCGAAATAAATGATAATTTTAAAAAGTTTTATAATTAAAATCGTAATTAAAGCGGTTAAAATGTCCAATTGCTGTTTTGATTTTGATAATGTATATTAGATCTCTATTGAACAGTCACTGAAAAAGTTCTCAAAAAATTATTTTTAAAAAGAGTTTCTTTTTTATTTACTTATGCACAAAACCCCAGTGGTATTTCCAATCCGGTCGCCTTAAAAGAAACTCCCAGAAAACCATTGCGAAATGCATTCAGTTAAGTATTAGAAATAAAATGCTTAGAGTATTATGTGCTAACATGTTTATACAAACAGAATCAAATGGTTTTTAATTCAAATATTTATTTAATGCATGTAAGTATTCTAAAAAAAAACCTCAAACTTCAAATTCAATAAGTAAATGTTAGAAATCCACTTAAAGTAACAAAATAACAGTCTAATATCATGATTTAAACACTAAATTTAATTCAAAGCACATAATTGCCAAATTTCATATCCGTTTACAATTTCCTGTCTCATTTCCCCCAAAATTATTTTTAATATTAATGCATAATACACAAAATTAAACTCAATTCCGTCTAAATGTATGGATGTATGTATGTTTATTGGGTAATTTTAATAGCAAAATCCAATAAATTTTCCTAATCATCTGTTATACATCTTGTACGTCTATTTAAAGTTGACTTTTTCCTTAAGCACTTCCGTGAGTCGTTTAATTAAATGTTATTCTTAAGATTTTTATTAGATTTAATATGCAAACAACTCTTGCTCAAAATACCGAAATGGATGAAAAAAAAAAATGAAAAACGTTAAGGAGAGAAGAAGAGAAAGAGAGAGAGCGAGGCATTCTTTGTAAATCTTCTTTCCTTTTTAATTTGATTTAATTTCATTCCATTTGCTTGACTTATTTACCTTTAATGTGACTGTATTTACTCAGCGTTTCAACAATCTTGAAAGTTTGTCTCAACACCAACACCTCTTTAAGAATGAGCGAGAAAAGTTTGCATCTTTCTTTTATCAATTAATTACAAAATTCTCTGACAACGTGCAAACTCTAGTCTTTTTTTCTGTTCAGTTCACCCTCACCGTCTGACTTCAAGTCTTGTGTGCGCTTATCAATGACAATTTCCAGGGTGCAACTTTAAAATGTTATTCTATTTGCATTCAACTCAAACACAAATTGTGTCTGTCGTTGAGGCAACTGAAATCAATTTTACGCAGCACTCAAAAGCATTCAAAGATAAAAATTATTTTTCTATGCCCCTACAGAACAACAAATAAATCAAAAATAAGGAAAGCCATTTCTAGAACAGAAGACAAGACAAGGCAAGGCAAGGCAAGACAAGATAAATCTCTTACTTTTGATCACATAGAATGTATACAACGTATACAACATACAAGTATAAGTGATTTTTAATTCCGCCTTGTCATAAAACCCTTTCGAATGAATGACTTTCAAATAATATCTTGGCGAACCTTAAAACGAATACACAACACAACAACACACAAGAGCATAAGAACACCAATATGATAAATGACTAAAAATACATTTTTTAATCTCAACTTTACACAAATCTTTAATGGAATTTTCATACCCTCGAACCCAAAAGCCTTTACGCATGTAATCAGGCTTTAATCGTGTGTAAAATGCTTGACCATTTAAACCTTAAAGGACATTTTAATATTATCCATTAGAAATGTTTTTAGGGGTTAGTTAAAATCTCTTCACTTTTTCCTTTTTAGTTTCTATTGAGGCATTGAATCCCTTTTTAGGGTTAGACTTTAAATTGCTGGCAATTAAATTTGGTTCGTATAAAAATAAACAAGTGTAGTGTAGGAGGCCTCTGGATGAATGTGTGTGTGTATGTGTGTGCGTGTGGTCTTGAATATAAATATTACAACACACATGAAATCAACCCAACATAGTCGCTCAAATATTGCAGCGTTTTTCTTTCTTATGTTTTAGCAACTTAACGTTGATAATCTACTATAAAAATACATTGGCATACTTATATACATACATACATACATACATGCATACATACATATGTAGTGTATCTATATGCTGCAAAGCACCTCTACTCTTGGAATTTATAAAAGGCTGAAGACTTTTTTTTTTTTTAATGGCCGATAGAGTATATAAACTACCAGTTACAACAACAGCAAACACCATATCGTATACACTCATGACAGTTTATTAGCCTCATTTATCATAGATGAGACAAACAGCAACAATAACAAAAACATCCATAACAACAAATATCAAGAGAGACAGAGAGAGAGAGAGAGAGGCGAAGAGAAAAAAAATCATCAGCATTATTAGTTTGAGTAAATATTTTTTGGTTCGTTTGTTTGTTTGTTTGTTTATTTGTTTTCATTTTACATTATTTACATGTGTTGAGAGAGTGAGTACGAGTACGAACTGGTTGTGTGTCAGTGTTTGTGAGTTGATTTTAAAAGCATTTCAAAAATGTCGTGTGTATGAGTGTGAGTGTATAACAACATACACACACTGTGTGTGAGTGTGTGGACAGAGGCACTTAGGAGCGCAACTATAGCTGATATTGTAGTTGTAATATTAAACTACAATCCTTTTCTTATCTGGTGTCTCTATTCCACTACTCTGTGAAAAGGGCAAAAGCAAGGATAAAAAATGCCATTTACGTATAAGAACCCCTTATGGTCACATAAAGTAGGGGACCTATTGTTCTGTTCTAATAATCAAAGCTCTTATTGAATATGAAATATCAAATTGTTTATAAATTTAATATTCAAACGTGGCGCCATTCAATAAACAAAAATATCGGGACGGGATTATGTGGCAGTATTAACCAAGAGTATTAAATTTAAATAAACTAAATGGAATGAAATGGAAAACTCTTTAATAATATAAGGGATTTTAGAGTGAATACTTTCATATGTTTTGTCTTTTTTGTTATTGTTTTTTTTTTTAAATGCACACTACTAAAGTATAAAATTTATTTGGCATTAAACTTGAAATTACTTAACAAAAGTATTCTTAATTTTGCTTATAAATAAAAGCTTTTTACTTATGAATATATTGCGAGCTATTAGAGTTTAATTCAATTGATTTTCTTATAAAAATAAATACAAATAAATCAAAAGCATTTTTAATTTGTAAATCAAAGATTTGTACCCACAAGCTTATGAGCAATTTTAAATTCAATATTAATCATACGCCACGAACATGTGTATTGACATACATGATTGCGAGACGTAAACTTGAAACTTTAAAGACCTTACACAGTCTGTAAAGTTTTTCATTCGTTTTATTTATCAGCCAAATATTGATAAATAAATGAAATGTGTCTACTCACAGTATCACTTCAACCAAAAAAAGTATTCTTTCTCAAAAGTATATTTAAACTGAAATGAATCGAAATTGCTAAGAACATTTTGAACGCTTACAGTGGTGACATTGGTGGAATAGGAATTTATTCAAAATTTTCTGAAATGATAAAGTTTAATACATCAAGTGAAACGAATAGTTATTGAATTCGTCAAGGTCTTGCCTATAATCAATCAATTATATTCCATTTGATTTGCTTGCTAACGTCTAAAGAATCAATTGTACTCGATATAATTAACCCCTGATCATAATAGATGGAATTCTTCTGGCTCCTTCAAATAAAGAACACAAGTTCTGCTTGAGTAGCTGCCTTAGGCTGCATAACAATCTCCACTTTTTAACCGAAATACGTACATCTACAATGGTTTTGACTTCAAAATTTCCACATTTGAAAAGCTATAAATCAGGACGAGCTACACTGAGGTATCGACATACAATATTTATTGCAAGTGAATCAAAATCGTTTCTAAAGACAGAACCAATATGATTTACGCAATTTTAAATTATTCACCAAAAATATTTTTATATTCAGTTAAATTAATATGTACGAAGCGATTGTAATATAAAATACTATTGATATGATTAGAGATAGACATGCAATGATTTGACAAGTAGAAAAAAAAATTAAATATTTGCACAATACCATTTTCTATTTTTTTCTGTTCTATTTTCAAATTGCAATTATGAATATGATTGTATTTCGAATTAGAAGAATATAAAAATTTCTAATTATTTTGTTTATTTGCTCGTAAATCAATATTGCCAATTGACTAGAAAAATAATAATTTTGTGTACACTCTCTGCTAATCTTTCTAATTCTTTTTGTTTTAACAAAAAAAATATAAATTTAAACGAACTGGAAATTGTAACAAATTATTTGTATATTCTGTACCAGTTTAGGCATATTTGCTATCGAAATATTTTTGACTTTTTCATGACATTCAAAATCATTTATTTTCAAATTTTATTCAGTCAAGTTCAAAAGACCCATTGGAATAAGTAAGGCAGAAAGCAAAATAAACACAAAAAAAACAAAAAAAAACGAAGAATAGAATGAAAGAAATTATCTTTTTTAGTTTCAACATCATTAATAAGCATTAATAGATACAAATTGTGGATGTCCATTTAATGCCTCAAACAAAGGATGACAAAAAACTGTTGGTTTGTGTTTCCTTTTTTCATTTCTTTTTTTTTTTGTTTTTTTTTTTTTGATTTTTATTTGTTGACAATGACTTGTTTACATTTTAATACTCGTAACTGAATAACTGACTGACAGACTAATGGTCAATAAATGACCTCAATGTCGGCTGATGAGTTGAGCTGAGCTATGTCTCAGCCTTAGCAACAGACTCCCTACTCATACTACAGCGGCTGCTGTTGATGCTTTATAAATTGTCACTTTTTATGTTCATAATGATAACATTTTTTCCTTGTTTTCATTGTTGTTGTTGTTCTTGTTTCGGTTATTGCCATTTATTACTAATACTTACAAATGTTTGTTATAAATTTGTTCCATGTTCTAATCTTGTACAACTACAAGATATTTTTAAATAGAAATTCAACTTCTCTTTATAAATGTATATGCGTATATACTAAATATGTATGTGTGTGTGTGTGCGTGTGTGTGTGTCGATATACCCAACTGTCATGTTGATGGACTTTTTTCGCCATACAAATTACAATAATAAAATCATAAACGCAAATATAACTTTTGCTTTCCTCGTCATAAAATTTCGTTTTATTTTGTTTTTCTTATCATTCTCTTTCCTATTTTCAAAAGCATTATTCTTGTTATTATTTTTTCGTTTTTTTTTTTAATTTTTTTGTTTGCAAAACTAAATTATTCAATAGATTATCGATTTTTCATACATTTTTAATGTCCGTTCATGTGTACATATGTATGTATGTCTGTGTGTATATATGTATGTATGTATATGGCTGTGTAACTATTCAGACGACTCTCTAAACAATAACGGTTTATTTGACTTTTGAAGTATTTGCCATTGCGTAAGTGTGGATAAGTATAAACAAGTTTATGTGTGTGTGTGTATGTGTGTGTGTGTTTATGTGTGTTTATGTATGCTGCAGGAGTAAAAGAGAGAATTTAACAATTCTTTTGTCGATTTGGATTAGAGGAAGTTATTCGAATTTGATTAATGATAGAGACGCCAAAAATGGAAACAATCATTTGAATACAATCAAATACCGAACAATGGCATACGAAAAGAAATAAAAATTTATAGGAAATCGAGTATTTTTGAATGCTTCTTAATCCTTAACAACTTTCAAAAATTACATAACAACCGCTAATTCTAAGTCAATCAGGCCATGAAATGAAGGAAAACTAAAATTCCTAAAGTAATTCAGAATTCCAGCGTCTATAAACTCCATGACTGTTTGCTGTACCAATATGAATGCAAAACTTTTTCATACTCACTTGATATACAAGGAGTGGTAAATACTAGTCCGCTTATTGAAACAAAGATTCTAAAATTTTGTTTTACCTTAACAATTAGAATGCTTTGCTAATTTCTTAAAGGATTAAAATTTTGAAACGCTTACACGTTCAATAAACTTCTGCTATTTCAGTATTATAATTAAAAGTCTTTATTCAATTCACTACGATAAATCCATTTAGAAATTCCTATGACCTCTTCTATTATTCTCAAAGAAGATAAAATCAATAATAAACATCTCAACTAGGTGAGGAAGAGTCACCTGCAGTGAAATTAAATAATAAACAGTGACTTCACAAGTTCACATAGACCATGGTTTCTAGGTATGGATAGATATTTCAGACAATAATACATGCAATGTATAATTACTGTTATTGTGTTAATTTTATTTGTAAATGGCGGAACTTTAGCGACTCTAAACAGCAGATTTTATTGAGAAATATTCTCATGGTGATATTTATTTACTCCGAGAATTTTTGCCGGGAGGAATCCGCCAAAGAAATTTAATTTTTAATACTTCGTTTTGATCGAGATGACTGACCTGGGGACCGAATCGTGATCTTTCTTCTAATAAGACAACACACTACATTTAGGCAACTTCAGTTTTATGTTTTTAGATCTCTAAACGATTAAATATATTGTACAAATGGCATATAAATTTATTATTTAGTACCGTATCGTAATAACTAATTCTACATATTTAAAGGATTTGAATGGGCACAATTTTACGGTACTTATTATGCTCTCAGACGCAAATTAATTTTGCTTTTTAAAGTGCTAACGCCCCCTGAGCCCTTTTCTCATTAAAATTTATTTTCACTCTATTGTCTCAGTCCATTTGATGGCCTTTGATGGCGTTTCATGTCTCTACTTGTTTAATTAGTTGTCATTACAAGCAGTAACAATACAACAGAGTCATGAATAACAACTCATTAGTCGAATAGTTTAAGTTTTCTTTTTTTTTGTTTTTGTTTTTTGTTTTTGCTCTTTTGCTCATCATCTATTCCATTTTATTATTTTTTTTAATGTTTTTTTTTATTTGAAAATATTTGTGTTGTTGTTGTTGTTAATGTGAGTTGAAAGTAAACAATTTCATGTGTGTATACTTTCAAATACATACATATGTATGGATGTATGTATGTATGTATGTATGTATTATTGTTATTATTATTATTATTATTGTTCTCATTTGTTTGTACGTATTCACTCTATTTAATCTATTTTTTTATTCATTCTCTCACTTATTTGTTTAGTGTGGTCTCTCTTACCAATTCATTGACTCAGCCGCGCTCAGTTACTCAGTCATATATTCATTCATTCATTCATTTGTTTGTTTTTGTTTTAGTTTTAGTTTTAGTCTTTTCTATTGCTATTGTTGTTTTCCATTTTCTTGTTTTCTTGTCGTGCTTCATTTTATTAGCCATTTTTCTGTGTTTCTTTTGAATGTCTATTTTAATACACATTTCGAGTAGCACGCCTATTATGTAAATTGTCTGTTTATATCCTACACCCTATGAATGACGCTAGTGACATTGGCAAGTACGTATGTATGTACATGCAGAGATTATGTAGTGAATGTTATTTGGAAACTTTTCATTGTTCTTCCATTAGCCGACAGCAGCTTTCAGTAGCGTAAACAAGAAAATTCGTGTGTATGATTTCGAAAATCATTTTGCGAGCCAAACAATGAGAGTAAAAATAGTTTTTTTTTTTGATTTGATTTGTTTGCTTTAGCAAAGGCATTTATTCAACACACAATGAGAATTTAAGCAGGCGTTGCTTTTAGGTCTAAAGGCTTATGTTATAAGACACTTTCAGTGTTGTAAAGCCCATAACAGCGGAGGTGTTAATAGAGGAGTTTTTATTTGAACAAAATTAAATGAATTTTATTAGCAAAAGAAAAATGATGCATATTCTGTTATAATAGCAATAAAAAAAAACCAAATAACATAACTGCTTCGGAAATTTGTTTAAAAGAGAATCAAAACAATTTTTATCAAAATTCTTCTCTAAGAACTTATCATTTGATTAACTTTTGCTTAACGTTATGCAGTTGATCCTTTAACTTGAAAGCGTTGTTTGGTGCTGCCACAAATAGGGGTTCAAATGAAAATTTACCCTCATCTTAGGTTTTTTTCTTTTTTGTGGAACTTTAACATAGATTTCTTTAAGGGAATTATTCTGTTCTTACCCTCATACATAACTTTGAAGCTTAACAACAATTATTATTACTTGTTCTTTAACTTGTACTTGTACTATTTAAACGTTTTTTTAATAGGAAATAACACTTAAGATCATAATAATAGACGAAGAGTATACACCTTTTATATATTGAAGTGAATTTATTTTTATCCAAAAACAAAAACAACAATATTTTGGTGCTATTTTGTTACATTGACAAAATGGTAGCACTTTTGCATTTTTTATTTACTTATGGAAAAGAATTTCTTTGTATTTTAATTCCATTTCTATATATTTTAGCATTTCTGTATGGAGGATAAAGCCACAGAATATCTTTTTTCCAGTTTCAATAAAAAATTCTTGCGAAAGTTTTCTTTTTGATTTCAAAAACACAACTTAATCGATTTATAAGTGGTACTCAATTTTTATGCTGCAACTTTGTAAAGTATGGAACATGAAAGTATACAGGAATTATTTGAATATCAAAAATACTACAGATGTAAAGAGATATTCGAAATTGTAATAAGAAAATAAAAGGCATAACACTTTTTTTTTTTGGTTTAGAAAAGAAATAGGTATTTATTATTTGGTATATTGTTCGATAATGTATATTGAAATTAGTAATTTATATTTGTTAATGAAATTACAAAACTACAAGCAATTATTTAATTTTAGTTGTGCCATATGATATTTCGGTACATTTACTGGCAAAATACAATGTCATAGAAAATTAAATATTTTTTATTACTGTGTATACATACATACTTATATAATGTATGTATATGTATTGCTGATAATCTTCGTATGGAAATAAAAATGTAAAGAAAATTATTAGAAAAATAATATAGAAAACCGGAATAAATAAATATCTACGAAATTTCCCTGAAAACTTAAAAACCAATTAAAAACACATTTATCTTTACTTACAGTCTGCTCTGGCAGAAAACTAAACTCACACACACACTCACTCACACCCATATATACTTGCTTGTATGCATACGAACATAAAAAGGTTTATTTATATATGTATGTATGTATGTATGTATGTATATGGGAGGAATGTACATATAAACTTATCAACACTTATGCCACAATCTTGTGCAAATATTTTATATATTGCACTCACACATACTAGCCCAGGTCTAATATTGAAAAGAACACACACACACGCACACACACACAGTTGCATACATACGTTCATAAAAATCTTTTAGCTTTTCTGCACACACAATATGTTTAATTTTAAGATTCTATTTTATTTTATTTTATTTTATTTTATTTTATAAAAATCATATCATTTTATTTATTTTCGTATTATTTGTTTGCCTTTATCCATCTCCTCTCCACCCTGCTGGCATTACTCTTCATTTTCCAACAAAGAAGATAATATTTAACACACTGCTGTTGGAGAATTTCGGAGTACAACGATAAATAGTTTAGCAAATGAGAGTATGAGTGCATGAGAGAGGGAGAGAGGGAGAGAGTTTTTAGGAAAGTGATATATTTTACATACTCGTACACTACAATAATAATTCATACAATGCACTCGTAACCACTTACTTACTTATATCAAGAGAAACTGAATGGACGAATGAGTGTGCAAAGTATGTATTCGTTTGTGCTTTTCCATGAACGTGTGTGTATGTGTGTGTGTGTGTATGTGTGTTTGTGTAAAATAGTAGTGCTTTACCAAAAAATGACCAAACATAGAGAACATTAGAGACTTAACACCTATGGGTAACACGTATAACATAACGTACCATCAACTTCTTCCTACATTTTTCAACTCCTATTCCTCCTTGATTATGCTCTGCTCTACAAACTCTCTCTCTTTCACAGACATACAGAATCCCATAGACATTCGAATAGGAAAACCTATTAGAAATATGGTAATAAAGTGATTTGAGGTTTGGTTTCCTTTTATTTCTCTTCTTCTATTCAATTTTTTTGTTGTGTTTTTTTTTTCTTTTTTGTTGAATGTTTGTAATTTACAAAAAGCAATTGCTTGAATTGGTTTTTGGCTAAAACCACACTGGTAATCATTGTCGGTACAGTTTGGTTTGAATTTAAGGCAAACAATAAAATAAAAATCAAAACCTGAATACCTTCGAGAGTAAATTTCTTCATACGAATGGTGCTTACCTGTTTGCGTTTATGTGTGAGTCCGTGTGCAAGGGGAATACTTAAGAATAATTGATTTTCATATACACATACATACATACATGTATATACATACATACGTATATTGTATAATATTTTAGATTTATAGAGAACATTAATGGTATTATTAAAAAATAAAATAAAAAACAAAATATCAAAATATTGGACGGATTTTCAAATTTATAACACTTAAAATTTTAATTTTTCACCAAAAGGAAATCGTTTTAAATACAAGAAACTTTTCGGAATTTTCGTATTATGAAGTGAATGGTGCGCTTAACATTTCATTTAACACTAAACAAGCTCAACGGCAAACATCTTAATGAAGATACAAGCAGTTCTCAGTTATTCTAAGATAACATTTGATTTACTTCCATTTATCATTCCCATTGAGAATATTTAATCAGCATAATAGGCCCAATTACAGTACAAACTAAATTATTTATAATTTTTTGCCTGCAAGTCAAAATAGAGAATTTTGCCCCGTAAAATGTAAAGTTTTTTAATTGATTGATTTGCTCTCATCAAAATTTACAGCGAATTGTTGCAAAATTGCCACAAGATAATTTTAGCCATGAAAACAAGTTAAGTGGCTTTAATTTAATTACATTTTATTTTAAATGGTAATAAACAAGTGTTTTAAGTTTTTGTTATTAGTTTTTAAAGGTTTTAAACCCTAAAAAAAAGAACAAAGAAAATATTTCATTTTCATCTTTTAATTTGCAATTCATTTTTTAATTATGCATGTCTAGTTAATAATTATTATTATTATTTGGTATGAAAGGTCTACGCTGTAGAAGTATTTTCCCCCATAATGTGTGGTACTCTCAACAGTCGTTTGTTCTTTTGCACATTCTTTTGTTATTTTTTGCAATTACGATTCGTTTTTATTAGTCAAAGAAATGACAGCTGCCAGACAGTGTAATTTATTGTGAAAATATTTTTCAAAGACTTGTGTGTGTGTGTGTGTATGTGAAATTAAATGCAACAAAAAGAATACAAACGACAAACACATTTACGAACTCATAGAGAGACAGAAATAATGCTAAAAATTAATCACAACTAGAAGAGGTGCAGCAAAGTCTAACGAAACGACTTGAAACTTAAATGCTGGATTATTGGAGTAGTGAAATTAAAGAATTTCTTAAATTTTTTAGTTAAAAAAAAAGGATTTTAAATTCAATTTTTTCAATTTTCCCAATACATATTTATTTCGAACATCGATTATTCGAAAACGATGAACTTAAAACATTTTATTTTCTTTCAAGTGGCATTTTCGATAACCCACAAACACGTACAAAGTGAGCACACCTTCAAACCAAGTAAATAAGAAAATCTTGACCCTTTTCATAACGAATTTTCGTAACACGTTTATTTTTGTTTTTTCTTCGAGGATTTTCTCTTTTTTCTGGTATTTCTGGACGACTGGTCCGACACTTAAACATCTCTTGAGACTCATTATGATTATTATTTGGATACATTAAGTTGTTAAGTTCATTCAAGCATAAACATAACCATAAGAATCCATAGAAATACACATATGTTTGTACAGTGTCGAGCATAAGTGGATGCATAATAAGAAATTGTAAATAAAATAACTTATCGCACTGCCAACTAACTAACTGTAAAGCAATGAAGCGAAATACTATTCGCAAATAGTTAATAAAAATTATAAAATTACATTAGTTCACTTAGTCAGTTCTTCAGAATTTTTTCATATTCTTTTAAAAATTTTTTTTTTTTTAGTTTTCAAGCTCTAGTAGCGAAGAATACACTCGCAACATTTTTGTGAAATTTATAAAACAAAATTGTTGTACTATCTGGAAAAGGTTATTGTTCAAGAAAAACTTCTGGAAATGTCCACATTTGTTATCGGTCAGTACTTTCAACCAAAAAAAGCAAACAAAAGAACTGTTGAGCAATCTAAATTTCCTAGATATAGCCCAAGATCTCTAAAATAGTAAAGAAACCGAAAGCAGCAGCAAATACTATAAACAACAGTGTGAGGCCGACGTTCATTGAAAGGAATCAGCCAAACTTCAGCAGTTAAAGAGAAACAAAACTAATTTTACTTAAAAGTTTTTTTTTTTTATTTTTAATCAAAGTGGACTCAATTAATATTTAACATATGGATTGTTTTTTATTTTATTTTAATAAATAATATTTTATTTAATATGCATTATTTAGCCATTTTTGCTTGCGAGTTTTCTTCGTATTCTTTCAAATACTTGTACATACAAGCGCTTTAACGGAAAATACAAGATAATATTTGAAAGCATCGTAAAACAAGCATCAATAGATAAATAAAATTGTATGTGTTAAAAACATATTCTCATACTTTCATTTCGAAAAAGGGTACTATGTACTATGTGCATACACACATACATATGTATGTATGTATATACATAAGGGAGACAACTGCTATTACAATAGCCAAGGCCATTACTGCTGTCAATTTAAATGTAACTTTCCTCCAAAGTATTGTGAACTGTATTAAATTTTAAGTACTGTTTAACTTGATACACAGACATTAATGCCTTTTAAGAGGATTTTGTATTGTAGTCATAATTTATTGACATACATAAATACGCCATAATAACACAACACTACACGAGACGAAGCTCCCCATTACAATACAAGTCAAAAAATCCATGGCGTCGGGCTTAAAACCAACCCATTAATATATATACACTCACCCTTACATATGTATGTACCTGCTGCTTCCTTAAGCATTTCCAAGTATGTGTGTATGTATGTACGTTTGTATGACATCCAGTTAAATGGATGAAAGTGAGCCGAAAATTGTTAAAAGATAAGTAAGGGTAGAGTAGGAATATGAATTTTTTTTCATTTTTTTTTTTTGCCAACATTAAAAATCATATGTTTCACTTAAGAGTTATGCTTAATTCTCTTATATTCTTTGTGTTTTCATTTTTTCTTTTCTTTTTTCTTGTGTTTTCTTCTCTTCTCTATAATATTTATATACCGTTAAGCGAAAGGAGATAAATGAGTGTTACAGTGTTGTAAAATATAATTAACTGCAGCTGTGCTATTAAGAAATTGTCTGTTATTTGTCCATATTCCTTCCCCCTTTTGCTCGAACTCACGAACACTGTATTTTACAATGAATATAGTTTGAAGTGGCAAAGTTCTCTAAGGGAAGTCATTACTGAACGCCAAAGGAAATTGTTCTTTCATACACATATACTATCGCATAAACTACAAAAAATAATTAAGTTTTAAGCAAAATGTACATAACATTGAACCGATAAATAATATAATCAGTTAATTAATATTTTAAAGTAGTCAAGATAAGATATGTATGTTTTATTCCATTAAATAATTGCCTTAAATTAATAAATAATAAAAAATAATGTGAGAGCAATGGGAAGGAAACGGATTGGACGGGGACAAAGCGCCAAAAATCAAGATTCTAGTAATCAAAACAGTGGCAAATATGACAAAATGATGAAAAGTATGACAAATACTTTGTGAAATCAATTGCTTATTTCACATCAATAAAATGAATCATTTGCCAGCATTTATCTTGATCAATTCTTGATTTCTTTCCAATTCATTTTCTCTTTACTTTATAACCCTGAGCTCAAAATCCATATAGATTTTCATATTTTCCTGTTTTTCTTTCGTTTCCACAACTCCGTGTTAAAACGACAAACAAAAAAAAAAAAACAAAACAACCAAAACAAAGGAAGAAAAATTAGAAAAAAAAATAAAGAAAATCAAGAAGAAAACATAATACAATCTCTAAAACAAATTTTCCAAATCATTAAGTTTTGATTTGAATTTAAACCTTTTGCGTTTATTTCATAAAACCAAACAATTTTAATTTTTTGTCTTTTTTTTTTCTTTTATCGTTTCACTCTGACACATAGAGATACACGTTATGAGTGTGTATGTGTTTTAGTATAAAGAAGGCTAAATGTAGGAGTTTGTCCATGTTAAGTGTTTTTGGCAATAGAACAAAAACACTTTTTGCTTTAAACAAAAATCTTTTAAAGAAACATAAAAGCTGTAGTTCCTTCACTCACTCATACCACCAGCCAGTCAGTTAGTCGTTGGTTGGTTACTTGGCAGCGTTTCAAATTTGTACTTTAGATTCATAATAAGACTCTATTTGTCATTTCATAGAGTGCAAAGGAACGTATCCAAAACATGAAAAAGTCGTCACTTGTAACACATTAAAAACAAAAAAAAATGAAACGAAACACAAAGGGAAATGAAATAACAATAAATAAATAAAAATATTCTTAAAAGCACAAAGAAAATATCTTTAATTTTAAAATTTTTATTTTGTTTGTATTGTCTCTCGCTCTCTCTCTCTCTCTCTCTCTCTCTCTCTCTCTCTATTTCTCTTTTTGAACTTGTCCTCAAAATTTATTATCTAAAGCTACTCCAGCAAGAACAGCTCAGGAACGCTAGAGACCAGCCGGATGTTGGGAAATTATTCAAATTATTGTATGGTTTAGTTCAGTTCAGTTCAGTTTGGTTTTCCAGTTCAGACCCACACACCACAATTCAAACATCACGTTTTGTTTTGGTTAATTTATGATTTGTTTAGATTGTTATAAATTAATATTTTTTGTAGTGGTTTTAATGAGTTTTTAAATGAATTTGTTTTAATAATTTTCGTCACGTTTCTGTCAGCATTACTCTTCCCCTTTTTGCGTACATTTTCATAACGGAATAAATTGATTTGTGTGAAATGACAATGAAACGCGTTAAAATTTCAAATTAATTACGATTCATTTGGGATACAGCCAAATGGAAAAAGATAATTTAACTGAAAAAAATTTAATTTATGATTCCGCATACATCCATACTTCTAGGAATGTTCCGAAGACGAGTTAAAGCATTTAGAAAAGAACACGTTTACTACATCTGATCAAATGCCTTGTATAAGGGCAACAGAAAATTTCTAATAAAATTTACATCAAAAATATTCTATTTCTATCAAACAATAGCTTTCCCTTCTAGTCTCTCGAATGCTTTTATTTGTAAGCGTTCTTAAGCACAATTGAATGTCATTTTTGAAAATATTAAATTAGTCACCGTAACTCTATACGTCATCGTCTACACGTACACATGAATTGTATATGAATGAATGTGAAGCTTGAAGCAGGCTTCAACAAAATTAGCGCAAGACATTCACTGCGCAGCCATTAGAGTGATCCTATTCCAACTTAGAAGACAACAGTGCTTATATTATACGTTCCAATATCTATATGAAGAAGGAAATCATTTTATTTATTTACTTATTTATTTATGCATTAATTTGTTTATTTATTTATCACAATACATTTACATGTCAGATATCTCTAACGAAATAAAGTATATGAATAAGTTTCTCAAAAATTTTTCGTTCGGATTCGATTTCAAACTGCGGATTCCACCGCTCATGTATAAGATTAACACACACAATGTAAGTGGTGTGAAACGTTATAATGTCTAATTATGTAGGTATGTACAATTACAAATTATATTGCGATTATTATGCACTAAGTAACGTAGACCTTATGTTTGGTCTAGCATAACCGACTAGAATCTTTGGTGAGAATCTTACACAAAACATAATATTGAAAGTAGCTGTGGTTTGTTGCTTTCTGAAACACAATGCAAAAAACAAGCAGATGATAACATTGCAAGTCCTCTATCATTCAAACATGGGCAAACAAATGCTTGAAAAATTTGCCATACGACGAATCAATAGTTGTGCGGTATGGACATTATGGAAGCAAGTTGTTTATAAAATATAAACTATACGTTTTACCTACAAAGAGTTTCAAAATCTTGTAGGGATAGTATTCAAAAAGGATGAGTATAATCTAACAATATTCATAATTTCTCGTACTTATACACACTCATACTTTTTTTATATCATGGAACCTCTACTCATATTCAAAGTTTGAAGTACTCATCATATTCATACTTAACGACACGTATGATGCTATTGATTTCGACTCTTGATGACTCAACATTTACAGGAATCATAAAATAAGTATGATTCTCATACGAACACTGCTCTGCCTTTTTTGTAAATCCAGCAACGACTAAGAGTACAAATTTTGATGAATTATTCGAGTCACTTGATCGATTTTTATAAGTATTATAAGTATTTTTCGAAAGTTAGGAATCTAAATTAGAATGAATCGAACATATTTCGAATAGTATGAGTTTGTACGCATAGTCATTGCAACCAGTACTTATAAATCAATGTTGTAGTGAGTACGAATGA
Organism: Sarcophaga peregrina; assembly: GCA_014635995.1. NCBI lineage: Eukaryota > Metazoa > Arthropoda > Insecta > Diptera > Sarcophagidae > Sarcophaga > Sarcophaga peregrina. The sequence goes on from CM025791.1 coordinate 105,161,847, forward strand.
ATCACAGTACACTGTTAAATTTCAATATTGTTGCAATATATGCAATAATATAGAACCTTGTTCCCTTTCAGAAAAAAAAAAAACTTTTTTAATTTCATTATACCCACAGTTTCAAATTATCCAATTGAGTATTTTATAAAATTCTGTAGGCATTAAAACAATCGCCTTTAACCCTGATATAAAATTATTCAAATGAAAGGGTACTGCTCAGATTTTCACTTTTTCTGAAAATTTTATTAATTTGATCAAATAATACATCTTCACCAGCTACAAACTAACAACAATTTCTTATTAAATTATTGCTTTATTATCTCTTTATCATCTCTTTATTATTTAATTTCTTTTACATAAATATTTAATTTTTATTTTGATGCGTTGATTTTACATGCGTTGCCATACTTCAAAGTGCTTTATATTGACTTGACGACACCTTTTCTTATTGTTCTTTTGTTGGATGTGATTACGATTATGATTAAATCAGATTTACCACTTACCACTTACCCTACCCTACTCCACTCTACACTACACCATGTTCCTTTCTTTTCTTGTTACCGGGTTGGTATTGTGAGATACAAATTAAATTCATGTTATCTGCTACTTTAAGAAAGAAAATATGATTATATTCATATTGTCAACAATAAACCCTTTTTATGTTGCTGATGACGAGGATGATGATGATGATGATGCTGGTGCTGGTGCTGGTGCTGGTACTGATACTCTGGTGCTGATGATGCGACGGTGTCAGTCGTCTGTTATGTTGTGTTGTATCGTGTTGAAGTGATGATGAAGAGCAAGCCATGTTTGCATACGTTTTAATATGAGAAAGCTGAGAATGAATGTCTCATTCGTTTTCTTCTACTATTCCAGCATCGTCTCTTCTCTATACACAGAATCAAGTGACAAAAGGTGCTTAAGTGTATTTAAAATACTTTTGCTACTTGTTGTAGCAACAATACCAAAACAAAAAACAAAAAAAACAACATCAAGCTGAGATTGAATGAGTAAAAGATGCTCTTACAAAAACTCTTTAGCTAAAAATGCCTACAGGCAATGGAATTTTTTATTTATTTGTATTCTCTTTTATTTTCCCTTTCAAACACGATAAAGACTTAAGACAAGACAAAAAAGAAGCATGAGAACAATAACAAACACATGCTCAAGTGAAATTTTATTTCGTAAAACTTAAAGGATTTTTTAACAAAAAAGATTTGAATAAAAAATAATTAAAATACGAGCGCATGAAAAGGAACGCTCTGTAAGAAAATTAAAAATTCCATTTGAAGGATAAAGAATGACGATAACAAGCATAAATTCAAAAAAAAAAAAAAAACAATTACCAAATGAAAAACACCGAATCAACGCAATTATTTATTATAAATTCATTTGGAAATAAACCCCATAATAAAGTAAACGATTTTATTTAAAAGAAGCCCAATGTTTTATTTATAAAATCTAAATCCCTAATTATGAAATTTTTTATAGAAATACCTGCTCATTCGCATTACGCATACAACACAAATAACTGAGGAATAAATCAAATCAATATAACAATATAAGATTGTAGTCAATATCAAATCAACAAACATAGCACAATAGAACACAATTTCTAACAGAAGAAAAAAATATAACTTAAGTTTAAGTAAAACTAATCACGAAATGTTAAACATTGGAATGATGTAAATTACTACATTGGGTTAGTGTTCCGAAAACTTCACCACTGTCTATTGTGATCAGTGCAAACAAATTATCCGAGCTATAACACTACTAGCAAGTCATTCAAGTTTTGCTCTTAGGTTGGTGAGTATGTGAGATTGGCGTTCTTCTGCAGAAGAACAAATAAATTATCCCACCTAACTGAATAGGAGAAAATTGAACCAAAAGTACAAATACTAGACAAATCTGAACTGCTATGGGTATAAACTTAACCCAAATACATTTAAAGGATCAGCAGTCATCATAAGACATTCACCTACAGATTACACAGGCAAAGAGGCTGGAAATACCTCGCAACAAGCAAAGAAGCAGAATATTTTATCATAGAAAAACTTCTTTGTCATTGCCCAGCACACAATTTACAGAATTTATTGGCAGGATGGGTAGGTCTGGCTAAAGGTGACCTTCATAAATCAATTTGTGTGGATAATCTTATAGGACCCAACTGAGCTCTGTCTAATAATTTAAGAATTGGCTTAAAATTTGAAACAAAATTCATCTTTTAATTCGATTTTAAACTAACTACCAATTTCAACTTTAAATACTACACCATGTAAAATAAACAACAGTAAACAACATCAATAACAGATGTATGTGCATACATACATACATACATATTTTTATTTTTTTCATTGCAACATTATGTTTGTTCAAAATGCATGCCACACAACAATTTTGCCGCACAATTTCATTCAATATGCAAATTTACTGCAAAATTTCCTCTGAACAAATATTCACGGTTTTGCTTAACGCTTTAGTTGATGGACAGACAGATAGTCAGACAGACAGACATGTTAGACAGTAGTTGTTATGGTGGCAGTTGTATATGCGATTATACGCTTCAGTTATTAGCAAAATACGGAATTTTTATTTTAACTAAACAAATATTTTTATTTTGTTTTTCCTCTTTGCTGTTGTTGTTGTTGTTGTTGCATTCCTTTTTTTTTTTTTTGGTTTTTTGCGCTCAATCTCAATAACAAAAATTCTAACATTCCTGACCACACTTGCGTTAGATAAACGAAATGAATGCCAACCCTGGTCAATGATGTCCAAATAAATGGCAATCTGCGGAAGATTTTTAAGCAAAATCAAGACAAAAATTACCCCCTAAAGAAACTTTATAAAATTTTTATTTATCATTTTGTTTGTTTTTTCCCCCTTTTCAAGAAAAATACGTATCTTAATTAGTTCATATGGATTATAGCATGAATAACTTTACCTTTCTTAAGGAGCACAAATAAATAATAATACATTTCATTCAATTATTTTTTTCACAGTTGTGGCAAGAACCCATAAAATTGATGGACAATAATGAAATTAGTTTTAAAAAATTATTTTTTGTTTCGTGTCCGAAGTGTTATTAGGGGGATTAAATGCGATTTATTTACAATTACTGTCACCACACTTTATTTATTTTCCAATACGATAAAATCTTTTTTACTTCAACCTCTGAACATAGTTCGAAAGGAAATTGGTTTATTTGTTTATTTGTTTTTTTTTTTTTTTTAAGAAAATAAAGTAAATAAAACACTTAAAATTTTAAGGAAAGAAACAGAAGGTATGACATTTCACTTTCAATCGATATTTTCTTTGATTTAATGGCATGCAAGAGAATTAAACAGAAAATTATCTTAAAAGATTAGTTCTCTATTGAGTCTATCGAAAAGGAAAAGGAAATGCAAAACAATATTTACTTTTTATATGTATTACACACATACATATGTATGTATGTATGTATGTATGTATGTAAGTATGTTAAATAAATAATAATACTCAATGATCCAAAACAAATAACAAAATAGTTATTTATTTATTTTGTTTCTTTTTGTAATAAAAATATTATTTTTAATAAATACGAATTTTAAAAATATTCATTCTTTTGATTTTCATAAACAGTTTTTAATATTTTTGAAAATTGTTTTAAATATTTTCCTTTATTACATAATATTTCTAAAAGAGCAATAAATATCCACAACATTTTTATATTATTTTTCAATTTGCTGTTTTACAAACAACAAACTGCTCTGCTGTATTTAAACTACAATAAATTATAATTTATTTTTGCTTCTCTCTTTCTCTCTCTCTCTCTCTCACTCTCTCTGTCTTTCTTTCGCTATTTTTATATTTTGTATATGTATTGTACTTTTCAATGCAATAATTGAATTTATGTTTAACACATTTACAAACACATACATATTTATACACAAAAACAATACATAGCTAAACACGCTCAAATTCTATGTATATTCTATACACATACACATACACGAATGTTAGCAAACAATTATTTTTGTTTAATTTTTGCCCAGCAAACATTTACTGGCGAGATAGGTAGAAAAATAATTTTTCTCTTTAAAAATTTTTAAACATTTCAACATCGTATTAAAATTGTTTCAAACGATATGCAATTTTAAGAACCCTGGATGATATTAATCTACCGGTGAATCTTTTTTAAAATTCATTGCTACACCCAAATAAATATTAACTTAAAAAGATGCCGAACGTTACGTTGTTGTCCTAACCCAACAATATATTTTTTGATTATTAAAGAAAATCTTGTTGTTAATGTTCATAGATAAAATTTTCTAAATATATACGTACATATTGGGGATGCCAAACGGGATCGATTTTTAAAAATCCCGGGATATTTCGGGATAATTCGGGATCCCGTTTGGGATCAATTGTTTGTAATTTTATACTGTGGAAATGAAACAATTTAGGAACCGAAAGTATGTCGAAATCTCTAACCGGGAAAACCAAGTAGTACAGATATACAGTTGTCGCCTAACTATCTATGATTCTCTCAATACATATGTTTGTATATTTATTGGGTTGTTTTAAAGGAAATTAAAAAAAATATTTATTAAAAACGTAAATTGGAACAATTCAAAAAAAAAAAATTAAACACACTATGTACATTAAATACATACATACATATGTATTTGAATTGATATTAAATAAAAGAAAAAAATGGAATTTTCATTAATAAAAATATAAATTATAATAAAAATTCAAATATTGAAATATTTTCATGAAAACACAAACTAAAGTTAAATATTAAATGTGAAATATAATTGGGAGATTCATAATTCTTTCTAAATTTTTTAATTTTAGTTGAATTAAAATCAGCTTTTGGAAGACAATTTTAAAAATTATGATTATTTTTTTTTATAATCCCATTTGCATTTTAAATGCTTCGATGGCAGTGTCAACTACAATTTTACATAATTTTTTTATTACCTTTCGTGTAAAGTCGTCATCATCAGAGTTCACTACAGACCTGTGCTCATGAAGTATGCATATAAAGTTCTATTATTTACGGACATTTGGTATTCAAAGAACAACAACTAAAATATTTTACAATAATACTCGTACACGTCTTATGAATCCTACAAATATTTGAAATAATTATTCGGATTAAATACCTGATTTCTCTTCATAAATCGCAAATAGTTGCCAACATTATTTTGTTTTTTTTTTTCATCTAATAAATCAAAGAATCATAATTGAAAATTGGCTTTTAATTAATTTATATGACACAACATATGCTCAAATGTCATAAATTCATAAAGTTCGTAATTTTTTTTTATTTTTTGTTCGCTCTACTCATTTGTTTATACTTACTGTTGTCGCTGTTGTTGTTGTCCATGTTCTTGTTAATTGTTTTTCACACATACATATGTACGTATGATGTATGATTTTATCAATTTAAAGAAAAACAAAGGACAATACAATAGAATTCACACATTCACGTTTACATAAATTTACAAACACACACACATACACACACATACACACGCTTAAATTCAAATGTCAGATGAAAACATCAAAACAAAAGTAAATTCGAAAGTGATTAATGTTTTATTGAATTGAATTCTTTAAAAATAAACAAACAAACAAACGACAACTACACATCAGAAAACACAAAAAAAAGGTCAATAAACCAAATAAAAGAATTCTCTTTAAATCTTCACACAAAATTTAACATTTTAAAACTATGAAAGCTTATTCATTCGTTCGTTCTCAGTTTTAGGCATTTATTTGAGAATTTCTTTTAATTTTTAATTTTCACAATTTATGTAAGAAAAAAATCAATAAAATATTTGAAGAATTGTTTTTTGTTTTTGCGAAAGAATGTCTTACTAAATGAGAATTAAAAAAAAAAAAAATCTTATTTTAGTTAAATTAAAAGTGGCTCTATTGAAATTCTATAGTATTACGGCTGTTGCTAGAAGGAAGAGTTGCAGTTATTTTCGAATATTTATTAAAACAAAAATGTAAAAGAAGCTTTCCTAGTAAACACAAGGTAAAGTGGCTGACATATGCACTGCCTTTAAATCAAGCTAAAAATGTGATGGAATGATATAATGGGAGGGTTTGTAAAATATTTTTGGAATTCAAAACTATTTCTTTAAGCATTTCTGCAAAACTTTATTAAATAATTTGAAAAATGGAAATTTAGAATTTAGTTGCTCTATTAACCTGCTATTTATTTATGTACATAAAATATAGCAGTAGTATAAATTTTACATTTCTTAATAAAATATTTGAATAGAAAGGAAAGAAAACAAACTTTTATAGCATAATTTTCCTCAATTTGCACTTCAATACAAGACAGACAACCCTGGAGTTTGTTCAAAGATCTTCGACTAGCAGTAAGAAATAGAGGTGAATCGCTAACACACTTCAAAAGTAGTATGATAACCTTTACAGCTCTGTAATCGACAAGAATCACAATAACAACCAATGTATGTGACCAACAGTTAAAGCTTTATATTAAATACTTGACAGAATAAATTTTGCAAATATATTTATGAATTATATACTGACAAGTCAGATCATTAACCTTATATTAAAAAATTTATCAGTTAATATCATAATTTACTCTTTTACAGACAAAGGCAGCCACAATACTTTACGAAATCGCTTTACAACCCACTAAATAAATATGCAATCATTTAATTTCAATCAAAATCTTCTCTTGAAATTGTTTAATATTTCAGATGAATTAATTGTAATTGGCATTTCAAATATCACTCTTTATAAAAAAAATATCTGACTTCTAAACAGTGTAAACTGTTAACTCGCTGTCAAATGCACCAGCCCCAATTACTAATGTTTAACAAAGTTTTATTTTTCCTCTACTAAAGTGACGTTTTTTATAGCTTGCATACAATGCGACTTTATTAAACAAATTTAGCAGTCAATATTTTTTATTAAATCCTTACTACTTATAGATCTGTTGAATAAGATTATATTTTAAAATAGTTTTAAAATCTTTTCCTTTCTTTTATTTGATTTTTCATCTTTCAAACATTAATTTCTATCTAAAAAAAAATAGTAAAGAGGTAACATACAAATACTTTTCAAATAGCTCAGAAGCTCGTATGTTGTCAAGGATGAAACATATAAACGATGCAAATTGAGTAGAGAAAAACATTTAACATTTAATAGGTTGTATTCATTTTTTCTTAATTTTATTTTAAAATATTAATTCATCTTTATACATTATGAACCTCTTTGTTTGCTTATTTCGATCTTTTTTTTAACTTTACCTTTTAAGGATTAAAAGTGTTTAATTTTATAAAAAATTGCTAAAAAACATTATTAAGTTGGTCTTCGAGAAAGATCTACAAAACAAATCAAAATATTTATTATTGATGTCAGAAATTAAATTCTCAATAAATAAATAGTTTTGTCTTATATCACAAGAACATCTCTGCAAAATTCTCTAAGAAAAATTATTTGTAAATCACACATACTACGCACATATGTATGTACATTCATATACGAATACATATTTGTGTTAAACATACAAAACAAAACAAAAAAAAATAAAAATAAAAACTCAACAATAAAAAAGACACTAGAAGACAACAATCAAATCCTTATTAATTGTTCTAGTCTGACATTTAGTTTTTACTTACAATACGAATAGCAACAACAACAGCAACAATGACAAAAAGACTAAATAAACATTTTGTTTTATTTGTTTTGTTTCTTCGTATTTTTTATTATCGTTCGTTCTTTTTTTTTATAAATCACTACATGACATTTGAAAAAGGACTTGAGGGGGAAAGAAGTAAAATTTTAACAAAAACAAAAACTCTTAGAAAACGAGAATTTCTATTCGGAATAGCACAAGTAAAAGTGAATGAAAAAGCAAAAAAAAAAAAACAAAAGAAAAATTGTAAATGAAACTAAGCACTAGAAAAGTTAAATAAATCTCTTATTCTACCATCTATTATGAACCAGAAACAACAGAAACAATAATAGATAACAACAACAACAACGTTAAGACAAGGTAGATTAGTAGTCCATGTCTAAATAGTGTCTAACCATACCTTACTAAAGTCTTTTTCAGTATGTATGTGTGTGGGTAAGACTTAAAAACGTAATACATTTTACATTGAGAGATACACATACATACATACACACATACAATGGATGATGTAAAAGACTATTTGGTTTTATGGCAACCGTACTAATCTAAAAGAACGAAAACAAAAAGAAAAAAACTAAAAACGATTCTTGAAGAAAATGTGATTTATTTTGTTATTAAAAACATTGGCAATGAAACAAATAACAAAACGATGTATTAAAACAACAACAACAACAGAACACAAGACAAATTCCAAACACAATATTTGTATTCTCCATTATCTTTTCCCTTTTTTTTTTTTTTAATAGAACTTGATGCATTTTTTAGAAAAGATTTATGTGCCCCTGTCTTGATCTCTCTCTCTCTCTCTCTCTCTCACACACACACACATACACATTATTTCTCTTATTCGCTTACTAACACTCAGCCATACACTTACATTTTCTGTTTATAAATGATTTTAAAATCATTTTTGGCATTTCGACATAAATACACAACAAAAGGGGGTTTAAAAACAATACACAACAAAAACCAACAATACACTTGCACTTATTCACATACTAACACATGCACACACGCACACACACACACACACACATTTAATTGGTTCGATTTACAACACAGAAAAATAAAGTCTACTTTCAGGTTTCATTTAAGGTTCTATACGTACGTACGTATGTATTGTATTTTGGCTGTCTTAGCAAGTTTTTACTGTCGTTTGACGTCGCTTTGTAATTCACATTAATACTTAAAAAAAAATATATACATATATTGCTTAAAACATAAAAACAACAATAATAACAATAACAACAACAACAGTAACAATAATAATAATAAGAATAAATACAAATACAAATACAATATATAAGCAAAACTATTGAAGTGTGTCTTTTGTTTATCGAGAATATATTTTATTTATTTATGGTAGACAAATCTGACTTTTCGCATACGAACGATTTAGTCTTTTTGTGTATGCATGTGTGTATGTGTTTAAATAATATTTTTTTCGTTTTCTGTTTTAAAATATTATAAATTTCTAAATCTGAAAGGGAAAATCGTAAATAATATTTAACTTGCATTTGTTGACTGTTGTTCTATTTTATTATTAATATTCTATTATTCATGTACACACCAATAAACATAAATATTTACTGTATGTATACATAGCATACATGTATGTGTATATCTATGTGTGTGTGTATTTATATTTACTTAATAAAATATTTCATATTTATCTAAGATCAGTTCAAATAAAACCAGGTAGTCCAATAATTCAAGCATGAAATCGATATTTTATGAAATCGAAATTAAAAATAAAGGCAAACGTGAACGTAACAAAAAGCTCAGTCAGGTCAAGAAAAATGGAAACAAATCTTATTGAATTCTATTTTTAAATTTCTCTTATATTGAGTCCTTATACTCTGCACTGAAATGTGTATGTACGTACGTATGTAGAGTATATCGTTGTAATTTGAATCTCTGTTTGTTACATTTTCTCTATTAACTATTCGTGCTTCTTGGAAACTTTTCTCTTTCGTTTTTTTTTTATTATTATTTCTGTTCTATTATTTAAATTCTTTGTATATTACTTGTTTTCAAATTTCTCAAAGAATTTTTTAATTTTCATTTGTTTTCCAAATAAAAAAAGAAATTATTTCTTTAACTTCTAGAAGGAAAGAGAAACTGTAACAGAAAAACGTAAAACGAAAATATAAATAAAAAGAAATGAAAAAACAAGCAATGTACACCAAGGAATGAGAGTGTCAGGGAAGTCAGCAAAACAAAAAAAAAAAACAAAAAAAAAAGTTTAGTCACTAAATAACATCATCGCTGATGTGTAAAAAAGTTTATGATGTGAAAATTTCGGCGATAAAATACATTCAGCATGAGTAGCAGAAGAAGACGAAGATGCGACACAGGATAAAAATACAAGAAACAACATCCCAAAATATTCATTGTATAAAAAGAAATTAAAACAACTTCCAGGAAGGAGACATTAAAGACCTTTTGACGAGCAAAAAAAAAAAACAAAAAACAATAAAAAGAAATAAAATAATGAAGAATAAAAAACGCAAAAGAAAAATAAATTTTTTAAAAAACAAATGAAAAAAGAATACAAACGACAAAAAAAATCAAGACTCAACAAAGTTGTGGTCCTCGAATAGACAAAAAAAAAACGGAAAACAAATAAAATTTTAAAACTAAAATTATTGGCTTTTGGAAGAAGTATTTTCGTTAGAAAAGGAAAAAACTATTTAACTTATTACCACTAAGTAATGGATTTTACGGTTTAATAGAAAAATGAAAATCTCGTACTAGAACTCACACTATACACAGCATTTATTTCTTAACCATATAGTACTCTTTACGCAATATAGTACTCTATGCCGCAATACATTTTTTAATATCTCCACACTACAAGTAAGTCTTTTCAGCAGAAATTATTTTTCCTCTTCGTCATTATTTTTAGAGCCGCTTTTCTTGCTCATTCTCAATCTGCTCTACTACCGAGCTGTATAGAGTACTTAGAGAAAAATAAGAAAAAAAATATTGTTTTACTTCTTTCCAGTTGTTTCCTGTCGCTTTGTTATGCTCTGGACACACGCGAAACTGCTGCTACATGGTCTGATATTACAATGAATATTCTAAAGATTAAAGAACGGAACAAGGATTTAATGAGCGTAAGTAAAGATTATTTTCTAAAATCCAAGTGTGGAATAATAATAACCTAGTCACAGTCTCGTCAGAACGAAAGTAATTATTTTTAAGCTTGGCTCCAATCCCTATTGTGATTTGCAGAATAAATTCGCTTTTCTTTTTCGCCATGACTTGTAATCCTGCGAAGACGGTCCATCATGAAATTTTAGATGTGTACGGAAGAAAATAGAAAAAATGAAGTAAGAAAACGCTCGTGTATTGCATAAAAGTAATTAAATTGTTGCTTTATTAATTGTGTTTTGCATTTTGATACTCTTATGTCTGTCTTTATGTCTACCTTTGTATTCTTTCTGTTTGATTTTGTTTTTCTTTATTTTTTTCAATTATTTTTTATTATTGAAGTTGAAATTTTAATTTTTTTTTTTATTCATTTTTGTTATTCAGTGTTTTTTTTTTTGTGAAAATTTTTTATAAACAGAATTTCATTAAATTTATTACCTGCTGAGGCTTATTGTTGTTGCTTTTGTCAATGTTTGCAGGGAAAATATATGAATATTTCATTTTTAATGCACGAGTATAAACGAGACAAAGAGAGAGAGAGAGAGAGAGAACTTATTATTGAAATCAATTAAATTTTTCCAAACGATTAATTTATTTTACAACTTATCAAATGACAAATTGTCTGAATTATTTGTATTGTAAATTCTTTAAAAAAAAAAAAAAACAAAAAACAATAAAAACCAAATTAAATTGATAAAAAATGTATTAAATTAACCGCTTTAACTATCAGCCTACAATGCCAATGCGGAGGCCATTAATGGTACCTTAATTGAATTTTTAATTTATTAGTACGTTATTACAAATCTTTGAGATTGGGTTTCAATTGACAATTTGTTTTTCATTTAGTTGAACTGTAGCTCTAATTTTAATCTGCTTGTACCTATTAAAGGTTTAATGATTGCTTCTTGTTTGTTTTTGTTTTTTATTTCAACGTTTTGTTAATTAATTAAATTCAATACTTGTGCATTTATTGTTGTTATTATTCTTGTTTTTTTTTTTTCATTATTTTCCTCAATATATTTAAATTTAATATGTTTCATTAAATATTTCATTTCATTTATTCATTTGTCTTTCCATTTATAATTTTTTTTTTTTATAAATTTTATTTGTTGTTTTTTTTTGGTGGAGAATGTCTGTGCATGCGTCATGTTAAATTGAAATTTGAAAAGAATTAATATACATACATTGAACGTAATGAGTTCTTTACTGGACATTTATTACAAATTCATAACAAATTGTATGTCAACAATTCGCAATTGTCAGGTCCCTTGACTTCTTAAAATTGAATGGAAAAAGATTGAAAAACAAATCGAATAGGTGGATTAGAGTTTTAATTATTATTATTACATAATTTTAAACGTTAATTCATCCCTTCTTTTAATTGCCTTTTTTTTACTCGAATCTTTCATCTTTCACATGTCATTTCAAAGTAACGACATTAAATGAAATTTATCCATAATTCATCTCTGCAGCTGCCTACACAAAATTTATATCACGGCATCCTTCATATTTGTGTTGTTTTTCAGATTTTTTTTTTTTTTTTTTTCATTAAATATACAATCATCACAATGAACAGAAGGTTAAATATCTTATCACCTGTATTTAAACTCTATCTCTGTGCTATCCCGTTTTTCTTGCCCTGTCCGTCTTTCATATCTTTCTGCCTTTTGAATCTTTTGCCGTTTCGTATACACTTGGAATATTATTTTTCTTTTCCTTGTCCTGTCAAACGGCTGGCGTGTAATGTCAACTCATTTAACATCTTATGACAAGTATTCATTTCTGAAAAGTACACTTCTTCACACAAATGCTCTCTTGTACATACACATCCATACGTACATGTACATATGTGTGCATTCATATTCACCTTGATGTACGCATACACCAGTATATGCCAGTTTTAAATTGACGACTGGCTCCATGCTGCTGATGATCGAAAGTTTTTACCAGTCACTTTACTAGTTACGTCCTGTGTCCTGAATGCTAATATAAATTTTTGTCTCCTACAAATTACTTAAAATTGGATTTTTCATAGAATAAAAATGTTTCGGAAAACAAAACAAAAAAATCGAAAAATTATCTACTTGGGACTGATGAAACCCTCTTCAATGACAAAAACATGCATTCTACACGTTCGAAATAGATAACATTTAAATGTATGGCAACAGTCCCCATAATCCCTGTTATACACAACCACATACACATACACATATGTGTGTATATAAATGCATATACAGAGTAAAGAGGTTAAAATAAGAGAGAGTCTTTAGCATAGAGTCGAAATTTTTATTGCCGCTGCTTTCATCTCAAAGATTTTATAATGAAATATACGTATGTATGTGTGTATGTGTGTATGTATGTATGTGTACAAAATATCATAGCATAATTCCCTTTTTTATTTTATCATCTGGTTCTTTTCACCAGCATCATGATCACCAACAGCAACACCAACAACAGCAACAATGTTATGTATAAATATGTGTGTGTCTGTGAACGTAAATATGAGTTAAGATTGCAACCAATTAAAAGACAAACATCTCAATTTGAACGTCATTCATACTCAGTGTACCAACACACACACACACACAATCAGAGATGCTTGTTACTTAAATGTTTAACCCATTGCGACTCGGCGGGTAGTAAGGCAATTAAATTTTATGTGTTAAAATGTAATTTTTTTGGAAAATTCATTTAAAGTATCCGGGCCTCTAAAGTACATAAGATTAACCTCGAACATTTACATACAAATACACAATTACATATACATATAAATGTACATGTACATACACTTACATGAACATGAACATGAATATGTAAATGCCTATTGTTGTTTATTTGTTCATTTATTTATTTTTATTTTGGTGATATAAGAGCGGTGTAAGAGCGGATTTTTTTTTAGTGCTTCTCCTATAGCAAATTTGTTTTTTATTTCTTTATATTTTTGTACTGAAAACAAACAAAAAATAGCAACAACAGCAACCAAAAAAATACTCATTCAACTGAAAGTGCATGTCATCTAAAGTGAAGATGAACACCAACACACGCTTTATCAAACAACTGAGAGTGTAGTGTGGGCGAGTATGTAGGTACATATATGTACATATGTATGCGATGAAAGTTGATTATTTGCTTTGGGTTGAGTGAAGTTCTCTTGTTGAGAGGTTTTCTGAATGGAATACAAAGAGTGTGTGTTGTATGTATTTGACTGAAATATTATAAACGGTTTGTCGTGTACAATCATTTTATTTATTATTATTTCTTTAATTTTCGACTTTGTTTTCGTTTTTCTTTATTTTTCAATTCTATTATTCCTGTTGTTGAATACGTCTGTATGGTAATTTTTTTTTTTTTTTTTTTTGGCGTTCTCTTCTCTATTTCTTAAATTACAAAATGGCATCAGAAGCCACATACATTCACAGATTATTAAAAAAAAGTAAAAAAAAAGAGAAAAGAAAACTAAGATAAAATAAACATAAAAAAGTGTAAGAACGTAATAAATTAAAATTAACATATGAGAAGCAATAAAAAGTTTACAGAATTGTTAGTAGACAGTTGTATTATCATACAACATACATTTTCATCTCGTGTTGGATTTTCTAATTAAAATATATGTATCATCTCTTTGGGCTTTAAAATACGCAGTTCTTGTAAGTTTTAAATTTAAATTCAAACGAAACATAAAAATGATGCTTTTATTTACTAATTTATGTTAGAATTTCTCATACTATATAGTATTTCTTTTTCAATACACTTCTTTTTCTTTTTCTGAAACAAATCTTTGCAACCATTTTGCACTTTACCTTTCCTCCCCTCTGTGAAAAAATTCTACAAGAAATTTATCATATTCATTGCCTTATTATTAGAACAATATTATGGCATGTTGCCACCATTAACCACTACTACCACTGGCTATACCGCGGCTTCTATCTCTCTTTTTGCACTCGTTGAAAATGTGAGTAGCACTTCATTCAATAGTTAACCACAAAATGTTGGTTATTATCATTTCATAGTTGCTACGTATTTTCTTTTTTCTAATACGAAATTTCTTTTATACTTTTATGCATAGACAAACGCAAAATGAGAGGAAATGTTCATAGCATTACATCGCATCTCATCTTGTAAAATGTTGTAGTCCGGATACCCAAAGTGTTCTTATAAGCTAGTAAGTAATAACCACAACGCCCTGCTGGCATGAGCTGCTGCCTAATGCCGGCCCCAGTATCTTTTTAGTTCTCATAATTTTTACTTCAGTGCAAGCATTCAATATGAGGGGAATTTCTTTTAAACCAAAAAATGTTTTTTTTTTGGTAAAAAAAAAGGAATTTCAGAGAGATTAAGTTAATAAAAGAAAAACAAAACGTTAAATGAAACATAAAAGGGAGCCTAGTTGTAAAGTCGAAATATTATAACATTACTTAATGCATAGTATGTATTGGGAAGTAGCCAAAGTTTTTATAACAAATTTAAAAAGCGAAAAGGGGTTTTTTAAGCAAATGGACAAAATGTTTTACTTATTAATGCTACGTATCAAAATATAAAGAAACAATTTTTGTTGTATTTAAATTGAAAAAAAATTTTAAATGGGGTTACATCTCCGCCAGCATTCTTTTAGCGTTTGATCTGAAAGTAGGAATAGTAAATAATATTCCATTTATTTAGATTTCTTTAGCTCTACTTAGCCACTATTGAAATTATAAATTAAGCAACACTAATGTCACAGTGGCATTTCAAAACAAACATTGCAATTAACACCGTTCTTCTCTATTACTATTCCTGCCACACTGTAAATTAACGCACGAATACGAGTATATAGTATGTACATACAAACCTATAGCAGGAAAAAATAAGAGCAACATGGGAAAATAACATGGTCTAAAGTAAAAGTCGTTTATTAAATGCATTCTTTCGTTTTTGTCGGGACCATCTGGTTGGGCGGCCTCTTCGTTCATTGCTTCATTCATTTATTTCTACTGTTCTACTCACTTGTCGACTTCTATTTATTCGTTTGTGATGTCACATCGCAGAAAAAAATGTTACTTTTCCTAAGCTTATGTCAGTTTAATACTTAAAAATGTTTCCGCTTCATTCCACAACCAAACTTTCCTAACCCACTAGCACAACCAACCACATTGTCATGCTTTTGTTCGGAAATTCATCTCAGCCGTACTCAAGAACATCAACAGAGGAGGAGGGAGGATAATAAAAAAAAATCACGTTTCGAGTTCATAAACAATAAGAATAAAAATAAAAGCTTAACTGGAAAAATAAATATTTTTACATTATGTCTTCACTGGAGCAGTCAGTCTACACTATTTCATGACTATCAAATGAATGGCAGACAGACTGACTATCTAACTGAATGTGAAATGGACAGAGCCAACGACTTGCTGACCTGTTCATGGAAGTTGTAGTTTTCAGTTATGCCCGCAGTTGCATTCAAATCCGTAATACTTGTGGCTGCTAAAGATTTAGTATTGTTGTTATTATTGTTTGTTGCCTTTACATATTTTTCATGTTAAAATTAGCCGTGTTCCACAGCGATAACTGGCATACTCATCTCAATTTTTCCTTCTTGTTGTACTGTCCCTACCTAACTAGAATTGTTGATGCTGTTCCGGTTGCTGCTGTCTTTTTATCAGCAACAAAAATAAATAAAATTAAAAAACAAGGACAGAGAGAGAGAGAGAAAATAAAGTTTAACTAAATCTATTATCAATTATTTGTTTAGTGATGACAGCGTAATTGTCTTTTTTTCTTGTTCTTGCTCTAGCTGCAGGATTTATTTTTCATTTTTCTTCTTTGGATTTAATGAAATGCTTTTAAATATGAAGAGAACAAAATCGTATTTCATTATTTAAATTCGATTAATTAACAATCAACGCATTAAGATAAAGCCAGAAAGTTATTTTGAAATTATATAACTTAAGAATTTTAAATCTAAAGTTTTGTGTTCACAAACAACCAAATGTATTCAGTACAACATACACGATACAAAGTCGGGTGCATTGCCCAACTGACTTTCCAAGAACTGTACGAACAATTGTCTTTCAAAACACCATATGCACCATATGGATTGATTGCAAATAGCAACTTGTAAATAAGGTGTTGCTGGTATAAGAACATTGAAGAGACTTTTGGGACCTTATACACCCTGTAGGTGCAGTTTGTGAAGTTAAGGCATTCGGGCTGGTTATGCTCTTACAGGAATAGTATAGGCAACGAATTAAATACGTATCCTTCTTTATAAACTCCAAGAGGCTTCGAATGCACGCCAATAGACCATGAATTTCTTTCAACGACAACAATAACGGCATATATAATGGACTACTTCTTCAGAAAGATTGTACGGATATCCGAGTTTAGGTATATGGCTTGTCATCGCTTTATGTTTTATTGTGAACAGATGACAATAAATATGATTGAATAGTGTTCAAAAGGAATTGATTACAGCAATTCCAATATAATGTATGTAAGAATATTGTTTGAATTTTTGAAGATCTTCTATTTTTATAATTTCATATATTTGCTACACCAAAACTAAAATAATAATGTACTGTAAGAGTTCATATTGGTTATATTGGCAATATGTGGGGTAACCAGCATAAAAACTTTCTATTCCTAGTCGCGGTAGCTTAGTAGGTAGTGTGTTGTTGTGTTATTAGACGAAAGACCCAACTTCAAATCCCAGGTCGGACATCAAAACGAAAATATGAAAATATTTCTTCGGGGATTCCTCTCAGCAGATTACTGGCAAAAATTCTGAGAATAAATAAAATTGCCATGAAAAAGCTTCTCAAAAATCTGTCGTTCGGAGTCGATTTTAAACTATAGGTTAGACCGCGTTACATTTCTTCTGCTTCGTCGCCCTGATAACTTCCTTTGTAACCGTTGTGTACATAGTTAGCCATAATCTATTAAGAAAATGGTATTCTTGCAGAGAAGTTAATCGAAAACATTGAAATACAATACGAATGATACGTTAATTTATCAATATTTATTTATTTTTATTTTCTAATTTAAAATCTAAATACAATTTAAAAGCATTCTTCTGGTATTCGTCGTCTATTTTCAGTATTATTTGAAAACAATTTCCAATTTACAAGATTATTTCTAATTTGTTAAGCTACTTTTCATTTCACAGCCATTAGTTTAATAAGGGAATTTATTTTAAGTTGATTTATTTTCAATTTTAAGCAGATCTTTAATCCCCTTAAACAATTTGAAACGTTTTAAGAATAATAGAACAATTCAAACTGACAATAAAAACGAATAATTTTTACGAAAACCAAAAACAAACACAAAAACAAAAAATGAAGAGAAACTGAAAAAAAAAGTTTAATTGTCATTAAGTTTCGTTATCAGTTGTATTTCTATTTTGTCAACTTTTTTTTTGATTATTATTATTATTGTTGTTGTTGTTGTTGTTGTTAATGTTATTCATAGATGTGTTAGTTTATGTCTTCGTCGTATTTCTTAAAAGTTTTTCTCTTTTTTTAATTTTCAGCGGTCTGTGTAAAAGTGTATGTGTATGGGTGTGTATTTGTGTGAGCATTTTAGAAATTGTCAAATTATAGAAACAACAAAAGTTTATCAAAAATATTTCATGGGAGGGTGGGAGAAGAATGTTAAAGCAAAATGGTTTCTATTTTCCTTTAAACAAAGCCAAAATCAACAACAACAAATACATCAAAGATTGTCTCTTTTTGCTAAAGTTAAGCAAAAGTAGAGAAACTTTATTTTTTAAAATATTTTTTTCAAAAGTTTTCACTTCAACTCTTTTACTCTTCGTCGTCATCGCATTTTTCACTTATTTTTTACTTAAGAGAGCAGTACAGTACGAAAAGAAAAATATTTCTTTCTTTCTTTCTTTTTTGTTTTATTTTTTTGTTTTTTTTTGTCTTTTATTCTATTTTTCTGTCATTGTTTTAAAAGTGATAATGTGACATGTGTTGATGTTAGAAAACCTCAAGGACAAGGGTTGGTCGATACTCCATAAAGGTTTAAAAATAAAAGAGAAAATAGTAGCAACTACATACATACACACATACATACATACATACATACACACGTACATACACAAATGGAAAATAAATAAATTATAAATTGATTACAAACACTCTCTTTTGGTTTCTCAAAATAAAAATTTTTAAATGAATACCTAGTTTAAGCTTTAAACATTGAATGAAAATACCAAATGATAGAAATAGTAGTTTGTTCTGTTTGTGATGTATGATTTTTAATAAGAAATTTTATAAAATTCAAAGTAAATCATTTTTCAAAATAAATTAATTCATTTGTTCGTCTACTTTCAGCTCGTACTTTTATAATATTATATGAATTATTATTAGATGTCCAGGCGATCTATGAAATTCAGTAACAAATAGAATTCTAAATGAAATACATAATATTTATGCAAAACTACTACATACATACATACATACATATATAATTTGTGGTCATAAATTCTGTACGCATTATTTAAAGGGGAATTCAATGCAGTTTAGAGAAAACACCAAACATATCCACATTTAAACTATGAATGTTTACTTTCCATACATTTATTTTGTATAAATTACACACTCATCTCTTAAGATGAATAAAATGCAAAATATGCTCCCATGACATTTCTACGTACACATTAGGGATGCCAAACGGGATCGGTTTTTAAAAACCCGGGATTCGAGATTTTGTAAATCCCGATCCCGAAATCCCGGGATATTTCGGAATAATTCGGGATCCAAAAATCCTGAAAAATCATAGGCTAAATCACGATTTTCTCTTAATAATAAAAATTTTTTTTATATACATACATAATTGGTCATTACAACGCTTCAGTCAGGATTATTGACCTAGTTTCTCACACTATTTATATTGTGTGTATTAATTTTTATACATAAGTAGTGGGACCTACAGTTTATAGTCGACTCCGAACGACAGATTTTTGAGAAACTTTTCATGGCAAATATCAGAAGCATATGTCATTAAAAATAAAATTTTAAAACAGCAAGATAAAAAGCAACAAAAAAAGCGTAAAATAACAAAAATAAAAATTGTTCACACATATGCAAATGCATTGGTTTTAAGAAAATTATTTGGATTTCAACAAAAGGATTAAATGATCTAACATGTGAACTGATAGGCTTGAACGAATTTAGTTGTAAACATACGCTGCCGTCGGAAAAAATTTATCACAATCAACATTTGTTGGTAAAATAGTTCCAAGATAGCTGTATGCAGCTTGTAAATATTCACCTCTACCACCTCTTGAAGTAAATAAATCAATTTCTTTGGACAGTTGAGTATCTAAATGAGTTACCCTTTTAATTCGTTTTATAGAGCTTTTGCATTCTCCAATGGCATCAAATAACTTTTTATCAATGGAAGTGGCATCTGAGAATCTATTATCGAAGTTTAGTGATATAGAATTTTTTTCCAGGACCTTTGTAGGGTCAAAATACATACGAATTCATACATACATAATTGGCCATTACAACCCTTCAATCAGGATTACGACCTAGCTTCTCACACCACTTATGTTTGTGCGTTAATTTTATACATGAGTGGCGGGACCTACAGTTTAAAGTCGACTCCGAACGACAGATTTTTGAGAAGCTTTACATGGCAATTTTTGCTCTTAGAGTCTTTGCCAGAAATCTGCTGAGAGGAAGTCGCCGAAGAAATATTTTTCGTTTTGATGTCTGACCTGGGATTCGAACCCGGGCTTTTCGTCTAATAAGCCAACACACTACCCACTAGACCACGGCGACATACGAATTCACAATCCCGAAAAATCCCGGGATAAGTTTTTAAAAATCCCGGGATTTCGAGTTTTGGGATTTCCCGATTGGCATCCCTAGTACACATACATATATACATACGTATGTATGTACATATGTGTACTATTCTACGCATTTACGCGTGTATGACAAGAATGTGGTTTATTTAGTTTATAAAAATTTGCTGTTATTTTTGCTTTGAGGGAAACCTTACTTGTTTACTTTCGCTTTAAGGGTTGTCGTTTCAAACCTTTAGCAATATTTATCGCAATTGAGCTGACAGTTACTGTGTGTGTGTGTGTGTGAGAGAGAGAGAGAGAGAGAGTGAGAGTGAGAGGTGACAAGGAGAACACAAATCTAAAGTCAAGAAAGAAGAAAAAATTAAAATGATGATGACGATAGAAATCATCAACTGATGTGATTGTATACGAAGAGGAATGTTCAAGCATTTCGGAATGCACATACATAGTATATTCCTGCGTACTTACACGGATAATAGTGTGTGTTTATAAAATTATTATCTGCCTAGCAGTGTGTTCATCTACCGCTATACGTATGCATACATATACATACGTATATGGGAGCAGTAAACAAACGTGTGATTGCATGAAAAAAAAAAAAAAAAACTGAGGTTGTATGCCGTTTCAATCGGTACACGTGAATGTGAGTACAGAATTCCTTTGTATTTTCTCGATTTATTTCTGATTTTCTTTTTGTTTTTGTAATCTGTTTCTTACATTTTCTTTCACCGCCAACGTCACGTCGTTTGGTATTGTCATATTCTTTTAATGTAAAGAAATTTAGAAAAAAAAAAAATATAAACACGATGGTAGCATATATACAACGAAGAAATGTTTAAACAGCGGGAAATAAAATATTTCAAATGGAATTTTAAGTGTTTTGTCATCTTCCTCTGTATTTAGAAGTTTCTTTTTCATTTTCATTTTATATTTGTTTTTTTTTTTTTTTTTTGTTTTGTTTTATTTCGCGATATCTGTCTACACTGACTTTATGTGAAAATTTAAAATGTTGTAAACACGCATATTTGTGTAAATGCCGATGGTGATGATGATGATGATGATGATGGTGATGATCATGATTATGAGGAGGAGTGAAATATTCATATCTTTTATACAATATTTAAAAAATAAAAAAATACATATGCGTACGTATGTTATTTCGTTAGAGCCAGATGGAAAAAGAATTATGCTGAGCAGGATATGATGAGTTAAAGTTGAAATTCAATTATAAAAAAAATGTCATTCGTTTTATATGCATGACAGGGAATTTTTGGTGAAAAATAAATTTTTTTTTTTAAATACATACATACCTACTGACAAACATTATGAAAGATTTTTAAATGTTATGTAATTGCAAGTGTTAGGAAAAATAAACAAAATAAAACCAATTTGAAATATTAAATCAAGCGTTAAATTTAAAACCCTAAGAAAATAATTAAAATTCTGTAATTAACCCTAGTCGAACAGTTTCAAAAATAATTTATTTTCAAATTAACATGCAATAGAAAATAGCTCTGAAGCATAAAAATATAAAATTGGCTCAATTTCTTTTAATACCCTTTAATGACTGTACTTTTAATTCAGAATTGATGGAAAATTTCAATAATTTCATAAACTTGGTGGCCAACTTTCTATAATTGTAACTTTAAAAAGTTCTACAAATTACTTGAATGTTTCTCCTTCGCACTTCATCCCTCCACAGTTGCAGCGGGTGGATTGTATTATTGTCTGTTTCTTTATTTATTTTATTTTTTTGTTTGTTTGTTTGTTTGTTTTTACTCTATATACTTACATACATACATATATATATAGAAAATACCAAATAAATTTAAATATTATCTCTATATAATAACTTCAAATTTACTGTGATAAGTAATCCCCTTTTGGCACAAGTAAACAAACCGAAAAAACTTTTTCGATTTTTTTTTTAATTTCACTTTTCTATTGATAAACACAAAAAAAACCAAAAAAAGCAAAAGCCAAAATAGAGGGAATGAGGCAGAGACAGAAGTAAGAAAAATTGAAAAGAATCTTAGACAAAGTTTTTCTTGCGTAATAAAGAATATGAAGAGTTTGTCTCTAGAAATACATTAAAAACATTAACGAACATATTTGACAATATAAGTAATCCCAAACCCTAACCTCTTGCCTTGCCCGCCTCTTTGCGTGTTTCGAAAGAGAAAAAAAAATAAACTCCAGCCTCCCAGTTTGTTTCTCCTGCAGAGAAGAAGCAAAAAATTGTCCCCTGATAATATTTTATAAGTGTTTATATGCTCATTGTACTTTGAAATACACATTTAGAATCGCAAACTTTTTTTTATTGTTCCAAGTGAAAAATATTTTATTTTTTGCCTTAAAAAAAAAGAAAAAAAAAACAACAACAACAATAAAAAACTTCTTGCCTTTTTTTTTTTGTTTTGTTTTCGTCTTTTCGTAATATTTGGTATTTGAAGGAGATGTAAAACAAAAAATAAATAGCAAAAGTTGTTAAAAACTTTTGCAATATTTGTTTATTTATTTGTATGTATGTGAGTGTATGCATGTGTGTATGTATTACAGAGTTTTTTTAGTTGATGCCAATTTGGCTTTTAAATGACAAAAAATTCGTCTTAAATTAGACCCAGGATAAATGTTATGTTACATATTCTTGGCTATTGCAATATGTCTGTCTTCTCATTGGATTTAATCAATTTTAAAAGAGAAACCACTACACACTTTCATTCTTTTGTGTAAAAATATAAAAAGAAAATTATATTATTGGCAATCTTGTATTAGTGATTACAAATTAAAATGAAAATGTTTAATTAAAGGTCTACTACCACTACTATTAAGGGAAAAATTACCATAAAAACCATAATAACATGACATAATAATGATATTTTGATTTATTTTTAATGTATTTTGAATGCATTTCAAAAAAGAAACTCTTTAAGTTAACAAACTTAACAAATATTTGAATACTAAAATCATATCGAAAAAACCAAAAAAATTTTAATTCCTTTCACTCCAGCCACGGTCTCATCATTTCACTCTCTTTTGCCATCTTTCCCAAGTTGTCAAAGGATTTCAAGGAGAACAACACTTGAGCGACAATTTAAGCATCATCTACTGCTACAAACATATTTAAAGTCATAATTCATTCATTCATACACAAACGCTTTTATATAACAATTTTACTTAATGTCAACAACTTCTGTTGATGCAACTTCAACATGAAAAACAACCGAAAATGTTAAAAAAAAAACAAAAAACAAACAAACAAGCAAACAGGAAAAAAATAAAATGAAACGAAACGAAACGAAATTCTTGTTGTGCGATACATTTTTCAGCAATAAAAGAATCTTTGTTAAGGGTAACGCTAAACGAATGTTTCTCTTGAAAGATGCAAAAATGAAAATTTGTTTTGTTACAAAAAGAAAAAAGGAAAACAACAACAACAACAACATCAAAAAATGAAAAATACATCCTTTAAAGCTTGTAGTACAAGAACAAGAATGTGGCAAAAGAAACAGAAACCATTAAACGTTGACAATCTAACGGCGCTAACACACAAACACGGACACAGACACAAAACACAAAACATAGACACAGACATAGACAATATGGCAAATGTCTCAAATAATTCATCAAGCTCATGCAATATACTTTTAAACACACACACATATACACACACAACATGCAACCACACTTCCACTCTTACTTAGTAGATGAACAACAATTTTCCAACACAAATCAGACCATTAAAGATACACAGAATGCACGACTCCAAAATAGTTGAGGAAAACCAAGCGAGAGAGAGAGAGAGAGAGAGAGAGAGAGAGGAAGAAAGGCGTTGTTGATTAACGCGACTAAAGGTACACCCTAAAAATAAATAAACTTTTATGAATACAAATTAACATCAATTCTGTTGCGGTTTGTTTTGAAATTCAAAGTTTTAAAGTTTCAAACTCCTTTGAATTGTAGTGCAATATAGGTACAGTTGTAGGGTACAGTTTTCTAGGGAAATAATTTAAGAATTCTTAAAATTCATAACATTCATGCCGTTTATAAGCGATGAATATTCAAGCAACATTAGCAGCTGGCACGATAGCATCCCCACATCAACAGCTTTAAGCTGCTCCATCATTCATTTTGCACACATTTGTGCCTGGCAGTATAGGAAACAAATATGCATTGGGAGTTGATTTTCTAAAAGTATTCTTTCTTCATATGTTGCATTCAAAAAAGTAAACTAATTGGAAGGCTCTACCAACTACAAAAATTATACAATATTTCGCTTATAAGATCATCTGAGACCTCCAAGTACTTAATTTCCATTTCATGATTCTTAGATTGTAGAAAGAACCCAAAAAAGTTAAACTAGGTATCCAACATCTTATTCTTAGTACAATTTACCAGAGTTAATATCAAATGATGCAATTCCAGAAAAAGACTACTTAAAATACTTGAGATTTAAACCAATTGCCGCCGACATTTTTTTTTTTTTTTTGGAAAAAGTGTATTTTTTTTTGTTTGTTTTATGTTGAAGATACATCGCTGATCAAAGATAGTTCCTGACTTTTTTAAACTTTTTCATCGTTTCCCCGTTCTTTTAAAAGGACGATGGCGCTAACTGGGTTAACTTCGCCGGACTACACTCCACCTAACTCCACCAAACTAAATCTGAAGTCAGAGATCGTGATAGTGGCTTCTGTGATTTCGTTGGATAACAAAGTTTCAGTTTACAGCACCGTCATCAAGCTATTAAGGGGAACTAGTAGCCATTCTTAAATCAAAATAATTCAAATACCTTAAGCAAATAATCCAAACTTCTTTGTAGGAGTAGTTTTCAACTAAAATGATTTCCGAAACTATTGCATAAAGTATAGCATATCGATCGCAGCATTCCAGGATTCTCACTAGTTGCATGCGACACAAATAATCGTTTTAAACGTAAAAAAATTCTCAGATTTGAGTTTTCATTTCTTGCCATTAGAAATGCATGTAAAACTTATTAGAAAATCGGATCCGAAAATAAAATTTTCTCATTTTCATCTTACTTATTCATATTTGCTCAGGACAGATTTTAAATTTGAAAAATAAATAAAAAACAAATTCAAAAAGGAATTATTATATTTTAATTTAATTTAATTATTTGCATTCACAGTGCTAATTACAGTAAGTAATAGTAGTAGTACTTATGAAACCTCTCTTAAAAATATAATAATTATACATATTTGTTGAATGTTGTAATTATTTCGGCTTTATTTATTTTCATAAATGGTTTAAAAACAAAAAACAAAAATTGAAGTTAATAATAATCATTTATAGCCAATCTAGAGCACTTAAACAAACAATTTCCCACATCAACAGTTTCATTCAGATTCGTTCACCTTCTCATTTCATATTTCTTTGCTTTTTTTTTTTTTGTTTTTATTGCATTGATTTTTATCTTTTCATAAAATCTGATAAAAAAAACAAACAAAAACAAAAAAAAACTATTTAAATAAACTAATCCCCTCTAAAGGGGCGCACACACTCACACCTCAGCTCTGCATAAAAACCAAACACGTACATACATACGTACACATGCTCGTACAATCGATGGCAAGTTCTCTCTGTATGCCATTGTTATTGTAGGTTTCCATTGTTTATTTTCAACATAAAAACCTAACAACTTTACACGTACTTTTAAGTGGTGCTTACTACTAGTAGACAACGTAGTGTTTGTGTTTAAATGTGTAGGTGAATAAGCAACTGAATGAATGATTGTATGGATATGTATGCAAGTATGTTGTGTGTTGTACGGATGTGAATGTGTAAGTGATGATATGATGCTACTCATCATAAAAAAGAACTTAAACATGGATAAACATACAGAAATGTATAAAAACAGACTTTTCTCATACACTCCTCACACACACATTTATAAAACGATATAAAAGACTCAACTATTAAAAGAACGTCACCAACACATTGATGTAAATAAAAAAGAGAGAATAAGAGACTTAAAAACAAGATTAGCATCATTAGAAACCAAAACACAAATACATATTCACACACACACACACAAAGCAACACAAACAAACACATTCAATGGCTTATTGTTTGAGTGAGAGAGCACTATTATTTGGTTATAGTTACGTAGTAAGTAATGGAAGAACTAAAAAGAAAAACAAATAAAATGAATAACTTAATAACTGTATGCGTAAATGTTTAATTCATTAAGTAAAGAAATTATAAAAATAACCATTGGAACAGATGGATAAACATAAAGAGCACAGTTCGTACATTCCATCACACGAAAGCGAAGTGAATTTTGTACACCTCTTGGATGCTTTATATCTTTGCTATCAATTTACTAGTCTTATAAAAATTATACAAAAAATGAAAAAGACTTTTAAATCGTATGTTATTTTCAAAGAATAATAGTTTTCGCCGAACAGACGTAATTTATTATATTAAAGACTACTCATTGCCTTAAGGTTTTTTACTCCATCATATTACGCTACGCTACGCCTATTTTTGCCTTCGTCTATTTTAATTTATTATTTATAAACCACTTTCAAATAATTCTATTTTTTTAGATTTTTTTTTCATTTTACAATGTTTTTTTTTTCTTCATTTTGAACTTTTCAAGTGAATCGAAATAATTGAACACAAATTGAATGGCGTACATGTTTCGAATTGTTAAACAAAATCTAAAAAATTAAAGAGGGTTTATGTTTGTTTCATATAAAAAAAAAAGAAGAAAAAAGCTGTTTTTTGCTTTCTATCATCTCCATTCTCTTTATTTATGAAAAGGGTGTAGTATTTTATTTTGTTAAGGATTCTTTTTTTCTGGCATTTTTCTATAATTTTTTGTTTCTGTTTTTCAGTCTTTACCTTTTCTCATTATTAGGCCATACTCAGGTAAAATTCTTAAGTAGGTTCGTTGAATTATAATCAATTTGTATAATAAAAGTGAGGTCTGGTTATATAAAGAACGCCAAACGAATAAACGAATAAAAATGTAGCAACAGTAGTACAATGACACGTGTTCCTTTAGTTAGAAAAGGAAATTGTGCAAGAAACACAAGCTAACAAGAACACAAATTAGAGAATGAAATGCAATTAAAGTTTTTAATTCCAATCATTTTTATCTTTTTGTTTTAAAGATATCGTATATAAAACGGAATGCAATTGTTATAATTTTTTTAAATTACAATCAATTCAGCTAATAACATAGGCAGTACAAAGTGTAAAATCGAATAGCAAAAGTTAGAATCATTTATTTAAATTCTTTAAAGACAATTTAAACATTTATTTCTTTATTTTTCTTTTTTTTTTTATTCTTATGGTATATCTTACTAACCCATAGAAATATTAATAATAAATAAAAAATATCATCATAATAATTTTCTACCATTTTAAACATTCTTTATTTGGTTATTCATTCCTCTCCTTAATGCCAATTGGTAGATGAATTCACAAAACATTGTACCTGAGTATCCACTGGTAAATAAGAGGTTTTTGAGAGGTTTTTTTCTCTTTTTTTTCCTCTTATTTTATAACAACATATAAAAACCAGGTTAAAAATTGTCATAAAAGAAAATTAAAAAGAAAAATATACAAAAATTAATACTTGAGAATAATTATTGCGTTAAACAAATTATTTCCAAGTGAATAAACATGAAAAAGAGCAAACAAATTATTGTAAAAGTAGGAATATTTTTACTAAAGATAAATTAATTGGGTTAGAATTAAGATGAATTCACTTGTATTTATAACTGAATTAAAATTGTTTGCTTTTTCATAAATTTTTCAGCAATATACGCCCTTGTAATTAATATTATTTAAACTCCAATGGGTCAGTTCGACCTCCGTGTACAGGTACATGTCCTCTAACCTAAGCTAACCAACTCCAAAGAATATGTTTGATCTGTTAATTATACGGCTACCTACTACTATACGTTTCACTTAATGAAAGTTTTTTCTACAACTAATCTCGAATTACATAGACAAAAGTCGTAGTAAGAGAATAACGTTTACTAGAAACACCTGTTTCTTTTATTAGGGAGATCAGACATAGTCAAATATCTCAGAATCTACATTGTAACCGTACCGATTTGAACTCGAACGTATCGAATATATTTAATCACTTGTACACTCTTTTAGTTTTTAAGGTAAGTTATGGGCTATGCTGTAGGGCTTTTCTGATCATGAATAGGCCAAGAGGAGAAGCAAAAGTCATATCACAAAGAATTATTTTATGGAAAACCTGTTCTTTCTTACTTACAGCCTATTCTCTAGTTCTTACATAACACATGTGGGATGATCACATGATTGGAAATCATTCTACCGTTGTACCAGGTTATAAAAAATGGATTCTTCTTACTGCCTTATACTACTCCACCAAACCTAATTTACTACTCCAACCAAAAAACCATCCTTGAGATTAAGCAAAATTATTTTGTAAACGTTACATTATACTCTTAAGTGCTTATATAATTTATTATAGATTTCAGAATATCCTCTTATACAAAATTGTATTTAATAAATGTATTAACAAATATCCTGTGTAATTATATTTAAAAAAATTTAACACAAATTTCCACATACTAACACGGTTTGATTACTTTATTATTTTTTGTGGATTTTCATGATTATATTGTGACAATAATTTTTCCATTTAAGATAACAAAATTATAATGAATGTTCTCATGTAAACAATGTTCATTATGGATACGAGTGTATCCCATCATTACCATCTAAATTTGAAAAATGAAAATAAAAATTAAGTTATGCTCTACTTTTCTCTCTCTCTCTCTCTCTCTCTATCACTCTCTCGGGCTCTGTCTCTAATACTCTCTAGCATTCTAATGCTCAGAGAGCAATAACATGTAACTCTCCCATACTCTTTTTTGTCTGTTAGAATTGAAACATTTTCCAGTCGGTTGGTTGGAAATACTAACACGCCGAAACACCGAAACAATGTAAGAAAAACCAGTATTCATACACTTTAGAAATTATAGGAGTTCCATTATAGAACAGCAAATGAATTATGGCATATGTTATGTTATGGCTTACAGTCGACTATATGTTAAGTTATATTAGCAGAAGTTAAGAGTCGACGTGTTAAATGTTTATGCTAAAAAAACAAAAGTGACTGTTATGTTTGAAAAAAATTTCAAGGGTCACGATAAACGTTTATAAAGCAACGTTTAGAGTAACACAATTATCGACATTTTACAACCACATTGACATGCTATTTTCATATACATACATACTATGTATCTAAGGTCAGCATTATCTTGACGGCAAACTTTTGAATTACAGTCTATTGATCGAGTCAAAAGAGGGATAAACACTATTACATGCCATTGTCACTGGATAAATAAGGGAGTATGGATTTTCACAGTGAAAACAAAAAATAACGAACGATTTATTGCTTCTATATGTTTTACAATTTATTAGCTAATCAAACAGAGACAGATGAGAGATGAACATACATATGCGCTTTCAAAAACCGTTCCCATATTTTGTCATAACATAAACTGGTGTTGTTGCGATAAAACAGTAACAAATTAAACATTTGGCAACAAGATTACGATAAACACACTGAATTGATATCGAATGGTGATTAACAAGTCCTTAAAAAATCTTAAAAATCCATCTGTCCCAGTATGAGAGTTCAGAATCGAATATAAGAAGTTATTAAAATAAGAAGAAGAACAGCTGAAGTAAAATGTTTTTAGAACTTGAAAAATTATCAAGTTCAAAATTGAATATGAAAAGTATCTCTCTTCGTTAGATTTATAACAACAATCATATCAACGACCATGAATATTTACTTTGCAACATCAGGCCACTGTTCATTTGAACCCACTGGCATACGAGAACATTAAAGAAGTTTGACTTACAATCGAACGAAGAAAAAATATTACAGTCATCAGTAAAAGTTTAATTCAAATCAATGACATTGAAAGTTTACCATCCTTTCAATATCCTTCCTTACAACATTTCATATTTTGATGAATTTGCTGCCTCCTAATTTCTTATTAGTCGTCGACCACTCGACCACTTATCTGGGGCATTACAGTTTGTAGCCATTGTAAAATACCGACAGGACAACGCCCCTTTCTGTTTTCACCTTGTACCTATTTATCCAAATAATGCGCACTGTGAAATACATTTAAGGAGTGCGCACGAATAAAACTGGACTTACACTTTTCGTTATAGAAATGAAACTAAGTGGCGGATTTTTTTCATTTTATATTTCAATTAAAGTAAATAATATTTGAATTCTTTTGTGTATAAAATTTTTTTCTGACCAAGGTCTCAGAGCATCCAACTTATTGAGCCACTTTTGTTCCAGACATGTTAGGGTGTTTTAGGAAAATACGTATTATTTTACTAGCCTTGTTTTGGTCGGCAAATCCATTTTTCTTCCACTTCCACGCTTTCTCTCAATACTCAAAAACTCCTTATATAACTGTTTTTTGGTTAACACCTGTGAGCCTAGCACCTGCGAGCCTAGCAAATGAAAATTTCAATTATTTTTTTGTGCCCATTTTCAAAAAACTATTTTCGCTATTGCATTAACATTTAGCACGTGGATTTTGAAACAGATGGCTAACAAAAACAATTTAACGGCATTAATTTTTTTGCAATTATGATAAGAGTTATAAGTTTGAAAGTAGGCCCATTTTTTATGCGCAGTCCTTATTACAATTTTAATCTGTTTCATATTCCATGTCCTGGTTTATACCGCTGTTCTATTATCACAGAAATAAAAGATGGAGATGCTAATTCTTAATTACTAATATACAGCGATCTCTGAGGAAGCTCTATATAGAAACATACACAGATATGTACACTTTTGCCTCTGAAAATATGTAAAGACACAAAATGCCTGATGAACAGAAGGAGTCTATCTTGAAGAGAACTTCCTAAGGAGGTTCTAATGCAAGTGGTGCTTGCTTTTATGGAATTTTAATACCAATTATTTCGTTTCCATATAGTAAAGTGTTATAGAGTCGTTTTATAAAAAAGAACTATGTATTCTATTCTGAGAAAGCCAAAATCCAATTGCAGCAACTGTGATTATTGTTAAAAATGTGGCTGCTTTCAATTTAATTAATAATTAAATTTGTATTTGAAAAATATTTTTCTTCAATTCATTATTATTTCTTTACTGGACAATATTTTTTGTTTTCTTTTTCGTTTTGTTTGTTTTTTTTTTTCTCGTTAAAGGGTTATAAAATTTATTCCGTAAATAACATTCTACCACAAACAAAAGTTTCCATCAGTTTTTGAATGTGATTTCTTTTGTTTTCATTGAAATGAAATTCAAGTTTTTTTTTCTATTAAAACTCAAACTTTTAACGAATTTTGTTTTTGACAAAACAACACAAGCTCAACTCAGCTCAGCTCAGCACAATCTCAACTCAATTCATTTCAGTTCAACTAATCTGAATGGATGGTGATTGTACACCAAAACTGCTTCATTTTCGCAATCATCGTCAGATTCAAATACTTTGGAGCACTTCTTTCGACCTCATCATTTTATGAAACGATTTCTCCCTTCTGCCCTTCTGTCCTTCTGTAAGGATTTCGTTGTTTCTTTATTGTTTTTATTATTAAAACTGTCAAGCATTTTACTGTTTTACTGACTGGAATGATACGTACGTACGGTTGCCATTGCCAATGTAGAGAAAACAGACACGCTTAAGATAAAGAAATAAACTTTGAAATCAAATTACAAAAACGTTTTAGAAACAATAATTTTTATTATTATTATTTTGTTAATTGAATATATTGAAAAATTTCTCCAAAAAGAAAATGATGATGAATTACCATCCTTTTCCAATTTTAAATAACAGACCGACTGGAGTATATTAGCACGTTTGATGGTGTCGTCTCCGTCGGATTCAAAAATAAAAGTAAAAGAGCACTTTAAATTCACTTTCATTTTCTGATATTAATTAAAATTCCCTTTTGAACAGGAAAGATTAACAATGCAGAAAGAAGATAAAAGGTCAATTACAAAAAAGGGTCGGCGGAACGCAATTGTTTACAGATCAAGTGTATAAAACTTGAAAACTTTCTTTTGAAGAATACGAAAATGAATACAAGAAATAAAACAAGATGGAGATATTCCAATTTCTAATCAAAAGAAAATAATGTTTTAACAATAATTTCACAATTGTTTACAACGTACCTAAATTGTAAAGAACACTTGTCAGCACCAAAGTTATTTTAATGAAAGGATACCACTCAATACAATGAAAATATCCTAACTTTTGCCGTGCAGGGCTTATTTACAAAAATATAAACGGAATTATACATGGAACATTGAGTTCTCAGCCGTCGTGTGGACATACAGTAATTAGGGAAAGGTTCACAAGCGTTTGCTAAACAAGGCATATGGCGAATGACAATGACAATGACACAACGACGGAATCGAATTGACGAGTTATGCGACCCGAAGCTTTATTGAAGATAACAATCTATGCTTTTGCATGTGATTTTAATTCTAAGCTACAAGAAAACATGTAAAAATTTGTATTTATAAATCATCATTCATTCATTATTCTGTATTGAGATATTAAGATATTATTAGAGATATTAACTCTAATATCTGCATGAACATGGTTGCTGTAGCTGAGGTGGCCGCTGGTACCAGAACTCAATTCCATTTGCTACTCCACTATGTTAGAAACCTCAAATTTATAGAAAGAATCCGTTAAGTATTCGATCCACGCAAACGTGAACAAGAACGCATTGTTCAAATTGATGACTGATTTTGTGTGTCCGAACGTAAAGAATTTGATCAAAGTGTCGGCTATTAAGCCTTTAATATTGGATCTATTGGAGCGATTGGTGTCAAGACAATCTAACAGAATGTGCATCAGGCTTGTGTCCTATCCACAATTCTAGTTACAACACTTCCCCCCTTTAAGGCACTATTACTTAGGAACGGTTTTGTAGAACATATGAGCAATTTGAAATTCGATTTCTTGGAAAAAATCATAATGTAAATCGAGGAATTACTATACAGATGCAAAACATGGTATGCTACCGTTTACAGTATTCCTAATATTAATAAAATAATGCCCTTGCAGCACCCTGCATATAATGTGGGGAAGGCTCTCAGGAGACGAGTGTATGAAAAGTCGTTATATGTTGAAATATGGAGTTACACAATGCAAATAGCGCTGAATTGATCATATGTACGTCCACTTAGCAATCAAATTCAATAGGATTGTTGGAAACAATCAGCATTGGCAGGAGGTGATCGGAAAGTAAAAAACGATGAATAAATAAATTGCAAGTTGGTTCGCGTTAGCAGTAAAAAATTTTTTAATTTTGAGATTAAAGCCTATTTACCCATACATATTTAAGCCCTAAACAAATGAAAATCTAAGCAATAATACAATTCATAAAGTTAACTTGATAAATAACGTTTTATTTTATATTTTGAAGTCAATAACTTGAAGTTCCTAAAATGTACTTATTTAAGTATTATCCTGTACATTTTACTTCATTTGCTTTCTCAACTTCAATTTATTATGTTTCTTATTTTGTTTATTTTTTATTTTATGTTTTTTTTTTGTTTTATTTTATGTTTGTTTATTTAATAAGTATTAATTGAATTTTTCATTTAGCGCATAATCCAGAAAAGCTTTTAAAAACTTTTTAACATTCTTAGCTGTGAAGTTAACGAAATAAAAGTATTTTTTATACAATCAAATAATGTTCACATTAATGGCATCATCATAGAAATACTCCCATTTTTTGGCTGTGAGTAAAGGCTTACAAGGCAGCGACACAAAAGGGTGGCAAGATGGAAGAAGGAAGAAAGAATATCATGGGGTCAAAACGCTAAATAAACGTTATTAATTACAAGACCAACAGAGCAACCAGCAAACAAGCAAACGTTTCGATGTTTCGATGCCAAATTGCAATAACAAATGCAATTTGTTTGAAAGCATTTGGCAGCCTTTTATCGACCTTTTCTTACAACGTTTGATAACTGCTGCTGCACCAAGGGAAAAGCTTTTAAAGCCTGTAATAAACATCTAGTCAATAATAAATAAACTCACAACGAAAATACAATGGAAATTTTAGCGAATAACGAATGGGTTTTCCTCTTTTACTTTGCATAACATGGAAGAAAAGCAAAAGGAAGCTAAAAAAAAGTTTTATTTCTTGTCTATGCTTTTGAAAAACTCTTTCGGACGTGTCCATCTTGTGTTGGGTCTTGGAAATAGTGTATGTGTGTGTGTGTGTGTGCGTACGTTTGTGTACATTTTTAAATTACAATTATGTCAAGGTGCCAAAAACTTAACAAACCCAACTCTTTACCACTTCAGCTCACATCTTGGCTTAACGATTTCTTTGAGAACAATGAGCGCCTCCATGAAACATGCCAGTAAATGTTTGCATGGAAAAGTTTTGCTTTTTCCATCTTTTTTTATGTTGTTTTTTTTTCTTTTCCTTTAAGTTTGCACTTTTGGAAAAAAAAAAACACAATTTTTCTAAGTTTCATTTTATTTCTGTTGCTTTTGCATTTTTAGAATATGCAATTTTTAGAATAGGCCTTACGTTTGTTTGTTTTGATTATTTTTATTTTTATTGTACTTTAACCATCCATCTTTTTTTTTAAGCAACATAAACATACAAATGTCATTTAATATCACAAAATTCTTTGTAATATCTAAGACATATGAAAATATTTTTATAATTTCAATAAAAACAAAAAAAAAAAACCACCAAAAACCTTCAAATAACAAACAACAGAACAAAATACTTAAACACTGATTTGATTTATATTGTACCACAGTATACGCTTTCGTTTTGGTTGTACAGTCAATTCTTTTTAATTGTTTTTTTCGACTTTAACTTCTTTTATATTTTTTGTTTTTTGTTTCTTTTCCTAAAACTTATCGCTTGCCCTCGTAAAGCTTTAAACACGTAGAAAACTCGTAAAATATATTTTTACAACTTTTCTGTTGTTATTCCCTTTTTGTAGATTTTTAACTTAAACTTCTATAAGAAAACAAAAACCAAAAAAAAAAAACTTTCTTTAAGTTTTTAAAAGAGTTGTAAAAAATCCCAGCAACAGAAGTAAAAAAAGAAAAGCGAAAAAGGAACTCTCATAGATTTCGTGTTAACTGAATTAACGCAAATCGTTAGTTTCTTTGTTTTAAGAAGTTTTCACACCCTTTTCTTTAGATTCGTTTTTCTTCTTATTGTTATTTGCTTCTTAGTATAGTTTTCTTGCTGAAACATCAAAGAAAAGTTGATGTTACGCTGATAGTTTCAACTCGAATGGTTGCTTCCCCATTTGATAGGTTGGTTGGATGGGTGCGCACTTGAAGAACATAAATTTACATTAGAGTTTATGTTAAAATACTCGTATTTCGTACTTGAACGAAAGTTTATTTTGTTGATGGCAGTAGAATCTAAATTGATAGTGTTGCAAAGTAATGGCCTTTCAGAAAGGAATATGAACGTCATCAAGCTTTTACACTTATTATTATTATTATTAGGATAAAATATTTTTACTTAAGCAAAAAAAAGTTACAACATTACTTTACTTTGTGCCTCAATTTTAATTTTAATATGATCCCAAGAAAAGAAAACTGTTCAGCATACTTTCTGACTGGTTGGTTGGCTTGCTGGTTGCTATATTAACAAATATTTGCAGTTTCGTTTCGTTTCCTTTTCTTTTTTTTCAGGAGGGGCATCTAAACAAATGCATGTTCTTTTCGTTCTTTTCAATTCTCTTCTTTGTAGTTTGCAGTCGACATATTTTAATATCTTTTCAAAAACTATTTTTAATTTTTAATTGCTTTACTTTTTAGTATATTTAATGCAAAATACAAAAATCTCTCTATCTATCTCTCTCTCTCAGTCTCTCGCTCTTTTTAAAAGCAACAAAATCATACTAAAAGTGAGAAAACCAGCACGCAAAACAAAAATTATTCAAATTTTTGCTCGAAATAAGAGAAACAGATGAAGTCTCTATAACACACTCAAATATTTATACGTTGATGTGGTTGTGAATAAGGACTTGCATGTGCATGTGCTTATGTCAACACAAAAACCATGCTGAAGAGAAACAAAAAACAAACGGAGAAAATAAAATAAAACTAAGAAGAATATAAAAACAAACGCCACAGGTATTTAGCAACGTTCAAATAAAAAACAACCTCTGCGAGTACCCAAACAAACAAACAGGCAAAGAAAAAAAACACCATTTCAGTTAAAAAGTTTAAATGAAAAATATTTAAATAAAAAATACTTAAAAGAGAAAAACCTTTCTCTACGTCCTCTCTCGCTATTTCTGTATTTTCGTATAATTTTTTATTTTGACACACACACACACACACACACGCACATGCATGCATACATAAATTTAATGGTACTTGTTTATAAATGTATGTATGTATGTAGATGTGGTTGTCATTACGTTATACGAGTATTGCATGGTGGATGTGGGTGTTATTTACCACATACAGCTTTTAGGGGCTCTGAAAAAATCTCTCTTCCCAGCTTCCTGTTTTCCTCTTTATTTTTTTATGAATGTTGGTGTAATTTAATGTATTTTATATATTTAAGAGTACATGTGTTAAATACAAACCAAAAAAAAAAAGAATATCTCACATACACATACACATACACATACATATTATATGCTTTACATTTGTTATAAAATTTATTAAAAATTTTCAAATAAATCTTTTACATTTTTTTCTCTTACTTGGGACATTTTCGTTAGAAAAAAAAATATAATTTTCTTTTCCAGTTCCTGCTGTCGTTGCATGTTAATCGCAACTCTTCGCTTTATTTTTTGTTTGTTTGTTTTTTTTTTTTTGGAAACTGAATTAAAATTAAAAATTCATTAACATTGACAAAATGTATGTGCACTACAATAAATGAACTTTAAATGCAATATGAAAAGATTCTATGCTGAAATGGAAAAGAACACAAAGGAAAAGTTAAATTATATTTTATTTATAATAGGGGGCTTAAGTGAACCTGGGATTTGATGTCAAAAATACGCACAATAACATTTTATTTGTAATTTAACTTTGACGTTATTATACATACGATACATCTGTACATCCATTATGTGTTTGCAATATTTTAATTGAATTTCAGTCACTCTCGGTAGTTATAGAACGTCAATAAATCAAATCACTTGAGTCTATTAAACAATCATAATATTATAAATATACATATTTACATACATACACGTCTACCTCTACCGCTCTTGGTCGGGAACTGATTATTGGTTACTCGCAGACAATCTACAAAGGGTAGGCCGTTCAGTTATCCGCCACCTACCATAGTAGCTTAAACCTAAGCCTCATGTACATATAAACTCATGTGTGGGTGTGTCCGAGTGTGTGTAAACATATACAGAGAGCGTCAAAAGAAAGTATACAGCATGGGTAAAATTCTAACAGTCAACGAAATCAACTTTTACCACTTAAGGATAGTGTCCGAAAAAATTTTATAATATTTCGAAATTTTTTGTAATCTTTTGTTCGTTTCAATTTTAAAAACTGACCCTTAAACAATTTTAAAATACAAAAAATGGTGATTCTGTAAATGTATATTTTTTTTTTAATGCACACTTTCTTCTGACGCTCACTGTATGTATGTAACAGAGTAATAAGATTTCATACTGTAAGGTATTTAAATGTATCAATTTGATATTATGGGTGTTAATTTTCCTATCTACTTCATAATGTTTGCTGTTATCGCCAAAATAAAAACATAATGAAAGACAGAGCAAACAAAATAGAAAAAGGAAACCCATCCCTTTAGCGGTTATGACATATGAAAGTAACAAAAACCATAAGGAACAGGGTTCTAATGGCGCTAAAGGGGCACTTTAGTTATTACTGTTGCTACCAAAGATGATAGTTATGTTGACGGTCAGTTGAATATCGACAACAGTGCTGTTGATTTAATTTGTTCCTTTAGGACGCCAGCAGTAAAATGCTTAAAGAAAGAAGTAAAACGAATATTATTACACAGAGAGTATATGGCTACAGTTCTAAAAAAATAGCCTACAGTGGTACATTAAATTTCTTAATTTAGTGTCTTGTTACTAAATATCTATTGATTTTTATCAAATAAATAATTATTAAAATTTAATTTTTTTTTTTGGCTTTAGTTTATGATAATTTCCTTTAAAGCAGGCGACATATTTTCAACACCACACAACACACTATAAACAGCGCAACAGTATTTTTTGCTCTCTTTGTATAAAAAGCAAAGAAAACTCCACTATTGTTGCAGGAATAACAAATCTAGTAGTATTGTATTATTATGACATGTGTCATGCGGCATGTTAACATGCTGGACACATACCATCTCAACATATAATATATGTGTGTATGTGTGATCTGTCTCTCTCTCATACTAACATATGTACTCATTTGGAATCATAAAATAATATGTAGCTGGAATAGCTAGCCCTTTACAAACACCCCCCTCCCTATTACCCTCTCTCTCACTCCGATAACAAGACAAACATAAAAATATTGTTGTAATATTAGTGGCAATAGTTGCTGTTAGTAAGTAAGTAATTTATACAAGTAGTGGCAGTTGTTTATATGCTGCTGTAGCAGTAGTTGTAGTTGTAGTTGTTTGTGGTTATGGTTATGTTGTGGCATTTAAGGTTATAATACTCTTGTTCTTATTTCTCTTTTGTTTTCTTTTTTGCTTCATTTTTATTTTTATTTTTTTCTATTTTAGTTCCTCAGTTTTCTTTCAGTCTTGACTGTCCAAGTTTTATAGAAAATTTCCAGTTTAGTTGTGCTATTTGATTCTCGTCTCTATTGTTCGTTCTTTTCAATTCTTGGCTCGAAAAGTTTATGTTTCATGTAATTTGCCCAACATGTGGTTACAGTTAGTGTTGCCACAATATAATACATTCGGTTTGGATCAGCATAAACTGGAAAATATTGTTCAGTTTCATTTCCGAAAATAAAAAAATGGAAGAGAAATGATAAAATGCTTATGATTTAAAAGGATAACGAATATTTTGGAAAATTTTTAAAAATTGTTTTAGCGACACACTCACAAATATCCTTGATCCATATCTTATGGTTATAGACGAATTTGTTATTCACAACGAATGGCCTTAATATTGAATTGCACCTCCTCTAAAGTGTCATAAATTTGTATGAAAGAAAATACATTATCGTATAATAAAACGTTTCAAACGTTCTCATTGACTTCTAATTTATTAACTGACAAGTAGAGATCGCACTAGGATTTTGATTCTTATACAAAGTTATGCTTCCATTGTAGCTACAAAGACAACGAGGGGTCAAAGGATGCTTTATATTAAATGTGTGCTTTATAAAATACAAAGTTGATGATCGATCCAAATAGAATTCAATTATGACGGTACATTATTCCTTCAAAGAAAAAATAATCAGGCATTAGCATCAACGGGGACAATATAGAACTTGTACAAAGAGATGGTATCACTACCACGCACGATAAAAACTTAAACATTAAAGATGCTTAAGACATACTTAGTATTATTTTTTGATATGTCTCATTCACCTGTTTATACGGATGACAAATACAGATTTTTCCATAGGCTCTATAATAGACAAGAAGTACAAAGTACTCTTTCGAAGGAATCGTATATTATATAGATATTCTAATTAGCCTCTCATCTCATTCCTCTCTAAGTCAAGACATTATTATAAAATTATATACAAGAGCAAATAAATAAAACTAACGCCTACCAATAGTTGATCCAAATGTACGTCAGAGCGTAAAATTAACTTCAAAATTTGTTTTTCCCTTCCTGTCAACGTCACTGTCTATAAAAAAAATCATTTCACAGTGGCACCTGTGTCTCATAATCTTAATATTTCAAAGCCAACATATTAATCAAGAAGACAAATTAAAATTCAAAATCTTCTAAACAAATTGATTTGTGGCCGAAAAGGTTTGAATGTTACACAAGCTCTTAAGAAAACAAATCGAAAATGAAATCGAACACATGTGTTTGCGGGTAGACAACAAAGTTTTGATACTAAAAACAACCAAACCTTACTATTAAGAGATTTAAATTAAAACTGCACACACACACACGCAAAAAAAAAAATGAAAATAAAAAATTCGAAATATTTACTTATTCTCCTTAGAATAGAAATACATATTCAGAGTCAACCAATTAGTGAATATTTGAATCTAAAACTTGGCAAAACGTTTTGAAAGTATTTTTGTTTGTTTACCTTAGCGGCAGCAGTAGAAAGCAACAATTATAATGTTTCATAATTCAAAAGCAACAACAAGAAATGCTAATCATTTCCCTTTTTCACTGTGTCTCTAATTATAATTGTTGTTTTTGTACAGAATTATTAAATGAGAATAAATTGAAATCAAAACAGAAGTAGAATAATAATAAAAAAAAAAGAATAAAAAGAGTACAAGGTTATAAGCACCCGAGGCACTCAACCGTTAACTTGAAGAGAGCACTTTACTTTTAACAAACTGCTATAACAACAACAACAACAAGAACAAAAATAACAACATCATTCATTCACATACTTGCATACACACACACACATACATACATACATATTTGCATGCTTGTTATACGAGTAGAAGAATATCCAAACCCTTTATGTTATTCTTCTTTTTTTCACTTTTTTTTGTTTTGTTTTGTTTTGTTTCGTTTCGTTATTTTTTGTTTTTTTTTATTATTTTCATGGTAAAATGTTTGCTCATAATAAAATATCATCGCCATCATCGTTAAACATGTTGAAATTTTTGTTTGAGAGTACAAGAAGTGTATAAGTGTGTACGTGAGTGAGTACGTACGTATGTATGGGTATGGTGCAAAGTATGCGGCAGAGGGAGAAGTGAGCATATGTGTGAGTTTATTTAATATTAACAGTAACAAATGAGCACTTCTTCATATAAAAAACAAGAGCAAAAACAATGAATGGGAAATGGAAATGTTGAATTGACAAGCTAATGATGTTATTGTTGAGAAAGCCATGTTTAAACGTTTAACATACACATTGTCGCGCATACACACGTATACATAGTATTTTGCGCCTGTGTAAGTATAATGTTAAACGTATTGCTTAGGGCAGTTTTTTTTTCCTTTTCTTTGCATACATTACGGGCAAAATGTGTTCGTATTCGAATTTTTGTTTGCTTACATACATATGTATATCCGGTTGTGTTTGTGTGAGTGTGTGTACGTGTATGCATTTAATTGTTAATGCAACAGTTTCTACATATTTTCGTATGTTATACAAGTTTGAAGTGCTGCAGTAAAATTATAACGTTAATTGCATGTGTCTTTACATTCTTCATTCTTCTCCATGTGCATGTGCAAGTGCTAATGCAAAACAAAAAACGAGGCTGTTTAAAAAGCCTTGGTAGTTTTTTTCTTTCTTTTTTTTTTTATGTTTTCTTTGAGTATTTCTTTCACTAATTGCAAGAGTTAGACAAATATTTTCTTAGCAAAAAGCTAATAAGCTAAAGGGTCTTGAAAGTGATGGCATTGTTTCTCTTTCATTTGTGCAACAATGCACATTAAATGATAGTCTTTGTTAAGAATTGGAATATTCGAAACATTATGGAAAGGGATTGAATTTTAAAATGCAACAAATTTTTCATTTTGTCTTTTTGTGCCTAATTTTACTCCGGTGGTCAAATTTTTGATTTAAAATTAATATTCAACTTGTTTCAAAATGTTATTGTTCTTTTCTTTTATACTTTGTCTTTAAATACTTTATTTAAATTTAAAAAATTATTATTCAAATGGCCAAATTAAAAAAAAAATAAAGTTACGTTTTCTTTTTTCTAATTTGTTCATAACGACATCCTGATTATATCATATTTATACAAATTGCAAACAAAAAAGACTTGAGACTTTTGCACTGTTCTTGCTGTAATTAAGTGAAATCACTGTATGACAGACGAATATGAGTTTAATTTAAAGCAGATTACATAACTTTTATTTTCATCTTTAGAACAGCATTGTAATCATAATCGTTAGCACTGCCGTTACCAGCCATTATTAAAATTTTCTTCCCAGCCTTTTCGAATAGTTACATTTGAAATTCATACTAATCCCACGAATTGCACTTAGAAATGTTGTCTGCTATTAAAGCTTTTCTAGATGCGACACACGTGCTTACATACATACATACATACATT
This sequence comes from Sarcophaga peregrina, assembly GCA_014635995.1. Lineage (NCBI taxonomy): Eukaryota > Metazoa > Arthropoda > Insecta > Diptera > Sarcophagidae > Sarcophaga > Sarcophaga peregrina. Next base: position 105,204,638 of record CM025791.1, read on the forward strand.
CATATTTATTAAATTTATAATCAATCCTGTATTCGAAGAAGATGTCACAGTTGTGATTAAGTGACTATTGATACAAAATTTAAACTTTGGCAATTTCCATGTGAATGTTGTTTGAATAATTTTACAATTCTCTAGAAAAGAGCAAAAGTCGATAAAATGCTTTGTGTGAATGTAAAAATGGTTGTTAGTTATTACTAATAAATTGACTGCAACTGTATATACATACATACATTCATACATACATCCTTACGCATATACGAATGTGTTTAAACCCAACGGGTTTATTATTAAGGTGCAGTCTTACAACGACAGTATAATAAAAGGAAAATGAACATCAACTATTGCTTTGCAGCAAAAGCTTTTGACAACTGACAAGACAACTCTTTTGGCTCTCACATCCCGTAGCACAAGAAAAATGTGTAAAGGACTATGAGACAGAGAGGCACGCATACATAGAAACCATTAGTATACGTTCTTTGGCTAGCAAAATCACACTGACATTACAGGTGACAGGCAAAAACTCCCGATTCACATAATGAAAAAATTGTGAAACGAACCAGGGATTTGTAAACATTATCAAAGAAAGATATTTTTTACACAAACTCAAGTATAAGATCTCTTCATTTTTCATTTTGTTTGTAGTTTTTCCTCTGATAGAGTTTAAATTAAATTGCTGCAAAAATATGATTACAGGGATAGAAATTGACAGGATAAATTATTGCTTTCTCTTTAGTGTTCAAAGTGATTGTGCATAGAAACTAAAGCGTCAAGTTAAAGCGTTGTTTTCATTAAAGTCCACATCATGTATCTAATAAAAGGGCTGTCTTAACAAACCTCATATGTATGTATTAATATGATCTGATGCGATATTCTGATCGCCATATGATACTTTAAATAACTCTAACTGTTGATTGATATTGTAAATCTTTGCAGCCCCCACGCCCCTTGTTTTCGTTATTGTGCCTGTAAAAAAAAACAATATTTTAATATAAATTTCAATTTCGTGTCTTTCAATTTGAAAATAATTGAAAGAAAAAGTAGAGAAAAAAGAGAAGAGAAATTTCATAACAATGAGTCACTAATAAATCTACTGCTGTTGTTATTACAATTCTTTTTTATCCATTCATTCATTTAGATTTCCTATATTTTTCTTTTTTTTTTTCTGAGTTAAATATATTTTCATTATTGTTGTTATTGTCGTTTGTTTGTTTGTTTGTTTGTTTGTTTATGTATTTTACACTTTATTATTCTGTCCATTAGTGGACAAATTATTTTTGTTGTTGTTGGATTCCTTATATAATTTTTTTTATATTTTGTACCCTCGTCTGTTGTGAAATAAAATATTACTGCTGCTGCTGCTGCTGCTGCTGCTATTATTACTCCTGGTCCATTTCCAGTTTCTGCTTAAAAAGAATGAGGTAATAAAGCGTATTGTTTTTAATGTATAAGTTTCTTTGTTATACAAAATTGAAAAAAAAAGGAAAATAACGAATATTAATATGTATGTATACAATAATATGTACGCATTATAAAAAACAATAACAATAATAATAAAAATATAAACAATAAACGCTTCGCTTTTCGTTACTTAATGATAATCACAGTAAAAATGGCGTGTAAAAGTAGAAACATAATTATGTTGGCAATAATAGCGCGGAGAAACAACAAAAAAAAACCACAAATTTATAAATTCCATTACAATAAAAAAGGGTTTCTCTATCAACAAAAAGAAAATTGAAAAAAATGGTATTTAGAAGGCTTAAAAACGCAGATACTTTGACACGTTGCATAAAGTAATACAAAATGAATTTCTTATCCTCACGGCATTTATTAAATTTATACCTCTGACTGTTATAAATATATATATATACATATATATATATATACTATCTACTCTTTAATACAAAAAATAAAAAACATTAAAACGTATAATAAAAATTTCATTTAGAAAGGCTCACTAAGTATTAAAAGGGATAAAATAAAAATAAAAAAGAGGATAGAATACTAAAAATAACAGCAACATTTATGGGCTTTACATAATTGAATTAAATTATGACTTTCTTAAGAAAAAGTAATAAAATCCTAAAAGAGTTTTGATAAATTTTGTTTATTTTTTGTAATTAAATAATAATAACCAAACTAACTTAATACATAAAAAATGAAAATCAATTACATTTTGAAGAAATTGTGTAAATCAGACACTAACCTATCAACAAATTCGAAATTATAAATTTCAGCTGAAGTTATAGACGCAGCTGTAATTTTTTTCAGTAGCTGACATTAGTTTTTAGCAGGTTTTCTTTTGTAAGAGTATATTTTTTTTTTTTTTTTTGATTCAAAGAAGTAATCCTGGCGATAAAAATGCGAAAAATGTAGCCAAAAACCATGACCACATTTTCAATCAATACAAATACAAATAAAACATATTTCAAAAGGGAAACGGAAATGAAAAACCAATGCAGCGGAAATTTAATAAGCAACTAGTGTACTGTTATAAAAAAATACAGTTAAAACTATAAAAATACACCGAGTCACAGGCACACATTAAAAACACCAAAGACTGTGAAGAAAGCAAGCAACTGCAGCGTATAAACAGGAGGCAAAAAACCTTCAAATTCGTAGACACACACCAATTCAAAATATAGGAAACGATGCAACACATATGGCTGCTAAATCAGTCAGACTTTTTTAATTGAATTTTTGTTGCTTTAACTGTAGCTTAACTGTACAACCATTTTTGTTAATTTTTTTTTTACAATATAGTATGTACATAAATAGATCTGCATAGATGCATGTACATACATACGTATATACATATTGTATATATAGAAATTTTTTAATGAATCTCCTATCAATAATGTGAATGTGTTATGGTTATGCATATGGATTTCGATGATACATTATAAATTGGCAACATTTGGCTAAAAGTAACTGAAAAAAACAGCTCAAATCGTAAGTAATTTAATTTAAAAAAAGAAAAATGAAATAGAAATAGAAATAGAAAAATCAGTTACCGGCAATATTTTTTCGTAATTTTTGATTTTGTTTCTTTATAGAATTTAAATTTATGTTACACTGATGCTGACATAATGAAAATAAAGAAATTTTTTATTCTGATTTTTTTTTATTGAGATTTAAAATATATTTTCCTTATGGTGAATATATTGAAGAATATATGTATGTATGTATAAGGAAAATATATATTTTTAATTTCTCTATCGTATTACAATATATATGTATTTATGTGTGTATGCTTGTGACTGCTATAAATTTTCATTATATTGCGACAATCTTAACTATTGCAGTCATGTTGCAGCAGCACCTAAATACAAGGCAACACACATATCTATACACAAACATATGGGAACACAGTACGCAAACAATCCCATTTTTTCTAAGCAATAAAACTAAAAACTGTAGGTTGATTTCAATGTTGATTTCAATGTCTAAAAAGGAGGGAGAGTTCGATTTGTTACAGGGCCTTATTTTCGTTCGTTACCTTTTTTTTTAAATTAGCTGCATGTTCGTTATTCTGTTTTCAGTTGACTAAATCACTAAATTGACTAAATCATTTGGCAAAGTCTATTTGGTGTGACTGCATTAACAATCAACAATTTCAGTTAGTCGTTTAAAAATAAAAAAAAATAATAATCAATCAACACACATTGCAAATATATTTTCTCCTTCATTTTGAGAAAATGAAAAACACCTTATTCCAAAAGTAAATCATTTTGAGCCCCGATTCAGGCCCTGAAATGTCTTTAATACCTCAACGTAAAGAAAAACTTATTTTACAATTTTACCTTTTATAACTTAATAAATCCTTTGAATGACAAGCATTCATGTGCAACACACATCCATACATAGACACTTAAACACAAACACTAAATTATTTAGGCAAACTAGTACATAAGTTTAGTAAATATATATATTGAATATATGTATGATGTACATATATGTATATGTATGCATGTTAAAAAACAAATAAAATAACAGGGCATAAGAAAACGTTTACGTTTTACCAGCATCTTTCCAATCCATATGAACAAACATATCACATTCCCTTAGGGATGGAATTGTGTTGACAATCAACTTAGTCCTATCAATTCCTACAATTTTCATATGTGTGAACACATTTAAGATATTTAGTTCGTTGCAACAAAATTATTCTTACAATTTGTGACTTTTGGTTTAAATGAAAAGAAACCACACAGTTGTTATTGAATTTGGGCACTTGAATTTTGAACAAGGAGACAACAGCTTACAAAAGGCGCTACGCAAAGTTATGGACAAATATTTACAAACAATTTCTCTTGAGTTTTCTAAAGTTCTTGTTTATTTAAATGAAATGTCATAATTTACTCTTCTGCTTCCATATAACTCTTTCATTCATTTAGACTTTCATAGAATTGACCTGATTTTTACCCCATTATGGTACTTTTTTTCTTTCTTTTCTTCGCATTTCTTTTCATTGCTTTTCTTCCTATTTATGTTTTTCCTGTTGATTAAAAAGTATGCGTTTTATGACCCTATTTTCATTTTAATTAAATAATTCTGCTGTCTCTGTTACCGCTGCTACAACAACATTACTGACTACGTTCCTTTCTTTTTCATTCATTTATTACTGCAAGTCATTCATTCACTCATTCATTCAGTCATTTGTACAAAAGAAATTTTTATTCTTTACAACACTACAATGAAAATAGAAAATTAGAAAAAAAAAAAGAGCAAAAAAATCAAAAGAAAAGTAAAAAGGAGAGTTCTCAATAAAACTGGAGATTGGAGAAATTGTTTAACGTTTTATTTAACAGAGACTCATTCAGGCTATCACATGCACAACAAACACGTGTACTAACGTGAACGTAGTATGGTAACGCATTCTACACAATTGGGAAAAGAAAAATGCTTACTTGCTTAGTATCAATTACATAGGGTGGATGTCGTGTGTGGGTTTTTTTCTTTTTTTCTTCCACATGAGTTTCTTCAATTGAATTCTCTACTACTCCGTTATTTACTGCCTTACCTCATTGTTTCTCCCTCTTGCAATACTCATTTGAAGCGACACAATATCACTTTCTTATGTGAAAACCAAAACGTACATATGTTTGTATGTGTGAAACGACTTTACTCTGTTAAATGATCTTTTAACTTTTCAAATGTTGACGACATAAACACAAATCCACCGACACTCGTTGACATGAGTTTAACGATAAACAACAGACAAAATCAACAATAGTTTGCACTTAAACCACTAACAACAAAAGTAATTATTCTCAACTCGGTTTCTCTTTATTTCTATTAAAGACTGGGATACAATCAACAATCAATCGTATTGTATTATACTCGTATTGTATGTAATTTTCATTTTATTTTTCATGCTTCTTTTATTCTTCTTGTGCAATAATGAGTAAAAGACGGGAGAACCATTTCATTTGCAAATTAATCATACATTTATTATCTTACTAGCAGATTGTACCCGGCGTTGCGCGGGTTATAAAAATATCAAAAAATATTTTTATTTACTGTTTATAGGTTTCGAAACCGGTTTCTTAAAAAATCCAATTTTTCAAATTATTCGGAAACCGGTTTAACAAATTTGCCCTTTTCCTCCTTTTTGGACCCCTTTTGGTCCAACTTTATAAAAGGATAACTTCCAATAGCTATTTGGGAAACTTAACGAAGTTAAATCGTAAAAAAATGCCTTTAAAATAGATAAAATACACCATTTATACAAAAAGTACTAATGTAAAAAATTTTTTCTCCCTTTGTCCAATTTTTCGACAAAAGCACGATCTCAATTTGCCCGTTTTTGGCCCACTTTACCTCTTTTTGGACCCCTTTTGGTTCAACTTTAGAAACGGAACACCTCCAACAGCTATTTGGGAAACTTTACCCAGCTAAATCGTAAAAAATTACCTATTACCATTTTTTCCCCATTTGTACCATATTTTCTCCCCTTTTAGTCAAAATTATGAAACGGCTTAAAGCAAATTTCAAGACAATCAATACAGACGTTCGACCGTGATTGGTTAACAAACAAACAAACAAAAAAACAGACTTACAGACTTACAGAAAGATTTATAATATATATTAGGATTGTATTTAGATGATTCTACATATTCTAACAACGTCGTCAGGCATCGCATGTCTTCATACTTACGTAGAGTACAAAAGCTTCATGTACAAGGATGTTGTTTTGTGCCAATTGCAATACAATTAGAAATTATATTTAATTGTATACAAGCTGAGTAACTTCGGCCATGTGCTCGGTATAGTGTCACAGACCAGACTCACTCTGTCTATCCTATTATTTTGTCAACGATTTGCCCCGCCTATTAAACATACATACATACATACATAATTGGTCATTACAACACTTCAGTCAGGATTACGACCTAGCTTCTCACACCACTTATGTATGTTGTGTGCGTTACTTTTATACATGAGTGGCGGGACGTACAGTTTACAGTCGACTCTGAACGATAGATTTTTGAGAAACCTTTTCATCACAGGTTTATTTACTCTTAGAGTTTTTCATATTTTCGTTTTGAACTCTGACCTGAGATTTGAATTTGTTCCTTACATCTAATAAGCCAACACACTACCTATTAGACTATGGCGGCTATTAGAAGCGCGTGTCATATGGTCATCAGAACAAAATGATTTGGTCATCTTCTGTGGTATTTTCTGAATTTTTGTTCCTGTTGGATAGTCTGTATACACCTACCGTTAGTTCGAAATTTATTTTTCTATTTCTATTTTCTATTTGGTAAACTGTTACCCATTATGTGTTCCTATTTTATTATTACTAGTCTTAATGCCGTCTTACACACATACTCATTCATATTCATGTAAAAGTGTATACATATGTATGTACATAAAAGTATACACAACTCTCGCATTCATTTTACGTGCATGTGACATCCTTTGATACATAAAAGCAATATATTTGTATTTGCGTTTATAGAGTCACAATTTCCAATACAGCTTCCAGTTTTTTCTTTTTTTTTATATACTCGTATAGATTCACAAGACAGTGTTTGTACGGTGGTTTCGTACAATTCAATCCTATACTACTGTATGCTTAAGTTTGTTTATATCCCTTTTAACCGTATCATTTGCTGGCCCCTTTGAATGGTTTAGATTTGTTGTCATTAGAGGTGACATTGTTGCAATTATTGTTGCTGTGGTGACAACCAACAACATCGTTGTAATATAATGGATAATAAATTCTCGCAATTAATTCAGTTTCATACGACTTCACCGAGTTGATTTGAATTTATTTTTTGAATTAAAAGTTAAACTAAACTGTTTAAAATATTTACAACTTCCAGTTATATTGCAGCCATTAGATATTTTTCAAATACTCTGTGAAGTTAGTAATTCAAAACCGTAATTTTCATTTTGAATGATTTTTTGGGGAAAAAGAGAAATAAAAGAAACAGATACCCATCTGATGCTAACGACCACTTTTATAAGTGTCAATTTATTTTGTGTCCTGTGTTTGAGAGACACATCGATGTGTCCCTTTTTAAGATTATGTCAACGTTAACATATGTAATCGCATATAGGGATTGCGTCACACATCCCTGTTCATTTTGTTCAATTTGTAATTGAAGTGCGCCCTTTCGTTTAAGCGAGAAATACTTTTTAATTTTAAACACATTTTTAAACTGTCAATTGTAAACAATACCAATCACACACGTTAAGACAGCCAATGTATTTTATATTGGATTTAGTAGAACAGGATATTAACTACCAATTTTAGTAGTTAGGGGCGACAAAATCATCTTAAAAACGTGATTTAAATTAATTATCAGCCTTAAAAGTGAATTAATAATTAATTAATATAATTTTAGATCGTAGAATAGAAATAGCTTTTATTTTCCATATACATAAATTTAACAAGCTGCCAGATTAATTACATTCTTAAAACAAAACAAACCAAAAAAAAACTCTGTAAATTAGCCATTTCAGAATAGTCAACATTTCGCAGAGTAATAGATTTTAAACACAGTTTTTGCTGTAAAAATTAGTCAAATATGCGACTTCGGAAACGATTTATACGTATATGCATAGGAGAATAAAAACTTTTCTACATCAAAAGAAAGGGAGTGCTCGCAATAAATGGATTTGATTTGGTTTTTATTTTCGTTGTTGTTGTTGTTGCTTTTTTTTAACAAAAGAAAATCCAAGTTCAACTAATCAAATGTCATGTCGAGATGAATAGGAAAATGAAAAACAAATGTTCACCCTTTTCTTAACATTATTAACACTTTTCAACAATAAATAAAACACACGCACACACACACTTACGTACATCAAGTAAAATATTTCAAATCTAATGAAGTGAAATGTTCACCAAAAAGGGTCAATACAGTATACAGCTATGAAAAGGATGTAAACAAAGAAGTAAAAACAAAAAATTTTGTTTAAAAATAAAATTGAGTAATTTTATTGAGGTCTTTTTGTGTTTAACACCTCTCCCTCTCTCACTCGAAGACCCTTATCAGTCCGCAAACAAACTAACAAAAAGCAAGCGTCGTTAAAGAAAAGCAGAAAAATGAGAAATAAAAAGCAATTTGTTTAATCTACTCATAACAATGGTCACAAATGGTCAATGTTTCTTATTTGTTTTTTTTTTTGAACATTTTTATTCTTTTTTTTTTTTTTGTTGATGAAACAACAGCAACGGCAACAACAAAAGCAACATCATGTATTAAAAAAATAAACACTGTTGGAATTCCACTCAATAATAAATTCCCGTCATTTAAAGTTCTTCCCCTATGGTTTATAGGAAACCATTTGTATTTTATACGTTTTATAACCGCACTCTCCGATTCATACTACCACTACTCTTATGCATACATACTGTACTGCTGCTATGTACACTCACTTATACAGTGTTCACATATAATTTGAACTGAACCGAAGGAATATTGTAAAAATGGAAAACTTATATTTAAAGCTTCACTCCCTTTCCCTTTTTGAACGTCGCCTCTTCAATTGAATTTCGTGTTACTTGACATTTTTTATATTTTTTTTTTTTTTTTGTTATTGTTATTGCTCTTTTTTTTTTTTTAATAAAAGTGTAAAAGGGTTAAATAGATTGGGGGTTTATTTAAATGTGCTCGTCATAAATGAAATTTTATTATTGTGGTTTTTTAATCAAGTTGTAAAAAATCCGAAAAAAAAAGCAAAAAAATAAATAAAACTGGACGAAAAAAAAACTCTGGAGAGTCAAAAATACACATGCATACATATGTTGGTATGTATGTATGTACGTTTCGTTTATTCAATTTATATGAGGTTTTTTTGGATGTTTCATTTGCGATTGAAGACGATTTTAAACAGTTGATTACACGTTGTTTTCGGATAATTGGGTCCTTTTTATTAAAATTACTCGTTGTGATGAAATGAAAGTTTTATGCCCATCAAGTCAATTTTTATTAGATGAGTTGGTTAGTTTCTTTATGGCCAATAAACAAATTTCATTTCAAATTTTTATACTTTGAACATATTATACATATGTATGTAAATATGTATATGGACCTTGTTTATTGGCCACATTTTTGATTCAATTTATATGTTTCAGTAATTGTAATTTATTTGAAATTATTCTATTTTAGTGCAGTAAGTTTTACTCATACATCATATTGATTTAAAGAAAATTGTATTTCTGTGAACATTCACTAATGATATCAAACAACCTAAATTTGCAACAAATTTTTAAAAATAAAAATGTATCGAAGGTTTCCATTCCTAACATTTTCTTTTTTATAATGGCACAATAAAATCAAAAAAAAATTATAAAATTTAAACACTAATCACCCATTACATATGTATGTACATTACACATGAGTATGATATCTACTATGAATATTTTAAATACAATATTTTATTTAGTTAGTATCTATGTATACATTACTAACAGACCAGCATGCTTGTTATGCTATCGTATTTCAACAACTTTAACCACAAAACCGAAAACTTTATACCAATACGCTCATCTAAACGTTTTCGTAAATTTTGGCTGTATTTAAATATCCGCTCATAATAAAATATTTAATAATCTTTTAAACAACGCAAAACCTCAACCGTAAAATTAATTTGAATTTTTTTTTATGTGCTTATGCCAGCCAAAGTTGCTTGCACTCCTCTTCTCTACCAGCAGCTATCAAAAGGGCTAAACTTACGTCAGCAGCAACAGCAGCAGCAGCAGCACCATAATATTAGTATTCGTTGCGAAAGCATGTCCAAAACTTAACCACAAACTATTTTGAAGCCACAGAGGGTAAACTGTTAAAGTACACCAGATACCAGATACCAGGATACTGGATGCTGGATACTGAAGCATTTGATGCCTAAAGCGTTTTGCTTCAACGTTATCGAAACTTTTTTTTTTTTCTTTTGAAGATAATAATAGAATAATACAAAATATTTCAACACCACTAACAACACTATCATCAATGCCACCAATATGCTTCAGCACTAAACAAAGACCAACAACAATCATAATTGCACGCAATTTTATGGAAGATTATACACTTAACCATGAAAATTTCCATTCAAAATCGTATTCAGTGTTGTACTATACATACATACATACAGTTTGTCAAAAAAATCTTTGCACATGGAGAAAAATTAAGAAAACTTTGAAATATTCATTGATTTCCAATATAAATAATCAAATTTTTAAATTTGTTCAAACAGGATTTTATAAACATATGTTTTGTTAATATAATAATTAAAAAAAATTTTATAACAATGACAATATTCTAATGTAAAATATTAAAAAACAAAAACAATTCAATTCTACTGCTGTCAAAAAAATGTTTGCACACTTGATAAAATATTAAGACTTATGCAATTTTTTTAAATGTATAGCGCTAATATTTTGTAGGTTCACCTTGAGCTTCAATTAAAGCTTGCAGACGCCTTCTCATTGATTGAATAATCTTCGGAATGTCATATTCTAATCTTTACCACATCGTGTTTTTTTTTTTGTGGGCGATCTTTTCCCTACCTTTCTCTTTAGATGAACCCACAAATTTTCGATAGGGTTAATATCAGAACTTTGGGCAAGAGTATCAATAACTTTGGTGCAGTTGTAAAGGAACCTGGAGCTACATAAATAAGATTTATCTTAAGGATCATTATCTTGATAGCACTTGTGATTAAATTTATTCGGATTAACCGGGTCAATAAAACCAAATTTCCTGAAGCTTGCGATCAGTTCATTTTATAAAGTATCAGGATGTACTTTCTTAGTCATTATTTCATCCAAACACCAACTCCCTTGCTGGATATACAGCCGAATACCATTACAGACAGTTTGCCAAACTTTACTGTAGGAATAAGATTTTTATTTTCTAGTGCTTTCAGAGGCTTACGCCAAACTCTTTGCGGTTCGTCATGATAATAAAGCATTATTTTCGTCTCATTTGAGAAAATAACATCGTCCCAGTACTCCGTAGGAAGTGAAATGTATTCGGTGGCAAATCTGAATTTCTTTTCGACATTTAGTGCTGGCAGCAAGAGTTTTTTCCTAGTCATTCTTGAAGAATATTTGTGTTTTTGAAGAACATTTCCAATGGTTCCTTGGAAAGCACGTAACCCAAAGTCTTCTTAAACTTGAAGAGCTAATTATCTCGCACTGGATTGTGGTCTATCATACATGGTTCTAATAATTTTTCTCTCAAGTCGCTGCGTCATCTTGGACTGTCTGTAGATCCCTTTAAATCTAGTGCTCCTCTTTCAGCACGGGATATAAAATTATATACAGTCCTGTTGTTTAGGGAGAATATAACGACGATTTCCTTGGCAGATTTGCCTTTGTAGTAGTTGAAATATCCCAATTGCATAAAAATTTTTGAAACTCGGTTTCCTGGCATTTTTTGTATTCGAAAATAAGGACACTTGTTACATAAAAACGATTCCTTCATTACTAAAACGTTATTTACCCCTTTCATATTCCATCTCATTTGTAAAAAACCCAAAATGCGCAACATTTTTGGGAAATAACGGCATATTTTTATAATATTTTTATTATCTTCATTCAATATGCAAAGATTTTTTTGACACTTCTTAGATTGAGCAAAGATCTTTTGTTATTGTTATTATTGTAATGTATGTTACTATTAGGAAACTATTGGTGCCATATGGTTGCAGACAAGTACAGTTATAGAATGAGTGCAAAAATAAAAAAATATCTAGAGATTTTGTTGTTCGAATTCTTGAATGAAGATCAATTTTTAAATTTTTTTGGTCTGTGTAAAGATTTTTTTGACAAACTGTACATACATACATACAAGTATACTCGTAGTATATGCTGTGTGTATTTGTGCGAGTTATAGAATTTGTTTTTATATTGTGTTACGGAAACAATGTGAAGGAGAAAGAAAAATAGTAAATGAATTAAAAAAATAAAAAATAAAAAATAAAAATAAAAAAAAAATTAAATTAAACTTTATGCACATTATTAAACTTAAGTTTCTATTTTTCTCTTTCACTCTCTCATTCTCTGTTACCGAATTATGCCACAACAAATGCACACATACATACATACATACATACATATTCATTGTTTATTTTAACGTGTTTGTATTCGTTTGTTCGGGTACGTGAATGTGTGTAGTGGTGGTCGTTATTGTTTTAATTTCATTGTTTTCTTATACAAAAACAATGAAATGAATACAATAATACCAGTAGCAGCAGTTGCAGTTGCAGTAACAGTAACAGCAACAGCAATAGCAACAACAACAACAACAAGAACAACAACAATATGCTGTTCGCATCAAATAATTGAAAATTTTCAACAAGTTTTTGCTTTTTTGCTTTTATTATTGTTATTGCTTTTCATTTTAATTCCCATTTTAAAAATAAAATTTATAGAAGAGTTTTTCAAAAATTTTACAACTAATTGGTTGGATCTGTTGTTGTGTACGAATCTTTTAATATAATGGCTTTTAAAAATCATATTTAATTTTATTAAAGTTCTCATAAATTATATATCTATGTATATGTATGTATATTTCCATTAATTCAATAATAATACATAATTTCAATTTAAATATTATATTCTATAATTAAACCATAACCTAAATTGTGTCTTTGTATGTACGTTTTAATTGAAAACGCTAATAGACTGATTATTTATTAAGCGAATATGTATTTAGAAAATGTTAAATAAAATAATTATTATCAGGGGAACATCGATGACGGAGAATTATAATTCCTGTTCCATATTATTCATTAAAGTTTGGTTTTGGTATGCAAATGAATTTAAGACTGCATAAAACACTTAAAATTTATATCATTCATGTGACAAAAATCAGAAAGTAAATTTTCTTTGAAAATTAATGGTCGAGACCATAAACATATTGCGTCAGATAAGAAAAAAAAAATATTCTATGCAATTGACTTTAATAGCGTCTCATAAATTTATCTTTTTGTGATCGTATGCACCATCTGTCATAAATGACCACCAAATACGACTACTATAACCATAACCATATTCGTTTCATTGCTTTACCATTTCATAGACATAACCTGCCTTAAATGATAAGTACGTTTTTATTTTTTCTTTTTCCTTTTTCTATTTGTTGTTTTTTTTTATACAGCATATGTGGCAAGTGGCAAGAATCACATAAGCACACACATCAATTATGGCACACATTCTCAGATAGGGTTAGTTTAGCATATGGAGTTATACGATTACATCTATGCTACATATGTATGGGTATGTGAATGTGTATGTGTAATTATCACAGACAGGCTGAGCGAAAAGAAGTAAACGGAAGTGGATGCCAAAGCTTAAAGTAGTTACAACAGTAAACAACAACAAAACATACAATAGTTGTTGTAACATAAAATCTGAGAAGAGAACAAAAAAAAAGAAAAAAGAAAAAAGAATATAATAAAACTGCATAGAATAGTTAGAGCGAGAGAAAAGATTGGCCGTTAATAACATTTGGTGTCATATTAAAAATGACAGGCCAAAGATAAAACCAAAACCAACAACAACAACAACGAAAAGAAAAGAAAAGCAGTAAAATAAAATGGTCAACGGCCGGAATAGCCACAATGGCAATGCTAAAGGACATCCATCCATTTTTAATTTTATTTCTAAGAATAATATAAATCTGAAATACAAATAAAAAAATTGGCTCCATTTCAAATGAAAAACGCGTTTAGCCCAAAATAAAATACGAATTAGTATGGAATTTTCAGACCTTTACTAAATTATTACTGCAGCTGCAGTTTTGTACACAATCCAATAATAATAAACGAACATATTTTCTTAAATTACATGCGTAAACAATTAATTTCGTATTTTTAATATTGTTTGTAGAACATACATACATACGACAAACTTTGCGACTATCATCACATCACATCATATCACATAGTTTGGCTTCCTAATTTTATAAAGTGTCTACCTACTACTTAGGAAATTACTAAACGGGAAACTTTCCAAACTATATGTATCTTTTAGCACTATTGAGAAAAATTAATTATGTTCTCTCCTCCAACTATGTTTGCGAAATTTATCATAATGAAAAATCCTTCTACATTTCAGTCTCTTTTTGCTTTTCAAATTCACACACGAACATGTTTTATAAGTTTTTATTATTTACGCAAATATGATCCTTTGATAGAAACGTCAGTTTTACTAGTAATAACTAGTATTACACAGGTGAAGCAATATTCGTCACTGTGGTAACAAATTATATAATTCGATATAAGTTTCCTTTCATTTCTTTTTAATTAATTTTAAGCATGCCAAATATGAAGCAGGCTCACTGTGGACATTTTTAATTTCATGTTAAAATCGCAAAATGGGGGCTAATCGCAAAAATAATATTTAAAGATTTGAATCATCACATTCCATAACTCAATATACGATAATTAATTGTCATTGTAACGGAACAAATCACATACTAAACGCCGAAAATGCTATGAGAAATTATACACGCTCTTACTCACTCCTCGCCAACGCAATATTTTCACTTGGTGCCTGATTCAAATAATATGGCGATTGCACAAGCTATCCACGTTTTTGGCAAAGTGCTCTTCTGATGACATACAATTTCTCTTCCATTAATCAAAATTGATCGCTTTTGGATGATTCTTATCTCGAAATGGTCGATCCAAGTTAATATTAAAAAATGTCAAGAAACATATCCCTTACCGTTAATTTTAGCTTTAACATCCTTTTGGCACTAGGACATCAAATTTACATACGACATTATTCATTTAATGTTATTGTTGGTAGACCGATATTCATCATCTTTGTTTCGTTCAGCTGAGAGTTGAATATAAATATTTAAATAAATAATTCATAACAGATATATATTTGAACGATACTGTCTGAAGTACATATGAAAATATGCTTCTTTTTTTTCTAACATGACATAACTTGATTTAATTAAACTATATACGGACAACATCGTTATATGGTGGTCTAGTGGGTAGTGTGTTGGCTTATTAGACAAAAGACCCGGGTGCGAATCCCAGGTCAGACATCAAAACAAAAAAAAAAATATTTCTTCGGCGACTTCCTCTCAGCAGATTTCTGGCAAAGACTCTGAGAGTAAGCTTCTCAAAAATCTGTCGTTAGGAGTCGGTCCCGCCACTCATGTTTAAAATTAACTCACACAACATAAGTGGTGTGAGAAGCTAGGTCGTAATCCTGACTGAAGGGTTGTAATGGCCAATTATGTATGTATGTATATACGGAGAATGTTTGAAAACTAATAGATTTCTGTATGCGTTAATTGCACTTCTTTTATTTTTCCTAATGCGCATAATAGGTTAATTTTCATTACTTCGTTAAATCTGCCGTAGTAAAATTTTAAATTTGCAAACTCTTCTCCTATTCAATAATAAAGTTTTTTTTATGTTTCTTCCGCATGTTTTATTAAAGTTTCATAAAAAGTTTGCTCACTTTCTTGAACAGAACTATGGTAAACAACAGTTCAAAAAAGAAAAACGCATTAAATTAAATATTGTTGTTCGATATTTTGATTTCTTCTTTAAAAGGAAAACTTTATGCGATAAACAGAATCTCTTAAACTGAAAATATATGTATGTATACTTATAACACCAATGCATTAGCATACAAACATTTTTATACAGACATGGTAATAATAATTAGATGCGTAATACGAGTAGCTTTTATTAGCTATTTTAGGCAATTGTTTAAGGCACAAGTTAAGAACCAAAAAAATAATTGAATAATGAAAAATGTTCGAAGGAGTATCATGTGAAGAAGCATTGAAAGAAAGTTCACAATCATGATTTATAGAAATTTCAAGGATCCACTACATTCAAGCGGTATTCAATAATTGATAACCTTTCTTATACAAACAACCTTCAAAAGTAATTGGTAACCTAACGAGTGAAGAGTACATATTAAAAAAGTTATGCGTTATCAATAATCAGAATGAACTATTTTATTAGTCATCAAAGTTTTGATGCTATAAACTTTGTATTTTCATCATTTTGAAATAAAGTATTTGTATGTCTTACCGCTCCCGATCAAGTTTTCATATGCTGCCATATAAAGCAAGGTCAATCAATAAATAAAATTAATTTATCCAATAACCACGAAAACTAAAATGGGAGTCATCAATATTTTCTTTAATACAATATTCATTCCAAGATTTACCACAATAACTAAACTTTTATAAAACACACCAAACCCCTCTATTCAATTTAAGATAAATTAACACAACCCAACTGTTTAAAAAAATAAAAAAAATAAAAACAAAAACAAAAATAAATAAAAACTAACAAAATTGATCATATAACCACAAAACAAGCAACCACAGCCCCCCTCAAAAAACATTTCCATATTCTACTTTAACCTTTTTTTGCTCTCCTTTAGCCAAAAAAGAATAAAAAAAAAAAAAATTACATCACAGATTTAACACAACCACACGACTACCCTACCCCCCCACCCATATTTCCTCAAAAACGAGATATGGTACGTTTTGCTCTGCTTTCTATTATGCTCTCTTTATTTTTTAACATTCATTATGTTCGTTGCTGGATATTAAACAATCTAGAAATCAGTGGAACAAAAAGTTTTACGTTCTTTTTTCTTTTTTTTGTTACGTTGAGTTATAAACCAATGAAATCTGTAAAGGGGAGTGTAAAACTGTAAAACTGAGTTCAGCTGAGGAAAATGGCAATTTTTCGTAGCTCAGTTTTGATTTGGCTCTTGAATAGTTGAACGGCGAAAACAAAAACAACGAAATGAACAAAAGTTACAAAAATAACAAAAATAACAACCAGCGTATAAAAATTGGAAAATTTACAAATTGCACTTGTTGTAAACTAACATTATTCAATTTTTCATCACATACACATACACGCACTCACATACATATATACATACATACACACATACATACATACTCTTACAGTTTGTTCGCTCTCTCAAACAAAACAAAATCTTAAACAAAAAAAAAATTCTTTTAAATGGTTGGGTTTCGTTTTTGTTTTTGAGTTCTTTTTTGTTTTGTTATTGCTGGCTTGCCACTCCAACATCCATAACAACAGCAACAAAACGTTAGAAAAAAATAATAATAATAGAGAGTGAAACACTCTCTTACACATGCATATTTAAGCAAAAAAAATTTCAATTTGTCAAGGAATTTGTTCAATTTCAGTTTTACATTTTCGTTTATAGTATTTTAAGTTCTGATACTCATACACACAGACACATTCTCACATCCATTCTAAGATATTCTCTCGCGCTCTTCAGTATTCAACACACACACACACACACAGACACGCGTTTCTACATGTATGAACAAATATTTACTCAGAAAGAGCGATTAACCTCCTCTGAAGTCACGATAACTTTTTGAATCAACTAAGCAATTAAGCCAACATACATATTTACATATGTCATAAGCTCGTACATGTGTAAGTACATACATATGTAATATAAATTATTTTTATTTGTTTATGCATTTGTTTGTCTAATAAAATGAATGAAAATGCTTACAAACGTACCAGATTTCAACTCTAATACATACAAGTATAGATTCATTCATTAATTCCACTAATTATGCTTATTTTAAATCACATTCTTATTAATTGTCTCCAAAGTCCTGTGGAAAGCAGTCCATTTTTCCATCTGTCCCTGTTTATTTTGGATCCCATTTGTGATCTCTGCCACATGGAAAAGTTGGGCTAAAGTTTCACGGCAAATTTATATCTGAGAGTGCGAAGGGTAGCCAGCAGTTACAAATTGCCGCTCTTTACACTTTTATGCTTAAATTTGCTAATTTTCATGTTTTTTAGAGAAATTATATTACATACATGATGTATCTGCCAGAAGTGCATTAATACTTACATATGTACATAGTTGGTCATTACAAAACGCTTCAGTTAGGATTACGACCTAGCTTCTCACACCACTTATGTTGAGGGCGTTAATTTTGATACATGACTGGCGGGACCTACAGTTTAAAGTCGACTCCGAATGACAAATTTTTTTCTCTCAGAGTTTTTGCCGGAAACCTGCTCAGAGTAAGTCGCCGAAGAAATATTTTCATATTTTCGTTTTGATGTCTGACCTGGGGTTTGAACTTGGCTCCTACAAAATAAAGAAGGATTTATTCGATTGGCCTCCGCCTGAACAGATTCCAGCTGGTCTCTGTATGTCGGAATACCTGCAATACAATCATACAAGTCCAGTTTTGTGTTATTTCCAGTAAGGAACTACGATAAATAGAACTGGGAAGAGAAGACTACATATATCACGTATAACCCTACCGTTCGCAAAGGGTTAGTTTGTTTATAGAATTCGCTTGAGATTAATAAAATAAAACCGTATTTTATGGTTCCATTTGAAAGTATTTTAAACTGGAGAGATGGTGGTAGGATGACTAGAGCCATCCTACTTTATATTTGTTTCTACATATTTGGTAATACGATTCAACATTTATTTTATATCGAAACACTTCTCCAGCCAACCTCAATATTTAGCTCCTCTTGTTGCTTTTCTGCTTTCATTTTTTCATTTTAATTTTTTTCTTTGCTTTTTTCGTTTTTGTTTTTGTAGACGCATTACATTCCCTTCTACAATTTTGCTGACATTTGGTGTATTTGTACAAACATTTTTCACTTCGTCCTTTTTCCTTTTTTTTTTGTTTTTTTGGTACAATGTTGTGTTTTTGTTGGTGTCGTTGTTGTTGTACAGCTCTTTTTCTATTTTCTAGGAATTTTGGTACAATGTTTTCTAGTTTTTCCCACTATTAATCATTGTGACACAATTAAAACTGTGCGCTGTGCAAGAAAGAGTGCAACCACAGTAAAGGAATATGGAATATGGGGAGTTGATGGCATGACAAAAAATCTGTACAAAAAGAGAAAGAAAGCGAAAATTAAAGGAACAATTTTTTATAAGCAAAAGGAAATGTGTAGTGTAATCATGAAGAAAATTGGTAACATTTCACACATTCACATGCGTACGCACTTTCAAGCGAACACTTGTGGATAATAGCAAATTGAAGCAATTAGGGTAACTTGAGACTGAAATGAAATAGAGAACAAAAACAAAAAACGTTTTTAATTTAATATTAACAAAATAAAAAAAAAAAAATGAATATGAAATGAAATAAAAAATGTTCGTACATAAATGTAAAGCGAATTGAAAAACTTTTTTAAAAGTGTCATAAAAGAAGATTCTTATGAATTCATACTCCTACCTACCATATATATTATGAATTTTAATTGAAAATATTCTCATTTATTTTATGTCAAATGTCTTCCTATATTTGACCTTAATCAATCGTCATTTAATTTCTTAACAAAGTTCTGAAAACAAACATTTATTAGGTACTATACTTTCGTGTGGACCATAATTGTCTCATTTATTATTTGAGCAGTGGTCTAAAGAAATAATTTCTTTCACTGAAATATTGTTAGCACATAAAGAAATTTTGTAGACAAAACCGACTACTTACAACCGTATACATATAATAATTTTATTCGTATTCAATACGCATCAAAATTATCAACATTTTCACTATTTATTATATGAATACGTAAAATCAATCTCATGTATATGTATATTCCACCAATGATTGCTCTTTTCATAGTTGAGCGTAGACAACAATATATTCTAAGCCTGAAAGAAGTGGGTTGGTTTCACTTTTTTGTCCCTACTCGTATAGCGTATTGTGTTGGAACAAGGAAGGTAGACATGGAGGACAGGAGGTATGGTAGTATTTGTGGATATTAGGTTAGAATTTATTTACGTATACTGTAATTGCTCAAACCGATATTGCTGCTGAATACGAAATTAACTTTGCAATACCTTGTGATATGCGTTGATGAAGCGATTAAAAATAAATGTGCTCTACCAGAAATACCAATGCTATGTAAAAATTTGAAATTGAAATTTTCGTAAACAAATCGGTTTACTTCACTAGAGTATCTATCTGTTCAGTAGCAATAGAACCAGCACCATTGTGATGGAGTTCCAATGAATCTATAAAGTTCGATACGCTACCCTCTTAGGAACCCAATACACTTGAACGCCTTTTTTGACACTTGAAAAGTATGGTGGCTCTTCTAAACATTGCATTGATTTTTTTAATCTAGAACTAAATATTATAAGTCGCCGGAATATAGTAGGCAGTGTGTTGACTTATTAGACGTAAAGGGCACGGTTTGAACCCCCAGGTCAGACAACAAAATGAAAATATGAAAAAATATTTCTTCGGCGGCTTTCTCTCAGCATATTTCTGACAAAAACGCTGAGAGCAAATAAAATTGCCATGTGAAGTTTTTCATAAAATCAAATTGACTTTTAACTGTAGATTCCGCCACTGATATATAAAATTAACAAACACAACACAAATTGTGTGAGAAGCTAAGTAGTAATCTTGACTGAAGGATTGTAATGACTAATTATGTGTGTATGTATGTAATCTAGATCATCAAAAGCATCTGACTCACTAATATTTACACCATCATAGTTATAGACGGCATATTATCAACGAAGCTCTTGTAAGCCAATCAGCCAATAGCAGTTATATAGATTCTATTCGAACAGACCTATTCGAAGATTACCTGTAAGCCTGATGCGAATGAGCCATTCATTCGTGTTAAGCCACTAAAACTCGCTTGTCACAAATTGTGGCTGGGATCTGTCCCAGTTCCTTATCAGCGATCTAATCTTGCAGTGCCCTGTAATAAGCCCAATAACTAACCTCAGGCTGGTTTTATCACTGCCTATAGCAAGCCTTACACACCTAGAAATACAATATTCCGATCCATTCCCCTAGCGCTTCTGCTCTTCCCCCTAGACCCATCCACTAATGAGGCCATAGTGGTGGCATATTGCGGGATCAAAATCATCAGAAATAATAAGTTTCGCTAAAAGTATACTATAAATATGCAATCAGTGTAGGGCTTCCAATCAAAATAAAACTAAAACCAAATCAAAAACTATGAAGACAAAGTGTCATACAATTTCAACTTTTCTAAGCAGTTGATGGCAAAAAGATACGAGTATTAAACCATAGAGACGTGACTTAATATTGAGTTTTAAAAGAGTTGTTACTACACCCTCTATAGAGAAAAAACTTTGTATTATAAGAAAGACTTATTAAAACAATATACCCCGTATTAAAGTTAATGAAATTTTAAGCAACAAAAACAACTGCTTATGAAAACTTTTCGACAACAAGAGCAAGGAAAAAATAAGAGAACAAAAAAAAAATATTTTAATCCGACAACACAGAAGAAAATGCTATATGTAGCACACACTCATGTGCATTTAGAAAATTTGTCATTTGTTGCCAATATCTTATCAACATTTTACATTTAAAGCCAAATAAAGTTCTTGGCAATATTTTCTAAGGTAATAAATTCAATATCGCATCGCATTACACTTCCATTTACCTTTCGCATACAAATTATTGGCAGTTATTTTACATTTCGTACTGAAGTGTTAAACGTAATTAAAATTTTTGTATTAAAACGAAACAAAAAGAAGCATTATTTTACACTTGCATTCTAGACTACGAATACATAGGAAACGCAATTAAAGTATGTACTTGTGATTTTATCTACTGTGAAGCTTAAGACTAAATTCATCGCAACATTCCATTGCAAGCAACATTTAGAGATTTTTCGTAAAGAATTTTGGCATCATTACATATTTTGAGTTGCTGTTACCTAATGTTAGTTATTTAAATTTTTTTTTGTTTTTTTTTGTTTTATATAATCTACCACTGTAACATAGTTGAAATGAATTATTTTTGTTATCGAAAGAAAGGATTGTACATATTTATTATTGTCAAAAATCTTATGAATTGTAAGTGCAGCCTTTTGTAGAATAAGTGAAAACAACAGGCCGATTTAAAACAAAAATTAAATCCCATTCGTCTATTCTGTTATAAATTTTACAAAAAAAAAAAAAAAGAAAATATAAAAAATGAGTTTTTTTGAATGCAATTGACTTTTAAAATTACTTAAAATCATTACGATTTTATTTGAGGTAAAACAGAAATTATGAAATGATTAATGGACTGTGTTCGTCGTTATTAAAAACTTACTACATACCTAAAAACAACAAATATACTAAGAAATAATAATTATAAAAATATATTGTTATTTATATTTGCATTTTATGGAACAATTAAAAATAACCTATAAAAACATTAACACTTTATCTGCTAATGTCGCTAGAGCCTACAGTTAAAATGGCAATTAAAATGCTGAGTTCATATTAACAATTGCAGTAACAAAACAGAAACAGAAACAAAAACAAAATATAATAAATAAATTAACAAAATTTAGCTACATATATAGTGAGAGAGAGAGAGAGAGAGACAATGACAACTTTCGTGGCTGACAGTTGCAAATTTTTAATTTATTTATTCATTCTATTTATTTTATTCCTCTCGTATATTATAAAACAATTTTTGTTAAGCGTTACAGTACATTACAGCCACTTGTGAATTTAAATAAGAATTTTAATAAAATAAATCATCATTTAAAAAAAAAAATGGATTTATTAAACAGCCAATATATGTATTCAATTGAACAATTGAAAAAAATTCAACAATTACGAGACAAAGTTCAAAGTATGTATAAAATTTCAAATATCAACTGACAATTTACATCACTTTTCTGTGTTCAAATTCGATATATTTTTTTATGACATAACGGAAATTCAGATCGAATCGACATACAGAATAGTGAATGGATTAAGGTTAAAATATATTCAAAATTAATTGATGAGTTTATAAAATAATATTTTTAATTTAAATCATTATTAAAAAGTGGAAAAAGATTTGAGTATTGGCACGGAGGATATTTTCATGTCGAAATTCTTATCCTACACTAACTGGAGTGTTGAGGAGGCTCTTAATGCCATTCGTCGTTATTATGAATTTAAATTTCGTAATCCTGAATGGTTGGCCCATCACACTGTGGAATATTTTCGTGAAGAATTTTTAGACATAAAAGCAAAATTTCTTATGCCCTTACCGGATAAATTTGGCAGACCAATAGTGATTTTTAAAACAGGTTGGTTTAAAAAAAACTTATGCTACCCACTCTTTGGCGAATTTTTTAGTTTTAAATGCTTATATAAAACCCAATTTATTGATTTTTCCTCTTATTGTTGATATTTAAGTTGATTGTTTTAGCAAATACCCCAATTATATGCATGATCTTATCGAAATGGACGATTTGATATTTGAATCGATACTTTTAATGCCACAAGTTCAGGAATGTGGCGCAACTATTATCTTTGACATGAATGGGTGAGTTTAAAGAATTTAAATAAATACAATTAAAAACAAGTCACTACTTTTAGAATAACTCGGAATTTTTTACCGATGTTGGCACCTCGTATGAGTCGGTTAATTAATGAGAAAAACAAAGTTCTCCCATTCTCGCAAAGACACATACACATCATTCAAAGCGGATTTCTTATGAATTCTGCCACATCAATGATAATGCCTTTTTTGAGTAGAGATTTAAAAGAGCATGTGAGTACTAAATCTATTGCTAATATCCAAAATATTTAACTCGTTTTTCAACTATGCCAATTTTACTTCAAAAAAAAACTCCTTTGTATTTCTTGTAATCTTAATCTTAATTGAAATAAAAGTGGTTAAAATTTTAATTTCTTTTTTAGATTATGATACATGATGGCAAAAATTTTGATAAACTCCGCAATGCAGTAGGCTATGAACGTTTACCAGCTGAATACGGCGGACCGGTTGAGAATCAACTAAATGTGAATATTTTATTAAGCCACTTAGTGAAGCACGCTAACTATTTACATCAATTGCAAACCTATAAAAAAATATAAAAGTTTTTATTAAAAAACTAATTGTGGATCTAAGCATAACATTTTATATTTTCCATACTTTTGACTCTATTGACTATCTATTTTAAAAGATTTTATAGAGGTTTGGTTACATTCATTTAAGCTTTAAAGGTTGGATTACAAAAAATATTTAGAGGTTTTAATGTCTTTTTTTTTTTTTGCGTATTTTTTTTTATTAAAAAATTATTAAATTGAATATATGTATTATTAAAAGTTCACCTTAGTTCTTCTTATTATTATTTAAAATTTTATCTTATTGTTGCGTTTGAGTTACATATAATTTATTATTTGTATAATTTTTATTTATTATTAATTTTCATATATATGTATGTATAATATTTTCCTATTAAACAAAATAATTAAATTTATTTTTTAAAGTATTTTATTGCAACCCTGTTATATTTGAAAATACAACCCTGCATTTGACTCATTTTCGTTATTATTTGACAAATATTCGTTATTACCCCCAAGACGCCATTTTTGTTTTTTCTTACCATTGACGGCAGCAGCAGAAAAATATTAAAAAAAGAGAATAAAAACTACAGAATAGTATAGCAAAGGAAATTTCATTGATTGTTTTATGATTTTTAAATAAATTTAAATTGTTTAAATTAGAGAAAAAAAATACTTTTTTTAATTGACGTTAACGTTGATCACCAAAAAACAACGCGTAGTGTTAAAACAACAAAAAAATTCAAAGTGTTTACGAAAAAAGTGAAAAATTACGGCAAACAAAATAAAATTCCAATTTCGTATTGATAACATAATGTCGAAGGCAAAAAAGCTATCACTGCCTGGCACAAGTGCCGTTGGGGGCAGTGAAACACAGGAGATATTGTGTTATAAGCCAAAGGACTTGGTCTGGTAAGCAGTTCCTTTACCACATTATGCCGTCAGAGATTACAAAGGACGAGAAACAGAAGCGGTTTCGGATAAGTGCCCATTGGATAAAGATGTAGAAGAAAAAATGGCGCTTAAACATAACCTCACAATTAAAAGCAGTACAATTTGGAAAATATAGATGTTATTATCAAAACAAATCAAAAATATGATTTTTTTTTTTTAAAGAAATCTGCCATGAGTGCCCAAGTGTTTACTTTTCTTCAAAAGATTCTAAATTCAGTGTGTATTCCTTCAGTATTTTTTTTTTTTATTTAGTGTGCTGCTCTGTATTACTTTAGCAATGACGCCTCTGTCCGATCCACAATGAGCATAAAAAAAAACTCGCGCGTTTTTTTTTTCTTATAGAAATCGTTCGTTGACAGTCTTTTGTAATTTCTATGTAATCGGATCGTGAAAAAAAATAATTTTTTTATTATGTTATTTCAGGGCTAAAATGAAGGGATTTGCTCCTTGGCCAGCTATGGTAAGTATTTTTAATTATTATGGTAATTCTTCAAAGTAACTTTGCTGCAAACGTCAGCGTTAATTCAACATCGCTGTTGGTGATATACGCTCGTATTTGTTTTTTTTTTGGTTCTGTTTTTCCATCGCTATGTGTGTTGTGTTTACCATTGACTGTACTTTTGCTTTACTTAGTGTGTCGTACGGTGTTCTTCTTTAAATGAATTCAAATGGAATGAATGATTTTATTTTGTTCTTATTTTGTGTAATTCGCTTATTGGAACATCAAATAAACTCAATATTCTCAATAAAATAGAACTCTTTTAAGCCAAATTCTGTGATTACAGGATAAATATTGCAGTTTATGTAGCGAAAGTTAATAAACGAAAAAAAAAAAAAAATTATATTTATTGAAAGTGGTAAATATCGAATGAAATTGGTGGTTAGGTATCGTAGCTACATATATTGTATTAAAAGTTATAACAAACATTACACCTGACATTACCTTTGGATATAGTTTTATATGGATAGACCAGTCTTAATTGTGTGTACAAATTTAATTTAGTTCATGTTTAAGATCTAGTCCCTAGACAACTAACCATTGAAGTCTTTGCAGGCAGTTAGTTCAGTTGAAAACGTTGGCTATTCCCGTAAAGCCAAATACTGAGAAGACGCTGTTTTTAATTAGTAACGCTCCCTATTACATGAAATCTTTTTAAATGTACTAAAGTAAGTAAGTAATAAATAGCATCTACACTGAAAACGATACAATCGACATATTCTTGTCGATCGAATATATTCTAAAAATGTACAGTAGTGGTTTTATAATTAGCATACCCATCCAAGGTCCTTCTTTCAAGATCGAACATGAATAATTTGCTTAAAAATTTATTTAAGGACATCCTATGTTATCTTAGTTTATTTCTTTATATTTTAGCGATAGAGCTGAGCGGTGAGTCTCAAAATTGTTATTTGCAATAAAACAATTACTCAAACTCCATTACGGTAATCTGGGATTTAACTTTAATATTCAATAATTATTCAACTTTTCGCTGTTCTTTTTTAGCAATTATTAACCTACAGTTTTAACAGAAAATAATATGATTTAAATAAAAATCCATCCATGAATGATATAATCAAGTTTGTAGCCATTTTAACGTCTGCTAATCAACTTCATTTCTGAAATTAAGAAATATATTCAGAAAACAATCTATATACTATGTACTTATGAATATGAAATAATAAGAGTACCTTACCTTGTTCCTCCACTCTGTAAGTTTTCTTCTTAGCCATCGCATATACAATAATAAGTATAAAGATGGCCAATAATAAAGGTATACCCAAAATTGTAGTCATTACTTTACCTATAAACGTTTCAATTTTATCGCACTGCGATTGACCAAAATAGGATAAAGATTTGATGAAACCAGTTTTGCATTGGCACTCTCCTGTGATTAAGCACTCTCCATTGTGGCAGGGTTTGCCATTGCACAAGTCATTTTCTTCACATATGTGATCAACAGGTGTTTGATGGTAACCATTTAGACACTGGCAAACGTTCTTCTCCACACAAATAGAATTTTCACATTCTGGTTTACACTCTGATTCACATTGACCTGTTTCTTCGTTTTTAGTATAGCCCTTGTAACATTCGCATACGTCTTTGTGATCGAGACAATAACCACCATTGTTGCATGAACATGAATCCAAAACGCATTTTCCAATTCTAGAGTCAAATTGGTAATTGTCAATACATTCCCATGTATTTGGAAGTGCAATACATTTCGAGTATTTTATTTGGTCTGTACATATGGGTTCGCATTTTTTGTCCACGCTATTGAACTTGTAACCTTCAATGCATTGACAGTCGTTTGGCTTGAACACACGTTGAAAATGGCTGACACTTTGGTTCGCATTTAGGTAAACAATTCGTTGAATTGTTCTTATCCAATTCAAAGCCTATAAAGCAATCACATTTGTCTGGTGCACTGCAAAAGCCATTCGTGCACGTATTTTTGCAGTAGGGCTTTGCATTTCTTATCATTCTGGTCTAAAACATAGCCACTTAAACATTCACAACGATTCGGATTAGGTCGCATTGATTTGACGCAAATAGAAAATTCAGAGCATTCCGGTTTACAAATTGGATTACAAAGCGCTGCATTTGCTTTATCCCGTGTGAAGCCGTTAGCACAACTGCAAATACCTGGTGCGCTGCAGAAACCATTAACACATTTAATCTCGCATATAGGAGAGCATTTATTGTTCTTCATCATATAGCCCCTGTTACATTTGCATACATTCGGTGCTATACAGGTACCGTGTTTAACGCAATTACTTCCACAGATTGGGATACATCTGGAGTGATTAGTACTGTCCGGTGTATAACCTTTGCAGCAGACATCTTCATTATACTGGTACGTTTGGCCCTTCACATAAACTCGTCATTATTTTATAATTTTTAATTTCGTTTTCTATCCCTTACCTCTTCGTTCGTTCCATTTACCAGTTCTTTACATATTCCACTAGAAATATTAATTCCATTAACCGAATTAAATTTTAAAAACGCACTCAGAAGAATAAAATATTTTAAAATTCCCATTTTCTAATGCTATTGGATTATGCAAATAACAAAAGAATTTTTCTTACTTCCTTCCTTGTTGGTGTGTCTATACTGAGTAATAATATTCAAGTTAATTTTATTCATAACTCTGCTAGATACTCGGATGATAATTGTTGTTCGTTTATACATATTTTTAGTATTAATAATTCTCACTTTGCGGTTTATAACGACGCATCGCAACAAGAAGCTATTTACTGCGTTTACAATCTTGCAAGCAAAGCAGTGTCACAGATAAGATGGATATTCCGTGGAAATTTTATCGATGAGTTAATTGTGTCCACGGATAAAATATTAATTAAAACAAAATCACTCAAGAGAAAGAAATAATCATAATATTAAATTTCTTTTACTTGTAGATTGTGGAACCGCCATTGGAACTGCTAAATAACACACACAAAAGTAATTCAAAATGTGTATTCTTCTTTGGATCAAGAAATTTGTAAGTACATTACATATATGCATACATTTATTTGAATGAAAACAACATTCGAATGAAAATATTTATTAATTTATTATTATTATGGATTTTTTAGTGCATGGATAGAAATTAATAATATCAAACCGTACGAGGGCCCATGGAAAGATCAGTTATCGAAATTAAATAAACCTGCTGCCTTCCGTCAAGCTATGGAAGATATTAAAAATCACATGGACGATCCTACGGAAATAGATGAAATCATTAGTAAAAGTACTGGCATTAGATCACTGCCAACGGAAGCTGATTTCGATAAAATTCGTGATGGTTTCTCTTTAGAGGAGGAAATTGTGATTGACTCAAATGCCAATAATTTAGAAAATAATGGTGAAGTTTCAGCTGCAGAAGATGAGGAGGGCCTTGTTATTAAGACACCAAAGCGGACACCAAAAGCTAAAAGTACTACTGCTGTGAGTACAAAGGCTAAATCGACAGCTTCGAAATCAACGACAAAACGCCGCGTATCCGCTCAGACACCGGCTACAACAGCGACAGCTGGGTCAAAACGCAAGCGTAAAGATAGTGAATTGCTTAATGATAGTCCAATCCCTAGACGTAAAATTAATACAGATGCTTTGGCTCATATAGGGGGGCTTTCGAGTCCACCGCGCCGTAATAACAACTCAATCGCTTTATTAGAACGTCCAACAGTCAAGGTGCCCGAACAGCAGGCGATAGATATGAATACACGTTCTCAGACACTAGCCGAACGCGACATAGCGCCATCTGATTTAACTTTCGGCTTTTTGGGATTGGGTATAATGGGCTCGACTATTGTCAAAGATCTCATCTGCAAGGGACACAAGGTGGTCGTTTGGAATCGAACAATGTCCAAATGTGAACCCTTTAAGGAAGCTGGAGCTATAGTTAAGGAAACTCCTATGGATGTTGTAGATGCTTCAGACATAATATTTTGTTGCGTTTCAGATCCCAAGGCTTCAAAAGACGTAAGAATTTTGTGATTTATTTTTATTCTCACTGCTTGAATATATCCATACATATAAATATATATACAATATATATTCTGATTTTTAGTTGGTGTTTGGAAATTGTGGGGTTCTACGTGTTGCCGATTTGTGTAATAAAGCATACGTTGAAATGACAACAATAGATCCCGAAACTTCCCAAGACATTGCTGAGGGTATAACTCAAAGTAATGGTCGATATTTGGAGGTACAAATACATGGCACAAGACAAGAGGCCGAAGATGGCATGTTAATAATATTGGCTGGTGGTGATCGTACAGTTTTCGAAGAATGTCATTCCTGCTTCAAAACAATAGCAAAAAATACATTCTTTTTGGGAGGTAAGTTTGTTGTGAATTCTATAGCTTTTAACGATAACGGTTGTAAACAAAGGTACCCTCGCTGCAAGCAGCAGTCAGTCATTTTCATATTGAACTATCTCGTCAAAGAATATAATAAGCTTTGTTTTTAACCAAATCTCGGAAGGCACTGTCTAGGTTTAAAGTAATATTTTAACGTGTCTTTTTCTTGTCTTTCTCTCTCTCTCTCTTTTGCTTATTATTTCTTTTTTGCTTAATATGCATATTTTTTTTTTTTCTTCTACGTTTCTGTTGTATTTTGTTTTTTACTACTCGCGTCCTCTACTTTAGCAGATGTTGGCAATGCGTGCAAAGTTAATTTGATTCTACAAACCATATTGGGTGTAAGCTTAGTTGGTTTATCCGAGGCCTTAGCATTGGGTAAGTTCCAAATACAATCAAATACAATGTTAAGATTTTATAAATAACTGAACTTATTCTTTTTTTTTATTGTTAGCTGATCGTTTTTCAATTTCCCTTAAAGATATTTTGGACATATTCCAATTGACGTCTATGAAATCAGATTTACTTTTAGCAAAAGGAAGGGGTAAGACAAAACTACATATTCCGTCAGCTTGAGCTCGTAACTGGTCCATAGTTGAAATAGTTATGATCTTATAGTTGGCCGAATTAAAAAAAAAAATTTAATAGGGGTTCATAAACAAATTTTTTTTTTTTTTTTTAGAAATGGCAAAAGGTGACTTCAATCCGCAGCAACCACTGAGTCATATGCAGAAGGATTTACGTCTTGTTCTAAGTATGGCCGAGAATTTGGATCAGTCAATGCCTGTCACTGCAATAACAAATGAAGTTTTCAAACACACTAAACGGTTGGGCTACAGTGAACATGATTCCAGTGCTGTTTTTGTAAGATCCAGATTTTAACAATTAGTTAATACGGCGATATTATTTGATACAACATTTACAACTACTACAACAACAAGAACAGAAAACAATAACCTTTAAACAACAACAAACAAATGAAACAAACAATTTATATCATTTAGTTTTAGCGAAAACAAAAAAAATTATGAGAAAACTTAAAGTTTATTTTAGGAAAGAATAAAACACCCACACAGCTGAAAAATATGCATCCTTGAAAAGTGCAACTGATTACGAAAGTTGGCGGCACGCCTCGAGTGTCTAAGACCATAATCAGTAATACTTTTTCTATTCCCCTCCCTGTTTTACATACACCGCCTCCAACTTATTCTTTCTTTCCTTTTTTTAATTTTTTCTTTAAACATGATTTATAGGAGACAATTTTAAGCTATAAAATTAAGTTTATACTATATGTATTTTACACTACCAATCATTTTTTTTTTTATTTTATTTTTTTCCTATCCTGTTTTTACTTTATTAAAAAGTAATTGTTTTCGAAAATTTAATTTGTTACTTTTTCCATATACGATAAATTCTACTACAAGAGATCAATTAAAAATTGCATTAAAACACAAAATTTAACATCCGACATCGTGTGTCAAGATCTAAAACATGATCCATTAACAAACTCTGGTAATAACGATCTGTATTTGAAAACGACGTGTGCTGCTACTGTTGTTACTCCCAATGGCCATGTAGTCGCACAAGAAGACACCGAAGAAGATCAATGTATAATCGATTTGATAGATGATTTTTATAAGACCCCAACTAACCAGCGACGACATCTCAAGAAAAAATTGTTCTAAATTACTGCTTGTGTTATTAGTTTTTGTTTTTTGTAAAATTTTACCTTCGTTTCTTTTAAGATAGATGATAATTTTACTTAGCAAAAAAACTTTCGAATGTAAGTTTTTTTTTTTTTGTTGCATTCTTAATTTTTACTAGTTTCCTTTTCATTCTTCGATCATTTTTCGAAACAAATGTAATATTGTAATTTATACTATATAAACAAATAAAATACAACTTGTTTTCTTTTTTATTTTAATACAATAATAAACAATGTCATTCAATAAATGCAATATAATTTTCCTTTAAAAAATATGAATAAAAGAAAAAACAAAATGTATAATGGAGTTGTTTATTAAGGAAAACAAGAATTAATAAAATTTCCGTATCTTGTTAAATAAATGATATATTTAATTCAGTAATAATACATAAATTTATAACAGTTTAAATAAGAAAATTTGTTCTGCGGTAACATTATAGTGATGTGTCTACAATATTTGATTTTAATATTTTAGAATACAACACTGATCTAATAAAATGCAACTCTGCTGTTGACAATCCAAAAATAATCGCTATGAACGATGTAGAATCGACCACTTTTACCATACGAATTGGTGGCACAAAGAGGAGACATACAAAAAATAGAAAATGGCGAACTTCGGTTTGATTTTCATTTCGGAATTTCACGTTAATTTTTTTTGTTAAATAAAAATTTTTTACAAATAAAAAATTACAGAAATTATACAATTCAAAGTTTAAACAATTAACTTACAAACGCGAGTGACAGACAACGAAAAACTTGTTGAAACCTATTGAAACGCGAGGAAGTTAAATTGTTTTGTGGAAAAGTCAATCAAGAGAAAATTTTTTTTGGCAAAAGTTAGAAGACGAAAAAAAGATGGTCATGAAGTGAACGAACCTCAAAAAGAAACAGAATCAAAAAAACCAAATTAATAAAGTGTCTTTAGAATGTGCAAAAAATATCAAAAAATACAAAATAGCTAATGAATAATTGCTTGCATTCACTTCTAACGTGTTTTGTCTTTCCTAAAAACAGTCTTTATATTAATTGACTTTTTTTCATTGTTAATATGCGAAAAGATATCAAAGAGAGAACATTTGGTTGCCTCAATTTTATAATAATTTCCCAAAATAACATTTCATTATAACGAACTGGATAACACAGTTTACTAAAGTAAGTACAATTTTGTTTATATTTTAAAGTTTTTGAACTTTTTAAAATAAAAATTATAAAAAATATTTTTTCTGCAATTCTCTTTTGTTTTTTCTTTTTTTTTTCTCCTTTACGGCGAAATTTCTTTTTTATTCTTTCTCTATACATTTATTCACTTAGTTGTTTTTGTTTTGCTTAAAAACGGGAAATTCATACGAAAACATATTTTTTGACATTATGAAAAGAAAATGAAAGGGAGACATTGAGAAGTGAAAGAGAGAATATTATATATTATTGCTTTTCCTCTTTAGTACTATTTGAAAAAAATAATGTAATGTGTAGTAAACGACGTAAAATTTTGTGTCAGATTAAATTTTTATTGCTCGGAAAGAGATAGTTATATTGACCACAGACAATGTTTTGATTTTTTGCAATATTAAAGGCAGTGTTGCATTTTTGGATAATGACATACATTGAAATTAATATGTTTTTGACGATAAATATATACATAGTTTCCTTTTACTATAATTACTAAAATTAAAAAGGTTAAATTTATTATTAAATTAAATAATTATTTGCTAAATTTTATGATATTGTTTTTTATGTATGTAGTTACTATCAATATTCATTAATTTTGACAACACTGCAGTTCTCTCAGAGAATGACAGATTGTAAGAGAGAAACGAGAAATTTTCGATAGACTTCAAAGCCGTTTAAAATAGTAGTAGTAATTTTCGTACATGAAACTGCCCGTCTTTCGCGTTGTTCAATGAAATTAATGAAAAATAAAAAATTATTTATGGAAATAAATTTAAGATTAAATTTAAGAGAAAAAAAAGAAGAAGTGCAAATAATAAATGTGTAATTATATGATTAAAAAGATGCTGTTATAATGTGATGTATAAAAATGAAAAAGGCGAGCAGATATATGATATTAATAAAAAGTGAAATGTATAATAGTGCAAAAAAAAAAAAAAAAATAAATAAAATTTATAGTACGTACGCGTTTTAATAATACTTTTTAGCCTTACATTGGCCACCCTTTCTACTCCCCCTCGGTCAGTTTGTAAAGAAAAATCGTCATCATCTGCTTAAAGAGAAAACATTGTCGTCGCTTGTTTTTTTTTCGTCGTGTATTTTTCGGTTGTTGCTGTAGTTTTATATCTTGTTGCTGTTTTATTTTCTCTATTGCTGCCTATCCGTGTTTGTGTGCCGGGCTCTTTTGAATACACATATACTTTTTCACAACTCTTCTGATACTATTTTGCAATAAAAAATGATTTTATTCAGTTTTTCTTTCTTATTTTATGTCCCCGCTTTACTCCTCTTTTAAACGCCTTAAAATAATAACACAAAAAATCGCCTTCGTTATCATTCGTGTATGTTCAGCAGCAGATTTTTATTAAGCACCATTAGTTAGCAGAATGCGAGCGCAGAGTCGCCAACAATAAAAAAAAAAATGAAAATAAAATGAATAAGAAGAAAAAAATTGTATATTTGGCGCTCAGCAACAAATCTAAAAAAGCCAATCAATTAAAAAATCACACACATACAATCAAATTTACAACTACAAAAAAGTATTAGAAATTCCCCAATCTTCTTTAATTCGCCACCGTATCAAACCAAATAATATACAAAAAGGTAAAAACAAAAATTAATTCATACAAAAATTTTATGAATTTACTGTTGCGTTTCTAATCTTTGGAGGGGGGAGGATATTTGTTAGGGTGCTTATTTAAAATTCCATTATTTTCAAATATTTCTATTTTTCAACATTTTTCTGATTTGTCTATAATCCTTGAGCATTCTTATTCCATCCCTTCTACTTTCTCACAACGAACCACTTATTTTGAGTTTTTATCAATTTAATTGTTTTTTTCTAATGGGATTTGTGAAGGTTCAAAGTTCATTACTCATATTTAATAAACAACAATCTGATTTATAAATTGTCTTT
Source organism: Sarcophaga peregrina (assembly GCA_014635995.1). Classification (NCBI taxonomy): domain Eukaryota; kingdom Metazoa; phylum Arthropoda; class Insecta; order Diptera; family Sarcophagidae; genus Sarcophaga; species Sarcophaga peregrina. The sequence goes on from CM025791.1 coordinate 105,239,573, forward strand.
ATTAATTTAATTTTTAAAATTTCTATGTTCTTTTCTTGTGCAAAGTACATATGTATATTTTGGATGGATTTAAGCTTTTAAATTCGCAATTAGAATTTTGATTATAATTTTAGCTATCTGAAAATTGGATATTGCGCTATTAGGTATATACATAAATGGGTATGTTTGTATGTATGTACATCTACTACTTAGTTTATAATTTAATTACAAAAACATTTGAAATTTGCTTCTATCTATTTTGCTGACAAGCCTAGGACAAGTTATTATAACAGCAACTTTTTTCAATGATGATAAAGCTTTTGGTATATTAAAGGAAGATTTAACATTTTATCACCTTTTATCGGATATTCATTCATAATTATTGTATCAAGTTTTCTTGAATTTTTTTTTTAATTTTCCGTACGCTATACATACATATACACTACAGTTGTCATTCGTGGTGACATTACTTTCCGTTATATTGGAAACCAGCAGGTGCTTTGCTCATCAGCATGTGTGCATTAATGCAGGATATTTTTTTTTTTGTTGTACACGAATTTCAATGAAAACCTCGATGCTGTAGTATAGTCAGTATGAAGGATCGAATGTATTTTTGTACATTTGCATTACACTAATACCCCGGTTTGCGTCGCTAATAGGGCCTGAAGAAACGCGATGCAAACCGAAACGACGCAAAACGAAGCACGATTTTCCATACATTTGTATTGATTTTCATTTAATTGGTTCCAAAATTCATAATTTTAGCTGAAAAAATATATTTTCAATAAAAAATATTTAATTTTTTTATTTACATAATTACATACATACATAATTGGCCATTACAACCCTTCAGTCAGGATTACGACCTAGCTTCTCACACCACTTATGTTGTGTGCGTTAATTTTATACATTTATTTATTTACCCTCACAAGCTTTTGCCCGAACTCTGCTGAGAGGAGGTCTCCAAAGAAATAATTTTCTCTAAATTTCGTTTTTGATTTTTTTGATTTCATCTACTACTCTACAGCGAAATCAGAATTGTTATATTTATATGCCCTACCTATCAAAACTTTGCTTGGAAACAAAAGTACATATTTCTGAATGGAGTATTTTCCGTATACATTTTTCGATAATCTTATAGATAAGCTTAGATTTTAGTTACATTTCTTTTTTATTACAGTGATTTTTCTAATTATTTATATTTTATCTTTCTATTCTTTTCAGCAGGAATAAACCAAAAATACATTAAAAAATTTTGATTACGATTCCCAACTCCAAAATATCGCTACAGCAAATAGTTGCCTAAATATAAGCAATAAAATAAATAATAAACCATAAAATAGTATAACAAAAAAAAAAAAAAAGAAGACAACGTTATAAAAAATATATTTTTCTTAAAAATAAAAAAACTAAGAAAAAATAAATAATAGTAATAGAAGAACTAAACCGAAGGCGTTAAAACGTTTAAATAATAAAGAATATGTAAAAAATAATTAAAAATTATAATAAAATATTTCCATTAAAATATCCAAGTGCTTACTTATAAAAATAATAAAATTTATATATAAATAAAAATCTAAAAAGAAAGTCAAACTAAATCAAATTTATATTTTATGTTGGGAAGTAAATCAACAGTGAGCAATCTTATAATTTAAAGCTTTCGTAGAGGATTACTTTACATAAATCATTAAATTTACTATTAAACTTATAACACAATACGATACATTAAGTTTATAATTTAAGTAAAAAATGATATAAAATAGCATTACTTTAAATTAACAACAACTACAACAAAATATTAAATAACAACAAGCAGAATCAATTATTTATTAAGCTTAAATAATTATATCCCTTATGAAAATGTAAAAGTATAAATCAATTAAAGAAATCACACAACGGATACATAATTTATATTTATACGGAAACGTAAACAATTCAACACACAACAAAGTGAATGCACATTTATTATACTGTGAAAATAGAAATTTTACTATGTATAAGCATCCCAACTCAAACTAAAACTTATTTAACCACTTAACTGTCATTGGAACTGGTTTTCTACTTTAATTCTTCAAACAGTGAAATAACTCCCTTGTCAATAAAGAATTGCGTTAGGATTATTTATCCTTTGGTGAAAAAAAGACTGTAATCAACTAATGCCGCTATTCGCATCTATAGACTTTTAATAGCGGTTACTATATACAAAGATAGATCTAAAAACACCAAATTACGAGAAATCTGAGGCTTCAGAATTACTACTCTCCGACCGTAAATAGTCAACCAACTAATATACCAGTAACAAAAATGACTAATTGTTACTCAATATATTAGTAAAAAAAGTTTACTAAGACCAAATGCCATGGATATGAAAAAAATACCAAAATCACGGTAAGTTTTTTTATTATTTAAATTTACTTATTTATTTGTTTATTACACATTACAATTAGAAATTTCGGAGCTGGAAAACAAAACTAGACTTGTCCACAGTAAATATTTTTTTTTTATTTTTCTTTTCTCCACATACACATTTATGAAGCCTCGAAAATTTTCTTTTTAAAACAGTTCTATCTTACCTTAAAATAATAACCAAAACTGACTTTTCGAACAAAACCAAAAATTTGATTCTAACAATTGATTAAATATTTTTTTATTTCCAATCAAAACTGACATTATGTAATATAAGATTAATATTAATTTTCGGCATGTTGAAAAATAATAATAATTTTAACCAGAATCAATAATAATCAGACATATCAGAATCTTTTAAACAAATCCAGAAATAATAGCAAATAGGAGACGTCGATATAACATAAAATTAATAATTTTCATATGTTTTTTCAAGCATATTTCTATTTTTATTTCTTTAATTTTAATTAACAATTAAACGTGATTACCTGTATAACTGACAAAACAATGAAAGACTTTATTAACGTGTTCTATACTAACTACAAGAAATATCTGAATCTTTAAATATCCGCATTAAACGAATAATTAATGATAAAAATAATGTATAGTTTAAAAAACAAACACAAACCGTATTGATTAGAGAGGGAGAGAAAACTAAAAAGAAATACATAAAATTTCTTTCCGCATATCCTTTTTATCCTTCCGTATACACTTAACATAACATCCGCTGTTACTGTGGGTGTCCTAGATTGCGAGTGTAGAATGGGTGTTGGCGTCGATGTTTGCCTCGTTATTGGTAACGGTCGGTTGGTATAGTTGCTAAAGTGGATTTATTCTATGCAACTCAGAAACGATATTGTAAAACAATAATGAAACTTACGAAATAAAAACAAACGAAAAATAAACAAAAGGCAAAAGATTTTCAGTGGTAGTATGTTGAAAAAAGAAATATAGGGAAGGGAGGAACAGATACATAGTAGTAGGAATATGTAGAAACCCCAGTAAAGTTTCTGTGCTAAATTGTTTGTAAATGTGTCGTCTGTATGTAATTCCTTTTTGTATTTGGTATGAAAGAATAAACAAATATAAGGACAAAGTGGTATATACTCCTAGTAAGTCTGCGCAGAGAACTGCCGCCAATTCAATTTAATAAACACAAGAACGAAGGAGAAGAAGATGAAGTGAAAGAAAATCATGTTGCGATGAAAAGAAGTAGAATCTCATATTGTGTTCATGATTTTGTTGATTCCAATGGTGATGAGGTTGATTAACAATATGACACAATATTGATGTTTTATTGAGTTATTCAATGCTAAATAACTAAACAAATATAGACTCCATAAGAAGAGGACTTTAATGTTGATGTTGATGATGTTACGATAGGTGTAGTATTGTATTACAAAAAGAATATTAAAGTATCTGTAAAATAAAAATATATCCTATACATTGTATATTGGTGAAATTGTTGCTATAAAAAATGACTGTATATAGTACATATTAATAGGTAAAAGTAATTCTGCATAGATAGTTCTCATTTATGCTCCTTTTAGTTTGAAATAATTTTCCCTTCTATATACAATTTATGATACAATATACCCGAATATACTCCATACTACCATCTTCGTATGTATGGCTGTACGTACGTTAACATAGTGGTTATGCCCAATACGTTGTTAAAATTAAAACAACACTCTAATTAAATTACTTTTTTTACTCTCTTCTGTACACATATGCGACTTCATGATGATGAAAGCAAATAAAATCATATAAAACATTTAAATTTCAATTTCAATTGAAAATACAAAAATATCATAATATATAAGTAAAATAATATAATAAATAATAATAAAATAAATAAAAATTATTTATAAAGTTTAAAATTGTAGTACATAGGTAATGTAAAATGTCGGAAGCAGTAACTTTAATATGTCAACAGTTAAGTGACTGGGTCACATGTATCTTTTATCATTTATTGATTTTTTTTATTGTTGGTGACTTTGTGTTCTTTTGGCATTTAAAACCAACACAATCAATTGAAATGCCTTTGACGAACTGTTCTCCATAGAAATGTTGAATAGTTTAGTTTTGGAGGTTTTTTTTTAATATATTTTTTTTCTATCAAGAGAACAAGACGACAGAACTGTATTGAAGTATAAACGAATTAAAATTTTAGAAGAAGAAAATGTTACGAATATTAAAAATGCAAAACTGCAACAAATATTGTATTATGACACTCATGCAATGTGAATGAATTTTTTATAAACCGAAACACATGACATATCCCTACAATCATATTGTAAACTATGACACTGACTGAAATAAATATACAAATATACACACACACACACACACCGCTCGGCACCGTACTTATGCACCATAAAATGTGGCTTCAAAAGGTGGGTTCCCTTGAAATAAACCGTTATATACGAGTATATTTGAATGCATAAGTGTTTGTATACTTGAGGGCATAAAAAGTATAAATTACACATAACTATAGTAGAGTGAGTATAAGTAACATATACACACTATATGTATGTACATATACAACTACAACTTACACTGGTTCTAGTGACTACCAATTTTATGTGGAAAACAACGTTAAAAAAAATACAGTGGCAGCATTATTAGTCGTAGTTATGTTAGACACAACAAAAAGTAACCAAAGAAATAAGTTTGCTTTTCTATACTCTAGCTGTTGTTGGATTGTTCCATTTTTGTGTCTCACTCTATATGTATATGTATTTATGTATATATTTTACTTGTATTTGCTAGTCAGTCATTGTTAGCGTTACATCCTTTCAGGATATGAAGGAATCCAACAAGAATGTTAGTGTGTCTGTTTCAAATGTACGAGTTAAAGTTATGTCAGTTAATTTCTTTTTCTTTTCTTTTAAATTACGTGGTTAGAAACGCAATAAACGCATGCACGACACTAAGTGCTGCGCAGCATCCTACAAAAAATAGAAGACAAATGTTTGTGATTATTTTAAAGGCGCACACTTAAACTCATGACAGGGAACGAGGTTAGTACTGTTAATACAATAAGATGCAACAAATAAATAAAAGATACATACGATACAACTGTTAACGCAAAAAAAAAAAACATATTAATTGCACCACTGATAAAGAAGGTATGAATTGTTAATTTTTAATTACATGAGCTTTAACGCTGCTGCATTTAAATTGATTCAAGCCGAATGTATGTTTGTTTTAGTGTGTGAAACCCAATTAGAATTATTACCTAATCATACTGAAAATGCTGTAAGCAATTACATTAGGCCGTAATCCTGACTGAAGGGTTGTAATGGTCAATTATGTATGTATGTGTGTATGTAATTACACTATTTTCGTATCCTACTATGTGTTGGCTTATTAGACGGGAGGCCACGTTTCCAATCTCTGTTCAGACATCAAAACGAAAATATGAAAAAATATTTCTTTGGGCTTTAAACTTTAGCTCCCGCAAACGTAATTGCAATGAGACCATTTTCTTTCTTTCATTCATTTCTTTGTACTTTATAATTTTTTTTTTCTTAACATCTTAAGAGTTTATATTTTATATCCATGAAATATAATCAACGATAGTTGTGAATTTTATTTATTTTTATTTATTAAATTTAATTTACATAATTAATTCTGAAATTAAATACAATTAAGAGCATTAGCTACTTGGGCCATCAGATCTTTATTAAAAGACATATATTATTAATATTATTACTAATTGATTTTTAAAAAGTGGGTTTCATTCGACATAACAATACTTTATTTGTTTAGTCAAATATTACTTTAAACTGACAATTAAATGCCATCAACATGCCCCTTGATTCCGTATATCAACGGTCCGAGAGATAGAGAGAATCGAACAGAAAAGACTTGACAAAATCTTAGGCAAACAAAAGCAGCAACAAATACGAACAAAATGAGGGTTGAAGGCAAGAAACAAGGATAAAAACGACTGAAATAAGTATTTAAAATAGCCAAAATATAAAACGACAAACCAACCAACAAACAACACGGAAGAAATTTATCCGAACAAAAAAAAATTTATTCGAAAAAAAAAATCGCCAAACATAATTCATTGGCTTTGATTGTTTGTAACTGGATGAAAAGAAGCTAAAAATTAAAATGCGGGAAGTAATGGTTGGATTTATAAATGAAACTACGGTAGAGTTTAGCCACAACGAACACAATTATTGCAAATATTTTTATTAATCTAACCTTTTTTTGTAAGATTTATTAATTACCACGAATAAACTAATCAATTTTAATGCATTTTATTGTTTCTGAAACAATAACTTATCTGGAGGGTTGTTTAAATAAAAGGATAACTTTTAATTATTCCCATGCGTTCTAACATTAATCGATAACCGTTAAATATAAATAAAGATTTCTGCAATAAAGCTGATACCGAAGAATCTGTTCGCTATTATCAACAACCAGTGATAGACAAGGTATGCTATAAGCATACCTTTTCTCCTGTAAAAGCCCATAGACTTAGGAACTAATTACAGTTTTCTGTTAAGCAGTTAACATTGTATTTGTTCTGTATTCTAATTTATTATTTTGTAGAACAGTTTCATCATTTTTACGATGTACACATCTTTCAAGTTTACGGCTTTAAAATGTTTTACTCCATATCCACTGGCCTTACATTTATAGGAAATTACTACATTCCCTTAAATCTCATGTGTTTTCTTAATCTTAAAGGGAAAGAGTTGTATGAGAATAAAACAAAATGCTCAAAATATATTCAACAAGAATTCGTACACTGGCGCATAGATTAACTCTTTGTAATACTGATACAAGCGCTTTATGGACCCTAGAAAGTTTTGGGTCTTTGTTTTTCTTGCTATTATTATAAACATTTTAAAGTGACCGTATTGCTGGCTGTCTGCCGTATAAAATAATGTAAATAATGTATAACCATCCGTCTATACATCGATCGATATTTGTGTTTTTGTTTCTGTAGATATTGTTTTTCCTTTTATCTTTTCGATTCGATTTTGTTTGTTTCTAGTTTATTTTGTTGTTGTTTATTTCTTTTATTGTTGTTTGGCTATAAACCTATTGTTTTGAATTTGTTGTTTTTTTATTCTAATTGCACAATTTTAAAAGTAACAAAAGATAGGAACGACAGATAGAGGGACTGCGTGAGTGCAAGAAGTAAATTCATTTCGTTTTAGTGTTTGTATTGTTATTTTCTAAGTTAAAACGGTAATTTATTAACACCTCAGCCATAGTGGCAGCATGTCAGATATGATGAGAACCAAAAAAAGTAAATTAGAGAAATATGAAGTGACAATAGTGAACAAGAGAAATTTTAAATGCATGAACGATTTGATATTCTCTCGGAATAAACAAAATTTTTTTTTTGTATTTTAACATTGTACTTTGAAAGCAGAGTAAAAATCAATGAATTTAAAAAATCTGAAACATACCTATTTAGACAGAGTTTTTATATCAAAACAAATTTCCTACCTTTTTAGTCTTTGACAGTCATGGTCTTTTTAAACAATCACAAAAATGTATCTTCTCCGTAATGCGTTTTCAGCAAGATATCTATTAAAATTTTATTTAAAAGTTCATTATTTCCTAGAAAATTAAAATTTTATTGATCCGCCATCAATTGTTTTACAAATCATTTTCCATGCGGTCAGATCATTAGAATTATAATAAGCACAGCAAGGTTGAAGGTTTCGGAGTACATTTGCATAAAAAAAATGAAGTTGCCAAAAAGAAATCAATAAATAAAAAGACATTTTTAGAAAAGCTTACTAGCAGATTAACTCGAAACACAAATAGAAAATATGTGTAAACGAATACGTGCCGATGTTCATTAAAAGCAATAATAACAACGAAAACAACCAAATGAATTAACTGATTATAACTATCGGATAGCTGACTGGCATTCCTCAAAGTAGAACATCGATATCTATAGCCATGTATGAACGTCCGTCGGTACTGCCTGATCAATCATTGTAATGGAATAATGTAATGTTTTATGCCTTTAAGAATTTTGCTCTTTTCATTCTCACTTCTTAAATAATGTGTGTTATTTGTTTACTCACTTTGCAATGAAGATATAGACGAGAGGTAAAACAATCTACACACTTCATAAAAATACATGGAACGATACCTAAAAAGGAAAAAACAATGTGACATTAAAATTCAATCGGAGAAATATATAAGGAATAAATAGTCTTTTCGATATGAATTTTTTTTTAGATCGGTATAGCATAAAAAAGTAAATAAAAAACTCGCAAAACAGAGTGAATGACGTAAAACAAAAATCCAATACAATGAAAAAAAATCATCGTATTTTAAAATCAAGTCCACGTCTATGATTGAATCTGTTAATTTTTATTTTTATTATTTTTATTTTTTTTATATTATTGAATAATAAAAACGTTTCTAACGATTAATTTAAATAACGTATTAAATAGATCTAATAGAGTATAAGAAAACCTCTTGTCATGTTGGAAGTTGAATTTTAAAGCAGTAAAAGTGAAATTGTAAATGGAATTAAAAAAGTCAAACGTGTAAAAATGCACAAAATTCAATTCAAATTCCGATTAAATTTCAGCGTTAAAATAAAAGTAGCCGTCATTGATAAGATCGTGCAAGAAAAACAAAAAATATGAAATACAATATAAAATTTATAACGAACAGACTAAATATTATAAGTTTTTGTTTTTTAATACTTTAAATTGTGTCATCTTGCGTTACCTTGATCTTCAACAATAGACAAATTGTTTAATAAAATTTCAAAATAATAAATTAAACTTGCAACTGAACACACGATTATTTGTCAATAATTAAAATCTTTGCTCCATACAGAGAGACAGACAGCAGTCCGTCCAATTAAGCGCTATCTTTTTTAGAAATATTAAATTTTAAAATCCGTATCAAAATATGTAGGGGTGTGATATAAATTCTACGGTAATAAATTGCAATACATAATAATAAAACGTAATAAGCACTTATACTGTAGTATTAGATTAGATTTTTCTAACCATATTTTCATTAGTTTTCATTTGTTTTTATTTATTTTCATTTTATGTATGTATATACATAGATACGTAAATGTTTTTAATTTATTTTGTATTGTGAGGTGGAATGAAGAAACGGGGAGTAAGAAAGAAAATGGGAACATAGTAGATTAACTTCACTGTGAAGGCTTGGCATGTCCATGATTGTTTTCTTTAAAACTCTATACAGCTGTGGTATAAATAATAGCACCAGAAACAAATGTGTTTTGATTGTTGAAAGAAGTTTGCTTGCCCATATTTAATGCGAATAAATTTTTCAACTATTCTCCAGAGCTCGATGTTATTTCTAAGTTTGGGTTTGAAACTGCTTTTTAATATCACACCACTAATTCTCTATAGAATTAGGGTCTGTAGACTGTGTAGGCCACCCTATAACACAGGCAACTCTTTTTACCAAAACGTAAAAATGATAGAAATAAAAATTAAAAATATTTTTTTTTTTTTTGTAATTAAATTTAAAAATAGTTTTGAAAAATCGTGTCTTTTTGTTGCTATCTATCTCTGAACACAACAGTGTTGTCAATTTAAATCACTTTTGTTAATCATGCAACTGTTTATTTGCTATAATACAATTACACATTATATTATAACTGTTACGAGCTGAGAGTAATCCCTCCGTTTTCCCTTTTTCCCTTTCCAAGTTCCAAATTGTCCTTCCATTTTAAGGACGTTCCTTACAACGGATCAATTCGACCTCCGGGTGCTGTACTTGTCTCAATTGCCAATACACGTCCTCTAACCTAAACCTACGAGCTGAGAAACGTAAACCTTTTGCTTGGTGTAGTACATCAGACCAGAGACTGTTGGGAATCGTACCAAGACCATCACGTTAATAGTCTAGCACACTACGCTCTAGACTGCCAGACGACCTGTTATTCCACAATTATAATGTCTGCTACATTTAAGAACATCTTTATTGGAACACATTCAATTTCTTATAATTTAGGCAGTTTGCGCATTGTCGTTTGACGTATCGATAATTGTTGTAAACCGCAAGGTGAATACGGGATTGGGTTTGAATTGAATTTATTGCAATTGCTTTTGCCTTTATGACTTATTGTAATAGAAATGTTTCGCTTTAATATTCTCTCACTAATCCTAATATATATTATAAATCTTTCTGTAAGTCTGTTTTTTTTTTTGTTTGTTTGTTTGTTTGTTAGCCAATCACGTCTGAACGCCTGGACCGATTTTCTTGAAATTTGGGATATAGCTCGAGCTTTAGTCGTTGCAGGTTATAGGCTATAAATCTTTTTAAAATTTTTACTAAAAGGGGAGAAAAAATGGGACAAATGGGGAAAAAATGGTAATAGGTAATTTATACGATTTAGCTTGGTTAAGTTTCCCAAATAGCTCTTGGAGGTATTCCGTTTCTAAAGTTGGACCAAAATGGGTCCAAAAAGGAGGAAAGGGATGAAAAAATAAGCCGCGCAACACCGGGTACAATCTGCTAGTATTGTATAAGAGATACCTGTGAGTGGGTGAATGCAATTATTATTCCTACAAATTTGTTAATAAGTTTCTAAATTATTTAATTTTGAAATGTGCAATAGTTTCTCAATATATAATGAGATTTCTTTTATATATACTCGTGTATGTATATTTTTTTCATTATAGTAAATTAATAGATTCTTTTCTTGTTATAATTTGTATCAATATACGTTTTATTCATTTGTATGGAAATTTATTTTCATCTATCATGTTTTCTAATCTATTATTTGCGCTACCCTTTATTTCTGACAACTATGGCGTTTTTCTACTTTTCCATATTTATTAAGTTATTATTATCGCGTTGTGAAAGACAATGTGTGAGTGTGTATTTGCGAGCATTTATATACATATGTATGTGTTTGTATTTGCGTTTAGTGTAATCTCTAGTAAAAAAGAACTATTACGAATTTAATAATGAAACTACTCTACAACACTATTACCACCCATTAAGCACGCAACATGTGTTGTATTATATTCTCAATAGTATACGGCGACAACAACAACAACAATTCCTAAAAGAGACAGTTAAATAGAATATTATCTTATTCGCAGTCGTAAACAGTCTCTTCCTGTATATGTATATGTATGTGAGTTGTGAGTACATGAATATGTATGTATGTATATGCGACGAGTGATTAATTCTCTATTTAGGTTTGATATCTGTTATATTGGTTGTTTGGTGTTCTCACATTAAATTATTTCTCACATTTTGTTGTTTGACTCTCATTTAGCACATTTCCACCTTCCGTTAACTGTCGATTATATGTACATATATGTATGTATGTGTATGCGTAAATTAACAGCAGCAATATGAAAAGTGAAGTAAATGACCTTAAAATGTTTTTGTTTATTTTTATAATTACGTTACAAACGTTACGTTTTTAACTCAGTATTTGTAAACTAATATTTCTTTACTCGATTTTGATTTATTTTTTGTTTTGATTTATAAATTGACTTTGTGCTCTTACTCTTAAATTGTATTCGTAATAGATTCTGTTAGCTTTTTCCATTCTGTCAATTATTTCTAATTAGAAATAAATAAAATTAAAAATATTCTATATTAGTGTTGTAAATAAATATGTATACTCAAAAATTTTAAAAATACCCTCGGTTCCAATTTTGATTTTGGATTTTTTACATTAAATTAATTTGTTTATGATATCTTACGTACTACATACGTATGTTGATTGTGTTATATAGTATAGATAAAATATTAGAACTCTGTGGTATTTTTATGTTTTACATTCAGCTGTTTGAAATAGGAAAACAAAAACAATTATTAAAACAATCATCCAAATTATACATACTACATATTTATTACCTTACTAGTAGCATTATTATTATTAAAATTATATTGAATGAAAATATTGTTGTTGTTATATATGTTGCAGTTTAGTATAGTTATGTACATATGTATATATACAAATTTATGCACAAATAATAACTAAAGTCATATCATTCTAATTTTTTTTAATTGCTGTTTACGCTTTTTGGTACGAACCTAATTTGAGATTTGAAAATTAATCAAAATATAGTATGTATTAATCATTATTAAATTAATATGTTATTTTATTCAAATTCTCAAAAGTGACAACTAAAAACTACACGAGCTTTTTAAATGAAATAAAAAGCGAGTAGGAAAAATGAAACGTAGCAATACATAATATTATATAAAATAAACGCTAAAAAATCAGTTGGCATATTATCAACAAATATGATTAGACATTACAGGTGATGTATATTTTTGAGCAGATTTTTTTCTAATTGTTGTTGTTATCATTGTTATTTATATTTATTTATCATTTGGTTTTTAACGCCAGGCTATGGTGGTTATTATCATCGTCATATGACGTAGATCCGTTTGTTTTTTCTTTTTTTTTTTAATTTCTTGGTTTGGAATGGTTTTACGTTAATCACTAAAGATCTTGTTTTTTTTTCATAGTTTTCTAGCGAATACGTTAATGTGAATGTTGATTATGTTTTGTATAGTACATATCTATATTGTGTTGCATGCCCCGTACATTATATGTATATGTATGTATGTATTTCTCACTCTTTTTTTACAACGTTTATGTTTAAGCATATTTTTTCCATTTCTATTTATCATATGTTTTGGTGAGAGTGTATATTCTTTGTGTGCCAAAAATGAAAACAAATAAAATAATGTATGTGAAAAACCTGCCTCAAGGTTAATGCCTTTTTGATTTCATTAGCTGTTGTATGTGTATGTGGTGCTACATTTAGCTTTCTTTCTCTCTCTCTCATACTCTTTGTGCTCTCTGCTGGTGTGTTTCTTTTTTCTTTTTTGTTGTTTAATTTATTTTAATAATAATAAGAAAAAGTAAACATTTTTTCTAACTGTTGTTTTGGTAATTTTTCTTTCACCTACTCTTTGTCGTTTTAGCTGTTGCTTTATGCTTATTATTGCTTAATTTTTTGCCGAGTCGTTAGCATTCGCTTGTGTTTACGATTAAAATTACTACGAAAGTGCCTTTTTGTAGTGACATATTTACTTTATCAGGGTCGGGTCAAGGATATATTAAAAAATATATTTCTATTAACATTAGCTAAGAATCTAAGGTTCCATTTTTAGTATTATTTGGTGCACCAGTCAGAGGTGAGAATACATGTACATACTACTTTAGGAATGTTGTAAGAAAATAAAAATGTGTAAATGGTAAATGTTTTTTTTTTTATCGTACTAGTAATAGGTAAAGGGTGCAATTTAAATTAAAAATTTAAGCTATATTAAATAGGTTGTAATTATTGCATTCTGGTGATACATATGTATGTATGTAACTAATAATGACAGAGCAGAGTTCAATCATCATGGCTAAAAATAAAAAATAATTTGCATTTGTCCTTTTTACGCGTATTTTAATTTTTAACTCTTTAGATATTTTATATTGTTTATTTCTATTCCCGTCTATGTAAGAGAACTTTGTGATGTAATATATATGCTTTTTAACTTATATTCATTAGAGTTTCTGTAGTTATTTTCCGTTTTTTCAGTAAAAGTATGCTTGGAAAATGTTTATATTTTGTTTTTCACTGTTTATTTGCTTTTATTGTTGCTGTAACTACATTTTAACACCGTTGGAAAAAACAAAAATACTGAAATAATTGTGTATGCAAATTATTTTATATAAATTTTTTCAGCAGTAATCGTCAATATTAAAGCAACGTAAATTTAAATATTTTCTCAGATAAAATAAAAATTTAATAATAACAAAAAACTTTCGTTTTTTAAATCATATTGAGTTTTTTAAGCACAAAGGAAAGGAATTCATTTGGCTTGAAATCTACAAAGTACAGCACAACATTATATTATTTATGCAAATTTATTTTTATTGCTCTTAATGCTTCGTCATTTTCATTGTGTGAGGAGAAACGAATGAATAAATATAGACTGCCAATGACATTTGGAAAGATTTCTTTTATAAATATTTGTCACTTTTGTTGTTTTCGTTATTTTTATAAATAAAGTTATAGTTTTGAAATATAAAGTCATTTTATTATTTTATTTTTTTGCCGGCTTTTCTTCTATTTTGTTTTCAATTATTATAATTACTATATTCCAATATAATATTATCTTAATATCACATTCTATTAATTCGAAATTAAATTATATTATGATAATATGATATATTTTGATAATATGAAAGCAATTTAGATATACATATCATAGCTTATTTGTGGCCTCCCAACAGTTTTTGGAAAACTGACACCTTTTACTAAGGTAACAACAGTTTAAAGTCTAACTCCCGGTTAACGTTTTTTTTAATATCATTAAACCAAAATTTTTCTGTGTTTGTTTTACAAATTTACTTCATTATTATTTCATTTTCATTCAATAGTAATTTGTAGAAATCCATGTATTTTGATTGAACTTTTGTTTTGAGCTCGTTTCTCGCTCTTTTTGATTTTGACTTGGGAATCAAAGAGTTTAATCTTTAATTTACATCTGATTATTATTTTTTCTCCCGAATGAGTTGGCACTCAATACGTAGATATGATTATATATGTATGTATATGCACATCTACATAAGGGTTCGATGTCATGATAATTGTAGTCGGAGAATTTTTCTTCGTCTCTTAGTCTCATACATGCATTACATTTTTGGAGTGTTAATTCTATCTAGTTTTTTATCTCTCCCTGGCAATTATTGTGGTTAATGCTGTACTCAAGCTGGATAACTGGAGGGGTTTTTTTTGCGAATATTGTTTATTACAAGAAGTATAAATATGCCGACTCGGTCTAAAGTAAATTTGAAGGAGAAAATAAAAATTAAATGAAATAAATAAATAAAAACCAAAAATAATTGAAATAAACTTAAATATTACGCCTTTTTAGTCTTTTTACTGATATAAGTAAACGGAATATATTCATATTTGTACAGTTGACATTATGTATATTCAATCACATATAATTCTATGATTAGATTGGCAGTTTAGACGTACGTACTTACATACATACATATTTTAATGAAATAATTTAACTAAGTTAGGACCGCATAAGTATAAACTCATACTCAGCATTTCGAAAGTTTTCAAAAGATTTATCAAGGTTCTGGTATACCATATTGACAATTGGACTGTGGTGTGTAGTATCTTATTGTTGGGCGAGTATGATGATAATCGTTTTATATTATTACTCTTTCATAATGCAGTTGCATACTTCTTTTGCTACTATAGTTGTTGTTGATTAACTTCCGGTTAGTGTGTTTAACTAACGAATTATTTTAATATTATTGTTATTACGATTATAAACATACATACTCACGTAATGTATTGCTATCTTTTGTTCGCTTTTGTTCTCTTGTGTTTTCTTTCATCATGTATTTGACCTAGACTAACGACTTTTTTGTTGGTAACTTTTTTTTGGTCGAAATTCATTTTGAGTTGATGTGTATTTTATGCTTGTTTGTTTTGTTTTTCCAACTCTATGAACAAACCTCTTTATAAATTTTGTTATAACTGTAGACAATAATAATAATCCTATGTAGTATTCATGATAAATAGGACAAAAAAATAATGAAATGAAATATTTAACAAATAATTAATATAAAATATCCTAACTATTTATGATCCCTAAAACATTCATTAATATTTAATGATTAGTATATTTTCCTTTATATGTATATATATATATAGTATATATATATAGTATATATATATAGTATATATATAGTATATATATATAGTATATATATAGTAGTTCAAACGTGTAATTGGGCACTAGATATGAGCTTATTCAAAAGTCGATTTTTCCACCTCGATGGAAAACTTTGATGGATATTTGCACATAATTAAAAAAAAGCCTTTTGTAGAGATTATGGTTACCTTTCCACTTAATTCAGTTTCAAATTTACTCAAGGAGTTTTTGTATCTTCTTAACTATAATCATGCGACCAGTAAAGCTATCAATGACTACGTGTTTTAATTTAAAACGTCAATGATAGTGGGAATAAAGAAAGACTACTATTAAGCTCTTTTTAAGCTTAAAATATCATTGTTTTATATAACAGAACGCTATCTATTCAAGGAAAACGAAAAACATTCTTTTTTTTTATTTATATTATTTCAATAGTTTTCTGTTTATTTGTTGCTCACCTGATGAATGAAAAGTATTCGATTCGATACTTTATTTATTACGACTATAAAAATATCTGCTTTTTTACAATTGCTCAACAAATTAATAAAAATTTTAAAATTTTAATTTAACATTTTAATGCGACTATTTTAAGTACAATAATTAAAAGTGCACTAATAGATATATTCTTGAAGCAATAAAATAAAGAATACAGTACTCTACTTAAGCCACAACTAAACATTTATGGAAATAAGTATAGCCTATATAAAACTAAAATAAAATTGAAAACGAGAAGAATATACAAAACAAAACGACAACGACAGCGACAGTGAATTTAGGTTGTTAGATGAACGACCGCGAGTAGCAACCAAAGCGAGAGAAAAAAAAAACAAGAGAATATAAACAGAGAAAAACGAGGCAAAGTTACGTTAACATGAATGTGTAGTTTTTATTGTGGTAGTGTTATTTGCCTTTACCACTGAACTCGTATCGTAATGTCTACAGAAATGCACCTTAGCCTCTCAACCAACTCCACTCATCTCACTTTAGTAACTTTATATCCACTTTTTTGCATACAATTTTGGCATAAAAATTAATTTATTTTTTGTTGTTTACTGTGTGTTGTTGTTCTTCTGTTACATTGGTGAGATTGTCTGTATAGTATATATCTATGCTATTCTAACATTCTTTTGTTTATATGTACATATATACATACATACATAATTGGCCATTACAACCCTTCAGTCAGGATTACGACCTAGCTTCTCACACCACTTATGTTGTATGGGTTAATTTTATATATGAGTGGCGGGACCTACAGTTTAAAGTCGACTCCGAACGACAGATTTTTGAGAAGCTTTTCATGGCAATTTTTAATCTCAGATTCTTTGCCAGAAATCTACTACATATATACAGTGGCGACAATTTAAATAGTCTGTTTATAGAAAACACTAACAATTGGGCAATATTTTCTAGTTGTTTTTTTTTTTATAAATTTATTGCTTTGTTGCTTATTTTAATTTTATAAAGCAACAAGTCACAGAAATCGTTACCAGGTTACAAAGAAATTTTATTAAGCCAAATTATACCTTTTGTAAAAGAAAAAATGCTTCTAAAATCCAATCTTGACCAGGACAACGATCCAAGACATACTGTTAAGTCCCAACAATTTTTTTTGACGATTTTTTTTTTCTTTTGTTTTATCTGGGATGGTTTAATCGCCGAATTTCAATTCCATTGAAAGCATGTGACAGGATGTGGATTCAGGAATAAATCGAGCAATTACTTCAAATATGGACCAGCTATTGGGAAAAAATTCAAAAGGCATGAAACTTAACTTAAATAAATAAGCGTTGCTCCGTATTATCATCTACTCCGCAAAGATTCCTATCAAAGTATTGAATCCAATAATAAATTTATACGAAATTTTATTTTTTGTCATGTTATTAATTTTTGTTAAACGTTTAAATCAACATTAAATAAGTTACCGCGCTATTTAAATTGAAGAACTCGGATAAATAGTTATAAATAAACTACAATAACAATAACAATAACTAAAATAAAAACCTGGCTATTTAAATTGTCGCCGCTGTATGTTGCTTTGTATTCATAACGATGACATGGTTATGATGAGGATAATAAAACTTACTTTAGCAAAAGTGAAACATAAAATACATAAAATTGACACCAATTGCGATTGTTAAATTAGCCAAATCTTAACCAACTAATACTGAATCGCCTTCTTAATTTTTTTTTTTGTTTTTTTTTATTGTTACCCTTGACGTACGGGTTTTTCTGTTTATTCATTGGAACATTTAGATAGTTTGCTAAAAGAAGAAGTAGTTTAAGTATAAAAAACTAAACTATTGTATATGTTTGTGTAATTAATTAATTCAAAAAATATGTTAATAAAATACGTAAGACAGAAATTGAAAATCAATTTTATATTTGAATTTGTTGAATTATGAATGTTAGATAAATTTTAATTTCTCTTTATCAAATATTTACTTACTTACTTACTTAATTGGCCATAACAACCCGATTAACGGATTTCGGCCGCAATACATCCTTCCAGGCGCCTCTGCTTCTTGCGCGCCTACGCCAGTTGGTCACACCAATCGATGACAGGGCTTCCTCGACTTGGCCCTTCCAACGGATACAAGGTCGTCCTCTTCGCCGACTTCCGCAGATCCCCGCATCAATACCCGTTTCGCCGGAGCATCCTCCTCCATTCGAACGACATGGCCGAGCCAGCGCAGCCGTTGGATATTAATACGCTGCACAACGTCTATGTCGTTGAGGAGCTCATACAGCTCACTGTTAGATCGGATGCGGAAATCATCGCCAACTCGCACAGGACCGAAGATGTTACGTAGGACTTTCCTCTCGAATACCCAGGCTCCATGCCTCTGCGCCATAAAGAAGCACGGGTAAGATGCGCGTCTTGTAGAGTATTAATTTTGTTGCACGAGAGAGGTCTCTGCTACTCAATTGCCTATTGAGACTATAGTAGCACCTGTTGGCAAGATTAATCCTGCGTTTAATCTCCAGACTGACATCATTTTTGGTGGTAACGGCGGAGCCAATATAAATAAATTCCTTGACTGTATCAAAAGTATAGTTATCGATCGTAATCGGAGAATCAATTCGCCGCACGTCTCTACTTGTCGACAACATATACTTTGTTTTGCCCTCATTTACTGCCAGACCCATCTTCTTAGACTTCCGTTCAATAGCGCTAAAGGCAGCAGTAACATCTCGCTTGGTACGCCCTATGATGTCGATGTCGTCAGCGTACGCAAGCAATTGGACACTTTTTTGAAAGATAGTGCCATTGCGATGTACTCCCGCCTTTCGCAGAACACTCTCCATGACGAAGTTGAAAAGGTCGCATGATAAGGGGTCGCCTAGTCTGAAACCTCGCACGTTATCAAAAGGTTCGGAGAGGTCCATTCCTACCTTGACGGAGCTGCAGGAATTGCTCAACGTCATTCTACATAGCTTTATCAGCTTCGCAGGTATACCGAGCTCAGACACTGCGGCATAAACATGATCCCTTATGGGGCTATCGAAGGCTGCCTTATAGTCGACAAAAAGATGGTGTGTGTCGACTTGTTTTTCGTGAGCCTTTTCCAGGATTTGGCGCAGTGTGAAGATCTGGTCTATGGTGGATTTGCCAGGTCTGAAGCCGCACTGATAAGGTCCAATCAGTGTTTTGACGAGTGGGTTCAGTCGTTCACACAATTCGCCTGTAAGAACCTTATATGCGATAAGGAGAAGGCTTATACCGCTGTAGTTGGCGCATATTGTGGGGTCTTCCATTTTCAGGACAGGACAGAGGACACTGAGGTTCCAATCGTTGGGCATACTTTCCTCTAGCCAAATTTTGTAAATAAGCTGGTGCATGCGCCCTACCAACTCATTACATCCGGTCCTAAACAATTCAGCGGGGTTGGCCATCAGGACCTTCCGCTTTATTGTTTTTAAGATGCGTAATCGCGACTTTGACCTCTTCATAGCTAGGCGGCGGAATCGCTACGCCGTCATCATTGATCGGGTTCGGAACATCATCTCTAGAGGCGGTATTGGTGTCGTCATCGCCTTGTAGCAGAGTAGAAAAGTGTTTCCTCCACAACCTCAGCACCCCCTGCGTATCTGTAACCAGATTTCCGTTCTCGTCCTTGCAAGAAGACGTTCCGGGTCTATAACCTTCGGTTAGACGCTTAACCTTCTGATAAAATTTTCTAGCGTCATTCCTACGTCTATGCATCTCGACTTCCTCACGCCTTTTCTGCTCCCTTTTCTTGCGTCTGAAAAGGCGTCTCTCATCCCTTCTCTTCTCTCTGTAGTTCTCGATAATGGCTCGCGTATGCGGCGTTTTTCGCTGCAGCTGCCTCGCGACACTCCTCATCGTACCATTGATTTCGTTGGGGTGGGCGCTCGAAACCAAGGACTCTTTCCGCAGTAGTGCGCAAGGAGTGGGAGATGTTGGCCCGCAGTCCTCCAATGTCGGTGAGATTAGATGGGGATCGACGGAGCTTATCCGAGAGTTGAGCGCAGAACGCCTCAACTGTCCCTTGTGATTGCAGCTTCCTGACATCCAGCTTCCGCAATGTACTAGAGCGCGCCATCCTCGAGGCGCTAATGCGCAATCGAAACTTGGCTGCAACAAGATAGTGGTCCGAGTAATGTTCAGACCTCTAAATGTGCGCACATCTAGTACACATGATAACGATAATTCCTTCCCTAAATGCCTTATTAAATTTAATATTTTATTTTTTTAAATATGTAATAAAATTATTATTAAATAATAAATCAGAGTAAGTGAGTACTTTTCACTATTTGTCCTGAAAGATTTAAGGAAACTTTTAATTCTTTTTTTCTTTTTATGTTTTGATTTGTAACTTAGGATTTTTTTTTTTAATTCTATATAAAGATATTCACGTATAAAATATCTGCTTATATTTGTAACAATGTCTGTAAGTTTTTTGTATTGTTAAAAGCTGGTACAGACTATTGCATCATATGAATATTTCATTGAAACATATTCATGTTAATGAAATAATTGAAGAAAGGAAACAAAAACTAAAGTTGTAGTTGTAGTCTGTAGATAATATATACGATGGTCAGTTTATAAAATTCAAATTGGACAGCATTTAATGCATCTAAACCAATGTAATTAGAAAGTTAAAGTATACAATTACATATTTAATCGTTTACTGCTTTTATATGTACATACAGTATCGGACAAAACATTTGCAACTAGCATAGCGATTTTATAACTAGTTCAAATATGACACACGAAGTAATCCAATTCAATTTTTTTTATTACTTAGAAAACAAAAGGAACCTCATATGCGATATTAAATAAAAAAAAAAATTTAATTTCTTTTATAGATAGACACTTTTAAAACTTAAAATAAACATATTCATTTCTTCAGTAAGACGAAACAATTGCAACTTAAAAATATTCCATGGTAAAATATTTGTTTACTTAATATTTCGTATTTCCTTACTATCTACTGCGGCTTAGCATCTTCGTGGCATCAACTCTATTAAATGATTAATAGTAGCCTGTGGAATAGCATACCACGCATTTTTAATCCGATTAAAAAACTCGTCAGCATTTCGGACGTTATTGCGATCTATCAGCTGTTTTAAAATTGACCAGAGATTTTCTATTGGGTTCAGGTCCGGTGATTGAGGTGGCCAGTCCATTACATTAATATTTTTTTTTTTCCTAAACCAAGTTTTTACTACCTTCGAAGTGTGTTTCGGGTCGTTGTCTTGTTGAAACGTCCATCATAAAGGCATTTCCCACTCAGCATATGGCAATATAACCCGCTCAAGGATGTTTTTGTAGGACCATTTATCCGTTATTCCCTGAATTCGATGAAGTGAGCCCAAACCATTGGCAGAAAAGCATCCCCACGCCATGACATGTTTGACGGTCTTTACACAAAATTCTTTTTGTACTCGTTTTCCTTTTGGTCGTCTAACACGAGTTATGCCATCACTAGCGATAATATTGAATTTCGATTCGTCACTGAAAAGAACGTTTTTCCATTGGTTTACTGTCCAGCTAATGTATTCTTGAGCAAATTGTAATCGTTTCAATTGATTACGCTTAGATATGAGAGGCTTCTTAGCTGGCCGATAAGCTAACAAATCAGCGTCAATAAGACGTCGAGAAACAGTTCTTGCGCTTACTGGAATATTTAATTGTTTAACAAATGCTGGAGTCGATTTAAAAGGAAACTTTTTAATCTCTCTTACAATTAACGCATCGGTTCTTTTGTCAGTTTTTCGAGGCCGACAGCCTCAGCAAATATTTTGTTTTTTTAAAACGTGATAAAATTCGAGAAACTGATGATTTATGCACCTTATACTTAATGGATAATTCTTTTTGAGAAATTATTTGCGCTGGCTTTTTTTCCTCTTTCCGATTTTTCATAATTCGCTTTGTGTTGTTTTTTGTTCTTTTGTGTCTTTTTTAGAATAATTTCCCTTAACATATTTACAACTTGATAATTTAATGTCAGATATAAATTGTAAAACACATACTATGTATGTATATGTAAGAGACTAGTGTCTGTGTAGGTGTAGGTATAACGCAAACTCATACATGTACTCTCTAAGAACGGTACGTAACAAAATCGAACAGTTTGAATTAAGGTTTGAAAATATTAAAAGGACTTACTCTTACTAGGAGAGATTTTATAGGGATACATACATTATATTGAGGACAGTGAAAAAAAATCATCAGGATGTAGTATTATAATACCACGTATCTACCGCGTAAATCAAGGTACAGGTGTACTATACACACTGTAAATAAGAATTTAAATATGTTAATACTGAAATAAAGTTTTAAGTAAATGTAGATTGCAAAAAATTTAAACATTTGTATGTGACTGACCTGACCTTACCTTACCTGACCTGAGCTGACGTATAATAAATAAATATAAATACATTTCAGAATACAAATAAACGACTCAAAATACAAAGACGAAAAAAGAACAGGGAAAACGCTAACACAATTTATGAAAACTAAAACAATAATAAGATGAAATCCTCATATCTATGTTCATACCTACATATGTACATATGTATGTATGTATGTATGTATGTAAAAAAAGTGCCAAATACTGCGATTATTTCTTCTCATTCTCTGTAGGACTCTCAGTTAATGTGGCGTATGAGCAATATTTAAAAAATTTTATAATTTGGATTTATTTATTCGTAAAGACATTTTAAAAATGATTCACTTCTTTTCGTATTTGTTTATATATTCATAAGATTGAAAACTGTGACGCTATGCTCTATTGTTTGCTTCTTTCCTTTTGTGCTCTTACCAAGATAACAAATACATACATACATACATATATGTATGTATGGATATGTATATAATAACAAACCAAAACATTTGTATTAGCTAACAATACTTATAACCATTTAATATAAAATCTAAACTGTGTGTGTGTATTTACTTTTTGAGTTTAATTTTCTATACTCTTAGTTTTATTTTAATCATTATTAATGCACATATGTATGTAAGTATTGTAATTATATATGCAGCAACTCATCAGCGATTAACTCATTTAATTTCTTTTATTTATTTATTAATTACAATACAATTACAAATTATATTCTAATTCTATACGAGCTGAGTAACTTTGACCATACGCTCGGGGTAGTGTCACAGACCAGAGCCTCTGGTGGGAATCGAACCCACGACCCTCACGCTAATAGTCTATCACACTACCCACTAGAATACCAGGGCGCTCCATAATTTCTTTTATTTTCTATTTTCAAGTGAAACATTTACAGATATGTATGTACTCATTAAATTATGTACGTACATAAATATTCCCTAACATTTTTAAGGGATTTTGTGTTCATGTTAAAAAATATGAATATAGCTAATAAATATAATATTGAAAATAAATTGCATCTTTAAAATTGTGTCAGCTTAAAACTATCAAGTTTCAAAATTTATAAAACAAATTCAACGGTTAATCGGCAAAGTGAGTCTCCAGATCATGGATTTAAAAAAGAGCAAAATATATTAAAGACGAAGTCTATGTACAGGAGGTATTATCTTGGTTGAAGATTTCATTGTAATGCCATAAATAAAACACAAAAATTCAACTCGATACCTGTGGTCTATCAAACCTACGGCGTTCTAAAATGCTTGACACCATATTTTTGTAAATAAATTTCTCATCTTTTGTTTTGACTCAATACTATCTTTGACAAAAGCGCTATCTTTGACTTTAGTCTTCGAATTTAGAATATTTAATACTTTTGCGCTTCTACTCAACGTCTGTGTGTGGTTATGATTTTAATATTTAAAATCAATCGTTTTGTGTGACCACCTCTATTCGCAATAGGCAAGTAACCTAAAGTTTTAAAACGATAAATGAATTCATCATTTTTAAAGCTTAATCGAATACTTCCTTCGAACTATTTTAACTTATTAATAATATATTTAGCAAAATAAAAGTATTGCTGATTATTTCTCGCAATTAAATATCAAGGTAACGCCCTCAAGTTTTGTTTCTTCGTTTTTTTTTCACTTATTTACTACGTTAACAAATTTTGGGCTGATTTACCACCGCAGTGTATTTCAAAGGGAAGTTATCGCTATACAATGCGTGGTGAGTGATACGAATTATTTAAATTTCTGTTCTGGAGGGTTTCTCGGAAATTTGAAACATTCGAAGTTCGTTATTAGATGGGAAATCAATAGAAATTTCGTTGCTAATGAATTGACCAGATATCGAATTCTGGCCCTATAATTTACGATGTGTTACCGGTCACATGAATTCCAATTGCCTTAGTTAAATTGAAAAGGATCCGTTCGTTAGTAGCTTTTGAACACGTGAAGTTTTGGTATACTCTTCTGAATTGAGTCGAAAAAAAAGATGGAGTAGGGTAGTTTAATATACAGGTAGTCTCCGACTAATGACCGCTCGACTTACGTTTATTCGCACTTACGACCATTTTTTTTTTTTACAATTTCTTTTACAGAAACTATTTAAAAAAGACATACATATGTAGTATTAGTACAGTATGTAATTTTTTTCTTAAATTTTTTTTATGAAATTCGACTTAATCGAGAATACCTGTAGTGACATATTTGGAAGCCTTACGGTTTAGGAAGGTCTCGTTATCTTACTTAACATAACTTGAGTGCTGCATACTTACAGCAAACCAAAAGTAATTCTAACATATACACACAGTCAGCCATTTCTTCAATACAGAAAAATAGAACTTTGATCAATTTGTTTATGTTATATTTCTCTGTCGCTCTTACCCTATGGTAAAATCTGTCCTCATTATTCTCTCATTGGACATCCGAATAAAAGCAATAAATGTTTTATTATTATGAATTTTTATGTTGCTTGTTCATTTTGTATTTCTTTCTTTCACGTTTTCGATTTACTCATTCCTAACATTTTTTTCAATAATTTTTCAAAAATTAAACAATTCGGTTAGATGGGTAGAAACGGATCTTCTTGATAAAGATATAAAAACTTTTTATTTATAATGTACTTATTTTCAATTATAACATTTACAATAACATTTAACAATATTTACCTTCCTTTTTTCTTTATAGGTAAGTTCCAGTACTAATTCAATACAAACGAAAGTGATATCCAATTGAATCGATACTTATTGTAAGTAATGTTTCAATAACGAAAGTTTCCATTAATTCGTAAACTGTATATTTTAACCTAAAAAAAAAAAAAATTCATATACTCTGTATGTGCAAATTGGGTATACGTAACTGTTATTATTATTGAAGTTGTATGTACATTCTGCCACCTTTTCTCCTTAAATACGAAAATAAATGAAGGAACAAAAAAAATAAACCAATTTGGAGGACATGAAGGAGAAAATGTTGTCTGAAAATGCCTAATAAATTATCATTGGGCATTAAGTCGTCTTTAATTCTTTTAACCTTAATAATTAGTAAATGTAACAACACACGTAGAGCAAAATCGCTGACAATCTTAGATTCATACTCTGAAAGACGACACACACATATTTACATTTGTCTGTATAGCAGGAATTCTTGTAGGAAAAAAGGACAATAATAAAAAGAACTACCAGAAAAGCGCAGATGGTAATGGTTAATGGTTATGGTGGAATGAATCCCCAACGACACCACTTGATGATGTCTTGCACATGCTTCTTGTTGCTTTCTCAACTCACTTTGACTGTCTTTCTGTATTTTAAAGTGAGTATGTTTGGCATATTTGGTGTTAGTGTATGCGTGTTGTGTATTTGTTATAAATCTTGATTGTATTCAACTTGTCGCCTTGTTGCCATATTGAATAGTATAAGAAATACATAAATGGTTTGAAATCCCTATTTATATTTTGTCGTTTTGTTTCTTAGCCTTCGGCTTCTTGAGATGTTTGCTTGGTTTATTTGTTGCTATTGTCGTCTGTTTTATTTGCATTATATGTGTGGTGTAGAGTATAGTCCTTTTCCTTGTACTATTTCCTTTATATGTGTACTATTCTCTGTTATCGTATGGTTTTATAATCGTATAGTGTGCATACATACATATGTGCCAAGCATTTACCGATATTTGGACTTTTACATATATTAAAACGGTTCGTTGTTAGAAAAATCATTAAAATAAGTATGCACTAACACAATAGTTATTTATTGTTATGTTGAAATGATAACAAATTACTTCAATATATGTATGCCTGAGTTAGCTACTGCTATTATTGCACTTAATTATCATCAAATCTCTTCATATCGATCGAGTCAAATTTAATATCTTACCACTTTATTTAAAAACTTCTTTAATAAGCATTTTTACCGAGGCATGTTTGACATTGGTCTTAGTTCCTACGGTATGATTTTAAAAAGTTAAAAAAAAAGTAAATTTGCAATAAATTGATCTTATATGTATGCCTATTTATATAAGATTGCTCCCAAACAAACTGTAAGAGTTTGTGATTTTCGTTGCATTAGGTAATTATATGGTAAAATATGAACAATATGCTCTCCATTCTTCGTTAATATTTTTCGAAACATAGCGTTTAATTATAACCTAGTCGTTCATTTGTATTTTATTAACGATTCATTCCATAAATTCTCTTAAATATTTACGCAGTGTATTTTCGGTAAAAGCACTTTAATTGAAAATAATAAATACATTTTCAGTATACTAATAGATTTCAGTCAATTGATTTGATAATTTATTTCACAAATGTTTACCCATACATACATAATTAGCCAGTACAATCCTTTAGTCTGGATTACGACCTAGCTTCTCACCCCACTTATGTTGTATGCGTTAATTTTATACATAAGTGGCGGAGGGACCTACAGATTAAAATCAACTCCGGACAGCAGATTTTTGAGAAGGTTTTTTTTTCATGGCAATTTCAGTTACTGTCAGAGTTTTTGGCAGAAATCTGCTGAGCCCCTCATTTATTTATTCCTTTGATAATACCAGTACAAACAAATTTTTTAAAATTATATAATGTAAGTTAGCCCTCTTGCCGTCACATTATTTATTTATTGACGCCGTCAGTATTTTGTGTTAACATTGACCTGGATGTCTGCTTGTTATTGTTTTACGTTATACAAATCTGCCTCGGTTTCTCTTTTTGCGATTTAGTATTTTTGTTTGTCAATTTCTTCTTCTTGTCCGTCTTCATTGTGTTATTTTCTGTCTGTTCGAGATACCCAATTTATTTTGATATTTTCTCTTTTGCCTACTTTCAGGTTTGACAGCAAAAATTGTTACAAAAGTTAAACACAAAAAGGAATAGAAGAAAACATATACATATAAGAAGTTGTTTTTTTTTATCACTTTATCGTATTTTTCTACGACGATAACAATAACAGCCATTTTTTTTTTTAACAAAATAGCAAATAAAATAAATGCAAAAACGGAAACGACTAAAATTAAAAAAAAATTGAAGTTTCTGAAAATATTTATATGTATGTACATATGTTATGTGATAAATTATGGTCGGATTCGTAGTAGGAAATGAACAATGAAAAGGAAAGCAAAATTGAGATTATTTTTTTCGACGTCTCACAGTCGTTGTCATAAACAATTTAAAATATTTGATATTTTCCCTCTGCATGAAAAAACGTTTGTTTAATAGTGTTTTTAATAGTTTCTTTTACTATTTATAAGTATTTTTATATCCGAGTAGAGAAAGGTGAGATGTAGGGTTTTTTTTAAATAACAAGATTGAAATAATGTAGTGCGTTTCGTATGTCGTAATGTGTAAGTCAGACAAGTATTATCTTACACAAAAGCTATGATTAACACAATTTCAAATATATTATTTGTAATAGATAAATAGATAACAACAACAGCAACAACTACAATTTTACCGTCATTAATCAATAATATACATCTAAAACTTTGTATGTTTCATTTAAGTCAACAACAACAACAACAACAACATCTAGTTTTACTTGTAAATTTTTTTTTTTTTTATATATACGAGCATATTTCTTGTTTGTTACTATATGCGCTTTGTTTTTATTGTTTTTGTTGCAAATTGTAGTACAAATCGTTAAGCCCTGGTTAGCCAAAAGTCCACGGAACGTACCTTTTCTATTCTAAAATCGAACGTACGTTCCGTTCCGTAAACGTTTTGCTCATAGGGGCTTTAGTGACGATAATTATTTGAATCGTGTTACATAGAATTTTTGTTATTCTCTGATTGTTTGTCTTTTGGATTATTTTTCGATTTATATTAATAAAAATTTAAGAGTATTTTTTGTGCGTCTCTCTGTCTGCATTCAGTAAGCTAATTATGTTGTCAATAAGTAAAAAATAATTAAAAAACAAAAACAATGTGAATATATACAGTGGACAGCAAACTCCAATACTCCAATATATTTTGGAAAAAAAGTCCCCACAAGGCCTAATATTTCTGCACAAAGTTCCGATATGAGTTTAAGAAAGTGTTTAGGAGATCATTTAAAAGAACGGTTATGTAATCGCTAAACCTCAAACAAAAGTCAATCGAAAAACTTGCTCATGCTGCCACCAGAAAACACTAAACAAAACTTGTATTTTCAATTCCAAATTGGTTAAATGGAGTGCTTGACCCTAAGGTACATTCTATTAAATACAAGGGATAACAATTTCATATATATTAGACCTTTTTAATTTAAAATTTACTCCGGATTCTCCTTGGGGGTACCTATGGAGTCATCTGAAACTTTTCCTAATTTTTTCTTGCAGAAACAAATGAATAAAATAATTATAAACAAATAAATATATATAAACTTTAATTTTTTATACAAGCTGTTGGTTATAATTCATGCACGTACATATATGTGTATTAGGTTTTTTTTTTTGTAGTGCTTTTATTTAATTTTTATGTACAAAATTGTTTCCACTATTTTCAGCATGGATGACTATGAATATGAGAGGAAACAACGAAGAGAACGTGAAAAATCTGAAAGACAACAAGTTCAAACATCATCATCGAATCGGGAGGTAGCATTATTTTCGGAACCCCGACGTGTAAATCCATCTGAAGATGATGACAAGATTGCAGCTAAATTGGGAGACTACTCCAAAGCCAAGGATTTTATTAATCTTTATACGGTAGGCATATCAAATTCAGGTCATGGCCAAATGCCGGCAAATGCTGTCCTACCGGGCATAGTGCCGACTAGTTCTCCTATACCAAATGTAAGTTCCGGTCTCGCGACAGCTGCTTCTTTAACGGGTTCCTCCTCAACATCATCGCAACGTTTACTCCCACCTCCCCCACCACAATCGCAACAACAATCACAGCAGCCACCACATCATTATCAACAACAGCAGCAGCAATTAAGACAGGCGCCTTATGTCAAACAAGCTGATAATAAACCTCCTTATAATGGTCGAGGAGGCTATCCCGGTCAACCGGTTAATCGTTTAAGCAGTGGAATGGCACCACCAAAAGGACCTCCACCGGGTAATCTGCTGCCGCCTTCCACACCACATATGCCAAATGGACGTCAATCTTCGTCGTCAACGTCGACAATTGAGAAATCATATCTTGGACCGCCAACTGCAGCAACCTCCTCGTTATCTTCAGCCCACAACGGCCGTTTCTCACAACCCTCTATACCAAAACAACGCCAAAAAGCACTACCATATGAGGTAAGTTTGTAATTTTAACTCTCATATAGTTAATTTTTGTTTTATTTAAATCTTTTTTATTTTTTTAGAATGACATTAAAGAAATTATTAATCATGTTACCAATACATTTTGTCCTCCAAAAATGTTAACTGCCATTGATGCAACACCTCATAACACTTTGATGGAGAACTATAATCTCAGCGAAAAGAATAAGCACAAGTATTCATTTGACATATTAGCCAAAACAAGTTCAGTCGAGCCATTGGACTCTCCTCCTCGTGTGCAAATGCCAGCACCTAGATTTGTGCCTCC
The DNA here is from genome assembly GCA_014635995.1 of Sarcophaga peregrina. Taxonomy (NCBI): domain Eukaryota; kingdom Metazoa; phylum Arthropoda; class Insecta; order Diptera; family Sarcophagidae; genus Sarcophaga; species Sarcophaga peregrina. Next base: position 105,270,037 of record CM025791.1, read on the forward strand.
TCCCTTAAACACTTCAACAAACCAAATGCCTTCTTCGAAATCAGCCTCAAATTCATTATCCTCATCTTCGGCTCCCACCTCTTCCACTTATATTGCACCTGTCGTCAATCCCTCCCCATCCACCGGCAATCCAACATCATCTACCTCTACTTCCTCCGTGCAGAGTTCATCATTAAATACTAATGCTGCTGCCGTTACATCACCAACTGTGCCGCACTCTCCAATATTGCCCAGACCATCAAAGGATACATTAACAAAACCTATGAAAACAGAAAAGCCAACACCGACACCGATTGAGAAACAGAATTCTACGTTAGAGAACGATCTAGAGCTTTCTGATTCGGATGATGATCGTAAAAAACAAAATAGTTCAATAATGAATTCAAGTGATAGTTCGCCGTCAGACTCAAGTGAGTCTGGAAGTGATTCGTCAAGAAGTGAAACGCATCAATCGGCAACTATTCCAGCTACACATCAGCTGATAAGTCAACAGCAACAAATAGGTTCAGTAATAGCAACAAAAAAGAAATTAGGACCTGGTTCATCCGGTTCAATAGCTGGCAGTGGTAGTAGTAGTTCTGGGTTGGGCTCATCTGCACCTCCTTCGGGCGGTTCATCGTCATCTTCGTCAAATAAGACACCCTCTCCTTCAAACACAACAAAATGGCAGCTTAGCAGGTATTTCAATAAAGCTCCTGTACATCAAACGCCAACACAAGATGTTGTCTCACCTTCTACTACGTCAATGGTAAACACCGTGAATTCTATGAATGTTGCCAATTTCAATATGCCTATCACTCTTAGAGGAGGAGCTCAAATTATACCAGAACCTCCTCAGCATGTGGCAAATATTAAGAATGAAGCGATAATGGATGAAGCAGACGATGATGACGAGGACGATGGAAATGGCAACGATATGGATAATGACAATATACGTAGACGAAATAGAGTTGCTAATAAAAGTGATACATTCCCCCATCCAGCTTTTCCATCTCGAAAAGCACCGGCGGGACTCTCGGTAACACCGCTTTCGCCTATGTTAGGCGATATCAAGAAGGAAATTTCTACACCCCTTGTAGGGATGGCTAATCAACAGCAAGTACCTATTCTCAATGCTTCAGAATTTGTATCAATACCATCCACCCAAATCAAACATGAAGGTATGTCTATAGCTGGAGGCCATACAACTGTTACCTCGTACGGTGGAGATGTCATAGAAGGTTTGTCAAATCTTTCTTCGGACTCGAATAGCAGCGATGTGGAACGCCTGCCAGTTAGAGGTCCTGGTGGTACTTTACAAATTCCAGGTGTTCCGGCCGCCATTACAGCTTTACCGCGCTCTCCGCCTATGGTGCAAAAAACTCAAATGCTTAACTCAGTCACTATGATACGCTTAGATCCACTTAATTCGTCGACAAGTTCTCATTTAACAAGACCTCCTCCTCCCCAATCGAGAGCAAAGAAACCTCGTAAGAAGCTAAAGCAACAAAGTTTCGCTAGTGTAGCACCTGATACAAGTGATGAGGAACAGGATGAATTAACGAAGCAACGGTTAGTAAGCCCAGTACCTAATGTTGCAATTAGTGGAAGTACAAGTGGCACTGTAACCGGTCCTAAAAAGGGAAGAGGAAGACCTCGCAAAACAACACCCAACCAAAGTGGAAATATAAGTTCAACCTCGTCGGCCTCGGCTTCTGCGAAAGGACCAACATTAACCGCCAAAAAAGATATCAACAAAAAACCCGCCTCTGTAACAAATGTTGCTGCTACAGCTAGAAGGAGAGCATCAAGACTTTATTCTTCAAATTCTTTAGCTCAAGATTTGAATACTTCACCCACTAAGCAAACACTAATACCGGCATCTCTAGCGGACTTACCGCCTACTCAACAACTAATTCCACCGGTCATTCCTGTAAAACAACAAATAGTTTCATTTGTTGCAAGTGATGATTCGTCCTCGTCATCAGATTCCTCTTCATGTTCTATATCAAAATCGTCATCCTCAGCCTCAGACACGGAGATAGAAGAAAAAAAAGTGAAAAAAATTATTACAAATTCATCGTCATCTGAAGTAGAAGAAACTAAACTCTGTAAAGTTAACTCTAAATTGACAGGCGAAGCAGAACAGAAAATTGTAGCCCCGAAACGAATCGTAAAAAAGCTGAACACCCGAAAATCTTCCTTAGAGGATTTATCAGCTCCGTTAACATCCAGCAATAAGTCTCATAATATTTCAATGTCTTCTTCATCTACGTCTTCATCATCAGAATCATCTGCAGAAGATTTTAGTCACCTACCTAATGCCTCATCGTTAACGGGGGGATCATCTCAGCAGATAGTCGCAATAACATCTGTTGGTAGCTCTTCTCAACGTTCTGCCAGTCATCAATCGCCGCATAAAGCGGCAGGTGCCTTCTTCTCGGAATCTAGTGGTGAGGATCGTTCAGATTCAGATTCAGGAGAGGTACGAAAAGAAAAGGTAAGAATCTGAAACCTGCAGTGGTTTTTCAATTAATTTAACTTTTTATGCGCTTATCCTATATTTTTAGAAATTGAAACGTGATAAACCAAAAAGTGATAAAAATAAAATTAGCACTTTGACCCGTATTTTCAAATCATCTAATGAAGGCGGCGCAAAAAAACAGGGTCAAGTTTTAATAGTTGATCAGTCTGAAGATCAGCAGCAACAACAACAGAAGCATATATCCCCAGCTCTAAGGTTATCACAAGAAAATCTTTCAGTTCTTCACAACTCCTCACAAAATACTCCAACCGCACAATCTCCTCGTTTAACCCCAAGCGGTCAAATGAGGTCGCCGCGTTCCATAAATATGACACCACTGGCTTCTCAGGTTTTAGCTTCTGGTGCAATAGTGTCGCATCGTACACCAGATCGTAGTACAAGCAGTGCTGAGAGAAAAATTCAGCAGCGTATTAAGACACCAACAAGAACCCCTACTCGAACGCCTCCCACCACAAGAACGCCAACTCCCACACCTTCGGTAGCAGCTGTATCTGGTGTGCATCACAAAACCCAACAGCAACCTCTATTGTTACAACCTCCGCTTCCAACATCTTTAATATGTAAAATTGATCTCTCTAGATTGTCAAATGTACCCATGGAATGGCACTCCAATACATACCGTTTGTATGGTCATATTCCTGGACAACAACAGATCCATCTTACGTCTTGCGCTGGACGCACTCCTATATATGACCATGAAACAATACTGAATGCGGATCTGCAATCATGTAATAACCAAATGCGTTTAAAATCTGCATCTAGTGGCAACTTTAGTTGTGGTGGCAGTGGCAACGCAACTCCTAGAAGTGCGGGTAACCGAACGCCTATCCAAATTGCCTCTATCATATCGTCAGCTTCTGAGAGAGAACTGTCACATTCTAGAGAAAATCTTCACGAATTGGGAAAAGAAAATGGAAACACTGGTCGTTCAAGTAGTCGCTCAACGGATGGCAGTGTGTATGGTGGTGGCTCAACTCCTAAGGAACATCTGCAACCTCCAAATGGTTACAGTTCTGGAACAGCTGTGAGGGGGTACAATTCTCCAAACAGTGGGGGAGGCAATAAACTCTTGCCTGGTGTTAAACACGAACAGATAATAAAGCATGAACCTGATTCGGAATACACCTGCAGTGAAACTAAATTTAAAAGCGACTCTTCCACAGATCCAGCGGTCATAAAACAGGAAATCTTAATACTCAAACAGGACTATAAGCCCAGTGATTTGTCTGAAAAATCATCCCTATGCTCACCCAACGATATGTCGTTAGAGCCAAAACTGAGACGTAAACGCAGTACTAGTTCTAGCTCAAGTCCTTACAAAGAGAAAAAACGGAAAAAAGAAAAGGACTTAACGACTTTAACAGAAAAAGATAAATTGACAGGCACTGCAACCCATAAAGAAATTGTAATCGAATCTTTAAAATCCTCTAAAGACTCCAGTTTGAATGACGTTTGTTTATCGAACCCTAATGGAGAAGATCAATCGCAAAGAGAGGTAAATAAAGAATGTAACTTGTGATTTCCAAATTGTACTTGCAAAAACTAATATTTTCTATCTTTCTTTAGAAGGAACATCAAATGTTAGACCAACAATTTCCTCCAACAAATCATGATCGGTTACAAATGGAAAATAAGCTCCTACAACAAAATACAGATAAATCAAATAATAATAATTGCAGCAAATTAACTAATAATTGTTCAAACACTGCCAGTCCTGCGCATTTACAAAACACAAGCAACAATTCAACCACTGTTGTCTCAACTAGTATGCCACCTCCAGCCAATGTGGGACTGTTACCAATTGCAACTCCACCACCTTCAAAGAATGCTTCTCTCATTTCAACTCCAGTAAAGACAATACCATCAACTACTTCCTCCTTGCAATGTCCTTCAGTACCATCAACGGCAATATCTGCTGCCCCGAGCTCCTCGCAATCCACAACAGCAGTGAGTACAGCAGCTACGTCAACGCAGGGAGCTCCAACCCAAGTTATCTACCGTTCCTATTTCGAACGGGATGATGACGCTTTGAGTGATGAATTCAGGTTTGTTGCGGAATCATTTATTGAATATTCGAACTCCTCTACCTACTCCTCCAACAACAACAACACTACCAACTCCTCCGTTACGGCCAAATTTCAAAATTTATTACAAATGTAAACCAACTGTTTTATGTTTATTTTGCTCAAAATTGTTTTTCTTTCCCTTTAACTATAGTTTCATTTTCAATGGAAAATTTTATTTACAAAAAGCTATTTAAAGTTTAAAACCTGTAGATTGTGTCGTGTTTTTAGTTTGAAATTTATTTTTAGTCTGTCAATGTTTAAGTTGCCAACAATTTCATTCCAATTACAGCAAAGACGGTAAATTTTTGCAAGAAGCTGTTCATCGTAAGCATGCTGCTGACCGCGAACAGGATACTTTCAATCAAGTGACTTTATATTTGGAGGCTGTAGTTTACTTTCTCTTATCTGGAGCAGCCATGGAACAACATAGTCGTTCTGAAGATGCAGCCTGGACCATGTACAAGGACACCTTGTCTTTGATTAAGTGAGTAAAGTGCAAACACTTCTTTGAAATGTATAGATACGTAGCAGTAAAATTAAAATTAAATTAAATAAAATTCCTCTTTTCACATTTTGGTTTTTTGGTTTTTTTTTTTTATTTAATTTTAGATTCATTTCTTCTAAATTCAGATATTTGCAAGTTTCATCGGCTAATCAACATGAAACTCACAATAAAGTTGCTATATTAAGGTAAAGCTAAAATTTTTTTTTTTTTTATAAAATTAGTAATATGTTTAGTCAATCTTAAACTTGTACTTTATACGAGTACAAATTAGTTACTGGGTTTACGAGACTACGCAAAAAGAGTGAAACTAATAAACCAGTTCGCAATTATTTTGTTCCACTGAAAACAATTGCTAGATGATGAAATTGGTGTCTGTGTCGTTATTAAAGAAAACATAACCCCTCTAACATTGATGAGATCAATAAAAATGAATGATAATTCATTGCAAAGGTTTTGAAAATTAATATTATCAGAAGAACTGAGACAAAACTACTCCTTATTTTTTAATCATACAAAGGTCAGGAGCGAATATCAGCGACCAAACCGATCGAACCTAACCCAATGCAACAACGAATGACAATAAGATATTTGGTCAGGCTTGCAGCGAGTATACTGTAAATCCCAAGTGCGTTCATTGTGGTAATAGCCATAAGAGTACTACAAAATTCAAATCGGTGTCATTACATGCTGAAATGGTAATGATAATGGTTGCAAAAAGAATGTGTCACAATAAAGTTCAATGAAAGTAAAATCGAAAAATAAATAGCATTCTTAAGCAAAGAGCGTTTCCAAACCTGTATTTAACATTTAATAGCACTGAATGTACTCTTCTTGTTTTCTAAATGCATTTAAACAAATTGCAATGACTACTACAATAACGCAAAATATTAAAATAGGAAGGAAATAAATATATGTACACATTTATTTATTGTCAAATAACTTCTATAATTAATAAATTATACAAATCATATTCAGCAATAACAATTTGCATATTCATATTCAATTATTCATATTCAGTATTTTTAATATTGCAGTCTGCGTTGCCAATCATTGATCTCACTAAAGCTTTTTAAACTGAAAAGACCCTTTTGCCGTCAAATCAACACAATTTGTACGGAATTCTTCAAGTCGGGAAAAGGTGATATTATCAATGGTACAACACCTTCCTCTATCTCACCTTCTAATTCAGTAGGTTCACAGGTAAGTTTTGCTTTATGTCACAAAATATTGTATTAAGTCTATTTTATAATTTCATTTCTTATTTATCTTTTAAATAGGGTTCCGGCTCAAATACACCACCCGGAAAAATAGTGCCTCAAGATATACACTCAGCTTTATGCCAGCAAAATCAGTACTTCAATTATTTAGCCAGTAGTCATGAATTATGGGATCAAGCTGATCGGTTAGTTAGGCAAGGCAATCATACGGGTAAGTGCAATTAGTTTGAATGTTGTAAAATCCGTAATGAATCATGAACTTTAATCACTACATTTTTATTATTTCAGACTTCTTTATTGCTCTGGATCATGAGAATGGTCCATTGACTTTGCACAGTAATGTCTATGAAGTATTTCGTTATGTCCAGGCTGGTTTAAAAAAACTTAAAGATGAAATGCTTATTCAATAATAAATCATTTGATGAAATTGTTTATTGTAACTTTTATAAAACTATAAACAAACAAACAAAAAAAAATAAAAAATGAGATATTAACATAATTCGATCAACATCACCACTTACTCAGCCGAATAATGGATTATTTGATTTTAAATTGATACACAAAACATTGCTTCAATCTATATGGAAAATTCAAATATGAATAAATTGTAAATAGCGCATATGATATTGAATACATTTTTCCAAAAGAACAGCTAAACGAAAGATACCTTTTTAGAAATAGAGTGCTTTGTCAATTTTTAAAACATTAAAAGAATTAAATTTTCTTGATTAGTCATTATTATTATTATTGTTATATTTTACTTCATATATGAAGTGAAATGGCGCTTTAAGACCATTACACAACGTTATGTATATTTTAAAACAATTTTGGAAAATATATATATATATATATTAATGAACAACTTGATTATTATTTTAAGTTAATATTTAGTTAAAAGAATTGCTAATACGAACTTATTTATAAAGTCATAATTTTATAAATTTTGTTTTTTTTTTTTTTTTAATAATAAATATGTGCTCAAAAATATATTATGTTAAATATATTTTGATTGTAAATTTAAGTTTTTTTTTTTTTTTTTATATATATATATTGAATTGTTAATTTTTTAAAATTTTATATATATTTCCTGGGTTTCTTTCTTTGAATTTAGTTAATTTTTTATAAATAAAAAAATAGAAAAATGTTGATGAAAAAAAATGTTTAGAAAATTTCTTGAATAGGCGTTTTTTTTTTAATAAATAAGATTATTTTTAATATGTATTGAAATTAAATCAATACAACATATTTTATTAAGATTTCTGTATTTAAAGTCATTGTTGCTTAATTTATTTCTAATATTACTATAAAGGAATTATTTATGTCTTAAATTTAAAATTTTACTCTATGCGGAAATTCATAAACAATTTACAATAAAGTACTATGAACTTACAAATATTTGATTAAAACTATAACTTGTATACACATTTTTCAGTCTTAAAATGTAGTTTTGATTTTCACGATCAAAAGCAATCAATTTTCTAAATATTTAACAAATAATCAACGAATAATTTTAAAATTGTTATAATTCATTAGTTACGTGCTAACATATAAGATCGAATTATTTTTATTTTTGTCAACATTGTTATCTTTTGTTAAGGCCATGTATTTAATTTTAGAACACTAAATCTTTATACTTACATAGAAATGATTAAAACAATTTCGAATTGTTTTATGCGCATCTTACTCTATTCTTAGAAGTATGAAAAATAAATTGAATTATTTTTTATTATATAGGATATTAAATTATATCTACTCTAATGTAATCACATAGTTATGATTTTTCATTTCCTCGTACTGTTTTTAATAATTATTAATTTTGTAGGTTATTATTTTGAATAGAAGTTCTCTATAAGAAAAAAAATCACAAATAATATTAAAAGAGAAATTATTTTATTAAAACTATAAAAATATACAACTTGAGTTTTATTTACAAAAAAAAAAAAAACAAAAATACCACAATTGAAGGCATCAATTCCTTTTAAATCCAACAATTTTTAAATTTATTTAGTAAAGTAACTTATTTTAAGTTTTGCAGTAGCCTGTAGTATAATTTTCATACCGAAAGCAATGTATTTATTCAACTGACATGCGTACATGAAGTTCTTTATTCAATAAATTTCAGTGCTTGCTATCTGAATCAATATAATTTTAAAATACATATTAATTTGCTTTGAATGTATATTTTAAAAAATTCATGATTAATATAGTGACGGTATTAAAAGCTGTGTGTGTGTAGATACAAATTGCTTACAATAATTTATATTCTTGAAAATGATTTGGCAAGTCGTGATTATTTGAATACTCGTTTTTTTGGTGTTTATACCAAATGTTTTTATTGTCTTTTCAATAATATAATAATTAGTTCATATACTATATTAAATTACAACTGCCTAAATCTAAAATATTAAATCATATACAATTTAATAAAAAGTCAAAAAGCGCAAAATAGAAATATGAAATATAAAACTTAGGGATTTACAAATTCTTAATGTCTGGTACTCAGAAAGATCAAAGTGTATTTTCAAATGTGGAAAATGAAAGGATTATTTGCAAAATTATATATATATATATATAAAATTATATATATATATATATAAAATTATATATATATATATATAAAATTATATTATATATATATATACATTTCTGATATGGTTAGTTAAGAAAAAGACATGTCGTGTACTTATACATTACATATTATAGTGATATTTATAATTATACTTTTCATAAGATCAATTAAAGCTGGTGAATATGTAATCTAATTAAATACCATTAACCCCGTAAATAGAACCTAGTTGTACTTATATCTATTAATCAAATAAATATTAACCTGATATAAAGACGAAAGACAAAAATGCAACCGTTAAAAAACTATTATGCGAAGAGATACATAAATAGTTATTCCTTGGGCTACTAACTGTATACAACATTCGACAAAGTTCTAAGAATAATGGTCAGCTATTTTTGTTTTAAAAACAACAATTTGTAAAATTACTATTATAGAAACCACTTGAACAAGTAATTTAATAATGTAAATATAAATTAATAAATATCTCAACTCATAATGCAAACAATGATTTCAATACGAACACGTTTTTTATACATTAAAACCAAAAGATTATATAAAATTTTGAACTCGATTCAAAAATATAAGCAAATTTATTTCATTGTATATAAGCATGTGGGAACTCAATCATTAATAAAGACATGCAAATTGTGTATGAGTGTCAAAAGTAAGCATAATGTTAATTACAAATTAACTTTTTAGGGTAATAATATACTAAAGAAAAATAAATATGCAATACATATACATATATATATATATATATATATATATAAATACATACACACATATATTTTTATATTACTTAATATAAAATTATTAAGTATAAAGATAAGGCGAATTGTATAATTGAATTCTGAATAGCAAAAAATTTTTTTTTGTTAATTTTGTGTTTCTTTGTTGTAACTTTAATTCTAAATCATAAAATTGAAAAAAAAAAGAAAAAACAAAATAAGAAATATTTACTTCAAGTCTAATTATTTGCTTCAGAATCAACTGTGAACCAAACTCTATTATTTTATCTTCTCCCCTAAAAAACAGATTTAACATATTTTGTACAAATATGTAATATACATACATATTATTAAAAAAAAAAAAATACAAATTTCAAATACAAAAAAATACAACTTAAATAATTATATAAATAAATTACCATTATTAAAAATATTATAAATTTAAGTTTGTAAAAAGAACAAAACAAATTAATATTTAACAAACAACAACCAAAAATGGAAAATCAATGATTTACTCAAATGTAGTTGTTTAATCAAAAAGAATAACAAATTTAAAAATATATTAAATTTACAGAAACGGTTATATTTTATTTTACTTTTTTAAACAATATAAAACAATATTTTTTCCATCGAAGAAAATAGTAACAGTAATACATTTTTGTTCTCAATAAATACAAAATATATTTTAAAATAAATCTGTTCTACAAAAATGCAAGAAAATTAGAAGTCAATTCAGTCGACTAGAATATGACTATATAAACTTAAAGCATATAACTTGCAATAAAGTTAGATCAGCAACAATTCCAACATATTTTTTTGCGTATTCTTTCACCACTTGGACGAATTTACTACAATATGTACGGCAGAACTCGTACTTAGTTTCCGTTTCAAAGTTCGGCGAACCCGAACTTTTTCTTATTAAATATTAAATTAGAAATACATTTTTGGAATGTAATCGCCGTAGTCTAGTAGGCAGTGTGTTGGCATATTAGACAAAAAGCGCGGGTTCGTATTCCAGGTCAGGCATCAAAACAAAAATACAAAAAGTATTTCATCGGTGTTTTCCTCTGAGCAGATTTCTGGCAAAACCTCTGAGAGTAAATAAAATTGCCAAGAAAAGTTTCTCAAAAATCTGTCTAATCATGAGTTCCAATATTCATATATATTTGTTTTACGATCACTAAATGGTTCAGATATAGATTTTGATTTTTTTTTTCGTAAATATTTTCGTCTTGAGGTTGATGTGAAGCAGAATCTTGCTTTTCCCATAAAGATGAACCTCTTCTCTGCTATTTTTAATTCCGCCTCTGATACTTTTTCCATCACGGTAGATGTTTCAAAATTAAATGAATTATCATTTAAAAATTAATTATATCCTGTGTGGATTTTTCTAGCTGTTGTGTAGAAAGGTGCTTAGACTTAAAACGTGGTTCGAGTGGTGATTTAATATAAATTAAATAAAACGTTCGGTGTTTGACCAAACGATGAGCTTTGGCCGAATGTCACTTCTTACCGTATACCGAACCCGTAGCCGAACGTTCATTCGGACTCTAATAAACAGATATGGATGTACATAAACAATATGTATCTTCTACCTTAACCATCTTCTAAAATGAAATAATTTTAACTAATTGTATAAATATTAAATGATTTGATACTAATTTTATTCAAAAACATGATAGCTACAAATCTAATGGCCAGCAAATCTAGATTCTCTTCTTTTGCCATACGAGCTGCAGACTTCAAAAGACTAATACATACATGCACGCGGCTAATCCTTCGAAGCCAGAATGGAAGAACGTAAATCTACAGGGCCTTGTCTTTACGTGTTAAATTGCTTTGATTCAGTTTCATTACTCTTTCTTTCCATATAGGTTTTCACGTAAAACTGTGTGAGTTGTGCCTTCTTTAATAATTAAAAATTGAGATAAGTGCTATTTTTCACACAATTCTTATTTATTTTCAATTTTGTTAAAATTTGTGAAATCGGTGACTACTTTAAAATTTCGATCTTTGTGGTTCTCTGCATATTTTTTTCTTTTCACAACGTAGTGCAGATAGGCGCAATTAATGGAGATTGTCGCCATATTGTATTAGGTAGTGTGTTGGGATATAAGACGAGTATTTTGTGAGCTCGACATCTAACAAAATGGATATACAGTGGACCCTCGATTAACGAACTTCACACACAGCGAACAGTAATTTTTTTTATAAAAAAAAAAGTTTCGCTTAAAGAACGAAGTTTCGCATAACGACAGAAAAAGGGGAAAATCTTAATTGCATGTAAAATTTCTTCCAGTTTATAGCAACGAAACAGGGGAAGTCCCGAGTGTACATTAGTGTGTTGTCTGTGTTCATCTTTTGTCTCAAGTGAATAATTCCATTCAGAGAAATGCGGAATTAATGGGAGTCTGTGACATCATACATTAAAAAGCATTACCCCAATTAGGCAGTGGTCGTACGTGCAACAGAATTATTTAACGATAATGCTGTGTCTCATTTTCAACAAATTTTGAGGCGACATCAGAAACAAACGGCGCTAGACATTTTTTTTTTTTTTTTGAAAGAAAATTATAACATTATAACAAAAAATTATTTCCTATTTTCCTTTATCTTTAAGATATATGTATTGGCTTATTTTTTCCGTTTTAAAAGTTTTGAAGAATTTTTTGTAGCTTTCTTTAAAAAAAAAAAAACGTTCAAATTGAAACATATTAGTGTGTAGTTTTTTTGATCTGAAACGGATTAATTTATTTAAAATATATTTATATGGAAATAGTCGTTTTGCTTAATGAACTTTTTGCATAATGAACGAGGTGCTGGAACGAATTAAGTTCGTTAATCAAGTCCACTGTACACATAAACAAATTTCTTTCGGTGACCTCGTCTTAGCAGAATTCTGTCATTTTCACGAATGAGTCGTAGCAAATCATTTTTATTTAAATTATGTTATATAAATTATGCATAATATAATTATTATGTAGTAATATGTGAAAAGCTAGGTCGTAATCCTGACTAAAGGGTTGTAATGGCCAATTATGTATGTATGTATGTAATATGTGAAATGTGAAGCCTTAACTTTTTCAAACAATAAATTCTTAATATTTTACTATGAGTTAATTTTAGGCTGGCTGCTGGGTAATGTCCAACATATTGGACAATGTTATCTGTCCAGATTACATTAAATTGGATTTTACTTTCCAAAATTCTGCCTCTTTTCGAAAATGGCTTAGTACAACAAAAAGCGGTGACAAATTCTGAATTTAAACGATACATATATGTATGTATGTACATATAATAGTAAACTTTCTTTTAATAACGCTATTTATTAACCGTAAAAGCCTGTTTACTACCGTCAACATAATTAATTTTATTGTTTATTTCTTAGAATTTTTGAAATTTACCTCAATTATAATTGGATAATCTTTAGCATTCACGCAACGCTTAAAATTAAACTAATTAAATTTGTATATGTGTTGGTAATCTTTGTGTTGCTCCGCACAACATATCAGATTGTACCTTCAAACTACATTGTATTGTTGTTGTAAAGGAGAGAAGAATATATGGTTGTTGGAACAGAGGTAGTGCAAAGTAAAAAAAGTGTTTTGGCATTCATTAAGCTCACCTTGGCCAGTATGTGTGAGAATTATTTACAACACAAAAACAAAAAAGGTAAGTTTGTCCCATTATTTGATGTGTGGCCAGGCCAGGCAACTTAAAAGTCATTAGTTAGTTTGATATTTTGTTATCTATTGTGAATTAAACTTTAACATGTAAAAAAATTTTACTTTGCTTTCGTATACTCTTATTTTGATTGGTGTAGTTTGGCAATGCTGTAGATCAAATGATTTTTCTACGTTTGTTTTTAATCTTATACTGTGTTTTTAATAGTGTGCTGACCACAGATTTGACATTTATATAAACATATGGTGATTTTGATGCGGCAATGCCATAAAATACGTTAATATTTTTCTCATTTGCATAAAACCGAACCTGGTTCACTGAACTTCAAGTACGAGGATTCAATAAAAAGCCTTGATAAATAATAAATTGTTGAAATAAATAAGAGTCGGCCAAAAATTGTAACAAACTCGAATGAATTATTTTGTTAAGGAGAAATTTCAAATAATTGCCTCATCTGATGGAAAGTTGCTGTGGCTGCAAAGGACGCGTAATAAAGTATTAATTATTTGTTTGCATAATGACAATGCATATATTTTTATGGTTTTCAGTTCAGAAGCAATCATATGTTTTTATCTATAAAATTTATTTTATCGATATCACTTTATTCGAATTATATAAGTTGGCGTTACTGATCATCCGTTTCCTTTTTTATTTAGAGCTCAACATTTGGAGTCTTGTAACCAGTACTACTAGTCTTGACAACAATTCAACTATCTAAAGTTTAAGAGCATCACAAAAGTATTTACTAAGTATTGATTTGATATCTCACAATTAAATCTGCTCTTCATATATTTTTAATTTCATTCCTGCGGCGGTCCACTTTAATAATTCCTAAGCTGTCCTAAAAAATGGATTCGTTTGGACGAAGTCAATCACGTCAAAGACAACAACAGCGTTTTCCACGTTTTCTCGCTTTAGACGCAGAAGGATGGTAAGGTAAGCCATATGAAATTTTAAAGTAAACCTTTGTGCAACATTACGTATGAGTGTTCTTCTTATTTGTGGAATGGATAAAAAAGCTTAGTTCCTTATATTAAATATAAACTAAATTAGATATAAAATGTATATAATACACAGATGGTAGTAAAATTTATTCCACCTCTAAATTGATGCATTATGTAGTACAATAATATTTAAGTTGTTTTTTAAATTACTTTAACTCACGAATCGGCAGCCCTGGTCGCCCAACTTGTTAAACTGCATAAATAAATCGGAGATATATAAAAAATTTGTTCGTATAAATTAAACATCGTTTTACTGTATGTTTTCAAATATATTTTGCAGACATAACAGAGGGCACATTTTGTATGGAAAGTACAGAGTTCAATGGTCTTTTGACATGAATGAATGAAGATGTCAAGTTAAGCAAAAGGGCGACTTAGGAAATAATCTTTAAAAAATAAACATTAGGCATACGCTCACACACATAGCATAAAATCCATTCCTTACTACAAGCTGATGATGTTGTGCTAAGAAGGAAAATAAAACGTAAATAAAGCAAGAATTGTGTTAGGTTAAGAATTCGATAAATGCGTTTACACCCCTGTAAAAGGTTCCTCAGTGAAGTTAAGGTTTTGTATGGGAGCATAAAGAGATTTGGTAACAGAGAGAAAATTGAGAGACTAACCTACCACAATTAATAGCATGTTTAGGGATATATAGAAATTGCATTTCCTTTTTCATCTGTACTCTATTTTAAAATACATAATTTACACTTTTATTAAATTTTTTAGCTTATTATATTTACAAATTAAAAATTTTAAATTGAATATTGCTTTTTGATGACATCTAATTGGATATTTGACTAAATTTTACTTCCTTAGCAGTTTACACTTATAAAATTTAAAATATGGTAAACGTAACAGGGGTCTACGGTCTTTTTAACTTTACTATATTCTCTCATAACATCCATAATTTTTTTATACAAATCTTTAGGACGTAGCAGAAACAATGTCTTAATAGTATGTTGTGTGTTCTATTGTCCCTTTGCACAGAACGAAGAGGGACTATATGTTGCAGCTTTTACAAATATGCAATCATTTAGTTCTTGCACTCTTCGGCAGCAAGTTGTGTTTTTTCAATTCTCTACGTATTTTATTAAAAACACTTAAATTTTCTGATACAAAATATATACATACTTATACAGAATATGACTTAAAAAGTAAACGGATTTAAGTAAAAAAAAAAATATATATATATATATATAAAGATTAATGTTAAATAATTTCTAACATTATGTTATCGCAATAGTTTCAAATGGAAAATATTCATTAAAAAAAAGGTGAAAAATTACTTAAAAATAATGTAAAAAAAAAAAAAAATTTAAACTAAAAAGAAATAATATGTATATAAGCAATTGTTTAATAATTCACTCGATAACGAAAAAAAAAAAAATTAATTTCTATTTAAATGTAACCGAAAAAGTGTGAGTTATATGCATTTTGTTATTCTTTTTTTCTTTTGCCCACACCCATATTTTTTAAGCTGCAAAAATTATGTAGTGAAATTGTTTCATGTTAATTGTATTTGCTTTTGAAATTTTTAGTTTATTGTGTACATATCCTTTGATAGTATTCCTGATTCTACTTTTTTCCCTTGCTCTGTTTGGTGTTCCCTTTAATTGCTCTCTGTTTTCTATATAGATGTATATTTGTACATATGTATATGCGTATTGTATACTATGTATAGATTTGTAATGTATTGCAATAATACGTACTTGTTGTTTTTGCATCAACACCATTCAATGACTATAATTAAAAAAAGCTGCATCTCTTTTTTAGTTTCCTGGCCTGTTTAAGCTTGCTTGTATATTAAATACTCTTGCACTAGTAGTAGCATCCTTTAAAAACGCCCCCATATAGACTACACAATGTAAAACATATATAGAAACAGCGATGCAAACATTCATATGTATACACACCATCATCAGCATCATCATCATCATCATCATCATCATTATCAGTGAGTGCAAAGTTTGTTGTACTATTTTCTCATCTGAAATTGCAGGATTTTCATTCTTCAATTGCAAACAAAAATAAACAAATAAAATAAAAAACCGCTCTACTTACTGAAGAAGATAAATAAACAGAAAATCAAAATTGTCTCCGTTCTGCAATTAAAAAACTCAACTCTCCACGTTATTTTTTTCAAATACATATCTCTTAGAGAAATCTTTTCTACTATTATTGCATATATTAAGGCATGATTTCCTCAAATATATTCTCTTAAATAGTGATTAATTTTTATTTTCGGTTAACTCTCTTTTTTATTCTCTTACGTATGATGTGCGAATACATATCAATTGCCGCTTTTGGCTAACAATTCTTTATATTTTTAGATGCAAATGTATTGTGCATTATTCGCTTTCCTATTTCTACATACATACATACATACATATGTGTGATTTATTCTCTTTCAATTTTGATAAACCCCCTATTGTACTATTTTATAAATTTTCAAACAGATTTTTCCTACAGATTTAGCCGCACCCTAGAAATATTTCTTAATTTTAGATGTTATTCCTATATTTTGAAATCCTTTCCATACATAAATGTTTTTCTTTCTTTTAGCAGTACTCAGACCTTTTCAAAGAGTAATTTTATAAATTTTTCTTTTATGTTATTTTTATTTTAGCCTTTTGCAAACTTTTTTAATCAAATTTACTATATCTCTAGGAAAGATAATATATATATATATATATATGTACGTATGTATATACTTATATATGTATATATCTATATGGTATGTATACATTTTTGGTATATACATATGTATATTAAGTTGTTATAATTATTTTTTCAACAATAAAATACTTTTAAAAAGTACTATTTCCATTGATAAATTTGCGTTATTGTTGTGTTGTGGTGAATTTATTTGTTTTCCTTTCATTTTATATACCCACCATTCTTTTCATTTTTCTCTTTATTCGAATAGGTTTTCATGGTTGTTCGTTATTTTGGAGCTTTTCGTGAATTTTATCATAAAATTTCCTTTAGTTTATTTCGGTTCTGTTGAGTTGAAGAAACGTCTTCAAATTTTTAATTCATTTTCGGCTTTACCTTTGATTTTATTTTTGTTTCGTTTATTTCGTTTTTGTTCTGAGTTTTTCTTAATTTTTCAAAAGAAACTGTTTTCAATTTTATTTACTTTAATATCTGTATGTATGAATTTCTTTTATTGATTTTATCAATAGTTAAATTGCTCGGTTATATAAAAACAAAAATTATTCATATCAACACTTTTTTAATTTATTTATAATTTTCATTTAAATGTATTATTGAAAACAAAACGTGTGTTTCGTAATCAATTCTTATAAGTATATACATATGGTATATGATTTATGAAGGAATTTTATAAAATACTAAAATATAAAAAAAAAAAATGAATATTACAGTTAAAAATAGTTTTATATTTGCGGCAAAGATATTAAAAATGTAAACGTATTTGACTTTAAAAATTTGAAAATCATAACCTCATTGTTGAATGTGATGATTGTTTCAATAAAGTTTTATTAGCTTTGTATTAATGTAATTTCGTCTAATTATAATGTATTTAAATTGAATAAAAATTTGAGCAAGTTCCTTAAAATGACTAAAGCCTAAATAAAAAAATAAGGTTGTGCTTTTTGATTTTTGCCCTTAAACAATAATGCCTCCACTTAATCACAATATTTTATTCTATTTTTATTAAAATTAAAATTTGAAATAATCATAAATCAGCTGCTTGTAATAGTGAAAAATGTGCATTTAAAAAAGAGAAAATATTTTCTTTTATGCTAATTTCAAACATAACGCATGCGTTTTAGTGTTTACTCTAAATTAAATTTCCATCAGCACCTCTCTCTATACATAAGTACATACTACGGGTATAGAGTATGTAGTTCTAAAAATATTTCTAATATTTTCTTCGGTGTATTTTTTCTAAATTTTAAATTTTGCACGATATATCAATGCGTATTTTTTGCTCTATTGGAATAACAGAAAAGTAATTATATTAAAATATATACATATGTATGCATGCATATGGAAATAATGTAATAATAACTTGTTCGATACATATACTGACAAGTATTTACATATTGTTTACTTAGAAATTGTTATTTCGTATTGAAAACTTATGCAAAATTATGTCTTAATTTCAACTAAATACTTATTCTTCTATAGTCTACGTTTTCTAGACGATATTGAAGATGATATGGGTTTATAATGAAATAGAATTCGGAAATAAATTCAATTATAAAATATTAATAATTTATTTATGTTAGATAGATACAATGGTTTTGTTTATATTGTCAACTAACAAAAATTAATTTTACTAACATTTTAAGGACAATTTTATACGTAAAGTTAAACCTTGACCTTATAAAAACTTGTTGATCATTTTTATGGTTTCACTTGAACTGTTAGTTTTTCTGATAGGCATATGTTCTTGTGGTGTAATACTAGTAAAAAACTTATGATACTAACTAAGAAAAACAAAAAAAAAAAAAAAAATTATTAAGGAAAACCCTACAATGCAACCTTATCTCAATTAATATTAAAATAGTTTATTATAAAAAAAAACCTTTGAAAAAAAAAAAAAATAATAATAAATTAAACTATTCGTTAATTTGTTTTGTTTTCTCTGTTTCTTTGCAGTAGTTTTTAAACAAATTGTGATCAATTTTTATAAAAAAAAAAAATAATAATAATAAAATAAAACGATATTTTCGAATTGTTTTCGACAATATTCGAAAAACATTTAAGGCTACGAGTTTAGGCCACAGTATAAACACATCTTTAGATTTTAAAGAGGTATTTATTTATATGATATGTTTAATTGTAAAAAAAAATGTTGCATAATTTTTGTTGTTATTTTCTGTTTAATTACAGCTCATTTTATTTTTTAGAAATATATTTTATGCTTACATAAAAAAGTAAAGAAAACTGACAGTATTATATATATATTATATTAAATATTATCTCGAAATTTTTTTTTGCATAGTACTTATTAAAGACAATCTAAATTTTTTTTAGAGAATCGTGTTACTTTTCCCCAAATAACACATCAGATAGAAATTTAGGTAGTTTTTTTTATTAGTTTGAGAACTTGAAATTTCATTAAAAATATTAGTTACCATAAAATTTTCAAATTAAAACCAATTAATTTCTAAATGATGACTACCAGCTCATCAGCGGGCAACGCAATGGTTGAAGGTCAACAACAGAACGGCGGAGCAGCTACCGCTCAAAATACACAAAATAATACCAACGCCAATGCAAATAATAACAATAACAACGATAGCGATCCAAAGACAAATTTAATTGTTAACTATTTGCCACAAACCATGTCTCAAGAAGATATACGTGCTCTCTTTGTAACTTTCGGCGAAGTGGAATCTTGTAAATTAATAAGGGATAAAGTTACAGGTTGGTAAAATGGACTGCCTGTTTATTATGTATTATAAAGTTATTAATTTTTTTGTGCTATAGGCCAAAGTCTGGGATATGGATTTGTCAATTATATAAAACAGGAAGATGCTGAAAAGGCAATTAGTTCACTGAATGGTCTACGTTTGCAAAATAAGACAATTAAGGTGCGTAATATAAATTCTTGTAAAGTTTAATGTGATTTTATTTATTAAATGTATTAATATACGTATGTATGTATTTACTATTTATATGCAGGTGTCTATTGCCCGACCTAGCTCTGAATCAATAAAAGGTGCTAATTTATATGTATCCGGTCTTCCCAAAAATATGACACAACCAGATTTGGAACAATTATTTAGTCCATACGGAAAAATAATTACCTCAAGGATATTATGCGACAATATCACAGGTAAAAAGTATTACAATTAGGAATAGTACAATTAGGAATAGTATACTTTTAAAACAAATAAATTGAAATAATTTTTTTTATTATGATAAGAGCGAATAAATGCTTTTAAAGAAAAAAGACATTGAAAGTCTTTAAACAAAGGAAGAATGTTAAAATCACGAGACTGTAGTCGACGTTTTAAATTATTATTTTTCTATTATTTTTGTAAATATTATTTTTCATAAATTAATTTAACTTTTTTCTTTTTTTAATTTGCCCAAAAACTTTTGTTCCATTAAGCAGGACCTATTGATCAGGGTATGTTTTTTTATATTTTTTTTTTTTTATAAATTTGTTTAGTTTTAATTTAAATTAATTAATTTGCTATATATAATTTTTGTCATGAAACGTTAACAGAAAAAAAGTATATAAATAAAAACACTTCATTAATAGATTTCAAAACATTTGCACATGTTCGTGAAATTTTCATTTGTTATGTTTTTGAATTGAGTTTATAAAACTTTTAACTTTATAATATTAATAATTTGTAGGTCTATCAAAAGGTGTTGGTTTTATTCGCTTCGACCAACGTCATGAAGCTGATCAAGCGATTAAAGCATTAAACGGGACTATTCCGAAAAATGCAACTGAACCGATCGTTGTAAAGTTTGCCAACAATCCGAGCAACAATAAAGCTTTTCAACCATTAACAGCTTATTTAACACCTCAAAATCCAAGAACCCGAGGCTTTCCAACTGCTGCAGCTGGGGCAGCAGCTGCGGCTGCAGCAGCTGCTATTCATCCAACAGCAGCTGGTAGATACAGGTAAAAATTTCATTTTTTTAAAATTATTTTGTAAAAGTTCGGTTCGTTTTTATATACTTTTTGTACTTAAATCAAACAGACAGAATTTAGAACACTTTCAGTTAAAAGAAAATTGTATGAGCAAGATAATTGTTTATCATTTTACAGTTCCGTTATTTCCCGTTACTCACCGTTAACAGGTGACATTTTGGCAAATACTATGTTGCCTGGTAATCCTATAAATAGTTCTGGATGGTGCATTTTTGTGTATAATTTGGCACAAGAAACCGAAGAAAATGTTTTATGGCAACTCTTTGGCCCATTCGGAGCTGTTCAGTCTGTTAAGGTTCGGAGGAGATCTTTATACGTTTCTTAATCCTTGAGTCAACATTTAAATTTAATTTTTATTCTAGGTTATACGCGATCTACAAACAAACAAGTGCAAAGGTTTTGGATTTGTAACTATGACCAATTATGAAGAAGCCGTTGTTGCCATTCAGTCATTGAATGGTTATACATTGGGCAACCGTGTATTACAAGTTAGTTTTAAGACAAACAAGACTAAACAAACGTAATTATTAACAAAATTGACTGCTGTTGTTACCCATACCACCACAACCATGGCATCAACATTTAATAAAACTCCAAATAATAAAATTAACATGACGACGTCCTCCTCTACTAACATGTCCACCGTAAAAAATAATGATTTCAAAATGAATTCCTCAAATAGCAAAAATCCAGTAACTTCTACTGCTACCAAATCTTCAATAACCACTACTGCTTCTTCCAACTCCACACAATCGAAAACTTCAACATCAAATACATACTCTACTATAATTAATTCCAAATATTCCCTTATTAATAATCACAACAACAGCATTCAATGCCAACAACAACAAAATAAGAAAACTAAAACAACCACTATTATACAACAATCACAACAAAGACAGCAACAAGAACAGCAACAAACATCGGGACAACAACGCTCGAATAATTTAAATACATCCTTAATCTCATCTAATTCTAATAGTTCTTTAACGAATCCGCATTCTTCCACCTTAATAAAAACTTCATCTAAGTTTGTTTACAACAAACCGCAAAATCACTACGAACTGCTCCAGCAGCGTTTACATATGCAACAAGAATTTGCCCAACTTTTGACGAGTTTAGCTCAACAACACCAGCAGCCCTTCTCTGCTGCTTCGGCCTCCTCTCAAGCCGCAGCAGCAGGTGCATTTAATAATTCATCATTAGGGGCTTCTACTTCGGCAGCCGCAGCGGCTGCTGCTGCGGCTGCTACAACAAATGCAGCTAAAAATTCACTATCATCATTTTTACCATTTTCCAATTGGTTTTTCTAAATTATAAGGGATTTTGTTGTAGATGTATACTCATCAACCTAAGTTTTTAAAGGTCGTTTGCAATCAGGCTTTTGAGAAATATTCATCGGTTTGATCATGTAAATTAAGAATTAATTTAAATTAAAAAAAAAAAAAAAAATTAAAAAGCTACAATAATATAATCTATTTCTATTTTTTAAACAAAACAATATGAAAAGTCTTCTGATTTTAGGATTGAGTAACAAATCATAACTAAACTAAAGTCACGAAACGGTATTAATTTTCTAATCTAATATTATCGATTCTATTACACATTTTATGAATATTCTTCTTTGTATTCACTCGTAGATTTTAAAATGAGTTTATTTAACGAAAAAGAAAATATACTAACGACATGAGTAATATTAATTGTGAAAAAGTAAATGATTATGTACTTAAAAGTAAAATGAAATAGTATAGATTTTAATGATTTTAGTGCTATCAAAATCAATTTCCGATTTAAATCAAATTCAAATAGTTGTGTTGCTCAAATTAATTCATTTATATAGAAAAATGTTTTTATTTTAGCTGAGTATTACAAAAAAACGTACTCAAGGTTTCTGATTTAATCACAACTGCGTTCTTGGAAACACATTTTTGTATTGAGTTACCAAACTCCTTCCTTACATTTTAAATTCTGAAGAGATCGTATTATTTGATTTTAATTGAGAATCGTTTTAATTTCAGTTTGCTTCAATAATTTGACATATTATGTTGGTCAATTCAAACCAATTTTTTTTTTTTTTTAAATATATCAAATTGTTAAAAAAGAAAAACAATCTGATTGTGTATACAAATTATAAATGATTGAAAATATATAAAATAATATATATAGATCAAAAAATAGTCTTAAGTAAATTAAATTGCTTTTGTTTTTTGTCTGAATTTCACATTACTTTTAATTTTTATATACGTATCCTGTTGGGTTTTATATTAAAATAATGAACTAAGTTTCGTACTTATTATATTTCGTAAAAACTCTTTCAGTTTTAAGTATAATTTAATGTTTTTTTGTTATATTGTTTTTATACCTTAAGTAAAAAAATATTTTGTAAAATGATTCTAAATAAAATTTTAAAATTGATTTTATAATTTTTTTGTTTTCTTTTTGTTTAATTTTTTTTTTTTTTTTATTTGAAAAACGCTAAAAATATTAATAAAGATTTTTGGGAAATAGTGGATAGAAATAAACAGAAAATAAATATTTTTATTAAATATTTAACAAAATAAGCCGAGCTTTCTTATTTTAAATTTTTCCTATTTAAAGGATAAACCAATACCAATAAAAATTGAAGGAGTTGAAGTAAGAAATTAAATAAATTGAATTGAGTATATAAAATATGTAATTAATTAGGATTGCAATGGAAAAATTATAAAATTTTTTCGAATACAACGAATACTTTTATAAGACACATTTTATGTTTAAATAACTCCTATTTAAATTGCAAAATGCTTTTAAAATAAAAGCGATAAAAGCTAATAAAATATTTTAAACATTTTTAAAAGATAAATACAATTTTGTGCAAAAATGGACAAAAATTTCCGTTACGCTAATAAAACGAAACGAATGAGTTTCAAAACAAAACGATTTATATTAAAATGAATGACTACATTTAGTTTAAACTTAAATAAGTTATAAATACCTATAAATAATTATAACTTATAAAATCTGCCAAAATATATAAAAATCATGCGTATAATAAATAGTAAGCTATGAATAAAAGCAAGTGAATAATGTTGATACTTAATAATACTTGTATTTATAATTACACATATATATACAAAAATATAAATTTTTATTAAGAATCTACGTTTAATTTTATTAATACAGTGATTATTAAATGGTGCTTAATTACATAAAAATAGTATTTTCATCATCTATGTTTAGTTTAGAAATCTATTAGTATAATCCATAAACATTAAAAATATTTCATGCAACAAAAGTAAACGGTATCATAGTTTAATCAATTGCAAATTTATTTATGGATTAACCAACACTTAAAAGTATATATCGGTTTTTTGTCATCAAAGCTTATACACTTTAAAGGCCCGACATAAATTTTTGTATTTTTGAAAGCAAAAAAAAAAATTATAATTTGTCATTAAACTAAATGATATTCTATATTTAGGTTTTAATAGAATTATAGTTCTTAATATATTTGCTAAACATACAATATTCTTAATAAGATCTTTGCTATTATATATCGATGTTGTGTATTAAAATATTTGATATTTAAAATCGATTATACTTAAATTAAATTGTCGACATACTAATCTAATTCCACTAAATCTTAAAAATGTAAAGTATACGTGTGTTAATTAGCATATACATAAATCTAGTAGTCAATAATATTAATTTGTTTCTATATTTATTTGAGAGATTTTGATTGATATCTTTTAATCAAAGTGAAACATATATATACAATAACTACGCCAGATTATATATACATATTATATATAGTTATACATATATATAGTTATTTTTATATTTAGTTAGATCTGATTATAGAAATTTCGTTGAAAATGGAGATTTTTAGTCGTACATGTATGCACTTTTAAATTTTTTTGTTTACTAAAATCTCTAATATTTTACAAAAAAAAAAAAAAGAAAAAAAAACGAAAAAGAATACTTATGTATGTATGTTTATAACGTACATATTACAAAAAATCATTGAGTGCAAATATATGTTAAAATAATCTTTCCAATTTAATTTAAAATGAATATATTGCCGCAGCATTATTTTAAAATTTCTCCACTTAACTCTCTATATTTTTCTTATTCATATATAAATCGTCGCAAAATATATTACAAAATTCTACATAACACAAAAATTTCTTATCTCCTTATAAAATGAAATAATGACACCTAAACGTAAATTTTGTTACAAATATTTAGTAAACGTAACAATTTCAATCAGATTTTTATTTATGGGCCTATTATGAACAATCGGACTTCAGTTGCTTTGCCACCTGATAACACATAATTTGTAGTTGTCTTATAAAATTTTATTACAAGCGAAATTTGTAAATGTTGACTGTAAGTTGTCGTCTGTAGTATCGTTTTTGGTAAATAGCAATACGATTGAAGTTCAGTTGTCACCCATATTCGAGCCATTAGGTTAAAGATAATCCATCTAAATTTATGAGTATATATGCATATGTAAACAAAGTATGTGTATACATACATAGTACATAATAAATATATGTATATCTGTATATATTTATATATACATAATATATATGTATATATATGCATACATATGTATACGAACGTAATACGTATATGTATGTGTATAGATGTATACATATATGTACATATATATATATATATATATATGTATGTATATACCATATATAGAATTAAAAATACTTCAAATACACTATATTGCAACAAAAAGCAATCGATTTATATAAAAATATTAAACAAATAAAATTTTGATATAAAATTTTATATTTATAAAAAAATATTGAAATTCAACACCGCACAATAATATACAACCAATACGTACATTGTTTTTTTTTTTATGAAAATTACAAGAGGCTAAAAAATCGAACAAACAAAAAAAAAAAATAAAATAATAATAATGAAAATAATATTACAATATATGTTATACATAATAATATGAAAATACGATATAATATTAATATAAAAACTAAAAAATAAAATAAACAAGAAACGTTAACATAGCAAAATGCGCATATCTTTGATATATTAATTAATACAGAAAATATTGAAAACACACGACAAAGAACATTAAGCGTTTTATGTGAAACAAATGTATATTCACTTTTATACTTTTACACTGAGAAAAAAAAAAAAGAAAAATATTAAATAAAAATATCTTTACATACTTTAATAAGATAGAACGCAATAACTTTTTCACATTAACAAATTTAATATAAAATAATAAGTAAATATTTATGTATTACAAAAATGTTGATGATATTTAGTGGCCTCAGTTGTATTCGTTGTCTAGTCGAATTCGAAACAAATTATTTACTATCGTTCTAAAATATGTTACAGTTTATAATTCATCATGTGCTACTATTATTCAGAATTCAAATTAAGAACTACTTTGTCTTGATCTTCAGAAAATATCAATGATATTTCTTTCTGTAGAATTTGAAAAAAAAAAATTTTAGTTTTTCAGTTTTCTAGTTACACATATAACTTTGTAATGTTCGTAAATGCGCGAATGAATATTTCGGAAGCTTTTAAGAGAAATGTTTTTTAAATATCGTTTAGTTATAGGACCTTCTTACTTTTAAAATTTCATATAATATGGTTGTGTAAAAGCTCTTATGTATAATAATTATAAAGAGTTTTTAATATTAAATTCAAGATGTCACTGAATATAATTATTTATAAATAATTTGTGTGTTTTAAATCATAAGTATTAAACATATTTGCAATTACAATTGAATATAAGTAAATAGTAATCATTAATAATTTATTCTTAAATATCAATTCATATGTTTAAACAAAATAAATGTTAGTGAAAAATCAATAAAATAATATTTGTTACTCGTAAAAGATTTTACATTTTAAGTAGTCAAATACATTATTAACACTGAAATCATAAAATTATTTCAAGTCTTACGATTTTATTCTTAAATATTTATTACATGTATCCGTAAAATGAATTAAAAAGATTTTGTGTCTATTATTAATTAACAATTAACAATTAGTAAATAAAATTCACACATTTAAAAGTACTAACTAAACTTTCTTTGAAATGTATTCGTTTTAAAGATATTAAGTCCAAATTAATAATTCCTTAAGCAACACCTATTATAATTTTTGGGAGAAATTATATATTTTAATCCAAATTATTAATAATTTACGTATTCTTGCAAGTAGTTTTAATACAAAATAAAATCATAACGAATGCAATTATGGAAAAAGATCACTCCAAACCAACATCCTTTATATAAATAAATTATTTAAGTCTTATGTATTATCTCAAAACAATTATTGAACATGAATTATAAATAATAAATAAATAACAATTTAATATATTAATAATTCATATTGATCAATAAAACTGAAAATCTAGTAAAATTCAAATTATGCCTTTTTACTTAAACGTCTTCTCTGCTCTTACTGTGAAATATGACTTTAATAACTCTTCTATCTAGACAATAGTTTGTAAACTCTGTAGGTAAAAGAATAACTGAAGTTTTCAAAAATTAGACATTAGAAGCATTGCGTTGTTACTTTCGCTCTCGGTCTTTCGGCTTTGAGAATTCTAAACTAGTAACAAACTTATACTTTTTCCAACCAATTTCATTCTTTTTTTTTTCATTATGCTGGTAAATTCTATTTATTATGCCTTAAATAATATTGTATAATGCACAAGAAATAATATTTACATTATTTGTAAATAAATTTTTGAAAAATTTTTCGTACTCTTAAACTTCTTCAAAGATTTGCTGAAAATATGAAAATGAATGTTACAACTAAACAATTATAATACTAGTGCCCTTCTTTCTGAAATATTTGTAACCAAAAAGGGGCCCAATCCTGTCAAAATGTACATATGAGGTAATGACAAAATTCGACAGGGATTCAAAGGTAAGTACTTGTCCATATGTATATACGATTTATTAGTTAAATATTCACATTTTTCAGGGATATTAAATATATCGTTACGTTTTTGCCTTTTAAAAACGTTAAAAATATGAGTTCGTAGATTGCAAATAAAGTAAAAATAAATATGTGTTTGATTTTAATAAATTCTTTATTATCTGCACAATTTTTGTGCCGCTGTTCGAACTTGTTCCACGTATACAACGATAATTTTCGCAATATGTGTTTGTTCGTGATAATCCTCTGCTTACAACCTTTTTGTAAGCAACAACACTTGTTAGTTATTCTCCGCTCACAACCTTTTTGTAAGCACTACTCTAACAAATGCTTCCTTCAGACGCAACTCGTCTGCACACAACCGAAAGATTTATCACTTCAACCAACGTAATGTTGTTATACACGACTGCTTAATTCACACTCCGAATACAATGTGCTGTCTGCACACACGACTGATTCAACTCAAACTCTGAACTCTGAAGTCTGAATCATCTCTTGCTTGCTTTGGCTTGCCTTTTATATCACTGGATCATCAGTGTTATGGATGCCCTCGAAGGATGATGATGTCCTTCGGGAATATTCTAAAAATGTAAACAACTTATCTTAATTTTTGTTGTTTCTTATTTACATTCGAGCAGGTAGATTAGTTGTTGTTGGGTTATTTCTCTGTCCGCTATTTTATACTGCACATTGTTGTTTCGTGTTTACTTCTTTGTTCCCTTCATGTTGTTGTTGGTTATTTACGTCTTTTTATCCTTTATTTTTGTTTATTCATCGTTCTTGTATTCTTTATTTTTGTTGGTATGTTTTTCTACTCATTCATTGATCACGTGAACAGTGCGCTGTTTTGTTTTTGGAGCTTTTGTTTATCATTTTATGCATGATCCAGTATTGTGTTGTTTTTGGAGCTTTTGTTTATTATTTAACAACACCATTTCCACTTTCGTAACAATATTATGAGTAAAAGTAAAATAGCTTTTGATTGCTTTGATTTGTTGTCTTTTATACTTACTTAGTACATGTACTTGTGTATTATTTGTTAACAATCTAATAGACGTTTTGAAAGCATGTTTAATATAAATCAAACGGCTTATAACATTTTATATCAAAGGTCCTTTTAAGGGCCTCAAATGTGTAAAAGAAAGAGATTTTATTTCTTATTCAAATGTCTTTTTAAGGGACGCAAATATTTAAAAGAAAAAGGTTTTATTTCTTATATGTATTAGGATTTGGATCAATAAGTTTTTTACTAAAAAGTTATTTTCTCATACAAAGTATATGAATTATGTATATAGGTTTTTACATACATACATAATTGGTCATTACAATCCTTCAGTCAAGATTACAGTTTAAAGTCGACTGCGAATGACAGATTTTTAAGAAGCTTCTCGTTATAATTTTTTTATCTTAGAGTTTTTGCTAGAAATTAGCAGAGAGAAAATCGCCAAAGAAATATTTTCAAATTTTCGTTTTGATGTCTGATCTGGGGTTTGAACTCGAAACTTTCGTCTATTATATAAATATTGTCTGTTGGTAACGGATGATGATGATGAATGTATTCATGTTGTGTGCCCTTAGCATCACAAAGTTTTATCATTGGATATCGTTTTGTAACTTTAACATTAAAAACTAACGAAAATTTGAATTTCAAAATCAGCCTTGCCCTCATCCGTAATTGACGCTAGTAAAGTCCGTAAATAGTTCACTTGTGAAAGCTTGAAGGATCAGCAATAAATCTTTTTACAAGATTTTTGAAGTCGCAATGACCTTAAAGCGCATGACTAACTAACTGCAAGACTGATTTCAATATCTTACTAGGAAGAGTAATTTTTTATTCCGCTTCTAGTTTATCAGTTGCGTTTTCTGCTGTCTCTTAGGGCGACAGGATACTATTACAGATCTATCCATCTGTAAAACACTAAAGTGTTATTTGTGGTTGAGAGTGTTATTTAATTAATTTACTTCAGTGCACCTGAAAGATAACATTTTCATGTGCAGTATACGCACAAAAACATACATACATATATATATTAGGGTGGCCTATTTGTATGAAGAAAAAATAAAGTATAGATGCTCCCGACTAAAATGAAAATTTGATTCATTCTAAGATTACGTTTCTCAAAATTTTTGTCCTGGGGTCAATATTTGGTGAGCTGGATCAAAGGATAAAAACGTCCTTTTTTGAGGTTTTTTGAATTTTTTTCATATTTCATCCAAAGGAACTGTATATAAATTTGGTATCATATGAAAGGCGCTTTCAATAAGTTATCAAAAATTTTCAAAATATTTTGAAAATTTAAACATTTTGAAAATTTCGGACTAAATTTTTATTTTTTTTTTAATTTTTTCATAGAATTTACTTAACTAAATTGTTGAAATTTTTTGATTATAAAACCATATAATTTAACCAAAACGATTTTTTCCGTTTTTCAAAATTCAATCTAGTTCAATTTTTAATAAAATTTTTTAAACCTACTTTCTTTTCTATCTGTCAACCTCTGTTAACTCAATTCATATATGTAATGGGCATCAAATTAACACAAAACTTTATAAGCTTTCTTCAATTTTTTATACCTTTATTTTGTAATACAAAGAATATTTGAATTTAAACAAAAACATTTGCGATACATCCCGCCAAAATGTAATTTTCTTGTTATTTCGTAATATTCCGTTATTTTGATGCACATTACATACATATATGAATTGAGTTAACAGAAGTTGTCGGTTTATTTATTAATAATGATATTATAAATATGAATACATACGTGTATACACGATAATGTGGTATAGATGTAAAAGTTTGTCTTTGCCATGTTAGCTATTTCCTGTGGCATTGTTAAAGGTTTTTATTAGGATTATTTTTTTTATTTCCTTTTCATTTTTCATGGATTGTCGGCTATTCTATAACTTGTTTGTGTTAAATAATCAGAAAGTCAAATATGTATATAACTTGTAGGTAAAGTTCGTTTATGCGCCAGATAACAAGTTGGACAATAACAGAATCAGGAATTAGAATCAATAAATAACGAAATATAATATTTATTAATAAATAAAACTGTATATGTATATTATAATTCTAGTTCTTTTTGATAATAAGTAATACATAATATGTATTTAAATAAAATTCCTCCGACTCAAAAACTACTTTATTATATTTCCTCAGTTTCCATATCATTGAATTGTTGATAACATATTTCAATTAAATTTAATACAGAGAAAATGTGCTAATAGTTAGAAAACTAAAATTGTGTCGTTAAAACAATTTTTTTTAAACTTTAAGAGTGTATGTACATACATATTTATCAATGTTGAAAAATTCAATGCTTTTGTACTTTTTTCGCAAGTTAACAGATTAGATTTTCTGTTCGACTTCCTTCTGACAAAAACTATGAAAGTAAATAAAATTGCCGTGATAAAGTTTTTCAAAAATCTGTCGTTCGGAGACAAATTTAAACTGTAAGTCCCGCCACTCATGTATAAAATTAACACACACAAAATATGTATGTGGTGTGAGAAATTAGGTCATAATCCTGATTAAAGGGTTATAGTGACCAGTGCGTATGTATGTATTTTTTTTTACAAAAGTACCATTTGGTGGAAAAAAATATTCTTTCAGTAGAGTTCAGTACCATTTCAAAATTTCAATTTTGCAACACTGGAACTATTGGAATAAAAATATAATACATATCTAGAAATGAATATGAATGAATAAATGTTCGTCGTTTGAAAACATTAAATTACAAAACATTGCTCAGACTTTAAAATAAACTGTTGATGTTTGAGGTGATAAAGATGGCACTTTGAATGGCTATGTAAATGTACTAAAGCACAACTATATTAAATTTTAATTGCTAAAGAGCTCAAGAATTTCGCCAAATTTTTGGTTAACAAAAAAGAGGTACTGTCAAACTCGTTTATAACGAACTCGGTTATAACGAATTCTTGGTTATTACGTAAACATATTTTCAAGTCCCAACGTTTTAATAGCAATTTTCATACAAAAAACTTCGTTTATTACGAACTCGTTTATAACGAATTATCGGTTAAAAGGAACTACTTTAAATGGTCCCAGTAATTAAATCTCATACATTTTACCTTTTTTATAACGAACCCTCAGAAAAATCTCGCCAGGCTCTAAGCTAAAGGTGGTATCAAGAAACGCTCTTTCTAGCCAAACAATTGTTTAGCTTAAAACTTAAAAGCGCATCACAAAAGCCTAAGGATGAATAAAATGTGCAATACGAAATTACCAACTCACAATTTTAAAATCTTTGAATAGGAGGAACACTATGCATCTCGTTGTGACCTTTGGGCTTGGACATATCGCACACCCAGTACAAAAGTAACTCAACTCAAAATTTAATTTTTTCAGAAATCGATTAAGAACTATTTTTGACTTGAATAAAAATAGTTAAAAACAAAATCTTTGGACTATTTTTAGTAACAGTTAACAACAACAAAACACACTGATATTTTTTTTTTATAAATAAACAAGTGTATTCTACGTAGTTTAAGCATATAAACTCAAAAAATGAAAATTTTGAGTTGAGTCACTTTTGTTCTGGATGTGCGATATCATCTTTTTGGTATTCCATAAGAGTTGCTGCTACGTAGAGTTTGGCGAAAGTGACCCCAAAGGGGGACGAACATGTTGCTGCCGCTGACAATATGGAAAGCGAAAAAAGACCAACGACCAGGGCAGTGCATTATCTAGTTTACACAATGTTGAAGAGGTAGGAGGGATGAAAGTAACCGTCATTTTCAGAGTAGTCCCGGTAAATCTCTGCTACTCTAATGCACCTTCTCCTACGCAACATATCCAACCGACACACAAAGGCGACGACATCGTCTTTATCTAAGAATCATTCTCTGTAGTCAATAGGATTCGTGCTTTGGCTTTCTGGCTTTCATTAACCTATATAGCTATAGGAGTGATCCTTTCTATCTGATCCCGTTAAGAGACTGATAATTGAATACACATTTAGGAAACATTTGGTCTTACAATTCACTGGTAATATTTTCTTTTGTGGCGTGCTTGTTCTGTTAAATGGTTGATCAAATGACAAACAAATGCTAAAGTTGTCTACAATTCATGTATTTATTCTAGAATTTAATTGTTTAGTTTGAACAAAGCGGATTAAATTTTCTGTTATAAGTACTTACCAAGAGTTTTACATGTAGGTAAACACGGAAACTTTATCATTTTTGGATCATTTTCTAAATTTGTAATGAATCAAAAAAAAAAAAAAAATCAACATTGATGTCCTTTAAATAACAAATGAAGTAATAAGAGATTTTTGTTAAGTAAATAATTTTTATATTAATGCTAAAAAATTCAAAAGGGGAAAAGGTTATACAAATCTTTTTCCCTTTGGGATTTGAATAAAACACAACTTTATTGCTGTTTTTCTGTTTTTTTTTCTTTGAGAGAGGAGTTATTATTATTTTTCTTTCTTTTTTTACTTTAATCGAATAGACACTATAGTTTCAGACAAAGTTTTACTGTATAATGCAAAGAATGCCTGTTGTCAAAATCAACGGTAATCATTCGAATTTATTTCAATTAGTTGTTGTCTAGTGAAGATCAATCAAATGAATTGATTATATAGTCTTCGAGTTTTAAAATCATTTCAAATATTATTTAGATTTGGTTTTAAATTTCTTAAAATTATTTTGTTTTCTGTATTATATGATACTTAAACTACTATTATATGTATATATATATATTTTTTTTTTGAGTAATATTTATTAATGAATTCTTTATTTTTATTTCAAATATGTAGGTTTAATATTAAAAATTATTTAAATATCACTTAACTCGGTAGATATTAATTGCAAAAAAATCAATGCTCCGTATAGTTGGCAATTCGAGCTATATAATTGATTTTTTTGTTTGTTTTTGGGCAACTTTTTGAATTAAATATTTTATTTCGGCTATAATTAATATAATTAATTAGTTAATTAATTTAAAATTGTATTTAACTTATATTTGACACATTCATTTATTATATTAAAGATACAATTAAAACTACTTTAGTTACACCTAACTTCATGTACATCATGTTTGAAAATGTTATAGCAAATCTTGTTTAAGTTTGTTGTATAATTTTTTTGTTTATTAACTGTTTTAAATTATTTTAATCGTAATGCGTTGAACTTGCTCAAAAAGTTTTTATTTTATTTTTATAACAACACCGACTTACCATACTAAAATTGTTATTTATTAGTTTTTTATTAGTAAATATATCTTTTTGCTTATCTTTCGCAAACTTTATTTCAAAAATGTAATGTTTACCTATACTTTTTGTTCCTGTAACTTTTGCAAAACTTTGATTTTAAATTGAACTTTACTACTCATATATACATACAATTAGTTAAATACAACAAGAGAAACGACAAAGGATTACAAATTGAATGCATAAATGCAGAATTATTACTATTATTTAGTATATGAATATGTATTTAAAAATGTGTATTGTTCATTGTATGTCAATTGTACTCCTTCTGTTGGGTTACTGTTCAATTTCATTATTTGTTCTCATCCCCATCCTTCCTTTTTTTTCATCGGCCATTTCATAAGTCAATTTAAATATGATTTCTGTTTCTTATATAATCAGAATAATTAACTTTAATAATAATTTTATAAATTTACGTTTGCCGTTAAGTTATATATAAATTATATATACTTTCAATTTGTAAAATGTTGACTTTTTAAATTTAAATTATATTGGGATTTTCATGTTAATGTGGCTCATCGAATGAGCGTTTCCAATAATTGCGTTGTAAATTAATAATGTAATTTTTTTCATTTTTCTTTTTTTTTTTTGTATACACTAGAAAACATCCCTGAAAAATTTATAAACATTTAAATCCTCAAAATCGATATTTAATACGTATGTAATTTCAATTTATATAGAATATGTGGGCATTTTTTTTCTTCAGTAGTAAATTATTTAATTATGTTTCATTTTTTTCTCTTTTCTTTGATTTTATTTTCTTTAAATACTCACGATGCCTTTACTTTTGATTAACCGTTGCGTTTAGCATTAGTTTTTTATTTGAAAATTTTAATACAAAAAATATTTCTTCTTTGCCATTTTAAACCATTTTAATTGTAATTTCTTCAATAATGATTGTAAATTAATTTTAAGAAATCATAGAATCTACATGGATTGAGTTCAACTTATCTGTTTAAGTGATTGTATTTTGATGTTCTTTTTTAGTTTTACGATTGCTCTTATTTTATTTAAACTTATACGAGTAAAATTGCATATTCACGTTCGTTTGCGGTTGCAAATAAAGTTGTCTGTTTGTTTTATATTAATGGCTAAAATATGTAAATTGCTATTTAATACTTAAATTAATTGTGAATTGTTGTTTCTTTCGTTATGTGTTATACTGCTACCATTGTTGATGTTGAAATGCTACTTAATTTTTAATTTAAAATAAGTTACAATATTAAATAATTTTAATTTATGAGATTTTAATATGTATATTGTGTAATTTTATATTTGTTCTCAAGCTACAAAATTATATTTGTTATTCAATTATAAATTAATTCAAGAGAAAGTTGTAATCTATAAATGTATAATAGAAATATTTAGTGAAGTTGTTGTTATTTTACTTCATCAAATTGTAAGCTTTTTCATTGATGGTCACATCTTGTTTGCTCTTTTGTGATGTTGTTGCATATCTTGTATTTTCAATTGAATTCTTATAGCGTTTTACTTTGGTTTTTGATTCCGTTTTATTTTGTTTTTTTTTTTTTTTTTTTTTGTTTTTGTTTTTGTTTAATATGTATAATTATTTTATTTATATGTATTAGTATTTTGGATTTTCACTACTCTTCCTTGCAATACGGAATGATGTAAACTAATAAAAATATTAATTATTTGTTAGTTATTTATATAAGTTGTTAAATCTTAACCAGAAGGTCAGCGTCTTAATATACTTTTTATTTATCTTGAAGTTAATCAGAATTTTGTATATAATAATTTTGTTTTTAATATGGTATTTTTTTTTTTATTGTGTACGTATTATATTAGTTTTCATTCGTTATGTAAATAATGTTTTCTAAGTTCGTTTATATATTTGTTGGTGATTATTTAAATCGAAAACTTCTACTAAATTTTTTTTTCTGTCTTCGTTTACATTCAGTTTCCT
This sequence comes from Sarcophaga peregrina, assembly GCA_014635995.1. Lineage (NCBI taxonomy): Eukaryota > Metazoa > Arthropoda > Insecta > Diptera > Sarcophagidae > Sarcophaga > Sarcophaga peregrina. The sequence continues at coordinate 105,306,064 of CM025791.1, forward strand.
TGTAAAAGAATGCACATGAAGTTTTGTTTGCGATTATAAACAATTTGTGTAAGAGACATTGAGAAAATTCGAAGCAATGGAGTCAGAATTTTATTAAAATTTCCACAGATCGATTTTAGAATTCTATTCTCAGTGTTGTTTGTTCGGTTCTATGCATAAATATGAATTGAACATGTACATGTACATACATACATAAATTTTATACTTTTATTTGATTTAATAAGTATGTTTTTGATTTATTTACTATATGTTGTACTCAATTATATTACGTTGCTATTTTATTATAAATTTTTAATTACAAGCAATAGCTAATGTTAATATTGCTATCTTCAAGAGATTTTATGTAAAAAATATTTAATTAAAAAAATATTGCATCGGAAAACTACTGCTTTCTAATTTTCTGTCATCATTTAACAGTCGTTTTGGTTTTTAAAATTTAGAACAATAAAACAATTATTTAAGGTTTTTGAATTAAATATCAATTAAGTTTATTTTTATGTTCTAATTAAAAGTGGATCCGTAATACTTTAATGCCAAGATTATTACTTTAAATTTGTTCCATTATATTCGCGAATTAGTTGATTCACTAATCATATAAAATTTCAATAATTTTACTGAAGATTGTGTACATTTATTGCTTAATAATTTGTTTATTCAATCGTTCTAACCTAGGATTTAGATAAATTACAAGATACATTTCAGATTTATTGGTTATGACATGATTTTACTACACAGTAGTTAGTTTAAAATTGTTCTATTCGGTTCAATTGGGAGAGTGTAGCACTTGGTCTTATTAATAGCGTTTAAATCAGTAGTGAAATTGATTTTGTAATATTCTTTCCATGACGATTAATTAAAGTTTAAAACTTAATCAGAATTTAACTAAAGAGATAAAGTTTTAAAGATGGAAATGTTTTACCTAGTATTGCTGTAGTAGATTTATATAGATTTATGTATTTTTCTTTTACTATTAACGAGTATTTGTTTGCTTGTTTGAGTGAAGGTTTTCCAAATCTCTAATTAAAAAAAATAGTTTTTTCATTATTGATTGATCTAATTAATCATTAATTTTGTTGAATCCATATATTAGTCTATAAAGTATATTTTTTTTTTTATAAAATAGAGGGGAAAGGGTGGGTTCTGGTTTAAGAAATAGTTTTGTTGTGTGTTATTTAGACGGTTGTTTTAAGATGAAATGCTCACCTGGCATGGCATGGAACGTTAGTAATTCAAAAAAAGGAAAGATCATAGAGTGAGAAGTAAATAGTATAACATGAGAATTGAAGGGCAATATATGAGTTACACTGATTATGAGATAACAATGAATGAACTGAACGCAATAAAAATTATAGAAGAGAAATAAAAAATGCCAAGTTTTTGTTTCATGAGTTGTTTTCTTTTTAGTTGTAAATTTAATTGAAATTTTTATTAATAATAAATGTAATAATTTTAGCAAATTTTTGTTTTGTTGTTATAGAAGTATAATATAATTATAGTAAAGAAAAAATATATGCTTAATTAATTAAACTTATTATAATGGGAAGTGAATGAATATTGAAATTAATACTTAACATCAAGGGTACGATTTTTGACACTTCATAATTGCTGTCAGTCGACATGGATCTGCGCAGGTAAGACTTTTCTAGCTGGCCTAAATCGCTCAGGTTGTTTTATTTTCTCAATGTGAAACTCTCATGATTATCTCATAAAAGACTTGCCAAAATTTTGCTTGAAGCCATATCATTAGTACAAATAAATGCTGTATCATTGGCCTCTGTTGGATTTCTCTACGAGTTCTTCGCTTTAATATCGTTAGTAGCTGATTTGCTCTCGAGGGCTCTTCTTGTAAATCATGATAGGTTAAATTATAATTATAATAATAATAGTTATTATTTTTGTAAAAGTCAGTGTGATTGGGATTTAATTGAGGGTTAGATGATTCATTATCATTGTGTCTATGGTTATAAGCCACGCACTTATCGGTAGGACCTAGGGAATTGTTACCAGATAGACATTCATCTAAAAAGTACATGTTATCATCTGATTGTTTTACTTGTCTGTGATTATTTTCGTTATTACTCCTGTTGTTATTGTGATTATAGTTAAAGTTTCCATTAATTTGCTGTTTATGTTGATAGTGATGTTTTTCCTGTTGTTGTTTCATATTGGGATATTTTTGTGGTTTTCGATAATATTACATAATAACACATTTGCCTTTTTCAGCCCACGGATTATTCTTTTTGTCCGGGGCATTTATAAGAGGATCATTCTTTTCATTTTCCTCGACAAATGAACGCATTCTGAAAATGTGAAAACAAAAGAAAACGTGAATTTCGTAAACAATGCAATTGTTAAATCTAATGAAAAAACATAAATAATTTTCTTATTTAGTTACAATACTTTAAACTAATTATATAAACTTGTGAATTTTTTATTTAATGTTAGATGACTCATATTTTCCTCTCGTTTTGTTTGTAGAAATCAACTATGCATGGATTCTACATTTGACAACCATAAACACTTTTAATCAATATACATATGTATGTACATTCATACATATGTACGTACATAAGTAAATATGAGAAAAGAAATTTTATAAGTCTTAAAATTTGAAAATATAAACCCTCAACCACAAAAACTCTAATCAGTTTTGAATATCTTAAATGTTAAGTTTGCAAAAAGTTTTCTGTTTTCAAATAAACTTTGATTACATGGCATATTGTTAAATGTTTTTCCTTTTACCATAAAATTTATGTATACCTACACAGATTCTGTTTAAAAATAGATACATACATACAGTAAGACCCCGCTTAACGCGGGGGATACACTTCAATAAGTTCCAAAGCTAAACGAAACAGTATTAAACGAGGCAACTTAACAGGTACATATTTATACATCTAGTAACGTTGATAACAACTAATAAATCAACTGTGACGCATGAAAGATACGTCCTTACTGTGATTGCGAATTCGGAAATTACAGAGAGATTCTTTTTTCTGGACAGACTAACAAAAGAGAATTGAAAAAAACACACAGTATACTCCGTCGCTATGTAGTACACCCCTTTTGGTTAGTGCCCGAGCGTTTCATTTGCAACCGCGTAATTCTAAAACACTGTTAAGCGGGGACTTACTGTACACATGTATAAACCAAAAACATAAAAAAAAACCAAAATGTACCCAGCAGTCTGTGCTCGAAAGTATACAAATAAAATTATTACTGATTATAAAAAAAGCAAAAGTGGTCACAATCAAAGTGGGTTTGAAATGTTCAACATAGGTTATATATCGAAGGTCATGTGAATATGAGATTAAATTATACAAAAAACTTTCCGTAAAGCCCTACTTTAACACTATGCAGACTTCAATAAATACAAAACAATCCACTTTAATTTAAAACATTTAATATTAAATTTAATGAATTTATGTTGAAAAGATTGATCAAGTATTCATGCATAAATAGCCATGCAATGCTACAAAAATATTAAATTGAAAGAGGATTATTAAGAGAAGAACAAAATAGATATTGATAAACAAATGCGATTAATATTATTGTTATGTTATTATTGTTTGAACAAATTTGACGTACATATTCCATTTATAAATTTATAATTTATATTTATAATTGCTTATTAAAAGCGTTTCGATATTAAATCAAAAGATGACATAGCCGTCGAAAAAAAAAAATAAATAACTTTACAATTGTTGCCTGTATATTAAACCTGAAACACAATTTTTAATGCTGTCATTATGCCTCTAGCAAGTGATCTGATAACTAAATTATGCGTCCTATCTACATGTGCATTCATTTACTTATTCACATGATGCGGAAACAAACAAATACAAAGAAACAAAATTAATAAAAGTTTTTCTAGCTCACAATAATATTGCAGTCCTATTATGAAAACTTATTAGAATATGTTTAGAATGATTTTCTGCCAACGGTCTTTTACAAAAATTGCTTACATATGGCTTTGTAAGCAAATTGTACTGCGAACAAAAACAGAATGAATAGATGGAAAAAAAACTTATCCTATAGTGACTGTTACAAAGTTGAAGGTGAAAATGTTTATAAAAAATAAAAAAAAAAAACAAGAAAGAAAACTTTATAAAATGAACCATATACGACTAAGACTGAGTTTCATCAACTACGACATATTACAACGAAAACAACAAGATGGAAAAAAGTGGTTTATATTTTAAAAGTGGCACTACACAGTAATTATGTAAAGCACATATACTCGTATGTTCGCTTACAATGAAGTGCTACATTTTCGTTTTTCTTTTGCTGAGAGAATAGGTGTAGCAGTTTATAACACGGTTTAAACATTTTTTTTTTTTTTTTAAAGAGAAATACTTGCTTAAAATCATGCAGTTACTTAAAGCTAAAACATTAAGTATTTGTACTGTGGTCACATTGTTTATTTCCCCTGTTGGCGATTCCAAAATGTCATTATGTGTTTTATTTAAATTTTTCACAGTTTAGCTTTCAAATTAGTTAATTTTACAAAGATTTATCGTAATGCCTTCCAAATTTTTCCAAAAAACGAAAGAAATAAAATTAAAGAGAACAAATATCTCTTATACAATACAATAATACAAACAGACACTGAAACTGTTTGTATTTTTTGTGCAATATATTTTCCTGATGTGCTTGTGTTTTAAATGTGTACAGTAGGCTGTATTCAACACAAATAAAAATATTTACTTTCAAGAAAAGATCAAAGGTGAAAAGATTCTTGTCTTTCACTCAAATTATGTATAAAATTATTTAATAAAGAAATAAAATTTATTCAAGAACTCCTTATAATCCTTATAATGGAAACGAAGCATTCAAATAAGTTAACTTTATATTATCAGATTTTAATTTCTTCATACCTAATGTTGTTGATATTTTCTTTAATACCTTTCAGAATATAAGTTTTACCCTACTACTTCTACTGCTCTCGAGTACTTGAGAGTGAATTGAAATTCTTTAATATATTTTATATTTAGCCTACAAGTGTCTAACTTAACAATAAAGTGAAAAAGTATCAAGTGTTCTCGTTTTTTTTTCTTTCCTATAGTAACGAAAAATGAAATAATGAGCGAATAGAAAAGAATACTCATAGACCTGCTCATAATAAAAACTGTCTTAATTTTTTGTTGGATATGAATAAAAAGAGTTCACATAATAACAATATGAACTACATATATTAAATACATATACGAACCAAATCTAGAAAAGGACATTCTACTTGAATGAATTGAATGATAAAAGAACAAAGAAACTATTCAAAATAAATTTTATTGATGAGGAAATATAAGAGAATATCTTACCTTGTCCTATTAACCCCTTTAAAAAAATTCTCTTTCAATGACAAAACATATTCTTATTCATAAAAATGAGCAATTCTTTACTTATCCTTTAGTTGAAAGCTTAAACTAAGTGAGTGTTTTTCCTATAAATTTGATTAATTTGTGTTTAAACACAATTTTTATTATTCAAGGTCTTGTTTTATAAGATTTTTTTAATTTACAACTAAACAGAAATAATTACGCGAACTTGCGCGAATTTCAAAAAAAGTTGAGACCCGTATTTAATTAAATCGACTAAAGATTAAAATATGTTAATATTGCATTATTATTACAAACAACCCCGAACAAAAATTCAAAAACCATTTTTTTACAGAATATCCTTAGAAAAAGGACATGGATGTTCGTCCTTGGATAAATTGTATACACTGTTGGACGTGCCTTAAAAAAGCCTTTCTTATGATATAGATATTGTATATGTTAGTAAGGAAACAGATCCTCAAATTAACAAAATATTCAAAAATAGATCCTTTTTCAAAATGGTCCAGCTCACGAGAGGTCGAAGTTGGAGCCGAAATATTTTAAATGTCGTCATAAAAAATACCAATAATCATTTTAAGGGGGATACACTTTGCACGAATTTCGCTTCCATACAACTTGAGTCGCTCTAATGTACGTATATGGATTAAAATTTTTTAATACATACACACATACATTTTATCGATGTTCAATAAATTTTTAATTAAATTTTTAATACAAAACATACATATACATATGTGCGCTATGTAAATTTACACTCTTGTCATTCATTCATTAATTTTTATACCAGGTCTGCGTGTGTATACACAAATAAAAATACTAAAGTGAACATTTTATGAACTTTTCATGATGAAATATGATGTACGGATGTGAATTTTTAAATTTTTTATGTTAACTTAATATTGTTTTATACTGCAAGAAAAGGAATGAATTTTCAAACAACAAATTTAGCACAAATTATAAATGCATATTTCTATAATATAGTAATAATAATAATAATAATAAAAAGGAAGCAAAAGACGGATAATTTTAAAAAAGACTAAATATGTACGTATGTATTGTATGTATATTCTATTGCTATTATGTATTCCGTTTTCATTCAATATTACTAAATGTTGATAGTATTTATATGGATAATTTGTTTAGCTTTTTTCGTTATGTTATAAAAATAAATTAATATATTTACCCCATTATATGTACATATAACCTTTATGCATTCTTCTTTCAGTTTATACGAAAAGGTTTACGTTTCAGAAATTATAGACAAAACAGACAACAATAAGTACTTAGAGTTTTCGTGTTATAAAAAATTATTTAAAATCTATTTGATGAACTTTCTGTCCATATATTTATTACATAGATTACGTACATACTTTATTTAGTGAATTTATCACTTAAAAATTGATAGTTTATACTATATGTGCATACATACGTTTGAACATATACGAAATTGACGCGAATTATTTTCATGCATAAAATATGCAATATATGCACAATATTACACATTTGCAACAAATTTTTGCTAAATATAATCCATCTATTTGGCAATATAATAATAACCAGCAATTTTTTCCGGCCAAATCATATATCAAGTCTAGGACCACGAAATTCATTGTACTGGACTACATACATGATTCTAATATTAGTGCTGATATTTTAAAAAATGGCTAGAAAGTTAATAGTTAATAATAATAATAGTTAATAGTTAATATGTATATGGCTTAAGTAAATACGACCATTTCTGCCATTTTGCTCTAATATTACAGTTGATAAATTTTGAACATCCGATCACTATTGAAGATAAATTTAGATTAGCCAGATCGCTAAGGGATAGGAATATCATAATTCCCCTATACCGCAACCTTGAATTAGCGTGGAATTTTTTTTACATGTACGACCCGATTTGGAATTGCTTATCACATGCTCATCCGCTTAATAACAACGCAACTTGTTTTAGGAAATTTTAATACAATTATTTTTTAAAAACAATGTATAATATTTTGTAGTTAAATTGAATGTAAATAGTTTAAATATTAATTTAATTATTAATTAATTAATAAGTGAAAGGATTGATGCAAAAACCAGATTTATTATAGCGTTAGTTTGATTTCCTTAAGCGAATTTTTGATTCCTGAGTTGGAAGCATCCTCCAACATATGTGTGCACATAGCCTAAAGCTTCTATATCAACTTGCTTGTGTACTGGCTACGGAGCCTGTAAAACACATTTGCCTATTTGGAACGAAGACAACCCTCTAGTCATTAACAAATCACCAGTGCATCCACTAAAATTGACGGTTTGGTGCGGTATACATACATACATATTTCCAACAACATGCCTTTATACATTTGTATATAAGTTTGTGTTAAAAACGTCGATACCCTTGTTGCTAATTAATTTGCTAAATTCAACACCCAGTTTTTAAATCTTAAATATTGTTGCATTATGTGTTTTGGGTTGATTACACAGTAAGTTATTTATTATTCTTGTCGAAATCTTTAAATCGGTTCTTTTTGAGAAGTTTGAAGAAGAACAAAGATGACAAATAGAAAATGCAAAGTATACACTTATGCAATAAATTTGAGGTCTTTGTATTATCTATAATTGTTGTCTGCACTTAATATTTTAATTTTTAATATCTTTTTTTGTTTTAATGATCACTTTAAACTGTAAGTCCCGCCACTTATGTATAAAATTAACACACACAATATAAGTAGAGTGAGAAATTAGGTTAATAATCCTGACTGAAGGGTTGTAATGACCAATTATGTTATGTATTTTTATTTTTGAATAGACCATATGCACTTACATATTAGATTGCCACAGGTGGTGTGCAAATGATATCGTATGTCGCTTGCACTGTAAATATGAAATGGCATTTAAGGTATTTTAATTTGTTTGTATATAAAAACATGAAAATAAAGACAGTATTTTCACTCAAATCAGATTGTACCATTCATGTTACAAAAGACTGTCCAGTATATAGTAATAAATTTTCTGGAAAATACTATGACAAAATTATGATTTGAAATACGAATGCAAATTCTATTTTCTTCCAAATTTTTACTTCATTATTTTCGTGTAAAAAAATTGTTGTAGACTTTAATTTAATGACCAAAAATATGTTTTTCTTCCACATAAAACAAAGAATTTTAATATTATTCTAATTAACGGCTAAAGGTGATCTGGAGATGGAGAGATCAATCAATCATGAACTCTGTTCGTCTGAAAACTACCTGAAATATTAAAGATAATGGTCTATTAAAATCTAAAATCAAATCGCAACTTTGGAAGAATTGACTCGCTCGTTACTGTTCATTTACTCCTTCGTAACGTAGAGACATGGACTGCACGAGATGCTTTTTGAAATATCTGATTTTGTTTTAAGGGTATTGTACTCATTTTGCTCGTATGTTTATCGGACCATATATTGATATACACCCAACTCTTTTTTTACACGTTAGATACTTTCCTCAGAAATCCGTGTAAAAAAAACCATGTAAAAAAAAAGGCGTTTCCTATACGTTCCATGTCATCTGAAATCCGTGTAAGATAAAATAAAAAACTATATTTACTTCGAAAAACCGTGTAAAAATTGTTGAGAACTATAAAATTTCAGAAATGTATACAAATTGGCATTTTATTGCATTTTATTGAGCATTAAAACTTAAAATACATAATTCCTACAGGTGAAAAATTGGTAGAGCAAGCAAAAACCAAAAGAAATCTGTGAATCCAGAATTAAGAACAGAAAAATTAGAATAGAAATAAAGAAAAAATATTTACATTGCTACATAATTATTCATCGCTACTTGATAACAAGCGCAATTGTTTGTGACGAACTGGACTAAAGTCGATATCATCACCGGGGATATCCACCAAATTATCCAATGGTAACTTTCGTCCGGTAATAGAGTTTTCAACTGTTTGGACAGTGATTTTAAAACCGTACTAGATTAAAAATTTTTTACAAAAAAATCTTTTTTTTCAATCGTGTGACTTCAAATCTGTGTAAAAAGAAACCGTATAAAAAAAGAGGTGGGTGTACTTCCTGGTTTTTGAAGAATGATTTATCCGTAGCAGTTCCATTTAACAGAGTAGAAAGTATATATATATATTCTTTATTTCTATATATATATATATATATATATATATATATATATATATATACATATGTATATATTTTCTCTTTCGTTCCTTTTGATGGATCTAATCTAGATTGCTTTTATACGCATTAGATTGGATTACCTTTTGTAAAGCTTTATTATTAAAAGTAAATAGTAAAATACGGTTCCATTACAGCTGGTATTTTAGCACAGATATATACGAGTATGAACATGCAATTTTTTATATAAAGATTGTTTATTGCGTTTAAAATTAAAAACAAAACTTTAATAGCACTTTCATCGATTTATCGTTTTACAAAACAGCGTAAAGGATAATATGTGTTTAATTATTCCTATACAAGTTTGCGCTTTTATTGACATGTTATTTCGTTGTTCACTGCCAGTGTAAAAACATTACCCTATCTTTGTCCCCATTCTTTCATAAATATTTTTGAGATTTTGAAGATATTGTACCTTATTTTATTTTTATGCTTTGTCAGTTATTCGTATACCTTCATTGACAGACGCCATTACGCTATACATACTATCATTTTTCTCCTTCAATCAATTAAATTTTTATCTTTTTGTTCAATCAAATAGAATATATACATATAAATTTTAGCTTGTATGAGTAGCTTCAACAAATTTGGTTTGAAAGGGGTATTTCGTACCAAATGAGACAAAGAAATATTTTTGCAATAAAGGTTACAAATTGAATTTGTCTGAATATTCAATCTTAAAACAAGATCAACAAGTAATCCTTTTATAGAAGGATTGGGTGAATATTCAGAACAAAGTGAACATCATACACATTTCATACATTTGTCATTGTTTGGGAAACCAGACAGAAGCTCTAAAAGTAAAATGTATAGACCATATTCACACTGAATTCAGCAAATATTTTAGAGAATATAATTTTATAAATTTAATAATTACATATTATTGTATGATTTAAGTAATAAAATATAAACATTTAATCCATTAAATGATTTCCGACTTATCACTGAATGAAGTCATCTCATTAGATTGTGCAATGGTTGAATTAGTTTCAGTTTGAATAAAATATAAGTAAAAAAATTTTTTCTTCATTTTAAAAACCGCGTAAATTCCAAACCGCGTAATCCGAGGTGCAGGTGTATATGTAAATTTAACAGTTTATCGATGACACGAAGATGTCTGACAATTTTCCGACATACTTTTAAGAAAATTTTGTTTTTAAGTTCATAATTTATTATTTTCAAAACTAAAAAATCTAATCAATATATAGATATAACAGAGCAGAAAAAAGGAAATTATTACAGGCATTACGGAAAAGATTTTAAAAAGAATTTTCTTAAATTGAGTTTTAAATTTTAGTAAAAATGTACGTTGTAATAAACGAAAGTAAAAATAAAAGTATAATTCATACACTAATTTATGTGGTATTGTGTTGTTATGGTGGTATAATATAGGAATGATAAAATTGATTTTCTGAAGTGGACTATTTACTTTTTCAGATTAAAAAAATATGTATTTATTTATTATAACTTATTGTCGTTGATGTTATATCAAGCTGAGTTTGATTAATTTCTATTTTAAGTGTATTTTATAGTTGACTTTAGTAGAAAAACTAAACTTTTGAGGGCGGAGTTAACAAAAGTAAAAAAAAGATAAAAAAAATCCGAAACAAAATTGTATTTATACTATACTTGTTTCATTGTTAAGGATCTTAACAATGGCCGCAACAACCATAACACCAACACATTCACACACTCTCATTCAAACTTAAATGTGCAGTCATACAGAATACACACAACTCTGTCAATAATAACTTCTCAAATCCATTTGAATGTTTGTTTTCTTTTTTTTTCATCTTTGAAATCGTTTGTTTCAAGGGGTTGAAAAACTGAACAAAGACGAGACTCCTGCCTTTTTTATTAATTAAATTTATTTAATATTATTTTAATATTATGTATTATGTATTAAATATTGCCAATATTTAAGTTAAGCACTATTTTATAAGTACAACTTTGTCTTTTTATTCTATTTCGCTTAATAGTCTTTTGGCTTTCATTTTTTAAATAAAATTTTTGTCTATATTTAATGCCTTGTGTTGATATTTTTTTTTCCTTTTTTTTTTTAGTAAATTACTCACTCTGCAATACTTTTAGACAACGGCCATCTCTCCATGTTGGCCTGATATTTCATATTTTCGATTTGTTTCTTTAATGCGTCCCGATCCATGTTTTGTAAAGCACTGGGATCCATGTCGGCTAAAATTTATCAACATACCACTCCTGGAAAGAAAAATGTACACATACATTAATTTACAAAAAGCTCGTCTACTCTCTTAATTTCTTTTTTTTTTTATGAGCAGAGAGAGAGAGAAAAAGTGTGTGGATAACAAATGAAGAGATGCTTATTATAATAAAACGAATTGTATATATTTTCCCGGTCGTCATTGCTATAATCACACCTTAATTCACAGGGTGTTCAATTAGGAAGCATAATTTTTAAAATTTGACCTAATTTATGTATTTAATAAATATCTTTCACAATGGAATGCTATTTTGTATTTCTTTACATTCAAAGATTTTTATGCTACAGCATCGGTCTAAAATCCGTCCGAAATTTATTGTTTTTTATAATTTTAGCTCATGTCCTCATTTTATGTTACTATAAAACATTTAGCTAAATACTTATATTTCTTATTCTCCTATCTATGTTCCTTTTCTTTCTAGAAGAAAAGTTCTCTTGCGCAGTGACATAAATTATAATATCCTTTAGAGAGGAAAATATCCAAAAGCACTCAGAAAGTACACAAAAATTTACAGCTTTAAAACTTTTATGTCATCTAAGCTTAATAACTTTAAATAAAAAGTTTTCATTTAAAAGTATTTCTAAATTTCATATTTCCGAATGGAATTAAAAGGTTGGTTTAATTTTGAACTATGTATGGCGCAATGTTAGAAAAGATTTATAAATTAAAATAACGTCCTGTTATTAAATTCCTCATTTTTGGACTAGGGTCAAAATAAAAGTTATTGTTTTCGTTTAACGCACAACTTCTATTTTTTAGATTATATTAATCTCTTAAAACATTACAAACGTTATTCGATTATCTTTTTTGATATATGCATATTTTTATGTAATGGTAAGGAATACTTCGTGGACGCCCTGGAATTCCAGGGTGTCGTGGCTTTGATTCCCATAAGAGGGTCTGTTCGAAAACGCGGCATTGAGCATAATTTCTAAGTTACTCAGTTCGTTACAATTAGATATAATTTGTAATTGCAATTTATAAATAATAAATAAATACTATATCTACATTCAAATTTCCTCTGGCTTTTGACATAAATATTTTATATATACCAATTTTTTATGTTAGAACTATTTACGTAGAGAAATATACATTTTTTATGGATTATTGTAATAAAATAGTCACAAATATCAATTCCATGAAACAAATTAAATTTATTTGAAATTTTTGTAGGGTAATTGAGGTTAACTTTCTTACGATGTGAGAAGCCTTTATTACTTTATGATTTATACAGATTGCTAGACCTTTAGTTTCTTTTACGTTGAATGACAAACATCGACTATGTTTCTACTCTGGAAATTTATTTAGTGCCTTTTTTATTACACAACATTTGCTGTCGACAAAGTTCATTTGTATTTTGTATTTGTATGTTACCATAAAGGATTGAAGAGAGATTGTGGAAAATTTTGTCGAAAAATAGTAACTTAGTACGAAAAATAGCATATGCAGTTTAACTTTAAGACTTTGAGGATAACTCCGCAACTGTAATCTTTGTGCTCTATACACATTACCGAACGCATTATACTCACGGGGTAGACAAAGCTTATTATTTTCAAATGAGGTATTTTTATTTGAAAATCTATTTGTACTCAATATTTGGTGAGATTATTTATTGCATGTACTTTTAAAGGTATGTTAAGATTTCAAGACAACAAAAGTCAACCCTTTACAACTTTTATTTATAATAAACAAAGTATATTTGTGTTAATGTAGAAATTTCAAATATTACTATGCAGTAAATTTTGTATTTTATAAATTCAATTTATGCAGAATACCTATGTGATCAGTCTTTCCATACAAAACCTTAAATGGACAACTTCGAACATCTAATCGCTTGGAGGAACAGTGGTAAAACTGCAAACATATCGCTGTAAATATCCTATAGGAAGTTATCTAAAAAACCCTGAATATTTAATGATACTTACATAGACCCTCATTCAGTAACGTGAGGGTATGAAATTATATTTAAATGTCGCCAGAACAAGACATCTGAAGTATTATTTAGACAAAAGAAAATAATTGAAATAATTGAGTTGTGAATCGTATACGATTAGAGGTAAAATAAATATTATAAAGTCATTCTATCTGAATGACAATAAATCTGAAAAAGAAAAGGTAATATCTCACAAATTAAATGAAAGGTGATAAGCCGCATTGTGTTCTCATCCGAACTCAGAAGTAACTCACTTAGGATAATTTTGGAGCAATACATATGTATAGTTAAAGGCTCCTTTGTATCTTATATTTAAAGATCAAAACCAAAGGTTGGTCATGATTTGCATGAAAGAGTATGAAATTATTGACAAAGAAGATTTTGATTGGAATCCAAAGTATAGCCGTCGCAGAAGCACTCAAGCAGAGAAAACACAGATTCAAGATGAAACTCGGAAAGCGCTTTATGTTTCACCAATGAACTGGAATGATTATAATTTATATACACATGTACATATTTCAAAATAATTAGTCGTGTAGTGTGCATGGAAGTGATAACTTACCAAAAGCAGCCACGTTTCTCATACAAAAAAAAACAACAATGTTCGTTTAAATTTCTTTCACGTTTGTTTGTGTAGGTACATATCAAACCTCTTATCTTATTCACTTGTTCCTTTTACCGTTTGACGTTTTTGACGTTGTTATTGTCCGATTTATGGAGATTAAATAGGTAAAAGGTGTCAACAAATAACAAAATACATGAGGAGATTCTATAATTTAATTAGATGTCTATGTAGTACAGTGTTGGTTAAGGAGCTAAAGACATAATATGATAATATGTATACACTTATTTGAATTCAAAAGTGCACCTACACAAACACAGCCCATATTGGTTGGAACTAAATTTTAGAAAGTCATTGAAATGAGAAAATCGAATAAATGGGTATAAAAATAGATTTCTTTAATGTGTTGCATTATGAGTTACTTAATTGCAAGGGCAATATAGCTTTTATTGAATGGATTCGTATTCCGGTCGTAACATAAAAGTTAGACTCACACCAATGATGAATCGATAAAGTGAAATCAAGTTAAAAAAGAAAAAATATTAAAATTTATAAATGCTATAAAATTTCATTAATTTCAGTAAGATTTTATTTATGGATAGCTTTTAACTTTTTACATCAGAATAATGTTTATATTCATTAATTGTGCTACTGTATGTTCCCGATTGAAGTTGTTCGAAAAACTGGATTAAAGGTTTTGGATGTTATTGCTTTGACCATTAAAATGGCGAATATAATCTTTATTTAAGCTCGAAATAAATTTTTGTGTAAAAATTCATATATTTTGTTCTTTATTGTTATAATATATTGCATTTTAATTGCAGTGGATAGCAAAAGTCTTAGTACCTCAATACATTTTAGCAATTTCATGAATTTTGGTGCAAATAATTAAAGTTCTTATATTTATTATATCAATTTATTGTCGTCTTATTATCAAAACAAAAACATTTTTAATGGACTGCGCAACCCGAAAAATAATAAGAAATATATTCTGGTTGCACAATTTTTTGCCACCGCAAAAGTTAAAAAGAAAGTAAAGAGAGTAATTTAAAATTCACTATTTATACCTTTAAAATATTAAAAGTTTGTGTGATATTCGATGATGCTAAAATGTTTTTCAAGTTCCATAATACCCAATTGGAAGTTTTGCAAAAGTTCATTTAAATACCTTTCTAGTCGGTTTTAACTTCAATTAAAAATTGATTTAAAACAATTATTAATGTTTTAGAATTACACTTTGTGTAACATAGAAAAAAATGTGTTTTGAAATATCAAAATTTATCGTATAGAATTAATAAATATTTAATAATTCTTTAAAATTACTCGTAATCACTTAAGGGATTTAAAAACTGAAAGAAATTAAATAAATCGGGGTATTAAATGGAAACTTACCAGACCAAAGTTTAATTCAATTTGCCTTCCTTTATTTTTTAAATAATTACAATACTCCAAATAAATCCAAGCAAAATCTTGCCGAGTAGAAATTTATTACCTGAAATAAACACACACAACGCTTCTTATAATGAATTAGCAATATTTTTATTTTGATTAAATTTCTGCCTGTTATGATTTTCCTGTGATAATCATTCTTATATTTTGAAAATTTTATGCCGACTAACGCACAGCACTTACGCACCTTCTGCTGAACAACACTAATATGGTCAACAATCTTGAAACAACCAACGATTTAACAATATTGATAATAACAGTATGCAACCGACCAATCACTAATGTCACTCGAATACGACTACTTTGTTAACCGACAAGAATGACCACCATCGACCATGCTAACGATGATGACTCTTCTTAAAAACGTCTACTACATAAACAGTATTTATGCATATTGCCAATGGTATACTACTATTCTAGGAAAGAAAATAGTTTGTGTACTATTTTATTGTTTTTTCTTTTTAATTCATGTTTTTACCTATTTGTACAAATATTCGTCCATTCAGCAGAATGATGTGGGACGTTATGAAATTGATATTGTGTTTAGGGACTGGTGCATGTGTACATACATATATAATTGAAACACAATTGCTTTGTGTTAAAAAAAAAAAAGGTTTGCGTGAGAATGTATTATCACGGGTAGATATAATATCATATACTAACGTACATTTTACAAGTATTGTATTAGTTTGATGAGTTTGTTTTAGAACACTGTATCCTATAGTTAGAGATTTCAATAGCCGATTGTACTTTTAAAAAATAAATAAACAATGAACGAGTTTAACATAACAGTTGTGAACTAAATGAAGAGATTTATGAATGAATCCACTTAAAGATAAAACAACTTGTTCTGTTCACACTCAAATTGCATCTGCTTGTGGATTTTACATTTAGTACGTATTAAATACAATGACATTTTATTTGTCAGACCTAAAACGTAAAAGCATGAAAAAGAATCTTGGGTTGTTTAAAGTTAAACTGCTTGACAAAAAGCCCGAGTAATTTTGGTTTAAACCTCGGAAAAAACGGAAAAATATCTATCAGGGTTTTGGTCAATCTCCTCCACACTCAATGCATGTCCACAGAGGGCGTTTTATTCTTAGCTAGAGAAAGTGGGAAGAGTGGAACTGAAAACAAAACGAAAAATTTGGGAAGAATATGAAAATTTTGTGGCAGTCCTATGTTATTTTAAGTAATAAAAAGATATATGTAAATGGTTGAAATCACCATTTACAATATATTTACATTTTATTAAAAAAACTCTAAGAATACTCTAAAAATAGAAAACTGCAAGATGCATACGTATATTGAGACCCACTTAACCATTTTTTCAATTCAATTCCAATATTGATTTTATTTGGAATTTATTTTTTCTTATACGACAAAAATAAAATAAACAGAAATATAAACAACAAACGATAATACAGAAAAATGTACATACATAATCTTTTACATACATATATAGTATGTACATATGGATTTGAGGGTCACTAAAGCAAAAACCACTTTTAGGGCTTCGCACATATTGATTACCATGTTATTCGACACAGCAAAATTAACGAAGATTTTATAGAAATTTATTTTACCTTTTTTCTTGTCCTCTTCTTACATGATTTGAGAGTTCGAATTTTTGTAGAAACTACAGTTAGAGATAAATTGAAAATGAAACGCTAAAGAAATATTTAATATATTTTCTTATCTCAATAATAATTTTATTAGTCTTTTTCATTTCTTATTATATTTTTAATTTTTTATATTTTTATTTAAATATATAATTTATTTAGTTCTGTGTTATTTGTTTTGCTCAATATTTATTACTGACTTATTATTGTTGGTTTTCTTTATACTGTGTGTAATTGTATTAATAAAATTTTTAATGTTTTTATCATTATTTCTATTATTTGTGGTAATTTCATATGGTATTATATGTAATTAAAGTAATGTAATTTAATGCGATAACCAACATTGCTCTTTTTCAATACAAATTACAACTTAAATAGTTTTTTAGTCATACCACACAGGCAGGATCAGTAAAAAGCAATACAATATTAAAATTTGTATTTATTTCATACTATTTGGGGGAAAATAATAATAGTTTTTATTAAAAATGTAACAAAATACACAATTATTTATTATTTAATGAAATTATTATGTAAAACGGTGTGAAATGATATTGGATTTAAAATTAACGTATAATATCTATGTATGTATGTATGTATATACATATGTTAGCATGTATGGTTATAAAGTGTGATTTGTAATTTCTTTTAATAAATTTTTCTATGATTTTCAATTAATAATAAATTGGTAATAAAAAAAATTGATCTATTAATGCTTACTAGTTTAACTATATTTTTTAAATAACTTTTCATATTTGCCTGTTACAAGTATGTATGCGTTCTGATTTCATAACGAAAATCTACAGCTTGGTATCTAAGACGAACGATTTTAGACGACCATCTATTGATATAGAAAATACAAACAAAAACCGACGTTCGCCTGAAACCATTCGTCTTACTGAAACAGTTTTAATTCATACTTTAACATAGTTACGTATATGTTTATATGAAATTAATCATAGAAATGCATAATTTTATCAGCTGTTTTTTATACTTCTGACTTATGTAGTATATATTGTATGTAAAAGTATACTAACATATATATATATATATATATATATATATATATATATATATATATATATATATATATAACTATATATGTACATATAAATATATAATTTGTTATAAATTATGTATTATAAATATTTTTTTTTTGTAAACAAATACGGACGAAACACTAAACATAAATTACATTGATATACATTAAATTAAAACATTAAGATCGCGAGAAATATAGACAGACAACCACTCAAACGTATAAACACTTACACATTTCTATTAAAAGTTTTAATTATTTAACGTCTATATTCTGTTTACGGTAATTTTTCTTTTATACTTGTACTTGTTTTAAACACTATTAATGAAAGAAGGGACTGGGGAGGTATTGCGAAACAATAATAAATTTAACAACAATTGTCTTAATTTATGTATAAAATAAAAATTTATTAAAAAAAGAAAAACAAATAAAGTATCAAAGTTTAGTGTATCCATGTATGTATCTGCTCGAAACTGGCGAACTCAATATTTATCAAACGCAAAGCAACAAAAACATTTAATTGAAAAAGTAATTCACATTTGTTTCCCAATTACTAATTTTGTTTCTATCTTAGATATGAAAGATTCAAATACAATAATTCCACCATTACTATTTTATGCAAATGCTGGTCTTGCTTTGCGTTTTACAAATCAGTAGCCATCTTTTATTTTCAGGACTTGAAATTAATATAAATTTTTGTAATTAATTTGTTTTTTTTTAATTACAATTTTCTACTACAAACTTTTTTTTCAATTGTTTTAAAATTAGAACACGCAAGAAAAACTATATATCGTTTTCGTTTTTTATAAAAAATTGCCTTCTATTCTTATACTGCCATTATTATGTCTGTAACTGTATTTATTTGGTATCCTAACTACGAGTTTTTTTTTTTAACTTATTGATCCACTTATTTTATTTGTTATATTCCAATTCGTTCATTTGTATACGTATTCTTATCAATCAATACAACTATTATTAATATTTTTTGTAATTAACACAGCCAATTTGTAGTTGAACAAATATAAAGGCTTTATAAACTAGTTGAAACTCTTACGGCGAAACTCTTAAATGAATGGAAAATCAACAAAATTCAATTATAGGTCCCGTTTGTCTGCTTTAAATTATTATTTTGATTAGGCAGACAATAAACGATTGACGTGTTTGTAATTAAAGTCATTGGAAGAATTCAAAACAAAAACGAATTTCTTACGTTCATTTCTTTAGCTTGTTTCAGTATTAAGCGATTTTCACTCCCAACATTACATTTGTTCACTCTACCACATAAACATTGTAACAAACCTGGTCTTTTCAAACTTAACTATTACAAATGTCTAATCACTATTAACGAAAATCTTATTTACAAGCTATGCTTGCTCAATAACTTTATTGAATTAAAAATAATAATTCATTTCTTTTACAGAAATCGGTGTGGTTTCTGTATAGGCCACAACAACATCACTTTTAAATTGGGAATGAAAACTTTAAAGCAATTATTGACATAGAATGAAAGATCAATACCATATAAAGTCCAATTCAAGCCACCATCCAGAAACCGCACCTAACGGTTATAACGTTTTTCGAGTTTAGAACATGTTTTGTAAAAAGATTTAATTCATATTCTTAATGTTTGTAATAAATTTTTTTAATAATAGTGTTCTATTTACATATGCATATTTGTTAGTGAATTATTGCACATTTTTTTTTTTTTTATTATTTTATAGAAGTTTTGCACTCATTTTCATAAAAATTTTAATCATCATTGTGTAATAAAATTATATTTTTTTTATTGTATTTCCATTTTTAATATTTTTTAATTGGTACTTGAAATGGAAAGGGGTCCTTAGGATTGATTTGTTTTATACAGTTTTAGTATTTATGTATATAGTATATAGTACTTTCCTCAAATGATCAAATTAAATACGATCATATCAAGTGTCGTATTTGCTTTAAATACATCATCATCATCTATAGTGTGTGTAAGTAAGTATTGAATTTAGGCAATATTTATTTTCAATTGGTAAAAATTTCATTATGTTATGATTTTTATGTTTGCATTGTATCTTCATTCTATTATTATTCAACAAGTCCTTAAAAAGGTATATTTCTCTTTTAATATATTTAGCGTTTAAATATATTTTAAAAATGTATTTTATATATTGTGGTTGATTTAATGCACTTAAAAATGTACTTTATGGGTTTGGTTTTTTTTTTATTATTAAACAATTTTTAATCGTTTTCTTTTTGCCTATGAACTAAAGTTGTTTAATGTATTTTTGTGTATCGTTTAATATATATTTTTTTTTAAATATGGTTTGCTTTGCAAATTTTATAAATATTCTTGAATAGTGATTTTTTACAATACGTGGCAAAAGTATGCGTGTTATTCATATGGATTTTAATAATCAAAAATTGGTATTAGTATACACACTTTAATCCATTTCTGTTTATATAATTTTAATTGAGGTTTATGGTTACGAAAAAAAAAGAAAAAATAGAAAATATATGTACATATATGTATATATATTAGAAATTTTAATATTTTAATACATTTTAAAAATATTTTATTTCAATCAGAATAAGCCTCATTCAATAAACTTTTTTGAAAAGTAATTTATTCGAAAGTTTACTATTTTTTATTTGTTAACGTTTCGTGTTAATTTTATTTTTAGATAAATGCAAATATTTACATAGAATTTTAAAGTACACTAAATAATATTTACTTACTAGTAAGGGACATCGTATATTGATCATTTGCTGCCTTTTTAATATATATTTTTTATTTGAATTAAACTTTTAACATTACAATTTGAACTTAAAGAGAGGTATTCCTATTTTTCAAGTTTTAATAATATCAAATTTGTCATTATATAATACACTATTTAATAGAAATTGTTTAGAAAACAAGTGAATGTTTTCAGTGTAATAATTTTGTTCAATTAATTTCTATTCATAACTATGAAAACTTTCAAAGAATTTTTGTCATTCATTAAATTTAAGATATTAAACAATTTCAAAATAATATGGAAAATGATTAAATAAGTATATTTTTTTTTCTTTTTCCATCAGTTTATTTTTAGTTTCGTTATTCGAATTTGGATTTAATAATTTATAAATTTTTTTTTTTACTTTTTAACATTTTGTCTAACTATTTCTCAATATCACACATTTGTCGTAGTCATAATTACTACACCAAAAAAAAAAATCAATGTATATGAAGATGTACATACATATATTACCACTGATGTTTAATTGCATTAAAAATTGCTAAACACGATGTTATCAACTACGCCACTCGCGAATTTCAATCGACAAATTGATTCGTTAAAAATACGATTTTTACTACCCGATAACGAAACTAAAACGAGTTGGTATATATTAAGAATTAGTCCAATTTCTTAGTTTTTTTTTTTTTTTTTTTTGTATAAGAAATAAGTTAAATTCATATTTTGAAATCGTTGTAATAAACCTTATGATATAAGGTATTGCTGTTAAATAGATAAGGATTGCTTAAAAGTGTTACAATACCAAAATCTCGACTAGACGGGTGATCACTTAAAATTTCTATTGTCTATCAGAAGACGTTTTAATATGTATACCAGAGAACTGCAAACTCATTGTTTTTCATTATTACATCATGTACTCAATAAAATTCATATTCACATTTAATCGTGCAATAATGTTCTTCTTTTTGGGTGGTTTTAAGTTATCTGATCAGCAATTTTTATTTACATCATTTACGTCATACAAATACTATTTGCCTTGTCCCAGTTTATTCATAGTGAACTAAAACTCACATACACATAAACACATGTAATTTTATGCAACATGAATGTAACATTTCGTATGTGTGATAAAATAGGTTTTAATATGCATATTAGAGTAAACGATATCGCCGCCGATTAAAATCTATGCAAAGTCATTGGTTAAGCCTATCAGTTGCTTTATATAGAAAGGAGATGTTTCAATGCTTTAAAGATATGTCGGACAATGAATCCTTTGTTCCTTTCAAATAATATTTACAGCTTATTTCTGTAAATGAATATTGTTTCAGGCGAACGTTCGTTTGTATGAAAAATATAACGAAAGCTGAGATCAGAAACAGAGTATAAGTGAAATAATTTAAGTTGATATCTTACTATAGGGGGATCTTTATATCCTGTTTTCGTAAGTCGAATGTACAATTAATTTAATAGTATTAATTAATCATAAATTATAATTCATAATATTTAGCATAATAATTTACTTGCCGTTGTTATTTTTTTTATAATACCTTTTAGTTTTTTACGTTATTATTTTGTTCATGTAAAGTACTAAAGATCTCTTTGATACATTGAAGTCTCTTTGGTTTGCTTTCACAATGCTAGTGATTTGAGTATGATAGTTTTTTAAGTTAAGAAGCGTATACGAACGTTTTTCAATCCGAAATTGCATTTCTCTAGTGTACGTACATCTTCATCTTTGCTACAACTGGAAGTAAAACTTGACTCACTCATGTTTTCCGAATAAAATAATTTTTTTCTGAGAGTTTTCTACTGTGCGATTGACTCATTTAAAAAAATTTCTGCGGTAAATCCAATTAATGGTGAATGTAATCTATTGGCAGCTACATTCGGGGAAATGCGCTGTCAGAATAACATTGGGTGAATCCAGTTTAAGATAATTTAAATTTCTTAAATAATTACTAATCCAAATTTAAATGTTTTATTTTTTCAGTTTTTTTTTCCCGTTTAAATACTTATTGATATGAGTACGAATAAAATAAATAAAAATTCTTTAAAACGAATAAAGATCAAAAAAGTAAACACAGTTTAGCTGAATTTATTAAAAATTTTAAATTTTATATTATTTATTTCTGATTTTATAAAATGAATTTTTATTAATAGTTTTCTTGATTAAATAAAAATTGATAAACCCAACTTAACAAAACAAAAATCAAATATTAATTATATTAAACAAGTAATAAAGAAAATTAAGATAACGTAAATAATAAAAAAAAAAACACAAAAACTAATAATATTAAATAATAAACAAAACCTGTAAAATAGCCTTCTTTGAAAAGTCGAAGCTTTTTATAAAAAGCTTAAATGTTACTCTTTTACTTGATTATACATATTAAAAAGTTTACTTTCTCTTCCTTACAAGTTTTAAATAATATTTAAACTACTTTATGAACATTTATTTCAGAAAAATAATCGAATTACTTAAAGTTACAGAAAACATTAAAATAATTATCCAATATAAGGATATCGAATGTATATATGTTTATATTATTTAATATATACAAAAGGTTACTTATTATTTTTAAAAAATTAGGAGATGTAGTTAATAACAAAAAATGGATTTTACGACAACTTCAAAAATCATATACGTATGTAAAAATTTCACTACAAAAATAAAAAACGGTATATTTGGAAATATTAGCAAAAGTTATACAAATTTTATTTCCAGTTATTTAGGCTAATATATGTATGTATACAATGTTATCAAAAAATAAAATAACTTAAAAGCTTTAAAACAATATTTTTTTTTTTATTTTTAGTAAAGCAATTTTAATGTTTTTAAAACATCAGTATTAATAAAATTAACTAGTTTTTTTATATATAAAAATAAAATTGGAAACAAATTTAGCAATATACAAATTTTCTATAGAAACGATTATTTACATAAAGATTTAATTAAAGACCAACATATTGAAAAATTATATTCTTATTTATTTTTCTTACAATAACCGAATTGAATCAGAACAATACTCTCATCTTCAAATCAGTAATACAAGAGACATAAATTTATTATCTTCATTTATTCTTTCATATATGTTAGGAGACATAATTTAAAATATTTTATATTATACTCTCATTATTTTTAAATGAATTTGTAATAAAAAAAATTATCACACTGAAATCATTTATAGTTCAATAGTACTGTCATACATTTTCTTTAAGTTTTCAATAGTATATAAAAATTCTTAACAGTGGGGCTAATATGTTCAACAAAAATTGATAAGCTTCAGACTCAGCAATATTTCGATCTACTTGAGACAACTTTAGGAAGAAATGAAATAAATTAATAACCGAATAAATTTGGTGCAAAAATGAACAATTATAGTCTAAAGTTATCTATGTATAAATAATGTGCATTAAGTAACAAAATTAGAAAAAATAATTCAGAATGAATATATTCTGTCGATTTATTTTATAAATTGATTTTTTATTTGATAAAGCTTTCCTAAAAATAATGTCTAGATAAGCTCTGCCTTATTACTTCATAACGTTATTTTCTGAAAACAAAACAGAAATTGGATAAATAATAAAAAAAAACTTTGTAATCTATAAAAACATACATTGTAACAAAACAGTAGGTAGAATTGGATTTTTCATTAACATAGATAAATTGAATATGAATTGAAACGTTTTAAACTTTTAGTTATTTAAATAATATAAATATGATTTACTTGTTTGGTATACAGTAGTGTAATATTAAATAATGTATCTTAATTTAACTTTATATATATATATATATATATATATATATATATTTCTTAACATAAATATTTTTTTTTATCATCAATATGTCTACAAATTATTTTTTAACTTTCCCTATGAACTCCGGAAAATTTGCTAAAATTTTTAATTTGTTTACAAATAAATACATAACATTAATATATATTAAATATTTTATTATATAATTGATGTTTTTAAGGATAAGAAAAGTCAAAAGAAATTTTTTATTTAGAAATACAAAAACGAAATTTTAAATTATTCACTTTTTAAAAAACAATATTTTTACTTTTTTGTTAGTGCTTTTTATTTTTGCTATCTTTTATTTAGTTATTACTTCAGGATTAACTTTTTTGTTTTTCATTTTTAATTACTTACTAATTAAAATGCATTTATTTGTTTTATGTAAACTTGATTTCCAATTTTTTGCATTACAGGGTTTGCAAAGACGCTTAAATGTAATGTGCTTTAATGTTCTGCTCTAAGTTTGCCTTTAATAGTTTTATTTGATTGAAATATTTTAAATAAATGCCTACGCTGTGTATGAATGGATCCGTAGGTATTATGAGTATATATGTATTTTTTTTTAACACGAAGTCAGATTTTTATGAAAAAGATAATAGAAATCAAAAAAACGGACTATTACACCTTTTTGTTATAGAGTAATGTATACGACGTAGATGGCAATCTATGTCTTACTTTGATATATCTTATAAGAATGTACCGAAAAATTCTAATCAGGAAAAAAATTTTAAGCGCGGTCGCGTTGTTGGCATTGAGTGTCGACGTATTATATTAAAAATACACTTTAGGGTCACCTCGTAGAGCTGCTACTAAAAAAATCCTCTGAAATTAAAATATTAAAAAATTATATCCCGGGATAGCAAATGACTAAATACTTAGGCCCATTTTTTGAGTGCGAGTTTAAACTCAAGATTAAGTTAATCTTCAGTTAAATTTAATCTTTAGTTAAATGAGTTTTTATTTTTTAAAAACAAAAGCTGAATACTATTGATCTTTATGTTAAAAAATTACTTTTAAAAAATATTAAATAAATTAAGACTCCTTATTATCCATTCGTGTTTAATATAATTAATAACCACATAAAAATTTCTTTTATTCTGCTTTCTCTCACTTAAAAGCTTTTTTTAAAATAAAATTTGTCAACTACTTTTGATAAAACTAAGTAAACACAAAAACTGAAATCGAAGATTAACTTAATCTCGAGTTTAAACTTGCACTCAAAAAATGACCATTAGTGAGTAAAAAAAATTTAAAGAGAATCCAGAATGTTTAACTTACGGGCATCAAAACTAAAACCCAATGTTGGGTCTGGCGGTGTATTCAGCAAAGAGTTATTAATGTTACTACTTCCACTTCCAGCACTGTTTCCCACTCCCGAAGTATTTGACACATTTCCAACACTCATCGATGTTTGAGGTTGTTGCTGTGCCATGGATATAGGATTTGTACTATTCGTACCAAGCATAGGACCCTGAGAAGTTTGTGATCCATGTGGGCTTTGAGGTGTAGATACGCGTAAACCCGACGGTATATTGCCCCCGGGGCCATTTCCAGTACCAACTCCAGGTACATTATTTCCTCCCGAATTAGCAGCAGCCGCCGCTCGACCGCTTACAACTGCTCGTAATTCTTGTTTCACATACTCTGAAGAGGCAGGATTACCAGCTAAAATAAATGTCACAAGTAAAATTAATTATATTCCGTTAAATTATGAATTAAAAATTTATAAATATATATATATATATATATATATATATATATATTCTTCGCATTATGTACGTTTATGTGATAAAAAAAAAAAAAAAATCTATATGCGGCAATGGAGACCAACATAACAATAATATTTTTTAATAATTATTATACAGCATTTACAAATATGAAAATCATATTTCGAATATTTAATATAAATAATGAAATAAATATAGGATTTATCCGTATGTATGTACATATATTAATCGCAAAGTAGCAATGTTATTACGCATTAGTCATTGAACTCATTAAATGAAACATTCCGTTATTGAAATCAAACGTTCATCTTTTTTTAGATTTATTTTAGTTCACAAAAATGTTTCTGTACTTTGAAGCCAAACAATTGCTAATCACGATCAGTTTAATACATTGAATAGGAGTTTCAGTGGGCATAGAAAATAGTCATACTGGTTTAGTTGTAATAATTTGGGTTGGTTCAGAGGGTCAATTATATTAAAATATGTTTTAATTACACAGTCTAGAGACTCTAGAATATCGAAATATCTGGTTTACAGGGAAGGAAGGTATAGGTGCACATGCGATGTCCATTCACTTTAACAATTGGAATTATCAATATTTGCAAAAAGGTTTATCGATAAATATTTGGATGGTTAATGGAATGAGTTTTGGATATGAGTGCGTGAGTTTTGTATGTGCATGAACATAATTAGATTAGACGGCAATAAAATATTGCACCAAATATTTTTAAACTTATTTGGATATGTTTGACAAATACTTGGATAATAATGTACAAAAATTCGTATAAAATTAGACATAAATACTGTTTTCGTTTCTTTTAAACGTTACATTTTGGTTTTAATCTCCGCTTACCGGTCTGCATGATGCGACCATAGAAATCATTTGTTGTTGATGACGATGGCAACGATGTTTGTTGTTGTGATATAGTAGATGCTGTTGAGCTATTAGTAGAATGATGAAAATTGTTAAACATTATGCTATTAGTAGATGTGGAGAATCCGTTCATATTGGCATGTGCACCACCTATGCTGCCAATGCCATTTAGAACAGAAACAGGGGTATTTTCATGACCGCCACCACCTCCACCAGTGCCATTATTTTGATGAAGGTGATGTGAGTGCTGATGTTGTTGATGATGGTGCTGATGACTGTTGTTACTATTGTGGTTGTGATTGTGATTCTGGTTGTGATTTGTACCAAATGAACGTGGAGATCCTAAATTTGTTTTTTATTTTACATTAATTCAGACATTTACTTTTCAATGTAAAAATTATTATAACAAAATTTTCTATCGTTTAAAAAGCCTAAATAGTAGTCTTACAAATTTCAGTGATACACTCTCAGCAGTCAATAAATTTACTTACATAGTAAAATTTGCGAAAATATATTGAGGCGTTTCTATACATATGCAAAAAATCTTACCTGGCAAATGCTGTGAACCTTGCGGTAAACTTGTTTGTCGTTGCATGCGTTGCATTTGTTGTTGCTGATTTTGTTGCTGCTGAAATACGTTGCCAGCATTAAATGGAGATTGTGGTGAGGGGGAATTCGGTGTCGTGGGAACAAAATTACCACCATCTGTGGATTGAAAAGAATTCTGACGCTGTAAAGCAACCGTGGGAGGTCCTTGGGTCCCTGTTCCAACATTTGTCCCCGGAACTACAGAGCTGCTAGGAGAATTTAACCCCCGTGTTCGTTGTTGTTGAAATTGGCGAGCATTATAAGGACTTACTCCCTTAAAATAGAAAATATGTAACATTTTGTTCATAACTTTTAGTATGATGGAAAATCTTATTACGACTTACCTGCAATTGTGCACTTAACATAGGGTTATGTTGTTGCAGGGAATGTCCCCTTTGTTGAGGATTCCCAGGTCCTTGTGTTGGCCACTGTTGAACTGAAGCGTTAGAAGCGATACCTGGGGAAGATATCCCTGCATTTCCGGCTGTATTAGATCCTTGATTAGAAAAAGGTGGTTGTCTTGGTGATATTTGAGCTGTATTTCCACTTTGAAATGCTGCCATTTGTTGCTGCGCCGATGTCTGTTGTGACAGTTGTTGTTGTTGCTGAGGAGATAACCGTTGCCCACTTTGGGAATACTGTGCTCCATAGCCTTCAAAATTAAATTTTTCATTTCAGTTATCATAAGTAATCAGACGTTAAGTTTAAGCTTTACCTGTGTTTGATTGAGGACTAAATGCGGTATTTCTTTGACCCGGGCTTAATTGTTGCTGTAACATTGTTTGCGCGAAATTCGGGCTTAATTGTGAATCCGGTGGCATATTTGTACGTGATAATGTTACATTTGGAGCGACAGTATTAAGCAGCGTACCAATGTTTGGACTTAAGCCTTTTGAATGAAAATTTAAATTTTTTAACTATAATTTCAAAAAATATGGTAAGTGGATACTTACACAATTGATCATTTCGCGCTGTTGCATTTTCTGGTACAAGCATATGCTGTTTTTGTTGCTGTTGTAATAATCGTTCCTTTTGCTGTTGAACAATTTGTTGTTGAGTTAAAGTGCGATATCGCTGCGTTGCAGATAATATACCTCCACCGGGTGTTGCAACTGCATTCATAGGAGGTGCTCTACCTCGAGCTGGATAATTCGGTGGTGGTCTTTGGAAGTTTTGATTGGCCCTCATAGTTTCTAACATTTGCATACGCATCATTTGCATTTGATGTTGTTGTTGTTGCTGAGGTGTCAAATTACCAGCATTTCCACCATTAGAACCCATCATGCTGCCTGGATATGCGGGCGGTTGTAAGTGAGAATGCTGTTGATTTTGCTGTTGTTGCTGAATTTGCTGCTGCAACAATTGCTGAGCAGTTTGGTTGGCAATCATAGTGTTAGGACCATTTCTAAATGCTGATGTTTCTAATATAAGCGACTTTTGTATTTCACTAATTGCCACGCGTTCGCTTATTTGCTGAGGTGTTAAACCAGATGGGGTAGTGGATGTAAAGGGTTGATCATCGTTATCGTAGTCAATAACAATGTCAAGTATTTTAGATAGTTCCGAATCACCGTCACCTACACAAGTTAAGGAGGAGGTACCAATTGTTGTGCTAGAAGTTGAGGTAGCTGTTGTTGAAGGAGCTGTAGTACTTAAGGGAGGTGTAGCAAATGGATGATCAGCCATAGTTGAGGATGATGATGAAAATTCCATTTGTCCTTGAGTTGGTTGAAGCGACTGTGATGGTCGTTGAATATTCGTACCACCTTGAATATTTTCCAAATTTTGATGTTGTTGTGGGAGGTAGACGTCGGTAGGTTGTTGTACTAGTTTATGTTGTCCCCTTCCTCGCCCAGGAACAGTAGAGCCTGCCATCGTGGTAATAGTCGAAGTTTTACTTGCATTTGAAGCACTTACGCCACTGACGCTGGTGCTACTACTACTGCTTGAAGGCGTATTGCTAAGGCCACTCAAGGTAGATGAAACACGACCAACTGTAGCAGGTACTTTGTCTGGTATTATCTTAATACCTGTTTGTATGTTCATGGTTATATTCTTTGGAGGATTTCTTAATAACCTTGCAAGCATTTTATTAGTTTCGCATAACTTCGAAGGCCGATCATCACTTCTTTTGGCTGACAACCCATCATCGACATCATTCAAAGACCGTTTGCGTGTCATTGCTGGGTCCCCTTGATGCTTTAATATACGCCTTAAATCTTCAGGTGATAGATTGTTCGGATTGCTATGTGATCCTACATGGGAACCATGTGGTTCGTCTTTAATACGCACCATCTCTCCAGAACGCCCCATCGATGAACTTCCTTTTTCGTCATCTTCAGATTTTAAAAGCTAAAATTAATTAAAAGCATTCAAATAAATTTATTTTAATGAATGGCATCAAAGAGTTTATATTCCACAGTTTTCTATATGTTTAAAATTGGTAACATACCGATAGTAGCATAGGATTGTTAGAATTAGCAGATTTCTGCATACCAAACATCCTCGAAGTTCCCATAGCTGCTGGACCTACAGGTCCAGGAGCCATTTTAAACATTCCTGGCATATTCGATTGCAAACTCTCCTTATCCTCTTCTTGTTTATAAAACTAAAAGTCAATACGATTATAAAGAAATTCAACAGATTTTAAGTATACTATTACAAACCTTAATTTCATCACCCTCAGAACCATGTAAAGATGATCCGGAAGAATGTGCTTTATTAGTTAGTAAATGCCTTAATCTTTCAGATTCAGTAGGAGGTTTTTGTTGCTGAGTTTGAGACTGCTGTTGTGTATTATTTGGCAGCGTATGTACTCCGCTCCCTCCTCCCCCCATCATTATTTGATTACCGCCGTTAGACATATTTCCACTGACACTTGGTATGTTATTATTATTATTACTGCTATTGTTATTTAAATGGTCTTTATCGGTTTTATCGCTATTGTTATCGAAAGATGGAAAACCAAAAGTAAATGGTCCTTGACCCCCACTTCCTGTTTGACTGGCATTTGATTGGGGTGACGGTAAACTAGCTGCTGAATGCGATGAGAGTTGATATGGAGTTGAAGGTGACGGACAAACGGCTGGACTAAAACCATGTCCAACCGAAGGAGGTCTTGGTGTACTTACAGGAGTGGTAACAGAAGCTCGTGAATTTGGCCTGGAATCATTCCATGCGGAAACAGAAGGGTCAATTTCAAAAGAGGAATGTGGCAAGTCTAAATCAAAGTCGTTACTATAAAATGAAGGGCCTTCATGACCAGCAGGTGATGCGGTAAAAGAGTTAACTAAAGAAGAATTATTAGATGCTACTCCTGAAGTGGTAGTTGTTGAGTAAGCAGACCTTTGAGAAGTCAAAGATCCTGAAACATTACTAGAGGAAGCAGACGCACCACCTCCGCTTGCAACGCCACCAGTCGTACTACCATTAATAATAGCAGATGTCATGAGAGGCCCGCCGACATTAGTAGTTTGCGTCGTATGAGGCGGCATTCCACCACCACCTACCAAACCTCCTAAGCCTGAGACATTTACCAAAGGCGAAGAAACTGAATTATTAACAAATGAATCCATAGATAAACTAGAAACTAACGATGATACTAAAGATGAGCTGGGTGACATGGCTGATATGCCGGCCGTCATAAGTCCACTATTTCCACTCATCATTCCAGTATTGTTGCTGTTCATGTCGTTTTCTGAATTAAGCAAGGTCTGAATTGACATTATAAAATCACTTTCTCCAGGTGTGTGATTAATAAACAATCTGGAATTGGCTTTAACATGTACGTAGACATCGGGCGTGCCTAAACGTAGCCGAAATGGTTTAGATATAACATCAGATATTGGTGGATTAATACCCACACTACCCCCGGGGGACTGCGAGGCATTTAAAACATTAGCTCCAGCTGCAGAATCTTGTATATCGCGTAAATGTGTCTTTAAAGCTGATAAATCCTGAGGATGACACAAGTCTTGCAGTAGTCGACCAGACCATTGGGAGAGGTGAACTCTAAAAGGTTCCCTTAAGGCGGTTGCATCTAACGTTATAATTTTACCATGAATATCTAATTTAAATGTTACTTGTTCTATGGTGGGATGTTGAACATGTTGCTGAATGTTCATTTCCAGTGGGGACTCGTCTTCTGGCCGTGTGATAAGACATAAAACAGATGATGAATCGCCATCATCTAAGAATTAGAATAAACAAAGAAATATTTAAAAATAATATTTTTTTCCGCACTCACTTTTCATACCTTTAACCGGAGCGGCCATTATAACCACTTCCTCATATTTTGATTTTTGGTCCATAGAATTATTATTATCGTTATTTGCGGTTAGCGAAGAACCTGAGGTTTGTGTTGCCGAACGCATATCTTTGACTAGCATTCGAATTTTGGTCGAATTGCTACGTTCTTGTTTGCCACAGTTTTTGCTATGATCATCGGCGTCACCTGCTAGTCCCCAAACAGAGTTAACGTCGTTTATGCCACTACTACTGCCACTATTACCTCCTCTCACTGAAGGAGAAATCATATTATTTATAATTGGATCCAATTTGGCATGATCACCTGGATGCAGGTACATATATAGCGGTTGACGGTATAATTCATGTTTCTCATAACCAATTAATTCACGAATGTTCTGTGTGCATGATTCAATTATGCCGGTTGAATTTATCTGAAGCAGAATCCATCCGACTGAAGAGATATAATGTTCTAATGCTTCAAAATAAGCCGAAATTTCAGGCACTTGCCCGTTAAGCAGTGATGGCTCTGGCAGTGGTGGCTCGGTTGAGGACACCTCACCTTGTTGCACTGGATGTACTGAACAATTATCTGTGGCGCATCGACTGCAACGGGTTGAGGTGTTTTGGTTGTTACCGTTATTACTAGTAATCGTACTACTTGCCAAAGATGACGTCGATGACGATGATGTCGATGTTGTTGTCGCCGCAGTGCCCGATGAAGATGTATTGATTCCTGTTGACGCTGATGTGGACGATGACGACGAAATGTCACGACTTTGGCCTCTATCACAAATATCACGGTACTGAAAAAAAAAACAAAATACACGTAAAAATAAAGAATGTCGTTAACAGTGACTTAAAATTACAATTGCTTTATATACATACATATACATGTACAAATATGGTTCCTTTTAAGATAAATGTTGTGACAGAGTAATGAAAACACACGTTGTCTTTTGATATTATATAACAAGGGGAAATACTTTATTTTAAAACAGCCTAAAGGTTTATAATTTTTTAAACACTTGTACACACACACTTCGCTAGCCAACTAAGATGCAGACTGCAAATTAGAAACGTTACATTTGAAAATAGCGTTTGTAAAACAGCGTTGCTTATTAACAGTGTTGCATGTTAACAATGTTGCATACTCAACATTTCCCTCCTTGTTAATGATGAACCTCGTAGTCCCGGAGCCATGCTGGAGTACGTTTGTTACGTGTGGAGCGCCTGCGTGGTGGTGAAATATTTTCATTTGGATTGTCATCGGTGTTTGAAGACGTATCGACTGATTCGTTGACATTTTGATTATCGGGCTGGAGACTGTCCTGTAGTGGTTGTGCATCTTCAACTGGTTGGTTAAATAATGGTTGTAAATTGTAAGTCATAGAATCATGGGTATTCTCATTCACGTATCTTTTACGAATCTGATTAGCATGTGATTTTATAATTCTGTCTGTATCAGCATCTTTGATTTTCACGTTATAATTCACATGACCAACCTTTCCAATTATAATGCCTGGACGCCATGTCATCTTATTATCTTTGTAGGATTTTATGAAAACTTTTTGATTTATCTGAAATTCACGCTGACCTGTGCCATGTTTTCTATTATATTGTTCTTCCATTTTTGTGTTACGTGTAACTTTGGGAGAAACTTGCGGTTTTATGAGATCGATTTCCGTACGAAGTTTTCGACCAATGAATAGTTCCGAGGGAGTTTTCCCTTCCATACAATTTGAGTTAGGAGTCGAACGATATTGTAATAAAAATTCTTGAAGATTTTTGTTGTCTTTTGAATCATTATCATATGCTTTTTTAATTGCAGTTTTAATTATATCGACGAAACGTTCTGCTTGTCCATTGCTTTGTGGATGATAAGGTGCTGTCCTTATGTGTTGTATACCTCGTTGATTACAAAATTGTTCAAATTCTGCGCTCACGAACTGAGTACCATTGTCTGATACTATTAAGTTTGGATATCCGTATCTATTTGTGTAATCCGACATAAGATCAATAATCTTTTTACTGGATATGGTGTTACATTGGTATACCTCTGGCCATTTTGAATATGAGTCAACTATGACTAAGTAATACTGTGCACGAATAGGACCTACAATATCAATATGAACGCGTTGGAGCGGTTTAGTTGATATTGGCCAGGAACATAACGATGTCTTTGCTGGTGATTTTGTGTTTGTATGACAATGTGGACATAGTCGAACAAATTCTTCAATTTGTTGATCAATGTTGGGCCAATAAACGTTACTGCGTGCAATTGATTTCATGCGTTGTTGGCCTTGATATCCTTTGTGTAGAATTTTCAGAACTCTGTTCCTAAATATTTGTGGTATTACGATTCGTTCACCAAATAGTAAACAACCGTCGACAACTGATAATGATGATCGGCGATTAAAAAATGGTAGTAGATCGTTGCTAGAAAGGTCTTTCGATTTCCTAGGCCATGATGACTGAATGTGGTGAAGAACTGCTTGTATTGTTGCATCTTTGTCTGTTGCTTGTAGAACCATATGATGTGTAAGTGGTATTGATTGTAGATTATCCTTTAAAATAGACTTGATGTTATATTCAAGAGTGGCACATGCAATTACAAATTCTTCATCTTCCGGTTGCTTTGATGGAAGTAATCGGGATAACATATCAACATTACCAAAATCATCCGTTTTGACGTATTCGATATCAAAGTTGTATGTCATCATTGTTAGTGCCCACCTCTGAAGTCTGCTTGCTGAATGAACTGGAATACCTTTTCATGATGTGTGAAATTTGTGCTCCTAAACCTTGCATTGAAGCATCTGCTGAAACTATAATGGGTAACTTGGGGTTATAGTGAGTAAGCATTAAGTCCGATGTTAAAATCTGCTTAAACTTTTGAAATGAATTCTCACACTTTGATGACCAATACCACTTAGTATTGTTTTGTAGGAACTCGTCGAGAGGTGCTCTTAGAGATCTTATTGTGTTGATGAATTTACCGTAGAAATTGATGGAACCAAGAAATGATCTGAGCTCACTGACGTTCTGAGGTCTAGGTAAATTGGTGATTGAGAAAATTTTGTCTGGATCTGGTCTGATACCCATAGAATTAACTATGTGACCCAAGTACTTGATCTGCGGTTGAATAAATTCACATTTATCAAAATTGACTGTCATGCCATATTCTGAAAACCGATTTAAAACATCTCGTACTGATTGTAAGTGCTGCTGGATTGTTTCACTTGCAATGATAACATCGTCTAAATATGCTGTGGCCTCTGGAATGCCCGTAAGAATTTTTTCTATAGCCTGTTGAAAGCCACCTGGTGCTGACTTTATTCCAGGAACTAGCCTATTAAACGTATACAATCCTCTATGTGTAGTTGATAGTTAAGATGGACTTTGTTGTGTCATCAACTTCAAACTGTAAATATGCGTCATTAAAATCTAGTCTCGTGAAGTACTTACGATTATTAAGACACATGAAGATATCTTCTGGTAGAGGTAGTGGGTGAAAATGAGCTTCAACATTTTCGTTGAGGCCTGTTGAATAGTCTGCGCATATTCTGATTTTACCGCTAGAGCGTCTCACTGTAACTATAGGGGCTGCCCACTCCGAATAGTTGGTTGGTGTAATTACGCCTTCTTCTTCTAATTGATTAAGTTCAGCATCCACTAGCGTGATTACTGAATATGGTACTGGACGTTTCGGACAAAATTTTGGAACTGCATCTGGTTTAAGTGGAAGGTGGATTTTGATTTTAGTACAATGACCCAACTTCTTCTCAAAAACTTGGGGAAATTCTTTAACAAAATTGTTGATGTGATGATCAGCATTTGATTTTCTGACTGACTTGCAAAATGTGTTGATTGGAATTTCCCAAAGACCAAATTCTTCGAAAAAATCTGTTCCTGCTATGTTCAGTGAATGAACTGTTGTCACAAAAATTGTTATAGTTTTGGTTGTATTCAAAAATGAAATTTTGGCTTTGAATTCTCCAATAAATTCAATTTTGTTACGATTAGCGTCCTTTGCAATACGCTTTGTTGAGGTCAATTTGGGGCGATTTACGTTGGCCCATATCTGCTCTGAAATTATTGAAATGTCTGAAGCTGTGTCCAGTTGAAGTTCGACATTATGATTGTTGAGTAAAACATTTACATGCTTACGATGAAACCAATTATCAATACTGTTATCAATGGTTCTTGTCTGTGCTGAATTCTTATTAGAATTTGATTGTTGCCTGTGTGCAGTTGCTGCTTGTTGACGCATTGTTGAATGATGTTGTTTGTTGTTGTTTTTCACATTGCAATAACCATCTTTATGTCCTACTCTATCACATTGCTTACATTTATGATTCTTGTATTGACAAGTTTTTGAGTAGTGCATAGCGCCACAAAACCAACATGGTGTTGAAGGTGTTTTCGAATTATTCTTATTATGGTTATGGACGTACTTACTTGTGTGTTGTTTTGTATGAATGGCTTGTGTGTAAACTGATGTCTGTTGGTTGTTGGCAATCATTTTGGTGTCATGCTGACGTTGAATTGTACGCTGAATTTCCTGGTTGATGGATTCTAAAGTTACCGGCTTTTCGGGTTTTTCCTCATCCAGCATTCTTAAAATTTCATTGCGGAAATTTACGTCCCTTGGTGACTGAAGACCACTGACAAAAATAAGACATTTTAAATTATCTTTTGTGAACTTTTCCAGTAGAAAATTTTCGCAGAGGCGGTTGACTTTTGCAATATACACCCCGTAGTCTTCAATTTCCGATTTACAAGTTTGAAAACACTTGTATCGGCTGCTGAAGAGTGATTCTTTCTTGCCGAACATGTTTTTCATTTTTTCCAATGTTACTTCAAATGAAATGTCCGATGGTTTCAGTGGTAAAACGATGTCTGCATACTGTTGATACACACTTTGGCTCATTTTCCTTAGTAGCAAGCGTGTTTTGTCTGTGTTTGACAAATTTACTGCATCAGTTGAAAATAGTTCTTCGTACCTTGAGTACCAGGAACCAAATGTGTTGTTTTCGTCTGGTTCATACACGAATTCAGTCATCTGTTTTCCCAAAATGTCCATAAGATGTTCTCTGTTGAACATGCTCGATGGATGTCCTGCTGTGGCACCTTCCTCCGCTGTTGGGGGTTGTGTTGGACCGCGATTACAGATGTCTTGAAATGCTTTCTGCTGAGAGACCATTTGTCTCTCTTGGCGTTCAAACAAATCAAATTGTTTTTGAAGCTGTTGTTACTGCAGTAAAAGCTGTTTCTCCTGGCGACTTGCTGCCTCTTGCTGTTGTACCAGGATTTTTGCAAGTACCTGTTCCAGTGGTGATGTCGCCATTATTGACTATATAATAAAAAAACACTTTTTTCTTTCGAAAAACAAAAACTTTTCTTCCAATTATCCTCGTCGCCAATTTGTTGTGACAGAGTAATGAAAACACACGTTGTCTTTTGATATTATATAACAAGGGGAAATACTTTATTTTAAAACAGCCTAAAGGTTTATAATTGTTTAAGCACTTGTACACACACACTTCGCTAGCCAACTAAGATGCAGACTGCAAATTAGAAACGTTACATTTGAAAATAGCGTTTGTAAAACAGCGTTGCTTATTAACAGTGTTGCATGTTAACAATGTTGCATACTCAACAATAAATTTACATTTAATTTTTAAGTTAACATAATGCCACTATATTAACCGCTTGGCTGCTAAAAAACGGTCTAAAACTGTTCGGAAAATAAATCTACAAAACTCTGATAATCTATGTATAAAGATAGGTCGTATAAGTCTCGTCTTTTTCGTAACAAATGAATGCAGCGCTTTTGCGCCGCGTAGCAGTCAAACGGTTAAAATGAATCAAGCGTCAAATGCACGTAAATACTTTCATTATTAATTATAGAAATATATACATATACAATGTTAATCGATTTGGATGAAATTAATTGTACTTTAAATTACAATGAATAACAACTATGTATATTGTTTCTTGTATTTGACTGAGTTTATGAATATAATCCACTTCTTTTTTAAATAATATGCGGTGTTTACTTTCATTTGACGGTGTAAATTCAAAAACCAAAAGAGAAGAAAGAAAAATAGATACGTATGGAAACAAAGGCTGTAACAAGAATTCCCGAGCTTTAACAATTGATGGCAGCTAGCTTATTGGAGTTACTTCTGTTTAATTGTTACCATAGACAAAGACGTTTATTGGCTAAATGCACTCTGAAACAGTTGACAACTAACCTTAGTACGAAACAAAAATCATATGCAGTGATGAGGACCGTTTGACAATTTTTGTGGGGTTTTCTTAAGATGCAAATATATGCGAATAAGTCCGCAAGACATAACGGTATTGAAAGCCAACATAACCTATGCCAAAAGTCAAACTCAGCTTAATTTGTGCGCTGAATGCGCTGATTGCAGGCATTTGAACGATATTTAATTTCATACATCATTTTTCATTCCATACAGCAATTTTTATGGATTCATCGGAATTTCGCTTTTTATATTTAAATAAATGTATGTACCTGTCAAATTTTTCGTTTTAAAGATGTAGTCAGATGGAACTATAATAAAAAATATGTTACACTGCTTTTCCGAGGGCATTTTTACAGTTAACATTTCTTTAAAATTTTAGAATAAGGTGCATCTATTATTTTGAGCGTGAGTGTATGTATTTCAAACGTATATTTTGAAGAAAATTATTACAAATACACTAAAATATAAATAAGTACACACATACATGGTATATCTAGGTTTATTTTATTATTTTCACTTAAAATTTTTAAGAATATCATCACACTTTGTAAATAAATACTGCCGTGTTTGTATACAATCGTTCAAATTTTACAGAGAAACATAGTTATTCACAATTAAAATAAACTCGGTTTATTTAT
The DNA here is from genome assembly GCA_014635995.1 of Sarcophaga peregrina. Classification (NCBI taxonomy): domain Eukaryota; kingdom Metazoa; phylum Arthropoda; class Insecta; order Diptera; family Sarcophagidae; genus Sarcophaga; species Sarcophaga peregrina. The sequence continues at coordinate 105,345,272 of CM025791.1, forward strand.
AAACGCTTTTGCTTTGTACGGCAAAGATGTATTAAGAAAACATTGTGGCTACTATTCGGAAAATTAAATATTTGATCTATATTTTCACAACTTGTTGGAAATATCTATGTAGTCTTGAAATTTTTGCTAAAAAGTTTTAGCGTTTACGATCCCAGATTAGCCTTCAATGTTGTCAGTGGATTTATTTATCTTTAGCCCGTCGTTACCAGCAAAAAATAAGACAATATGAAAATTAAGCGTAGAGTTACTCTTGCCAACAGCTAGGATTAAGCTCTCAATGAGCAAGATTTCGTTTGGGAGACGAAAGTTGTACTATATATTTCATTTAACCTACCCGTTCTTTTCTATGACACGGAAGTATAGGTGTCGTCACAGACTGAAGCAGGTGCTTAGGTAATATTTTCTACAATGAGTTAGCTGGATGTTGTTTAGTGCATTAACATTCAGCAGGTATGCTGGCTCGGTCATTTCGTTCAGATGAACGAAACACAAATTTCAATATCCAAAATCACAAAAAGATTGCATAAATAATTCATGTGCATCTATCATTCATTTATTTAAAAGCTTTCAAAAACTATAAAAACTGTAATGTAATGATTTGTAATATCTAACTTTTAAAAATTTTAAATTTATATGAAAAATTTCAATTATTAAAAATAAATTACTGTCTCTTTCATCTTATAAATTTGTCACTAAATTCTGTAAAAAAAAGTCATGTAACTATGTAAATTAAGTCTAATGTATTATAAATTCAATTATTACGCTAAATTATTGTTCAATCATACCAACTCAAAATCAATTAATTGAATTATCTAAATTCTCCATAGGGTTTCAAAATGAAGTTAAAAAAAAAATTGATTTGTTATTATGTTTACGCAGTAATTGAAACCCCTTATGGTGTCCATTTACAATACAGTGAAATAAAAACCATTAGGTACTATTTATTGAACGATAGATTTAAGTAAAATATAGTAATGTGATTGCGAATAAATGCAGGATCATTGTACAATAATTAATTATAAACATACCGTTTTCACAACTTGATTTAGTATTGCCGCCTTATCCGGTTTGGTGGAGGACATATCACCACGTTTATTAAGTTGCAAAAATTCTGACAGTTGCTCTATATAATTATTTTCTAGTTCGCGACGACGTTTTTCATTGTTGCATTTGTTTATTTGGGATTGTGGCTATAAAAAAAATAGATAAATGGAGAATTATACATATTACATGATTTTAATAAATTGATCTATGAAAATGTAAAATCATATTTTAACTCTTACCAAATTGGTTTTTGAATCATTTTTCCTTCGAATTTTTCGATTTGATGATGTCGTTGAGTTGGTTGAGATCGGTGATGCCACCGCATTCATAGTGGCAGAACGTTGTAGAGCGGCAGCTATATTAGCAACGGTAGTCGCAGCTTTATGTAGTGAAGGATGCTGCTGCTGCTGATGTTGCTGTAAGTTCACAGATAACGAGTTATTGTTGTTATTCAGCAATGAATTGCTATTTAAAAAGATATTGTGTTGCGTTTGATGCTGATGCTGTTGTTGTTGTTGCAATGCTGAAAATCTAGCTAAAAATGCATTAGCCGCCACAGGAGGCGAAACACTATTAATTGAATCCGTTGTTGTAATGTTGTTTAAATGATTGGCAATTACGGATGATGTTGCAACAGCCCCTCCACCGCCTACCGCGCTGCCAACACTACCAATAGTGGTGGGGAGGGGAACAACACCGGCCGAGGTCGGTACTACCGGTGCCAGTCCTAAAACAGTTGAGCTAGCGTTTGTAGCCGTTACAGCAGCAGTTGCTGCAGCAGGTGATGAACGCGGCAGATTGCAAATGTTGTTAATTGTTGTAGCACCTGAAGGTGCTGATATTGACAAAGTATTATTGGAGGCGGATGAAAATGTAGAAACTGTTGTTGCTGTAGCTGCCGATGTTGTTGCTGATAATGAAGGAATTGTTGAAAAATTATTTGTATTATCGAGGGCGTTTGATGAACAATTATTTCCGATTTGTGTTGCACTTGTTGATGAATTTGTTGAATTTGAGGTTGCTGTAGTTGTTGATAGCGTTGATGCCCAATGGTCTTGTAAGTCACTTGGGCCAAGCCTGCGAAAGGAAAACAAATATCAAAAATTAAAAATATCACTAATATATATAGTTTTGCAAAACTAGCACAAAAAATGATTAGATAATATTTATCTGAGAGCATATTGTGGGTTAAGATTTATTTAATTTAATTTTTACTTAACATTCACTTTTTAATTTTTTTCAACTATTTTACTTCAATTTCCTTTTTATAATTCAAAAACAACAATAAACAAAAATAAATAATAATTAAATTTTTATTTGTACCACTGTTACTATATTCGTTGTTCTGTTTCGTTAGCATATTGTTTTAATTGCATTATTTATCACTAATTATAAAATCCGCCCCTCCTTTTTAACACTGTGGTTACAAATTAATTAACGACTAAATATATTATTTTATATATTTTTCTTGTTTCTGTGTCGTCAATACTGTTGTACTTGTTCATATTATTTAGCAGAAGTAAAACAAAATTTTAGAATATTAGGCGACAAACATCCCTTCTTTTGCATTATAACGAACAACATCTTTTTCCCTTCCCTTCAAAAGAATAAACAAAATTAGACAATACAACATACGACATAGTACATAGTACATATGTAGATACTTACATACATACGTACATACATACATATGTAATTTCAAAGACAAAATTCAAGTTTAACATTCAACAGAAGTGTTTGAAATAATAGAAAATAAAATTACAATTCTTATGTTTGTCCTGCCTAAACTTCATTTATACACCAAGCTGATATTTTTAATTTAAAATGTTTCAATTTTAGAGTAGATACCGGAGCACTTTTGATCTTTTATTGAATACGGCAGTTGTAAATGCATCGATTTTATATAATACAAAAAACAATAGTTCAATATCACCTTTTAAAATATAGAAAGTTACTGTATTACATTCTAAATTAAAAAAGTGTATTTTGAGTTATGAGCTCTTAAAGTTTTCACGCGCCATAAGACTGTATGTGTATCCCAAGTAGATTTTTCCCTATAACTTCGTGACGGATGGGCGCATCTTAACCAAATTTTGACAGTACTGAAGTTAGAGAACGTAGAATTTAAAAATGCAAGAACATTAAAAACGTTCTCAGTGCACTTAGAACGTTATAGAATGGAGTTGTCGAAATAATAATGTATTTTCCGAAGAAGATGACCATGTCCTACCTTCTAGAATAACCCAAGAATTACAAAACTGTAATGGTAGACCAGTAAAAAGGAACCGCTGCAAACTAGGGTATACATATAGTGTGACAAATTATAGTAGTGTAATTGAAATTTGAGTAAAATATATATTCTCTTTTGTACATCACCCTTATGTCTCTTATACTACGTGAAATAAATTGATTTTTTTTTTTTTGTTATTTTGGGCATTTTGCCGTTTGAATATTAATAATTATGAATATAACATACATTTTCTCAAAAATATAAAAAGAACGTGGATTTTTTAGTGATTTATAAAAGTAACTACTTCTTTAATAATTCATCTGTTTGAATTTTTTGTAAGAATGCTTAGTTTTATTTTGTCAACAATATCATTTTAGCTAAGTACACGGGATGACATAAAGCGAAATGGAAGATATTACATATGTATGTATATCTATACAATGAATGAATTATTCTCTTGCAAGGAAGAGAACAATTTGTAAAAAATTACACTTTAACAAATAACTGTCGAAACTATTTTATTATATTTGTTAAACAAATATCTAACTGTAAGAAGATTCTCTGTAGAAAAAAAATTTACAATAATACTGATATAATTATATAATAATCAGTTAATTATGCAAGTTAAAGTTAGGTAAGAATAATGCAAAAAATTATTTTATTCAAGCAACTACTTATACTTATACTACGTTATACCAATCGCCATTAAATAAAAATAATCAACAGAAACAATAAAAACACTGAAACAGTATGTAAAGAAAATGGTGCCAGTGGGTCATAGACAAATTTAAAATAAAAAATAAATAAAGTTTTAATTTCTTCTCATTTATTTCTTTTTTATGGTGGAAGGGTTATGTTATATATATTGTTATATAGGAAATAGAAATATTGTTTTAAACGGTATTATATACTAATAATTACTATTCCTTCTTGAATTAAATAAAAGGCTTTTTTTATTTATTTTATTTTCATATGACTTAGTTCAGTACTCATGATATTTCAAAACAAATCCAGGGAAACATAACTATGTATAATGTGTCTTAGGTTTTCAAGGCCAGTTTCATTTTATTAACAATTAACAAAAAGTTTATTGGAATATTTATTTTTGCTTCCTTCTAACGAAAAGAAATAGATTAACCTTATAATTATGAAACTCTGAATAATAAATTTCACAATGTGAGACGCACTATATATGTACTTCGTTATAGTAAATTGCTAAAATCAAATAACGGAAAATAATATCACCAAATCTAATATGTTTGAAGAGCCATAATATGTTAACGGTAGTTGAAGAAATATCATCAAATCGAATGTGTTTGTTAACGGTGGTTGAAGATGAAAGTATTTGTTTTATTGAGAGTGTTGAGTGCAATAAGTTATAAACTAATTATTTTAATAATAATTTTTTAATTATGGTATGGCAAACGTGTTTTAATAATATTCAAGTATTTGTTACAAAATGTAGTCTAACTAAAAATTGTAATTACATTTTTTATTAATATTAGTTTACTTTGAATCGCTTTTTCATATTGTTTAAAAATTCAATGTAGAACGTTATTATGACTTATACTATTGCTATTAATCTCTTTTATAATGTACAATGGGTCAATTTCGGCCTCCGGGTACTGTACTTGTGTTGACCGACAGGTGCACGTCCTCTAACCTAACCTCTTTTATTTTGTAGAAACTACAAATTTCAGACTCAATGAAATCGGAAAAAATATTAAATTAACGCAAAATTAAAACAAGACAGAACCAACCAAATTGCACGTCTCTGACCCTGAAAATATTTTTTATATATTGTTATGTATTTTTAATGACATTTCAGTTTCCTATTTATAAACAGTAGAATAGAAAAATGTGAATTAAATTTTTATGTTAATTATTAGATAATAATTGAAAAATTTATTACTCTTATCCAAGTTCGCTTCAAACTAAGGGTTATATCGATTGTATAAAATTTATTTCTAAATGAAGCTTTAAAGCTCAATTGTCATTGCTTTCGTTATTACTCTGTAGCTAACTAAATTTCATGTTTGTACAAAAATGACAAATTAAACATTGAATCATACCGCAAAATCAAACAAAAAACAAAACTTTTTTGCAAACGAAAAACAATATAAATATAAAAAAAAAAAAAAAAAATAAATAAAAATAAAAATAAATAAGCAAAAATTCGAAATACACTTGAACGTGAGTGAAACAATATTCATGACCCACTTTACAGCGCTTTTTCTTTCATCCATGACCCAGATTTGCACTGAAGCAGTCAGCTAGCATAAGCAGTAATTGCAGCAACAGCAGCACTAGCAGTTGCTGCGGCGACTATAATAATAACGATAATAGTAAATGTTTCTCTAGTTTATTTCTCTGTATGTAAGACGGTTGTCCGATTTGTCGGCCGTTTTCTGTAATTTTGTATGTTAAGAAAACATTCATATTCGCAGTCATAGAAATGATACTATTGCTTTACAGCCAAATGGTTGTTGTCGTTTTGTAATTTGTGGAATATATATACAAAACAAAAGTGGTTACAAATAACACTAACAAAGTCAGTCGCTCGCACAAATAATGTTATTTTTCAATTTGATGTTTCTTTTTTTGTATTACATAGACGAACGAATTGGCGTGTCTGTTATAATAATGAAAGAATGTTATCATTTTTGTATTTATGTATGGTACTTTAATATTTATTCACACACGGCATTATTCGCCGTTTTTCTTATGGAGCGCATTTTGTTATATGTATTGTATTAAATAGAATCGAATGGCCTTTAAGGTAATACATATCAAAACAAACTTTCTTTAGCAAATTTTTAACATTTTTAATTGAAACTTTTACATTTCTTTTATTTACAAATTTATAATATCTAATCCCTGTCCCTATGCTATAAATTTAAAAGAATCTAATAAATACAACTGCATAATATATGTATGTATGTATATACAGTGATCTGAAAAATAATAAGGAGTTTATTTTGACACACATTTTTTTTATTTTATTTTAAAATTTTTATTAAATTTTTTCACTTCAAAATATTAAAAAAAAAAAATTAAAAATAATAATATAATAATACAGTATAATTTCGATATTCCGGACACCTGCAAATCCGGACAACGTGGTAATGCGTACACTTATTTTATTATAACAGTAGACTCTGTAATCCGGACACCGTACATTTTTTTTGCCTCAATAATTCGAACAGTAATTATTTCTATTGCTTTTGCACAGCAACTTTGTTTGAAAACTATTTTGTTAAGCAAGTAAAAAGATATCTCAAAGAAAATAATTTACCAAATAGAGCGCTTTTACTATTAGATAACGCAACGTATCATCCAAATAATATGCGATATGTTTTGCTATTAACTGTACAGCACTCATGCAGCCAAAATGGTGTTCGAATTTTAAGACTAAACTATCGTAAAAGTTTTTTGGTCGCCATTTTATCAAGTTCAGAAGTTCAAATAGATTCTCCTCAAACTTTGTCATTGAAAAACATCGCTTTTTTAATTGCCAATGCTTGATCCAAATATGCTTAAAAAATTTTAAAAAAAATTTTGTATGATGAACAATGGGACTCAGATGATGAAATACCTCTGTCAAGTCTAAGACGCAGCGAACCCACCAAACTAGTTATTTACTTATCAACTTAGCACCTGATATTTATAATTCTAATGAGGTTACCGAATGATTGAATGATGAAATTGAAACCACTGACGATGAGACGGATGAAAATGTTGAGGTTGAATCATTTAATGAAGAATGTGGCCATAATGTTCCAAAAATACCGCATTCACAAGCCTTATCTGCCCTTAACATGTGTATAAAATTATTTTAAAACTTTTAAGCCTCAGAGATATTGCGTACAAAAAGCAAAATGAAAATAAACTTCTGTAACATGAAAATGTCTATTTGCAGCAAATAATGAAAATATTTTATAAAAATGATTTTAATCTACTGGTACATTAATTTGAATGTAAACATTCAATTTTAAAATGAATAACTTGCAAATAAATATAACGTGTATAACTTTTTTTCAGAATTAGAGATTATAAAATTTGCCTTCAGAAAATATAACTCTCCAGACGTTGTCAATATTGTTCTCCAAAATATTGAACTTTAAAAGTTGGTATATCAAACAAAAATACTTGGTGTATGAATTAGTAGGGGTTAGGGTAGTAGGTACTTTTGGTTTTTCGACGACGACTATAGAAACGCTATAGAAAATCCATTCTGATAAATTTTTTTTAATATACATAGTTTAATTTTGTTTTTGGTTCGGGTTATTGGGAACGTAAATAATATAAACATATTTAAGCGTGGTAACTCTTTTCTAAATGCTTTGTTATAAGTTTTTTACAGCTCGAAGGGTCAATCATCATTTAAATCATTCTGATATATAGTCTAAAGAATTTTGAATTTACTTTTAGCGGATATATTTTCATGTACTTGTGCATGTGTGTTTATGTAAATATGAAACATACAACAAAAGGAATGTCTTTTTGAAGAATTTATTTCAGTTTAGGCGAGGAGCGTAGTTTTGCGTCTGACCATGTTTTTGTGTATGCTCTGTACCAGTTTATCTTCTTGTAGCAGAATAAAAAAGCAATAAAAAAAAAAAACTGAAATTCTATGCTGAATTATTTGTTTAGTTCACATATTTATACATTCACATGTGAATCCTTACACACAATTTTAAAGTTTGTATTGTATGTATGGATGTGTAAAAATGTTTTGTTTATTTGAAAGCATTCAGAAGCATCAAATGTTTACTACTTAAACTATTTTGTGCCTGTACTGCGAGAAAATCAATTTCAAAATTAGTACGTTTTCTTTAATTTTCTTGTATCCTTATTTTAATATTATTATTTTTTATATACATATGAATATGAAAAAGTTTTGTTAATGCTGCGCATTTTTTTATTTAAAGCACTAAGGGATGCTCAATAAATGTAACGGCGCGTTCTTTTCTTTTTTTTTGTTCAATGAATTACTCGTGATCACCTCTCTTTACTAAAAATTAATAAAAAGATGGGGAGATATGTTTGTGCCAGCTCTATATTCTATTAACGAACGATAGAAAATAAAATTAATACATAATCAAATAAAAAAAATTTCTTAAACAGCTCAGAAACAATCTATTTAGCCGAAAAGAGCGCAATTTCATTTTAAGACAACAATGGCAAAAGACTAATTCCACGTTGTTCACTTTAAAATATAGTTCCTACTTGCGAAACTTGTGAAAAATAGCTTCAAATTGGTAGCTTATGTGGATGATCTATCAATAGCTCTCGCAGCTGTTTAATATTGTTTTCGAAATCCCCCAAAGGGAGCAGAAAGAAGGACACATCTGTGAGTAAATCCACAGAAGACCACAGGTACACTTTTCACTATGAAAGCTCCTGTAAACAGTCCATTAGTAAAAGACGGACGCTCGAACCCTGTACGTGTGACTTGATTAACAAAAGAAGAAGAGAACTTTACGTTATGCCTAAATTTCAAGATTTTCTCCGAATGCCGCCTATTTGTTCCAAAAAAGGGTAATACTTCGGATTCCCTGAACACATGGACATATTCCGAAACTGTATTACAGAGGAATTAGCCAGAACGGCTACCAAAATGAATAACGTCCTGTTTTTTATGATTGAAATTGGGTTTAACTTCTACTACTAACGCTGCCTGGGGGAAGGAGAGGATCTGTTCAGGCACTAGGTTGGAATGAGTTAATATTAACCTAGAGGGATCGAAAAAGTTTACTTTCCTTTCTTAACTTTATATTTACTGCAATCGATTTCAAAATATGATGCAGCGAAAAAAACAACGTCTGTAGCTTTACGTACCACCGCCTAACATCGAACGAAGTCATGCGACAGTACTAAGAAAAAAAGATAATATAAATAGGAAGCTTTAACTAAAATACAGACAAAAGATGAAAAACAGATGTTTCCAAATAGGTTGGGTTTCTTTAAGACCAACGATTTCAGACAATCTTAAATTTGTATGAAAAAAAAAAACAATTATTCTAATATATTGGTTTTCCAGAAGTTCAAACGTTGCATTCAAATTAAACCACAAAAAGGTGGTTCAACTTCCATCCTTTAATCAAGCATTTTCTTGTTCTAACTACATACTTTTGAAAAAAAAAAAAAAAAACAAAATAATGACGCCAAAATCAACTTTTTAACTGTTCTATATATTAAAAATAGAAACACGACAGTGAAGTAAAAAAAAGAATTAATGACACCGAAGTCAATTTAGAGCCCCGAGTTGCGTCGTCCCGTTTTGCGTCGTTTCGATTTGCGTCGCTTTTTTAAAACTGGAAAAATTCGATTTGCGTCGTTGCAATTTCAAGTTGCGTCGGTTCGAGTTGCACCGAGGAGGTAGATAATGAAAATTTATTATCCATTGATATTCAGCATGTTTCAGAAAAAGATGCCATAACAGGAAATGATACATTAGAGGAAAAAAACTTAACAGTCGCCAATATTTCCAAAGCTTTGCAATTAAATTCCCATGCAATGAGTATATTTTCTGAAAACGATCCTGACGAAAATCGTAGCACGGGCGTAGCAGCATCCGTTGATGAAGCCACTGGTTGTTGCAAAAAAATTATATCAACAAAAAAAAAAATCTTTAAAAATTCAACAAACTTTGGACAGTTTGTTAAAAAAAAACAGTAAAACCATCCAATCAAATGGATATAAGTGTATAAGTGTTTCTGATTTAGATTTATCATCTGAAGAGAGTTCAATCAATTAGAAGTTTTAATGCACATATTTTTTTGAATATACATACATACATATGTAAATGAATAAAATTTTTACGTTTTCTCTTAATTTATTGTTTTGTAATCTCTTTGTAATAATTAAGTATAAACATTTGTTGAAGTAAATGAAATAAATAAAAATGTATTCATACTTGTTTTTATTAAAAATACAAAAGTTTTGTTTTGTTTTGAATATTTTCCCCAATAAATTAAATTTTAGTGCATTTATATAGAAAAAAGTGATTCGATTTGCATCGTTTCGATTTGCGTCGTGTTTCTCCGGTCCCCATTAACGACGCAAGTCTGGGCTCTAGTGTACATACATACGTATATATGTATCTAAAAAATCTGAAAAATAATTTGCAAGAAAGTACTAAGCAGTAAGATTTAAGATAATTTTTTTTATTTTAATAAGATAATAGCCCAAAATCATACAATGTTTTTTTTTTTTTTTTTTTGAAGTTTTGGATATATATCTATAAATCTTTTAAAAATTTTCAACCAAAGGGAAATAAATGGGACAAAAGGAGAAAAATAGGGCAAAAATTAGTACTTTATGCATAAATGATGTATTTTATTTGTTTTAAAGGTATTTTTTTACGATTAGCTTGGTTAAGTTTCCCAAATAGCTATTGTAGGTGTTTCGTTTCTAAAGTTGAAACAAAAAGGGGTCCAAAAAGTGGGAAGGGGCCAAAAACGGGCAAATTGAGTGTATAGCCAATCGCACCTAAAAGCCTGGACCGATTTTCTTGAAATTTGGGATATTGGTCGACTTTTTATCGGTGCAGGTTATAGGCAATAAATCTTTTAAAAATTTTGATCCAAAGGGATAAAATGGCACAAAGGGAGAAAAAATGGGCAAAAATTAGTACTTTATGCAAAAATTATAGGTATTTTTTACGATTTAGCTTGGTTAAGTTTCCCAAATAGCTATTGGAGGGATTCCGTTTATAAAGTTAGAGCAAAACGGGTCTAAAAAGGGGGACAGGGGTGAAAAACAGGCAAATTGAGTGCATTTATATTTAGGACTAAGGGTATTCAAAAAACTGGGTTGTTTGTCAAACCGGTCAATTATAAATAACCACGTTTTTTTTTTTAATTTAATAAAAATTTTTTTAAACTAATGCAAACTACTTAACCCGCGCAACGCCGGGTACAATCTGCTAGTAAGTACATAAATTTGTTTGCCAACATATTAAAGTACAAAAATCCTCATTATGACATTTTTAGCAAAAGAATGATGCTACACGATATTAAAAAATATAAAGTGAACTAAAATACTGATTACAATTAATGTGTTGCAAAAGGAGGATTTTTAGTTTTACACTTCCAGTTCCAACACTATTAAAAATGTGATGTAAACATTAACAGATTCATGTTTATTAAACTATACGGTCTACATGCTATCCTCTCCTCATTCTTGACATATGTATTTCTATACTAAATTTATTTACATATAAGAACTCCATTTTAAAATTATAAACTAAAAAAGAAATACACAAATGTATCGATTTCTGCCACTGTAAAAAATTCGTAAACTACATCGATAGAAACATAATTAAATATAGTACGTCACTGACAATCTTGATATTGACTAATAAAAAACACAATTATAGACAATTGCAATCTTTAAAAATTATACTTTATGTCTGCTACGGTAAACAGAGAGTAACAGGCCCATTTACTCGTCCGTCCCAAAATAAAGTTTCGTTTGTATGTTTCATTTTGTTCATTCATACAGACAATAAAAAAAAACAACACAGTATACTTGCAACTTGCGGCATTTTTTAATTGTTAGACAAACTTGTTTTGTTAAAACAAAAAAAAAAAAAAAAGAAGTCCCATGACATGGCCAATGAATTAAAAAAGATTTTTCTCTGCTGAATAACAAGTTTATTTTAACTGCTGCGGTGTAACTGTTGTAGTATTGATACAACGCAAATGAATTGATTAGTAAAAAATTAAGAATTTCCTTTTATTTTTTTATATCTTAATTCCTTTTTTCAATTCGTAGTATAATAAATTTTTATATTTTTGTCGGTGTAATTGAGAAAAAAAAAAGTAAGATAAAACGCACTTGACTAGGAACCCTATTAACATAGTAGCAACTTCAACTTTATTGACAAAATAATGTACCTAATTCAGTTGTTATTTGTTGTTATTGCTTGAGTAGGTCAAGAATGTTATAATATTTATATTTTTCTTGTTGTTACTGCTTCTGTCGCTTCTGTTGCTGTTATAGCATAACTGACTGACTGGTAGGTAATATTATACACTGTATTATTATTGTTGGTAATTGTACCAACATTACAATACAAACACATTTCTACCTAACCTAAGCCTCATTCATTGCCACACTAACTCACATATTTACAGTTATATCTCGTTTGAGCTTGCTTGTCGGCCATACTTGTTTTGTGAATGTGTTTGAATATGTAAACTGGTATTTATGTTGAAGTTATTTTCATTTCTCTTTAACAACAAATAACAAATTAAATTAAAAGCAATTTTATGACTTTTACATGGAAAGAGAGAAGAGATGATAAAATAAATATGTTAACAAGTTTGAGAGCAAATGGGTGTATTTTTCTGCTCTTTGTGACTACACATTTTTTGTAATATTTAGAAATAAGAGTGTGTAAGTCTTTGGCATTAACATCAATATAATCAACAAACATACAGTGGCTCCCACCTTATTTCAACCAGTGCCTTTAACAAAAGTTAATAAGAGTTTATAGAATATGTTTAAAAATTAAACAAAAAAGTTTCATTCAGTCTCAAATTTAGGGCCGAACACCAAATTCCGAACAAGAATCACCTTATAGCAGCTCTGATAAATGAATGGGCAAAAATAACTCTCCAAACCACTAGGAAGTGGAATCAATCCAAAAAAGGCTGAAAGCTGTACTTAAAGAAATAGGAGGTCATACTAAATTTTAAAACTAAAACTATTAGTTAGTTTATAATTTAATTGTTTATTTATAGTAAGCTGCTGAAATAAGCTGTGAAGAATTTGGTTCCTATATTTTTGGTTTTTAGTTTGTAAGTTTCCATTTGAGACTGAATAAAACTTTATTTTTTCTTAATTTTTAAACATTTCTATAAACTCTTATTCAAACTTTTTTAATATCTTGCTTCGTTTCAAAATTATACGAGGTTAATTTTTTTAAATATACTGGTTGAAATAAGATGAGAGCCACTGTATATGGTCAATTCACACAAGGCTTTGTATCGTTGTATTGAATGTATTTTTGATTATACAGCGTATGCTTATTGTTGATAATTTTCATATAAAAATCCGATATCCTTATACACATTTTTTTTTTATATATTATTTTCAAAGTTGTTTAAAGTTGAATGAAAATAATGTACATATGTTTTCATATATTTTTCAAAAGTTGGTTCGGTTTCGTGCTATCATCAAATTGTTTGAAAGCCAAAAATTATGAAAAATTGGCATTTGGAATACGAAATATACAATACAGCTCAGCATTGAGCATTCAATAACAACCAAGTGTATTCTATACAACATACACGATACAAAGTCGTGTGAATTGGCCAATAGTATAATGTAGGCATGTACACATAAATATAAGCACATTTTGCAATGGTAAAAATGTGAAGCAATCCCGAATATCTAAAAAGAATATTCAAGAAAACCAGAAAGACACATAAATCACTTTTATCTCCATTATATATAACTATTGTGCTTATTACTACATAGCAGTTGTTTCAATATTAGCGTTGTAAAGTTAAAATTTTATGCCATTCTTGAATACAAAGGCTGGACAATTTAATAGTTTAAATTTAAAAACGCAATAAATGTGATACGTTTGGAATTTTTTTCCTGTTATAAAGTACAATTATTCCTGTACTTCAGCTTCTTGGTGGCCAATTTATAAACAACCATCAAATGTTTGACGCAAAAAATCGATTGTAGCGTGAACTATGGGGCAAGTCTCAACACCATATTGAAACAAAGGTGTATCCATTGTCCGTAATGGATGCGCCGTCCATATTTTCAAAGAAATATGGGTCAACGATAACTTTGCTTTACAATACGCTTGCGTAAGACCGCGTGTGGATTTTCCAAGCTTCAAAACGACAATTTTGCATGTTAACGTAACCAACGAGATGAAAATGAGCTTCATTTGAAAATGTGATTTTACGGGCAAAATCAACATCAACGTGCATTGGCCCATCGAACGAAGCGAATGGTTCTGTGGCTACACCTCCTGAACCAATTGAACTTCGTAGAGCGTCATACCGCGATTTTTTCACAAATTTGAACATGAAATGTTCAATTCAAGTACAGTCAAACTCGGCTATAACGAACTCCGTGGGACCAGAAAAAATAGTTCGTTATAGGCAAAGTTCGTAATAAACGGGGTCAAGTAATGGAAGAAAATATAAAATACAAATAATTTTTTTCAGTTATTAAAAACAAAACGTATTTTTTTTATTAAAATAATATGTATTAATTCTTTTTATCTATCAACTGATTGAAGATACTGAGTTATAATTTAATGCTGTCATATTAAATAAAAGTAAAGACTATTGCCACACTTAAAATTTTTTCTGAAGGTTCGTTATAAAGATAGGTAAAATGTATGAAATTTAATTACTGGGACCATTTAAAGTAGTTCCTTTTAACCGAGAATTCGTTATAAAAGAGTTCCTAATAAACGAAGTTTTTTGTATGAAAATTGCTATTAAAACGTTGGGACTTGAAAATATGTTTACGTAATAACCAAGTATTCGTTATAATCGTGTTCGTTATAAACGAGTTTGAATGTATTAAACTTCAAAAACAAATTTTTTAAATTTTAATTTTTGAAGGAAATTATAACTGTGGCTAAACCGAATAAACCAGAAAACATTATAAGTTCCTATAGACCAATAAGTTTACTGTGCACTTTTTCAAAAATATTTGAGAAAATCTTTCTGAAAAGACTTCAGCCAATTTTAGATATTAAAAACATCATTCCGCAATATCAGTTTTGCTTTCGTCATCAGCATGGTACGCCTGAACAATGCCATCGCATTGTTAATGTTGTTCAAAATGCTTTAGAGAGAAAACAATATTGTTCTGCAGATTTTTTGGACGTAAAACAAGCATTCGACAGAGTGTGGCATCCTGGTCTTCTTTTCAAACTAAAATTACTCCTACCTGCACCTTTTTATTTAGTTCTTAAATCATACTTAAGTGACCGTTATTTTTATGTTAAAATCAACAATTCTGTTTCGGATATATGTGAAATAAAAGCAGGAATTCCACAAGGCAGTGTACTTGGCCCTGTTCTTTATACTATATATACATCAGATATGCCTTTTACGGAAGATGTTACAGTTGCCTCATATGCCGACGATACAGCATTAATAGCAAATAATGATTGTCCAACAGAAGCATCGAATGCAATTCAAAAATATTTAAATAGCATAGCAATATGGCTTAAAAAATGGAATGTTTGTGTCAATCCTGATAAATCGGTGCACATAACTTTTGCATTAAGAAAAGGCGATTGTCATTCAATTTTTCTAAATGGCGAACAAATACCAAACTCTAACTGTGTGAAATATCTCGGAATGCATCTTGATAGAAGATTAACTTGGAAAGATCATATAAAAAGTAAAAAAGAACAGCTTAATATAAAAACAAAACGCATGTATTGGTTACTTGGCAAAAAATCTGAGCTAAGTTTGCAAAATAAACTGTTGCTCTACAAAATTATCCTCAAATCCTTATGGACATATGGAATACAGTTGTGGGGAACTGCGAGTAATTCGAATATTGAAATTCTGCAGCGTTATCAGTCTAAAACTCTAAGAATGATACTAGATGCTCCTTGGTTTATTACTAACGACAATATTCATAAAGATTTAGGAATATCTAAAGTTAAAAATGTGATCAACAAATTTAGTAGGAAATATTAGTAACCATAGTAACACTCTAGCGATTACTTTACTAGATGAAAGTGAAGAAATTGTAAGACTTAAAAGGTTTCATGTTTTAGACCTGCCATTTAGAAAAAAAAAATTTTTTTTTGTTTTAGTCTCATTGGAGATTAATACTAATGTAATTTTTTTTTTTATTATTGTTACTCAATTTGCTTATTATTGTATACATATATATAAATAGATAGCAAATAAATATATAAAAAAAAAAAAAAATTTTTTTTTTGAAGGTGGTATTAAAATATCAATTTCACAATCAGTCTGAAAGTTTTGTTTTTATTATATTAACTTATTCTTCGCCTGTTAAAAGCAGAAAACAGCTTTCAAAATTTCAATCTTAAAACCAACTAATTTTTATACGTTTCTGAGCCGGTTGCATGAGTGCAATTTGATTCTAATACGAGTATTATGACACGACAAAAGTTTTCAAAATAAAATCTTCACTTCTCTGCTAATTTTTTTTTTTTTTTTATATAATTTTTTTATCATTTTTGTGCATATTAAGGTTAAATACTAGGAGGTGTGCCCAAGACATCCTGCTAGCTTACCATTCACCGAGTGCAACACTGACTTGTACTCTTTTCTGTTGCTCTTGATTTTACGAGTGCACTGAAATGTGTATTTCTCTTTTATTCAAAGTGTACAACAGCACTCGTTTGTCTGTGAAGTAACGGAAATATGCTTTGTGCTGTAATAGCATATTGCACTACTGAAGCTAAATTTTCAGTATTGTCATATGAATTTCAGTAGTGCAGGTGTATTTGCGTACACAAATGTTTTATACACTCTTCAAACTGCTATGTTAATAATCGTTGTTTTTGTTTGTTTGTTTTGTTTTTTAAAAACAAAAACATTTTTTCTTTCCCATTTACTGAAAAAAGAAAGGCACGTTGTGACACTATGGGAGTACAATATTTTTGTTGTACTCTTCACACAATTATCTTTTATACTGTCGTACAATGATTTACGAGTGCAGTTGTTTTTTGTGCTCTATCTTTGCCTCACACTTATTTATATTTGCAGCTACAATCAATATTCGATCGTGAGAAAAATGCAATAGTGTGCAATTTTATATGTCTTGCGCACACCTCTATCAAATACATGGGCATACATATATTTTTATATATGTATGATATCGTTTGAAATATATAATCCTAATATATATTATAAATCTTGCTGTAAGTCTGTTTTTTTTGTTTGTTTGTTAGCCAATCACGTCTGAACATCTAGACCGATTTTCTTGAAATTTGGGATATTGATCGAGGTTTTGTCGGTGCAGATTATAGGTTATAAATCTTTTAAAAATTATGAACCAAAGGGAAAAAAGGGCAAAACTTAGTACTTTATGCATAAATGCGGTATTTTATGGCTTATAAAGGTCTTTTTTTACGATTTAGCTTGCTAAAGTTTCCCAAATAGCTATTGGAGGTGTCACGTTTATAAAGTTGGACCAAAAGGGGTCCAAAAAGGGGGAAAAGGGCGAAAAACGGGCAAATTGCATGCATTTTTGTTTAGGACTTAGAGTATTAAAAAAACTAGGTTGTTTGATAAACCGGTTATTATTTATTGTTATATTTATAACCCGCGCAACGTCGGGTACAATCTGCTAGTTCTAGATAACGCACAAATTCATAAATCACAAATAGTGAAAGATAAAATTGCAGTGTTTGGGCGTACATTAGTTGTCTTCCTTCATACTCCCCCTTGCTAAACCCAGTAGCAGAAGTATTCTCAAAAATAAACTGTGTCCACTGTGTGACTAAAAACCTATATATACAGAACTGAACGAAAAAGAAATGTTTCAAGCCTTTTTTAAATGTCACCTAATAATGTCAGATTGAAAAAAATTAGATTTTATTTTATTTCCCAAATCCTGGCTATTTTTTATAAACAATTAAACACATAATAAGTAATAAATTACAAAAAGCTAATCATAAACAGTAGTTCTCAAATTAAGCTATACAACAATAAAAAAAAGAAAATATCACTAGAAATATGTATCTTATGACGTAATACATTTACAGGAATAAACACAAACTTAATGAATAATTATTGAATACAATTAAATTAACAATAAATCCTATAAAATCTAGTCGACAGACCCATTCTCATTTATCAAAATAAAAAATGACCCTCTGTAGAGGCATGTCACTCTGCATTCAACTTCATCTGTCTTGTGCGAGCATGCGCGCTAATGAAAAACATGGGAAACAATAACATTAAAGAGAAACATGTTAACAAATTTCTCTTAAATTCTAAATAACGACAATATGAAAAGCTTTATTTATTTGTCATCCAAAATGTAGGAATGATGTTAAGAGGGAAGTTATATAAATCTATGAATCGAATTTATCATTTTAATGCAATACTTTATGTCGAACAAGAACTGTTGCCAGCTGTTTTATTCGCTAATTCACGTCATTTTTTAAATAAATCTCTTACTTTTTCCACTTGCTTATTTTGTTTATTTTCTCTTAGAGTTTACGGAAAACCTTATCTCACTCTTTTCCCATTTCACTGGTTGCGTTTGGCGTTCAAGTTATTATTCATTTTTGTTAAGATATTCGTGTTTTGAGTGCTATATCATCTGTGTCGTTTGTTAGATATTTTTTTTCTTTTCTTTCTTTTCTTTTACCGTCATTTTTCGTGATTTTTATTTTTTAATAAAATAAAACAAACCGGTCAAAATTAAAAAAAAGATATCATTTAAAATGTGTATGATCAGTAAAGTTCTAAAATGAAAATTAAAAAATGCCGGTAGGGATAGGGTCTTAATAAACCCCTCCTTTTATTACATTATTGTGAATTGAATTGTGTGTGCTTACTTATGTATGTGTAATTTCAATTTGTTCTGTTTATTTTTTTTTCTTATTTCTCTTAAATTTATATTATTACCGAGGGACTATGTTTGAACAAAACAAACACCTTCAATCTAATAAGGAAGCAGTAATTTTAAAAATGATATATATAGGTACTTAAATAAAAAATTATATATACACAGTGGTGTTCAAAAATAGATTCTGCTGCTCTCTGGAAAGTTTACAGTTTCGAAATTTCTTATACAAAGAGATATACATATGTAAAAAGTAACTGCACTTTGTTTACTGATCTCTTATGAATATAATCCAGCCACATTCCCAAATTTGAAACCTTACTCTTTAATTTATTGCAATTTATTGTAAAAACACCTGTTTAATAAAATAGATTCACTTATCATAATTATATCAGAATTTTTTAATTTGCAACCCGCTGTTTGATTGTAATTGTATTAAACAGTAAGACTGCTTGACTTCTAATAATATAAAAAAAAAATCAAGTGAGCTATTAAACATTAGAATTGGAAATAGAAAAGGTAAACAATGCTGCAATTATCGGGTGTTCATATAAAATGGTCTAAAACGCAATAAATTATAAATTTCAGGCAGAAATCAGAGAGTAAAAACCATTACCCCTCATTATAGAAAAGCGATCCAGTGATTTTTGAAGAACGTTGTTCTCAGTGAACGTAATTTGTTAACCACTGTTCTTTAAAACAGTGATTGTGATCATAGTATTTGATTTTCAAAAGAAAAACATTGAAGAGAAATAAGTTTAAATACAATAATGACAGTAACGTATTTTATTAAGTAGTAAGAAAGAGACAACTAGATACATACTACATACTAAAAAAAATCAAACTTGTGTCAGCAATGTTATTATTTTTAACGCAATTTCTTTTTATATGAAGTTCGACAATTAAGTTTCACAGAAAGTTCATGTATAAAAGACAAAAGTTAATAATCAGCATCATCTAATAGTAATCCTGCTAGCTCAAAATAAAATGAAATAAATTTTTTATGTAAAGAAAGAACGACATTATTAGTAACTGGTATTTAGCAATTTCAATCACTGTAGTTATCAGCGATTTTTCAATCACCGTGATTAAATTACAGTTTTGAAAATTTCGCTCTTCTCTACCCTTCATGCAAGGAAAATTTGTGGATCAACCTCTGCTGCCATTAAAAAGGAATAACGTGGAATCTCCAGTAGGCAGACACCGTTCGTCACAGACGATTTGATCGTTAACGGAACGTGTCACGGGATAGTTCACTATAAAAATGTCAAAACTTTGTACTATTAAATATTCTATTATGATGAGTAGACAAATTTCAACATAACTTAAGTATATGTATATGTTTATTTATTTTAGTTTAAAAATTCATTTACACACATTTTTATAAACAAATAATACAAGACAAATCTGTTCGCGTCCGGCCAGTGGAGTGTGCGCATAGAAGAGAGTAATCTCTTCTAAAAATTCTTGTAAAACAAAGGGAGTAGGGAAATTTGCCGTTTAAGAAGTGACCGCTTACGGAAGGTGTCCGTTAGTAAAGTTTTAACTGAATTAACTTCATATTTCCACTCCAAGAGTTTTACTCAGAAATAATTTAAAAGCCAAAAATAGCAAAATTCCATTGTTGTCTAAACAACACCTAAACAAAAGATTATAATTTGCAAAACAGCAAAAAAAATTGGTCTATGCATAAAGTGAAATATTTTATGGTCAGATAAAACTAAAGCTAATTTTTTAACTTCGACAGAAGTAGTATGACTGTCAGAAGACAGCCAAACACTGACCGCAATCAGCAATATATGTACTATAAAAATTATTAAACATAGTGGAGGAAGTATATTAATATGGGGATGTCTTGTCAGGGTACAAGGCCTCTATTTAGAATGGAAGGAATAATGGATGCCATTTAACATACCAATATACTAAACGATGTCTTGATGCCTTATGTCGAATGGGAAATGCCGAATCGATGGGTGTTTCAACAAGATAATAACCCGAAACACACAACGAAGCGAGCAAAAGATTGGTTTCAGAATAAAGACGTTGAGGTTAGAATCCTATAGAAAATTTATGGAAAAAGGTCAAAACAGCTCTCCGAGAAAGAAACTCTCCAAATAAAAAGCAGGTGCGGGAGTTAGTAAACGAAGCGGGTAGAAATATTTCTATAGAAACATGTCAAAGACTTGTTGACTCTGTGCCAAAACAGTGTTCAGCAATAATTAAAAATAAGGTTTGTTGCACCAAGTACTGAGGTAAATAAACTGTAAATAAAAGAATTATTTAGTTTCAATTCAAAAAATATTTTTTTTCGGAATAGCAAATTTAGTGAATCTATTTTTGTGAACATGAAAAAATTGCTGATTTGAGGAATATTGATAAGTATATAGTTTTTTTTTTTTTTGCTATCGTTGTTGTTATATCTTTTTTATGTCATTTTGTTATAAGTTTACCAAAATAAAAAGATAAAAATTAGTAATCGCGTTTTTTTATATTTTACTGGTGAATCATGGTGAATCTGTTTTATTGAACAGCACTGTGTGCATGTGTATTTACTTCATACTGAAATTCTATATACATATGTATGTAAATTAAAATGATGTAGTTAGTATTAGTAAAACTTGCTAATGATATTAGTAGTTTTTCTTTTTATTCACATATTGTAACCATTTTTAAAAACTTAAACTAGGATTTACTATTTGTTGATACAAAATTATTTGAAACTGTATGTAGGCACTAAAAACATTTTATGGGAAAGTATTCTAATTTACTTTAATTTTGTTGTTTTTTTTTACAGGTTAAATCAAACTTTCTATTTAATTATATTTTACAAAATCGTTTATTTTATTTTCAACATAAATAAATAATAAAGAAGTTCGAAAGGATATCAAACAAATGCAGAAGTAAATGAAAGAAATGCAATTCTTCTTTTTTTTCAAAAAAAACTTAAGGAAGAAATAAATTCTAAAGAAATTGCAATTAAATACATGATTTTAAGGTTATATAATCCGAACCTTTGCTTCCTAAATTAGTTTTATTAAAATTAGGTGTAAAGGATCTCGTAAAACTTTTATGCTAGATCATTATTTCATGTACATTATCAGCCAAAATTCAATAAGAACAATTTATTGTGAGATTCTAAAGGGAAGAAAATATTGTTGTCAATCGCTAGAAAATATTTTATTTTTTTCAGCATTGCGTATGATCAATTTTAATCCGCATCATTTAATGAATGCAAGCACAATTTAACACATTTAATTAAAAAATCTAAACTAGCAATTTTTTTATTTGATTTTGGATATTGAAATAGTTCATAACAAAAATTACAAAATTTTAAAACGCTAAAAAGTATAAATTTAATTTCCATATTAAGCACAATTTACTTTAAAACAAAAAAATATAGTCTATTATTGTAATCAGAAATTAACAACTACATTTTAAGGCTTAAATAGAAATAAGCAACGAAGCTTTTTACTGCATACTTTCAATAATTTTCTGTGTTTGTTTTGTTTCTGCATTATATACAACAGTAATACTAAGTACTCAAGAGTAGAAAAAATTGAATAAAAATATTCAACGACCAAAACGCAGAAGTACGTGTAATGAAACGTTGTGAAATTGAAACGAAAAATGTTAACGAAGCAAAACTGCAAAATGTCAATGTCCTCGCGACTCTCTGACAATTCTATACGTTATTCTAGTGTGAGTAGATATTGAAATAATTCAAGAAAAAGCAGCAAAAACACCACACCAAAAACACCAACGAAATAAAAACACACGAAAGTACTAAAAGAATATCATTTACTGGTATGTAGTGTAGTATTCGTATATGCTTACATCCGTCAGATACAAAATTTGTGGGCTGCTTCGTGTATTGCCGTGTTAGTCAAATCGTTTCGTTTTGTTGTTGTTTTCTCATTCTTAATTTGTATTCCGTTTTGTCTTCAATTCTGTTTCTTTCGTTGACTCTTTTTACTTTTATTTATATTTATTTTTTATTCTAGTATTGCTTTTATAAGATTCTTATTTTGTTTTTCTTTGTTTTTCTTTTTTTTTTGCAACACAAGTACTGCGTCGCAAATTTTTTTCAAAACATTATCTATAAAGAGAGTATGTGGTGGAATACTTTTTATATTTGTTTTTTTTTACGCTTACGTATTCTATTTATTGTTGTTTTATTATTTCGTTTTTTTTTTCATTATTTCATGATGTTTTCCATCTACAATTTGTAGTAGAAATTTTATGGATATGAAACGAAATATTCTAATTTAAAAGCCAGAGATAAATACAAAGCAGGCAGCAGCTGTTTCGTTTTCTTTTAATGCTTGCTATTGTATATATATACAAACGTGTTTTAAATCATTTTTATTTTATTTTTCATTTAAATTTGAAACCATGCCATTGTAAACATGTTTGGCTAATTAGTTTCTAATACATACTTTAATAACATCACATACATATAAACAAAAATAAATTTTAAGATTCTTATCGCTTATATTGCTCATTTTTTTAGATTTTGTATTTAGGCTGATGGCAGAGTACGGACTATAAATAAAACGAAGATAGAAGCGAAGATGGTGCTTGCTGCTTAAGACTTTAATATATCATAATGCGTGATTAACGCAATAATATGGCACAGTAAATTAGCAAATCAAAATAAAAAATAAAAAATTTAAAAATAAAGTAATAACAACCGAAAGAAAAATGCAAGCATACACAAAAAAACTTCAATGTTAAA
This sequence comes from Sarcophaga peregrina, assembly GCA_014635995.1. Taxonomy (NCBI): domain Eukaryota; kingdom Metazoa; phylum Arthropoda; class Insecta; order Diptera; family Sarcophagidae; genus Sarcophaga; species Sarcophaga peregrina. The sequence goes on from CM025791.1 coordinate 105,368,836, forward strand.
GCATTAAAAATGCAAAACAAAACAAGAGAGCGAGCTTCATACCATCTCACAACCAGCTTTATAGCAAAGACCATTTAGATTTAGAGCTTCGCTCACGCTCTGTTATGTTTGAATGCACACATAAGAAAACCACCAGCAGTGGTTGCAGTACGCAAACTTATAAGTAACTTCAAAAATCTTATTGAGAATCAGGTGGAAAGTATGCCTAAGTTATATAGTCAAATGTCTTGATCGAATGTCTATTAACATACGAGGACTGTTGGAACCGCGTGAGGGTAGAATAGAAACCTCGAAATGAATTTGACGAGAAGTTGATAGAAAATATAGACAAATGTATGTAAATTGCCCTTAAAGCAAGAAATTATGAATACTGCGTTGAATGAATAGTTGGTCTAGGGAAAATTTAAAACTTAAACGCAAACACAGCAATTTTGTAACAACAACGTTGCCTGTAAAATAATCATTTCCACATATGAGTACACCAACTATTCTATTATTGACTATGTTCATGAGTTTGCTGCGTTGAGTTTATTCTGTTTATAGCATTAGTTGTCTTATGTCTTTTGTAAAATACTTTTGTTTTTGGTTTTCATTATATGAAAATTAAATTTATTTGGAAATATAAAAAAGAAAAATTAAAAAAAATTGCACAGTCTCCATCATTATTTATCATTTTACGAAAACTTATGAAAAAAAATACTGAAAACACTCTTGAAATTCATTTTCCCTGCATTTTTAGTTAATATTTCTTCATATAATACTCCTACCTACAAGAATCAACAAATATTTTTGTCACACTTCTTTTTGTTCGAGATGTTCGACTTGAGATTTAAATCCTGGCATCAACACACAATCTACTTTACTACGGCAACTTCAATCAACTCCAAATAATCCATCTAGAAGTCCACATAAACCAACGGACTCTCGTGAGAAACCGATAAACTCAATCAGCAATCGCTATGCTTCAATTTGTATCTGCAGGGGGCGTTGCTTCGGATTAAGTGCAAAAAATCTTGATTATTCGAAGTCAGCATGAAATTCGATCGATAAACCAATTCATTATATTTTAAAAAAAGTTGAATTCAATTTGTGCGAATTTTATTTCTATCTGGTTATTTATTCTAACTATCGATCATTTTTCTCCCCTTGAATGTTACGTGAGCACCCTTTGTCATCAGATATGAAGAAGTTAAATGAAGGTTTTCACCTGTTCTCATGAAAAAAATGTCATGAGTAAAAGTAACTGTCCAAATGTGACACTTATTGGCTAATAGGAAGTATATATCATATCAGAGTGGACTGGAAGAATCTAAGAGGTTTGTACAAAATACAGACTTCTTATATAATTCATGGTTGGTATATACCTTAATAGTGAGTTTGCAAAAGCTTTACTTTATAGCTTTGATTTATGCCAAAAGATCTTTATGGTTGGTCTCCTTCCCTTTAACGTTCCTCCCTAACATTTTGATTAAGTAGGTTCAAAATAGATTACGGAATAGAAAAGAGGCGACCCGACCAGATATAGTAAGTGGTACAAATGGAAAGAAGTGAATTACATATCGATGACTTAATATAGAAATTTCGCATCTTAAAATTTCAGTACTTTACAGGACAAGGAAAAAACTTAATAAAACTGAAACAAAAATGTTATAAAAAAGTTTAAATGCAGTTTTTATTGAAATTGTTGAAATGATTTAGGGTTTTTCTTTTAATTACTGTAAATCACTATTCGTCAATATAGGAACCTGAATTTTTAGAGATTTTTTCCGGGGTTTGGTCTACCAGAATATGTAATCCTTAAAAAGATTCAAAAGTTAAATTTTAAAAAGCGCGAGATTGAAAGAATATCTTGGTATAGTTACTTAAATACTTTCAAATAATTCAAACAAACAGACTATAAAGAAGTAAACTACCATAGTAAACCATTCTTTAAAGGAATTGAACTATCATTTATTAGTAAGAATAGGTGTGAATTATACTGCTATTTGCAAAGTTAAACAAAATATCTTTGATACTTTTGCCAACAGGAAAAGTCTGTCTAGCGATATAGATCAACTTTAAACTATCATAAAACTATGACGATGGCTAATAAATTGAGACTTGAATTAAAGGCAATGATGATTTTAATGATATTGTGATAAGACCTTATAAAAACCTAGGAAAGTTTTTTAAAGTTGTCAATTCCACATAACCTAAAATTATTTTTCCAAAGAAATATTTTTTCATATTTCGTTTTGTTTGAATTGTATGACTTGGAGTGTGAACCAAGGGCTCACGACAGTGAGAATATATTTATATATTCCTAAAACTTCAATTATATAAAATACATATACTTAAATATCCACTGCCTTTGATATTTATGTACAAGTGTGCGCATTATTCTTATATTCGCTGAATGTTGGTTAAACGAAGGTTGTTAGATTGGCTATTTGAGTAAATTATGTTTTAAATTGGTGCGTGTTGTTTTCAATGGTTCATGATATTTTGCTTATAACAGGGCTTTACGAGATGTTAATGATTCTTCACAAATACTTATTTTTTTTTTCTTATTTTATTTTTAAATTCTGAAAATCTCTTTTACACTATTAAACTGAGAGAAATTGAGAAAATTACATACAGTGGCTCCCACCTTATTTCAACCAGAACCTTTAAAAAAAATTTAATAAGATATGTTTAAAAATTAAACAAAAAAAGTTTTATTCAGTCTCAAATTTATGGCTCATTTGTGATCAAAACGCCCGCCTACAAAAGATTTCGAACAAGAATGACCTTATAGCAGCTCTGAAAAAGGAATGGGCAAAAATAACTCTGAAAACCACTAGGAAGTGGAATCAATGCAAAAAAGGCTGAAAGCTGTAATTAAGCAAATAATTTAGCATTTAATTTTTGTTTATAGTTATAGTGGTTGAAATAAGCTGTGACGAATTGGGTTCCCATATTTCTGATTTTTAGTTCCTAAATTTCCATTTGAGACTGAAAAACCTTTTTTTTTGTTAATTTTTAAACATATTTTGTAAACTCATATTCAAATATTTTTTAATATCTTGTTTCGTTTTGAAATTATACGAGCTTAAATTATTTTTAAGATGCTTTGTTGAAATAAGCTGAGAGACACTATATATAAAGCTGCGTTCAAAATAATAGGAGTAATAGTTGACCATATTTTAATAAAGTTATTTAGTTAGTCGGTTAGTTTTTCAAACTATGTAAAAAAGCTAACGGTTTTTACAATGAAATGTAAAAACCAATGAAAAAAATGATCGTGATAGCTTTTATTTCTGTAATTTTTTCGAGTGTTTTCCTTAATTCGCCATTAAGTATATGAATAAAAAAAATAGGAGTAAATGTGATTTATAAAAAATTAATATGGTTAAGTGTATAAATTTTGTGTTATAAAAAAAGTATATTTGAAAACCATATGCGAAAATGTTATAACTAATGATTTTTTTGTAAAATATTTTTTTTTATTTTGAAATAGTGGGTCGTGTAAAGCACTGTAGCGAAGAAACGCGTGAAATGATTAAAAATCTTCGAAATCAAGGGGAAAAATAGAGAAATTAGAGAAATTTTATTGTGCTCCGATGTGATGATTGCAAATGCTTTGACATGCGAAAAAACCCTGATACTCTCCGTCGGAAGTGCAAAACATTGGGTCTAGAAGACCGCCGTATATCACGCTTTAGTAAAGGCGACCCATCCGCGTCAGTAAATAAAATTCAAAAAAAAAACTAGTACTTCCTGTGAATATTGTAACTATACATAGGTGATTGCTAGAGAACAAATTATTCGCTAAAAGTCCGTGAAAGGTACTAGCAAGAAGCGGCAAGATTGAAATACGACCAAAAATACATCAATTTGCCAAAAATTTGGACGAAAGTAAAATTGTTTTGTTTAGCGAAACTGGATCTATATATATAGGCATATAACTACATACGTATATACATATATATGTATATATAGGCATATAAGTACATACATATACACGTAATTCTTTCAATTTCTAATATACATACATATATGTATACATAAACGAAATTTGACTATATTTGTTCAAAATTTTGTTATTTAACACTTTTTCTACCACGATTGTTTGTATACCTATTTCGACCAAAAGGTGTCATTTGACACCTTTGCGTATGAATGAAAATAATTATTGAAACATATCCTATTTCTATTCCTATTTTTCTTAAAAAGCAATCGAAAATACAAATTATAACGGGGAATTCAGTATACCGAAAATTTCTGGCATTTTCGAAAACTTGCAGAACGGAATTCCACAGAATTTACATGGCTCAGCATGTTATAGTTCTGTCCAAATGTATGTTAATGTAGTTTCTTTATATTTTTTATTTCTTGCTGTAAGAAAAATCGTAAAGGTGTTAAAAGACACCTCATTACAGAAATAGGTATATCATGTACGCATATACTGATCTAGAATGAGTTGGAAGAAAATGATAACACTAAGTAAATTTAAAAATTATTTTAAGAATTATCAAAACATTCCCTGTGAAAACATTATTAAACTTTGAAATAAATTTTAAGTTGAAATTTTAAAAGGTGTCTTTTGACACCTTTGGTAGAAATAGTGTTCATGTAAATACTTTGTGTATAAATTCATTTGTATTAGCAGTAAAACTCACACACACTTTGATAGTTTAGTGTGTTGGCATATTAAAGGAAAACACAAGATTTAAAACCTCAGCTTTGATATCATGACAAAAAAATTATGAAAAAAATCTATTTCGTCGCCTTCCTCTCGGAGAATACCTAAACTTTCTTAAAAAACGTCTCCAGTCTGGAGTTCAAAGTTGACATTAAACTGCAGGTCTCACCACTAGGAGACTAAGGGTTGCATTGGTCAATAAAGTATATATGTAATGTAAACTAAACGTAGGCATTTCGGTAAAATTGGAAGAGGTTTAAATTTGTAAACTGAAGTAATATTTTGTTGCAACAAACGAAATTTCATTTTATCCCATTCCATCATAATTGGTCATTACAACCCTTCAGTGAGGAATTCAACCTAGCTTCTCACGCCACCATAGATGCCAGATAAATGAAGCATCAAATCGTCAAATATTTGAGAACAAAAACAAAGTTATTTCCCCAGTTTTACTGCAATTCTATAACGAAACCTCTTTTAATCCAAGACGCAATATTTTAACGTAATAATTGTATACTTTAATTTGTTTAAAAAAAAAAAGAACGGTGTCCATTATTTAAAACATTTAGGTTTGTGGACACAAAAAATGCTATCCAGAATGGGATGCGAAAAAAATGTTTTTGTCTCGTTTCTATATCTTTAGTGACATACAGTTTTGTTTTAATAAGTATGCTTTATAAGACATGCCTATGTATATGTTGGGTATGAAATAAGCAAAATTTTACCAATTTTTGGTTTTATATTTTGTTATTTCTATTATTGCTTTAATATTTCGACTTAACTCATCACGTAAATACTGTTTTGATATTATCGTCGTTGCAAAGATTATAATTTAATATGGCCCACTTTCACTTTTATTTTCTATTTTAATATACCACGTTTTTTTTCGTTTCTTAATTTTTCTTTTTTAAATTAAAAACGAAAGTATGAACAAAAAAATTCAAAGACAAGCAACTAATTGTTAGGCTTGCGTTCAAGGCTTAGGCGTATTAAAACTAAAAAAGCAATTATTTGTGTGTATTTCATTATTGCATGTACAAATATAAAATAATCGTTTTAAATATACAATATGAGAAATAGTAGTTTCTTTTTAAAGTCATCGTTGTTACCAATTCATTATTTATAATACAAAAATTATCAGTCGTAATTATATTATATACAAATAACATATATACGATATGGTGTAGTTTAACAAATGTATATAGATAACTTTTATTCAAAATAAATAGCTGTAAAATAGTTATAACATATTTTTTCAATTGACGTGGGCATACAAGCTATTGTCCTTGTCACTTTAATACTAATGATGTATTAGAACATATAGTTTCTAATCAATATTCATAAGTCGTTTTAAATAATTTACTAATGATGTTCATTTGGCCTAAATGGAATAAGAAAGAATAAAGCAATTATTTCCTACAAAACCCAGGTCTACACGTTTGACCTGACATCCATTTTTTATAAAAATATAAATAAAGAGCTTTATTTTATTCACAAATTATTAACGTAACATAACTTTTTTAAATTATGTTTGCAGAAATTATATTTAAAAAAAAAATGCATCGGAAAATTTAATAGAGGGCGTTGAAATAGTTCAACTAGTTGTAGTTTATTTTAATTAAAATATAAATTTTAAACAAAGTTAAAATGGAAGTTTAGAAAACTTAAATTTTCATTTTAAAAAAAGGTTTGTGCAGCTGTAATAAAATATGTATATTTTCTAAATACTGCTGAATCCATATATTTGAATTAAACTTTGAATTGAAATAGTTTCTTACAAACTTTATTAAATTTTCATCAAATTCATGCAAATTTACAGTCACTGTAAGGACAATGAATAAATCAAAAATCTTTGAAACATGTCAAATGTTTGCCTATTAACACCTTTTTTTAATTTGTGTGGGGCTAAAATTTTGCTTAATATAGAAAACGTAAATACTATTTAAAGGCAATTTAACTTAGCGTACTAATCGAATCTTTACGACATCAAAACTCACTAGCGAATTGATTTTTTTTTTTTTTTTTTTTTTGTAGTAGTTTTGTAAAGCCGAAACTATTTTCAAAATACTGATAAAATCCTAATCATGGATTTTTTGTAAACAAAGTTGTCAAAATTTTGTATTACCACGAATGTTTTTAAAGCTCTATTCTCTTTTGGGTTCATAATCCATTTAATTTTATTATTATTAGTTTGTTATTTTTATCATAGTAGCAAATAGATTTCAATTCAGTTGTTAGGCCTCAGCCGCATTATTTGTTCTTTCTTTTTTCTAATTTGTTCCCAACAACCATATACGTATGTATATTGATTGCAACTATTGAGATATTAATAAACGTATGCTTCTTCTGTGAATTAAAATATAATATATATTATCAAACGTAAACATTAACAAAAGCGTGAAAATAATAACTAAACTACTGTTAACAATTATATTATTTTCATTCATTCATACACTTATTCTTTCATTTCTCTATGACGAAGACTTTTTGTATACATGAGATTTTTGTCTTTGTTTGTGTAAATACTAAATAAACTTTCACTTTTAACGGTTATTGTAGTTGTTTTTGATATAATCGCTCAAAAAGAAAAACGTAAACGATTGAATTAAAAATAACGATATTTTAACGTAAGTTGTTAGTAACAGTAAAAACACACTGTCTAATTGCCAAAGATTGAAATTAAACTTTAATTGAAAAATCTTTACAGTATTAGCATTATTTAAAAAATGTGGCCGATTGTCTTGCACTCGGAAATTCTTTCATTAAAACTTTCAAAAATTCATGCATATACATTCATACAACTCAGGCAAAATGTGACAACATTTTTAAATATTTTGTAAATCACATCAGATACCTTCTCAGTCAAAATTTTCAACAAAACAATATTACTAAAAGCAAAATTGTGGATAGCAGAAATATTAAAAGATAGAGAGAAAAACAAAAATTCGCCTAACGCCATTTGCTTTTGATGGAGACGTCATTACACATACACTGAGACAAAAAGCTTGAAACAAACCAACAAAACGTATATACACAAATACATTTGTATTCACTTATGAATACATATTATTTGAACAAAAATGAAATTATAATAGCTGTTACTGTGTAGAAAGCAAACAATATAAAACACAAAAAGAGTAAAATAAAGCAAATGAAATAAATAATATTCACATACAGGAAAACAAAATAAAAAACTAAAAGGTAATCAGTAAAATTGAAGAATAAAATTATAACAACTGACGACTACTAAAAAAAAACATTTAACAATACATTTTTATTTATATTGAGTATGAAAACAGTACACATAAGTACACACTCGCATTAATAATCATGTTTACGTGAGTAACAGTTTTGTCAACTCAGGGCTCTTAACAAACTTTTCAGTGCTTTATACAATTTTCGACAATTAAAGATTTGAAGTCAGCATGCTTTTCGAAGATATTCTTACTGTTAAACCTTCAATACGAATTATATTCTATTTATTATACTCCTAAATAAATAATAAATTGACAAACTAAAAATAAAAAAATACTTGTAGTCGATTTGAAAAATAATGTTAAACATAAGTTCTAAGAATATAATAAAAAATTTTCGGAAATTTTTTCATTTTTAACCGGTTAGTTTTTTAAATTCGACGCACTCTTTCTACCCATGTATGTACATAAATGAAAATTATAAAGAGAAACGACATACTTATAAAAGCTTACAGTTTTAGAATGCTTTACTATTTACTATTATTTAAAATATTGAACCAAAAAAGAGAAAACAGGAAATATTTGAATTTAATTCATTTATATTCAACAACTTGAAAAATCTCATTCTTTCATTATATGAAAATTTGCAAAAGCTATTTCGTATGCCACAGGTTCATTATATGTGAAAAAATTAAATTCAATATTTTGTATGTTATCCTTTTATTTTTATCACATCCAACAAACAATAATTTCCAATTTTAGTAATTTCGAAGATAATATTATTCCACTTCACTATCAATACAACTTTTGGAGGTGATATTGATGTAATACGACTTTTTTAAGATTTTTATAACGTTAGGATTCGCCAATTGAATTCGATATTCTAATTATTAATTCATACACCACGCATTTTTGTTTGGTATACTAATATTTAAGGTACCATATAATGACAACACCTTGAGAGTTACATTTTCTGAAAAGTAATTCTATAATCTTTAACTCTGTATAAAATAAGTTTAATATATTTTATAAATGTATTCAAAGCACGAACAAAAGCAAATATTCATTGCTTATAGACCAAACTATCTGAGCACGATAATATATCAGGGTGTACAAATTCTTGCCAAAGCAGCTAAAATTAGATTAGAAATAAATGATAGTGTACCGTTATAATAAAATTATAAAAATATTAGAAAACAAAACTTGCTTACGTAAGTGCATTTTGATATGTGTATCAACCTTCAAAATAACTTATTTTAGAGCATAATAAAAGCTGCTCCTTAAGAGTCACAGTTTCTGAAAGGTAATTCTATAGTCTCTAAATTGACAAAAATATAATTGTATATATTGGGGTAAATATTTTGAAAAAAACATCCTGAAATAAAAGTCAATTGTTTTCATAAAAACTGTTTGATAACTATTAATTCGTACAGTGCATAATTTAATTCTGAAGTAAATTTTTGTGATATTTTTGCTAAATTATAAATGATCGTTATAATAAAAATAAACAAATGTTAGATGATAAAAGAAAATAGAGAGTTAACAATGGTCAGATAGGTTTATTCTAAAAAGAATGAAATTTTTCTTCAATTTGTATTTTCTATAAATTTATCCAATTATGTAAAACTTATTTTATACAGAATTAAAGATTATACCTTTCAGAAAATGTAACTCTAAAGACGTTCTCATTATTATTATCCAAAATACGGTACTTTAAATATTGGTATATCACACAAAAATTCATGACTTCTGAATTAATAGCATTTAGTATAGTAATATCCATTTCTTCACTACTATCAGTAATAGGTTAAAATCATTATCTTGGAAAAGTATACAAAGACAGCTATCTACCATCAAAAAATACATACACTACTGTATGTAGACTTTATTTTCGACTGTATAGTATAGTAGTGTAGGAGTATTTGTAATATATTTCATTTTAAACAAGAAAAGCAAATAATATGTTAGGTAAATTTTAGTATCCTAAACAAAATTCAAATCTTTTTACCGAACGTAAATTTTTGTAAGAATGTAAACTATAAACTAATCTCCCCTTTTTCCGTTTTCGAAGTTAACTAAGTCACAATTTGGAGTTTGTTTTGATTAAAAAATTAGAAATACATTTTTATTTTAGAGTGACTTTTTACGATTTTTTTGTATAGCAAAGAAAACAGAATTTGAATAATAATTCGATGATGCATCAGCAAATATAAGTTTTTTTAATAATTTTAATTTTTAGTTTATATTTTCAATTTAATATTGAATTTGTCATTTGTTTCGAAAAAAAAAAAAATTTATAAACTAGAAACAAGTGATGTTGAATCTTACTAGAAGAAAAAAAAAATATAACATCTCTGTTTAATAAAAATCTAAAAATTAAATATACAGTCGAACTGCTATAATTTCAACGTCTATTACTTGAAGTTTCTATAAGTTGCAACACATCTCATGGCAACAGCATCTAGAACATTTGTAAATTTACTTCGCAAAGTTGAAGTTTCTATGAATTGAAATTTTTTTCTGGATAATGTTGATTAAATTTATAGAAATTTGACTGTATCTCTTATTTTATACTTTAAACGTTTAACGTTCTTAACAAGATAAAAGAAGTCACTATTTTTGTGCTAACATTATACATATCACTAAAAATAACAATTCTCTTAGTTTTTTTTTTTTAATAATTTTGATTAACAAACTGCCATAATTAAATATTTCCCAATTTAAATAATCCAAGATTAATGATTTTAGTTGAAAATATTTTTAAATTTAAATGTATAAGTTATATTTAAGAAAGACGAATTTAAAATTAGATTTTTTACAGAATACTTCTTACCCTGCATTTTCGGCTGCAGCAATTGACATGTGGTGTTGGGGCTCATCTGTTAGCTGCAGCGCTAGATAAGCCCATGTATTTTTTTAAGGGTAATTTGAACAAAAATTGTCAACAAATACAAATGTAGCGAATTAATGTACTTCAGAATTACACTTCAATTCTTTCTCACTTTACCGATTTACCATAACAACTGAAAAAAGAAGCAAACAAAATAACATATATTAAAAGAAATCTTAAAAACTCCATTTAAAATTTGTATATTAAAATATTTTATGTTCTAAGAAGAACTGAATTAAGAATATCTTCTTTTTAATTAGAAAATCGATATATATTAAGAATACTCAAAAACTAGTTTCAAATTCATTCATAATAATTAAAATAATCGCAAAAAAATGTAATATCAGACAAACCACGTCAAGTATAACTATAAGACTTTGGTATATGATTAGTGCATAAAATAATTTCATAAAATTTATGACAAGGTTTGTTTTTAATTTAAAGTTTTTGGTCACTATTAGCGAATGAAATAATGATTAATAATTATAATATCAAATGTAATAATACATTTAAATTACTTAAATTAGACAATATATATTATTTTTATATTCTTATTTTATTTCGCATGCAATTTTGTACTGAATAACATATACTCCATCGGTTGAACTCTTTTTATATTTCGTCTTCTTTGATACAATACAAAATACTACACTAACGACCAAATTTTTGTACATGAAAATTACTTTTCAACACATTTTCAAATAAAATCCATATTTTTTGTAGACAACTACAATAAAGTAGTAACTCAACTGTACTAGAAACTAAATGCTTATCCAAATGTGTATATACCTACATGTATACATGTTGACGATGACTCAAGTGATCATATATTTAAGTTCTTATAAACTTGAAATTGTAGGCTGTTAATAGAATTGTATTATTATAAAAAACGAAAAACGAAACAAAGAGAGAGGGAGTTATTTAATAAAGGAAAATAAATATCAATCAAAAATTTAAATTTTATTAATTGTAATATAACACATACATATTGGTGTATTATTTATTTATGTCATTTAATTTAATGTTATAAAAAACATAAGTAAAACGTCAAGCTAAATTATTATAACAACATCTAATTATGTATGATATTTTAATTGCTACTTCTATACTGATAAAGTTAACGGTTGCTGATAGATAGGCGCGGCACTATATGTCTCATAGTGTTATGTCCTTTATATATGTAGTTGCATTTTTTATGTGTATTAACTAAGGCATTTCAGATATCCATCTTGAAATTCTTTTTCGTCTTTATTTATGTATATTCCTCGTGCTCGATTTTAGAAATTTTTGCCGTTAACAAAAATGATACAAATGTACACTACCACACCAATACAAAAAAAAAACAGTATTTTCTTGCTTTACACAAAATGTTGAAAATTACAAATAAATGGAGAGAGTATTTGATATTGACTTTTTTCGTATTCTCTATTACAAAACTGAAGTTTAAAGTTTCAAATATATAACCGGTTTTTTCGTTTCAGCCAAGTTTTTTATAAATTTAATATTTTTTTTATCACGTTTTCCGTTCTTTTTTTATTATTTTATTTCCTCTTTTATTTTCAGTTAAGAAATTTCATTTCATTGTAATCTTTAGTCAGTATTCTAAGTATTGCGTAATTTTCTAAAGAATTAATGTTGTCTTTTACTTTACATTTTAAAAGTTTGTTTTATTTTTTTAATCGTGAAACGTGTTTTTCATACAAAGTTTTATGACTAATTAAGATTTATTTCAAATAGATAATATTAATCACTCATATATGTTGAAGGCATCTAAACCGATCTTTAGTACGAAATTACAAAAGAACATAATTAATATTTTGAAAAATATTTTTAATAAATTTTTTTAATGAAACAAATCTCCACAAGTATTTACGTTTTACGTTTAATTTTTTGCAAAATGATTATTTATGGTGGTTTCGGTGATTGCAATTAAAATAAAAGGTAATGTTTGCCTCTGTTCACTATCTGATCCCTTAATATATTTATATTATTCTTTGAAATTCTACAACAAGATTTCAGAAATAAAATTACGAAATGTCCACCAGAATATAACAAAAAAAAAAAGAGTGTTTTTACAAAGAAAATTAACAAAGTATTCGCTTTCTACCGATACCTTTTAAAAAATTCTACTAATAACTTATACGTCAATTGCCACGTAATCTTTTTCTTGTCATACACAAAATTAATAAAAATAATTTTATTAAAAAATTAGATTTAAACTGAAAATTCACAATTCTTCCTAAACTCTTCGCTATTTCTCGCAATGATTTCTCATGGTTTTAACAACTTTTTTCTCCTCTTCAGTGCAATGATAATTTCCTTTATAATATTTTTCTATTTTTATGTAATTTTATATCAAAATGAAGTTATTCTTACTCAAAAATTTAATTTACTATGGAAAAAATTATAAATAAGCCAATTATGTTCAATAATTTTTATATATTCATCGGAATTTCGCTTTTTATATTTAAATAAATGCGTGTACCTGTCAAATTTTTCGTATTGAAAATATAGTCAGATGGAACTATAATAAAAAAATAGTTTTCGCTGCTTTTTTGAGGGCTTTTTACAGTTAACATTTCTTTAATATTTTAGAATAAGGTGTATCTTTTATTTTGAGTAGGGGTGTATAAATAATATTTAGTATTGTATTTCCATATGGAAATAGTACACGTTCTAAATTAATATGTTTAAATACAAAATTATGTAAAAATATATCTTTAACATATATATCACGATAAGGAATGCAGATACATATAAATTTAACTTATAAATACATTTCACTAAACCTTTTTCACTACGTTCTTTCGCAATTTGCAATAAAAATGACGAAAGATGAATAACTAAATTTGATATTTGGATATTTGTGTTATAGAACGTTTTCTGTTTATTAATTTTAGACATGGGAATTTAGAATAATAAAATACTAGATGTGTTGTATTTAAGCAATGAAAAAATTAAAAGCGCCACTTGCTTCTTTCAAAACCTGTTAATTACACCCGCACAAAAAAACACCACTAGGAAGCAAATTTTAAATACAACTAAACTTTTATCGGCTTTAGATTGTTAGAAAACAACAAACTATGGTAACCATAAATTATATGGGCCCAATTAACAACCAATAGTATTCCTGCTGGTTCGAAACGTATATTATACAGTTGCAGTATATAGCCCGATGAAGGTGGTCTTAATATGACATGATCCAACTACATTGTTTGTGTACTTAAAGTTTGGTAAGTTTAAAAACTGTACATTTCAACTAAAGTACGAGTAGTATCTACGTGGTTAGCATACTGATTTTTTACTACATATAATTCATTTCTTATTTATTCGCTTTTTGAAAACAAAACAAAAAAAGGGGAAATAAATTAAGTCGTTTTCGTCTTATGTAATCATAACACGGGTATTTATGCTCATTTAGATTAGAATTTCTCATAATTGTAATTGTGCCCAATAGTTTATATTTAAGCAAAAAAAATACATTAAGATCGTTCATTCAATTTATTTAATTGATTAATTTTTATTTACTGTGCTTTTAAAGAATATGATTGAAAATTGCAGTTAAGAAACAACCAAAAGGTACAAGTGAATACGATCAAAAAGCAATATAAAGAAGATTTTATTTGTGATACTCAAGACTACAATTTTAACTGACAAGATAGTTGTTAATTCACCAGAATAAAATAATGCGTAAATCTTATCCAATCTACGAAATTGTAAGTTATCTATATAACAAAGAGAAGCGCTTTTGGATTTTGAATAACTTTAATTGTAAAAAAGTTAAGAAATTCTGCTTACTAAAACCAGATACATAAATCTAAACAAAATTCACCATAAAAATATTCCTAATAAATATTCAACATGGTTTCTTGTTCAAGACAACGCCACAACACATTCTTCCAGAAGCCTCTGCTTCTTCCACGCCTATACCAGTTGGTCACACCAATCGATGACAGGGCTTCCTCGATTTAGTCCACCCAACGGATATAACGGATCGTCCTCTTCGTCGACTTCTGCAGATCGCCGCATCAAATATTTACCAATACTTTTTTTTTATAAAGTTTTGTTCGAAAATTAGAATTAGTTGTCATTAGTACTCGCGCTGATGTCCAATCTTTTTCGAACATTATTCCTATTTCCTTATAATTATGATCATGTTTTCAAAGTTTTAAAATAATTTTTTTTTTCTTAACTTGTCTTACCTTTTGCTTCATTACACAAAACTCCAAAAAATAACCAAAAACAAATTTTTAAGTTATATTTAGCGGTAAGAAACGAAATGATAAATGAAATATCATCACAATATTAGTAAACAAGCAATGTACTTGGTAAAGTAATATTCATCGAAGCAAATGCAGAAGAAGAAGAAAACTGTTTACATTAAGTGGAAGTTAAACAAAATTAACAAAAATTTATATGCCATTCAGAATACTACTTAATCGATTTCTGAATCCTAACAAATATAAATAATAAAACTTTGATTTGACTTTAGAACGCACTTAGAGCAACTATAATTTGTTACAAGCTTCTGTAGGTAACGATGAACTTGTTACATTAGAATGTTGCTATTTTTTCTTTCCTTTTACCGTATAGTTTATTAAATTTTTATGGTTAGTTGTTATTTATGAGAGAAATTTAGAATGATCAATGATTGCAATATGAATTTCTGTACATTTGTCTATAATAAAGCTAAACGACGAGTCACATAACCGGTGTTGTAGCTGTTATTAAATCGCTCACAGTCAGTTCAAGTAAGATATGAAATATAACAAATATAAAATAAAATAATATCAAATTCGATAATATAAAATAATATCAAAAGAGTTTATTTCAATCTTACATATCCTCTATGGTAATAATGATACCATTAAAATATATGGTATATAAAATTAAAAAGATTCTAGAAGAAACTAATTTTATTTTATTGGTACTTGTTTATAGCTATTAGTATAACATAATAACTTCATACTGAAGTAACTATTAGGCAAAGGGTGAAATACAGTGTAAAAATGCAACATACTTTTTACTTATTACTAATAGTAACTATTTAACTATGTTATACTTAATATGCATACATATAACAATTAATTTTCTGACAAATATTAAAATATTAAATTTTTATATTACGTTCTCGTGATTTATGTTTAATGGGCCTATATCGCCATTTCCACATTCAAAGTATTAGTACTGTAATTTTTTTTCCTATTCTGCTTCGCCTTTCTTGTTTTGTTTAGTGCTCTTTCATACAGTCCTCTCTTTAGTTAGATTGGTAATTCTAATAACAGAAACGTTTGCAGTTCTTAATGTTTTCATATACAGTATACACTATGTATATGTATGTATATATAACAATATTCGTTTTTGTATTTTGAAATGAAATAATAAAGTGCGGAAAAAGTTGATTGCACTCAGTTTTTAGATAAAGCTTTTTCAAGGTCATCCCCAAAATTTTTGAAATTTTCTTTATTCACATCTACCAAAACTGTTTATAAATTAAATACATTTGGTTCTGCGAGTATACCTTTTAAAAAAGGTTTACTGTTTAATTTAATAACATAACGTTTTATTATGAGAATATAGTTGGCTTCAAAATGTAAAAAATGTCAAACCATTATTAATTATTAAACCTTTCTAGTAGATTTAATTATCTCTTTTAAGTAAAGTCATGTTACTTTTATCGATATTTTGAATTTTTTTTTAACAATTAATTCAGTTTTAAGATTTTACACAATTTACAAAAAAAATTTTAAATAAGTTAAATTACTTTATCTCTTAGAAAATACATACATACATAATTGGCCATTACAACCCTTCAGTCAGGATTACGACATAGCTTCTCACACCACTTATGTTGTGTGCGTTACATAAGTGGCGGGACCTACAGTTTAAAGTCGACTCCGAATGACAGATTTTTTGAGAAGCTTTTCATGGCAATTTTTACTCTCAGAGGCTTTGCCAGAAATCTGCTGAGAGGAAGTCGCCGAAGAAATATTTTTCGTTTTGATGTCTGACCTGGGATTCGAACCCGGGCCTTTTGTCTAATAAGCCAACACACTACCCACTAGACCACGGCGACTTAGAAAATATGTTCACAAAAATACACGAAAATTTAACAATAATTATTAAATTTTTAGAATAGACGATTTTCGTACATTTTCCAAGTATTATAATGGTGGAGCTAACAATTTAAGAATTAAATTTTGCCAAAATTGATATCAACTGGAATAGGAAATTTAATATTGAAAAAAGTTTGACATACATACTTGAATTAGAAAATTTGCATCTTGTAGGCATTCTGATAAACTTATTACATATATATACTCTAATGAAATCAGACTTAAAATTTATGATTGTTCTATATGTACTGTATGGCTGAAATAAAAGATCGTTTGAAGGAAAAACATATATATTTTAAATATTATATATTTTTTTTAATTTAATTCATAATTAGTATTGTAATTACGCTGTATAATCCTTATTTATACATATTTATCTACAGCAAAAAAATTGATTGGAGCTTTTCATACAAATTTTCACTACACAAAGTTAAATAAAAAAATTATTTCAAACTACTTCACTTTTAAAGGAAATCAGATAATAAGCAAATGGAGATAATCACTGTAAATTTACTATGATTTAGAATGTAAATACTGCTTAAAAACTCACTTTAACTGAAATTTATGTATATTTTGAGAATAGATATAAAATATTATTTTTATATATTTTACCTTTTTAAAAATTGTCTTCCTGACAAATTTCGAAACATAAATCACGAAAAGATTGTGCAATATAAATTAATCCTTGTATATTTGTATCCGTGTATTTTGTAGAGAAGTAGTAGATCGGTGTGTTTTTGAAAATCTTATTTTATAGAGTCTTTTACGTATTTGTTGGACACAGAAACAATTGTTTCACTTTTTTTATTTTTATAGAAACGATAACACTTCATTATTCTTTTCATACTTTATTTGTACGTATGTATGTATATAAATACATATATGTGTATATACATACATACATATATATATATATATATATTTTCTTTTATATTAAAATGAAACCTTGCAATCCGATTTTTATTGTTAAAAATTTATTTTTAAGTTATTTTATTTAAATGTTTATATACTTCCTAATGATTTGTTGAATATTTATATATTAATTTATATACATACATAAACATATGTATATACATATATATATATACATAAATACACACATAATACATGAACATGTATTTTTACATTTATATTATTCTAAATATATGTATTTATTTTTTATGAATATAACATCTATATGTATAATTTTTTTAGCATTTTTATTTATTTTGCTTTAGCAAAAATATTAAAAAGAGCCACCAATAAACTGCGTTAAAATATTATAACGTTCTTAGCGATTATGCTTTATTTTTTATTTTATTTTATTATAAACACATCAAAAACGTAAATTAAAAATAAGAACAACGAAAGTAATTCAAAGAGAGTCGAAGAGCGAAATTAAATATTTTCTCTTAAATATGAATAAAATCAAGTTACGAAACAAACCGAAGAGACCACAAAAGCAATTACCAAACTAAAGGCCACCGAATATAACATTTTTTCCATAATTATATACAACTTATTTTAACAAATTTAAAAAAAATTAATTTTAATCACTTTTTTAAATATATAAATATTTTTATTATTATTACAAAGACATATCTCTCGTTTTTAGAGTGGGTGGAGGCTTTAATACGCGAAGATAACCTTTAAGTTAAAGGCGTAACGATACGTGATGATAATGGAACACTCAAAAATTCCGTAAGGTTGAACACCGAAAAATCAACACATAAAACGAATCTATCTTTGAAACCGAAAAGAAAAAAAATTAAACGAAAATGCGTTTTAACCACATACACCTAAATACACATTACATTTTATCCAACTATAATTGCAAATCGTAGACGTTGCAAAAATTTTTAAATATATACATATTATTTTTTGTAAATTTATCTTTTTTAAAAATTTTCTCTTTGTTTTGATAATACAGAATTTTAATTAAAAAAAAGTCGCGTACTCGCGACACTTTAACTTCTTCCCATCCGTACCGAACGAAATACAAACTCGAACTAAAAGATTGTAAATGTTATATCGTACATGCAAAATACAAATATAGCACGGAAACTACTTAAGAGAAAACGTTAAGAGATAGCATTTAGTCCCTCTCAATTGTCTCACTAAATTCTTATTGGAATTTCTAACAATGAAGGATTTTAATAAACATAACAAATCAATACACCATTAACAGATATTATTTTAGTATCAGTTTAATCTCTACCCTATATGCAACAAATTTATTTAATTTCAAAACAAAAAAATTTATAAAAAAGGGTATTAAAAAAATACTAATTGTATAGATATATAAACTGTAGGTTTCGTTTTTCATATAACGTTTGTGTTTTAGATTGGCAATGCTATTTGCTTAAAATAAATATCCATTCGTCTCTCTTTTATATATAATTTGAGGTTGTGCTGAGAAGAGTACGGAATATAAACCGGCATTTTACACTGCGTGAGTGTTTCCATTGTATGTACAGCCATTGAAAAGTATAAAATAAAAAGACATGGCAACAAGGCAAATATATCTTATAGATACTGTTTAAAAACAAATAGTAAAAAGCAAAACTAATCACAACAATTTAAAAAGAAACACGAGTTTAAAAATAAATACTTAGGTTCAAATATTTTACAAAACTAAAACTGCGATTATTGTACAGATATGAAGACACATTTTTCGTTTAGATTTCGTTTTCACTCGTTCTGTGACGCAAATATTGTATTGGTCTAATATTACATAAAATTAGTAAATTATAGAATACATTATTAGAAAATAACTAAATGTGTACAAATTTACTTTTAAAATCATAAGACGTACGATTAAATCTAAACTATAGTCTACGTACATTCGTTGTCTATGTATATATTATCAATACAGAGGAGACATGTCTTCTGTATAAAATGGACTTATGGACTAAATTAAAATTTACAAAGAAAATCCAATAAAATCTTTTTCCAAAAGCAAAGTACCAAATATGAGATTGATACTGCATGTACACAGTGTTGCAAAATTCAAATTTTGAAATGGTACTGAACTCTAACTGAAAGAGTACTTTTTTGCATAAAATGGTACTTCTCTAAAAAAAAAAAATACATATACAACATACACATTCTCACACCAGATATATATTTTGTGTGTGTTCGTTTTATACATGAGTGGCGGGAATTACAGTTGCAATTAGACGCCGAATGACAGATTTTTGAAAAACTTTATCACGGCAATTTTATTTACTCTCATAGTTTTTGTCAGAAGGAAGTCGGAGAGAAAAACTATCGTGTTCCTCACATACAAGACAAAAAAAGCTGATTCAGAATGTACAAAACGAAAAGCCCACTTTAGTCAACCGAATGCAATTTAAAATACATAAGTTCGTTCTTAGCATATGAAAATGCTTACCGAAATTACATTACGGTTCGGCAAGTGTTTTCATTACTTTTCGTGTTCTAAAAACCAACGTACGTTCTGTGGACGTTGGGCTAACTGAGACTAAAGCCTAATTCTACTTTATCAATGCGTTGAACATGTTTCGAATACATTAGTAGTTGAAAAGCGCAAGTCATAAAATATGTAAAAATACTACAGTATTTTTGAAATGAAAAAGCATTAAAAAAAGTACAAAGGTACTGAATTTTTCAACACTGTTATGAATTTTATTTATTTAAGCAACAACAACAGCAAATCAAATCAAAACACGGCTATGTGCCTTTCTCTTAATTTCCAATTACAACAACCTAAATCATTTACCCTAGCAATCTCTGTCAAACAAAATTAGGAGAATTTATATGTTCCCTGTATTCAATATTTGCTTTAACACTACCACCTCACTTATGTAAGTAAATAAACATTATTTTTTACTTACTCCATTTGCACTACACACGGAACTCCTTTTCTCTGTGTTCCTAGAACTGCAAGCCATTCTAGTTGATCGAAAATTTATATGAAAAACCTTCAATTGCTTATGTATTCTTGCTTGAGTCGTTTTCATACAAATTTCCAATTGACCAAAATCATTTGCCGTACAAAAACAATTTCTTATCGACACAACACTTTTAACACACATACACGCACACACTTATTTGAGGCACCATTTTTTTCCTTTTTCTCGAGAGCACTCCTCATAAGCTTAATAAATTTTTATCTTTTTTGATTTTCGTGGCTTTCTTTTATCTTTTTCATATAAAACTTGCGATTTCTTATACTTTATTAACTTAAATTAATTTCTAAGACAAAAGTTTGATAAAAACAACCGAATAGAATAATAAATTTAATTTTCTTCTTAACGTACGGAAGTAACATCCGACCTGTTGCACTTTTTTCAAAAAAACTAAAATACCGGGTTTTTATTTCACAATTTCCCGCTTTAGAACGAAAAATATCCCTTAACGCAATTTCGTGAATACATAGTTATGTGCAAACGAATAGGAGGGAGGGGGTGGGTGCATTGTATGTTTTCATATGTTCAATGTTGTTGTTTTTATTTTAATGTTTTCAATTGTTGGTAACCTTTGTTTATCCTCTTCCCTTTTGTGTGTGATCACGTGCTGCTGATGTCGCCGAATACTGTTGCTCATGCGTATGTAGTTTGATGGTTTTTTATAAAGCTTTTCTCCTCGGGATATTTTTTTTTTATTTTGCTGTTGATACCGTCAAATGCTGTTGCTCATGCGTACATAGTGTATATCCCAATGTTTTGTGGTTTTTTATATTTTTTAATGGGTTTGCATTTCTCTTTGGGAAATTGTTGTTGTTGCTATTGTATATTAAGATTATGAAACGTTTGTTTTTTGTTGCCATATTTAATTTATGCACGAACGAAATTAAAGGGATAAAGTGGGAAATTGTGAAATAAAAATTTTTAGTTTGATAAAAGTGCAACAGGTCGGATGTTACTTCCGTGCTTTAAAAAGAAATATAAAAATTTATTATTCAATTCGGTTGTTTTTATTAAAGTTTTGTGTCAGAAATTAATTTACGTTAATAAAGCATAGGAAATCGCAAGTTTTATATGAAAAAAAATAAGAGTAAGCCATGAAAATCAAAAAAGAAAAAAATTTATTAAAATGTTTATTAAACGTTTTAAAAGTGTTGAGTGCATAAGAAATTGTTTTTGTACTGCAAGTGATTTTGATTAATTGGAAATAAGTATGAAATGACTCAAGCAAGAATACATGAGTAACTGAGTGTTTTTTCATATAAATTTTCGATCGAGTAGAATGGCTTGCGTTATAGTAAACACAGTGTGTGAAGGGGAGCTTCGTGTGTGGTGGAAATGGGGTAAGTTAGCATTCCTTTCCTTTATGCAAAGCAAATAGCGAATATGGGGAACATATAAATTTTTTTGATTTCATTTTAACATGTGAGGTAGCATATGTGTTGTTTTTGTACTTGGATTTACAACAGCGAGTTAAGAGAACGACTCTTAACGTTGTTTCGTTGTTGTTTTTGTTATTTTAATAAATAAAATTCAAAACACTGTATCGAATGTAGTGTGTAATGTATTGATATTCTATTATTATTTTAATAAAAAAAAAAAGATTAAAAATTAAATAAAAACCAACAAAATACAATCAGAAAAAAATTACAATTAACGCTTAATTGTATCGATTTATATGAAAAAACCATAACAATGGCAACATTATTGGATTATTGGTGCCATCTTTAGTATACGTAGTATTTTAGTATTTCGTATTCTAAACACAAACATACATTCTGTGGACGTTTGGCTAACTGGGGTTAAAACCCAAGTCTACTCTATGAAAGTGTTGTTAATGCATTAATAGTTGGAAATCGCAAGACATAAAATACATATGTAATAATAAAAAGTACTGAAAGCGTCACGTGAGTACTACGGTATTTTTGAAATAAAAAAGTACTGAAAACAGTACAAAAGTACTGAATTTTTTAAAATTGAAATTATATTAAATTTGTTTCCACACAACAAAAGAAGCATCCATAAAAAAAATTAAACCAGCTGATAGCTATCAAAGTGTTCGAAGTACCTCAAAATGCGTTGCGTTGACAGAGAAATACCGAATGGAACAGAGCATATAAGTAAACATGTAGTTTCAACTCTCCTATCAGTAACGTAGCATGCTATAAACACAATAAACGCAACGCAGCAATCTCTCAAAAGTAGAAGACATGGGTGTATATGGAAGTGATTATTGTAAAGGCAATACAGCAACAAGTTAAGGTTCTGCTGCGTTGCGTTTTGGCTAGTTTCTATTTTTGCTCGCAGCAGTGAGAAAATTAGTGTCTACGGTGAGAGAATTCGTGTTGGCATTGTGAGAGAAAAACATTTTAGTAGCACGATTGATAAAGAATTAATGAACTGTCTACTTTTGATTTGTTTTGCTTATGCTTTCCTGCTGCTGCCGTTATTATAATTAATAGGCATGCAGCTTGCTTTATCAATTGCAAAATTGTTGTGTTTACAACATTACGGGTTCTATGGACTCCGTTCTTTAATTACATTCACATAACAAATAAAAAGCGTTTCTAAATAAAATGATTGCAACTACAATTTTAACTCGAATTATAACAGCAGTTTATTTCCGTTTTTATTTTAGAAAGAGGAAAACATAAAGAATAACTGGGAAGAGTTAACTATGCAAAATAGTTAGTAAGGATAAGAGAATATAAAATTTGGATGTGACTGTCAAAAAATATTTTGTTCTCTTCAATGTATGGATTTTGTATTTTAATCAGTAGAAAGTTCAATTACCTTTCATGTTTAAACGCGTTTGGTAATATTCGTTTTAAAATTCTTCAAATAACTAAAAAATTTTAATGTGGTGATAATGAATAACTTAATATTTTTACGTTACTATAGGTATCTAGCAAAAAATTTAAACCCTTTTATATTTTTTTAATTTTCTTTGAACTTAAAATTATTTTTCAATAATTCTTTTTTTAATAAATTGATAGGAGCTCAAAAATTTGAAACAGCTATCTTTAAATATTTTCAGCTTTGTTCTTACATACATACTCCTATAGAAATGGTAGAAAAATACAAAGTCAATTGGTTTAGTTTCCACTACTTGTGTAATAATTTCAGCACATTTAAGCTAAACAACGTCTTCTGATCTCCAGCTTTTAGGTCATTCATTTTTTTCGGTTACTTATCTTTTTTTTTTTTTTGGTGAGTGTCTCTTTGATTTTATTTTTACTAATAATTCAGTTATTGGTAATCCGGGTGAAGAACCTGCATTTCTCACCTCTGACAGCTCAAGTTAGTATAATTATCTCAAGGACTAGTTTCTATCTCAGTAATGCACCTTCTCGGTTCATAGATACATCCACCTACAGCAAACCTACCGGTCAACAGAAGCAACTCTTCCTGGTCCCTCTTTCGTGAAAAATTGTATACATATTTATATGTATGTATGTATACATTCATTTGTTTTGTATTCAAAATTTATGTTAAAAAGCTTTATAATAAGTAAATTTTTTAATTCCTTTCGTCTATTTTTAATACTAAGGAATTAAGGGTATATAGAGCTAAAAATGGAAATTACATAACAAAATGATATTAATTGGCTTGTTTTAGGTGTTCGCTAAAATAGAGATATATCATTTTGTTAGTTATGCAATAAATCAAAATTTCAAATAACATAATTTTCTAAATTAATTTCATATTGATTTCAGGATTTTGTATAAAGACTAATGTTTTTAATAAGAAACGAGCAACGCTTTAGAATTTTATACCCATGTACCAACCAAATTCAATTAAGTAAATATCCAAATTGATGGAAGAAAAAGCTATGCAATTAAACGGATATTAAATTATTATAAAAAATTATCGAAAATTAAGTAATTTTGTGTTAATGTTGGTAAACCATATGTTAAAAAAAAGTAGAAATTGCTCACAGGCCAAAACACGGAAATGCTGATCCAAAACACAGATTGGATCAAATTGGTTAAGAAATTGTAGTTTCTCAGTTAATTTAGGATTTCAACAATGACCTCAAACATTTATGTGAAAAAAAATTTGTAGAAACGTTTTTTGGTCTTTAGCTAATGTTTTGGGAAATTAAACTTCCTCTAACTATACAAAAGCTGAATGTTTAATTATTAATTTGTTAATTGAACAATATTTAGTTATTGCTATGGAAGCGGGTGACCTAAGGACTGTAACTTGGATTCATTGGTTATTGTCTGGGTAATGCTGTCGTTTAGAAGTTTTACGGCATTCTAAAATGGGTATGGGAATAGATTTCAGAATAAATTATATCACACACCCTTAGTTAACCGAGTTCTGTTATATTACTAATTGTTTTCGGTTATATTATTAAAAGTACTTCAGTTAAGTAATAAATTTAAGGTTCAAAAGAATAAACACAAAATAAAATAAAAAATTAATAACTTTTGTCAAGTTTTAAAAAGTTTGTGACGTTAATACTTTCTTTTTTTCGCACGATCTTTATAAAAACTAATTTCCATTGCGTTTAATGCCATCTAGGTATAAATTAATTGCAAACTATAGGTGGTTAGGATGTAAAATACTATTAAGGAATCGATGCTTGTACTCGACACAGTATGGGTCGCAAAATATCGATACCCACTCATTATTGAAAGTATAATATTTTTCTGTTAAAAGATAAGAGCAATTATATGAAGTCTCTCAGACTAACTCGATAATTCGGATTATGCGAATGATAATTCTGAGGTTAATTTCAGTGGTACTTTTGCTAAATTATAAATAAGTGAAACGTACCGTTATAATAATAATAAAAAAAGTTAGCTGATAAAAGGAAGTAGTGAGTTAGCAATGGTCAAATAATTTTGGTCTAAAAAGTATGAAATTTTTCTTTATTTTGTATTTTCAATAAATTTAGCAAAATATATAAAAGTTATATGGAGCTTTAAATATTGGTATATCAAACAAAAATGCTTGGTGTATGTATTAATAATGGTTAGGGTAGTACATATCAACTGAGAATGAGTATACTACATTAATTTTCTAATTTTATTTACATTGTTGTCGTGATATGTTAGCGTTCTTATTATGTTTCACATCTATGTACATAGGGATGTGTTAAAGAAAATACTTTTATAATTTTGAAAAAAAAAAAAAATAGTATCGAGACTTAAAACGCACAAACAAAGTTGCCAGGGAAATTGGTATAAGGGATAAAAAACACGTCTTAAGATAACAAAATGGATTTGAATTATTCTTGGTTAAGGCACGCTCCATAACGCAGCTTATCGAAAACTTGTGGATCAATACTAAGAAGTGACATAGTCGTTATTAAAATAAAGATGTTTTGCATAAATCTTTATCTTAGTAAAGAATGATTGAAGATGTTTATTTTATTTACAACCTACAACGAACACTCCAAATCAGACAATTCATTTTTTAACATGCAATACTCTTTAGTTCTGAATAGTACTTACATATGTCATTGATATTGACACTAAATAAAAACAAAGAGGAAGTTCGGTATGAAATGTATACATATCGCACACCCAGTACAATAGTGATTCAACTCAAATTTTTAATTTTTCGAGTTTATATGCTTAAACTACGTAGAATACAGTTGTCTATTTATAAAAAAAAAAAAATCAGTGTATTTTGTTGTTATTAACTATTACTAAAAATGGTCCAAAGGTTTTGGTTTTAACTATTTTTGTTTAAATCAAAAATAGATTTTAATCGATTTCTGAAAAAATAAAATTTTGAGTTGAGTCACTTTTGTACTGGGTGTGCGATATATTTGATAAGTTGGATCTATTTTATTTTTTAATACTTTCACTGAAGAAGTAGTGCTTAAAATGTTTTTATTTAATATTTCGTTTGCTACCACATAAGGAACTAAACTGACTAAATTGGTGCAAATTATTGAAAGAAGTGGTGCATATTCTTTAAAACCAATATAAAGCTAATTTTCATTTATAGTGGCACAAATTGATATAAAAAGAATTTTGATTGAATATTTTAGAAAAATTAAATTAGAATTTCAATCAATGGAAA
The DNA here is from genome assembly GCA_014635995.1 of Sarcophaga peregrina. Classification (NCBI taxonomy): domain Eukaryota; kingdom Metazoa; phylum Arthropoda; class Insecta; order Diptera; family Sarcophagidae; genus Sarcophaga; species Sarcophaga peregrina. The sequence continues at coordinate 105,395,649 of CM025791.1, forward strand.
TATTTGGTTGGACATCTAAATACAACATTTCTAAATACAAAATTTAATCTATACGCTATTAATGATCTACATACATATATAACAATTTACTTGCAACTTGCCCAGGTGTAAAAGAACCAGTATGACGAACTGGAAGAAAAGTGTTTAAATTTATTAAAAATTACTGCAGAAATAACTGGTGACATAAATGTTTAAACAATTACTGACTACAAAGTCTAATCGGAGTCAAAAATCCACCAGTTTGGGTTTACATATTATAACCATAGAAATATTTTAATAAAATAAACTGCGTGATTAACATTGTCTGACTATTTTGGTATTATAATAATGGTATTATAATAATATAAATTAGATAATCCTTTTGTACCTTAAATATTTCAAGTTTTCTTAAAAAATAATTAAAGCACATTTTAACAATTTCATATGAAAATACTATATACCTTATACTTGTTATAAAAATTAAAAAGAAAGTGTACTTATAAGGTTTTTACTGACATTCACTGTGTGCAGTCCACAATCGTAACATAAAAATTACAGTATTGAAACGCCGAAGGAGCCTAATAATTATTCTGAGCAAGATTTGAAGTTGTACATTAATGGTAAACAAAAAGAACAAGACTTTTGGAAAACAATCAGATTTTGATTTAACATTTTTTTCTTTTCACCGTCGCAACATGTGTACTATTTACTGTTCTTTAATGCAAAACACCAATAACCCTGCCTAGATGAAAAAGCCGTTCGTAGTCAAGTTGCTACAGTTTTTTATATTTTAAATTCTATTTCTATAAAACTAGTAAGTGAAGACTGTATATATAAATATATAAGTTGCAAATTGGGATAAGAAAATAATTTACATAAAAATATTTTATTCTTTGGATAAATATATCTGTTTCTATTTCAAATATGTTTTAAGAAATAGTCTTAAGTACATATATGTATATTTGACAGACATTCCGGCGCTTGTGAACCTTAGACACGAATTCTTGGACACCTACCATGTATTGATAGGACGAGTCTAAGCTTATGCTATTTTTGATTGTTAGGAGATCGTTACCAAGCGTTGTAATTATATTATAGATATAGGTAATATGGAGACCTCATGGGATGCCCATTTGAGGAAACTCTCGTTTAAACTAAACCCAATGTGGTTGCAACCTAACAGTACATACGACGAATTTAAAAGGAATATAATTACAGTCGAACTTCTATAATTTGAACTTCTTCTATAAGTTGAAACACATCTCATGGCAACTGCATCTAGATCATTTGTATTTTTATTTCCCAAAGTTGAAATTTCTATAAGTTGAAGGTTTTTCTGGATAATGGTGATAAAATTTATAGAAATTCGACTGTATGTTATTGAACATTTGTAATATTATTGTGTTCTTTAATTTAGTGCAGATATATTGGAAATAAAATGCTTTCGCAAATGAATTTATTCAAAATATGCAATTTTATCAACTCGTTCAAAAATTGTGTGCTCTCTAACAAAATGCACCTAGTTTTATGCTTTACACATTTAAAAATTCATTGAGCTTTGTTTGCAACTTGCAGAAGGTAAAAATACATAGAAATATGACAGTATTGTAAAACAAATTGTAAAAATGGACAAAAATTGCCTTTGTCCAACAACAAATAAAATGTATGTATATTTAGATATAAAATCGATTTATAATTAAAGTAAATTCAAGCAACTTCCGGAGGGTTTTCGAAATTGAAGCCATGTAGACTAAATGAAAAATCTAAATCATTTCAATTTAGGTAATGTTGTTTTTAAATCTTATATAATAAGTTGCGTTAAATAAAATTTAAAATATATGAAAAGATATGGCTTAGATTTAAGGGTACATATCGGTACCTGAAATAAAAACCGATATGCTTAATTAATTCCTTCAATATAAATTCACAAAAAATGATCTAAAACCATTTTTAATAAGAAGAAATAGGTATTTTGCCCAAAAACAAATAAAAATTGTACGATAGACATCTTACCTATACCTAGCAAATCAACAAAAAATTCAACTGTGGGAACATACGCAATTTGATTCTTATTAATTTCGAACTCAAAATTCTATTGATTGTAATGTTAATGTATCAGAATATGTTTATTACTTAAAAATTATAATTCTATTAACACAAAAGCTAGCATAAGCAATTGCTTTTTCATCATAATTGCATTTTGTTGCAAAAACGAACTTCATATCGCATTGAAGACCTTTTTTTATTTCATCAAACAAAAGCAAATAAAGAAGCTTTGGCAACAAGCTGTATCTGTAGCGTTATTGAGAAATATTGTACAATTCTCTTTAGGTTAACAATTTGAAAACTTACCTTACTTTAATTATACTTTTTAAATTGCTTTTATACATTATTTTCGCACTTTTTCTCTTCAATTTGTCTTTTTCATGTGTTTTGGTTATTGGATAGATGGCAGGTACTTTTGTGTGTGTTAGTAGATTTTTCTTTCCAAACGTTTGAGAGACCTGCAAATATGTTTTTTCTTATATAAAACCACTTGAATACTAAATACAGTTTTTATTATTAAAATTTTTCACCATAAAATTATTGTGTTGCTGGAAAACGTATTTAAAACGTTCTTTATTGCACTTTTTCGCTTGTACGTCGTTAACAAATATATATTTTTTGCACTTGAGGTTTTTTGTTGATTTCTTTTCCCAAGATAATTTACATTTAGTTCGGTGATAGATCACTAGTTGGCGCCAGTACAATACTACAGACTGATACCGAAATCATTAATATACAGAGCACAAATGTTACTTTTATAATTCACGTAAAGGCTTCAATATAACTACTATTTCTTTATTGACAACAAATACCAAATACATCATAAAATTTAATGGCATTTCTTCTTATTTTACATCAAATAACACAATCTAAGATTAATAATGTGCGCTTTCCAACACTGTACTAAACTGTCATGAAAACTAATTAAAAGTGTTGCCATACTTTGCTTAATAAACAGTGTTGCAAATGTAAAATTTTGGAATAGTACTGAACTATAATTAAAAGACTACCTTTTTACAATAAATGGTACTTTTATAGAAATATATTTATTTATACTTAATACTGTACCGAATAGAATAGAAAAACTAACTCAAATACATGTGTTTTCATATACAAAACAAAAACAGTTGATTCGAAATGTAATAGTGTTTAGTCAAATGTGGACGGAACGGTTCATTTAGCATTCGGCAACCGTTCGCTCATTGCTTTTCGTAATCTAAAAGCGAAAATAATGCATTCATTTAGCCCCTGGCTAACCAGGGCTAAAAACATTCATGTGAAATTTAATTATTCGAGACACACACCGTCCAAATCATTAATACATGGATATATGATAATACAGTACCATTTCCAATAACGGCATGCTGATGAGATTCGATTTTATTCACCACACCGGATAAATTCACCACATTTTATTAAAACTCATCACACGAGAAAATCACTATACTTTGATTTTATTCACCAAACAGGATAAATTCATCACATTTTGATCAAAATCACCAAACCAAATCATCCACACAACATCTTCCATACTCACATACGCCATTATGTTTTTTGTTTTTCGTTTTGTATGACCTGGGGTTAAACCGTGGCCTTTGGGTGTCTAATGAGGCTACTAACTACCTATTAGACAGACAGACCACATAGTACATTAAACAACGGGTCTTAGTATTTATTTAATAAACCTGGAAATGGAAAAAGATTGTGAGAATTTGAACGAACAAAAAGGAATTTGATGAAAAAAGTATTATTAGTTTAACGCGGGTACTATGGTATTTTGAAATGAAAGTGCTAAATTTTTCAACACTGTTAATAAATATACACAAAGTTAAGGAAATGAAAATGCTAATTACCTCAGTTTATATTATTGTATTTGAAGTAAAAGTGCTAATTACTGCAATTTGCTTTGCTGCATTTCTATGTTTGGTTGTTTCCATAATGCAACACTATTTTTCATTCTTAGACTTCTTTAGCACGTTCGAAGTTTATTGTGACAAATACTTTTAAGCTTTTTCACCTTTAAAATTTACTTTAAAACACTCTTGATATATTGTTGCTGTATTCATCTTAATAAACAGTTATAAACAAACCAATGTAAATAACGAGTAGTCACTATTTTGGTGTCACTATTTATGTTGGCCACTATTAAATAAACGTCAAAATACATTGCCGGAAAATACCTAAAATAGACTAAATTGTTTTTTTTAGAATAACTATAAAAAAGTAACTAAAAGTTTTTAAAATTAGCGTATTATTTATTTCATCTGTTAACTTGATATTTTGTGAAAATTCACGTATCCATTGTAAGAACTTTCAAATGGCTCGGTATGAAAATTTTCTCACATGGCTAAATGCAAAACTCAAAGAACTGAATACAGATGAATCGGTTTTTGGTTCTTACATACTAGGGATTTTGGAAGGCGACGAATCTGAAGAAGAGAAGCGTGAAGCATTAGAAGGAATTTTAGGCGAAATATTGGTAAATATTTATGAATTCATAAAGTGTTTCGACTTATGATGAATTTTTACTACAGCCTGACAATATTGAAGAAGTCATTAACAGTATTTTAAAAAAGTGGTGCGATAATATGATGGAGAAGGAAAAACCTGAAAAGAAGTCTTTGGATTTGAAAGTAGAAGAACAGCTTGTAAAATTATTAGAGACAACAAAAGTGCAATCTGTTGCTAAAGAGCGCCATTACACTGAAGAAGAAAAAAGAATTCGGGAACAGATTTTAGCACAATATTCACAGGTAAGATAGAATTTTTTCCTAAGTATTTTTAACTTTCTATTATTTCTTGTTTAATCAAAATATCGTACTAATCATACAACGTTACAAAATTTGGGAATATTTTTTGTTACCTTTGCAAACAGTTACATTTAAGTTTAATTTAGTTTAATACTGTAGAGAGTATTACGTTTTTGATATTTTTACGAATTATCGTTATTTAAAATTAATGCATTATTGATACAAACAACTTTTACAGCAGAAAATTTCAAAAGAGATGTCGGAGAAGTGAATTTTTAATTCTTACAGATTTATGGAATAAAATAGAAAACAATAAATTTTCCCACAACTGGAAGAAGTTTTCAGAGTAGGTCTGTACTGCACTTAATATACTTACTTAATATACTTGTCTTTACCTGCATTCTAATGAAAAACGGTTCAACAAATACAGCTTATGCTAAAAACCTTTCTCTGCTTACACATCTGTTTAGAGCGGATTTCATATTTTTGTTAGAATTTTTGAAACCATCCATTTCTTCTTCACTTTTTCATAGCTACTAGCCTAGAAATTTTCCATCATGATTTGATTTGCACTAATTTGAAAGTAATGCTGGAATTATATAAAAAAGGCAGATTAAATAATAACAAAAAAGTCTTTGTAATTTTAATTGAAAACAAATTAGAGTAATTATTCTAAAAATCGAGCTTTTTTGAATTTAACAATAAATTATTAGGTTAACCCTGTACATGGTATGACTTCCGATTTAACAAGTCTGAAACTCATGCAGCAGGTGCAAAACTTTTAAACAGTGTTTTTTTTGCTTAAGGGATGTTGTTCTCTGGTGTGAAACGCAGAAAAGTTGGTGTCGCATATTTTTCAGTTTTGCATAAAAGTTTGATTAATAAAGATGAGAATATTTAAAACAAATTTCTTTTGAAAACTATTTTCTTAACTGATATGGCTATGATATATAGTTTTGGATTAAAGTTTGCGCAATAAAGGTAAAAATATTGAAAAAAAATTTTTGTAACAAAATAGCCTATTTTTTTTAACTTACCAAAATTATCAAAACTATTTAATCGTATTGTTTTTTTATGTATTAAAGACAGAAGTCTCAGAAGACGAATATGAAGTAGCTGAGTCTGATGGAGAAACTGACAAACACGGAGGAAGTGGAAGCAAATCTTGTGTTATTGAACGGAATACCAATTTTTCAGACGTTGTTGCTTTGCAAAAAGAAAAAAGAGAGCAAGCTCGTTTAGAGTCGGCAGCAAAAAAACAGAAGGATAAAGAAGACAGAGAAAAACAAAAACAATTACGTGAAGAAAAGAAAGAGAAACGTAAAACAGTTAAAGGGGAACGCAAACGGTAGCAAGGAGGCTTTCTGAGATGAAATAAATTGTACTTCATATGCTTCCTATTCTTCGTAGTTGTATTCGATAAATTTTAAATATTGTTGTAATTCGCAATACTACATAATAAATAATTAAAAAAAAAAATCGTGTTGTTAATTTATATTTAAATTTTCTAACGATTGATATAATTGCATAACACCAAGTTTTGTATAATGTATAAATGTATTTAAATATATATTATTTATTTGTAAAAAAATATTACAACTGAATATAAAAAATGATATGATATGAGCTTCAACAGATACAAAATAAATTACTAAATTAATAGTATACTTCATTTAAATTTGTTGGCTTTCATACTTATCATATCAATTTACTATACGATGAAACGAAATAAATCTTTTAAATAGATTCTGAAGAATTAAAAATTGCTGACAGCTAATTGCCACAACTATGTTTTAAGATTCAAAAAAGTTTATTTGTTCAAATTTTACGTAGTTCGTTTAAATTGTAAGTTACACAAATGTATTAATATAGTAATCAATTCTGCTACTTTAATTTTAAAATAGCCAACGATAGTATTGATAATTTAACAGTATCAATAATAATGCTTAATATAACTTATTTACCAATTTTTTTATTCTCTTGGTGTGTAATTCAAACTACTAGCAACTTCTACAAAATTTAATAAACAAATAGCATTAAATAAAATTATTTTAATTGTCTTAATAATTTACAAATTTATACAAATGTAATCTAACAATTTACATCACTCTTTAGTTTTGCCATACAGCTGTAAATATGTGTAAAATATTTATTAGCAGAATTGGCTTAAAAATGTGTAATTTTTGGCATACAGGAATTTTATTCTTTTTGGATTTAGGTAATGTGCATAGTTCTTAAAAAATGTAATATTTTAAATGATGATATTTGAATAATTCTACATTATTTTATTTTTATTATTTTTTAATAATGAAAACAATGCGTTTTTAGTATAAATTCTTTTAAGTGTAAATAAATTATATAAATAAAGATTGTTGTTTATTACTTTCCTCATTTGAGCATCATAGTGGACGAAATAACTTTTAGGTCAGCATGAATTTATTATTTTATAATTTATTCACAATGAATTTATTTGCGTTACCATAATTATATAAATATATTTTTTTGAAAAATGTCTGATTCAAAAATGTATTATAAAGGATTTGAGTAATGAGTAATAATTTGTAATTTTTCCTTCATTTGTTTTAAATTTAACAAGGAAGATAAAAGGTCTTTTATAAAGAAAAAATGATTTTTGAAACAGAGCTAAACATTTCGGTTGATATTGTCGTAAAACGTCTTTATAGAGAAATTTGACTATACGTCAAAATGTAAATGGCAAAAGTAGTTAATGTTTTAAATGAAATGTCTGCACTTAAAGATTTTTAATCCCACAATGTACTCGAAATTTTTTTTAACTATTTCATTCTATTCATTTTTTAGGCTAAATCAATGCAATCTCAAATTTTCAGTTCATTGACTGAATAGTTCACAGTTTTATTAAGAAAAAATCATAATTCACTGATGTGAGAATTTTACTTGCTATAATAATGAAAGGGTTGGCAATATTCACTTTTCAATTAAAATTAATCATCTTCGTCTTCATCTTCATCATCTTCTTCAATGTCTTCTTCATCATCTTCTAGAAGACAGACTTCATCTTCCTCTTCAACATTTTCTTCATCGGTGTCTTGTGTAGTATCATTTTGTGATGGCACAGTATTTTTTTTCTTTGATTTCAAGCAGTTGGTTTTGTTTGTCTCAGCATTAGGGTTTTTATTAACCAAAATATTCTCACCTTTCTTGTCTTCTTTAATTTTTGAAGCTGATTTGGCAATTTTCTTTAATTCGGAGGGATTTAATATTTGAACTCGTCTGTAGCTAGAATCAATTGACTTAACCTTGACATCATAAAAATCAGAAATCCGTTTATCATCAAAACTGGAGTACTACATTGTATATCAATTATAATAAAAGTTCTTCCATTAATGTTTATGAGTATTATTGTAATGAAAAAGTTACTGAACTTACCACTGAACTTGATGTAAAAAGAAATTGATCAGGTGCGGTCTTTACGCGAATATATTTTTGAAGCAAATTATTGCTATCCTTGCGCCACAAACATAAACGATTATTAATATTAGGATCTACTGATGTCAAATCTTTTATATATAAAAGTAAATTCAATATATCTCCCGTTTCGTTCATTTTTCCCGAAATAGAGGCATTCTTATCTGAAATTTTTTTTTTAGGTGGTAAATTTAAAGGCTTTTTATTTGCTGTGCCAGATGTTTTGTCAATATCAGCACAATCATAATCATCTCCACTTTGTTCATCTTCTTCACATTCGTCACTTTCTTCACTCGGCAGTTTACGTTTTAAGTTTTTATTCCCAGATACTGACGAGCCTCTTCGTTTACGTCCCCTTTTCGCTGTACCTGCACCAATTCCTTTTTGTTGTTTTTGCTTTCTGCCATTTTTATTCGAAGCGGAAGGTCTCCAGTCTTCCTCAGAGTCATCATCATCGCTATAATCCTCTTCGGAATCCACAAATGTTGTAGTTACCATTTCCGTACGACTGCGCATCTTTTCAGACTAAAATTAAGAATGTTTTGTTATAAATTTATTTATTTATTTTGAAGTTGATTGTTTTCCTTACGTTACTTTCAATTATATCTTCTTTAATTATTTTCTGTATATGTATGTGTATTTAATACAAAACTCTTACATATTTTAATTAAATGCTTTTTAGAATACTATAACTTTTAAATTGCTTATGGTTTTATTGAAATTGTTTTGTTTAACTGGAGCAAGAATTTCGTAATATAATATAATATAATTTGATTTTCATTTTTCACAATACAATACATATCTTCTGCCTTTATGTCTAAATAAATTTAGGTGCGTATCTGTTATTTTACACTATGTTGTATACTTTTTTATATGTATACATATATGCTTTTAATGTTATAATTCATTAGAATTCGTTTTAGTATCAACCATTACTAATTTTCTTAGTAAAGTTAAATCATTTTTTGTATATTATCGAAAAAATACATACCATAGCCTGAGATTGTTTTATGTCTGTATCCTTAGAATTGTCAGTTTTTTACTCCATGAGGGATGATGCGTACATATTGCGAAGGATGTAAAAATTTGTTGCATTGGAGCATAAAAAGCTTTCATGATGTTTCTTCTTATCTTTTTATAAAGTCTATGGTGTAACACGTTTGTTTTCTTGTTGTAATAATATTGTGTGAGCTTAAAATTTTTTATAACATTCTTATTCTAGCTGAGAAACGAACCTTCTAAAAGCTAAATTTTTTAAATTCATGATATATTTTCCGTTAGGAAATAAGAGAAAATTTAAATTACTAATTTCGTATCTTAACCATTTCCACATATATAATAGTAGTTTTAATTAAACTTTATACAGTCGTCGTTCCAATATTTTAAGACTCTATTATAAAAAGCAACCGAATTTTCGTTGAGTTGCAAGCTGGTAACTCCGAAATTTTTAGTTCCCGAAAAAATATTTCGCGTAGTGAAATTTTAAAAATTTGTTTTGAGTTGCCGTCCGTAAAACTATTTCTTGCAGCTGGAAATAAAACTTAAGCTGAGTTGCCACTCATAATTATAAATATCTCAATTTGGTAGCAAAGATTTTAAGCTTTCGAAATTTAAAGATGAAGTTTTTAAATGACCGCTGCCAGTTGATGTTTTTCGCAACTACCAATGCAACTAAATTTGAGTATAAAAGTTAAGTTATGAAACATAATAGCAATAACAATAATATTTAATGTTTACGAAAAATTAAATTGGATGTTTGTCCTTAATGCATTGGTAATGGACAAGAAAACTTTAAAATTAACTTCAACCTCTTAAAATTGTGTTATATACATATATCCCAATCTGTTTGCAAAGTCGGTCAAAATGATGATTTTAACTCATTTAGTCCAATATAGTTAAGCGCTGATTGTTGTTTTCAATTAGATATTTATTAACGTTGTGTTAACACAACCCAGTAATGACAAGAACTAAACAGAATACATGACATATTTTATTCTCTAATTTACTGAACCTCAAAGATACATTTGACTATATATGTTCTGTTACAAATTTTCCATAATTGGAATTATATTTTGTGTTACATTTTATCAATATGTTAATTCCTCACTATGACATACCTTCTGATGTCTCGATTATATACATTCCCGTCAGGCAAATTAAACAATTTTTTGCCTAAGACAAATTTATCGGAAAAAAATTTTATTATCATTAAAAAATATATTAACCCAGTCAAAAAAGGAAAACAAGAATACATACAGTGCTGTTCAATAAAATAGATTCACTATGATCTAACATCACAACCAAATCTATACCTGCGATAAATTAAAGATGTGTGACACTTCTAATTTTTGAATTGTAACGGAATTATATTCATAAGAGGTCAGTAAATAAAGTGTAGTTACTTTTTTACATATACTCCTTTGCATAAGAGCTTTAGATATGGCAAAATACTCGGAAAGCAAGTGAAGCTATTTTTTGAACTGCACTGTATCATTTTTATGAATATAAATTTCGTGAATCGTTGATTAATCAGGAATTAAAAGATTTTTTTCATCCAAATTCACGTACTACGAGAGTTATTATAACTGATTTATTTAGTTAATTTAACAGTTTAAGAAATTTTGTTTGTTTGTGTTTGTTATTTTCTATGACTGAAACTACTCTTGTTATAAATATGTATATGTATATATACATATAAATTTGTTGCAGTTTTTATTATTATTTTTATTATTATATAAAATTCCATTAGTTTTATTCGATACAATGCGCTAATTTCTGTTTTCTTACTTTATATATTTTACATATGTGTGTATAAATTTTACTTAAAAACATTTATCCAAATAATAATTGCTTCTCATTGAAAATGATTTACTCTCTCCTATTTAAGTATGAAAATCTACTGTGATGTGAATATTTTTTATAAGTATATAATTGTATTTTCTAGAAATATTTGGTGTTTTAGATTCAAAATTTATTTTAATGCTGTTATATAAATTTTATATTTATACAACACGCAAAAATAATAATTATAAAGAAAAACAATCCAGTATAAAAATGTATATTCATGATTGTTCCTTTTAACTACATTTATTTTAACAATAGTAATACAAAAACATTTTATTCGCTTCCTGTTTGTTTAGCATAACTTCTAATAGTTTTCTTTACGTATTCATTATTAGTTTCGTAATATGTTCAAACAACATGTATTAGATCACTTAAAAGTGTATAATGACTATTATAATATTATGTAATTTATATTATTGTATTTATTAGTTCTACGAATGACATTAAATTATTTGCTTACGAATATAAACCTGTTTTATCCATTAAAACTAATTTTGTATAAAATAAAGAATTATTTTTCACTTTTTGTGAAAATATTGCTCCAACACTTTCATCGCGTACTACGTTTTCAATCATTACACTCTGGTAGGTGTGCCAAATAAAGGATTAATGTGATTTTTTCTCCCTGTTAGTGGTGATAAATTGTTGTTTAGACTTCGTCTTGACGACACACAGTCGGAGTAAGAACGATCTATTTTATCAAAAATTATTAACATAAATTGATTGATAAAATTAGTCAATGTATATGATCCAAGGTTTTTCAATTAAATTCAATAAAATCGCGCATCTGTACTGTGCAATTGTTATTTTTTGGCTTTGATTCATGCTTCGGCTATTGGTTTTATTTTTGTTGAATTTTTTAAGTGTAAAGTGTATTTTAAGTTTGAAATTTATGATCCGTTGGTTTTTTTGTTTATTGAATATGTGGAGGCATGCGGTTATTGTTTAAATAAAGTAAAAATTTAAATGTTAATTAATTACAATATAATACAAGTAAAAAATTAAGCTAACTTATGTCTCTGCATACATAAAAAATGTTTTGTTTATATTAAATTTCACGTTTTTTATCATTAACCAATATTAAAGAAAGAATTGAATAAAGAATTGTACAAAATATGCGTATATATATAAATATTAATCTAAAAAATGAATTACTATAGGAAAAAAATATTGTCTAAATGATGAAAAAATCGCACAGATAACAAATAATTTTAACACACAGATAAAACATAAAAATTATAATAATAAGGAAGTATACATACATAAATGCAGGTTTTAAAATACGCTCTCCAATTTTTTGTTTAACCTACCTCTATGTATCATACTTTGGGTGTCATTTATTAAAGCTGTTAAAGCTGGATGCTGGTACCGTTCACGACATATAGCTGAACCATTCGTTATATTGTTATTATTATTATTGTTATTATTGCTGTTACTGTTGCCGTTAAGGTTTAGTGGAAAATGCTGCTGTGAGTGTACAATTTTTTTATTGGGTGTATTTTGAGGAGTTATTGATACTGGAGATTGGATTCCAATTTTATGATAACGATTTTGATTAGGATCACATAAATCATTTTGAGTTGAATGGTTTGCTGATTTAATAGATGAATAATGATCTTCTTCATTACGAATTTTTAGAATACGTTCCTGAATAGTGTATCGCGTTCCAAAGTTGTTTAAATTTGAAATTTGTTGTACATGTTTTGCTCTGAAACTGCCACCAGGAGAATTCAAGATGGTTCCCCGTGATGAAGACACAGAAGTTTCAGTTGAATCTCTTGAAGATTTTTGAAATTGCTGATTGTAACACTGTGTTTGCTCTCGATAACTGGAGGGACGGTGGGTTGAAGGGGGAGTCTCAACGCCGCTATCATTTGCTGAATGGTCTACGTCAGATGATAGCTTATGGAAAGAAGTATTATTTTGTGTAGTAGGGAGTATTGGTTGCACTGAAAACATCAACATTATATATTCAATATCAAGATAAACGAATTCAGATTAATAATTACCAGAATGCCGCATATCTGTGGGAGGTTTGGGCTTTCGATATAACCAATCACGTTCTATTTCATTTCCATTGTCTGTACTTAAATGGCGGAAAATACGTGGTCGTCTTAATTCGACCTCTCCATCTTCGGCTTCTTCGTCAACAATATGAGTTGAACCAAAACTGCTGTTTATAAAAATACGGCGAGGAGATCCATACAATCCATTGCCATAAGAAGATGAGCAATTTTGTGAAGTATAACCATTTGAATAACGACTATTATTAACAGCTGACGAATATGGCGTTTTCTGTGGGGTAGAGTGATTTGTTGAGATGCCACTAATATGATTTTGATTTTCATTATTCAATGTACTCAAATCGGGCACTGAATCAGAAAAAAGGAATGGATTTGTTCCACCATAACCACAAATACTATTCGTAACGAGTTTTTGATTTCTGCTGCCGGCAATGGAATTGCCATTTGTCATAAGCCAATCATCTAGTGCGGTTAAATAAGTTCCGCCTAAGCTAAAATGATTACGTTGCAAAGAGGCATGAGAAACCGGAGCAGCTAACGACGCTCGCGATCTTGGTCCCTGAGCTACTTTTAATGCTTTGCGACGTTCTTTTGAAGTAATCGTACATTCCTTAAATATCGAAAATTTATTAAACTAGTAACAATTTTTAAATTGTTTTACTATCACATATAAAAATATAATATTTTGATTTCAAATTTACTTGTGGCTTATACATTTATTATTACTTAGTATCACCAAAATAGAAAAAAATAAAAAACAAAACTATGTTCAAAAATCTAATATCAATAAATTAACTTACCTCTAATAGCTCAAACCAATCTTCTAGACCTTCATCACAGCGTAATAAAACTCTTCCTTCACGCCCTAACAGCAACCCAATTGCGCTATAAGAGCGACGATTTAACCACTCCACTTTTTCAACATCAACTAATTTGACCTGTAGAATTAAAAACGAAATAAATATGGTTCAATTTTGCAAAATAATCATTATAAATTGTTAGCTACTCTAAATAATAAATTAAACATTAATAGAAAAGAAAAATATATGCATTACACGTATGTATGTGGCATATACCATTTTTGATAAAGTAGAAATTTTAATTCTCATATTTATAAAAAAATACTCCTATTGTAATAAAATTAAGCATATAGCTCTAACTTTAGAAAGAAAAATATCAAAATCTTTTTTCAAATATTAACTAGCAAGAAAAACATGTAATATTTATGAAATTTATCAATATTTTAAAATATTATACATTTTTAAACTATTCTAGAAAAATTTTTCTAAATTTTTTTATGTGAACTGAAAAAATTATTTAAAGCACTTCATATAATTATTTTTTAATAGACATTATACAGTTTTATAGTCGATAAATCAAGCTATAATTAATTCCAACAGAATATAACCTATTGTTTTCAATATTTCTCCACAATTTTGCAGCATCCAAGTTAGTTAAGTAAGTGATGCATTTGTTTCATATAATTTTTTTTATTACTAAAACTTAAAAAACTTACTATTCACACGGAATATATTTGGAAGTAATGAGACCAGATTTCAATTGAAATAAGTACAATGAGAAATGTTACATAATATTATAAGTAAATACATATAGGAACAGATATACATATATGTATTTGTTTTAGTGTCTACATTATATGCTTTTTGTGCACAAATTAACTGAAAATAAAATATCTCATTAATTATTGACATATTATGATATTTTTTTAAGAAAGTAAACGGAAATTCGTTTTCATATATATTACCTTAAATATAAATTGTCCCATATCTGAAGCTCTTTCGTTCGCTGAACCAGATGCTCTCTTAAAACAATGGAGATAGTCACGTGTCAAGACAAAATACCTAGTTGTAAAATATTACATTTAGTAACGATATTGTTTATTGTATCTTTTCTACACAAATACCATATATAACTTTGGAAGTTATATACACTCCACAATTAATTTTTAATGCAATATTTTAAATATGTACCTCTCTTTCCATCGTGAAAATAGGCGATCACGCTGTTGCCACAAAAGACCTCGTTTTATTGGTCCAGTCATGGCTGAAACAGGTATGCGTCCTGCCAACAATGATTGCTGTAAGTAAAAATATATTAACAACACCCAATAACAAACAGTATTAAACTTAATTGTATATATAAAATGGCCTTTGTTAAACTTATTCTCATGAAAACCACATAAATATCATCCATATTTAATTTACCATTTATACTCGTATATGTCATAAAAAGATTAAAATATTTCACAGCTTGAATTGTTGCTTAAAGAACCAGATTGAAGATAAAAGAAGCAAAATTTCTTCATTAACACGTTGAAATTAGAGCACTAGTTACTGTGCACACATACAATATTAAAAAATCTAAAAATATAATTATTTAAAGTTTAAGTAATGAACGGAAGTGCCAGTTTTGGAAAAATGATAAATAAAATGCTCTGAATTAATTTGTATTTTCATATTCAAAATCCAATTTTTAATTTGAACTAGCAAATCTAAAATTTAATTAAATTATCTACTGAATTGGTATTCATTGTAATAAAGTTTTTAAGAGCAGTTTGAATTTTATACAAAGTGTTTAGATTTAACTTTAAGAACTGTGTTATGTATTATGAAATTGTTAAAAGCATTGAAGCATTAATCCAAAAAAAAAAAAAAAAAAATAAGTTAAATAAAAAATTACAAGTTCGAAGCTTTGTCTGATACTACCAATAATGACAATTTCTGCTAAAATTCAATTGTTTAGTTTTACAATTAATAATGAAGATGAGAAAGCGGAAGTTTTTAAAAGCTTAGAGTACTTTTTTTGTATATTCCATCACTAGTGTAAGAAATTACAAATTAATACATACAGCTTTATTAATTTCTAGGTTTAACTAAAATTTCAATCCAAAAAGTATTTGCCATATACATATCGTATCTAAAAGCACATTTGATCACAAGGTATGTTATTGTTTTCCACAAATTTAAATTTTAATAAGTCCTATGACAATAATTGTATAATAAAACATAGCACGGCCATTTTATTTTATTGAAGGATATTACTAAGCTGAAAGCAAGTAAGTAAAATATGTCTTGTGTATTTAAAATATTCTGTGATGCTTTCTTAGGTCACGCTTAGGACGCTTTCGAGGCAATCGCTGTCAACTCATATTATTCCGTTAAGTACATCACATCAAATTGTTTTGCGTTACTGTATTTTTAACGTTCATATGTATATACAACAACAAATATAATATTACAATATTATTCATAATTCTAATTTCATTCAAGTATTAATGATTTTTAAAGAATATCTGATGGATCTAAACTTTTATTATGCTATATATACAAATTCGTGTTTTCTGAGATTTTGTTAAAGAATAAATCGTTACCATAAGTTGGTTGTATTGCGTAAACAAAATATTGTTAAAATATTTTCTTTAATTTATTTTATTTAAATAGCAAAATGAAGTAATTATTTCAGTGTTAAGATTATTATTTGTTTACATGTATTTCCAGAAAAAACGTCACAAAAAGGATTGTTATTTAAGCCATATTTTACAAGGGTTAAAAGTCATATATTGAATTTGAACAAGAAATATCACGCATGTCTTACAGGTTATAAAAAACTGACCCACATTATTTTTATTTATAAGTTAATACAAAAATTAGTTTTTCATGTATATTTATATAAATAAAAAGCTTTACTTCTAAACATTTTTTACCTAACAATCAATATTATTTTATATAATTATCATTATTTTACAGTTGGCAAATAAGATATATGTACGTATGTATATATGAGGAATATGTCATTGGTTATAGTGACATTAAGGTAAATGAAAATTATATACTAAGCATAGAAGATTAATTTTTTTTCTGTTCAAATGCGGTCACAAATTCAACCATGTAACTACTGAAACTCATTAGTAAAAAATATACAAATCTGTCTTATTGTAAACAGTGAAATCAGGTTTAAATTGCAAAAGAAAAAAATCGTTGCGGAAAGACAAATTACCTGTTTTGAAAATACTTTCTACGCATTTTTTAATTTGCACAAGACACGTTTGCCAACATCTTCAAAGATGTCTAATAGACGAAAGTAAAAGTTTTATTTTCTTTTCATTTTCTTCGCTTAAATACAGTTTACAAAATTTAATTTGAAATTATATTTTTTATGAGTCTTATATTTTTGTGTTTTCTTTCAATAGCTTTCCTAATAAGCAACTCAATTCAAACAAAAAAAAAAATTCATTCTTTTAATATGATTAGTTGCTACATTAAAGGGGTTGAAATATAATATAGTATATTTACACATTTAAATTCATCTATAAAAAATATTGTTTTGTTTTGAAATGTCAAAATGTGGTCCACTAACATTTATAATTCGCATTCTTGTGGGCATTCTCCGAAGGGTGTGACCAATCCATATCCATTTCGTTTTACAATTTATTTGCTGATTAGATTTCCGTTTATTTTCCTCTATAATTCGAAATTTGCGATAGTTTTCGAATAAAAAAAGGCGTATAATCTGTAAAAACTTATGTTTGAATCGTGTCAGTTCGTGATTTTGGTTATCAGCCACGATGCAAAAAATGCAAGTCATCATCGTCCAAAAAAATTGAAGTCCTCCACTAAAAACATGTAAGTAATCATCGTGCAAAAAACATGCAAGTTATCATTGTCTAGAAAAGTGCAAGTCATCAAAAAAAAAAAAAAAAAAAAAAAGCCTGTAATCGACCCAAAAATTCCAGCCATCGCCCAAAAAAGCAAATCATCAATCAAAAAACGCAAACCACCGACGAAAAAATGCCAGTCATCGACTAAAAATCCAAAAAAAACATGTTATCGTTCAAAATATTCCAAGTCACCGACTAAAAACGTCATCGTCTAAAAAATGCAAGAAGTCTAACTTACGAAAAACGCGATATTTTGTTGTACTTAGAGATATAAATACATATGAACTCAATGAGAATTATTAACATTTTTAAGTTCATTTCCCCACAATTTCATTTTTTCGTATTTATATAGAGCACTTTTTAGTTGCTCATTTGAAGAAATAATTAGCTTCGTCGTCAGTCCTAAGTAAACCTGTGTCGTAAGTAAACCTATTTTGGAATCCTTGGTACCATGGTTATCCAGTTCATTAGGTCAACTTCCTTTTCAAGTCCATGTTACCCCCATTTAACTCCATATATTGCTCACTTGAAAAAAAAAACAATTTGCTCCGTCGGTTATATCATCGGTTCCAAGACTTACCCGACCGTAACGAAAACTGTTGTGGAATCCTTGATCCACTAGCTAGGTCCGGAAAACCTCATTTTTAAATTTTATTGAATTTTTCCAAACTTATGGAGCTCATATTTGGTGAAAAACATGATTTTTCGTAGAAGTTTGACCTAATAAGTACCAAGTAATAACTTCCTAATTGATTTGTACCAAGTGTAGTTATATAGTCGTGGTCGCCGTGGTCTAGTAGGTAGTGTGTTGGCTTATGAGACGTGTAAAAGCCATTGTTCCAGTCCCACGCCGGACATCAAAACAAAATATAAAAAGTATTTTTTCGGCGATTTCCTCTCAGCAGGTTTCTGGCAAAAACTCTGAGAGTAAATAAAATTCCCATGAAAAGTTTCTCATAAAATCTGTTGTTCGGAGTCGACTTTAAACTGTAGGTTTCGCTGCTATTGTATAAAATTAACACACACAACATAAGTGGTGTGAGAAACTAGGTCAATAATCCTGACTGATGGGTTTTAATGACCAATTATGTATGTATGTATGTAGTTATATAGTTTACAAATTGATTAAAAAAGTTATTTTTAAATATCTTCAAAACTATTCAACTTCTGCTAATGATTGCCTTTTTCCAAAAATTTTCTCCCTTAAATATTTTCACCAATTTATATCTACTTTGAATATATTAATAATTTTATTTTTCAGTATTTTCTTTTCGTTCTTGGTTTGCTCCTATTTTATAATCTTCCAACTCTTAGTTTAAATTATAAATACATAAATATTTAATTATACATACATATATGAACGGGATGAAATTCTTCTGATACTTTCTATGTTTAATTTAGGAAAATATCACTTATTTATTCGAAATGTATAAAAAAGTACGCGAAAAGCATTACAAAATGTTATCTTTGAATGTAACAAATAAAGATGCTTTTTTCGCTTTAAACTTGGTGTGGGTTTAAAATATGATATTATTTACAACCTAACAATTTTTTAAATCAGTAGAAAATTGAACAAAGAAAGTATTTAAGTATAGTGTTGGCATACATATAACAATTTAAAAGAAAAAATATTTTTCTCACAAATCATCTCGCACACCCAGTACAAAAGTGACTGAACTCAAAATTCTCATTTTCGAGTTCATATGTGGAATACACTTTTTTTATAAAAGAATATCAGTGTATTTTGTTGTTGTAAACTGTTACTAAAAATAGTCCAAAGGTTTTGTTTTTAACTATTATTAATTAAATCAAAAATAGTTTTTAATCGATTTTTAAAAAATTAAAATTTTGAGTTGAGTCACTTTTGTACTGGGTGTGCGACATGTTATTGAAATTATACATATTTAATTTTTCCTAATGTTAATAACATTAAGAAAATTACGACAAGCTTTTCAATGAAATAAATGCTAATTTACAAAAAAAAATATATATATATATATATATATATATATATTACTATATTTAATCCATCGTATTTTTCTAGTTTGGAATTGGAGAACTAAATGTAGGAATACAGTTTGTTGTTTTTGTTAATATCAATGATGGCTAGTTTATTTATAAACATACTTATAATGTTAACAAAACGAAACGCAATTATTTTAATGAAAAATATCAATAAGATCATATGACTCATTAAAATGACTCATAATTGTGCACAATGGAAACAGCTACGTTCCATAAATACATAAATCTACAAAAAATAAAATTTTACACAAGAGTTATATTATACTTTCATACACAACATGCATACATATTTACATTTTTATACATATATCTTCAATTAATCGTTTGTAAAATTAGAACTTTAAGAATGATATGATTGATTTAAAGTCATCGAAATTACAATCTAAATTAACTTTAAATAAAGGCAATAACAGTTATAACAATATCACTAAATTAGTTAAGGAGAACATAGAGCGGTTACAATACTCAAGGGTGAGGATTTTAAATGCCTTTATTTAATTGCAATTCGGCTCAATTATTATTTGCTAAGGAGCGAGAATTTAAAAAATGTTTATATTATGCTATGATGTAACTAAACATAATAAGTATATACGATAAGTAAACTTATCAAATAAATGTTTGAATAAACGAATCATTAAAACAAGATGTTTGTGAAAAGCATAAAATACATATGTATCTTTCACCTGTGCATATAATTGTGAAGTGTTGGCAACCACAACAATCTTAGTTACATATTTTCACAACTTTATTTTACGATGTGGTTTTTATAGATAAAATAATTTATAATGAAAATTTTACTATAATATTCATATATACCCAAATATATATATATATATATATATATTCATATATATATATCATGTTCTGAAAATCACTTTTTGGGAAAGTGATTTCAAATCACAAGAAAAATGTGAACACAAACTTTTTGTAATTTTTGTGATTTTAAACCGGTTAGCTATGTGGCTGCCGATTTAGAATCACTTGCTTATTTTTTTAACCATTTGATTTTGAACTTCACAATAAATGAATTAAATGAATAGCTTAAAATATTATTTATTGACTTTTATAGTAAGATGAACAAGTTTGGACCAAAAAGTATAAAGTTATGAAAAAATTACAAGACACTTCCTATTTCAAGAAATTTTGTTATTTGATTTTGATATATATATATATATATATATATATATATGTATATATATCTGTAAGTATATTTTCATAACATTCTGCTGTGAATAATATTGAAGAAAGATTTTTGGCCGATTTATAAGCTATTGCCTAACTTTTAAAGATGAGCCCTATGTACGGACGATTAAATGCTTCTTAAAATACCTTGTTAATGCAAAAATTTACACGTATACATTTTTTAGAAAATAAGAAAACGTACTTATGTATATTTTATTATCAGTTCTATGTATGGTAAATGTATATTAGGCATCTTTTATTAATTTTTTACTCATATGGACTTAGCCATATACATACATATTGAATATTGATAGGATTCTGCGCCAATATCTGTAAAATATGTTAAGTTATAAAATAGTACAACCAAAACCATTAAATAAATAAAGAATAGAAATTCGTAAAATAATACTGATATCCAAGAAACGGTTTTGAAGCAAGTCTATTAATAGTAATGAATTTTTTAAATAATGGTCCTACCATGTCAGGCCTTGAAAACACTTGTTGCGCGGAAGTAGTATATTTTAATGACGCTCTATTATCTGGCAATACTAATGACTTCCCAGTCGCCGTTATGTCAGTTTTTTGTGAACATATAGTTGTTGAAGAGTTTACTTTCGATGCATGTGATAATCGTTTCATATGTGTCCATACTTGGTGCCACGGTACTTCTTTCTGTTTTAATAATGAAAAGAATTTTATGTAAAGAAATTAACAAACACAAAAATTTTCTACACAGAAAATACGAATAAACCAACTGTTTGAAGAAAGCAATCGTTTCAATTGCACAAATTGATAGTAATATAAATTAATATTTCTTTTTTCTTTTTTGTAAATAGTTAACAAAATTTTGTCATATTTTTTAACTATAAAAATTTTACCGGAAAAACAATTCTCTTTATATACAAATATATGTAGATACTTTTTTATTTTTATA
The DNA here is from genome assembly GCA_014635995.1 of Sarcophaga peregrina. NCBI lineage: Eukaryota > Metazoa > Arthropoda > Insecta > Diptera > Sarcophagidae > Sarcophaga > Sarcophaga peregrina. The sequence goes on from CM025791.1 coordinate 105,417,558, forward strand.
GCTATTACGTATCTTTTCCAATTTTCTGTAATCTCAATCAATACTAGAATGTTTAAAATCGGTATTCTAAAAAAATTGAAAGCAATCAAAAATCTTGGCAAAATATAATAAATAAAAGTGCGCTCTACCCCACACAATCATCGAAGCAACGGGGAAAGAAAGCAAAGCAAAGAAAAATAAAACCATTTATAAATTTGTTTATGCAACATCAGTAACTGCAACGTCAACACATAGACATTTTCGAATGGTATACGCATTAAACGGAAGTATATAGCATTTACTTATTTAAAATAACTGCTCTATTTAGAAATCAGATTTTATTTAATAATTGAGGAATATGTGGTAGATTTTAGAGGTTGCTATGCTATTTTTGTTGAAATTATACTCATAACGGCCGCTACCCAAATATCGACTACATAAACCAATGAATTCGACGAATTCGTTCCCCAAGCGAACAACGGGGAAAAAGGGGACGCGTGTACGTACAACAGAAATGAAATTAAAATTTGTTGTAATACAATTGTAAATACATATATCATAAAACGGAAATAAGAATTGAACAAAAATAGTATTTGTAAGTGCATTCCGAATTATAAAGACTTATTAATTTATTTAAACATATATAGTTATGAATGTGTATAGTAATTTATACATATTAATAAATAATAATTAAGAAGTTTGTTCTCTTAGTGAATTCTTCTCAACATGATTTCCTTTTTATCTATCTACCTATTAAGGAGGAAAATTGTATGCATATATTTATATATACATAGTATATTTTTTATAGTCGCCGTGGTCTAGTGGGTAGCGTGTTGGATTATTAGACAAAATGCCCGGATTTGAATCCCAGGTCAGACATCAAAACGAAAAAATATTTCTTCGACGACTTCCTCTCAGCAGATTTCTGGCAAAGACTCTGGGAGTAAAAATTGCCATGAAAAGCTTCTCAAAAATCTGTCGTTCGGAGTCGACTTTAAACTGTAGGTCCCACCACTCATGTATAAAATTAACGCACTCAACATAAGCGGTGTGAGAAGCTAGGTCGTAATCCTGACTGAAGGGTTGTAATGGCCAATTATGTATGTATATCTTTTATAGACCTTTGAAATCATCATTTTGAACGTCTAAATCTAATAATTTTTTAACTAAGTTTATTTTGTTTGTTTACATTTAAAATTTTTTTTCTCAGCTATTGCCTCGTTTATACTTGCTAGAAATTTGTATATACATACATACATATCAATTTTACAGGAGAAGCAAAAAAAGTTATAAAGTAACAAGTACGTACTTCATATGTAAAAACATTTTGAATTATTGATATAAAAACGTTATTTTTGGTCACAAAAATTTAAAAATTAGTAGAGATATTTAGATAACCTCAAGAATCATAATCAATCAAAAACTCGATTTTAATTTTTTTATGATACGTATTTTTGGATTTTCGATGACTATATATAAACTCTGTTGCTATATTTAAGTTGAATAAATTCAAAAACGAATTTAAGTTCCAATATGTGTATGCTGTGCCACAATTTACATCGACTTTGTTGAATACGTAAACATAAAAAGCCTGTTTTTTCAACATATAACATTTTCAGAGCTTTGCTCTCCGTTCTGCAATCGTTCACGGTGTTTACTGTAGTTGTCGATGATCAGGGCATTATCATACTAACATTATTTCCATAGAAAACTGCAAGCAACAACAATAGTTACATTAAGTTTATTTTTCATTTCTTACAAGAGTACGAAAATAATAAAAAAAAAAAGGAAAACTAAAACAAAAAGCAGACGTATTTCAATGAACAATAATCGCTGATTGCGAATTCTTCTTTTTACACTGCCTTTTGTATTAATTTAAATTGGAAGAAAATAGAATAAATATCAAAATTTTCATTGCTTCATTACACTTAATTTTGTTTTATGAAATTTTGTTTTCATAGAAATATGTTGGTCTCTACTACAGACTATAATTGTAGATAAACTAGATTATTATTATAAAATTTGTTAAATATTTTCAATAAATGAGTAAAAATTGTTCTTTCTGACTTATAATACCACAAAATAAACTAAAGTTCCGAAGACATCTGACTCGTATCAGAATGTTGCAATCTCTGAACCCTTTCGAACAAGATAAAAATTACATCTCGAAGTACAGAATATTCGTACACCGATCATTGAGGGTTGTCAATTGAACCAAATGTCTGTTTACTACCCTTTGCACTCTATAGAGCATGATATTTTGTCCATCACTAAAAAACGATTTTAACTTTAAATAAATACACATACATACATATATCTACATATACACGTGTTCTATCTAAATTTCATTGCAGACGTCTAATTATTTTTGTGTATAAAATAAATAACATTGTCTATTTTTCTAATTTTTAATAAGTGCTTACAAAAATACACCATATTTATGGTTATAATTACATATGTGTGTATTACCTTACTAAAAATCTTTATTCTAGGCTAGTTGAATTGAAGATGATCTTTTTTCACCAACTAAACACGTTATTTCTTTTTTTTTTAAGATTTTCCCTATGGTTCCGAAACATATAAAAACATATGTATGTACTTATGTATACATGTACATATTTTGCCCTTAAAGATTTCGATGTAAACGAATATTTTTACCTCAATTCATTTAATATCACTTTTAAAACAAACATCGAAAAAAATTAGGCAATTAATTGTTAAACACCTTTTTTATGATTTGTTCATCTGGTGTTTGGCTTTGATGCTTATAACCGCTGGAATCAGGTTATATACCCGAGTCATGGCAAAGAGAGAAATCTTTTCTATAATAATTTTGTAAAATTATGCACAAAAGAAAGATGATATTACAAATCTCTACACCTTTTTTCCACGTTCTTTATTCTCTATTTTATAAAATTTACATTGGATTCATTAAGAATTATTCAGAGCATGAATAATGATTTTTATATTTTAAGCTTCTCTTAGATTTCTCTCTACAAAGTCACCGGACATGATTTTATCAAAACATTTTTTCGCATTACGAAACAAAAAGCCTGTATACATATAAAATTTTAATGTTGGCATCAATATAAAATATTAAAAAAGAAAAATAGTTTTCTTTTATGTATTAAAATATGGTGAAAGATTGATACTTATTTTTAAATAATATGAATACAATAATGGAAAAGACTTTAAAAATAATTTTAATTTGTGTATCACATCGAATTTTAAGACCACATGGTAGCTCATTCAATAACTCAATATACCTTTTGGAAAGGTAATATCTTCAACTTGTAGATTAAATTTTGAGGTCGAGCGAAGGAAACGTTGTTTTGTTTCGATTTTGTAGATTGCATGGATAGTATTTAAATAATTATTTACTATTAAAGTATTAAATTGTGCGAGGATTTTATGACTACTAGGCGCCTTCGTATTAATAATGAGAACTAATAACAAACTTAAATAAGCTTATTTAAGAAACTTGTGCTCAATAAAATTGTTAGCAAATCATTTTCTAGATTTACGAATAGAACTTGTTAATATAATTACATAAAAAAAACTTACCCTATTTGGATCTACCACAACTCTATCTAAACTATCTTCGCCATTCAGGGTATTTGAAATACTACAGCAACTACCATTAATATTGTGTTGAGGTTGAGCGGAAGCTTCCAACTTTAGTCTGGCACGTTCCACCCGTGCCAATGTTGGGCTATCTAATATTGAAGGTGCACGTGAAGGGGGTCGTGAATTAAGAGTTGAAATACAGCCTATTTGTTGTTGCTTTTGTTGAGATTGCTGCAGGGAAAATGATAAAGACGACGACTGTTGCAAATGCTGATGTAACTGCGATGATGAAGAATTTGTAGAAGTATTTACGGGCTCCAATGTGTTGCTTGCAGAAGCACTGGAACCAGGTGTGGGAGTAGAAGAAGCGTTTGAATGAAATAACATTTTTGTTTCTGAGCGATTTATACGCAAGTGAATTAAAACTTTTTTTACTGATTTTTTAAAATTCTTATTTTCTGAAAATAATTTACACGTAGGCATGTAAATATGTATATGCAAGAAATACATATATTTAATCAACAGTCCTATCTTCTATATTGAAAGACAAATATAAAGTTATTTTGAATCAGCTAGACATTTTTGTTTTATTTTTTGTTGCTTTCTATCCACTTTTATTTGTATCCGTTTTCATATTCTGTTTTTACTTTTTTGTTTAAAAAACACAAACATACAGCAGGTACGTGTAAGCAGCGATACCCACATAAATGTTTGTTCTTTTTTTCTCCAAATACACAATACAATGACGTTCTATGTGAATGCCAATTTTTAAGATAAATTAAATATTCCAGACATGTGTTGCAGGAAATCATATAACTTAAAATTTTTTAATATTTCTTTAGAAATCTTAGATTAATGCACTTTTTTTAATATTTTTAACTAGCATATTTCCTTTTAATGCCTCGTTCTTTCCAGATATATATATATATACTTTTTAATATATATTAAACGCCGTATTTCTTTTAACGCCTCGTTTTTATTACTTTTTTTTCTCAAAAAAAAAAGAACAACAAGCACTTTCAGCAAACGACCATTTACCCGTACTGTTCGTATTAAACTAATAAATTGAAGAAAATTGCAAAAACAGGTTTCCCCCATACAAGTGAATCAATAAAACACAATCGAACTTCCAACTCAAACTCTCCACCCAAACGATTTTATGACATATGTAGCGGAATGTTGGAAAGAAATGAAAAGAAAATCAATCTAGAAGATACTTCAAAGCAAACAGACCAATAAAGAACGACGTCAAACATTATGCAACATATCTATTAGGACATGCTGCAGTCTACAACTTGCAGACAGTGAAAAACCGGTATTAAAAAATAAATATTTCGAAACTTTTTTCTCTATTTGTAAATACCAGTATATTTATCCAAATTTTTACGAAACGTTGGTACAAGTGGTTCACTAATATAACCAGTGATGCCAACTTAGCCCTTTTCGGGCTAGATTTAGCCCTTTTTGAAGTACCTTTAACGCGAAAAAAAATTTTTAGCCTTAAACTAAAAAACGCGCAATTTCAGCGCTTTTCAGTATTTTTGTTTAGCCCTTTTAGCCCGTTTTTCCTTTAACTCTGTAGGGCAATATTATCTTACGTTTCTCTGGCAATGTCGAATTGTAAGCCAATGTGGCAGAATTTTTTTCTTCTATTTCTTGATCTCTTCTTTTACATTTACATAGAATTGCAAAAGTACCGGGAAACACAAGCTTTGCTGAAAGTTTAAAATTGTGTTTACATAATAATTAGGTGGAAAAGAAATATCAGGCTGCGCTATCGTTATATACTGCAATTCATTTATCATTTGCTTCCACAGAACACTTGGCAGAGACAAGTCTCAATACCATATATAAAGTGATTTATGAATGAAGAAGAGGATGACCAAGAAGTACAAATCATATGTAACAATGACCAACTTTGAAAGACTGTAATGTAAATTCTATTTGAAACTAATCTAGTATCTTAATTCTATTGAATGTAAAATGATCTCAAGAGCAATAATATCTATTAATAAATGGTTTTGTTTAAAAATTGTGGTTTCTTTATCTGAAAAGACTTTTTAATTTTAGCCTCCTTTTTGCGCTTTTTTGAAAAAAATGAAATTGTTTTGCACTAAAAACGTAATTTTTTCAATTTAGCTCTTTTTAGCCCGTTTTTCATTTTTATCCACGCGTTTGGTGCCCTAAGAGTTGGCATCACTGAATATAACTGCGTTGCCGTATGCTTAATAAATATATCTGATTTTTAAGAAAAGTTTCCATAATTTTGTTTTTAGTTTCAGAATTTATATCTTTTGTATATATGTATATATTTTCAACCAAATGTAGCATTTAGTCAGTTGTAATTTTTAAACTATAATATAAATACTTTGGAGAAGAGGAAAACGAACGGGGTGAGTACACATTTTGTTCGATTGTTCTTCGTTCGTCGTCTATCGATGATTGTATATGCTACAACGACGTACCATGAAAATTTAAATAAAAATTTAAAAAACTTTGTCAAATATTAAATGTGTAAGGGAGTGTAGTAAAATTATAGCTTTACTTTAAAGTTTTTTTTTTAATATTTTTTCTAATATCACTCTGTATATAGTCAGTTGTAATCAGCTTTCCGGTTATTTTTTTTACACTTTTATATCTGGAAAATCCTTGTTTAAAAAAAAAAAACTTGTTTTTTTACGAAACTACAAAAAAATAATACCAGAGTCCGGTGTCCGTTAATTCCTCTGTTGGTGCTTCTTTGTAAACTTGTTCGAGAGTAAATATTTCTTGTTATTAGTATTGAATTTGTTGAAAATTGAAATCCTTGAAAAAATTTGTTTTTATTAGAAAACAGATTTAATGAAAACTTTTTTCATCACAAAAAACTTCGAAAAAAAGGGAAAACTTCGTTAATGACCACGCTGACTGTAATTAACTTTTATAATGAAAATTTGTGGCTAGTGTCACGTGTTAAACATTTAATAAAAACATTTTTATAGTAAGAAGTAGAAATGGAGCAAGTTGTGCGAAAAGCCTTTTAGTGGTTTGCTAAAAAGTGTCAAAAAAATCTTACGAGATGGTGAAGAACTGCGCAAAATCAATAACTATTTACCTTTACATACATAATTCGCCACAAGAACCTTTCTGTCAGGATTACGGCCTAGCTTTTCACACCACTCATGTTGTGTGTGCTAATTTTATACATGAGCGGCGGGACTTACAGTTTAAGGTTGACTCCGAACGATATATTTTTGAGAAACTTTTCTTGGCAATTTTATTTGCTCTCAGAGTTTTAGTCAGAAATCTGGTGAGAGGAAGTTGCCGAAGAAATATTTTTTCATATTTCGTTTGGTGCCGGACCTGGCGTTTGAACTTTTGAACGATATATTTTTGAGAAACTTTTCTTGGCAATTTTATTTGCTCTCAGAGTTTTAGTCAGAAATCTGGTGAGAGGAAGTTGCCGAAGAAATATTTTTCCATATTTCGTTTGGTGCCGGACCTGGCGTTTGAACTTTGGCTTTACGTCGAATAAGCCAACACAATACCTACTACACTACGGTGTCTACGACTACTTTACTTTACTCAATACAAATATAAATTCACAAATCAAGTTTAGTTATGAAGATCTGCTTTCATTGAGCCAAAATAAAAAATTAAACAGCAAAATGCTATCCATGATGGGTGTTAATTTCCATAATTTCATTACTTATGACGAAGAAATTAAATGTTTTGAAACATGAATTTATTTCAGGAAAGACAGACAATACACGCCTATTTTTATTTAATTAAAAACAAATACCATACCTTAAAAATCTCTTTCGATATGTAAAAGAGTATGACATAAAACATAATGTTTTGACTTAAATTTGAACACTGTTTGAAGATTATTCCACTCGTTTTTTTAGCTTCAAACTATCTGCACGTATGGACAAAAACCTTTAGTTTAACGTCAACTCTGACCGACAAATTAGAGAATTCTTTTTTCATTCCAATTAGCTGCCCCAAGAGCATCGCCATAAGACTAAGGGTCGTCGAAAGAAATATTTATTCTATATTTCTCTTTCCGAAATGTCTGTGTTAAAAGTTTGAACTCGGAGCTATCATTTAGTTCAATAGACAGTAGAATTAGTAAATTAAAGATTACTGTCAAACTTTAATATTTAGTTTTACATCACTCCCCTTTTCCATTCTTCATTTCTTGTACATGCAACTGTTTGAATATAGGCATAAATATATTCTTGTGTATTTCCTTCCTCCTTTATGTCTAATTCACAGTCAATAATGGTACAAATTTACATACACTTTCAATTCGATCTTTATATATCAAAAATACAAAATATTCTAAGGCGAGAGTTAATAGTTGTAATTAAAATATTTTTAGTGAGTATAATTCAATTTCAATAGTAATATGGTAATGAGTATAATAATATAAAGTATTTATATTACGCTTTTAAACAACTTCCGGACTACAGATTATGTCTACTGGAAATTTATTACTGATAAAAATTAAATTGAAAAAATAAATAAAAGACATGAATCAACCGCTACATATTCTGTCAATCAGACTGAATAGTAAATTAGAATTAAATCTGAAATGGTTCTATATATACATATTTTCAATGAGACTGTATATAAGCTGTTTTATGGAAATACTAGCAGATAGTACCCGGCGATGTGCGGGTTACAAATATAACAACAAATAAAAATCCGGTTTCGAAACCGGATTCTTAAAAAATACAATTTTTCATATTATTCGGAAACCGGTTGATCAAACAACCCAGTTTTTGAATACACTATGTCCTAAATATAAATTGATGCAATTTGTCCGTTTTTGCTCGCTTTCCCCCTTTTTGGACCCCTTTTGATTTAACTTTAGAAACGGAACACCTCCAATAGCTATTTGGGAAACTTAACCAAGCTAAAAAATATCTATTACCATTTTTTCTCTTTTTGTCCCATTTCTCCTCCCCTTTTGGTCAAAATTTTGAAAAGATTTATAGCCTATAATCTGCTTCGACAAAAGCTCGATTTATATGCTATGCTCAATTTTCCCGTCTTTGGCCCCTTTCCCCTTTTTGGACACCTTTTGGTCCAACTTTAGAAACGGAATACCTAAAATAGCTATCTGGAAAACTTAGCCAAGCTAAATCATAAAAAATTACCTATTACCATTTTTTCCCCATTTCTCCTATTTTTTCTGCCCTTTTGGTCAAAACTTTGAAAAGATTTATAGCCTATAACCTCCATGGACAAAATCCCGATCTATATCCCAAATTTCAAGAAAATCGGTCCAGGCGTGATTGGGTAACGAACAAAACAACAAACATTTGGGAAACTTAACTAAGCTAAATCGTAAAAAATTACCTATTACCATTTTTTCCCCATTTGATCTCACCTTTGGGCCAAAATTTTGAAAAGACTTATAGCCTATAACCAGATAAATACAGACAGATTTTCTACAGGTGTTGCCTATTTTAAAGGCACAATACAGCAGAATTCGTTACAATTTGAGATATTTTTAGTGTTTCTTTTATTTAAATGTTATCATATTATCAATTACACCTAGCATTTTGAAACGAATTAAAAGCAAACATTTTTGCTTTATACGTTTTATAGAGAAGACAAAAATGGTTTTCGCCTTCGAACGAATTTGATTTCTGTGGTTATGTTAACAATGTCATATGTTTTACTCAAATGTAAATAAATTTTAGCAATATTAAAAAAAGAATTAACATACATATTCAAGTTGTAAGTTTTCAATATATCGTACATACATATTTTAGTAAACTAAAAGCTAATAATACAGCTAAAATTTAAAAAGATAAACTATATCATTTTATGCATATACTTACATACAAAATATGTGCTTAAAAATGTGTACATACAAAATTATGTGCTTATGATATGAAATAAAATATATTTCGAAAATTACAGCTCTTTGACTTTTATGACAATAAAACATACATTAGTGGCATTTATTACTATTTTTCCACCCACAGTCTGCATATTAAAAAGGTTCATTTACTTCCAACTATTATTTCTATCAACTTATGCCCTGGATACTGCCAAGGAAATTCAAAGCACGCAAAGAAGAAAACATTAATGGTTGTATGTAGTAGCAAAGGTTATTAACTTCACTCAAAAAATTTCTTCTCAAAAGCTCTAGAAAAACACATGACCATTATTAAATATAGTTTACAAAGTCATTGAAGAACAATTGTTCGGATTATTTTGTTGTACTGATACAGTTTGCAATAACTATTAAAAACATTTTTATATATTTATAAATTGCAAAGATTTCTACAAATGCTTTTATATTTTACGCGAAATGTCTTTCCATACATTTTTAAAAAGATGGCCAAAAACCTTTTATATTTGGATGTCGAAAACTATATATAATTTTAAAATTTTTTTTCTATATTTTCATCCAAATAATTTCTATCTTTACTATGTGTTATGTGTTAACAAAGAGAGTATACAGCGACATTCATATTTTACTATGTCTGCCGAGAATGTGAAAAATAAACGACGACTTTTAACTACCCTATAATTTTTTTCTAATAATCGTGTAAAATACGGCATGTTTTAAATCATATCTGGTAGGCAAAAGATATTGATTTCTCTATAAGAATGGTTACTTGATTAATATGGTGTTCTAATACTATTGAAATATAAACATATATATACTCCTTATGCAGGGTGGTTTTCCATAAATACACCATACATCCTTATGTCATCATATTGCAAAGTGTCTCGTCGACAACTAATATCGAAATTACATGTATATGTGTGTCTGGACATATACATAGTTGCAGGATATTCAAAAAAGCATACGGAAATAATTCTTTAAAAAGAACGCAGCTTTAAAGGAATTCAAATAATAAAACAGACGGCATAGAAACCACTGAATTGTGCTTTTTTTTAAACCTTTACATCCAACCGTCTTTTAGTATGAGTATTTAGATACCCGACAGTAGTTCAATAAAAAATTGTGATACCATCGTTTTTGCTTTTTAGTTAGTTTTAGCACACATATGTTGCTAAAAATGCGATAGAGTTCACCATCTGATATATACCGAACTAATCTCACACCTTTAAGGTGTCATATTATCATAAATAGTAATACCACCTGTGGGGCGCCGTTCGGGTATAAAAGGTTATAACCATTAAATTCTAATATCGCATTGTACATCTACCAGGAAACCTCTTTAAAATAAATTAGAAGTTAAAAATATTTGAAAACGTATAGATATCTGGAATCGTATCCTTGTTAATTTAACAATGTAGTTTTTTTTAAGATTTTAAGTCCTTTACAAATACAATATTATTAATCATATTTATTGCAAAAAATTGATCAAAAATATAAATATTTATTACTTTTAATAAAACTGCCACAATTGGCAATTATACCTTAATCGTGGCACTATCTACACTACAATACTACTCTTCTATACGAACTTAACACAGCATAAACTTCTTCATACTTAAATAACAGCTAAATACACGACCAGCATTACAATTCCCCATGATTCTAAGGAAGATACTGAAACAGATGAAGAATATTTGGCAAAAGCAATGGGTATGTATGGTTCTCGATTGCGTCAACCTATAAGCGTACCATATGTACCAGAACTAACACAATCTGAACTAACGCAACAACAAACACATTAACGCCAACATATATAATATAATATCATAATCACTTCGTTGCTCATCACTTTAAAAAATATCGAATTATAACAAATTTCATATACAATTGCTAACAATCCTCTAACATTTTATTACTATTCTTACACCCTATCCTACTTAAAAACAACCATCGACGATAATACAAGCAAAACCATAACCAATGATTGTGCATAACAAACAAATCAATTATTCTTATATATCTTATTCATTCAAAACACAATTGTCATTCCTACTTTTATTATAATCCACACTATTCACTCTTATTCTATATCCATATTCTAACTTTCTTATTCACCTACTTTCTTTGACAAAAAAATACTTTCTACCATTTCTTACGGAAAAAACAATCGACTTTAGTCCGTTAACATCTCAACTTTATATTAAAACTATAAAACATTTTAGTATTATCCATTTATATCAAAAACAATTTAACTTTAAACATACACTTCTATGTACTCATACCGGAATAAAAAATATGTTCTTTCTTACCCTTTAGTAACAGGTAAACGTCATCATTATACATACGTATGTATGTTTATCGGATTATAAAACATAAACACAAAATGGATTATTTGTAAATTTTTGTCCTTTTTCTTGAATTTAAAATTTGGCACCACTTTTTAAGTAAAAGATTTCATTTGTAAAGAAATTCTATGCTTTATCGTCTTTTGTTAGGTGATCACCATTTTTGCTCATAAATGCTAAAAAACTGAACACTTCAGCAAACTACTACTTCCTGCAATATACCAGCCATCCTCATCCCATTAAACAACTGTCTTTACAATACTTTCTGCCTTACCACTTTATTCAGTTCATTCTTCTACCTCCATCAATATTTCCACCATCTTTCAACTATCCCCCATCAACAACAGCCAGCAACATCAGTCATATTCATTCAACCGCTCACTTAAACATCTATCTTTCAGAGTGCAACCCCAACCATCACCAATATTCCAGCATAAACATTACCAAAAATTATCTAATTTATTGCAAAAATCCTAATATCATACACAAAATCTACTACAAAATATACAACCAAAGCTATTTATCATAATTTCCTATCAAAATTCACTCAATAACACAGAATTGCTACTATCAAGCAAATACCAACAAAAATCATAACTTCAGCAACCAAATCCCCAAACATCCATCTAATAAACCACCAATCACATCAACAATTATACACGGGTAAAACCGTGTACAATAGTATTTAAATCTATTATTAACAAACTTTTAACATCAATATCCTTCTAGGTGCTGATCACTCTGCAACAAATCTATGCAAATTAAGCACTTTTATATCGACATTTTTCAACACTTCATCATAATTATACCACAAAAACACCCAACTAATAAAAACCAAAGTAATATAAACTCAATTAAAACATTGATCATTATCCCCTTTAAAAAAATTTTTGAAATTCATTTTCATTTCTCTTAACTTTTCCACAAAATTCTGACTACTTTTACCATTCTTTTAACCTATTTTTCCAAAAATTTTGCTATCATATCATGTTTAACCATAACTCAATACATTTACTCGACATCAACACATTTACATAATAAAGAGCTATATAAGAACTCAATTTAATCCAACAATCAACGAGTCGTCAACTGTGCGTGTGTTCCGTACATAAGAACCATTACAACATCTTCGGAAAGGCTGCAGAAATCTGCACTGGACAAACGCCCAGCGGGAGTTGCCAACAATATCACTTCAAATATTGACCTGCCAAAAATCCATAAAGAAAAAACACTTGTCATAATATGTGAATAAATATATGTATATAATGTCACAAATTAATTCACCAGTGTTCTTATCTTACAGCACTTAGTAACATCATTATTGTCCATTCATATAGGAATAAAATATTGAAACATACGAACAAGAACAATTATGCACGTATAAAATTAATTTTTTTTATCACAATGTCCTTTGTTGCCTAGATATCGGAATATTTATCACAACGATGTCCAACTTGGCAGCACCTTTTAAATAAAACGTTCTTTTCCGAACAGCATTGTCTTTCCCAAGTTTTTCCTTTTTTTCGAAGTATCTTAAGATGGAAAACAATTTTTAATAAATTTCTTTTCTAACAATCAATCCAATTAATTTCAATTTTTTTATAAATTCTAAAATAAGAACATGAAATATTTACTACCCGGTAAGTTAAAGAAACACCATCAGGGGAAAAAACAAAGACACCGGACTTCAGTATTTTCTTTTCAAATTTTGGTACTTTTATAGCAAACAAGTTTTTTTTTCTTTTTGGTAAAAACAAGGTTTTTTTTTTCATAAATAAAAGTTTTTAAAAAATTATTACTGGCAATACTGTTTCCGAATAAAATGTTAAACGTAAGTCTCCAACTGGATTTTTTGCTCCAAATTTATTCTTTGTTAGCAACATATCGGAATGTTTGGCTCAACAATGTAACTTTGACAGCACCTTTTTGAATTAACTGTTTATTTCCCGAATAAAATAAATATTTAACATAATATTCCTTTTGATTTTTTTTATATAAATTTATTCTTTGTTGGCATTAAATTGTGCTTGTGGCGGTATATAACTTGGCAGCACATTTTCAATAAAAGACAAGCGAGTGCAGTTCGAAGGAAAATATTATAAGTTTTGCATAGTTAAATAAATTGAAAAGAACAACGGAAACATTACATGGTGAACTGGCTTAAACATCAGCTGCTGCAAATCCTACTTCATTCGATATAGAGGCATTTTTAATACTTCATCATGCCACAGGTAAATATATTTCTTTAAATATTACCAACGATTAATAAAGATTTTATTCTTTCTTAGTGAACAACTACCAAAGACAACACAACCAAGGGATATATATGATAAACGAAATTATTCTTTTCATCAACAAATATACTCCCATTTATGTTATTTAATTAGAACCTCTGTTATTCAATATAAACTATATAAACCGTGTGCTTTCTATTACGAAAAACCACTTGCTTACCTTTGTATATTAAAAAATTTGATTGATTCTAGTCTTTTATTATCTTATCTTTATACTAAAACTTTAAAACATGTTAGTATTATTTAATTATATCAAAAACAATTTGACTTTAAACATATGCATCTAAGTAGCTACTTCAGTATTCAGACTGGAATAAAAAATATGTCAAAGTTGCAAAATTTCCAAGATATTAAAAACTAAAATTAGATAAAAACACAATCAACTAGTACCAATAACACTTTTTGGCCAAAAATACATTATAATAATTTTTAAAATTAATTTTGGTTTTACAGACTATCAACATAACTCTCTGCAAAATAATTTTTCAAGGATTAAATCGCCCAAAATTATAAAAATAAGGAGAATTCAAGTAAAAATTAAAACCAAAATTAGTTTATTCTGTTTCAAATTAGTCTCCATTAAAACATTCAGAAATATTTCCACTTTTGTGCTTGTAAAATTTTAATTAAGATCTCTTCTCTGTCAAACCAATAAAAATCATTTTCCCAAGAATTAAATCCATCAAAATTAGAAACAATTGCAAAAACACCAAACTAATAAAAACCAAATTATTCTAAACTCATTCAAATTGATTCCAATTAAAACATTCATCCTTATTCCCTTTTAAATAATTTTTAAAATTCATTTTCATTTTCACCATATATTAACCAAAATCACACCTATAAAAATTAATTAATTCTGAACAAAACCAAAAAATGGCCATATAACAAAAACTAAATATAAAAAATAATATAAACTATTAGAATAATCTCACTTTGTATTAAAAAATTTTTTTCTCTTTCTAACCTACCATTGTTGGTCTCCTACGGCACATAAACAATAAAATTAAAAAATTTCAATGGCCATATTTCTTTAACCCCTGAACCGTTTTCCATCAAATAAACGGCATCTAGTAGTATTTATCGCGGGCTATAACTCCTAGAACAACCTTTTTACCCCATTCATCAGTCTTCTCGTTGGAAAAATATTTTAAACCTATTGTCATTTTAACTATATTTAACCCACATCACACCTATGAAAAAATGAATAATTTCTAAACAAAAGGAAAAAATGGCCAAAAAACAAAAACCAAAATTAGAAAACAATGCAAACGACCAGAATAATTTTCATTTTTATTAATAAACTACAGTTAAGTATTTTTAAAAAATTTTTTTCTTTTTCTAATCTACCATTGTTGGTGTCCTACGGCACATAAACAATAAAATTAAAAAATTGAAATGGCCATATTTCCTTAACCCCTGAATTGATTTCCATCAAATAAACGGCATCTAGTAGCATTTATCGCGGGCTATAACTCCTAGAAAAACTTTTTCCATTCAAGTGTCCATCAAATACATTTTCCTACACTGACAAATCTGCTTCCTATTCACTTCTAACAAATGGCCAATATATCAGCAAACAAACTACATTTATTTCCATGCCATTTGAACGCATTCATCTACCTGGAAGCGGTAAACGGCTGTAAGTACTTGTCAACGGGACCGTCAACCTACGTAAAAGCATTTCGAAAGCAAAGTAAACCTAGTTGAGATTTTTGCTTCCAAACCAAACACCAGTTGTACTTCAGTAGCTATAAACAGGAAATACAAAACACATAAAATGGCATATCTTCTTTCTGGGTTAACCGATTTTAATGAGGTAAACGGTTACTGCAAGGGCTTTCGGAGGACTAAAACTCATGGAGGAACTTCATCCGCCTATGTGACCCGCTGGCATTCCAGGGAGGAAAAACCATTTCCCTTCAATCTAGACCCGTCAGATTGACATCACTATGTCACCACCCCATACCTTATCCATACCTGTCCTCATCCCCCTTTCCATTTTTTACCCCAATTTTCCAATATTATTAATACTAGCCCTCCCATACAGCAGTCATCATAAACATTCATAATCAAACGAAAACAAAGTCATCTAAACAAAAGCAATCAACATCAACACACAAATCACAAACAAAAGCCGTCACAACCAAAAGCTATATAAGCAAAACATTCAACAGTGAACAGTAGTGGATTTATTGCCGCACCTTACCAAATACGTGATCAGCCATATCTCCGTAACGCCGAAACGGATCGACTTCGGGTAAACGGTGTTCGATAGGTCTCCACAGTACCTACAATTCATGGAACAACTTCCGGTCCGATAATGACCCGCCGACACTGCAAGGGGGAAAAACACTTTCCCCTCAACCTAGGGCCGCCAAATTGACATCACTATATCTCCACGTCCTACCCATTCCATATCCACTTTTACCCAAAAAAATTTTTTTTTGACCCTATTTTTCCGAAAATACTATTCTTCGCTCAGTACTGTAGAAGCATCGTATCCAATGCTAATATCTACAATATTACTAAAATACAACCCAATTTAACGAAAATGTACAAAATTCATTTCCATTCCAAACACCATCCACATTATCCATCAATATCCCCATACGACATATATTCCACACCCATCATTAGCGCAATTACTACTCACCACACAGTTTCCACAATTACAATAATTTTCCACCACAATACAGCATTATTCACACTATGCAATAACTAGAGGACTACTCACACTTAACAAATTTTCAAAATGGTGGACTAACATTCTTCTATATAAACATAAACATACACGCAGTAAACAAAACACTGCACAACCAAAAGCAACAACTCCACCATTACCCACTTTTCACATTTTGTCAAAATGGCGGAGTAGAGCATTCCTATATAAACATAAACACATACACGTCACAAGCAAAAGCAAAAGCCGTTACAAACAAAAAGCTATATAAACAAAGCAATCAACAGCAAAGAGCAGTGGCTTTATTCTTCTCCCCTACGACATTCTTAATCTACCGTAACTCAGCAACGCCCGAAACCAATTGACCTCGGGGTAAACGGTGATTGATAGGCCTCTACAACGCCTACAATTCACGGAACAATCTTCGGTCCGATACTGTGCATCGCTTGGGACAGAACGGAACGGAACAGAACAGAACAGAACAGCAGGGGAATAAAGGCGAAGGCAAAGGACAAGGGGCGGTGGAGCTGGGTGTGTGAGAGGAGAAAAGAGGCGAGGCGAGGCGAGGAGAGGAGAGGGCGGCTGGGGTGGAGAGGGGGAGCTGCTTGGGAAATAAAGAAGAGGTGTACGGACCAACACTGGATGCGAAAAAACGAGGCATTTGAGCGGAAGGAACGGCACGAAGGGGACGCGGGTGGACAGCAGGTTCAACGTACAGCGGACGGGACAAAGAGGGGCGGCGGCGGTGGGGAGCACAGTGGAGGATGCTGGAGGGTGACAAGGGGGCGGCAAGGGGCGCATGGAAAGGAAAAAGAAGGCGGGGGGAGGCGCAGCTTGGGCAAGGAAAGAGGCATAGGCGACGTGTGTCAGTGTGTGTGTGTCAGTGTGTGTGTGTGTGTGTGGATGAAAAGGCGCGTTTTACACCAACTCCAAAAGTATGCTAAACATTCTATATTTTTAAATTAAAATAAAAATCGTGTTAGTTCAGATGTAGTGTTTCGTGTAATTCTCATTTAGCTCATATTCATTTTTGAATAAGTAAAAAGAAATTTGAGGTTCGGTGGCGGATGGTTGTTGTATGGCGCATAGCCTCGTGATTTCGAAATACAATCGGAATCACAAAACCCATCCCCCATTTGATACATTTCACATGTAGTAGTTGTTTATCCCACCTTGAGTTAGATTCGATGGGATTGCCTGCTTTCCTGTCTTGAGTCTGATTCGGTGGGGTTGTTTGCTATCCCATCTTGAGTCGGATTCGATGGGATTGATTTTTTTAATTCCATTTTGAGTCGGATTCGGTGGGATTGATTTTTTAATCCCATTTTGAGTCGGATTCGATGGGATTGATTTTTTATCCCATATGGGTCAGATTCAATGGGATAATTTTTTTGTCCCATCTGAGTCAGATTCGATGGGATACATCCATCTCAATACAAAAATCCACCAAAATCTCAATCTTCTAAAATTGTTAAGAATCTTCTTAGAATCCCGGAATTCTATTTCCATCTTCTATCAAATTCCAAATTCTCATCTAATTTCTCAATATAGTCAGAGTTGGGTTGTATGGACCCTACCCACCACTCCCTATTAACTAGCTTTTTACTTATTTAAAAATTGTTATGAACTAAATGACAATTATACTGCAAATATCACATCGAACTAAATCGACTTGATCATTTTTCAAATTCTATTTAAAGTCGATCTAAATGAAAGGGTGCCGGGCGGGGTGTAGGGTGTGGGGGGCCTATATATATATCGAAGAGGCATAGGCGACGTGTGTCAGTGTGTGTGGATGAAAAGGCGGAAGCGGAAGCGGAAGCGGGGAAAGGCGCAGCTTGGGACAGAACGGAACGGAACGGAACAGAACAGAACAGCAGGGGAATAAAGGCGAAGGCAAAGGACAAGGGGCGGTGGAGCTGGGTGTGTGAGAGGAGAAAAGAGGCGAGGCGAGGCGAGGAGAGGAGAGGGCGGCTGGGGTGGAGAGGGGGAGCTGCTTGGGAAATAAAGAAGAGGTGTACGGACCAACACTGGATGCGAAAAAACGAGGCATTTGAGCGGAAGGAACGGCACGAAGGGGACGCGGGTGGACAGCAGGTTCAACGTACAGCGGACGGGACAAAGAGGGGCGGCGGCGGTGGGGAGCACAGTGGAGGATGCTGGAGGGTGACAAGGGGGCGGCAAGGGGCGCATGGAAAGGAAAAGAAGGCGGGGGGAGGCGCAGCTTGGGCAAGGAAAGAGGCATAGGCGACGTGTGTCAGTGTGTGTGTGTCAGTGTGTGTGTGTGTGTGGATGAAAAGGCGCGTTTTACACCAACTCCAAAAGTATGCTAAACATTCTATATTTTTAAATTAAAATAAAAATCGTGTTAGTTCAGATGTAGTGTTTCGTGTAATTCTCATTTAGCTCATATTCATTTTTGAATAAGTAAAAAGAAATTTGAGGTTCGGTGGCGGATGGTTGTTGTATGGCGCATAGCCTCGTGATTTCGAAATACAATCGGAATCACAAAACCCATCCCCCATTTGATACATTTCACATGTAGTAGTTGTTTATCCCACCTTGAGTTAGATTCGATGGGATTGCCTGCTTTCCTGTCTTGAGTCTGATTCGGTGGGGTTGTTTGCTATCCCATCTTGAGTCGGATTCGATGGGATTGATTTTTTTAATTCCATTTTGAGTCGGATTCGGTGGGATTGATTTTTTAATCCCATTTTGAGTCGGATTCGATGGGATTGATTTTTTATCCCATATGGGTCAGATTCAATGGGATAATTTTTTTGTCCCATCTGAGTCAGATTCGATGGGATACATCCATCTCAATACAAAAATCCACCAAAATCTCAATCTTCTAAAATTGTTAAGAATCTTCTTAGAATCCCGGAATTCTATTTCCATCTTCTATCAAATTCCAAATTCTCATCTAATTTCTCAATATAGTCAGAGTTGGGTTGTATGGACCCTACCCACCACTCCCTATTAACTAGCTTTTTACTTATTTAAAAATTGTTATGAACTAAATGACAATTATACTGCAAATATCACATCGAACTAAATCGACTTGATCATTTTTCAAATTCTATTTAAAGTCGATCTAAATGAAAGGGTGCCGGGCGGGGTGTAGGGTGTGGGGGGCCTATATATATATCGAAGAGGCATAGGCGACGTGTGTCAGTGTGTGTGGATGAAAAGGCGGAAGCGGAAGCGGAAGCGGGGAAAGGCGCAGCTTGGGACAGAACGGAACGGAACGGAACAGAACAGAACAGCAGGGGAATAAAGGCGAAGGCAAAGGACAAGGGGCGGTGGAGCTGGGTGTGTGAGAGGAGAAAAGAGGCGAGGCGAGGCGAGGAGAGGAGAGGGCGGCTGGGGTGGAGAGGGGGAGCTGCTTGGGAAATAAAGAAGAGGTGTACGGACCAACACTGGATGCGAAAAAACGAGGCATTTGAGCGGAAGGAACGGCACGAAGGGGACGCGGGTGGACAGCAGGTTCAACGTACAGCGGACGGGACAAAGAGGGGCGGCGGCGGTGGGGAGCACAGTGGAGGATGCTGGAGGGTGACAAGGGGGCGGCAAGGGGCGCATGGAAAGGAAAAGAAGGCGGGGGGAGGCGCAGCTTGGGCAAGGAAAGAGGCATAGGCGACGTGTGTCAGTGTGTGTGTGTCAGTGTGTGTGTGTGTGGATGAAAAGGCGCGTTTTACACCAACTCCAAAAGTATGCTAAACATTCTATATTTTTAAATTAAAATAAAAATCGTGTTAGTTCAGATGTAGTGTTTCGTGTAATTCTCATTTAGCTCATATTCATTTTTGAATAAGTAAAAAGAAATTTGAGGTTCGGTGGCGGATGGTTGTTGTATGGCGCATAGCCTCGTGATTTCGAAATACAATCGGAATCACAAAACCCATCCCCCATTTGATACATTTCACATGTAGTAGTTGTTTATCCCACCTTGAGTTAGATTCGATGGGATTGCCTGCTTTCCTGTCTTGAGTCTGATTCGGTGGGGTTGTTTGCTATCCCATCTTGAGTCGGATTCGATGGGATTGATTTTTTTAATTCCATTTTGAGTCGGATTCGGTGGGATTGATTTTTTAATCCCATTTTGAGTCGGATTCGATGGGATTGATTTTTTATCCCATATGGGTCAGATTCAATGGGATAATTTTTTTGTCCCATCTGAGTCAGATTCGATGGGATACATCCATCTCAATACAAAAATCCACCAAAATCTCAATCTTCTAAAATTGTTAAGAATCTTCTTAGAATCCCGGAATTCTATTTCCATCTTCTATCAAATTCCAAATTCTCATCTAATTTCTCAATATAGTCAGAGTTGGGTTGTATGGACCCTACCCACCACTCCCTATTAACTAGCTTTTTACTTATTTAAAAATTGTTATGAACTAAATGACAATTATACTGCAAATATCACATCGAACTAAATCGACTTGATCATTTTTCAAATTCTATTTAAAGTCGATCTAAATGAAAGGGTGCCGGGCGGGGTGTAGGGTGTGGGGGGCCTATATATATATCGAAGAGGCATAGGCGACGTGTGTCAGTGTGTGTGGATGAAAAGGCGGAAGCGGAAGCGGAAGCGGGGAAAGGCGCAGCTTGGGACAGAACGGAACGGAACGGAACAGAACAGAACAGCAGGGGAATAAAGGCGAAGGCAAAGGACAAGGGGCGGTGGAGCTGGGTGTGTGAGAGGAGAAAAGAGGCGAGGCGAGGCGAGGAGAGGAGAGGGCGGCTGGGGTGGAGAGGGGGAGCTGCTTGGGAAATAAAGAAGAGGTGTACGGACCAACACTGGATGCGAAAAAACGAGGCATTTGAGCGGAAGGAACGGCACGAAGGGGACGCGGGTGGACAGCAGGTTCAACGTACAGCGGACGGGACAAAGAGGGGCGGCGGCGGTGGGGAGCACAGTGGAGGATGCTGGAGGGTGACAAGGGGGCGGCAAGGGGCGCATGGAAAGGAAAAGAAGGCGGGGGGAGGCGCAGCTTGGGCAAGGAAAGAGGCATAGGCGACGTGTGTCAGTGTGTGTGTGTCAGTGTGTGTGTGTGTGGATGAAAAGGCGCGTTTTACACCAACTCCAAAAGTATGCTAAACATTCTATATTTTTAAATTAAAATAAAAATCGTGTTAGTTCAGATGTAGTGTTTCGTGTAATTCTCATTTAGCTCATATTCATTTTTGAATAAGTAAAAAGAAATTTGAGGTTCGGTGGCGGATGGTTGTTGTATGGCGCATAGCCTCGTGATTTCGAAATACAATCGGAATCACAAAACCCATCCCCCATTTGATACATTTCACATGTAGTAGTTGTTTATCCCACCTTGAGTTAGATTAGATTCGATGGGATTGCCTGCTTTCCTGTCTTGAGTCTGATTCGGTGGGGTTGTTTGCTATCCCATCTTGAGTCGGATTCGATGGGATTGATTTTTTTAATTCCATTTTGAGTCGGATTCGGTGGGATTGATTTTTTAATCCCATTTTGAGTCGGATTCGATGGGATTGATTTTTTATCCCATATGGGTCAGATTCAATGGGATAATTTTTTTGTCCCATCTGAGTCAGATTCGATGGGATACATCCATCTCAATACAAAAATCCACCAAAATCTCAATCTTCTAAAATTGTTAAGAATCTTCTTAGAATCCCGGAATTCTATTTCCATCTTCTATCAAATTCCAAATTCTCATCTAATTTCTCAATATAGTCAGAGTTGGGTTGTATGGACCCTACCCACCACTCCCTATTAACTAGCTTTTTACTTATTTAAAAATTGTTATGAACTAAATGACAATTATACTGCAAATATCACATCGAACTAAATCGACTTGATCATTTTTCAAATTCTATTTAAAGTCGATCTAAATGAAAGGGTGCCGGGCGGGGTGTAGGGTGTGGGGGGCCTATATATATATCGAAGAGGCATAGGCGACGTGTGTCAGTGTGTGTGGATGAAAAGGCGGAAGCGGAAGCGGAAGCGGGGAAAGGCGCAGCTTGGGACAGAACGGAACGGAACGGAACAGAACAGAACAGCAGGGGAATAAAGGCGAAGGCAAAGGACAAGGGGCGGTGGAGCTGGGTGTGTGAGAGGAGAAAAGAGGCGAGGCGAGGCGAGGAGAGGAGAGGGCGGCTGGGGTGGAGAGGGGGAGCTGCTTGGGAAATAAAGAAGAGGTGTACGGACCAACACTGGATGCGAAAAAACGAGGCATTTGAGCGGAAGGAACGGCACGAAGGGGACGCGGGTGGACAGCAGGTTCAACGTACAGCGGACGGGACAAAGAGGGGCGGCGGCGGTGGGGAGCACAGTGGAGGATGCTGGAGGGTGACAAGGGGGCGGCAAGGGGCGCATGGAAAGGAAAAGAAGGCGGGGGGAGGCGCAGCTTGGGCAAGGAAAGAGGCATAGGCGACGTGTGTCAGTGTGTGTGTGTCAGTGTGTGTGTGTGTGTGGATGAAAAGGCGCGTTTTACACCAACTCCAAAAGTATGCTAAACATTCTATATTTTTAAATTAAAATAAAAATCGTGTTAGTTCAGATGTAGTGTTTCGTGTAATTCTCATTTAGCTCATATTCATTTTTGAATAAGTAAAAAGAAATTTGAGGTTCGGTGGCGGATGGTTGTTGTATGGCGCATAGCCTCGTGATTTCGAAATACAATCGGAATCACAAAACCCATCCCCCATTTGATACATTTCACATGTAGTAGTTGTTTATCCCACCTTGAGTTAGATTCGATGGGATTGCCTGCTTTCCTGTCTTGAGTCTGATTCGGTGGGGTTGTTTGCTATCCCATCTTGAGTCGGATTCGATGGGATTGATTTTTTTAATTCCATTTTGAGTCGGATTCGGTGGGATTGATTTTTTAATCCCATTTTGAGTCGGATTCGATGGGATTGATTTTTTATCCCATATGGGTCAGATTCAATGGGATAATTTTTTTGTCCCATCTGAGTCAGATTCGATGGGATACATCCATCTCAATACAAAAATCCACCAAAATCTCAATCTTCTAAAATTGTTAAGAATCTTCTTAGAATCCCGGAATTCTATTTCCATCTTCTATCAAATTCCAAATTCTCATCTAATTTCTCAATATAGTCAGAGTTGGGTTGTATGGACCCTACCCACCACTCCCTATTAACTAGCTTTTTACTTATTTAAAAATTGTTATGAACTAAATGACAATTATACTGCAAATATCACATCGAACTAAATCGACTTGATCATTTTTCAAATTCTATTTAAAGTCGATCTAAATGAAAGGGTGCCGGGCGGGGTGTAGGGTGTGGGGGGCCTATATATATATCGAAGAGGCATAGGCGACGTGTGTCAGTGTGTGTGGATGAAAAGGCGGAAGCGGAAGCGGAAGCGGGGAAAGGCGCAGCTTGGGACAGAACGGAACGGAACGGAACAGAACAGAACAGCAGGGGAATAAAGGCGAAGGCAAAGGACAAGGGGCGGTGGAGCTGGGTGTGTGAGAGGAGAAAAGAGGCGAGGCGAGGCGAGGAGAGGAGAGGGCGGCTGGGGTGGAGAGGGGGAGCTGCTTGGGAAATAAAGAAGAGGTGTACGGACCAACACTGGATGCGAAAAAACGAGGCATTTGAGCGGAAGGAACGGCACGAAGGGGACGCGGGTGGACAGCAGGTTCAACGTACAGCGGACGGGACAAAGAGGGGCGGCGGCGGTGGGGAGCACAGTGGAGGATGCTGGAGGGTGACAAGGGGGCGGCAAGGGGCGCATGGAAAGGAAAAGAAGGCGGGGGGAGGCGCAGCTTGGGCAAGGAAAGAGGCATAGGCGACGTGTGTCAGTGTGTGTGTGTGTGTGTGTGTGGATGAAAAGGCGCGTTTTACACCAACTCCAAAAGTATGCTAAACATTCTATATTTTTATTATAATCCACACTATTCAATCTTATTCTATATCCATATTCAAACTTTCTTATTCACCTACTTTCTTTGACAAAAAAATACTTTCTACCCTTCCTTACGGAAAAAACATCATTATTATACATACGTATGTATGTTTATCGGATTATAAAACATAAACACAAAATGGATTATTTGTAAATTTTTGTCCTTTTTCTTGAATTTAAAATTTGGCACCACTTTTTAAGTAAAAGATTTCATTTGTAAAGAAATTCTATGCTTTATCGTCTTTTGTTAGGTGATCACCATTTTTGCTCATAAATGCTAAAAAACTGAACACTTCAGCAAACTACTACTTCCTGCAATATACCAGCCATCCTCATCCCATTAAACAACTGTCTTTACAATACTTTCTGCCTTACCACTTTATTCAGTTCATTCTTCTACCTCCATCAATATTTCCACCATCTTTCAACTATCCCCCATCAACAACAGCCAGCAACATCAGTCATATTCATTCAACCGCTCACTTAAACATCTATCTTTCAGAGTGCAACCCCAACCATCACCAATATTCCAGCATAAACATTACCAAAAATTATCTAATTTATTGCAAAAATCCTAATATCATACACAAAATCTACTACAAAATATACAACCAAAGCTATTTATCATAATTTCCTATCAAAATTCACTCAATAACACAGAATTGCTACTATCAAGCAAATACCAACAAAAATCATAACTTCAGCAACCAAATCCCCAAACATCCATCTAATAAACCACCAATCACATCAACAATTATACACGGGTAAAACTATGTACAATAGTACTTAAATCTATTATTAACAAGCTTTTAACATCAATATCGTTCTAGGTGGTGATCACTCTGCAATAAATCTATGCAAACTAAGCACTTTTATACCGACATTTTTCAACACTTCATCATAATTATACCACAAAAACACCCAACTAATAAAAACCAAAGTAATATAAACTCAATTAAAACAATCATCATTATCCCCTTTAAAAAAATTTTTGAAATTCATTTTCATTTCTCTTAACTTTTCCACAAAATTCTGACTACTTTTACCATTCTTTTAACCTATTTTTCCAAAAATTTTGCTATCATATCATGTTTAACCATAACTCAATACATTTACTCGACATCAACACATTTACATAATAAAGAGCTATATAAGAACTCAATTTAATCCAACAATCAACGAGTCGTCAACTGTGCGTGTGTTCCGTACATAAGAACCATTACAACATCTTCGGAAAGGCTGCAGAAATCTGCACTGGACAAACGCCCAGCGGAAGTTCCCAACAATATCACTTCAAATATTGACCTGCCAAAAATCCATAAAGAAAAAACACTTGTCATAATATGTGAATAAATATACATATGTATATAATGTCACAAATTAATTCACCAGTGTTCTTATCTTACAGCACTTAGTAACATCATTATTGTCCATTCATATAGGAATAAAATATTGAAACATACGAACAAGAACAATTATGCACGTATAAAATTAATTTTTTTTATCACAATGTCCTTTGTTGCCTATATATCGGAATATTTATCACAACGATGTCCAACTTGGCAGCACCTTTTAAATAAAACGTTCTTTTCCGAACAGCATTGTCTTTCCCAAGTTTTTCCTTTTTTTCGAAGTATCTTAAGATGGAAAACAATTTTTAATAAATTTCTTTTCTAACAATCAATCCAATCAATTTCAATTTTTTTTATAAATTCTAAAATAAGAACATGAAATATTTACTACCCGGTAAGTTAAAGAAACACCATCAGGGGAAAAAACAAAGACACCGGACTCCAGTATTTTCTTTTCAAATTTTGGTACTTTTATAGCAAACAAGTTTTTTTTTCTTTTTGGTAAAAACAAGGTTTTTTTTTTCATAAATAAAAGTTTTTAAAAAATTATTACTGGCAATACTGTTTCCGAATAAAATGTTAAACGTAAGTCTCCAACTGGATTTTTTGCTCCAAATTTATTCTTTGTTAGCAACATATCGGAATGTTTGGCTCAACAATGTAACTTTGACAGCACCTTTTTGAATTAACTGTTTATTTCCCGAATAAAATAAATATTTAACATAATATTCCTTTTGATTTTTTTTATATAAATTTATTCTTTGTTGGCATTAAATTGTGCTTGTGGCGGTATATAACTTGGCAGCACATTTTCAATAAAAGACAAGCGAGTGCAGTTCGAAGGAAAATATAAGTTTTGCATAGTTAAATAAATTGAAAAGAACAACGGAAACATTACATGGTGAACTGGCTTAAACATCAGCTGCTGCAAATCCTACTTCATTCGATATAGAGGCATTTTTAATACTTCATCATGCCACAGGTAAATATATTTCTTTAAATATTACCAACGATTAATAAAGATTTTATTCTTTCTTAGTGAACAACTACCAAAGACAACACAACCAAGGGATATATATGATAAACGAAATTATTCTTTTCATTAACAAATATACTCCCATTTATGTTATTTAATTAGAACCTCTGTTATTCAATATAAACTATATAAACCGTGTGCTTTGTATTACGAAAAACCACTTGCTTACCTTTGTATATTAAAAAATTTGATTGATTCTAGTCTTTTATTATCTTATCTTTATACTAAAACTTTAAAACATGTTAGTGTTATTTAATTATATCAAAAACAATTTGACTTTAAACATATGCATCTAAGTAGCTACTTCAGTATTCAGACTGGAATAAAAAATATGTCAAAGTTGCAAAATTTCCAAGATATTAAAAACTAAAATTAGATAAAAACACAATCAACTAGCACCAATAACACTTTTTAGCCAAAAATACATTATAATAATTTTTAAAATTAATTTTGGTTTTACAGACTATCAACATAACTCTCTGCAAAATAATTTTTCAAGGATTAAATCGCCCAAAATTATAAAAATAAGGAGAATTCAAGTAAAAATTAAAACCAAAATTAGTTTATTCTGTTTTAAATTAGTCTCCATTAAAACATTCAGAAATATTTCCACTTTTGTGCTTGTAAAATTTAAATTAAGATCTCTTCTCTGTCAAACCAATAAAAATCATTTTCCCAAGAATTAAATCCATCAAAATTAGAAACAATTGCAAAAACACCAAACTAATAAAAACCAAATTATTCTAAACTCATTCAAATTGATTCCAATTAAAACATTCATCATTATTCCCTTTTAAATAATTTTTAAAATTCATTTTCATTTTCACCATATATTAACCAAAATCACACCTATAAAAATTAATTAATTCTAAACAAAACCAAAAAATGGCCAAATAACAGAAACTAAATATAGAAAATAAGATAAACTATTAGAATAATCTCACTTTGTATTAATAAATTACATTTATGTATTTTTAAAAAATTTTTTCTGCTTTTAAGCTACCATTATCGGTTTTATAGGGCACATAAATCATAAAATTAAAACATTGAAATGACCATATTTCCTTAACCCCTTAACCGATTTCCATCAAATAAACGACATCTAGTAGCATTTATCGCGGGCTATAACTCCTAGAAAAACTTTTTCCCTTCAAGTGTCCATCAAATACATTTTCCTACACTGACAAATCTGCTTTCTATTCACTACTAACAAATGGCCAATATATCAGTAAACAAACTACATTTATTCCCATACCATTTGAACGCATTCGTCTACTTGGAAGCGGTAAACGGCTATAAGTACTTGTCAACGGAACCGTCAACCTACGTAAAAGCATTTCGAAAGCAAAGTAAACCTAGTTGAGATTTTTGCTTCCAAACCAAACACCAGTTGTACTTCAGTAGCTATAAACAGGAAATACAAAACACATAAAATGGCATATCTTCTTTCTGGGTTAACCGATTTTAATGAGGTAAACGGTTACGTAAAGGGCTTTCGGAGGACTAAAACTCATGGAGCAACTTCATCCGCCTATGTGACCGGCTGGCATTCCAGGGAGGAAAAACCATTTCCCTTCAATCTAGACCAGTCAGATTGACATCACTATGTCACCACCCCATACCTTATCCATACCTGTCCTCATCCCCCTTTCCATTTTTTACCCCAATTTTCCAATATTATTAATACTAGCCCTCCCATACAGCAGTCATCATAAACATTCATAATCAAACGAAAACAAAGTCATCTAAACAAAAGCAATCAACATCAACACACAAATCACAAACAAAAGCCGTCACAACCAAAAGCTATATAAGCAAAACATTCAACAGTGAACAGTAGTGGATTTATTGCCGCACCTTACCAAATACGTGATCAGCCATATCTCCGTAACGCCGAAACGGATCGACTTCGGGTAAACGGTGTTCGATAGGTCTCCACAGTACCTACAATTCATGGAACAACTTCCGGTCCGATAATGACCCGCCGACACTGCAAGGGGGAAAAACACTTTCCCCTCAACCTAGGGCCGCCAAATTGACATCACTATATCTCCACGTCCTACCCATTCCATATCCACTTTTATCCCAAAAAATTTTTTTAAACCTCTTTTTCCAAAAAATTCAATATTTTCACTCATTACTGCCCGATCACCATATGCAGGTTTTTCCTCCACTATATTACCAAAAATACCATCCTAAACGGAATCAATTTATCGCGATAATTTAGTAAAACTATTACAATTTACATTTTTACCTTAGCCGTGTCACTATCTACACTACAGTACTACACTACTATAATAATTTAATACAGCCAGAGCATAAACATCTACATACTAAAATTACTGCTAAATGTACGACCAGCACTACTATTCCCCATGATTCTATGGAAGATACTGAAACAGCTGAAGAATATGTAGCAAAAGCTTTGGGTATGTATGGTTCTCGATTGCGTAAACCTTTACGCGTACCCAATGTACCAGAACCAACACAAGCTGAACTAACGTAACAACAAACACATCAACACCAGCATATATATTATAATACAACAAACACTTCGTTGCTCATCACTTTAAAAAATATCGAATTATAACAAATTTCATAAACAACTGCTAACAATACTCTAACATTTCATTACTATTCTTACACCCTATCCTACTTAAAGCCAACCATCGACGATAATACTAGCAAAACCATAACCAATGATTGTACATAACAAACAAATCAATTATACTCATCTTATCCATTCAAAAACCTATTGCCAGTCCTACTTTTATTATAATCCACACTATTCAATCTTATTCTATATCCATATTCAAACTTTCTTATTCACCTACTTTCTTTGACAAAAAAATACTTTCTACCCTTCCTTACGGAAAAAACATCATTATTATACATACGTATGTATGTTTATCGGATTATAAAACATAAACACAAAATGGATTATTTGTAAATTTTTGTCCTTTTTCTTGAATTTAAAATTTGGCACCACTTTTTAAGTAAAAGATTTCATTTGTAAAGAAATTCTATGCTTTATCGTCTTTTGTTAGGTGATCACCATTTTTGCTCATAAATGCTAAAAAACTGAACACTTCAGCAAACTACTACTTCCTGCAATATACCAGCCATCCTCATCCCATTAAACAACTGTCTTTACAATACTTTCTGCCTTACCACTTTATTCAGTTCATTCTTCTACCTCCATCAATATTTCCACCATCTTTCAACTATCCCCCATCAACAACAGCCAGCAACATCAGTCATATTCATTCAACCGCTCACTTAAACATCTATCTTTCAGAGTGCAACCCCAACCATCACCAATATTCCAGCATAAACATTACCAAAAATTATCTAATTTATTGCAAAAATCCTAATATCATACACAAAATCTACTACAAAATATACAACCAAAGCTATTTATCATAATTTCCTATCAAAATTCACTCAATAACACAGAATTGCTACTATCAAGCAAATACCAACAAAAATCATAACTTCAGCAACCAAATCCCCAAACATCCATCTAATAAACCACCAATCACATCAACAATTATACACGGGTAAAACTATGTACAATAGTACTTAAATCTATTATTAACAAGCTTTTAACATCAATATCGTTCTAGGTGGTGATCACTCTGCAATAAATCTATGCAAACTAAGCACTTTTATACCGACATTTTTCAACACTTCATCATAATTATACCACAAAAACACCCAACTAATAAAAACCAAAGTAATATAAACTCAATTAAAACAATCATCATTATCCCCTTTAAAAAAATTTTTGAAATTCATTTTCATTTCTCTTAACTTTTCCACAAAATTCTGACTACATTTACCATTCTTTTAACCTATTTTTCCAAAAATTTTGCTATCATATCATGTTTAACCATAACTCAATACATTTACTCGACATCAACACATTTACATAATAAAGAGCTATATAAGAACTCAATTTAATCCAACAATCAACGAGTCGTCAACTGTGCGTGTGTTCCGTACATAAGAACCATTACAACATCTTCGGAAAGGCTGCAGAAATCTGCACTGGACAAACGCCCAGCGGAAGTTCCCAACAATATCACTTCAAATATTGACCTGCCAAAAATCCATAAAGAAAAAACACTTGTCATAATATGTGAATAAATATACATATGTATATAATGTCACAAATTAATTCACCAGTGTTCTTATCTTACAGCACTTAGTAACATCATTATTGTCCATTCATATAGGAATAAAATATTGAAACATACGAACAAGAACAATTATGCACGTATAAAATTAATTTTTTTTATCACAATGTCCTTTGTTGCCTATATATCGGAATATTTATCACAACGATGTCCAACTTGGCAGCACCTTTTAAATAAAACGTTCTTTTCCGAACAGCATTGTCTTTCCCAAGTTTTTCCTTTTTTTCGAAGTATCTTAAGATGGAAAACAATTTTTAATAAATTTCTTTTCTAACAATCAATCCAATTAATTTCAATTTTTTTATAAATTCTAAAATAAGAACATGAAATATTTACTACCCGGTAAGTTAAAGAAACACCATCAGGGGAAAAAACAAAGACACCGGACTCCAGTATTTTCTTTTCAAATTTTGGTACTTTTATAGCAAACAAGTTTTTTTTTTCTTTTTGGTAAAAACAAGGTTTTTTTTTCATAAATAAAAGTTTTTAAAAAATTATTACTGGCAATACTGTTTCCGAATAAAATGTTAAACGTAAGTCTCCAACTGGATTTTTTGCTCCAAATTTATTCTTTGTTAGCAACATATCGGAATGTTTGGCTCAACAAAGTAACTTTGACAGCACCTTTTTGAATTAACTGTTTATTTCCCGAATAAAATAAATATTTAACATAATATTCCTTTTGATTTTTTTTATATAAATTTATTCTTTGTTGGCATTAAATGTACGGACCAACACTGGATGCGAAAAAACGAGGCATTTGAGCGGAAGGAACGGCACGAAGGGGACGCGGGTGGACAGCAGGTTCAACGTACAGCGGACGGGACAAAGAGGGGCGGCGGCGGTGGGGAGCACAGTGGAGGATGCTGGAGGGTGACAAGGGGGCGGCAAGGGGCGCATGGAAAGGAAAAGAAGGCGGGGGGAGGCGCAGCTTGGGCAAGGAAAGAGGCATAGGCGACGTGTGTCAGTGTGTGTGTGTCAGTGTGTGTGTGTGGATGAAAAGGCGCGTTTTACACCAACTCCAAAAGTATGCTAAACATTCTATATTTTTAAATTAAAATAAAAATCGTGTTAGTTCAGATGTAGTGTTTCGTGTAATTCTCATTTAGCTCATATTCATTTTTGAATAAGTAAAAAGAAATTTGAGGTTCGGTGGCGGATGGTTGTTGTATGGCGCATAGCCTCGTGATTTCGAAATACAATCGGAATCACAAAACCCATCCCCCATTTGATACATT
This sequence comes from Sarcophaga peregrina, assembly GCA_014635995.1. NCBI lineage: Eukaryota > Metazoa > Arthropoda > Insecta > Diptera > Sarcophagidae > Sarcophaga > Sarcophaga peregrina. The sequence goes on from CM025791.1 coordinate 105,450,023, forward strand.
TCACATGTAGTAGTTGTTTATCCCACCTTGAGTTAGATTCGATGGGATTGCCTGCTTTCCTGTCTTGAGTCTGATTCGGTGGGGTTGTTTGCTATCCCATCTTGAGTCGGATTCGATGGGATTGATTTTTTTAATTCCATTTTGAGTCGGATTCGGTGGGATTGATTTTTTTAATTCCATTTTGAGTCGGATTCGATGGGATTGATTTTTTATCCCATATGGGTCAGATTCAATGGGATAATTTTTTTGTCCCATCTGAGTCAGATTCGATGGGATACATCCATCTCAATACAAAAATCCACCAAAATCTCAATCTTCTAAAATTGTTAAGAATCTTCTTAGAATCCCGGAATTCTATTTCCATCTTCTATCAAATTCCAAATTCTCATCTAATTTCTCAATATAGTCAGAGTTGGGTTGTATGGACCCTACCCACCACTCCCTATTAACTAGCTTTTTACTTATTTAAAAATTGTTATGAACTAAATGACAATTATACTGCAAATATCACATCGAACTAAATCGACTTGATCATTTTTCAAATTCTATTTAAAGTCGATCTAAATGAAAGGGTGCCGGGCGGGGTGTAGGGTGTGGGGGGCCTATATATATATCGAAGAGGCATAGGCGACGTGTGTCAGTGTGTGTGGATGAAAAGGCGGAAGCGGAAGCGGAAGCGGGGAAAGGCGCAGCTTGGGACAGAACGGAACGGAACGGAACAGAACAGAACAGCAGGGGAATAAAGGCGAAGGCAAAGGACAAGGGGCGGTGGAGCTGGGTGTGTGAGAGGAGAAAAGAGGCGAGGCGAGGCGAGGAGAGGAGAGGGCGGCTGGGGTGGAGA